>OX422220.1:39699296-40949296 GCA_949130495.1 Sambucus nigra
TCCTTTTATCAAGTCCTCGTATCCCTTCGTTGTGTACGAAGTTCATTAAGACAATCCTCGTCTTCCTACCTACAATGTTGGTTAAGTTTGAACTTATACCACTATTTTTTATAACGGTGTTTGGGAAATTATCATCCCTAAAATATTGTCATGCTCGTCATATACCCGAAAAACATTATGATGATCTCTATCGCGATTACCATTCCCTGGATACTCCAAGACTTATGCTGAGCCCCTCCCTCTTGCAGCCCTTTTAGCGCCCTTTGTTGGACACCTTGCAGTGTTCAATGTACCATGAAAAATTAAACTCGTATATAAATCACATCAACTATAATTAATAGAAGAATAACGAAAGCCACGTATGTAGAGGAATACAATAATCTTATAATAGGGTTCTAAATCAATCAAACGATACGTTGAAAACATAGTAAGCCGTACAGATCCTATAGACACTGGAACCTGATGCTCTAATACTATCTGTGACACCCCGTCTAATCAAATATTGGGTGATCAGGCCTTTATCAAATTAAAAATTGGTTTCTCATATGGTTCATTCTTAGTATCCTTATCTAAAACCAAAAAAATTATCACTAACCGCCTAATAGTTAATTAAACCCACGCCAAATTTTATCATTCAATTAAATAGAATAAATAAAT
Source organism: Sambucus nigra (assembly GCA_949130495.1). NCBI lineage: Eukaryota > Viridiplantae > Streptophyta > Magnoliopsida > Dipsacales > Adoxaceae > Sambucus > Sambucus nigra. Next base: position 39,699,954 of record OX422220.1, read on the forward strand.
AGATAAAAACTAAATCAACAATCACAATATGCTAGAATCCAAACCATCAATAATATGAAAATGAATCAAAGTCATGCCGAATATACCATCAGCTAAAAACCATAACCAAGCAATATTCATAACTAACCGCTAAGAAAAACTTATACAAAACTGAAACTGCAATGCTGACCACATGTCCATATACAAGATACAAGAATGAGATCCTATACTAGATCTGAATGAAATAATCGTCTACTTAAAATCCTATCAGCATCCACAGTCCTATAGCACTGAGTTCCTGGAATGAAACCATCAAGTATGGCGTCGCTGTGGCTGGACACCTAAAAGGTTATTAATAATTTTTTGGTTTTCGACAGTGATGAAGAATGAACCATATGAGAAACCTTTTTTAATTTGATAAAGGCCTGATCACCTGATATTTGATTAGACAGGGTGTCATAATTTCCGAGAAGATGTTGCTGCTTACATAGACAAAGTCGTAGAATGTATTTTTAACTTATTCCATTTCTCTCCATAAAGTATTTCACCACTATTTTCATTTGCATTCAATTACTCTAAGTATATTATACTCCTATAAATATCATTCTTGATTTTCAAAAAGTCTCACGTCTTTTGAAGATGTACATCTTTATTGGCCGTTGAGTACATCTTTGTAAGGACATAATTCTCCAATTAAGTCCATTATAGTTTTGGCTCAATTTTGGATAAAAATGTTTATGTCATAGGATAGTGTCCAATGTACCTATTCAAGCCTATGATGTGTTTAGTTGAAGACGTAGCAGCCAAGAGTATAAAGCTTCATCAATTGTCATGTTTCAAGTGCCTTGTTTCTACGTCACCAACATAATTCCAATTGCTCCTAAGGTATGGATGCATTTTAATATATATATATATATATATATATATATATATATATATATATATATATATATATATATATATATATATATATATATATATGTGTGTGTGTGTGTGTGTGTGTGTGTGTATATATATATATATATATATATATAAGAGATTGGAACAATTTTATTATTGGGTGAAATTTTATTTTCAAACTGTTGTTTAATTTTAGAAAGATTTTACTAAAACTTTAATAGAAACTATTTAAATTTTCTGGGCTAAATCTCATTTTTTTCAGCTTTCTGGAAGTTCGTTCGAATTGTCATTCAAACGAGTTTTTTGTTCGAACAAGAATGTCGTTCGAACGAGGTCTGCCAACGAGTTCCCGAAAAGGCCAATGGAATATCATTCGAAGTATCGTTCGAATGAGAATGATGGTTCGAACGAGATATCCAATGAGATTTCTAAAGAGTTCACACTGGAACTTCGTTAGAAGACTCGTTCGAACGAGACTTCATTCGAACAAAAATCTCGTTCAAACTAGTTTTGGTGGGAACAGTTAGTTTGAGTAGTTTTTTCCCACTTTCCCACTTCTTTTCCCACTATCTTTTGACAGAACTTCTTAAGTGCGAAAATCAACTTTTTTTAATTATCTTTTTCATAATATTCTAGCTTCTAGAGAGTGTTTTTGAGAGTTCATCTTTCCTAAGAAAAAGTTCAAGTTTAAATGTTCATTTCTCAAGGAAAAATCCTTTAAACACTTTATTTCACCCATATTGTTTATTCCAAGTCTTCTTTATATATATATACATTGCTTGGAGGTTTTGGCACCGATTTACTCTACCTATTGAAGAGTTCGTTTGGGTTTTAATATAAATCCCTCAAAGAAGAAGAAGCTTGTTTTATTGTGGCATTCTCACATGGTGAAAGGCACCATGTGTGGTTGACGGTGTACCTATTGTCTCATTGGTGAAGTCCAAGGTTCCGGTGTACCTCGGGGGTTGTCTACTAGGAGGAGGTGTTTTACAAGAAGACGTGGCAAGGCTTGAAAGGGGTCGAGTCGAGGAAGTAAGTCATTTGTCTTGTAATTTGTAAAACCATACTTAGTGGACTAAAGGCTAGGGCCGTCCGAGGTTGTTTCCCGTTGTGGGGTGTGTTTTGGTTGTGAAGGGTATGGCCATAGGGATTCTAAGTGCCCCACTAAAGTAAGGAGAGAGGGTAAGTGAACTATTTCATATAATGCGACCCTTAGTGATAGTGAGAAGGAAAAGGGACCTAATTCCCCCACTAAGCCCAACTTTTTGGCTTTTATGGCTAGTCATGTGAGCACCGATAATGAATCTTCCCATGAAGATATTCAAACACACGAAACTTATGAGGTCAAATTTTATGATTCCCTTATTTTTAATGGTAGTGAGAGTGAAGAAGAGAGAGAGAATAAAAATGATGAGGTTGATGTGAGTGAACTTTAAAATGCTTTTCAAGAACTTTATAAAGAATCTATTAAATTGAAAAGAGTTAATTTGAAGTTACAAGCTTGTTTAAGAGAGCGTGTCAATGTCATTAATGAGAGTGCATTAGTGGAAGACCTTAGGACACGAGAGAGATATCTTCAAGAAAAGCTAGAATATATAGAAGGCGAGAGAGATATCCTTAGAGGTTTAATTGAATCCTTGAAAAAGGAGCTTATCGAGTTTGAAGAGAGAAATGGTTTGTTAGAGTCTAGAATTTTAAAATTGGAAGAACAATTAAAAGACTATAATAAAGTCAAATTTGATTTGGAGTGTAGGTTTGAAAAACTAGATAAAATTATAGGAACGGTCCAAATAAAAAATGACACTTGTGGTTTAGGCTTCGATACTTGTAGTGATTCAACTCATAAAGCCAAAACCAATGTTTTAGGAGAATCCACTAGGAAAGCTTTTAGAGATCACTCCTTAGGTAAACCTTTTCACCATGTCTTTAAGTGTTCACATTGCGGTCGAAAAGGTCATCTTAGGAAATTTTGTTTTGATCTTAAGAGAGGTCCTAGAAAATCCTTTCGTAAGGCAACCAAGGTAGCCAAGATTCCTACACCCCGAGTCAATCACTCATCGTTTGTTTGGGTTAGGAGATCTAACTTGGTAGCTTTACAAGATAGGATTTTTTATTCTCATTTACTTTCACATGCTTCCTCCCTTGCAAAATCTAAAGGTTGAATGTGTTAGTTTTGTTTGCATACTTTAGATTTTGTACTTCATGCTATATTATCATGCTTAATGTATGCTTGTTTAATCATTTTCTAGTCTATGCTCGATGCTCAATCACATTCTAGAATAATGATTTATGTGTATATTTTGTATTATACTTCTTTCATTTTTGTTTGCATTACATGAAAAATACAAAAAGATTTTTGTTTAATATTTATGTTTTTTTTGTTTAGTAATTTAGGCTTAATGAAAAATACAAATGATTTTTGTTTGTCTTTTGAGTACATATTTTTATTTTTTTGGTTAAAAATTGTCAAAAACTCAAAAAGATTTTCTTTTGTGTGTATTTTAGTTTGACACACTTTATATGGAATATACTTGTGTTTGAATCCCATCTTTTTTGCTCCCATGTGGCTAGAACTTTTGGTTTAGATTGTCAATCCTTATTATGTTCTTTACCATGCTTATATGGAGTAGTTGGATTTTGTGTTGTTTAAATGGATTCTATTTTTATATGCCTCAATTCACACATGCACTAGAACTTTTAAAATTTAATCGTAACATGTTATATTTAAAATTTGTGAGGTGCTATCCTACCACTCTTGTCATCTACATATCTGTGACCTAGGAGGACTAGTGCATGTCAAAATTCGTTGCATGTGAGATTTGTGTGAGATATAAAATGATATATATGAATGGTAATGGGGAAGGGCACCGAAAGGATTTATTATCCTTTGCGAATAGTAAGCCACCGTTTGTTTGGACCGAAAAGAAATACGTGGACCAAAGACCTAAAAATAGAATAATGGTATTAAAAGAAAAATAATTGCCAAGACCTATGTTTAATTGATATTATCATTCAAAAAAATAATATATGCTTATTGAGGGAGATTGGATGGTATATTAACGGTTTGCACAATGTCCGTTTATCCTAGTTGTGCTATCAATGTCAAGACTCTATTGGTTTATAGAATCATCAACATCTAGGCTTGTATGCATTGTGTATGTTTGTTCATTGAGTTCAATTTATATTGTCACATGAGGTTCTATTCAAATGTGATGAAGTTTGCAATCAATTGAGAACTCCGTGAACATGTTTTAAGTGTTTGGGTCTAAATTTAATTGTTACTAGTTCACACCCCAACACTTCCGTTTCCATATGACACATTTTTACCATTGGAGTGTGAAAAACTTATTTTATTTTGTGTCATGTGTGGTGTTTATATCTATATATATGTGCATGTGCTTTAGTGGTATATTTAATGTATGCATGTATTTATATATATATATATATATATATATATATATATATATATATATATATATATATATATATGATATTTTGTGTCTTTTAGTCCATCTATGCTTCAATCCATAATTGGTATCTATCTAGTTGCATTCTTTATTGATATCACATGCTTAATACTTTATGTATCATATTGGTATCATTTTCTTGCATCTTACTTGGTATTCATTAGTATCTGTTGGATTAGTTATGATTTTGTTGCCTATATTCTTTCATGCTCTTATCACTCTTAGCATCATGTTTAAATTAGTTTTAGCCTTTTTCTATTCCTGAACAAAAAGGGGGAGAATGATAAGGGGAGAAATGGTATCTAATCCTATTATAATCGTATCTTAGTTTAGGAGATTTAACTTAGGGGGAGTCGCTATCTTCTTAGGTTGAACATAGTTGATAAAGGGATAATTAATTTAGGGGGAGTATTTATTTTATATGCATTTAATATTCTTAATATTCCCTATGCGTTTGATAGTTTGCTTAAGTGTGCAGGAATTATTCTAAGCGATAAGTTTCACCAGCAAAGATTGATCCTTGGGTCTTGTATCAAGTATTGGGTGGGAATGTTTTATGTCTAGTAGAGCTTGATGGCCCTTTAGGATTTTTTTTGTTTGATTTTTGTCCCAGAATAGCCAAAGGAGGAGATTTGTAAGGACAGAATTCTCCAATTGAGTCCATTGTAGTTTTGGCTCAATTTCGGACAAAAAAGTTTATGTCATAGGATAGTGTTCAATGTACCTATTCAAGCCTATGATGTGTTTAGTTGAAGATGTAGCGGACAAGAGTATAAAACTTCATCATATGTCGTGTTCCAAGTGCCTTGTTTCTACGTCACCAACATAGTTCTAATTGCTCCTAAGGTATGGATGCATTTTAATATATATATATAGGAGCTTGCAACAATTTTATTATTAGGTGAAGTTTTATTTTCAAATTGTTGTTTAATTTCATAAAGATTTTATTACAACTTTAATATAAACTATTTAAAGTTTCTGGGCTAAATCTCAATTTTTTCAGCTTTCTGGAAGTTTGTTCGAATTGTCGTTCGAACGAGTTTTTTGTTCGAACGAGGTCTGCCAACGAGTTCCCCAAAAGGCCACTGGAATATCGTTCGAACGAGAATGATGGTTTGAATGAGATATCCAACGAGATTTCTAATGAGTTCACATTAGAACTTCGTTAGAAGACTCGTTCGAACGAGTTTTGGCGGGAACAGTTAATTTGGCAGTTTGAGCAGTTTTTTCCAACTTTCCCACTTCTTTTCCCACTATCTTTTAACAGAACTTCTTAAGTGCGAAAATCAACTTTTTCTAATTAACTTTTTCATAATATTCTAACTCCTAGAGAGTGTTTTTGAGTGTTCATCTTTCCTAAGAAAAAGTTCAAGTTTAAGTGTTCATTTCTCAAGGAAAAATCCTTTAAACACTTTGTTTCACCCATATTGTTTATTCCAGGTCTTTTATATATATATATACACATTTCTTGGAGTTTTTGGCACCAGTTTACTCTACCTATTGAAGAGTTCGTTTGGGTTTTCTTCTAAATCCCTCAAAGAAGAAGAAGCTTGTTTTGCTGTGGCATTCTCACATGGTGAAAGGCACCATGTGTGGTTGGCGGTGTACCTATTTTTTCATTGGTGAAGTCCAAGATTCCGATGGAGCTCCGGGGTTGTCTACTAGGTGGAGGTGTTTTACAAGAAGACGCGTCAAGGCTAGAAAGGGGTCGAGTCGAGGAAGTAAGTCATCTGTCTTGTAATTTGTAAAACCATACTTAGTGGACTTAAGGCTAGGACCATCCGAGGTTGTTTCCCGTTGTGGGTTTTTCCTCGTACATCGCGGCGTAGTGATTCCTTGTTTATTTTTATCTTGCAAAATCACCTAGAATGCATGCTTAGGTAAAAAGATAAAAATTGGTTTAAATCACTACTTGTTTAATCTGGAGCAAAATTAATACTACGTAATGTGTAGTTAATTCAAGTCATTAATTTAATTTGTTAAAATTTGGTTTGGCCTAATTTTTTAAATGAAAAATATGACTTAGGAAAATTTCTAGGACTTGGGTTCATTAATGTGGTTTAAGTGAAATTAAAATTGTGTGTGTGTTCCATCCTATTTCACTTGGGTTTAATTTTAATTTGAATAGAAATTAAAATTTGTTTATTTTGTTAAACCATCCCTTTTCCGCATTTAAGGGAAATTATTATTAGTAATATTTAAAATTGGGGGCCATCATTTCCAACAATCTTGTTGGCTTTTAAGGTTGAATTATAATGCTGCAATGCTCGTGTATTTGCAAAGTGGAACTTTGTTAGTTTCATTCCTAGATCCAATATTTGGATACTAGATCCAATCTTTGGGTATCAGATTTATATATTTGTATTGATTTAATATTTTTCTTTTCTAGTATTTTTAAAATATGTGTGTGATAAATGAATCTATTTGACTAAGTAGATGATACAACACTACACCAAAAAGGTCTAATTGTCTTAGATTTTGACCGTGACCAGGCCTCCAGTTTAGAGATGATGTCCACTACCAATTCTGGCATAACCAAAATTGGTGGTCACAGACTTTGTCCCTAATCGAAAGTGAGGGTCATGGCTTGGAGCATGGGAAAGTATATGGCTCAATGGTCATAGGCTTGGGATGTGACCATGGGGTCATGGACCTAAGTCATGACTAGTGGTGGACAGGGGGTCACGAACCTAGTCCGTGAATAGGCATGTATTAGGGGCCACGGTACAAGTCTGTGACCAAGGGTGGATAGAGGGTCACGGAATGGTCACGACCCAAGTCTGTGACCATAATTTTAAAAATAAAATTAAAAAATGGTCATGGCCCACGTCCATGACAACAATTAAATAAAAAACTAAAAGTCTTGACCAAGTTTAATTTTTTTTTATTAAAAACCTCGTCACGACAATATCCATTTGAACCTTTTTAGTCAGTCCCAAAGAAATAACCTGTGTGCGGTGTTTGTTCCCCTTTCGAGAGTCCCGTGGCTATGCAATTAGTTCATACGAGTTACGTTGATCTCGTGCATGGTGTTCGTACCCCTTGTGGGGCCGTTTGGGGGGTTGTAATGGGTTCCCCCTCTAGGGACACATTTTCAAGTCTAAGTGTGCTTATTTGATAATTTTAGCCCTACTCTCAAACTGGGAGTTTTACGACTATGCAATCAGTTCCTACGAGTTATGTTTGTACCATGCGAAGTGTTCGTTCCGCTTACGGGGCCGTTTGGGGGCTCTTTTGGGTTCCCCCCAGGGGAACGTTTTGAAGCCTAAGTCTTATTATTTGTAAATTTTAGTCCTATCCTCAAATTGAGAATCCCGTGACTATGTGATTAGTTCATACGAGTTATGTTGGTCCCGTAGGAGTGTTCATGCCCTTTGCGGGGCAATTAGTGGGATGTTCTAGGTTACGTCTAAGGGCACATTTTCAAGTTCAAGTCTGCTAATTTATAAATTATAGTCTTATTCTCAAACTGGAAGACCTGTGACTACGCGATAAGTTTCTACGAGTTAGGTTGGTCCCATGCGAGGTGTTTGTGCCCCTTGAGGGGCCTTTTGTGGGTTGTTCTAGGTTTCCCTCTAGGACCACATTTTCAAGCCTAAGTTCGCTTATTTGTAAATTTTAGTCCTATTCTCAAACCGGGAGTTTCATGACTACGCGATTAGTTCCAATGAATTACGTTGGTCCCATGCAAGGTCTTCGTGCCCCTTACGGGGCTGTTTGGGGGTTATTCTCGGTTCCCCCTAGGGACACATTTTCAAGCCTAACTCTACTTATTTTTAAATTTTACTCCTATTATCAAATCGGTAGTCTCGTGACAATGTGATCAGTTCCAATGAGTTATGTTGGACCCGTACGAGGAGTTTGTGCCCCTTACGGGATTGTTTGGCGACTATTGTGGTTTCCCCCTAGGGCATGTTTCCAAGCCTAAGTCTGCTTATTTATAAATTTTAGTCATATTCTCCAACCGAGAGTCTCGCGACTATGCGGTCTGTTCCTATAAGTCATAATGGCCCCGTGCGAGGTGTTCGTGCCCCTTGCGGGGCTATTTGGGCTTGTTCTAGGTTCTCCACAGGGGCATATTTTCAAGCCTGAGTGTTCTTATTTGCAAATTTTAGTCTTATTCTGAAATTGCGACACCCGTGATTATGTGCTCACTTCCTACGAATTATGTTGGTCATGTGCGAGGTGTTTGTGCCCCTTGTTTGTCCATTTGGGGGCTCTTTTGGGTTCCCTCAAAGGGCATATTTTCAAGCTTAAGTCTTCTTATTTGAAAATTTTAGTCATATTCTCAAATCGGTAGTCCCGTGACTATGTGGTCAGTTACTATGAGTTATGTTCGTCCCGTGAGAGGTCTCCTTGAGTGGCCGTTTGGGGATTGATATGGGTTTACCCAAGGGGCATGTTTTGAAGCCTAAGTCTGCTTATTTGTAAATATTAGTCATATTCTCAAACTAGGAGTCTCGTGACTATGCGAAGAGTTCCTATGAGTTACGTTGGTCCCAGGTTAGGTGTTCGTGCCCCTTACGGGACTATTTAGGGGTTGTTTTGGATTTCCCCCTAGGGGCACATTTTGAAGCCTAAGTCTGTTTTCTTTTTGCATATTTTTGTTATATTCTCAAATCGAGAGTACCGTGATTACGTGGTCAATTCCTATGAGCTACGTTGTTTCCACGCGAGGTGTTCGTGCTCCTTATGGTGCGGTTTAGAAGTTGTTCTGGCCGCCCCTAGGGGAACGTTTTCACACCTAAGTCTGCTTATTTGTAAATTTTATTCCTATTATCAAACCAATAATTCATTGACTATGTGGTTTGGTCCTACGCATTGCGTTGGTCATGTGCAAGGTGTTCGTGCCCCTTGTAGGGCGGTTTGGGGGTTGTTTTGGATTCCCCATATGGGCAGATTTTTAAGCATGTCATCTTATTTGCTAATATTACTCATATTCTTAAATCAGGAGTCATGTTACACGCGATCAGTTCCTTTGAGTTATATTGGTACCGTGCAAGGTGTTCCTTCCCCTCGCGGGGCCATTTGAAGGTTGTTCTGGGTTTTCCCAAGGGGGATATTTTCAAGCCTAAGTGTTCTTATTTACAAATTTTAGTTCCATTCTTAAATCGGGATCCTTGAAATTACGCAGACAGTTACTATGAGTTATGTTGGTCATGTGCGAGGTGTTTGTGCCCCTTGCGGGGCCGTTTGGGGGGTTTTCTAGGTTCCCCCTAGCAGTACATTTTCAAGACTAAGTCTACTTATTTGAAAATTTTAGTCTTATTTTCAAACTGGGAGTCCCACCACTACGCAAGTAGTTCATGTTTGTTACGTTCATCTTGTGCGAGGTGTTTGTTCTCTTTGTGGGGATGTTCTGGGTTTCCCCTTAGGGGCACATTTTCAAGCCTAAGTGTTCTTATTTCTAAATTTTAGTCATATTCTCTAATCAGGAGTTCTGTGACAACGTGGTATGTTCCTATGAGTTGCATTGATCCCATGAGAGGTGTTCAGGTCCATTGCGGGGATGTTTGGCGGTTGTGTTGGGTTCCCCTAGGGGCACGTTTTCAAGCTTAAGTTTCCTTATTTGTAAATTTTAGTAATATTCTCAAATAGGGAGCCTCGTGACTACACGGTCATTTCCTACGAGTTATGTTGGTCTATGTGAGGTGTTCATACCCCTTGCGATGCTATTTGGGGGTTGTTCTGAGTTCCCCCTAGGGTATTTTCCTAGCCTAAGTCTACTTATTTGCAAATTCTAGTCCTTTTCTCAAACTGGGAGTCACCTAACTACGAGGTCAATACTTTTAAAACTTAAGAAATAAACTCACTCACGTTAACGAGGATAACAAATCGTACCTCGTATGAGAAAATTTTGGTTGAACAAAAAAATAATAGGCTACTAGAGAAAGATGACGTTATGCACTTGAAGCATGCCAAAACTAGAGTTGAGTATGAGGTTGGAGCCTGGATGAAAAAATCGAAGAGTTGGCATCTCGTATTTTACACTTGGAACTAAATATCGATACATTGACTAGTGCATATTTAAAGAATGTAAATTTGGGGGGTGCCAGGGACAATTTAGTCCAACTCCAAACTCAGGAGACTCTTTTTCTCAAATCAAGTTTCTCGTGTGAGGTGTTCGTGCCCCTTAACATTCATAATTCAAACGTAGCATTCTTAAATAAAATTAAGCATTTGTAAACAAAACTAAACATTAATAAATCAAACTAAACCGCCAATATAGTGTCAGTATCATAACAAGATATAAATCGAATTGTTAGGGGCCAATATAATAATATTATACAAATAGGATCCCAACTGTAAAATAATGTTTTGATACTCAATCTTCCTTTAAATAACCTAAAAGATCCTTTAAATTAGGGTTTTCATCAAGAGCAAACTAGAACTCTTTAGGACCCTTTAAGTCTTTTGCTTTAGTAGTCATACCCTTTGGCGCATGAACAATAATACACCAATTTCCATTGATTTTGCACTTTGAGTAGAATACCTTCTGTACGTTCAAAAATGCACAAATAAAGGGCTCGCCGACTCTATGATCTTTACTCTTCATCTTTGATAAATATACTATGACAAGTTTGGAGTCATAACCAACTTTGCAATCATTCATAGTATCCTAAACCTTTACCCAGTCATAATAGAATACGATTTATGTGAAATATAAATAATCGATTTATATGATTTGTTGGATAATCCCATAATAGGTTAGAACCATATCTTTTGGATTTTTAACTTTTGCTAGCGACATAAGTAGTAACGGAAGAAATTGAAATTCCCCTATTTTGCATCAAAAGGTTTTCCTCAAATGGATATGAAACAAATATAAGAGTCACCCAAAAAGAAGTAATATCCAGCAGTAAAATGATGATCGGTAAGATCACCTTCCTTTACTACTTATGTCGCTAGAAAAAGTTAAAAATCCAAAAAGAAGGAATATCCAGCAGTAAAATGATGATCGGTAAGATCACCATCCTAGTCATTTTCTAAATAAGCTCAAAAAAATAAAGTGGACTGAATAGAGAAATGAAAACCATGATACATAGTGCCCTAAATGTAGCAAATAATGTGTAAGACAAGCATAATGTGTTTGTCGTGGAATAAATTAGAACTTACTAACAATGTGAACCACACAGGCAATATCAAGATGAGTAATTATAAGATATTTAAGAGGAGTACCATCGAGAAAAGTAAGACATACATTGATTTATAGCGAAGTCATCGTTATCTTAAAATCAGAGAGATTGGCTCGATTGATTATATCAGAACCATACTTATCTTGAGGGAGATAATAACCATCAGTGGTAGAGAGTATTTCTAGGTCCAAGATCTTTCATATCAAGTTCAGAGATGAGAGAAAGTTTAAGTATAAAGACTCCCGAAACACCATTGCCGTTAATTACCATATCATCCATATAAAGTAAAAGAAGTGTGGTACCAAAATATATCTTGTGAATAAATAGGACTAAGCCATGAGGACTATATGGAAACCCAAATGTACAAATAGTGTAGATAAATTTGGAAAAATAGGCCCAGGGAGCTTGCTTGAGAGCATATAGAGCTCGAAGATCTTTACAAACCTAAGACGGAGAATGATCATAACTAGGAGGACTTTTCATAAAAACTTCTTCAGCAAGATCTCCATTGAGAAATGAATTTTTTACATCCACGTGAAATAGTTTCCAGTTACGAGAAGTAACAACAATAAGAAGACTATTAATTAAGGTAAGGAGAGCAACTAGGGCAAATGTATCTTCATGGTCAATACCATATTCATGAGTGAAGTCCTTTGCAATAAGTAAAGCTTTCTAACATTCCACCAACACATCCAAATTTGTTTTAATTTTGTAAACCCATTTACAACCAATATATATGTTGTATGAGGAAGATCAACAAGTTCTCAAGTATGTGTTTGGTGAAGTGACTACAATTCCTCAATCATAACTTTCTGGAAATGGGAGTTAGAACTTGCTTCTTTATAAGATGAAGGTTTATGAAGAGAGAGAATGATGTAAAAGTAATGATAACCACTAAGATGGTGAGTAGTTCCATTTACTTGAGTTGATCGACGGGTAGGTAGATTAATAATGGCGAGAGTAAATAAATCAATGCAATGATCATCAGATGAAGCAAGAGCATTAGGATAAGCCATGATTTAGAGCTCATGAGGTGAAATACTATTTAGATAATCCAAGGTAAGGTTTGGGAAAGGAAGAGATGTATCTAGATAATAAGTTGGATCGGTGCCAATGTCAATATTGGAATGGAAAAGGTCAATGGTAGAGTCAGTGTAAAATGGAGAGGGAGGAGAAGATGTAATATGAAATTTTGAGAGAGAGGATAACATTTTGTGTTCTAAAAATATGATATGACGAAATATACAAAGGCATGGGAATTGGGATCCTAGCATCTATACCCCTTATTTTTAATCTCGTAGCCCAAGAAATAATAAAAACGAGACCAAGGTTCATGTTTGGAGTGATCATGGGGTTGAAGTAGGACACAAAAGACACAACTAAAAAGTATCAAGAGATTGTAGGCTTGGGAAACCTCATACAAATGGTCATAGGGAGATTGTTTATCAATTATTGGGATGTGAAAACAATTAATTGTGTAAACTGTGGTGAGAGCGCCCCCCCCCCCCCCCCCCCCCCCAAAAAAAAAATGTTCGGGATATGAACTTGAGATAAGGAGAGTTCAAACAATTAATTGGATTCCTTAATTTTTATGGCATTGTTTGCCCAAAAAAATTATTTAGGCGAGTGAATTGAGTTTTAATCATGTGGGAAAAGTCATAGTAAAGTTGGGGTAATTTCGAGTGATGTTTCATGAGATATATCAAAGTAAAACGTGTGTAATCATCTATAAAGAGAAAAAACTATTTAGACCCCCCATATTGGGATAAGTAAAACAACCTCAAACATCGGACTAGATAAGGTCGAATGGAGTAGAAGAAACAATATCAGTTTTAATAAATGGTAGTGCTGGTTGTTTTCTAAGTTAACAAGGTAGAAAAGAGGCATGCTCATTTTCAACTAAACCGAATTGAGCACTTATATTAAGGAGCAAAGATGCTCGTAAAAAACATAACCTAAACGAGAATGCCATAAGGTGAAAGAAGAATCAGATGCATGAAACTATAGGAATGGTATAAAGAAGTCAATGAGTACAAAGGTAGATGAGCTTAAACATACGTCCTACCTTATAGCATTTTCGAATAATATGGCCCATCAGTGGATTTTGTACATGACAACCATAAGAGGAAATAAGAATATTTAGTCCAAGGTCACATAAAATCTAATGGAGATGGTATTGATGGTGAGTTAGGGAATGTGACATATGGTAGGGAGTGAAAGACTAGAAGTGGATACGTGACCTATGTGACTAATTTATAAATGGGAGCCATTAACAATGTGTGTGGAAGGTGTATTCAGAGAGGGAATTTTGGGGTCAATAGTCATATGGTTATAACAGGCATAATCAAAGAACCCAAAAGTACCTAAATTGACATCTATATAACTATAGAAGTTCATAAAACTTGTTTAGAAATAGTATTAAATTTACATGTAGAAACATGTGATGCAGAATCACATGGAGGAAATGAACTCTTGATAGTAGCAGTAATGAGAGATTCAGAGGACTGAGTATGTGGGACTGAAGTTCCTCAATTATAATCGGAGCGATATTATTTATAGGATTGCTTGGACAATCATTATAGTAGTGGTCGGGCGCTTGCTTGTGATAGTGTTTACAGATGCATACACAACATTTGAGAAGAATATGGTTAGTCTTATGATAATAAGTACACTGATGTTGGGATGTTGAGCTGAGAAAAGGGAACTGTTGGCCACAATTAGTCTAATGATTAGAAAGGAATGTTTCTATAGTGTGAGATTTGGAGGTACCGGGTCTTGTCTCTTCAGAAAGAAGTTCTGAAATAGCACCCTTAATTGAGGGTAGAGGGGACCTATGGAGAAGATAGGCTTAAACAAGTTTGAATCGATCATGAAGAGACATTAAATAAATTATTATGCATTCTTGATCTCGATAGGATATGAATTTGGGAGTATTAGTTGAACATCTCAAAATATGCTCTGAAAGGGCTAATTGATCCCAAATAGCATTCATCTCGGATAGGAAGTGGTTAATAAATTATCGTCATTGTTGAGTTTTGTGATGAATATTTGTGAGTCGTTAAAAATTATGAGCAATGTCTATAGTGGTGTAACATATTTTGATAAAGTCCCATACCTCTTTAGGAGTGTTGAATCGATAAAATTGATGAATTAATGAAGTAAGATAGATGTTACAAAACCAAGTGAGCATTTGACCATTTTTTCTATCCCAATATTCTATCCATTTAATAAACTTATCATCGGGTTAAGTGTCACATTATGTGGTACAATAAAATCCCCAATAATGAGCTGCCAAGCTTTACGACCTTTGAGAAAACTAGTAATAGCTTGGGACCAACGTATGTAGATAGGCCCACCAAGTGTGATACTAATGGGATGAGAGACATCAGGTCGCTAAATATTTTTTAAATAAAAAGGGTAAGTAAAAAAAGATTATAGAAGTTTTAATGAAAGGGGATAATAAAGAAAATATAAAAAAAAATTGGGTGGATTTTATTTGGTACCGTCTTGGAGAGGAGATTCTAGTGATGACTTAGACTGAGATTCATTCAGAAAGATTCATGGAACAATTTCAGCAAGTTTCGAAGATGATTTTGACACGCCAAAGGCACATATTTTAGATACTAAAGACTTGATGTTGATTTAGCTAGTGCTGAGAGAATGAGATAGTGTAGATTGTCGAGGTGAGAATGAGATGATGCAGGTTGGTTTGATTTTCTTTGGGATTTATGATGAAGCTATTTAGTAATATTCAAGTAAGGTGGATAAGATATGGATATATAACCTAAACCTTTATAAAATGTAAACATATGATTTAGAGAGAAAAAGAGATGATGGGTTGTATTGAAATCTACAAGTGTGAGTTTACATTATATGCCCAACCTATATATTGTGAAAGGAGAGGGAACAAGGTTGAGTAAAATGAAAAGTAGTGGAGGTAGTGGTGGGGTGAGGTGGTGAGGTAGTGGGGATAGCGGTAGAGGTATAGGTAGTGGGTATAGTGATGGGGTGAATGGAGGTAGTGGTGGGATGAGGTATAATGGCAGTATATACATTAACATTTTTCAACTTTCACTTATTTGTGTATTTTTTATTGTGAATAAACAGTCATTTACTTATTCCTAAGCATATATTTTACTAGTTTTTTCATAGAATATTTCTTTTTGTTTCAAAACAAAATATCCATTTCTTTTCAAATGTCATTGTAAAACTATAATCTTACTTGTTTCTATCACTGTTTTCAAATATCAACGAAAAATAATATTATCTTTTCACTTTTTCTCATTCTTTTGTTTTTTTGTTTTAATTGTTGCAACTGTCTACTTTTTGGGGATTTTTTGACATACCCCATGTAATAATACCATATAAACACATAACCCCCCAAATGTCCAAGAATTATACACAACCCCTAGATCTGGACATATATTATATTCCGTTAAAAAAGCCTCAATACTTTTGTATTGAGTTAGTCCACTAAAATATTTGGTGAATAACACCCTCATCTATTTCACCCTTCACCTTATTACCTAAATCACAAACCCTAACCATATTTTGAACTTAAAAAATAGCAAAAGACTTAAAAAGTAAAAGATATACTATCTATTTATGGCCACACCATCAATTAAGTAAAGCTGAGCTATCTTGGAATGTTTCTTTAATCAATTTCTCTATTCCAGAAATCTCTATGTCATAGTTCTCAATCTCTATTTATATGTTTTATTTTCTTAATTATGTTTACTAATTTGTTTAAGTTGTTGAAAACAATGTTGTTTTCCATAATGTTTTTCAAATTTTTTCCACAGAAATGGAAAATTAGAAAATTTGTTATAGTTTGATATTTTTCCCAAATAGAAAAATGATTTTTCCCCCAAATTTTCCAATTGTCTAGGAAATTGGAAATCAACTTTGGCAAGTTTTCCACCAATATTCAATATCCCTAAAATTATATTTTACCTTGAAATTTTTATAACTTACATCTAGACCCTTAACCTTTTCATAAATTATGTTTTAATTTCCTAGTTTTCTAAAACTGACATCGTGAACATGAAATTTTTCGGAATTACATTTTGTCCTTTGACCTTCGATAAATTTTGTTTTGGCTCTTTTGACAGTCTATAAATAAAAATTTTGACCTTTAACTTTCTATAATTACATTATAACCCTAAAATTTGTGTAACTATACTAAACTCTCTAATTTTCTACGAACTACATTTTGAAAATAATAATTTATCTACTGTATATAGTTTTCTAAAATTTTCAGTGGAAAATGAAAATTAGAAATGGAGATAAAAATTGGAAATAGAAAATAGAAAGCAATTCTCCATAACTAAATAGGGCCAAACATTTTATATGAAAAAACATTTACCAATAAAGATTTCAAAAAACCCAAGTCACCATTTATTTTTCAAGCTTTGAAAGAGAGAAGAAGACCTTTTTTCTTCTACAATTTATATAAAATATAACCTAATGGATACCATTAATCAAGAAATATTTCAATTGGCCTTTTTACTTCTTTATCATTTATGGGGTTTTCTTTACCATCTGTGGGAAGAAACAACGATGAAGAACATTTATATGATGTTATTTTATTTGTTGATGAGAAAGTGGAGAGTTTTATTGATTGTGATTTTTTCTAATTAGGGTTTGTGATTTTGAAATTGGGGAAGAAGATGATGTGGAGAAGAAGATGGGAGGGTATTTTCATCCTAACAGAATAAGGGCTAACATAAAGTTAACTTCCATTAGCCTATGGGGGATATGTCTAATTATGACATTAATATAAGGAGTTAACTCTAGTTTTTGAACTTTGGGGGTTAAGTCAAGCCCCCGTTTTTCTTCTTAACAAGTATTAGTTATATTAAAATTTTATACATGTTTCTAGTTTGTAGTGAAAGGATCCTGGTTAAAAATATGGGACTAAAGTTGAGGGACCTTGTAAATCTTATGTGTATGTTGAATGCAAATTTTGCAAACAAAGGATGAATTACTAGGCTGAAATAATATATCATGATGAGACCTAATTTCACAAATAATTATAAAGGAAAACATAGATACACAATAACTATCCAAATTGTTTTAATGTAGTTAGAGTAATATTCAAATTCGGCACACGAATTCCAGATATTTTTGAGGTAGCACATGCAATGAATTTTTAACTAAGAGGTTGAATGTAATTGGGTGGGAAAGGAAAAGAAATAGAAATCCACAATTTATGACCATAGTTTGTTAAAAGAAAAGTGGACTAACTTTTATACTATTCCTCTTGACTTTACAAAACAAAGTGGTTTGAAGTATACTTGGCTAATGTATGACATATATAGATTACATAATATACAAATATAATGAATAGGACTAGAAGATAGTGTTTAATAATAGGGTCACATTCATATTGCAAAACAAAGTTGAAACTAAAAACAAAACAATATATTAAAATTATACCAGCTGATGGGAGCTAACTAGTTTCATTTAAATGGGTGGACACATATAAGATTGGAGCCATGCCATATAATATAAATATATATATATATATATATATATATTGTGGTGACAATAGATCTCAACACAAATTATAAGTAAATGCAATCACCAAAAAAGAAATGAAGAACTGAAATAAGAACAATCACGATCACACATAACACAGGATATATGTGGTTCGGTAAATTGCCTACGTCCATGGTGGTGCTCCCAATTTGTATTTATCTTTTCTCTAGGGGAGTATTTCTAATTACCTCCTCTTTGCCTTAGGCCAGGGATACAATATATACAGTCAAACCCTGAAGAGTGGGAGTGTTGGGAACTCCCACGTTAACCCACTATCCCTAGAATATCTCGCGAGAGATTTTAGGAACATGGTGGGTTGTTGCTAGCTAATTATTTGTGAGGCTTTGGATTTTGGGCTAAACTCTTCCTATTCTCAATAGGGCTTAGTTCGGCTACTTCTTTGGGCCTACAAAAATGGACAAGGTACCCACAATTGCCCATAAAAATTTTGGGTCACAATTTAGGATCAATAATTTTAAATAATAGATCTGATGGCATTTTTGTGAATTGAGTGATGCTTTGGGGAGTGAAACGTCTCTTCCTAAGAGATTTAGGCACCAGATCTACTTAGTTTTCCATGCATCATCATTGAGAGGGTTTAAAACTATTTGAAGGAGCCATTTCTGACGTCGCTTCACAAGTTTCGCACTCTCAATATATCTCTTACTTCTTACTGTGTCTTATCACTTCTAGGTTTCTCCCTTCATCTTCGAGCTTTTTCTTTTCTTTCCATATTCCTTTCTTGTGGCCTCACATCATCTCAAGCTGATTCTCATTTTGTAAGTCTTCTAAACTTCTTCTCCTTTCTTTTTTGTTGAAATTTATTTTCTATTGCTAGGGTTTATTTATGGCAAGCATAGGTAATAGATAAATAGCTGAGTTTAGGGAGTTTTACAACATCCCCAACTGAGTGGACATTGAATGTGCCCATGTTCCTCGCAATGTTCGAGACATCGATGATGGGCATTAGATTCATGTTCTCCGGTTGTCTCAGGGGGGTTTAACCGTTCCCCCTAATCGCTTGTTTTTATACTTCTTTAGTTATTTCAACATAGTTCCCGCCCAATGTTCTGTAAATCTTTGGAAAATTATTAATGGCGTACATGTCATCAATAAACTTTATGGTACCAATTTAGGTTTTACTGAAATCTGTTACTACTATACCTTTTCTTGAACGAGCTCTGGTCTCCTTTACCTGAAAGCTAGGAGTCCTTATAGGGTGTCGGTAGTCAATCTACCCGATTCCCATAAGGATTATTAGCAAGAGGCCTTTATTGCCAGAAACTATTATTTCCCTCACCAGAATGAGGGGACTAGGTATAGGGGACCTATGATTACCTTCTATGGGGAGGAGTATATTGGTAGATATTTTTCTTGCTCTGCTTGTTGATTTCTTATTAGTATATTATTTCTCTTATATTCTCCTTTTTCCTTTTTCAGTGAAGACAAAGAACTTGGAACCTGCTCTCCACGAAATCCGAGTTGTTGAGCTGATAAAATCTTAGAAGATAAGGGAATCTTTAGCTGAGGGTGAGCATCTTAGATCAACTTCTTTCCTTTTAGAGTTCAAGAACACAGGAACCATCTTCATCTCCCGACATGTTGATAGCATTCCTCACCTTGATATCCTAAAAGAGGTCACTGCTGAGCCAATTCAACTGGATGAGGATGAGAGTAGCTCTAGTGAAGACAGTGTAGGGGTGATAGAGGTGGAGGTAAGGGTGATTCTAGTGAGGAGATCTCGAGTGGATAGGGGTCTTCTATTTCAGAGGAGAGTTCGGAGGATCCAGAGAGTTCAGAGAATTCAGAGAGTTCCAGTGAGGAGACCATGGCTCCCCCCAAGAAGAATTTAATCCAGGATGATGATGAGGAGAATGTTGCTTTGGCACGCAGGCTGAAGAAGCATAAATCTGGGAGTGGGGACACTAGCACTGGCTCCCAAACTATGGCTCATAAAAGGGAGAGGTAGAAAAGAAAGGAGGCATTATTGAGGGAGATAAAGAGAAAAAAAGAGGAAGAAAATAAGAGGGTTAAAATGGAGAAGAAGGAGAGAGAGGAAGATAGGAGGAGAGAGGAAATGAGGATAAAAATTTGGCAGTCCTTGGTGCCCCTATCTGCGCTAGCTGAGGGGGCTTTCGTCGCTCTTTCTCCTTAGTTAGCTTCGGTAGTGCTCGAGAGAGCAGTTTACCAGTTATTCCTATAATCAAGTCAAGGGCTAGCCTTGGTAAGTCTACTTTTACTTCCTTTACTCTGTAATTTACTGTTCCATACCTTCTTCGCTAATTTTCTCTCAATTCTCTGCATTTTGTGTCCCATTTCACCATCCTCTATCGCAACCGTGATGAGCTTATGAAGAGAAATACTGAGCTAGAGGTGAGCTTATAAGTTACTAGTGCTGCTCAAAAATCCTCTGATGTTGCCTCGAATGAAGCTATCAAAGGGAAAGAGGATGCGTCAAAAGAGCTGGAGGAGCTGAGGCAGTCCTATGACCTAGTCTACACAAGCAAGATGGCGGTGGTTGAGGAGAATAAAAAGCTTGCCAAGAAAATTAAGAAGACGGTGTTTGAGGATTCTACCATCAAGGAGAGCTCTTACAATACTGGGTGGCTCACAGCATATAAGGATGCTGAGTCTCAGATCATCTATATCAGCCATTTCAACTTTAATAAAGGTTGGGACAGGGCTTTGCTTGCTGCTTAGGTGGACGTTGACTCCCCTCTCTTTGATGAGCACAACCCTAGCCCGAAACCTGTTGTAAAGCGCGTACCTCCTTCTTCTACTAGTGAAGGTGTTCCAACTACTATTATTGACGCTTTTGATTATCAGGAAATGGTGGTTGTCCCATCTGAGAGAGGTGCAAGTGGGACGCCTGCAAATAAGGGGAAGTAGCCAGCATCCTCAGAGAAGACTGAGGTTGCCAACTCGTCTTTTTAGGGGACCCTTGTATTTTTTGTGTTTCTCTTTTTTCTCCTTTGCTCGCTGATGCATTTATACTCAAACTATTTATTTTTTAATGAAATGAAGTTTTGTTCCCTTTTATATACTGATTTGTTTATTCTCGATGCTTATATGATTTGTAGCTTATTGATATTGAGGAATATATTCCTGCTACCTCTCGCCTAAGACAAATTCTTTGTGCTAATATGAGCGACCGAGTTCTCCATGCCTTTGTAAAAATATGCCAAGTCTCTTAAATCGAGACACCAGGTCTATAAAGACTGGTTGGAGCTTGTTACGAAGTTGAACGATAGGCTTGAGGAGATGGAGGAGGTTGGTGCTTATTTTCAAGAAGAGATGGATGCTCTGAAGGCTAAACTCCTAGATTCTTCTAAGATCAACCAAGTTGGGGAGATCCTGCAATAGGAGAATGATGCTTTATGGAGGGAAGTCACGCATCTTAGGGAGAATGCGCTGAGCATTGCCCCTCAAGTTTTACGTAGCTCCTCTTCATCGAATGGAGGGCGAGCTAGGCCTAATGATAGTGGTTCAACTAGGAGATTGCCCAACTATAGGGAGATGTTCGTAGGGCATACGTGATAGCCGTTGGGCTTCAAAGAGATGTCACACTATTGAGTCACTTGTTTAAGAAAGGTCCTCGGCAGGTGTGGACAGGTGGGTACGACCAAGGCTGGATGGATTCTCCCACAAGGTTAAAGGGAGTTGAGGATCTATCTTTCATTAGAGGGTGTCTCAGTGCCCTCAGAGAATTAAAGGTTCCTAAGAACTCCATCCTTTGGTATAGACATGAAATCTCTCCCTCAACTTTGATGCTGAGACCATTCAGAAGGGATGATCGATGGGTTCCTAGAGAGAAGATCCCAAGACAACTTCTGGAACCGAGTTTAGACGAAGTCGAGGAGGAATTCGCTCATTACCATGATGATGGTCTAAGAGCGCGAGTAGCTGACTACCTCGCTCAACGACCTGCTCCTTATTAGGATTTGGATTACTTAGCATATGAAACTCTTTGTACATGTAATAATGAAATAAAATATTTATGTTTTAGGCGATTTGACGACTAAACATGTGTTGTGTTATTTCTTACTCTATTAATCTCGCGATCAGTTATCTTAGGCTCTTCCATCCATCTAGATAAGACTTAGGCAGAGTTAGTTGTCGAGTAAGTATCCCCCCACTCCAGTATGCTTGAAGTGTACCATTCTGACTTACTTTACCTTTTAGGTCATGTCATCACACTGCCTTAGGCCTAAGTGAGGTAATGGAGAGGATAAATCCGGTATTAAATATTCTATCCGAGCAGGATTTCTAGGCCAGACAATGCTGGCGACCAACCTGGGTTGGCTGTGTTGCCTAAGGGTCCTCTATAGGGCTTCATATATTGACAGGGGTAATATAGGAGGTCATTTGTGTTAATTGACAAATGTCTGAGGAGGGTTATTATACATCGGCCCTGCTATTTTAGCCAATAAGTTTCTTGTGATCATGTTAAGAGGGGAGCCTGTGATTTAACTTGAATAAAAATTCGAATAGAAGGTTGAACTCCTCTTGTGATCATGTTAAGAGGTGTAAGGACACAATTCTCCAATTGAGCCTCACTGTTGTTTTGGCTCAATTTCGGACAAAAACATTTATGTCATAGGATAGTGTTCAATGTATCTATTCAAGCCTATGTCGTGTTTAGTTGAAGACATAGTGACCAAGAGTATAAAGCTTCATCATATTATTGAGTTTGTTGTGCCTCGTTTCTACGTCATCAACATGGTTTCATTGCTCCTAAGGTATGAATGCATCTTAATATATATATATATATATATAGGAGCTTGGAACAATTTGTATTGGGTGAGTTTTATTTTAAAAAAATTGTTGTTTATTTTTCAAAAAGATTTTATTAAAACTTTAATATAAAGAATATAAAGTTTATGGGCTAAAAATCAAAATTTATACATTCTGGAAGTTCGTTCGATATTGTCGTTCGAACGAGTTTGTCGTTTGAACGAGAATGTTGTTCGAACGAGGTTTGACAACGAGTTCCTCTATTGGCCACTGGAATGTCATTTGAATTGTCATTCGAACGAGAATGATGTTCGAACGAGAATTCCAACGAGATTTTTAATGAGTTCAACTTTTAAACACTGGAACTTTGTTAAAAGGCACATTCGAACGAGACTTCGTTCGAATGAAAATCTCGTTCGAATTAGATTTGGTGGGAACAGTTTTGTGGCAGTTTTGAGTAGTTTTTCCCACTTTCTCACTTTTGTTCCCACTACTTTTTTGCCAGAATAATTATGTGCGGGAGCTAAATTTTTCTAATTAAATTTTTCATATTATTCCAACTCCTAGAGAGAGTTTTGAGAGTTCAACTTTCCAAGAAAAAGTTCATGGTTTAGAGTGTTAATTTTTTAAGAAAATCTTTAAAGAACTTATGTTTTACACCCATAGTTTGTTTATCCAGGTTCCTTTATATATATACTTTGCTTAGAGTTTGGCACCGGCTTTATCTCTACCATATGAAGAGAAGTATGGGTTTGCTTTTAAATCCCACAAAGAACAAGAAGGTTTTTGGTTGTGGCTTTCTCACATGGTGAAAGGCACTATGTGTGGTTGACGATTGATTCTTATTTCCTCATTGGTGGATTCCAAGGTTTCGGTGGACTTCGGGATTGTCAACTAAGCGAAGATAGTTACAAGAAGACACGTCGGGGCATGAAGGAGTCGAGTCGAGTGATGTAAGTCATCTTTCTTGTAATTGTAAATTCCATACTTAATGGACTTACGGATAGGGCCGTCCGAGGTTTTTTTCCGTTATAGGTTTTTCCTCGTACATCACGGCGTAGTGATTTATTATTTATTTTATCTTGCAAAATCACCTAGAACGCATGCTTAGGTAAAAAGATAAAATTTGGTTTATGTCACTACTTATTTAATTTGGTGCTACACTAATTTTGCGTAATGTGTATTTAACTGAAGTCATTAATTTAATTTGTTAAAGTTGGTTTGGCCTAATTTGGTAAAATTGAAAATTTAACTTAGGCAAATCTAGGACTTGGGTTGATTGTGTTTAAGTGAAATCAAATTATGTGTGTGTTGCATCCATTTCACTTAGTTTAATTTTAATTTAAGTTAAATTAAAATTTGTTTAATTGAACCATTTCGCTTTTGCATATTTAAAAAGGAAATTATTATTTGTAATATTTTCAATTGAGGGACTACATTTCCAACAAGTGGTATCAGAGCCAAAACGATAAATTATTTCGTTAAAGATCCTTTAAATATTTTTGGCTAACATGGAATTTTTCCCATTCTCAAAATTTCCTATTTTTGATGATTCTAATTACGTGTACTGGAAAGCACGAATGAAACCGACACTTAAGTCTATTGACAAGAGGGTTTGGTTGTCTGTAGTTAACGGGTGGTCCCTACCAACTCATTTAGTAGATAATGAACGGGTTCCGAAACCGGCTGATTGGTGGAGTGAGAGTGAATTTAAACTTTCAAATTTTAATTCCCGAGGTATAAACGCCTTATTTATCCCTGTCACACCGGATGAATTTCGACGCATTATGACGTGTGAGACCGCTAAAGAAGCATAAGATATTTTACGACTCACTCAAGAAGGTACAAGTGTCGTAAAATCTTCAAAACTCCAAAACCTCACCACTCAATTTGAAACCATCAAAATGAACGATAAAGAAACTTTTGATGACTTTTTTTCTAGACTTTCCGATATTTTTAATTCATTTTTTAATTTGGGAGAGAAAATACCCGACAACCGAGTAGTAAAGAAAATTTTAAGGTCCTGTCCCGATAGATTTATTCCAAAAGTGACCTTTTTAAATTCTTTACCCACTTTAGCCTCTACGAAATTAGAAGAGCTCGTAGGTGATTTACAAACCTATTAACTAGACATGTTTCCCTCTAAAATTGAAAAGAAAATAGAAAAGGCCATTACTTTAAAAGCCCGAAAAGAGGAAAAACAAGTAGTAGAGAGCGATAGTGAAAGTGACTCGGAAGATATGGCCTTGTTGGCTCAGAAATTTAGAGAATTTCTTAAAATTAACAAAGATAAATTCAAAAATGATTATAAGAAATTTGAGAAATCTAAGCATGACAAAGCCGAGAATATCCCTAAAACTTCTAATGAAAACTTAAATAGGGACGAGTTAAATAGGTGTTTTGGTTGTGAGGGTTATGGCCATAGGGCCTTTAAGTTCCCCACTAAACTAAGGAGAGAGGGTAAGCAACAAATTTCATATAATGCAACCTTTGGTGATAGTGATAAGGAAGAGGGACCCGATTCCCCCACTAAGCCCAACTTTGTGGCTTTTATGGCTAGTCATGTGAGCACTGATAGTGAATCTTCTCATGAAGATATACAAACACATGACACTTTCGAAGTCAAAGTTTTAAATTCCCTTATTTTTTATGGTAGTGAGAGTGAAAGAAAGAGAGAGAGTGAAAATGAAGAGGTTGATGTGAGTGAACCTCAAAATGATTTTCAATAAATGTCTGAAGAATCTATTAAATTGAAAAGAGCTAATTTGAAGTTAGAAGCTTGTTTGAGAGAGCATGTCAAGGTCGTTGATGAGTGTACGTTAGTAAAAGACCTTAGGACATGTGGGAGTTCTCTTCGAGAGAAGCTAAAATATATAGAAGGCGAGAGAGATAGCCTCAGGGGTTTAACGGAATACTTAAAAAATAAGCTTCTCATGTTTGAAGAGAAAAATGTTTTGTTAGAGTCCAAAATTTTAGAAGTAGAAAATAAATTAAAAGACTCTAGAAAAGTAAAATTTGATTTGGAGTGTAGGTCCGAAAAACTCGATAAAATCTTAGTCACGGTCCAAATAAAAAATGATATGTTTGGTTTGGGCTTCGATACTTGTAATGAATCAACTCATAAAGCCAAAACCCATGTTTTAGGAGAATCATCTAGGAAAACCTTTAGAGATCGCTCCTTAGGTAAATCTTTTCACTGTGACCTTAGGTGTCCACATTGTGGTCGAAAAGTTCATCTTAGGAAAAAAAAAATGATCTTGAACGAGGATCTAGAAAATCCCTACGTAAGGCAATCGAGTTAGCCAAGATTCCTACACCCCGAGTTTGTCACTCGTCGTTAGTTTGGGTTTGGAGATCCGACTTGGTAGCTTTACAAAATAGGATTTTGATTATCATTTACTATCACATGCTTCCTCCCTTTCTTAATCTAAAGGTTGAATGTGATAGTGTTTGCATACTTTAGCTTTTGTACTTTATGCTATATCACCATGCTAAATGTATGCTTCGTTAATCATTTTCTAGTCTATACTACATGCTGAATTACATGCCAGAATTATGATTTCTGTCTATCTTTTGTATTATATTTATTTCATTTTAGTTTGCTTTAAATGAAAAATACAAAAAGATTTTTGTTTATCATTTGTATTTTTCATTAAGCCTAAATTACTAAACTACTCAAAAAGATTTTTATTTTGTGTGTATTTTATTTTGACACACTTTATGTGGCATATACTTTGTTTGAATCCCCTCTTTTATGCTTCCATATGACTAGAACTTTTGGTTAAGATTTTTAATCCTTGAAGTGTTCTTTACCATGCTTACATGGAGAAGTTGGATTTTGTATTGATTAAATGGATTCTATTTTTATATTCCTCTATTCACACATGCATGAGCTCTTTTGAAATTTAATCATTACATGTTATATTTGAGCTTTGTGAGGTGTTCTCCTTCCAATCTTGTCATCTACATATTCGTGACCTGGGAGGACTAGTGCATGTCAAAATCCGTTACACGTGAGATTTGTGTGAGACATAAAATTAAAGTATACGAATGTTCACGGGGAAGGGATCCGAAAGTAAAAATAATCCTTTGCGAATAGTAAGCCACCGTTTGAAAGGACCTAAATGAAATATGTGCTCCAAATGCCTAAAAATAGAAAAAATGGCATTAAAAATAAAAATCATTGCCAAGGCCTATTTTATTTGATATATTCATTCAAATATTCATGCTTATTGAGGGAGATTGTATGGTATAACAACGGTTTGCACAATTTCCGTTTATCCTAGTTGTCCTTTCATTGTCATGACTCTATTGGTTTGTAAAATCATCAAATTCTAGGGTTGTATGCATTGTGTATGTTTATTCATTGAATTCAATCTATATTGTCACATGAGATTATATTCAAATGCAATAAAGTTTGCAATCAATTGAGAACTCCGTGAACATATTTTAAGTGTTTGGGTCTAAATTTAATTGTTACTAGTTCACACCCCTACACTACCGTTTCCATATGACACATTTTTGCCATACGAGTGTGAAAAACTTATAGTATTTTGTGTCATTTGTGTGTTTATATCTATATATATGTGCTTGTGATTTATTGATAAAATTAGAGTATGTATATATATATGATATTTGTGTTTCTTTGCCTATATTTCTAGTCCATCTTTGCTTCCACTTCATTTCTGGTATCTATCTTGGTGCATTCTTGTTGATATCACATGCTTAATAATTTATGTATCATATTGGTATCATTTTATTGGATTGTAGTTGGTATCCTTTATTCTATATATGGATTAGTTATGATTATGTTGCCCATATGCTGTAACTTTTCTTAATATCTTATGAATTATCATGTTTAAATTAGTTAATATCCATTGTCTATTCCTGAACAAAAAGGGGGAGAATGATAGGGGAGAAATGGTATCTAATCCTATTATTATCATATATTAGTTTGGGAGATTTATCTTAGGGGGAGACGTCTTTCTAAATTGATCATAGTTGATAAAGGGATAATTAATTTAGGGGGAGTATTTATTTTAATTGCATTATATATTTTGATATTCCCTATGCATTTGATAGTTTGCTTAAGTGTGCTGGAAATCTTCCAATTGGCAACTTTCATCATCGGCAAAGTGTTTGATCCTTAGGTCTTGTGTCAAGTTTGGGTGGGATGTTTTGAGTCTAGTAGATCTTGATGGCCCTTTAGGATTTTTGTTGGTTTTTGTCCCAGAATAGCCAAAGGGGGAGATTTGTAAGGACACAATTCTCCAATTTAGTCTCAATGTTGTTTTGGCTCAATTCCGGACAAAAAGGTTTACGTCATAGGATAGTGTTCAATGTATCTATTCAAGCCTATGATGTGTTTAGTTGAAGATGTAGCGGCCAAGAGTATAAAGCTTCATCACATTGTCGAGTTTGTTGTGCCGAGTTTCTACGTCATCAAAATGGTTCCATTGCTCCTAAGGTATGAATGCAACTTAATATATATATAGGAGCTTGGAACAATTTCTATTGGGTGAATTTATTATAGAAACACTGTTGTTTATTTTTTAGAAAGATTTTATTAAAACTTTAATATAAAGTATATAAAGTTTCTGGGCTAAAAATCAAAATTTATACTTTCTAGAAGTTCGTTCGATATTGTCATTCGAACGAGTTTGTCGTTAGAACGAGGTTTGCCAACGAGTTGCCCTATTGGCCACTGGAATGCCATGCGAATTGTCATTCGAACGAGAATAATGTTCGAGCGAGAATTCCAAGAGATATTTAACGAGTTCAACTTTTATACACTGGAACTTCGTTAGAAGGCTCGTTCGAACGAGAGTTCATTCGAACGAGATTTCGTTCGAACGAGATTTGGCGAGAACAGTTTTTGTGGCAGTTTTGAGCAATTTTTACTACTTTCCCACTTTTGTTCCCACTACTTTTTTGCCAGAATAATTATGTACAGGAACTAACTTTTTCATACTATTCCAACTCCGAGAGAGTTTTGAGCGTTCAACTTTCCAAGAAAAGTTCATGGTTTAGAGTGTTAATTTTTCAAAAAAATCTTAAAAACACTTATGTTTTACACCCATACTTTGTTTATCCAAGTTCCTCTCTATATATACTTTGCTTGGAGTTTAGCACCGGTTTTATCTCTAACATTTGAAGAGAATTTTGGGTTTGCTTCTAAATCCCACAACGAAGAAGAAGGTTTTTGGCTGCGGCATTCTCACGTGGTGAAGGTACTATGTGTGGTTAATGGTTGCTTCTTAGTTCCTCATTGGTGTATTCCAAGGTTTCGGTGGACTCCGGGATTGTCAACTAAGAGAAGGTAGTTACAAGAAGACAAGTCGGGGCATGAAGGAGTCGAGTCGAGTGTTGTAAGTCATCTTGCTTGTAATTATAAATTCCATACTTAGTGGACTTAAGGATAGGTCCGTCCGAGGTTTTTTCCCATTGTAGGTTTTTCTTCGTACATCACGACATAGTGATTTATTATTTATTTTATCTTGCAAAATCACCTAGAACGCATGCTTAAGTAAAAAGATAAAATTTGGTTTATACCACTACTTGTTTAATTTGGTGCTAAACTAATTTTGGGTAATGTGTATTTAACTCAAGTTATTAATTTTATTTGTTAAAATTGGTTTGGCCTAATTTGGTAAAATTGAAAATTTGACTTAGGCAAATTTCTAGGACTTGGGTTGATTGTGTTTAAGTGAAATCAAATTATGTGTATGTTGCATCCATTTCACTTGGTTTAATTTTAATTTCAGTTAAATTAAAATTTGTTTAATTGAACCATTTCGCTTTCGCATATTTAAAAAGGAAATTATTATTTGTAATATTTTAAATTGGGGGACTACATTTCCAACAAGTGGTATCAGAGCCAAAACGATAAATTATTTCGTTAAAGATCCTTTAAATATTTTTGGCTAACATGGAATTTTCCCCACTCTCAAAATTTCCTATTTTTGATGATTCTAATTACGCGTACTGGAAAGCGTGAATGAAATCGACACTTAAGTCTATTGATAAGAGGGTTTGGTTGTCTGTAGTTAACGGGTGGTCCCCACCAACTCATTTAGTAGATAATGAACGTGTTCCGAAACCGACTGATAGGTGGAGTGAGAGTGAATTTAAACTTTCAAATTTTAATTCCCGAGGTATAAACGCCTTATTTATCCCTGTCACACCGAATGAATTTCAACGCATTATGACGTGTGAGACCGCTAAAGAAGCATAAGATATTTTACAACTCACTCAAGAAGGTACAACTGTCGTAAAAGCTTCAAAACTCCAAAACCTCACCACTCAATTTGATACTAACAAAATGAACGATAAAGAAACTTTTGATGATTTTTTTGCTAGTCTTTTCGATATTTTTAATTCATTTTTTAATTTGGGAGAGAAAATACCCGACAACCGAGTAGTAAAGAAAATTTTAAGGTCCCGTCCCGATAGATTTATTCCAAAAGTGACCTTTTTAAATTCTTTACCCACTTTAGCCTCTACGAAATTAGACGATCTCGTAGGTGGTTTACAAACCTATTAACTAGACATGTTTCCCTCTAAAACTAAAAGGAAAATAGAAAAGGGCATTGCTTTAAAAGCCCGAAAATAGGAAAAACAAGTAGTAAAGAGCGATAGTGAAAGTGACTCGGAAGATATGGCCTTGTTTGCTCGGAAATTTAGAAAATTTCTTAAAATTAACAAAGATAAATTCAAAAATGATTATAAGAAATTTGAGAAATCTAAGCATGACAAAGCCGAGAATATCCCTAAAACTTCTAATGAAAACTTAAATAGGGACGAGTCAAATAGGTATTTTGGTTGTGAGGGTTATGGCCATAGGGCCTTTGAGTGCCCCACTAAATTGAGGAGAGAGGGTAAGCAACCAATTTCATATAATGCAACCCTTGGTGATAATGATAAGGAAGAGGGACTCGATTCCCCCAATAAGCCCAACTTTGTGGCGTTTATGTCTAGTCATGTGAGAACTGATAGTGAATCTTCTCATGCAGATATACAAACACATGACACTTTCGAAGTCAAAGTTTTTAATTCCCTTATTTTTTATGGTAGTAAGAGTGAAAGAGAGAGAGAGTGAAAATGAAGAGGTTGATGTGAGTGAACTTCAAAATGATTTTCAATAATTGTATGAAGAATCTATTAAAATTAAAAGAGCTAATTTGAAGTTAGAAGCTTGTTTGAGAGAGCGTGTCAAGGTCGTTGATGAGTGTATGTTAGTAAAAGACCTTAGGACATGTGAGAGTTCTCTTCGAGAGAAGCTAAAATATATAGAAGGTGAGAGAGATAGCCTCAGGGGTTTAATGGAATACTTAAAAAAGGAGCTTCTCATGTTTGAAGAGAAAAATATTTTGTTAGAGTCCAAAATTTTAGAACTAGAAAATAAATTAAAAGACTCTAGCAAAGTCAAATTTGATTTGGTGTGTAGGTTCGAAAAACTCGATAAAATCTTATTCACCTTCCAAATAAAAAATGATATGTTTGGTTTGGTCTTCGATACTTGTAATGAATCAACTCATAAAGCCAAACCCATGTTTTAGGAGAATCATCTAGGAAAACCTTTAGAGATAACTCCTTAGGTAAATCTTTTCACTATGATTTTAGGTGTTCACATTGTGGTAAAAAAGGTCATCTTAGGAAAAAAAAAATTGATTTTGAACGAGGATCTAGAAAATCCCTATGTAAGGCAATCGAGTTAGCCAAGATTCCTACACCCCGAGTTTGTCACTCGTCGTTAGTTTGGGTTAGGAGATCCGACTTGGTAGCTTTACAAAATAGGATTTTTGATTATCATTTACTATCACATGCTTCCTCCCTTGCTAAATCTAAAGGTTGAATGTGATAGTGTTTGCATACTTTAGCTTTTGTACTTTATGCTATATCACCATGCTAAATGTATGCTTCTTTAATCATTTTCTAGTCTATGCTACATGCTGAATTACATGCCAGAATTATGATTTCTGTCTATCTTTTGTATTATATTTATTTCATTTTAGTTTGCTTTAAATGAAAAATACAAAAAGATTTTTGTTTATCACTTGTATTTTTCATTAAGCCTAAATTACTAAACTACTCAAAAAGATTTTTATTTTGTGTGTATTTTAGTTTGACACACTTTATGTGGCATATACTTTGTTTGAATCCCCTCTTTTATGCTTCCGTGTGACTAGAACTTTTGGTTAAGATTTTTAATCCTTAAAGTGTTCTTTACCATGCTTACATGGAGTAGTTGGATTTTGTATTGATTAAATGGATTCTATTTTTATATGCCTCTATTCGCACATGCATGAGCTCTTTTAAAATTTAATCATTACATGTTATATTTGAGCTTTGTGAGGTGTTCTCCTTCCAATCTTGTCATCTACATATTTGTGACCTAGGAGGACTAGTGCATGTCAAAATCCGTTACACGTGAGATTTGTGTGAGACATAAAAATAAAATATATGAATGTTCAGGGGGAAGGGATCCGAAAGGAATAATAATCCTTTGCGAATAGTAAGGTCCAAATACCTAAAAATAGAAAAAATGGCATTAAAAATAAAAATCATTGCCAAGGCCTATTTTATTTGATATATTCATTCAAATATTCATGCTTATTGAGGGAGATTGGATGGTATATCAACGGTTTGCACAATGTCCGTTTATCCTAGTTGTCCTTTCATTGTCATGACTCTATTGGTTTGTAAAATCATCAAATTCTAGGGTTGTATGCATTGTGTATGTTTGTTCATTGAATTCAATCTATATTATCACATGAGATTATATTCAAATGTAATATAGTTTGCAATCAATTGATAACTCCGTGAATATATTTTAAGTGTTCGGGTCTAAATTTAATTGTTACTAGTTCACACCGCTACACTACCGCTTCCATATGACACATTTTTGCCATACGAGTGTGAAAAACTTGTAGTATTTTGTGTCATTTGTGTGTTTATATCTATATATATTTCTTGTGATTTATTGATAAAATTAGAGTATGTATATATACGATATTTGTGTTTCTTTGCCTATATTTCAAGTCCATCTTTGCTTCCACTTCATTTTTGGTATCTATCTTGGTGCATTCTTGTTGATATCACATGCTTAATAATTTATGTATCATATTGGTATCATTTTATTGCATTTTAGTTGGTATCCTTTATTCTTTATATGGATTACTTATGATTATGTTGCCCATATGTTGTAACTGTTCTTAATATCTTATGAATTATCATGTTTAAATTAGTTAATATCCATTATCTATGAAATAGCGTTGCCAAAGCCGTTTATGAAAATAAACTATTTAAGCAACTCCGAAAGTTTGTTGAAGAAACTCTTTACTTAAATCAAAACTATTTTGAACACAAGATGTGTTAACAAAATTATGTACGAGATATGGACAAGATTTGATAACAAGTTTTAGTAAACAGTTTAAAATGTTTTAAACTCAGCACACTATTAGAAAGGGATGAGAAGATGTAGAAATATTGATACTCAGATTTTTAACGTGGTAAAACCTCAACCTTGAGGAAACATCCACGACTCCCTCTACGGAGTAAAACAAAAACAATCACTAAAACAAATATATGAGTTACAACCTATTTAACTAACATGCACACAAAAACAAATCTATACAAGTTCAGGATTGTACCCTCTGGCGTCCTTAACTTTTCTGCAGATCTTGTTTGTTGATGTAGTTGTCTCAGTTTGTCAACTCTTCTTTGTTCCAGCACTTTACGTCGACTTATGTTCACCAAATCTTATAGCCAACACTTTGAGTGTTTGTAGTGTGACAATGTTTGTGAATGGTGTTCTAAAACACATGCATGCACACACACACACTTATTAGTTACAGACGATCCTAACAAATCACATATAAAGTCTATATGCAGTGTATTTGTTATTTTTCTTTCTTACAAAACCAAGAACCTTTTCGACCTTTCAAAATAACCCAGATTCCACGGAGATCTTGCTTAAGAAATCGGTCAAGACCTTTCTCAATCAGTTTTGAAAATATTATGAAGATTGAGAACCCTCCAAGTGCGAATCCCACTAGGTCAGGTTAGGTTTTGTAAAAACAGAAATAGAAAAACATCTATTGTTGATCTTTGAAAAAAATGTTTTAACAGAAAAGAATCAACAACGAAATTCTCAAGATGAGAAATAAATGCAACTAAGTGTTCTGTGACATGAAAAACTTCAGATCTATGATTTCTATTGAAAAAGAAACAAGATCTGAGTCTATGTCTAAGTTGGAAATAAGATTTATGAACACAAGGATTTCAGCAACCCAGAAATCACTCAACTCGAACTCTCATAACTCAAGAAACACTAAGGATGGTGTTTGTCTGGTTATGGTGTTTATAGAGAGGTAAGTGGTTTAGATTTAGAGGTATTTGGACGAAGTTAGGGTTTCTAACTAGGGTTTGGTTTCTCTCTCTAACTTCTCTCTTCTCTCTTCTCTCTCTCTCTATTCTCTCTATTCTCTGAGACTTTGCAAAATGGCAAAAGCTTTCGAAGGCTGAGATGAAGGGTCTTTAAATAGGGAGAGGAGAAGATTCCAGAGCCTCGTTCAAAAACAATGGCTGAGATTGAGTCAAGCTCCATTGACTGCAATCCAAGGGCTCACAACAGGCGGTGGATTAAACAGCCTATGATTGGCTAAAGGGATTACACGGGGATCCACTCAAAAGACATGCAGGCCATCGATAAGGATAGATCCAAGGGCTGTAAGCGTGCGAAGGTTTGTCTCAGTAAAGAAACACAGTTTGGTCCAATCAGAAGACAACAGGTGTTGGCCTGTGAACGAAGGTAAACGCGCGTCCCAAAATAATTACAGAGCCAACCCTTAAGTCTCTAGCGCTTTCGGTTTCTACCCAGAGTAACTTTAGGCCAATAAACACAACAATCCATATTTATATAATAACCCCAAGACTTTATAAATCAAATTTTAATTAAATAAAACCTTGTTTAAAATATGTTTTAAATTCCCAAAAAATTATTAAAAATCAAATTGAGGGATTTAAACACACTCACAACATTAAAACACATAGGGGTGCAATATGATATGCAAGAATCAAATTCTAAGTGTGTGAGTGATGGCTATAGTCTTAGGATCATTACATGATAGATAGAAGAAGAAGCAACCCAATCTCTGAAGCTCTTTGGTTTCTAGGATAGACACTATTTTGTCACAATTTCCAAACTAGATGAGCTCTTATACAGTCTAGACTCAAATGAGTCAAAAGTATAAGGGCTTCAATCTCCCCCTTTGGAAATATGAGACAAAATCTCCTTTGAGTCATCTCAACTCGTAGGGCGACAACAAAAAAAACTTATTCCTATAAAGGTTCTATCTACCCAAATCCTAGAAAGCAAAAATTACATAACTCAACTATATACAGTTTAACATCCTATTATTACAATGAAGAATGACTGTACAAGAAGAATACCTGCAAAAAATTACTAAGATCAAGCTTTTTAGTATATGCAGTAGACTCAAATTTCTCCCCCATTTTGTCTCAAATGGACAAAGGGAAGGAACTTGGCAAACATAACAGGTATTTACTCAGCACAAATCATACCAATAGATTTTCTTAAAGAAACGAATCTACTATAATCAAGAGGTTTGGTAAATAAATCTGCAAGTTGTAGATCAGTAGAAAGATAATTGATTTCTAATTCCTTGGTTTCAACTAATTCACGAATAAAATGATGTCTTATTTTAATGTGCTTAGTTCGCGAGTGTTGAACTGGGTTCTTAGAAATGTTAATCGCACTTTGATTATCACAATAGAGATGAAGTGTGGGTTCTAGAATACCATAATCACTTAGCATTTGTTTAAGCCATAACAATTGGGCACAACAGCTACCGGCGGCTATGTATTCAGATTCAGCAGTCGAGAGAGATGTGCAGTTCTGTTTTTTACTACTCCATCCTACCAAGTTATTACCAATATAACAACATGCGCCTGAAGTGCTTTTACTATCATCAGTACACCCAGCCCAATCAGCATCAGTGTACCCAATAATAGTGCTAGGTGTGTCATTCGTGTACCAAATTCCTAAATTTAGAGTGCCTTTAACATATTTAATTATGCGTTTTACAGCGTTTAAATGGCTCTCCTTGGGGTTGTTTTGATAACGCGCACAAACACAAACAGCATACATGATATCAGGACGCGAGGCAGTCAGATAGAGTAATGTGCCAATCATACTACGATATAAGGTAGAGTCTACAGATGTTCCAGTTTCATCTCTAGATAATTTCTCTGTAGTACTCATAGGCGTTTTAGCACTTTTAGCACTCTCGAGGCCAAATTTTTTAACTATCTCTAATGCGTACTTAGTCTGCGAAAGAAACA
This sequence comes from Sambucus nigra, assembly GCA_949130495.1. Taxonomy (NCBI): domain Eukaryota; kingdom Viridiplantae; phylum Streptophyta; class Magnoliopsida; order Dipsacales; family Adoxaceae; genus Sambucus; species Sambucus nigra. The sequence goes on from OX422220.1 coordinate 39,736,075, forward strand.
AGCCATCTGGTTGTTGTTTGACTTGGAGACCTAGGAAGAACTGTAACTCCCCCATAAGGGACATCTGAAATTCTTTACTCATAATTTCAGCAAAAGATTTTACTTCTGAGGTAGAAGTGGATCCAAATATGATATCGTCTACATAGACTTGAGCGATAGTAATGTGTTTGCCAAACTGTTTGACAAATAAGGTTTGGTCATTTCCACCTCTTTTGAAACCTTTGTCCAGCAGAAAACTGGAGAGTCGCTCATACCAAGCTCTAGGAGCTTGCTTAAGACCATATAAAGCCTTTTTTAACCGAAATACATGATTAGGATAATTAGGGTCAATGAACCCTTTAGGTTGTTCTACATAGGTTTCCTCGGCAAGTATACCATTAAGGAACGCAGATTTAACATCCATTTGATATAATGTAAAATGCATGTGACAAGCTATAGCAAGAAGCAGACGAACTGATTCTAAACGAGTAACAGGAGCAAACGTCTCATTAAAATCCAGTCCTTCTATTTGGGAGTAACCTTGAGCAACTAGTCTAGCTTTATTTCTAATTATCATCCCATTTTCATCAGTTTTATTTTTGAAAATCCAACGAGTACCAATAACCTTTTTGTGATCAGGACGTGGAACAAGAAACCAAACATCATGAATGACAAATTGTAAAAGTTCATCCTGCATAGCAGAAATCCAGTGAGAGTCATTCAATGCCTCATTTACATTCTTTGGTTCCAAGAGAGAAACAAAGCAAGCATAGAGAGCATAATTTCTAAGTTGGGATCTTGTACGTACTGGTTCACCAGGGTTACCAACTATGTTGTTTATGGGATGATCTTTAGAAACCCAGTTAGGTACTTCAGGTGACTCAATAGGTAATGAATTATCTATTTCAGAAGAGTCATTTTCTAAAATATTTGACGATTCTTCTTCTATAGTTAATTCACTAGTCTTGCTTTCTACAGTAGTGTCACTAACAATTACATTTATGGATTCCATTAAGGTTTTAGTGCGAAGATTATACACTCGATAAGCTCTACTGTTAGGTGAATAACCTAAGAATATGGCTTTATCTCCTCTACTCTCAAATTTAGATAAGTGTTCCCTATCTTTGCAAACATAGCAGGTACTACCAAAGGTTCTAAGGTACTTAAGATTAGGCTTTTTATTGTACCAAAGTTCATAAGAGGTTTGTTTCGAATTCTTTCTAAGATAGACCCTATTAATAAGATGGCAGGCTGTACGAATAGATTCTACCCAAAAATACTTAGGTAAGTTCTTAGCATGGAGCATGACACGTGCCATCTCTTGAAGAGTTCGATTCTTTCTCTCAGCTATACCATTTTGTTGAGGGGTCTTAGGAGCACTGAACTCATGTTTGTAACCATTATAGTCACAATATTCTACAATACCAGTGTCTTTGAATTCACCACCTCTATCACTTCGGATTCTATTCACTTGAGTGTCTTTTTCATTCTCAATCCGTAAGAGAATCTTTAAAAAGGTTTGAAAGGTATCGGATTTTTGTTTTAAGAAAGCTACCCAAGTGAATCTGGTGAAGTCATCAACCATAACAAGAATATAACTGTGTCCACAAAGACTAACAGTTTGAGAAGGACCCATTAGGTCCATATGGATGAGTTCTAAGGGATTAGAGGTAAGGATATCTTTAACCCTTTTATGAGGTGCTTTAACAATTTTTCCTTCTTGACAGGGACCACAGACAATGTTATGAATAGGTTTAATTTTTGGTATTCCTCTAACTATCTGTTGAGAAGACAATTTACTCAAATTTTCGTAATTAATGTGACCCATTCTGTTATGCCATATCTCGTTGTCATCCATTCTGGCAACATTACAGATTTCAGAACTAGACATGACAGTATAACAATTGTCAGGGGTCCTGAATCCTGTAATTAAGCATTCTCCCTTTTCATTTAAAATCTTGCAATTGTTCTTTGAAAAGGTAACAGTGTAGTTTGAGTCACAGAATTGTGAAATGCTAAGTAAATTAGCCTTAAGACCTTTAACTAAGAGAACATTTTCAAGAAGAGGAAGTCCTTTTTCTTTAAGGGTTCCTTTGCCTATGATCTGGGATGATATACCATCACCAAAAACAACTTTTCCACCATCAAAATGGGTTTTATTTAAAAGTTTTGTATCATCACCTGTCATATGCTTGGAACATCCAGAATCCAAGTACCAACCAGAAGATGTAAGTTCAGCTTTTAGAGCAGAAACAACAATGTTACATTTCATCTGGGGTGCTAGATCATCTTTTCTAACCCAAATTGCCCTTGTTTTTAGTTTGCGCTTGTTTGCTCTTATTTGATAAAATTTGCGAGCATTAGATTTTTGTTGAAAAACATTTTGCGCATGATTTTGAATAAATTTGAATTCTTGAGCATTTGATTTAGAAAAGGTTCTGGTAATTCTTCTAGTAAATGTCCTTTTAGGTTTAGTCCTTCTATTCCTATAGTTAGAGTTTTTGTCTGGTGGCCTGGGAAGGACATAATTGTTACGACTCCTCCTAGAATAGTTAAAGTTATGATACATAGGAGTGTTGTAGATAGGTTTAATCAGTCTCCTAGCATAGCAATTATCGAAAGAGTGACCATATATATCACAATAGGAGCAATAAAGATTGCTCAGAATAGGGTTTTCCTTAGGAAAGTCTCTAAACAAAGGTTTTGAGAAATTTTGAGGCTGAATTTTATTCCTAGGTAGCACAGATTTGAAAGCAGGTTCACTTTTCCTAATAGGGGGGCAGACATATTTTCCCTTTGATAAACTTTCAAGCTTAGAGCAACTTGCATCTTCAGTGTTGGTGTTTTGATGGTCAAACTTAGTTTTTAGAGAATGAAAGTCTGGACATGTTTCAATAGGTCTTTTGCCTCCTGACACAAACTTGATAGGTTCAACATGTTTAGTTTGTGTCTTCAAATTGGGGCAAAACCCTATTCCAGTTCTATCATCAGAATTGGTTTTAGATTCAGCAACGAATTCCTCAAAACATTTAGAGTTGTTTTCAAATTTGGTAAATTTTTTGAAAACAGTTGCTGTCTTTTCTTTTGTTTGTTCCAATTCTAATAATGTCCCTTTGTATTTTTTCTCCAGAATTTCATTAGCTTCAGTCAAAGTTTTCAGTTTTTCATCAAACACTTTAACTTCACTGTCATGAGACATGCATTGTGTAGTATACTCTTCAGCATTCAGTTTTACCATTAGGCTTAGATCTTCTAACTTTTTGGTAAGATTTTTAACAATCTTTTCTAGTCTAGTGCTTTTCTTTAGAGTTTTAGTATATAGAGTGTGGATGTCTGGGAGATCATCATTATCTGAGTCACTAAGTGAGGTGTGTGAAGTGACCCCTAAGGTTTCATTTCTTAAACTCACGCACCCATTGACATCAGCAGTATCGATTTCCCTTTGACTCACACACCCCGAGGAAGAGGTATTAATGTTCTCAGTAAGTAAAGCATCTAAACCAGTTAAAGTATGATTCAAAGCAACAGAACTAGAATTACTAAACTCATCCTCACTATCAAGCATAGGCATATCATCATTGTATATGATTTTGGCAAAGAAGGCTAAACAAGGATCAAAACCATCAGATGTCTCAAGTTCCTCATTTTCAGAATCACTTGAGTCATCCCAGGTTTTGCAGATATTGGCTCTAGAGTGTTTGTTTTGGGCATTTAAATTAACTCTACAGTCTTGAGCTATGTGTCCTAGTTTACCACATCTATAGCATTCAGTCTTCTTGAGGTCTCTGTGAGGTCTTGTGTTGTCCTTGTTCTGTTTGTCATGAGGTTTCTCATGAGGTTTGTGATTTGAAGGAGTGGTATAATTAGACTTGCCCTGTCTATTTGCAACACTGTTTCTAAATTTAACAATTTTCTTAAATTGTTTTGTCATTAGGGCAATCTGATTATCTAGACTTTCTAAGTCACAGTCCTCATCAGAATCATTACTAGAGGTGTTTAACTCAGGTTTAATCATCTTAGAGGTAAAGCTAAGATTGGAATTGGTATGTTTCCTATTAGTGTGGGTCAATTGTTTCTTAAACTCTAATTCCATTTCCACAGTTCTTAATTTGCTACTGAGTAATTCAGGAGTAAGATTTGTATCACACATCTCCTCAATAGCATATCTTTTATTGTCAAATTTCTGTGGTAATGATCTCAGAATTTTAGACACAATTTCTTGTCTATCATAAGTTATACCATTGGCATGAAGTCTAGTGACAATATCAGTAAGGTTCATATAGAAATCATCGAAAGACTCAGATTCAGACATGATTAAGGTATTATACTGTTGGATTAACATCTGAGTCTTAGCAGCTTTTACCCTAGAGTCTCCTTCATGTGCAGTAATCAGTGTATCCCATGCTTCCTTGGAAGTGGTACAAGATGAGATTCTCTTGAACTCATGTTCGTTAATAGACATAAATATAGCGTTCTTGCCTTTGTTATTATTTCGAGAAACCTGTTTCTCTTCTTGAGTAAACTCACTCAATATTTTCTTAATCCTTTCATTGCTTCCATCAGTGGCTGGTTTAGTTGGATAAAAGTATCCGTTTTCAATGATATCCCAGACATCATCTCCCAGAGTGCCTTGAATAAAAGCAATCATTCTTACTTTCCAGTAAGAAAAATTGGTTCCATCAAAGACTGGAGGTCTGGTCAAGTTACCATATCTTTCGTTTTTCTCGTCCATAATGATTTTGAGAAAACAGTTTCAGAAACTCAGGATCTTTTTGAAAAAAGTTCACCAAAAGCTCTGATACCAATTGAAATAGCGTTGCCAAAGCCGTTTATGAAAATAAACTATTTAAGCAACTCCGAAAGTTTGTTGAAGAAACTCTTTACTTAAATCAAAACTATTTTGAACACAAGATGTGTTAACAAAATTATGTACGAGATATGGACAAGATTTGATAACAAGTTTTAGTAAACAGTTTAAAATGTTTTAAACTCAGCACACTATTAGAAAGGGATGAGAAGATGTAGAAATATTGATACTCAGATTTTTAACGTGGTAAAACCTCAACCTTGAGGAAACATCCACGACTCCCTCTACGGAGTAAAACAAAAACAATCACTAAAACAAATATATGAGTTACAACCTATTTAACTAACATGCACACAAAAACAAATCTATACAAGTTCAGGATTGTACCCTCTGGCGTCCTTAACTTTTCTGCAGATCTTGTTTGTTGATGTAGTTGTCTCAGTTTGTCAACTCTTCTTTGTTCCAGCACTTTACGTCGACTTATGTTCACCAAATCTTATAGCCAACACTTTGAGTGTTTGTAGTGTGACAATGTTTGTGAATGGTGTTCTAAAACACATGCATGCACACACACACACTTATTAGTTACAGACGATCCTAACAAATCACATATAAAGTCTATATGCAGTGTATTTGTTATTTTTCTTTCTTACAAAACCAAGAACCTTTTCGACCTTTCAAAATAACCCAGATTCCACGGAGATCTTGCTTAAGAAATCGGTCAAGACCTTTCTCAATCAGTTTTGAAAATATTATGAAGATTGAGAACCCTCCAAGTGCGAATCCCACTAGGTCAGGTTAGGTTTTGTAAAAACAGAAATAGAAAAACATCTATTGTTGATCTTTGAAAAAAATGTTTTAACAGAAAAGAATCAACAACGAAATTCTCAAGATGAGAAATAAATGCAACTAAGTGTTCTGTGACATGAAAAACTTCAGATCTATGATTTCTATTGAAAAAGAAACAAGATCTGAGTCTATGTCTAAGTTGGAAATAAGATTTATGAACACAAGGATTTCAGCAACCCAGAAATCACTCAACTCGAACTCTCATAACTCAAGAAACACTAAGGATGGTGTTTGTCTGGTTATGGTGTTTATAGAGAGGTAAGTGGTTTAGATTTAGAGGTATTTGGACGAAGTTAGGGTTTCTAACTAGGGTTTGGTTTCTCTCTCTAACTTCTCTCTTCTCTCTTCTCTCTCTCTCTATTCTCTCTATTCTCTGAGACTTTGCAAAATGGCAAAAGCTTTCGAAGGCTGAGATGAAGGGTCTTTAAATAGGGAGAGGAGAAGATTCCAGAGCCTCGTTCAAAAACAATGGCTGAGATTGAGTCAAGCTCCATTGACTGCAATCCAAGGGCTCACAACAGGCGGTGGATTAAACAGCCTATGATTGGCTAAAGGGATTACACGGGGATCCACTCAAAAGACATGCAGGCCATCGATAAGGATAGATCCAAGGGCTGTAAGCGTGCGAAGGTTTGTCTCAGTAAAGAAACACAGTTTGGTCCAATCAGAAGACAACAGGTGTTGGCCTGTGAACGAAGGTAAACGCGCGTCCCAAAATAATTACAGAGCCAACCCTTAAGTCTCTAGCGCTTTCGGTTTCTACCCAGAGTAACTTTAGGCCAATAAACACAACAATCCATATTTATATAATAACCCCAAGACTTTATAAATCAAATTTTAATTAAATAAAACCTTGTTTAAAATATGTTTTAAATTCCCAAAAAATTATTAAAAATCAAATTGAGGGATTTAAACACACTCACAACATTAAAACACATAGGGGTGCAATATGATATGCAAGAATCAAATTCTAAGTGTGTGAGTGATGGCTATAGTCTTAGGATCATTACATGATAGATAGAAGAAGAAGCAACCCAATCTCTGAAGCTCTTTGGTTTCTAGGATAGACACTATTTTGTCACAATTTCCAAACTAGATGAGCTCTTATACAGTCTAGACTCAAATGAGTCAAAAGTATAAGGGCTTCAATCTATTCCTGAACAAAAAGGGGGAGAATGATAGGGGAGAAATGGTATCTAATCCTATTATTATCATATCTTAGTTTGGGAGATTTATCTTAGGGAGAGACGCCTTTCTAAATTGATCATAGTTGATAAAGGGATAATTAATTTAGGGGGAGTATTTATTTTAATTGCATTATATATTTTTATATTCCCTATGCATTTGATAGTTTGCTTAAGTGTGCTGGAAATCTTACAATTGGCAACTTTCATCATCGGCAAAGTGTTTGATCCTTGGGTCTTGTGTCAAGTTTGGGTGAGATGTTTTTAGTCTAGTAGAGCTTGACGGCCCTTTCGTATTTTTGTTGGTTTTTGTCCCGGAATAGCTAAAGAGGGAGATTTGTAAGGACACAATTATCCAATTTAGTCTCAATGTTGTTTTGGCTTAATTCCGGACAAAAACGTTTATGTCATAGGATAGTGTTCAATGTATCCATTCAAGCCTATGATGTGTTTAGTTGAAGACGTAGCGGCCAAGAGTATAAAGCTTCATCACATTACCGAGTTTGTTGTGCCGAGTTTCTACGTCATCAACATGGTTCCATTCCTCCTAAGGTATGAATGCATCTTAATATATATATAGGAGCTTGGAATAATTTGTAATGGGTGAATTTATTATAAAATAACTGTTGTTTATATTTTAGAAAGATTTTATTAAAACTTTAATATAAAGTATATAATGTTTCTGGGCTAAAAGTCAAAATTTATACTTTCTGGAAGTTCGTTCGATATTGTCATTCGAACGAGTTTGTCGTTGGAACGAGGTTTGCAAACGAGTTGCCCTATTGGCCACTGGAATGTCATGCGAATTGTCGTTCGAACGAGAATAATGTTCGAGTGAGAATTCCAAGAGATTTTTAAAGAGTTCAACTTTTATACACTGGAACTTCGTTAGAAGGCTCGTTCGAACGACAGTTCATTCGAACGAGATTTGGCGAGAACAGTTTTTGTGGCAGTTTTGAGCCGTTTTTCCCACTTTCCCACTTTTGTTCCCACTACTTTTTTTCCAGAATAATTATGTGCAGGAACTAACTTTTTCATACTACTCCAACTCCTAGAGTGAGTTTTGAGCGTTCAACTTTCCTAGAAAATTTCATGGTTTAGAGTGTTAGTTTTTCAAGAAAATCTTAAAAACACTTATGTTTTACGCCCATAGTTTGTTTATCCAAGTTCCTCACTATATATACTTTGCTTGGAGTTTGGCACCGGTTTTATCTCTACCATTTGAAGAGAAGTTTGGGTTTGCTTCTAAATCCCACAAAGAAGAAGAAGGTTTTTGGCTGCAGCATTCTCACATAGTGAAAGGTACTATGTGTGGTTGATGGTTGCTTCCTAGTTCCTCATTGGTGGATTCCAAGGTTTCGGTGGACTCCGGGATTGTCAACTAAGCGGAGGTAGTTACAAGAAGACGCGTCGGGGATTGAAGGAGTCGAGTCGAGTGTTGTAAGTCATCTTTCTTGTAATTGTAAATTCCATACTTAGTGGACTTAAGGCCAGGGCCGTCCAAGTTTTTTTCCCGTTGTGGATTTTTCCTCGTACATCGCGACGTAGTGATTTATCATTTATTTTATCTTGCAAAATCATCTACAACGCATGCTTAGGTAAAAAGATAAAATTTGGTTTATATCACTACTTGTTTAATTTGGTGCTAAATTAATTTTGGGTAATGTGTATTTAACTCAAGTCATTAATTTAATTTGTTAAAACTGGTTTGGCCTAATTTGGTAAAATTGAAAATTTGACTTAGGCAAATTTCTAAGACTTGTGTTGATTGTGTTAAGTGAAATCAAATTATGTATGTGTTGCATCCATTTTACTTGGTTTAATTTTAATTTGAGTTAAATTAAAATTTATTTAATTGAACCATTTCTCTTCCGCATATTTAAAAAGGAAATTATTATTTGTAATATTTTAAATTGGGGTCCTACATTTCCAACAAGAGGGGTGCGTGTAACTTGGTAAGGGTGCATACATTATAATGTAGTTTGAGAAAACAAACACTTCATAAAATGCTACTACCAAAAAAAATATCATTAATAAAAGAGGTATTGAAAATTTCAACATTAAGTTCGTAAAAAATAAAAAAGAAGTCTAGAAGTAGAATTTCTTCAAGTTGACTGCATTCTAAGCTTTTGGTATCTCCCTGCCCTCCACCGTTTCCAAGTGGTAGGCTCCTTGCAGGTCGTCTTTTATCACCATGAAAGTTCCTTCCTACTTTGGTCCTAGCTTGCCATCCGATGGTTTCTTAGCATTGCCAAGAACTTTCCTCAGGATGTAGTCCCCAACCTGGAATGTTCTTGGATTGACTTTTTTGTTATACTATTTTGCTAGCTATTGCTGGTAGGCTGCTAGTTTTACTAGAGCCAACTCCCTTCACTCATCAACTAAGTCAAGTTTAGCGAGAAATGCCACATCGTTTTAGCCTTGGTCGATCAGAGTGGACCTCATGGTAGGGAGACCAACTTCTAAAGGGATAATTACCTCGATCCCATATGTAAGTGCGAATGATGTCTCTCTAGTTGCTCGCCTTGGGGGTGAGATAATCCCATAGGATGTGGGGTAGTTCGTTCACCCATGATCCCTTAGCTCACTCTAAACGCTTTTTTAATCCATCAATCACTATTTTGTTAGAAGCCTCAGCCTATCTGTTGCTCTGAGGGTATGCCACAGAGCTGAAGTAATGCCTGATCCCGTGGTCGCTGCAAAAATCCTGGAAGAGGCCACTCTTGAACTGGGTTCCGTTGTCAGTGATGATAGTCCTAGGGATCCAAAAGCGAGTGACGATGTTCCTCCATATGAATCTTATCATATTTACGTCTTTAATCTTTGCAAGTGGCTCTTCCTCTATCCATCGGGTGAAGTAATCTATTGCAACCAATAGATATTTGCGATTACCAGCTAGATTTGGTAGTGGCCCACGATGTCCATACCCCATTGGGAGAAGGGCCATGGGCTAGTAAGTGACTTCAGGTCACTCGCTGTCTGGTGAACCATAGGTGCGTGAAGTTGGCATTTTTTGCACTTTCGAGCATTGATTCTAGCGTCTTTCTTCATCTACGGCCACCAGTACCCTTATTTCATTGCTCGAAAAGTTAGTGACCTGCCCCCAATATGACTCCCATATATTCCCCCATGGAGTTCATACAGGTTCCGCTTGACGTCCTTTGGATGAACGCACTGGAGGTAAGGGCCAGTGAAAGATCTCTTGTACAGCTTGTCCTCAGGAGATAAGTGAAAGAGAGTAGCCGTGACTCTTATCTGATGAACGGTATTCTTAGCTGTTGGTAGTACACTATCCTTTAAGTAATCTGTTATGGGATTCATCCAACTAGGGGCTATATTGATCTGGAGAACATGCTCTATGCTCAACAGTTTGTTGATCTGGTTGATACTTGGCTAGTCAAGGAAATCAATCTGAATTATCCTCTTCAAGTCGGAGTTGATCACTAAGCTTAAGGATGTTAGGGCATCAGCATGGCTATTCTGTCCTCTGGGAAACTGATGGACGCTGTTGTGCTCAAAGATGGCCATCGATCCTTTCATAGTGGCGAGATAGGATGCTATCCTCTCATCTCTTACGTCGAAGTCACCACTTATCTGATTGGAGACCATCTACGAGTCAACAAAAACTTTGAGATGCTTTGCTCTGAGCGTTCGCACCTTTTGTAGTCACGTGATCAATGCCTCATACTTTGATTCATTATTTGAGGCTTCAAATCCAAGCCTGATTCCTTGCTCAAGAATGGCATCTTCGGGGTAACCAGCACGATGCCCACTCCCGCCCCTCGGGACCTGGAGGCTCCATCAACGAATAATTTCTAGACTCCATATGTTGGGGGAACTTTCTTCTGATGACTAGTCTGGGGATGGTCGCAAGGCTGCTCTCCTATAAACTCGGTGATGAAATCGGCGAGAACCTGCCCTTTGATGGAAGTCCTTTGTTGGAACTGAATGTCAAATCGCCCAAGCTTGACCGACCACTTGGACAGTCTGCCTGAAAGGTCTGTTTTCCTCAGGACATTTTTCCTTAGGACTGCTTTAAGAGGGTGATATGTAAGTACAATGATGAAGTGGACTTCAAAATAATGTTTTCATTTTCTCGAGTCTATTACTACTGTAAAGGCAAGATTTTCTAGTGGTAGGTATCGTTATTCGGTGTCTAAAAGGGTCTAGCTCGCGTAATAAACTGGGTACTGGATCCCCTTTTTTTGCATACCAGTGCAGAACTTACATCATGACTAGCTACTGCAAGGTAAAGGTATAGGGAATTATTCTCTTGAGGTATTATGAGCAAAGGCGGTTTGCTGAGGTAAGATTTGATCCCTTTCAACACCCTCGAGCACACCTCGTTCCATTCCACCTCCTTTCTTATCTTCAATAACTGGAAGAAAGGTTGACACCTTTCGTAAGACTTTGAGATGAACTGATTTAGGGCGATGAGCATTCCCATGAGATTCTTCACGTTTCTTATAGTTCGGGGGGCTTCACCCTGTTGATAGCACCTCTGAGTTGGCTTCAATACCTCTCTTGTTGACCAAGTACCTAAGGAATTTTTCTGACTAGACACCGAAGGAAAACTTACTCGCTTTGAGCTTCATTTGGTACTTCTTGAGGAATTCAAAGGTCCTTGATAGGTCAGAGAGCTGTTCATCTTTGAGCTTGCTCTTGACTAGCATGTCATTGATGTCGACCTCCATAGTGCTTCCCATTTATTTTTTGAACATCTTTGTGACCAATCGCTAGTAAGTTGCTCCTGCATTTTTTAGGCCAAAGGGCATAACCTTATATCAATATAACCCTACTGTGGTTATAAATGCTATTTTGTCTTGATCTGGCTTATGCAGAGGGATCTGGTGATACCCGGAGTATGCGTCTAGGAAGCTTATCCTTTCGTGTGTTATCGTGGCATCCACCAGTTGATCGATCTTTGGGAGGGGGAAGCGATCTTTAGGGCATTCCTTATTAAGATCAGTGAAATCGATGCAGACTCTCCACTTTTCGTTTCTCTTTAGGACAACCACTGGGTTGGATAGCCACTTGGGGAACTGGTCTTCTCATATGGATCCTGCGTCCGGTAGTGCTTCAACTTCCTTATCAATTTCCTTGGCTTTCTCTGGAGCAGTTGGTTGAGATTTCTGTGCTATTGGTTTAAAAGTTAAGTCGACATGCAGTCAATGGTAAGTGAGGTTAGGATCAATCTCGACAGCTTGTAAGGGTCCCATGCAAAGACATCTAAGTTACTCCGAAGTAGGGTGACCAACTCTATCTTTTCACGATCGGTGTGTTTCGATCAAGAAATTTATTTCGTTCGAGTTGCTACTAGTTGTGACTTCCTCCAGGTCCTCGACGACTCTTTCAGAGGGGAGGATCCTGGTCTCCTCAACTCTAGGTATCCCATACCTTAGTTGCTATTTTGAGGGCATTATCCTCTCCTATTCCTCGCCCTTGCTCCTAACTTCTTCAACCATCTTCCCAGGTTTGGGATGGATGGCTGCTATAAAGCACTTCCTCTCCATCGCCTGATCTCCATGGATATCCACCACTCCTCATTTAGTCACACATTTGAGATTTTGATGGTAGGTAGATAGAACGGCCTTCATTGGGTGCAGTCATCCTCTATCGAGGATCACTTGGTATGGTGAATCAATATCAACCATAAGAAATTCGATCATTTTTTACATGTTTCCTGCCCTTACTAGCAGGACGATCTTTCCCAAGCGGATGGTTACTTTTTCAGCGAAGCGAACTAGAGAAACGGTAGCTTCCTTTAGGTCAACCACACTTAGTTTCAACTTCCTGAACAGGTCGAGATACATTACTTTAAATGAGCTACCTTGGCCGACGAACAACCTGTCGATGTCATAGTTATCTATCTTGAGTGTAATGATCAATGCGTCATAATGTGGGGTTCTTACTCCCACTAGATCCTCATCTGTGAATACAATATACTTATTGTAGTCGACATCTTCAACTCGCCGATGCTTCCCAGCTTGCGTTTTGGCTGGATCTATCTGAAAAGGTTGCATTACTACTGTGAGATTTTTCACTTCCATCCGAGTTGTATTTCCTTGAATCTATTTGAGGTCGGACGCCCCATAAATTACTATGAACTCATGGACGATGTCTTCCTCGAGCATGTTATCAGACCTTTGATCTCCATTAGCAGCAACATTCTCTGCCTTTTTCTCCACGAATTCGCTCTGGTGTCCAGCTTGAGCTAACTCTTCAATGTGAGACTTGAGGGCCTTATAGTGCTCAGTTTTGTGCCCACCCTCCTTGTAGAAAGCACATCTCAGTGCGTTGTTTTTCTTGGAAGGGTCTCCACCCATTTTCTTGGGCCACTTAATGAAAGGTTCGTCCTTGATTTTTACCAGAATTTTGTATATCGGTTCGATAAAAACTGTGTTTACTACTTGAAATGCCTTTGTGGCCTCACTTTTGCTCCCATTCTTAGGTCCATTCTTGCCCCCATTCTTACTCCCTTTCTTTTAACCCTCATTCTTATCGCTCCCCTTGTCGGCGACCTTGGCTCGTCCATTTTCTCCTGCACTGAGATTGGTCACATCTTCAACTTTGGTATATTCTTGAATACGAGCCATCAAGTCAACGATGGTTGTGGCCTCCTTCTTAGTGAGGGACTGGTGAAAGAGGCAGGATCTAGGTAAGCCAATCTTAAAGGATGAAATGGCAACTTGATCCGCAAAGTACTCGACCTCGTTGAATAGCTCCCAATACCTATTCGTGTAGTCTCTGAGGCTCTCCTGGGGATTTTTCTTCATTATCAACTAAGAATCCATACTTTTCGGATGGGAGCTATTGGTAATAAAGCGAGTTATGAGGAGCTCTACCAGGGACTTGAAGTTCCTAATGGATCTATGGGGGAGGTTCTTGAACCACTTTTGATCCACGTTATGCAAGATCGACGAGAAAATTCGACACATCAGTGCATCCTTGTGGATCCAAAGGGTTATGGCATGCTTGTACTGTCTGACATGGTTGATGGGATCAGTCTTTCCATCGTAGATCTTAAACCTGGGCATAGTGAACTTCTAGGGGGCTTCCTCTTCCTCTATTTCCCTTGAAAAGGGGGATTTCATATGGGTCCTGAGAGCTCGCCTGGCTAGCTATGGTCGATCTGGAACCCCAATGTGTTGGGTGTTGGTCCATCTCTCTTCGGACCAAGTTTCGTATATCACTGTTTCTTCAGCTGGGCTCCTGTAACGGTGAGCTGATTATTATTGCTCGGACCAGTCGTTATCTGACCTATATCCCTCAATTCTTTAAGATCCATACCTTGGTCTCCCTCCTCGGCTACGATATCTCCTGGCCTGAGGGCTAGGAGTCCGGTAATGATGTTGCCTCTTATTGCGATGGAAATCTCTCTCCATTTTCTCCAGTCGCCTTTTGAGGTGAGCATTTTCGTCTTCTTGCTTACGAGTGTCCTCCTCCTGCTCTTGGAGCCTGGCCTGGCATCGATTATTCTGGAGACTTGTGTGGACCTAGCTGTCCCCTGGCTTTCTTCCGAGGCTTGAATTTTCAGGCAAAGCCTTGGGTTAGAGTATCGAACTTCAGATCTGACCCTATGAGGGATAGGATGCTCTTGAATATTGCCCGCTTGAGGGGCATTGCTGCTATGACCAGACATTCTAGGTTCTAATTGGTGAAAGCTTTCTTAAAGGAAGAATGATCGCTTCCCACAGACGGTGCCAATTGTGGTGACAATAAATCTCAACACAAATTGTAAGTAAATACAATCACCAAAAAATAAATGAAGAACTAAAATAAGAACAATCACGATCACAAACAACACATGATATAAGTGGTTCAGGAAATTACCTACGTCCACAGTGGGGCTCTCAGTTTGTATTTATCTTTTCTTTAGGGGAGTATTTATGATTACATGTCCTTTGCCCCGGGCTAGGGATACAATATATACAGTCAAACCTCGGAGAGTGAGAGTGTTGGGCACTCCCACGTTAGCCCACTCCCCCTAGAATATCTCGCAAGAGATTTTAGGAACAGGATGGGTTGTTAATAACTAACTGTTTGTGAGGCTTTGGAGTTTGGGCAGGACTCTTCCTATTGTCAATAGGGCTTAGTTCGTCTACTTCCTTAGGCCTACAAAAATGGACAAGGTACCCACCCCCCCCACCCCCCCACCCCCCACACACACACAGATATATATATATACACAATAGCGGAATGCCTGTGCCTGAAGGCACGATAAAAAATTCAAAACTACGTAATCTTTACCTATTCTACTCATAAAGTAGAATAGGTTAGTACATATATATAGTTTGTCTTAGTGCCTGAATTCACGTTATGTATACACAAATTGGATAAAGTTATTTATTGATCTCTCGTTTGTCGTTTCCTTAGGTAGAAAGAGTAGGATTGGCTCGACTTTTGAGTTGTTAACCTCTTTTTAATTGTGCTCGCACAGTCTGATCGATGAAGTTTTCATTTATCTTTTGTCCCACTAGAAAGTATTGACCGGAATTTTGAAAAGTTATTTTGAAGACCAAGTGCCAAATAATGAAAATTATGGGGATCAGATTACTAAAGAACAAATAAATGGGGCCAAAATCAAAATAAACCTAAAAAATATTATTGATCATTGTATCGATCTTTGATTCTTTTACTTCCTCGTCATGGGGTTCGATCATAAATGGTGGATAGAGATTTAGTGTCAAAGGTATCAAGAATTTATATTTTTTACCTATCAGGATTTTTTTTCTAAAAAAAATACTATTGTTTGGAGATATTTTAGTGGCGTTGGTGGAATATGTTAATCAAATATTCAAATATTTGGGAGTTCTGCCAGCATTCCAGTTTTACTATTCTTAAGGTTGTAAGAAACTCCTATAACCATTTCACCAATCGTAATACCCTTGAAAGGCTAATTTTACAAAGATCTAGTCATCCAAGGATCATTGATAAAACATGAAGAAAAACTCAAAATATAATACCTTTAAGAAAATGTATGGGTAAAACTGACATAAATAAATAAAATAAAATAACAAAAGACTAAAGCATAAAGATGAATGATCCAACTACCCATGTTTTATTCGGAACAAATTATCCAAGTTCAATCTAAAAAAATTAGGCCTTCACCTAACCCAGTTGACCCAAAGATGAATGATCTTTTTATTAAGGAACAATAAAAAGAAATAACTAAGATCTCAGCGGTAGCTATCAAATCAAACAATATGTCCACCCAAGAAAAAGAAGAGGACATCGAAATAAACTCCTCCACAATGCTTATCCAAAGGCAAAATGCCAATGAAATGCCATTACCAACTCTAGATCTACACCCACACCCCGCAAGAATATTAATTCCATTCAATTGAATCCACTGTGGTTATAAGGCAATTCCTATCCCAAGGAATCTCTTTCCAGCTCTGGGAAGCTACCACTACTCTCGTCACCCTTCTAGATAACCACCGCTGTCAACCTACCAACACCACCACAAATATATTCCCTTTACTCAACAACCATCTCAACATTCTGGAGCTCGGCTCTGTCACGGGTCTCATGGGAATAGCGGCTGCAGCGATACTGGGTGCTAAAGTGACAGTCATAGACCTCCCTCACGCGCTACCTAATCTCCTATTCAACGCTGCTGCTAACTCTAGCGTTATACAACTTAACGGAGGCTCTGTTGAAGTGGAGCCACTGGGTTGGGGGCATAGTGAGCATATGAAAAGTATTGGAAGAGATTTTGATATTGTATTGGGATCTGATGTTGTTTATCAGGATCATCTCTATGGGCCTATGCTTAAGACCTTGAGGTTTATGTTATTAGGAGGCGGAAATGAAATTAAGAAGATGGTGTTTGTGATTGGTCACTCGAGGAGGTGGAAGAAAGAATCTATCTTCTTCAAGAAAGCCAGAAAATACTTTGATGTTCAAGTACGACACACGGATAGTCCGCCTAATGGGGATATGATTGGAATTGTGGTTTACCATTTTGCAGCAAAGAATGGATGCACCTAACACTTGGTGGGTTGTATTCATATCAGATATGGAAATGAATGAATGAAAAGACCATGAATTGTAAAAAAAAATAAGATCTAATTTAAAAAATAGAATGTATCCTTTGTGATAATAATGGAGCAAGAATTACAATTAGAAATTCCATGAAACTACTAGTAGAGCCAAAATTTTGAAGATCCTCGTAGTCATAATCCATCATGTTGTAGCATGTCTCTATCCTTTAGGCTCATTATTTCACCCAACAGGTATGTCCAAAGATTTCTCAGATTCTGAAGGATCTGCATTAATAGAAACCTTTCAATAAATTGTGCACTGTAGGACAAATAAGATGAAACAAAAGTAGGAAGTAACAATCAAACCATTACTGTCAGAGGTATTTGAGTAGGAGGCAACTTTTGAGATTCTACTACTTCCTTTTCTTTGGGTGCTAACTTATTCTGCAATCAATAGGTCATGTGAGTGTTTCAAATGTCATTACTTGTTATGTCAAATGTGATAGCAAAATAGCCTTACATTTATTAATTATCTTACCAAATCATATTTTGGTCTACCATTTTGTACGATGCTCTAGAGATGGTTTTAGCATAGCATGTTAATAGTTAATTGACTCGTGAGTAAGCTTAATTCAATTCAGTTAATTGGAAAACTTCTAGTGGGCCAGTTTAATTTTATCAGGAAAAATGAAAAAAAAAATACAACAATTTAGTCTTGCAAGAAGCAAACTGATCGATCATCACCCCATGTAGTTTACTGTAGCCAAATTCAGTTCAAAATTTCATATGAGTTTCTATACAGGAAATTACGAGATACAAATTACAAAACAAATAAACCAACTGGACGGAATCATTAGCCGAGATCGGGTAGGTGATCCGTTCATTAGCCGAGGCCAGGTGGCAATCCAAATTAAGGTGCCCTTGTAATAATCCCAAGATACTTTAATTTCCTTCGGCATGTAGAAACCTATCAATCACCTAAAACTTCGCAAGCACATGCACGGGTGGGTCGAGTATATTAATTCTCGAAAAAACACTAAATCTTTTTGCCCCACAATCTTCTCTGCTCCTTGAGACCTACAAAAATAGGAAAACATCAATGCAAAAAATTTCCATTAAAGAAACATAACATACATAAATGGATAACAATTCAATATTTTAACTGTTTGTATAACAAAACAAACCTCAAAAGTGCTATTCCAAACTATATTACAGGTCATACAAAGATCTCAAACATATAATATCATGATAGCATATCATTTACGAATTACAATCACAAATATGAAATATGGAAAAAGTTCTGTAACCAAAACTCATGGTTCCAAGCCAAAAAAAATGGACTTTTATCCATGCTAAGAAGAACATCTACAGTTATATATGTAACCACCCCTGTCAGGATAATATCTAGAGTTATATATGTAACCATCCTTCTATGGAAGTTAACATTTGTTGCCCCATGAACTTTTAATGTTAGAATTATGAAAATCTGACAGTTTTTTGGGATATAGATGATATTTAATTATAAAAATAAACAGTCTGCAAATATATTTAGATTTATGTAGAAATTATTTCTTAATGCTCTCCCCTTAAATGATAAAAGGATCAAAATTCACTGTGTCAAAGTGTAGATTGTGCAGTAACCCAAGAGGTCTGAAATCATTTTGCTGAGATACTGGACCGTAGGAATCTCTAAATTCCTTGCATCTAGCTTGGTGTAAAGAGTCAACATTGAAAACTCGATATGATGTTCTGCTAGTGTAATGGGAGTTATAGTTAGCTCGAAATGCAGCTATTTTAATCATAATAAGCCTAATCAGAACTCCATTATTGTGAAAGTTCATAACTGGATTCATAAGATTAATAACATTTGTAATGCTACCAGCTCATCCGTCCTTTCAATAAAAGAATTAGTGTAAAATAATAAAACAATATTCAATAAAAGAATTAGTGTAAAATAATAAAATAATATTGGAGAAAACTCTCATCTTTGTTGATATTAATGGGGATATTTTGGAAAATAAGGTGATTTATGTTCCTCCAAATGACATAAAAAATGATGCCATTGATAACAGAGATGATGCCATTGATATATCAATCAATCAATCTCATTAATATTCATGTGTAGTCATAATATATGCCAGAGCAACAAAAATCAAAGAAATAAACTTAAAAAATAAAACAGGGCAAAAAGATGTACCACGACAAATATTATACCGAATTTAAAAAATTCTGCTAGATATGTAAGAAAATAATAATAAAAACACCAAATAATAATAAACATCTTGAAATATCCAATATAAGAACCCAAAACCATAAATTCAGTTCGATGCAAAGTCCTTTTTAAAACACAACAATAATACTAATTTCCTCATAATAATGGTAAACTATTATATATTTCATCATATAGTCTCAATTGTAATTTGTAAGAATATATAATGGTCCAGGGACTTGAAAAACTTCAACCACTCTAGTAGAAAAATTAAAATAACACAATTGGACGAATGTTTGGCAAGCCATGTAGATTCTCGTAAATTATTTGTGCCGCAATATATAAAGATATAATACTAACAAAACCAAAGTATTGAATCGTATAATTTAAGTTAAAAAAATATATTTTACAATAGAAATAGGGTAAACAATTTAGAAAATTTGGACACAATTCCCTTCGTTTATTATATGTCCAACTTATAATCCAGATCAATTAATCTACTGATGTAGCATGAGGACAACACTTCTATGTTCCATTGTATTGGAGGTTCTAAAAGTTGAGTCTTTTTACAAAACTAACGGAGATTTATGTTAAATGAAAAAAAAAACTTCTCCAATTTTCTTCTGTGAAAATAAGCAACAACTAACATATATGGCCTCTAGTACTAGAGCATCACGACAGGTGGTATGCACCACTAAAAAAATCCCTTAGTACTGCAACCACATCATCCTTAATAACCCCTAGTAAAAAAAGAAATCTTCCAACAAACCATATGTACCTGGTGAGATTTGGGCACTTAAATCAAAACTGCTGTTGATGTAAAAAACTAGACCGCTCTAATTATTCAATCACAGATAAATAAATAAGACAAAGATTTTTAAAGTGGTTCAGCTAGGAATAAAGCCTACGTCCACTGTTATGTTATTGCTGAGTGTTTGTGGAATTCTTGATTACAAGTTCTCTCAAGAAATTCCGGTCCCTTTGAATGAGGGAGATACCATGTATTTATAGCCCTGAGGCTTACATATGAAAGGGTGGTGCATTAAATGATATACATATGAAAGGTCCTTGAGGCTATCATCTGAAAGGGTAACTCATTTAATGTTCTTCAAGCGTGTGCGTCAAGATGATAAGCAGTCAATGAACAGTTTTGAACTGTTGGTTATCTGGCAATCAATGCTGTGGTCGAGATGCAGCTCGAACCGCCTTAGTTGCTCGTCGTTCAGGAGTTCATCGGAGCGTTGGAGTTCCTCGGAGTGTTGTAGTTCCTCGGGGTGTTGTAGTTCCTCGGGGTATCCTTGTTGCTCGGAGCGAACATGACTTGGTCGGGGGAAATAAACTTCCTCGTTGTTATTGTGCCATGTAGATTGACACGTGTCTTCTTATTATTGGTCCACGTCAGTAGATTAAATTTGGTATCAACAGAAGCCCCCAATGCTTCATGCTTGATGGGTTACTTGAAAGGATGGAGTATTTATTCTGCAATGTTGCTCGGTGCTCGTGAAATTCTTGATCTACCTTCTTGATTTGTTCAACACAAAGTTCATTATCTCCTGGACGAAGTATGATGCAAGCTGATCGATGGTTGCTAATCTTTCTTTAGAGGAACTCCGTGTGCTATGTATCACCCCTGGGAATTTGGATGCAGCCATGCCATAGTATGCAGCTTGTAGCTTGTCATAATCTTCAAGTATGTTGATCGGTTTGCTAGCCGACCAACTGCCTCCTGTGCCGAGCAACTGAATGCTAACTTCACGTGCTTGATTTTTCTGATTTATGCTTATCTGAATACTTTGCCTAGTAACATATAGCTTTTGAACCCAACTCTTCAATCTGATTAGTACCAAGCTAGTGGTAGACTTCGAAACATTTTCACATAAATTCTTCTTCATTATTGGTCGAGACAGTATTAGCAAAGATCTCAGTGCTATAGATGCTGATTTTGACTTCTACCTCTGCTCGGGGACGAACAAGAGGTTCTCGGGGACTAACAAGTGATTCTCAGGGACGAGCAAGTGTTTCTCGGGAATGAGCTAATGCTTCTCGGATAGATCATCTGTGATGAATATCAGAATGTTGAAAGGTCTTAACTTCATAAACTCCCCTTATATTTTAGATGATCCTCCTGCTGGCGAGGAACCTGTTTCAAAAGTAGAAGGAAAAGAAACCAATAGAATAGGAATCTCAATGTAATAGTTATTATACATTATTCTAAATGTATTTTGTTTTTTATTTTAATGAAAGACTTTCATTTTTGTTCGCAATCTTAATTGCTATTGTCTTGTAAATATCAAACACTTTACATTTATGCATATGTATCTGTTAAAAAGATAACAATATTGTGTTGTTCATCAGCTTAAAAAGTTTACAAAGTATCAGTAATGTTGCTCGATCACTTAATAATAAAGTAATGAGTATAAAAATGTTCAAACTGTTTCCAACCAACCAGGGTGGATAAATAATGTTTGTCGACCAACTACAGTTGATGGGTTTTTATCCCCGACCAGCCATACTTGGTTCAATTTCAAATATTTTCATAAAATGTGTCCGACCAGCTAAGGTCAATAATTTGCCCTCGTCGACCAACTACAGTTAGTGGGTCTTTTATCCCCGACCAACTATACTTGGTGTATTTTGGAATATTTTGTTCTTCAAAGAACTTTTTGTAATAATCTTACCTCCCGACCAACATAAGTTGTAATGTGAGAATATATTTTTATCTTACCAACCGTAGTTGATCATGCTGGTGTACACCTCCTAACCAAAGGAGTAGTAGTGGTTCTTTCGAACTTTTTGGCTCATTCGAGCTGTCCACTAGATATCTTACCAACCGTAGTTGGTCACACTAGTGTCGCCTCCTAACCAAAGGAGTATTTTTTGGCTCCTTAGAGCATTTTTTGGCTCCTTAGAGCTTTTGGCTCCTTAGAGCACTTTTTGGCTCCTTAGAGCTTTTGGCTCCTTAGAGCGCCTCCTAACCAAAGGAGTATTTTTTGGCTCTTTAGAGCTTTTGGCTCCTTAGAGCGCTTTTTGGCTCCTTAGAGCTTTTGGCTCCTTAGAGCACTTTTTGGCTCCTTAGAGCTTTTGGTCCATTAGCTCTGAGGATATCCTGGCGCTGAATGAACCTTCAAAATGTTTGACTGATGATAATAGGCAGCAAACTCCTTGTTTTTAAATTGTGTTCCATGGTCTGTGATGAAGGCATGAGGGAGACCATATAGGCAGATGATGTTCTTCCAAACAAATTGGTACACCTTCCTTCTCGTATGTCATGTCAATAAGTGGCTCATCTTCTATCCACTAAGTAAAATAATCTACTGCGATGACGAGGTATTTGAATCTTCCTCGAGTCGTCGGCAATGGTTCAACCAAATCAATCCCCACATGGAAAATGACCAAGGATAAATGATGGGTGTCAACAATGTTTGTGAAGTTCTTCGGATGGAGGAAAAGCGTTGGTACTTGTCACATTTCTTGGCATAAGCTATACAATCAGCTCTCATCGTCGGCCAGTAGTATCCCTGCGTCATCACCTTTTGCAAAAGTGTTCGACCTGCTACATGGGCTCCACAGGACCCTTCATGGATCTCTTTAATCAATTCACCTCGGAGGGATGTACACATCTTTGCAAACCTGCCATAATTCCTCGTCGAGCAGCTTTAAACTTCCATTTCTTGGCAGCGAGCTTATCTTCCGAATACCATTATACCGAGCAGCTTTAAACTTCTATTTCTT
Source organism: Sambucus nigra (assembly GCA_949130495.1). Lineage (NCBI taxonomy): Eukaryota > Viridiplantae > Streptophyta > Magnoliopsida > Dipsacales > Adoxaceae > Sambucus > Sambucus nigra. The sequence goes on from OX422220.1 coordinate 39,758,821, forward strand.
GGCAGCTAACTTATCCTCCGAATACCATTAATTAGTACATACCGAGCAGCTTTAAACTTCCATTTCTTGGCAGCGAGCTTATCCTCCCGTAATTGTTCCTCCTTAATATATGCTCTGATAGGATCCATCCAAGATGTTCCTAAATCAAGGGTAATAATATTCATCGTCATGTCTTCATCTATGCTCCGACTTTCTAATACTTCAATTGGTATCGTTCTTCGCAGCTCAGTACGAGTAGCTGATGCTAATCGGGCCAAGGCGTATGCTCTCACATTCTCCATTCTTGATATTCTTACCAGTTGAACAGCAACAAACTCTGATAGCAACTCCATCACCTTTGCTTGATACTTGATCATCAATTCTCCTTTGGTTGCATATATTCCCAACATTTGATTTACGATCAATTGAGAATCACTGAAGACAATAACCTGTTGTGCCTCCATAGTATTTGACAAATTAAGGCCTGCTATCATGTCCTCATACTCAACCTCATTATTAGAAGCTTTGAATTAGAAACGTAGGGCGTATTCCCTGTCGACCTCATCTGGGTTGTTCAACACGATCCCTGCCCCACAGCCTGTAGTGAAAGATGATCCATCTACATATAGCCTCCATATAGGCAACTTGTCTTCTAATTTCTGGTCTGACAGAGTTCCTCGGTGGAATACTTTTCGCTTTCTTTCATCATGTCCTGATACTTCTGAATACACCTCTTGAATTTTGATATACCTCCTGAACTTCAATATTCCTCCTGAACTTCAATATACCTCCTGAACTTCAATATTCCTCCTGAACTTCAATATACCTCCTGAACTTCAATATTCCTCCTGAACTTCAATATTCCTCCTGAACTTCAATATTCCTCCTGAGAAAGTGATTAGTCGGGGTTGAATTTGATGCTCGATTGCATGATGATATAAGAATGTGCCACCAAATGAACAAATATATCTGTAATAGAAGCCCCCAACTGTGGAATGTGAACTTTGAATGAGATTTATCGACCAATACCAACCGGAGTTGGATTTTATCTACCAACCGGAGTTGGATTTTGTCTACCAACCGGAGTTGGATTTTATCTACCAATCGGAGTTGGTGGTAATTGATAATGAATGATGAAGACTTCCTCGGAGCTGACCAACAGATTGTTGGGAATAAGATAATATAAATGCTGGAGACCTCCTCGGCGCTGACCAACAGATTTGTTGGGAATAAGATAATATAAATGCTAAAGACCTCCTCGGCGCTGACCAACAGATTTGTTGGGAATAAGATAATATAAATGCAGGATACCTCCTCGGCGATGACCAACAAATTGTTGGGAATAAGATATAATAAATGCAGAATACCTCGTCGGCGCTGACCAACAGATTTGTTGGGAATAAGATAATATAAATGCAGGATACCTCCTCGGCGATGACCAACAGATTGTTGGGAATAAGATATAATAAATGCAGGATACCTCCTCGGCGATGACCAACAGATTGTTGGGAATAAAATATAATAAATGTTGTCCTCAACAGATTGTTGGGAATAAGATAATATAAATGCAGGATACCTCCTCGGCGATGACCAACAGATTGTTAGGAATAAGATATAATAAATGCTGGAGATATCCTTGGAGCTGAATAAGATATAATAAATGCTGGAGATATCCTTGGAGCTGACTAAGATATAATAAATGCTGGAGATATCCTTGGAGCTGAATAAGATATAATAAATATTTGTCGAGCTACATGCTGAAATGAGAATAGAATATGCATCCAAATAGATATAAAGAATAATTAAAAATAATAAAGTGCCTCGCCGATCAGTCGAGGTAGAATCATATAATGCCGAACAAGAATAAGATCTTTCAGAACATAAGAATATGGCCGAGAACGTTGTCAGGCCTGAATATAAATAAGAATTATCCGAACGAATGTTGTAATTCTCCTTAAAGTTGAATAAATATCTTGTCGAGGCATAATTGCAGAATGCCGAATAAGAATAATATTTTCCAGAACATAAGAATATGGCCGAGAACTTTGCTGGGCCTGCATATAAATAAGAATTACCCCGACCAACTATCCGTTAGTGGTGAAATATAATAAATGTTATAGTTCTCCTCAGATCTGAATATGATAATAAGTATCTCGTCGTGCTCCATGTTGAGATGAATATAGAATATGAATCCCAATGGATATATAGAATCATTTGTGCTGGAGCAGATATCTGGGTCTGAATATAAATAAGAATTACCCCGACCAACTATCCGTTGGGGGTGAAATATAATAACTGTTGTAGCTTTTCCTCGGAGCCGAATATACATAGAGAGAAGAAATTTTTCGAGCTCCATGCTGAGATAAATATAAAATATGAATCCGAACGGATATAGAATAATTTGTGCTTCAGCATTCATCGGCATTGAATCTTGTGCATGAAAAAATTAATAATTTGCTCTACCATATGTGTAGGCTGAATTGATTAGTCATGAGAATAATTTACTCATCCAATCAATATATGATATGTATCAGCATAAAAATTTCAAAATATGAAATAATATGTTTTATGCCAAATGTGTGTGAGATGGAAAAATTATTATCAAATATGCATCATAAGTAAGACGTAAAGTTTTTTTGTAAATTTATTTAATCTCCAACAACCAATTAGGTATTAGCTGCTGTTTAAAAATATTTTTGGGGTGATCATAAGTTAAAAAGACTTAAGCCCCCTGCTTGTCCCCAAGCCGAACTCGTGTTTAAAGAAATATCAGGGGTGCTTAGCATTTTTTTAATACCCCAAGATTCTATTGCTGCCGACAAACGACATGGATGTTGCCGACCAATATTTAAGGATATCTCAAGTTATAGAATATATGGTTGGATGACCAGAATATCTCGAATCTTGAGATCAAAAAATAACATTCAATGTAAAATTTAAGCCTTAAGAATGTTAATTAAATGAATAAATATATAACCCACTAGATCGTGTGATTTCGTCAAAGAAACCTTGTGATGTGCTGAACGAGGGGCCAACATATCAAATTTATGCCCAAAGTCTTGATATGGTCATGATTGTTTTACTGATCCTCTTTTACAAGAGGTGAGTAATGATTTTTCAGGTGAGAGAAAATTATTTTTTATATTGATCCCTTCCTATTCCCAATTTGGAGAGATAAAAATATGGTGAATGATTAAAGTTATTACCAAATTTATATAAAAAATCAATCAATTTGACTTTATTGACATAGATGGAAGATGAACCAAATTAAGTATATAGTTCATAAAAATGAATGCAAAGAGACTCAAACATGAAGAGAGAGAAAGTAGATCTGGGTCATGATTTCCATGAGAAAACTTTTTATTGCCTTTAACCTTTTCCCATTCTTTGATTAAAAATATGATGGGAATTTGAATAGACATCAAAGATCTTGCAAAATTTATTTCAAAATCAACAATGAAAATGATCAAATCTTATCATCATCGTATATATTGGTATATGTAATCATTTAAAATATTTATTCCATGATATAAAATTAAAACTTGAGAATCAAGCAAAGAATTATGATTTATGAAGTCTACTATTTTTCAGATATCTAAATAAGAATTAATCTAACAGTTATGATTTAAAAATCATGATATGCAACATTTTGCAGATAAAAATTGGACAATTAATTTATGTATATAAACATAAAAATCATGATTGAATCAAAAGATTTATGTATAATTGATTATACGTAGAGAAAATAAAAACTTAGCTTTTGATGGAGAACAACGCTTGTAACACGTTCCCACAGACGGCGCCAATCTGTTGATGTAAAAAACTAGATCGCTCTAATTATTCAATCACAGATAAATAAATAAGACAAAGATTTTTAAAGTGGTTCGGCTAGGAATAAAGCCTACATCCACTGTTATGTTATTGCTGAGTGTTTGTGGAATTCTTGATTACAAGTTCTCTCAAGAAATTTCGGTCCCTTTGAATGAGGGAGATACCATGTATTTATAGCCCTGAGGCTTACATATGAAAGGGTGGTGCATTAAATGATATACATATGAAAGGTCCTTGAGGCTATCATCTGAAAGGGTAACTCATTTAATGTTCTTCAAGCGTGTGCGTCAAGATGATAAGCAGTCAATGAACAGTTTTGAACTGTTGGTTATCTGGCAATCAATGCTGTGGTCGAGATGCAGCTCGAACCGCCTTAGTTGCTCGTCGTTCAGGAGTTCATCGGAGCGCTGGAGTTCCTCGGAGTGTTGTAGTTCCTCGGGGTGTTGTAGTTCCTCGGGGTATCCTTGTTGCTCGGAGCGAACATGACTTGGTCGGGGGAAATAAACTTCCTCGTTGTTATTGTGCCATGTAGATTGACACGTGTCTTCTTATTATTGGTCCACGTCAGTAGATTAAATTTGGTATCAACAACTGCCTTGGTAGGTTATATTATTACAACAGCTGCTGCAGATTTGGTGTCCCCACCATCCAACTTTGCCAATCTTCTCATGATTATTTCTATACCTTCTCTATGGATAATTTCGAAGCTTTGGGAAGTTTTTCTGTGACATCGTCAATCCCGCCAATGGTAGGGGAAAGGACACTTTTCTCAAATGTTGCTAGACTTGGTTTTGCTGTCGGGCAGGATTCCCTAGTTTTGAAAATTGACGAAGCTCCTCGTGCTCTGCCTAAGAGAAAAACCTGTTGAATCAAAAAAGATGAATGAGATAGTTAAGAAAGGTGAAGTTTAGAAGAGCAAATATTGACGATATTGCCAAAGAGTATTATTGATGATATTTAGATTTTTAGTTTTACATTATTTATTCAAGAGCACATAACATATTGCAAATACATACATAGGTAGTGCATAACCAAAAAGACATGGGAAAGAGAGTGATATAAAACCCAGTGTAGCCCCTTCATAAAACCATATATTCCAATGAAACGTTAAACCTATAAAAAAAAGTTGGTATAGAGATAAAGTTATGGTCGTATCCAAGAATAAACTATGAAGCATACATGATTGATACTTTTTTTTCAAAACATTCTTCTTGGCTGCCAAAATAAAAATACTGTAAGAAGAAAACCAAAAGAAAAGAATTCTCCATAGGTGGCGATTTTTACTCAAATGCTCAGTTTTTCTTGATAGTGTTATTTCTAATTTTTTTCTCAACAGAAAATTACACCAGCAGGAACATCAATTTTTACTCAAATGCTATGTTTTTTCGCAGCATCACACTACATCGGTGCAAATATGATATATTTTTACTCAAATTTAAAAAAAAAGTCACAATGACTATAACTTGTGTATTTTGAACTATAAAATACAAAAAGTCATCAGTTAAATAAATGATCATGGCAACTGGATTCGGATTAACTTTTTTGACAAATAGATTATAGGTGGAAACTCACAATGACTAAAATGAACAAAGTCTACATAACATCTAACTACACAAACTCCCATAACCACAATGTGATTAAAATAGACCGAAGAAAAGAATATGGGGCTTACCGTAGTGTATACCTATCTCATGAAACAAATCTGGCCACAAAAAGAATCCATAGATGGAAAAAAAGACAGCAAAGGAATAGAGAACCATAGAGGCAGATGGAGATCTAGATTAGGGGGCTTATCGTAAGTCAATCCACTACGGGAGAGAGGCGGAAGCCTTGGTAGCCCGGAGGGTGATGGTGTATGCGTGGGTAGCTACGTTCATATGGGGGGGATTACCCGAAGGAGAAAATGAGTGAGGCAGAGGCAGAGACAAAGTACAAGATTTGATGACTGGATTAACTTCCACAAATACATCATATGAAAATTTCAACTGTCAAACTCATAATCAGAATATAGAAATTAAAGCTCTTACATGACTTCAATGTTCATGATAATTTTCTAGTACTAATGTAATTTGTGAAAAAAAAAAAATTTAATGAACCAAAACCAATAAAATATGCAATGGTGTGAAGTTGATCAAAATACATGTTCCTGAAGTTGTGTTAGATCCGATTCCCAAAGCAAAGATAACATTTATAAATATTATAAGAGAAAGAATCAGTTTGATAAGAGACAATAATCAAAATAAAATACTATATCTCAACTTTTAACTAACTAAGTCATGAGATTACTCACCCAGCTTAATAGAAAATTCCAACCGAGCATTATTAAAATAAAATTTTCACAAAAAACATTCAAATATCAAAATGTATGAATAAGCTCCAAAGTAATTGAAATCCCAACAAAATATATTATGTATCCAATAACCACCTCTACAAAAAAAATTCAATTAAAAAATTAAGTACATTCACCTAATTGTATGTGATTTGCAATAACCCTAGTACATTCACCTAACAGTATGTAGTATCCCATTTGTTGTGGCATTGTGTGGATGTCTGAATGTTTTGATACCGTGAATAAAAAATATAAAAAAGCTTACTCGCAATTATGTCCTTGATGAATAGTTAAAAAATTGAAGTACATTACAAAATAAAGAAAAATCGCATTGACGTAAGGGGTGGTTCTTTTTCCCTTCCTCGTATCCCTCATCCAAAAATTGTCCAACGCGTTTTATTTTCTGGAAATACATAAATAATATATGAAGAAAAATGGTTGGGTAAAAAAAATAACGGCTTGAGTTACCTGTAGTGATTTGCTGCAATATCTCGTATGTTAAGCCAAATATCATTTTACCTGTAGTGATTTGCTGCAAACAAACAACATTAATTTTGCTAAGCATAACTTCATACTGAAAGTCATGTGCAACCTCTGTACAGAAATGTATATGAAATATGTACATAAATGTATATGAAATCTATACAGAAATGTCGTATACTGAAAGTGGAACCTCAATTTGAAGTATATCATACCTAGAAGTATATCAGACCTAAATGTAAAACCCCAAACTGAAATTGAAAAATGTATATCAAAAATTGAAAAATGTATACAAGGATATTGAAAATTGTGTAGAAAACCCCAAACTGAATTAATCTATTGAAGTTGAGATATTGATCAGCCTTAATCGTCTTCTTCTGTGCTTGAATCTACCGAAGTACATGAAAGAAGTAAAAAAAAATGCATCAAGATTACATCGCAACATGTTGTGGAAGCTAATAAAAATAAAGAAAAAACAGAGGACGATTGAGGGAGAATAGAGATATCATACCCAATACCTCCAATTTTCAAAAAACACTGAGCTAAGAATTAGGGGTTTAAAAACCCTAACATCAAAACTTTGAAACAAAAAAAAACGTGTCAAAGAATATCTAAACAAATTTGGAAATAAAAATTACAAATGATAAATAGATGAGAGAAAAAGAGATCAGAGAAAAGATAGAGCATAGAGATATAGATGTACCTCGTAAGAGAGAGAGAGAGAGAGAGAGAGAGACGAAACAAAATAAAACAAAACAAAACAAAGGATGAAAGAAAGCGTGTGTTCGATCTTGCTTCTCTTAATGGTGGTGTCTCTCTTGTGAAGTTACTAATTCAACCCTTGTTTTGAATTAAAGTAAGATAGGTAAATCAAATAGAAGGAAAGGAAAAGAGGGGGAAACCAAAAATTAAAGGGACAAAAGAGGAAAATGCAACAAAATAATTTCAACCCTTGGATTCTTGCATTGGTGGTTTAATCCTAGCCCCTAATTAGCTTATCAAGTTAAGGAATAGTGTCCAACATTCTATTCCTTATTATATATATATAGACACACACACACACACACACACACACACACACACATATGATTTCGATAAAACGTAAGTAGATTTTTTGTTATTTTTGGTTATACATGAATTTATCAATACAGAGCAAAGTTTCAAATTCATCCTACTCATTTATATAAATATTTACCAATATCATAGCTCGTGAAATATTATAGTTGTAGTTATGACGACAATAAAGACTAGTGTTGAATAAATTTCAACATTAATTTAATATAATATTTAGTCGTTACTTTTATTATATTAATTGGTGTTTTATTTTAAACATAGTTTGGGTTTTATTTTAGAAAGAAGAAACATGAGCAAATGGGTGTGAAAGACATGGGAATGCTCAAAATTTCACATTGTCACACATTTGAAGATCACCACAAAAAGTGGTGGTATATCAACTAAAGGACAACCAACCTTATTAGTTGACAAGTCAAATAAGGGGTTTTGATCCCATGCATTGTGGTGGTGCTTAAGCACCACCAATAGCGACACGCGACATGCAGCGTGTGAAAGGGAGATTGGGAGACTTAGGGGGCATTGCGCGCATTGACGTTCACTTAGCACTTCGCACGTGCGCATCTTCGAAAGAAGGGTGGGAGCCTAAAGTTTTGACGAAGTAAAACAGATCGACAGCTTTGATTAAATTATGTGATCAAAGGGTTTAAAATCTAAAACGACTTGATCTGAACCATTAGATGAACTCGTAACATTTCATGTGAGGGATGTCCATTATCTTATGATGGGATGCCGAATTTGAACTGTTAGATCAAAGATATTCCAAACAGGCACGATCCAACGGCTGCTGAGTCGCTACATGAAGAGCTGTGACTATTGAAGAACAGTCACATAAATGGCTATAAAAAGAGTTCCAGGCCTCTGTTTTGGACACCGAAAATTGCTAATTTCTCCTCTCTCCATCCTCTATATTTTGGCATTATAAGATTACAAATTCAGATTTTTCCCGATATAATAAAAAAGTACATAGTTTGAATCAAACAAGTGTTCATACACTACATTGTATCCTGAAGGCAGATTCAAATAAACCCATAGTGTACTCGCAGTTCATTCTCAGCCAGATTGGGAGAAATTTTTCCTAAACTACAGCGTTACTAGAACATTCCTTGCAGAAATTAATTAATTATTCATTCTTTCCATAGGATAATTCCAACAATTTTAGGAAAAAATTATTTTCTTATTACACCAATGGAAGGAATAGTGGTACAATGTATCCAAGTCATGAATCAAGACTTAATCCAACTCGACAGTTTTGATGGCGAAAATTTCACCCGTTGGCAAGAGAAATTTATGTTCTTACTCACATCACTTAAACTAGCATACATTCTGGATTACAACCTTAAATGAATTATCGAGCCCACACCTAAAGACACCGAAGAAATAAAATAAAAGCATGTAAAGAGGAAAGAAGACGAATTTATGTGTCGAGGACACATCCTTAATGCTTTGTCTCAAACTATTTATAGCTCTCATCGAATGTACCTGATGACAAAGGAATTATGAAAGGCATTGGAGACAAAGTGTCAAAACAAGGAAGCGAGCAACGATAAGTTTTTGATTTCAAACTATATGAATTTTAGAATGAGTAATGATAAATTTGTCGTTGCATAAGAACAACAACTCCAATAGATTATTGGCGACCTTAAAGCCAATGAAATTAATCTTCAAGATGAATTTCGAGTAGGGGTGATTGTTTCAAAACTTCCATCATCTTGGAACGACTTTAAGAAGAAAATTAATCATGATGAAAAGACTTATGCAGTGGAATCCCTTCTTCATCACCTTCGTATTGAAGATGATACTCGTATTGAAGAAAAGAAAGATGAACAAGGTGAGGATCATTAAAAGGCTAATATGGTTGAGGATAAAATATCCAAGAATACCAAAGACTCAAAATTTAAAGCAAATAATGATTCAAAATTCAAGAACCAGGGTGCAAATAAGAAAAAGAAGGGAAAATGTTTCTTTTGTAATAAACTGGGCCATTATTCTCGAGAATGTCATCTTAAAAAGAAGGAATTTAAGGAAAAACAAGGGTCGAAGGAAACCAACAATGTTGAAGATCTTATTGCTACTGTATACGAAGCAAATTCAATTAAAAAATGAAAGTGGATGGTGGCTGGATATCGGCGCAATGGTCCACATATGCAAAGACCGCTTTTCATTCGAAACATATCAAGAAATTTATGGAAAAGAAGTGAAGATGGAAAATAATATTCGCACCAATGTAGTTAGGAAAGGCATAATGGAACTGAAATTAACTTCTAGAAAAACTCTTACTTCAATGGATGTACTTTATGTACCTGATATGTGTAAAAATCTTGTGTTTGGGGACTTTCTCAATAAGAGAGGTTTCAAACTTGTGTATGAGTCTGATAAGTTTGTCTTGTCCAAGAATGGCCAATTTATTGACAAAGGGTACTCTTATAACAACATGATCAAAATTAATGTAATTAATGATATTAGTTCTGCTTATATGGTTGAGTCTATTTCTTTATTTCATAGTAGATTAGGTCGTGTAAATTATAAAAGTATTAAAAATATGACTAATCTCGGATTATAAATTTGATAACCCTGCTAAATGTGAAATTTGTGCTCAATCGAAGATAACTAGAAAGTCATTTAAATATGTTGAGGGGACATCCAAAATGCTTGATATTATTCATAGTGATGTATGTGATATGAAGAGTAATATGAATCGTGGTGGAAATAAATATTTCTCAACTTTTATTGATGATTACTCTAAGTATGAATATATATATTTAATTAAAAGTAAAGATAATGTTTTCGAGAAATTTATGATTTTTAAAGCAGAAGTTAAAACTCAACAAAATTAAAAAATGAAAGTCCCACGATCCGATAGAGGTGGTGAATATTACTCGAGCGAGTTTATACAATTTTTTAATACTCGTGGAATAATCCATCAAGTTATACAATTTAGTCGTTAATTTTATTATATTAATTGGTGTTTTAATTTAAACATAGTTTGGGTTTTATTTTAAAAGGAAGAAACATGAGCAAATGGGTGTGAAAGACATGGGAATGCTCAAAATACCACATTGTCCCACATTGGAAGATTACCACAAAAATGGGTGGTATGTCAACTAAAGTACAACAAAGCTTCTTAGTTGACAAGTCAAATAAGGGGTTTTGATCCCATGCATTGCGCTGGTGCTTAAGCACCATTAATCGTGACATGCGACACGCGACGCGCGAAAGGGCGATTGACCGACTTAGGGGGCATTGCGCGCTATGACGCGCACTTGGAACTTTGCACGTGCGCATAGTCGCTTAGAGTTTGGGAGCCTAAAGTTTTGATGAAGTAAAACAGATCAACGGCTGTAATTAAACGATCTGATCAAAGGGTTTAAAATCTGAAATGACTTGATCTGAACCGTTAGATGAACTCGTAGAGTTTCGTATAGGGGATGTCCATTCTCTTATGATGGGATGCCTAATATGAACCGTTAGATGAAAGATATTCCAAACAGGCACGATCCAACAGCTGCTGAGTCGCTACATGAAGAGCTGTGACTATTGAAGAACAGTCACAAAAATGGCTATAAAAAGAGTTCCAGGCCTCTGTTTTGGACATCGAAAATTGTTGATTTCTCCTCTCTCCATCCTCTATATTTCGCATTATAAGATTACAAATTCAGAGTGTTATCGATTTAATCAAACAGTACATAGATTGAATCAAACAACTATTTATACATTGCATTGTATCCTTAAGGCAGATTCAAATAAACCCATAGTGTACTTGCAGTTCATTCTCAACCGGATTGGGAGAAATTTTTCTTAAAAGACAGCGTTCCCAAAACATGCCTTGTAGAAATTAATTAATTATTCATTCTTTCCATAGGAGATTTCCAACAACTAGTGCAATCACATCTCTGTGGCCAAACATAGTACAATTCCTCTTTAATTGTTTTTAAGAAACATATTATATTACACATGCTTAAATCCCATAAAGAACAAACGAAATTTATGATAAAAAATGAAAACATCAAAGATGGGGTGAAACCTTAAAAGGCTTAATAGGGTTGGAACTCGGTACGGTTGAGTTAGGCCATCAACCCCTAAATTTTAAAAAGAATGGATCAAATACCAAAAAGTCCCTCAAACACTTTTTAATACACATTTATTCCAAGCCTTTTATTTCGTACCAAAAAGTCCTTCAAACACCCATTTAACTAATATTCTCCTATTTTTAAAGGTCCGCGCCAGCGGCATGGTGAAAGAATTTTTGGAGCAAAATAAAAAGATTAGGACTAAACGTGTATTAAAAAAATATTCGAGGGACTATTTGGTATGTGCCCCTAAAAAATAGGAATAATTTTTTTAGAGTTTATCACTTAAAAAGTGTCTAAAAATAAATAAAACATGGTCCACTCATAACAAATTCTAAAATAAAAGGCCTAAAAATAAATTAAAGTTGATCCATTTACACTTAGAGCTGAGTAAATGAATGATCCAATTTACAGACCCAATCAAAATAAGCAAAAAAAATCCCACCCAACCCAGTAACTAAACCCTAATACACTACACAAAACACAACTAATGCCTGGTTTCTTTACATAGTCTAACTTTTACACTTATTGATATGGTCAATTCTTGTAGTCAACTTAAAGATTTCTTTGGTCATGTACAAAACTTATATAATGCATTTTGGTCTTCTACAAATCGATGGCAAGTTCCTAAATTATTTTGTTGAAAATACCTCACAATTCAACCATTATCTTAAACACGCCGGGAAAGTAACATTTGAAAGTATAAAATAGAATATATTCTAAATTCCCCAAATTAGGGATGCACTAATTGATTTAACGACTAGTCCCTAAGTTAATGGAAGCGCAAAATCTACTTGTGATAGCTTAATGATTTTGTTACTTTTTTGGTATGGTTATTTGGTACAATATATTGAATGTATTTAATAAAATTAGTAAACGTTTACAAACATATGACATGGATATTGATTTTTCTTTGAATCTTTTAAATGACTTATTTATTATTTTGAAAATGAAAGAGAAAATAAATTTGAATCCCTCAACATTAGAGCTAAAGATACCATGAAGAACGTAATATTTGTATAATTAAATATTTAAATGAGAATTCTAGTAACGGGACTAGACAATCAGCAAAAGAATTATTTAGAGTTAATTAATTCTAACTTGTAATAGATCAATCACTTATGTCAATTAGAACTTGATTTGAAAATTTTAAAAAATATGAGGATACCTTTGGGATTTTGTTTGATTTGAATAAGTATAGAACACTGAAGGACGATAGTTTAAATCGCTATTGAATTAATCTTGGAAATTTTTTAAGACATTAAAATAGTTGTGATATCAATAAAAATCAGTTGTTTTAGAATTGTAACATTTTAAAACGCTTTTACCAAAAGAAACTATAAATAAATTGAGGTATTAAACTATATTAAAAAAATGAATTGTCGTTTTCCAAATGCTTGTATTGTTTATAGAATAAATTTTACCATAGCCGTTATGGTTTCCTCTTGCGAAAATAGTTTTTCAAAGTTAAAAATAATAAAATATTACCTTCATTCTACCGTGTCAAGAGAAATTTTAAATGGATCTGTTATGTTATCAATTGAAAAATATTTGTCAAAAAAATAAAATTTGATAATTTAATTGATAATTTTGCATAAAAAATGTGAGAAGAACACATTTTCTTTAATTCAAATATTTTTTTTATATATAAAGGGTCCCACAATTGGTTGTTCGCCTAAGTTCTCTTAAACTTTAGGATCAACCATAATGCTGCAACAACGTCTATTACTACACCATTAAACTAACTACACTTGGTAAAGTTTATCCAATCAACGAAGAAATTACCGAAATAAATTTCTCAAATAAAGGAGAAGAAATTTACTAAATGGCTGCCTTTACTAACACATTATGTCTAAAGTCGCATATACTTGGATAAACCTAATCAAAAATAAAAATTCGATTATAAGCATCATTAATCATCTTAACCTATAATTCATTCCTTCACATGTGTTACGAACTACAATCAGACCGCCTTGGGGTTCTACTTGATCTTCGCCTTTTTCAGTAGAAACTGAGCATTATTCCACGATTATCTAATGGAGAATCCTAATCAGGATGCTAATGATGATACTGATTTGATGACCAACACTTTCACATCTTACTTCAAATATCGATGTTGTAATACCCCCACTTTTTTAGGATTTAATTTAAATATTTGAAAAATGATTTCTCATAATTATTTGTATATTTACTTATGAATTCGAAACTAATTATGTGAGATTTTATGGATTTTATTTAATAAATAAATTCTGACATATATTTAAATGAACTTGTTTTAATTAAAGAAAATTTGTGTGCTTTTTATTGAATTTTTATTTGATTAATTATTTTAAACTATTTAACACGTGACACATTAAAATAGGTGCACAACATTATTTATTTAATTATTAGTTTTTAGTTTTGTTAATGCTACACCATATAATTTGGATATATTTTGAGTTATTTTTAATAATAAAATGAGAAAAAAATAAATTACATGGATGTTAGTTGTTTTGTCACTAGTAATGATTAGTGTGTTAGTTAAATGGACTATATTATGAAATTAAGATAAATTGAGTGAAGAAGATGATGAGAATTATATTGGTATGACCTTTACAGGTATTTTATCATATATATTTTTTTTATTAAAAGTCATAAAAATTAAGTTAAAAAGCATATTACTTGGTTGATGACTTGTTAGCTCACTTGATGCAGCATTTATATGGGGATTTGAAGGGCTAAATGAGAAATTAAAGGGCCTAAGAGTGAGGGGAAAATATTAACGCATTTTCAAAGTTATTTGGGTTATCATAAACCTATGTACTAATGTATAAAGTGTGATAGGTTTTGTGGGCTTTAGACCCCTTTTAGTGCAAGAATTCTAGTGAATTGAGAGAGAAAATGAGCGAAAAAGTGAAACCAAATATGAACTTGGGAGAAAATTTTAGACGAGAAAAAAATGACTTTTTCTGAATAATAGGAAGAAGATAATTATAATTATTTACAAGTCATGATTTGGAATTATATTTTTCACTCTTATTCTTAATTTTCAACTTTTCACAAGTGTTAGATTTGGTGTGACTACTCAAGATTACTCGTATTCTCGAGCTTAGGGTTATCGATTTATTATATGTACATTGTGTTATCTTTAAATTTTACGTATTAAGTGAATGAAAGAATAACTTTTAGGAAACTTCAAGGACATATTTCTTTTTCTAAGGGGGAATATTGTAATACCTCATATTTCTGAGATTTAATTTAAATATCATTAGATGAATTATCATAATTATTTGCAAATTTTATTTGTGAATTAGAAACTAATAATTTGATATTTTAGGGATTTTAGTGAATAAATAAAGTGTAAAACATATTTGCACAAACTAAATTTAATTAAAAGAAATTTATGTGAAATTTATTAAATTTTAATTTGATTAATTGTTTTAAACTAGTTAACACGTGACACATTAAAACAAGTGCACATAATTATTTATTTATTTAATTATTTTTGGTATTTTCAATTATACACCATATAATTTGGATATATTTTAAATTACATTTAATGATAAAATGAGAAAAAATAATTAAATGGATATTAGTTGTTTTGTCACTAGTAAGGTTTAATATGTTAGCTTAATGGCCTATATTGTGAAATAAAGTGAGGAAGATGACGCGACTCATATATATTATAATATTATTTTGATTAAAAATCATAAAAAATTAAGTTGGAAAGAATATTAGTTGGTTGATGAGTTGTTAGTCCACTTGATGCGACATTTATGTGGGGATTTGAAGGGCTAATTGGGAAATTAAAGGGAGAAAAAGTGGGGAAAAGTATTAACTTATTTTCAAATGCATTAGAGTTATTTTAAACCTATATACTAATATATAAAAGTGTGATAGGGTTGTGGGCTTTATACTCCTTTTTGTGAGAGAATTCTAGAGAATTGATAGAGAAAATAAGAAGAGCTAGGAAGATATTTTTAGATGAGAAATAAAATGACTTCTTTTCTAAATAATAGGAATAATATGATGATATTTATTTACAAATAAATATCTGGATTCTTTTTTGTTCTTTGATCCGACTTTTTCAAGTATTATGGTTTAAGTTAGTTTCGAACTCTAGTAGTTTTTTTGTGAACTACTTATATTCACCCATGTTTGTATATATGATACATTATTGTTGTGCATTGTACATTTTATAACTTTGATTATTAAAATTCATTTTGTTCTGCACATGCTATATGCTTTGTTTTCTTGTTTTGTAGCGGGGTTAACATAAATAGAATTGATTCACGAGCATGTTTGGAGTTAGAATTTGGGTAGACATATTTTACTCAAATTGTGAGAATCGATTTATATTTTGATTAATTTGGAAGAATTATTATTTTTTATTGTTGAATTTATTGAAGGATTCAGAGGCATCTGTTATCCAAACAACCCACGATACGGGGTTTGTCTTTTCGGACTACATTTTTATTTCATATCAAATGAACAAATATCATGGCCCCAGTTTTGCAGTCGTGGGAGGATATGCTTGGTGTGTATTTAATTTTTATGAGATGGTTGATTAGTATTTTTTTAGTTCATGGATTTTACAAAGGATAAGTAGCAAGAAAGTATAATAAGAGTCCAGAGTGTCATGACAAAAGTGAAATAGGGATTTCATATATGGGCTCGATATTGTGTAGATACATTTTTAGATTCTTATGATTAATATATTTCCTTTTTCTTTTAGAATGAGTGTCATATTTCATACACTTGATATATGTGAACGCAAAATTATGTTTAGTGCACTTGCACTAGTTATTGGAGTAGTTATACGAGCTATCGAGCTTCTCGCTCACCCCACATAGTTTTATATTTGCATTTAAGTTTAATACACATATTGGGCTCATTAAAACTATTTGGAGTCTCTTTGAGATGCATGGGATGTTGTAGACGTTTTGTGTACTTTATTTTTATTGAAAAACAAAAGTTTTATTTATTTCAATTATCCATGTTTGTAAAAATGGACTTCGATTATTAATTTGAAAATAATTGTTGTATTTTTTATTAGAATTACAAATTGGTTATTTATTTACAAATGTCATTTTAAGCTTTCACAAGTTAAATGGTTAATTTTAAGCTTTTGTAAATTAAATAAGTGATTCATTTTAGATATTGGTCTTTGGTAGGGTGTTTAAATGTTTAGATTTTGGAAAAGGTTTCAAATTGAACCATATTTGTGTTTTCAAAATTCACAGGTGTTACAGATTGACTACATTTGGATTTTCATGAGTTGCATAGAGATAAAGCCCAGATTCTAGAGATGCGTAAACCAAATAGCATGCTTAATTTTGCTTTCCTCCATGTCATGGGACCACATATGCTTGAACCTATATGCGCCTCGAAAGAATACTGAAATACTCCATATGCAGCAATGCCCTCGTGCATCTTGCCATTCAATGGGCCACCTCCTTCTCATATTCTAATGAAAAATATTGCTCAAGCAGGGGATAACTTGGCCACACCTTCTTTTGCCTACCCTAGAGAAGAAGAAATAAATCGGGTGAAGTAACACATCAAAATGCTCAAACATTTTATCAAATGAACCTTTCAAGAAATTACGTGGCCTACACCCACATGTCTCCCTATCAAAAGGCTAGTTTTGCCAAGAAATTTAAGATGCCTGTGTAACACCCCTTGATTTTTGAGCCACAAAAATGTTTATTAAAGTAAAAAATTTGAAAAAATAATTTTTGAAATCTATTTCATTTTCGTATGAAAAAAATATTAGTTTTATATATAAAAATAAGATTTTAAGTTGAATTTAAATCGGGATTAAAATTTGGAAATTATAACCTTTTTGTATAAAAATCGGGGGCAGATCTAACCTAAGGAGAAAAAAATATAAAAATATTTGATTGTGCGATCGAGCTAAATTTTTTTGTGTAGCTTCCTCTCGCATTCAGCTACCACATATTCAAATTTCAATCAATTACAACGATCCGATTATTCGTAATCTTTTTTTAGTGTTTGTATTTGATTAGGGCTCAAATTCTTTTTGGTATATATATATATAAAGTGGTGAGTTTAGGACTTTTTAAATACATTTTAGCCTTATAAAATATTAGTAGCCTCCCACAATTTCATTCTCTCTCATTTACAAAACCTAAACCCCCTTGAACACAACTTTTAACCCAAGTTTTGAAGATTTAAATCAAGGTTTGTCAAGGTTGTTGAAGAATGAGTCTTTATCAATTTTTTGAGAGGAATGCAACCATCTAATCAGAATTTTCAATTTACTTTCCAGCAGGCATCGATTCTTCTATTCTTTCTCTTTAGTTTTATGCGTTTTAAGTGTCGCATAAACTTTAATTCATGTGGTTGTCTTAAAATAAATTACCAACCTAATTAAGAAAAGTGAAAATTAATCCGGGACTATTTTCTTAAAAATCTTAATCCTATTTAATACTTGTAACCCTTGTGTGCTTAGGGTAGAGTTTGGTCTTTGGGTAATATGGGTATATGTTTGCTTGTAGAAACCATAGAAATTGTATTTTATATAAATGAAACTTGAGAAATCACATAGAATTGTGTAGGTTTAATAAAAGTAAATATTATTGGGTGCGCCATAAACTCCATGTTGTTTGAAATAGTTATTATCAAATAAAATAAATTAGATTAATTATGTCGATGACTTGAACGGATTAAATTAAAATCAATTGTGACTGCATGTGAAAATTGTCTGATTATTGATACATTGGAATGTGTGAATTATTGTGTTGATTATTTTTGTCATCGCAGAGACGATGGGATTTTTGGTAATATTCTCTCACGTGAATTTTAGGAATACTCGCTAGGTATGGGACTAGTAGGCAAGCCTTAGTTACGGTTAACACTTTCTTAGTATGGGACTAGTTAGTGTAGATTTTTACGGATGGGATATTCCAGGGTGGGGCTGATTTTCGTATTGTTCTGTTGATTTGGTTAGCTTAATCACAAGAATAAGGAGAAATTAATTATAGACATTCATCCCACAAAATAGGATAGGATGCGGTTGTGTTTTGGAGACCTCTAGATATGGGGCTAGGGGTAGATTTGAGGTTTATGCTCTAAAATAGGGTGGCCTAAAATAAAATAAAGAGAAATTGAGATAATGAGAAAATAAGAAAATAAGAAAATGAGAATTAATGTCTAAGATAATAAATGTGTATTAAACAGGTTGACTAGATATGGCGACGTGTGGGTGTGTGACGATGTAATAAGTGCAAGGTTAATAGTTAAACGGGCTGACTAGATATTATAACGTGTCGTACATGGAACCTCAGAAATAAGTGTAGGGTTGACAGAATATGTACTGGTTGGCTATTACGAGGGGAATGGGTGTGGTGTAAAACTTTAAGTTGGAGTCCCACAACTGATAATAATGATAAATAAAAATAAAAATCGAATTAATTCAATTAAATTAAATGGTTATATTTCGATATAAATCAAATAATTGGAAATATAACTTGGGTAGCATAATTACATGAGTAGGTGTTCGTATTTTCTTTTTCTTGCACGTTGATAATTATTGCGTTAATTTAAAAAAAATATTGTGATATTTATTATGTATAATGCTGCTATTTAGGTCCACGGGCCCTAATTGGGGAGAGTAGCTTGGATTCATGCGGTGGGCTTTGATCCGTTACGTTGACTAATATTTTAGATTTAGTGCTGGAGTAGCTGCATAGGAGTTATTGGAGATCTTTTGGAGGTGCAACTGGAGTATTTATTTTTATGCTTAGTAGTCTAGATTTTCTTTTCCGTCTCATTTTATTATGAGACTTTACATTATGGATTTGGTAGGCCATTCGGTTTCACGGTTATTTATAGTTTTTATTCAGTTATTCATAGTTGAATCTTTTATTCAGATTTATATTATTCGAGATTGGATTTATTTACTAGAGATTACCATGGTGATGGATTTATTATTGCATGAATGATTATTCATATTGGGATTAAATTAATTATTATCTTGTGGAATGGACTTTATATATCTCATATCTGTCACATGTTAAGAATGGTATTTTATTTAGTGACTAACGATGTAATTTGACGGCAGCTGGTGGCCACCTCATTTGTCAGATTGTGTGGGTTGTTACAGCCTGACAATGAGAATTTTAGAGGGAGTGGTCCTCCCATTGTGAATATTCAAAACAACCACTGCACCATGAGTTTTGAGGGGAAACAAAATAGATTATGGCCCACACATTTTAGCAAACCCTCAATAAAGTTTCCCATTGTTGGTTTTTTATCATTGGAAGAATCTCGAATTCAAAGTTGGGAAGATGTTGCTAAAGAATTTATGGATCAATACACGTATAATGAGGAGCTAGAAGTACGTGGTTGGGACCTTTATCAACTCAGACATAGCCTTGGTAATTCTATTAATAGCTTTATAACTAACTGAAGAGAGAAAGATGCCACTATAACTAACCGCCCATTTAAATAAGATCAAGTTAGTATAGAGAAGAAGAACTTTAGGCTGAACATTTGTAGCACTATGGGTAGCCATTATTACCCCCATTTTCAGAGACCTCTTAGACGCTGGGATAGAGACTGACGAGAATGCATCTAGTTAGAAGACATAACTAGAATGGAATAAGTTAATCAACCCGTTTACTACTAAAAAGTATGAAAAGCCTGTTGTTTCTTCCATAAATAACATCTCCTCTCATCCTACTACTTTTGGGGAATGAGAAGCTTGCTGATAAGCACCCAAAAGTGTCTATTTTATACCCCGAATAGATACATTTTAGTCGCTCGTTTTAGTTAAAATTGGCCTTATGTTCGTATTTTATCATTTTGCAGGTCAATACGCAGTCACAGTGTTAAATAATGCTAAATCCAGTCAATTGCGACGCAGAAGCGGTCAAAAGCGTGCAACGAAAAAATCAAAGAGACTGCAAAGTCAGAGTCCTCATTGAGCTTGCTCCAAGTGTTTCAATGCCCCGAAGCAGTCCTGTAACCTAAACCCGAGTCTACACTGAGCCCAGACCATTTCCTGAGCCCGGTGTAGGTGTTGAGTTTGTACCTTTATTATTTTTCTAGATTTTTATTTTTAGTCATTTTATTTTTAGGATTTATTTAGATTTATTTAGAATTTTCTAAGATTTATTTTCTATTTTTCTATTTCTTTATTTTGACGTTGATTTTTATTAGTTTTTAATTTGTAATCTTTATTTAATTTTATTTTTCTTAGGACTAGTTTTTAGGAATTTATTTTATTTAGTTTTAAATTATTTTTATTTAGTTAGGATTTTTAGTTTTTTTAGTCTTTATAGTGTTTTATTTATTTATTATTATTTTTATTTATTTATTTTTAGTCTCTTTGTAATAAATTAAAATTTTATTTCTAGGTTTTTATTTTTTTTAGTTATAGTTTTGTTTTTTTTATTTTTTTTTTAGTGTCATATTTTACGAGTGCAAATTAAATACACACAAACCCTTTTACACCCATAACCCCAAAACTTAAACACACACACATAAACAACCTACACCCAAACACACCCTACATCTACTATTCATCATCATCGTTCCATACCCACACCCGTCTCACCTCCATTACCAAAATACCCACCAAACTCCATAAACCACCAACACCTCTCTCTCTCTCCTCATAGCCTCACCATCAACCTCCAACCCAAACCAAATCATCCCCTCTCACCTGTTCGCCCAGCCCAACGCCGGCGGCACCGCGTCAGCTTCGGCGAAAAATTCGAAACCCTCGCCCGCTGCCGGCCAGCTCCGGTCGCGACCCCCTCTCACCTGTCTGCCCAGCCCAACGCCGGCGACCCGCCGATCTAAACCGGAATCGACCCGCGTCCTGTGGTTTGTCCAGATCCGGGCCAAACCCGACCCTGTCCGCCCAGCCATCCACTCCGTCAAACTCGGATCTGCCATACCCAGACCCACATCCAACAAACAAAATCAAATCCCTTCAAAATAGAAACCCACACACTAAAATCGGAGTCAAAATCCAAGCCAAGAAAATCCCAAGAATATCTCATCCTCCATCCAAAGTCGTGGCTACACAAAAAGGAAGGGAACTCTCATTTAAAAGGAGACTCAAAAACAGCAAAATAGTCGAACGTAGAGACAAAAAAAAAAAGAGGGTGTATATTATGTACAGCTTAGGGTTATAAAAAAATTGTAGAAAAATACAAAAGAAAATTAGTTTAGCTTAGAACAAATTTTTAGGTTTGTTTTTTTATTCTTTTTGAGTGATCAAGTGCTGGAAATTGTGGAAGAGTTGGGACGCACTTTTATGAACAAGTTCGACAAGGAAATTTTGCGTATTGAATTTCTTTCCCTTTCCTTTTCATTCTTGCTATATTATTGAATGTTGTTTATGCATACATGAGAATGTTTGGTTATACACCCCGTTCAAGGGGTGGGATGCACTGCGTATGATGTTACTTTAATTAATTGGTTTCATTAATTTTATATTTCTAGGTAAATTAATTTTAAATGTCGCCAATTAATTTATGTAACGAGAGTTATTAAATTAATTGAACGAATTGATGTTTAAATGTAGGAATCGAACTAGAGATGGGTTTTTTCGAAATTTGAATATTAATTCGGTGTTGAAATTTGAAGATTGTTATTGTTTTCGTTAAATTGATCCTAGCGGGTAATTTTCTGAAAATAGTGTACTCCTAATTTTTCATCGTGTGATATTTTTAAATTAATTTTCTGAAAAAAGATTTTATTAAATTTATAATTTTAAGGAGAGTTAGATTATCGATTTAATATTATCTCGAAATATTTCAAAATTAATAAATTGAGAAATTAAAATAATTGAAAATGCAGTGTAGTCCCATCTCTTAACTTTCTCACATTATTTCACACTCGGTTGCACATTCTTTAATTTTTCCCTTGAAATTGTTTTAAAAATAAAAAAATAAAAAAAAAAAAAGATTTTTAGCAAAAAAATTGGAATTGCACGTTTTCATATTAATTGTTTCACCTTGAAAGTTGGATTGATACCCGTCCTTATCGCCATACGAGTTATTTTTAGACAAATTTTGTAGGTACTCAAAAGAATTTTGAGAGTGGCTTTTTGCACAACAACGATATATATACCCGCAAAAAGCTTCTTATCACTTGCCATGATTCCATTCAAAATGAGTGCATTGATATACATGTCTCCCCCTATAAAGTGTATCACACCCCTTGTCCCGCAAAGATATCAAACCCTTTGACACTTGTCCACTACCTGACCCTCTTTCCAAATATTTGAAACATGAAGCTCGTTGTGATTTTCATCAATTTTCCAGACATACCATTGACGAATGTCACCATGTTAAAAATGTCGTGAAAAGCCTCATTGATAAAGGCATCATTTCCCCTCCTATAGGACTAAAACTAAACATCACTTAAAATACCTTACCAACGCATTAGGTCACGCGTAAACGCCATACGTATGGATGAATATTTCAATTTTGACCCCTCAATTAGAAGTAAAGCAGTAAATAACCCCACTCTAACCATCACCCCATATAAATTAACACTTATTCTCAAAGAATTCCCATCATACCTTCTAAATCTTACAAATGGCCACGATCGAGACCTTCCCTAATGACGAGAGCTTATATCACCATCTGAAACCGATTAAAAACACAGAGGATATAGATCTACTTGTCATCCCTGAACAATTTAAAGAGTTCAAATTAAGTTTCCACTAAATCTGGCAATTGAACAAGAAGAGTGGGTATAAATCAGTGACCTTTACATGGAATCTCGAAAGTCAGATGCTAATCCCATGATTGGTTCTTAACCCTAAAATATTGCAACTTGGATATAATTGTTTATATCTCGACCGAGGAAAATATAAAAAAAAGACAGATTTGTGAAGCTCTTGAACTACTCATTTCCTTGAAGTTCAAGGTGTACTTGGTCATTTATCATTGTTGATGTAAAAAACTAGATTACTCTAATTATTCAATCACAGATAAATAAATGAGAGAAAGAATTTTAAAGTGGTTCAGCCTTGTATGAATGGCCTACGTCCACTGTTATGTTATTGCTGAGTGTTTGGGAATTCTCGATTACAAGTTCTATCAAGAAATTCCGGTCCCTTTGAATGAGGGTGATACAAGGTTTTTATAGCCCTTAGGTTGTACATGAAAAGGTGTTACATTAAATGATCCACATATGAAAGGGTAATTCATTTAATGCTCTTCAAACGTGTGCGTCAAGATGATAAGCATTCAATGAATAGTTGAACTGTTGATTATCTGGCAATCAATGCTGCGGTCGAGATGCAGCTCGAACCGCCTTAGTTGCTCATCGTCTAAGAGTTCCTCGGAGCGCTGGAGTTCCTCGGAGGGCTGGTGTTCCTCGGAGCGTTGGAGTTCCTCGGAATATACTTGTTGCTCGGAGTGAGTCTGACTTGGTCGGGGGAATGAACTTCCTTGTTGCTATTGTGCCACGTAGATTGACACGTGTCTTCTTATTATTCGTCTACATCAGCATACTAATTTTGGTATCAACAGAAGCCCCCAATGTTTCATATTTCGAACTTTGAGGAGTATGGAACATTCTTTCTCGGTATATGGCAATATTAAATGATCTTCCTGGGTTTTAGGAGCCTTTTCTTCGTATTTGAATTTCCTTCCAAATTCGCAGAATCCGCCTTTTTTTCATTTTTATAAGCGCTTCGATCTTCGTGCCCTTTTTGTCCTTTTAGTCGCCGGTAGCGTACTAGTTTCTTTTTTGTAATCATTTCTTTTGCCGTTTCCCAAGGAAAAGTATTTAAGCTTCAGAAGCAATCCCATCGTCTTCTACCTTTTCAATTTCTGCTTTCGAGTTTTCTATAGCTTTTTTCTCTCATGTGCGTTCATCCCTTTCTTCGTTTATTTGTCAACAGATCTCCTCTTTCCTGTAAGATTTTCTTCCTTCTTCTTCATTTCTTTTTATTCACCATGGTTTATATTATCGAATCTCCTGAGAAGTTCCGTTCTGACTTCTCTATTCCTTCTTGGGTAACTTTGGAGAGTCTTTCTGAGCCTTCAATTTATTTTGATTTGGCTGAGGGACATTGGTTCCCTAGCCTCTTTATTGCTGAATGTGGATTTTCTTTTCCACCAAACCCTTTATGTTTAGAGTTCTGTCAGTATTTCGATGATGTCCCGGCAAAAATAGCCCCCAACAAATGGAGAATAGTTAATGGGGTGTATAGGTTAAATCAAACTCATGGAACTCGTATAGGAATTCCTGAGATTATGTACTGTTATAGATGGGCTGTTTTAGACAATGTTTTTTATTTGAAAACTAGGTTTTTGAATAGGGCCTTAGTGGTCAACCTCCCTGATGCAAACAGGGATTATTTTGAACATGGGGTAGTTATAAAAAGTTAGCAACATGCCCCTTTGGTTGGAGATGCAGTATATGAGGGTCCCAGATGCCCCCCATATGGCAATGGGATAGGTTATTTTCATTTTATTTCATTTCTGAAATTATGATTTCATTATGTTTGAGTAAATGCAAGATTGACATTTCAATATGTTTTTGTTTGCAGTTAACAGTAAGAGAAAAACTCCCAAAGAATCAGAAGTTAATATAAAGCATCTGAAACATATCTGGAATTTGCATCGAAGAGTTGCAGACGAGCACATCAGGTCTGCTTCATATTTGCTGTAGTACAGGAGCTACACATCATCCTTTACTGCTCATCCTGTGGTCAGCATTAGTGACCCATTGCCAGCTTCTGAGGAATCTTCACCAGAATCTCACATTCCTCTAAGTCAGAAGATGGGCAAGAGAAGAGTTCCTGCTATCTTCGAGGAGACTTCCTCTGTCGGGTATGGAAAGAGAAACAAGGCTGAAGTCCCAAAGGGGACAAAGAAAGTAGATGGTGCCCCTTCTGTTGCTCCTCAGAAGGCTACCGAGAAGCCCCTAGTGGCTCCGAGAAAGAAGAATGCACCTGTGGAAGTGGTCCCAACCAAAAGTTCTTTGGTTGAAATTGCTGAAGTGCCACTGAGGAGATTGAAGAAATCCTCCTCGGTCACTTTGACTGAGACCATTCCCCAGCTCCAAGCTAGTGGAGCTGGTGTTCCAACCATTATTCCCCCCAGTTCTGCGATGAGCTCGGTAAAGACTTGGACTATTCCTGAAGTCCAAGGGATAGAAGAAAACATATCTAGGGATATGCTAACATCCCTAGCTACTCGTCACATTGCTTCAGTAAGTTTCTCTTATCTTGAATTTTTCTTTCTTTCCATCAATTCATGTATCTCGGTATTGACTTATCATTACCTTCTTTTTCAGCTGGTGAGTTGCTTTAACACCATAGTGAAGAAAGATGAAGCACTCAAGGCTTCCAGTTCCTCGTCTGGAGTGGAGGATGCCTTTGTGGGTTTGGCCCAATCTCTGAAGGAATCCCGTCAAAAATACGATGAGGATAAGGGTGAATGGGAGAAGAAGTTGACTGCGTCTGAGGCAGAGAACGTGAAGTTGGGAAAGAAGGTGAAGGACTTAGAGATAGAGAATAAAACATACGCCGAGAAGCTCACAAGTTTTGGGGAGCTTTAGAATAAGTTGAAATCGGCCGAGGAAGAGCTGACCCTTCTGCGAGAAGTAAATCGCCAGAAGGAGGAGGTGGAGGCCAAATTGAAAGCCACCGAGGATCTTCTATCCGAGAAGCTCTCCTCGGAGAAAATGAAGAGAAAAATGGCTGTTAAAAAATCCTTTCGAACCGGTTGGGACAAAGGATGGTATAGGGGAGTAGCTGCAATGATGACTCAGGTGCAGTATAGGAGCTTGAAATACTTCCGAGATGGTTGGGTTGCTGCCTTACAAGAACTGAAGGTGAGCGAGGACTCTGAACTATTTCAACAACATCTTCCTGGTCCTCCTCCAGCTATTGAAGATGAAGAAGAAGATGAAGCTGCATCCGAGGATTCTTCACTGATAGTGGGTGATCAAGTCATTTCTACACAACCCAACCAGACATCTACTGAGGAGATTTCTTCTTTGACTGCTCCTTCTGAACAAATCCTAACTCCAGCCGACCAGATTATTTCTCCCACCGAGCAACCAAGCTCCTCATCCCAGCCTCCCGAGAAAGTCTTGGGAGACAAGGAAAAGGTGTGAAGTTGTTCGGTATTCTCTTTTATTTTTCCTTTTGCTTGTACTTTGTATTCTGAACGATGTACTCTTTTTGATGATGTAATAAAATCACCTCTTTTTGCTCCTCTATATTGTTGATGCTCTGTCTGCTTTTTATTAACTCTTGCCTTCTTTTCTTTACTAGTTTGTGGCTAGAATGGAATTATTATCTGCCAATGATACAAAGTTAATGCAGCAATGCCATGAATATTATAAGGCTGGTCATACAGAATTGAGTGTATCAGAAGTTGTTGACATCCTCGGTCATGATGCTTCAGAGCAGGCAGTAGAAGCTTATCAATATCTGAAGGGCTTACTTGATCGAGCTGTGGCCAATAATGTGGCTTACTATGACATGATCGAGGAGCTTCAATACACTCTAGAAGATCTTCAGACTCAGTACAAAGAATCAACTGACCTTCTGCATGAGGGGTATGAAAAGAGGTATCAACAGATTTCTGCCGAGACAGGCCACAAAAAGATCCTTGCTGGGTACGATGTTAGGGAGAGAACCCTAAAGGGAGAAGTTGAAGCTTGTAGACAAATTGCTGAACTTCTGGATCAAGAGAATAATAATTTGCAGAAAGAGCTAGCACAATATAAGTCTGCAGCCTCTTCTTCAACAACGGTAATCCCAGTGACTGATGAGGGATTTTCCTTCTTAGAAGTTGAGAATGCCAAATTAAGGCAAGAGTTGGATATCCTGAGAAAGTCTGGTACTTCTACTTCTACTCGGGGACGAGGAAGAGGTTCTCGTGGGCGAGGAAGAGTTGTCTAGGATGTTGTCGAGGAACGAAGTACTCCACCTGCTCGGGGTCGATCAAGAACTCCTCATAGTATTGAAGAAGCTCGTACTCTGTCAACATTGGAAACTCAAGCGTACCAATTGAATGCAAAAGATCGGGCTTTGTCTGAAATGTCCAAGAAAATCCAAACTCTGGAGGATCAACTTGCTTCGACCAAGTCTGCTCTGAAGAATAAAGATGTTTTTTCCAGGAACCTTCATGAGCAGTTAGAGAGAATAACTTTCTAATTCCATAAACAACCTCGTGAGTTCTGGAATGCAGGCTACAATGAGGCCCTTTATCACTTGGATGCTCGCATTGAAAATGCCAATAATGAAGGTTATAAACAGGGATGGTAGAACGCCCTGGGTGTATTGAAACTAGAGCAGGGCCATTATTTATGGGATTATCATGCTCCTGGGCTACTAGACTTGTCTGTGCCACCTTATAAATTGGACATGGAATGGATCCCAACTCGTGCCATTCCTCGGAGCTTAATTGCAAAATACCTTGGTGACTACAATCTTCATTCTCAGATCGAGGTATCTCATCCCGAGCATCTACTGGATACACCTTCTGTGATGAACGTTAGGATGCTGAAGGATTTGAACTTCATTATCTCTCCTCAGACTTTAAATGATCCGCCTGCTGGCGAGGAACCTATTTCAAAAGCTGAGGGAAAGAAACCAATAGAGTAGGGATCTCAATGTAATAGTTAGTACACATATGTAAATTGTAATTCGTTTTGAATTTTAATGAAAGACTTTCATTTTCTGTTTGCAAATCTGTATTGCTATTGTTTTATGCTTGTCAAACACTTTATATTTGTGCTTGCATAATAATATTGTGTGTTTCCTCGACCAACTTGATAATAAAAATTTACAAGTATTAGTAATGTTGCTCGATCACTTAATAATAAAGTAATGAGTATAAAAATGTTAAAATTTCTTCCAACCAACCAAGGTTGTTAAGTTGAGCTCGTCGACCAATTATAGTTAATGGATTTTTATCCTCGACCAGCTATACTTGGTAAATTTTTTCTTTTTCATAAAATGTGCCCGACCAACCAAGGTCAAAGATTTTTCCTCATTGACCAACTACAGTGAGTGGGTTTTTATCCCCGACCAACTATACTTGGTTCAGTTTGGAACTTTTATGTAATAAACTTACTTCCCGACCAACATAAGTTGGCATTTTGAGATAATCTTTTGTTCTCGCCCTTTTACCAACCGGAGTTGGTCGTGGGTTTGAACTATCATGTCCACTAGATCTTTTACCAACCTTAGTTGGTCACACTAGTGTACGCCTCCTAACCAAAGTAGTATAGTTTGTTCTCGCCCTTTTACCAACCGGAGTTGGTCGTGGGTCTGAACTATCATGTCCACTAATTCTTTTACCAACCTTAGTTGGTCACGCTAGTGTACGCCTCCTAACCAAAGGAGTGTAGTTTGTTCTCGCC
This sequence comes from Sambucus nigra, assembly GCA_949130495.1. Taxonomy (NCBI): domain Eukaryota; kingdom Viridiplantae; phylum Streptophyta; class Magnoliopsida; order Dipsacales; family Adoxaceae; genus Sambucus; species Sambucus nigra. Next base: position 39,787,939 of record OX422220.1, read on the forward strand.
CTTTTACCAACCGGGGTTGGTCGTGGGTTTGAACTATTATGTCCACTAGATCTTTTACCAACCTTAGTTGGTCACACTAGTGTACGCCTCCTAACCAAAGGAGTATAGTTTGTTCTCGCCCTTTTACCAACCGGAGTTGGTCGTGGGTCTGAACTATCATGTCCACTAGATCTTTTACCAACCTTAGTTGGTCACACTAGTGTACGCCTCCTAACCAAAGGAGTATAGTTTGTTCTCGCCCTTTTACCAACCGGAGTTGGTCGTGGGTTTGAACTATCGTCTTCTTTTTACTGTCGAGCAGCGTTGTTTTACTGCCGAGCAGCGTAGTGTTAAACACACTAGTATTCCCCAAAAAACTTTCAATAAAAGGAGAGAAGATTGTGAAATATCATCGTTTTATTCATATTGATGGAACTGCTTTCCATTTTACATCACTGATAATACTTGCGTAGGTGTTCAGCATTCCATGCATTCTTAAATTCTTCCCCTTCTAGAGTTGCTATTCGGTAAGTTCCTGGTCGGACAACTGCAGTAACTCGGTAAGGTCCATGCTAGTTTGCTTCCAACTTATTATGCTTCTGAATGACCTTCTTTAGCACGTAATCTCCTTCTTTTAAGTCGCATTTTTTTACCCCCTTGTTGTAGAACAGGGTTGTTCGTTGTTGATAAGCAGCATTCCTAATGGCTGCCTCTTCTCTAACTTCCTCGAGCATGTCCAAATCTAATCTCCTCATTAGGTCGCTGACTGGGGAATTGAAATTCAGCACTCTGTGTGTTGGAAGACCCAACTCGGCAGGTATTACAGCCTCACTTCCAAATGCCAACACATATGGTGATTCTCTAGTCGCTGCTCGGGGAGTTGTTCAGTAAGCCCACAATACTAACTGTAGCTTATTAATCCAATTAGCTTTAGCCTCACTTAGCCTCTTCTTCAAACCATTTAATAATGTTCTGTTCATCACTTCAGTCTGCCCATTGCTTTGAGGATGGCCTGGTGTTGAATGAACCTTCAAAATGTTTGACTGATGACAATAGGCGGCAAACTCCTCGTTATCGAATTGTGTTCCATGGTCTGTGATGAAGGCATGAGGGAGACCATATCGGCAGATGATGTTCTTCCAAATGAATTGGTACACCTTCTCGTATGTCATATCAATCAGAGGCTCAGCTTCTACCCACTTAGTAAAATAATCCACTGCGACGACGAGGTACTTGAATCTTCCTCGGGTCGTTGGCAGTGATCCAACCAAATCCATTCCCCACATGGCCAAAGGACAAGGGGAAGTTATGGGTGTCAACAATGCTTGTGGAGTTCGTCGGATGGAGGAAGAACGTTGGCATTTATCACATCTCTTAGCATAGGCTATACAATCAGCCCTCATCGTTGGCGAGTAGTATCCTTGTGTCATCACCCTTTGCAAAAGTGTCCGACCTGCTACATGGGCGCCACAGGACCCTTCATGGATCTCTTCAATCAACTCTTTTACCTCGGAGGGATGCACACATCTTTGTAAACCTTCTATGATTCCTCGTCTATACAAAACACCATTAGTTAGTACATACCGAGCAGCTTTAAACTTCAATTTCTTTGCTGAGAGCTTATCCTCCGGTAATTCTCCCTCCTCAATATATGCCCTGATGGGATCCATCCAAGATGGTCCTAAATCAAGGGTAATAACATTCATCGTCAAGTCTTCATCTATGCTTCGAGCTTCTAATACTTCAATTAGTATCGTTCTTCGCAGCTCGGTGCGAGTAGCTGATGCTAATCGGGGCAGTGCGTCTGCTTGTGCATTCTCCATTCTTGGTATTCTGATCAACTGAATGGCATCAAATTCTGCCAACAACTCCATTGCCTTTGCATGATACTTGACCATTAATTCTCCTTTAACTGCATATGTTCCCATCGTCTGATTCACAATTAATTGAGAATCACTGAATACTATCAGTTGTTGCGCTTCCATAATTTTTGCTAAATTAAGACCTGCTATCAAGGTTTCATACTCAGCCTCATTATTGGAAGCTTTGAATTGGAATCGCAAGGCATATTCCATGTCAATCTCGTCTGGGGTTGTCAAAACAATCCCTGCCCCACAACCTGTTGTGCAAGATGACCCATCTACATATAATCTCCATGTAGGTAACTCGTCTTCAAATTTCTTATCTGACAGAGTTCCTCGGTGAAATATTTGTTGTTTCCTTTCATCCTCCCCTGGTATTTTTCGCTCCTCGTCGACTATCTCTTCTCGCCCTTTTACCAACCGGAGTTGGTCTGGGTTTGAATTTGATTATCTTTCTACATCCCCAAGTCCTTTTACCAACCGGAGTTAATCTGGACTTGTGTCCGTTGATACTGTAACATCCACAGGTTGGTCAGTGAGCAACTTTTGTTCCTCGGGGGTATCAGGATATGTAAATTCTGCTACAGCCTGCCCTTTTAATGATGATCTGGGTTCATACACAATATCATATTCACCAAGCTCTATTGCCCAATACATCAATCTCCCTGATTTTTCTGGTTTATAAAGGGCTTGTCTCAATGGCATGTCGGTATACACGACGATGGTATGGGCCTGGAAATAAGGCCTCATTCTTCTACTTGCTTCAATTAATGCCAATGCTAATTTTTCCAGCTTTGGGTACCTGATCTCTGCACCTCGGAAAGCCTTACTTGTGTAATAAATTGGCTTCTGGACTCCATTCTCCAATCTGATCAATGCCGAGCTGACTGCATTCTCTGATACTGCCAGGTACAAGTACAATTTCTCTCCCATTATTGGTTTGGATAACAATGGAGGTGCTCCCAAATATTTCTTCAAGTCTTGAAAGGATTTCTCACATTCATCATTCCACTTGAAAGTTTTTCGAAGCGTTTTGAAGAATGGGAGGCATCTATCAGTTGCACGAGATACAAATCTGTTGAGCGCTGCAACTCGTCCTGTAAGACTCTGCACTTCTTTCTTCGTCGTTGGAGATCGCAACCCTAAAAGAGCTTTGATCTTTGCTGGATTTGCCTCAATGCCTCGCTGGTTAATGATGTACCCGAGGAACATTCCTTCTCGTACTCCAAAAGTGCACTTCGTCGGGTTGAGCTTCATTTGGTATTTATCCAGTTGATTAAAGGTCTGACCTAAGTCAACTAGATGATCAGCAGCTTTTTTGCTCTTTGTTAGCATATCGTCGACATAGACTTCCATATTGCAACTGATTTGTTCGGCAAAAACCTTGTTCATCAGTCACTGGTATGTCTCTCCTGCATTTTTCAAACCAAAAGGCGTAACATTATGACAATAAGTTCCCCTAGGGGTAATAAAAGAAGTGCTTTCCCTGTCTTCAGGTTTCATTTTGATCTGGTTGTAGCCAGAGTAAGCATCCATGAAGCTGAGCAGCTCGTGTCCCGAGGTAGCATCCACTAGTTGGTTAATTCTGGGAAATAGGAAATGATCCTTTGGGCAGGCCTTGTTGAGATCGGTGAAATCAACACACATTCTCCATTTATTTTTTTTCTTCTTTACCATCACCACATTTGCTAACCAGTCTGGATATTTCACATCTTCAATGAATTGGGCTTTCTGGAGCTTCTCGACCTCCTCTTGTATAGCCTGATTCTTCTCGGGACTAAATACTCTTCTTCTCTGCTTTACAGGCTTGATCTCCTTATTCGCATTGAATTCATGGCATAAGAAGTTTGGATCTATTCCTGGCATGTCTTCATGACTCCATGCAAAAGTTTTCTTTCTGTCTCTCAAGAAAGTTATCAACTCCTGTTTTATTGAAACATCCAACGATGAACCTATCTGGGTTACTCGTTCAGGGTGCTCGTCATCCAGAATAACATTTTCTGTAGATTCCACCACCTGTCCTTTTACAAGTTGGGATTCATCTCTGGGATCCAGTGTTTCAATTTCTGTACCTTCATCCACCTGGTAGGTGGTAGTCTTTTTCCTTGATTCTTCAAGCTCCTCTTGCTCGGCAGATGAATAATAGCATTCCCGAGCTACTTTCTGATCACATTTCACAACTCCTACTCCGAAATTTGTGGGGAATTTTAAGCACTGATGTACTGTAGATGGGACTGCTTCGAATTTCTTCAAACCAATTCTTCCCATGATGATGTTGTAAGCTGACTGCACATTCTTATCCATCACAAAAAAACGTATTTTTTCTGTTCGACAAGCAGGCCAAGTTCCAATAAATATATCTAACTTGATCGTCCCAAGTGGAAAGACTTTCTCGCCAGAAAAACCCAATAGATATCTGTGATAAGGTTCCAATTGAGATAATTTCAAATTTAAACTATCAAAGCATGAATAGTACATGATGTCTGCCGAACTACCATTATCTACCAACACCCTTGAAATCACTACTTCTTTCATCCTCATTTTGATCACCAAAGGGTCGTCGTGAGGGTAAAGAACACATGCCAGGTCGTTTTTTGAAAAATCGATGACCAGCTTCTCTTTGTTTACCTTCCTGGGGCGATCCTCTTCAGCCAAATTTATCCGTTGAATGTATGAGCAAGCCTGAGCCTCACCGAGGTAATCTTTTCTTTCTGCAGTAAGGTCTCCTCCTCCTGCATCTCCTCCGGTAATGACATTACAATCAAATGATCCAAAGCGTATTGAAAATACCTCTCGTTCTGGCTGCCTTGGTTTCTTGGGAAGATCGGGGTCATCCTCTGTATCATCTTCATGATCCCTTTTCTTTTTCTCCTCTGCTCGACGAGGAGATCTAGACCTTTCTCTAGTTCGGTCATTATTTCTTCTTTCGCCTCCCCGATCAACATACTTTGCTAGTTTCCCTCCTCGTATGAGTGTTTCAATCTCGTTCTGAAGAGCTATGCAATTTTTGGTCATATGGCCGTGATCCTTATGAAACTCGCAATATTTATCCCTGTTCCTCAGTTCAGGGTCTGACCTCAGTTTCTTTGGCCACTTTACTTCCTCGTTATTCTTGATTTCTTCCAAGACATGATTAATACCCATTTTCAAAGGAGTATAATTATCGAATTTCTTCAGGACTTCCCATGACGATTTATTATTCTTGGAATGCTTGTCACCGCCATTGGCCTTATGCTATTTCTTCTTGGATTTGTCTTCTTCCACCTTGGTTTCTTTATCCATATTCTTCTTCGCAGCCATAGCCTCCTCGGCATTCATGATTTTGGCTGCTTTTGCCATCAACTCTGACATAGTTGTAGGTGGATCTTTGTCCAAAGTGTAATACAACTTATTAGTCAACAATCCACTCATCAAGGCGGTGATTGCTGTCTTTTCTTCATAATCTATGACTTCCAGCTTCTTGTTATTGAAACGAGTTATGTAATATCTAGTACTCTCACCAGATTTTTGTCTAACACTTAATAAGTGTGCTACTCTTTTTACTGGTTTTGCTCCAAAACAGAAATTTCCGATGAACGACTCGGCCAACTGAAAGAAAGTTGAAATCTTACCCCGAGGAAGATTATTGTATCATATCTGGGCAGGTCCAGTAAGAGTTCCTGAGAATGCTCTACATCTCATCTCGTCAGGGACAGCATAGATATCAGCGGAAGCTTGATATTGCTCTATATGAAGAACAGGATCTGTCTTTCCATCATATTTGGGGGTCACCATAGGTGCTTTAAACTTTGACGGGGTAGGAAAACCCATAATGGCCTGGACAAAAGGTGTCCCTTGAACAAAAGTTCGTTGTAAGGGATTCTTCGCCTTAGCCATTTCTCCCAATCTATCCTCCAAGCGCTGAATGGAACCCTTCCACGCATCGTTTCCTTACTCAGGCTTATTAGTTCGAGCAATTGATCGTTCTGATGTGGCCTCTTAAGATATATCTTGACGAGCAACTGGTCGTGATTGTGCTGATCCTTCTCTTAGATCTGATGGTCGTTGAAAACTCCTCGACATGGTCTTAGGTGGACTCCTGTTCCTCCTAGGGCCTAATCGACTGAAAGGAGACACCCTACTCAATCTTTCCAAGGCACTGGGTCTTTCTGGAGAGAGAGTGATAGTTGATCAGTATCTGTAGCCCTTATTGACGAAGTTCGCCCAGGTTGATAAGAGAAATCATCAGATTCCTCATTACGATATGACTCAGTACGCCTGGATCGTGAAGAAAGTAAGTAGGTTTGCCTCTGACCACTTCGCTGCCCTGATCGCGCAGGTGCACCGCCATGAAGGGTCTGTATGAGTTGTCGCATTTTTTCTTGCATGGCGGTTTGTCCTTGAGCCAGATTCGTCATAATCCCAGCCAGATCTGGAGGTGCAGAGGGATTTGGAGAATTTCCAGCATTTCCAGCGTTTCGATTGCTGGATTCTGGATTATCTGCCATTGATGATGAATGATTTTTGGTGAAAAATGATAATAACAATCGTTTCCCACAGACGGCGCAAATCTGTTGATGTAAAAAACTAGATTACTCTAATTATTCAATCACAGATAAATAAATGAGAGAAAGAATTTTAAAGTGGTTCAGCCTTATATGAATGGCCTACGTCCACTGTTATGTTATTGCTGAGTGTTTGGGAATTCTCGATTACAAGTTCTATCAAGAAATTCCGGTCCCTTTGAATGAGGGTGATACAAGGTTTTTATAGCCCTTAGGCTGTACATGAAAGGGTGTTACATTAAATGATCCACATATGAAAGGGTAATTCATTTAATGCTCTTCAAACGTGTGCGTCAAGATGATAAGCATTCAATGAATAGTTGAACTGTTGATTATCTGGCAATCAATGCTGCGGTCGAGATGCAGCTCGAACCGCCTTAGTTGCTCATCGTCTAAGAGTTCCTCGGAGCGCTGGAGTTCCTCAGAGGGCTGGTGTTCCTCGGAGCGTTGGAGTTCCTCGGAGTATACTTGTTGCTCGGAGTGAGTCTGACTTGGTCGGGGGAATGAACTTCCTCATTGCTATTGTGCCACGTAGATTGACACGTGTCTTCTTATTATTCGTCTACATCAGCATACTAATTTTGGTATCAACAATCATAACCATTTCTTTGTGGCCTAGGACAATTTATACTTTGAAGAACTCGAAGTTGTTTAATTTTGTTGACTTTTCTTGTGATAAACATATAATTTTCATGGCATGGGTTGATGACTCTGACCCCTCAAATGATTCAGACAGTGAGCCATATAACGAAACCCCCAATGTTGTTTTCTCCTTTTATTGTCTGATCTCTTTCGAAGAACTTCAATCAGAGATCAATGAGGAACCCCTCCAGATTTGCCCATAGAGCACGAATGGGATACTGAAGGTTGATGCCTTTATGTGTCGTATATATGTATGGACATATATAATTATATAAATTAAATGAGATTGAATCCATGTAATCTAATGTTGCAAATAATTAATAATGAGCCCAATACTACGTAAAATGCATAAGGGATAATATGTTATTTATTGTGGGTAGTACTGTGTGGGTTATTCTTGGGACTAAAGGCATATGTGTGGATGATTCACTTCGATTTATGAATTGTGCTAGAAGAATCACACTTAAATCTTATTGGTGTATTTATCATACTTCATAATTGGGACTTGGGTTGATATGCGTATAATATTGCACTTGGATGAGGGGTTAGATACTTACTACATGCAAGTAATTCTTACAACACTAGGGTGCTGACCCAAATTATACATTGTTTTCTAAGTTAATTCCTATAACTATAGGGTGTATAATGTGAATTAATTGCATTATTTTACATTGTTTATTAAGTTAATTCCTACAACTCTAGGGTGCTGACCCAAATTATAAAATGCTCCCCCCGTTTTACATATAGAGGGACATCAGGGCTGACAGGAGATCAAACTTAAGATCGTAATTGCACCTTTATTACTTCAGTTCGTTCGACTCTAGCATTGGTTGCTATTTCCATTCTAGTCAGTTTATTATTTCAGATTTTGTATGGACATAAGCCCGAGTTTATTAGTCAATCTTTTGGGATATTTTTTTTATACTTCAGTGAATGTTTATACTAATTGGGAGTTTCGATTTATTTCTTTTCCAGTTATGACTTAAGTTGTTTGTTTTAATTATAATTATAAATGTCATATTATTATTTAATGTTGAGAATGATATATATTATTAGACAAACCCCATCATCGATGTATTGTGTCTGGCCAACCTTTATGTGAAAAAAGGGATTGTTACAATTGAAACCGCCACCCACCCCACCAACATAACAAGGACTCCAATAAAAGGAGAAAATGACTAGATTGGTGACCTGGCAATCATCAAGATTGATAAACATGAGGAAAATGTAGACCCACACTTGCAAAAAAATTCCTAATACATTTTTAAGTTCATTAGTTGTTTACACAATGATGTTGTAAGAGAAAATCAACTCCTATGGTCACAAGAAAGTCAACATCACATTATTTCATAAATGAATATCCAACTATCATTTTATGACATAGTTTATCTAGAACAAAAATAATTGTTGGAGTAAGAAAGTATAATGCCTAATAAATGAACAAGGAACTCAAAAATAGAAAGAAATACAAGTGTCATAATAAAGTTCAAATACTTTGACAAACCAATATCACAAAAATACTGTGCGAGATCTTCAATTGATGGTAACCGTTGAATTACTGATTCATGTTACATATCCATACATTTTCAACTTTTAATTGTTAAGAGTATGTATTTGTACTATACTTTAGGGCCTTTAGTATTGATGCCTTAAAACTCAACACTATTTTTATGTTCTATCTCTGGTATACATAACATTTTGTTTGATCCTTAACAATTAATATACAAACACACACACATACTTCTGCAAAAAACTTGGATAATGTTTTCACAAAATGAATTACTGTTGTACCGACACACACACACATGACGCCTACCTCCCTGTTAACACACACACACACACACACACACACACACACACACACACACACATACACACACACTTTTTGCTATTACCCCACACACACCTACTTAGTACACACTCTTAACAGCCTTTGTTGTAACATTAGCACATTTGTGCCCGTGCGCACAGAACTAAACAAACACTCATAACCAAATGCATAATCACACAATCGACTAGACAATCACTAACACATTGTTAATTCACATTTTAGCATCACTATACATAAACGAATTTACACCATCACACACGCATTGTCTTATACTCGCACGCATTCACCTATACACTTAAGCGCACACACATACACTGACGCATACAAGTAGCACAAGTAAAAAATTGTAAGTTTCTTGAGATACCTTGATATTGGGCAAGGTCATGAAGCTCTTAGTAATGTGAACAATAAAATTGACCATGAAGGATAGAGCAACATATAAACCATTCACGTTGTTGTCAAAGTTGTACCTACGTGCAAATGAGGAATAAATCACTGTGTTCTTTTGAAAAAAGGGTGAAAATGGAAAATAACCCCATTATTGGTCACATTACTTACATAATAAATTTATTACTAATAAAATTAGTGTTTTGTAAAATCAATGGGCTAATAAATTGATTAAACACCAAAATCCTAGGGCATGAAAATGTTGACCTAACAATGTCACATGCGTTCCTCCAGCCTTCTCCGTTCCATACTTTGCTCATCACTCCCATTGATGCCATCCCAACTATGATCTTGACCATCCTATACACTTCTCCCATACAAGTTTCAAAGGGAAGGTGTTAGGCATGCACTCCTAATTTTAGGTATCTAATGGGAAACAAAATATTCTTCTTATCCTAATATATGTAAACGTGTGTAAATTTTTCCAAGTTTGCAAAATGTGCAATGTGAAAATGTGTGTATATGTGAAAGTGTGTGAGGAGTGAAATCATCATATCCACATCATAGAAAGGACGATGATGAACCATTTTATTGAGATGAATTAACTAAAAGTGTGAAAATAAATTATAATGCTAGTAGTGTACCAGATCATAGCGCCACTATAAAAAGTGAGCATACATGACACGAAACCGCTAATAAATGATAGGCGTAAAGAACCTAACTATATAAGTAAAAACAAGGAAAAACTAACTAAATATGAGTGGTGTATCAAATCCTAGCATCACTATAAAAAAGTGATCACACGTGTGAAGGAATCACTAAAAGGTAATAAAATGAGATAAATAACTATTATGGTGAGTGAAATAGTAACATGTGAATATAAACGTGAAAGAGAAACGAATAAATAGGACTTGAATCACAAAAGTAATTTTGGGATGCTTATGTAGCCAAAAATTATATCAAAGTCCACGTAGTTCGTAGAGAGGGTTAGGTTGGGGTCTAACCCATAATCCAAAATTAGAGTTTCTTCTTTTATTTAAGAAAAAATAATTGAAGTGTAAGAAAAATGAGAAACCTTTAATTTAGGAATTATGGTGTAAACCCTTATTTTTGGTTTCTTTATTTATAAAAATACGTTTTAAGGCATATATAGTTAGATAGATAAGATTAGTGACAAGAAAAGACAAATTTTAAGTAAGAACATGCTAAAAATAACAAAATATACAAAATGGAGTCTAGCTGACAATGATGAAATGAAAATGATTTAGACCTTCTTGAAAGTCTAGTTTTCTATTAAAGGAACAATTAACCGAATATATACTAGAAAGTCAAATAAGTCGTATAAGTATTTCTAAGCAAGTTTGTCATATTATTACCAATTTTAATCTTTATTAACCTAACTACTAAGTTGACATGCAAGATAAGTGCGGTAATGAATAATAAGTACAATCACATAAGAGACGACACTGTATGAGGAAAACCTAACTGGGAAAAACCTTGGACGACTAGGACTAGACAAAATTCACTATAGAGAGGTTTTTACAAAAGACACAAAATGACTTACAACACTTGACTCTTCAAGCTTATGCGGATGAATATCATCAAACTTTTCTTTACAGCACTACACAATCCAACGTCAGCTTCACAGTATCTCCATGCCTTGGACTCTTTCAATAGCCTCAATCATCACGTACTTATGTGGCATCCACCACATGAAAATATGTATGATTAAAAATTTGGGGGCTTAATCATAAACAATGATCAAGATAAACGATCTTGTATTTGGATAGTAGGTTTGGAAAATATTTTCAAGATAGGGAGGCACAAAAACAGTTTCTGCAAAAGGCGACACTCTCAAGTGGATAGCTAACCTAATTGTTTACAGAGTGGACATTTGGAATAAGTCAAAAAAAATTCTTAAAATGTGTTCCATTCATTCGAATGAGAACAGGGTCATTCGAAGGACTTTGCGTATCTAATTGGAACGAGGGTAAAGGTCGTTCAAACAACAATGGATTTTCTTTCGAACACCTTTCAAACGAGTTTCCAGTGATAATTGTCCTACTAAATAAAGGAACCCTCATTTTAAGTCGTTCAAAGTATGATCAAACGATAATAGCTTCTCATTGGAACTCTCATTTGAATGAAATTGGCTTCTCATTTGAACGACAAAAAAATGTTCTTTTAAAAAGCTTTTTCCAAATGAAAAATTGCTTTAGAAAAATATCCAAATACAAGAATGATGATTGCCAGACAGATAGATAGTCTCATATTAGCTCAGCCACACGAGAATATAGTTATAGCAGTCTCATCCAGCCGAGACCTCAACCTTAGACATCTTCTCCAAGCATGGAAATCATGACAAGGGTATTGTAAAAATATCCGAATAAAATCGTTATGGCAATCAACAATCATGCGGGGAGAATATTCTTCATCATGACTTCTACATATTTACTTACAAGTGTCACATGCTCATTATCTAATCACTCATTCACACATGGAGTGCCTGACCTGGGGGGTTACATTGCTCACCATCTGGACTATAAAAGGCATCTTGTGACTTATTCCTCAAGGGTCGATCTCCAAAATAACCCTAATGTTACACTAAATTTGTAGATATATATATATATATATATATATATATATATATATATATATATATATATATAGAGAGAGAGAGAGAGAGAGAGAGAGAGAGAGAGAGGGATATTGTATGGTCCTTTAATGGCTTTTTCCCCATCTTTACAATCAAAACACCGCCAAACATTACACAGTGGGTGTAGGTTAAGGCCGAACCACTTAGATATGCATTCCTCTATTTTCTTTTATATCTTTTGTCATTTTACTCACACTCACCATTACTAGGTTGAATACTCAAGGATGATTTACACCATCATCATTTTGGCATCGTCTTTGGAAAACTACTGAGCTTTTTTCCTCACCCCATTTTAAACTCACATCTTCTTGCGTGTGATGGTGATCCAACCCCACCGTTGTCGGGACTAAATCACCATTGAAAGAGATTGAGTTGGTTAGTTCTTTAACTTCATCGCTTCATCCTATTTTGGGGTTTCTTTCTTGTTCTCCTTTTTGTTGTTTGATCGGATTCCACCGAATATGGTCACTGATTCTCCTTCCAACGCTGGGGACAATTTCAGTCAACCACCTCAGTAGTAAAAAATGGATGATATGGCAGCGATGCTAATGTACCTTATGGCTAATCAGTAGCAAACGCAGTAGTAACTCCTAGCCTTGACCCAAGATATCATGAGCAGGATCCCAAACGATCCCACCATCAACTTGATAATGCCAGCTGCCAGGGAGGCCAAACATCCGGTAGCTAGAGGACTATGCCCATCCCCCACAAAAGAAGATCAACACCACCTCAGGCATAGGGATATCATGAACCTACGGTGTGTCCACCTTGGAAAAGAAGTCTAAGAGTATCCGAAGGATCTGGTGTTTGACTAAGAGAACTATTGGGAGAGGTATGAATCTTTTGACACCTCCTACCGGCTGAGGACCAACCTAACTCCAACTTACCAAGGGAAGAGTATCTAGCACACTCCTCAGAGTTGCTAGAAAGGATCCACATTTGATAGATAAAGTAGGGGGTTGACCTTCAACCGTCTCAACCCAAGGGACGATGGTAGCCGATATTAACATTCCCGCAACATTGATGGCACATGTGTCACTGGTCGTCTCAATAATGACCGATCGAGATTAGGAGAAATAGGAGTACAAAGAAGTCAAAAGCGGAAAAAGAAATACATGCTTAAGGCCGGTCATCGAGATACTTATTGAAGCAAAAGGGTCAGGTGAAAACATAGTCCAGGAGGAAAATGTATTACCGTCATAGTTTAAACCCTAAAATGATCAAGTAAGATCCGATAGTTACATATATTGCCTCATACCTCCATTATAACTTAGTCAAATTCAAAAACACCCGAATAAAGTTGAACCACATATAAAACAATACAACTTTGCTTGATTTCCCAAGTACCCCCATGGTTACAAAGTGACGAAATTACCCCCGCTAAACTTTAAAAGAAGAATAACTTAACATATACTTCACCCTAAGATAAACTTTATATCAAATTGAAGCCTTAGACCTCACCTAATTTAATTTTACAATCCTAACCCTTATACTTTCATAAAATTATACGAATGCCCCTAAAACATGTAAAATTATCATATTAAATACTAAAAAATTATAAAACTTTCTCCTTAAGCACCAAAATCGAAACTAAACTATTTAGACTTTCCTACCATGCCAAAAGCATCCCCATCAGTAAAAAGGACAAAACTCACATGTCTTACACCATTAAACCATGTGAACTTCTTTTTCCCAAGGTTTATCTTCTAAAAACTTAGGAGAATCCACCTCCCAGCATTACAAATCATCTCCCCTTAGTCCAGTGTATAAATCCCCCCACGAATTATAGGTTCAAAACCCATCACTTCAACAAGCAACAAACTTACAATTTTCCCTCTAAACTGGTAACTTATTATTTTATGCATTAAGTCCTATTCTTTCTATTTAAAATATTTTTGTAACATCATAATACCCAATCCAATAAACATAAACCAAGCTCTTACGTATATAACAAACTTCAGATTTAATGATGAAATTTCATCGTTTGATTTTGTACATGTTTCAAAATGAGGAATGGGTTTATTATGAACTCAAGAGCTCAAGTGCAATGGCCATTTTTAAAAACTCATAAGTTTTGATTCCTAATTTTTCAAAAGTGTTTTTTGGTTTTGAAACTAAAATTCCAAAATTCTCTTCAACCAGAATACCTCAATCCTTCAAAACAAAGCCAAACACTTCATTAAGATCATAGAAACCTAGACAAAGGCTTAAAAGAGAATTCAATATTCTATAAATCCACAAATGTTTGGTCATTTTTTTTGCAAAACACACAGTAGTAGGAACTCGATGAATACTAAACCTCAATACATGGAGCCTATATATTTGGATTCCTTATGAAAAATTAGATTGGATTGGTTCAGGAATCATCTCAAATGGTTTAGGAAATCATAAGTTATTCAAGTTCAAAGATTTATTAAAACCTAGGGCAACTCTCGAGAGGTTGAAGATAAACTTTTTACCAGAAAAATTGACCAGGCGCGTGACCAATCAGAAATTTTTAATTTTTTTTCAAAATTTTTGTTAAATTTTTCTGGTCAAAATGGTATAAGGTTAGGCATTGTTTGATTAACCCTATCCTAAATTACAGAAAAGCAAGGTTTTAGGTTAATAGTATTTTCAAAAATTTACAGATTGACCCCTTTTGATTTTTCTAAGTTATGAATTTTGACCCCAACATTTTTCTGTATATACTTTGATAAATTTTGAATCAAAAATTATTCTACACCATTTTTCAAAAGGATCTTAAGCCTTAGATTTTAAACACTCAAAATTAATTATAAATTCGTCTCTAAACTTTTAAAGATCCAATTTTTCAATTATTTTTTTTGTAATTTAGTCCTATTACCAATGAAATACATTTACAATTATATTGATTGACAAATAATCAAGCATCTGGCCCTCTCCATCCCGACTTCGATCTAATTTAGTCAGGTTCTACCAAGCTAAAAAGTAAAATTTTCTTTTTCGATAGTAATTTCAGTGTATGTGATATAATTTCTTTTGATATCACACTGTGATAGGCATACATTAATCTTAGTATGTGCATGTTATGATACTTTCATGCTACATATGTCGTTAAATATCATTGATATTTGAATATGGATAATTTGGATCAATTTAAATCCTTCTCATCTAATCATTGATTTCATGAGGTTATTGCAATGATTGAATCAGTTTACCCATGCACCTATGTGTTAAATATCTTTATTATAAGCATCAGTATTAACTAGGGAGTAGACTTCCGCATTACCCCTTGAAACGTTTCTACTTGGCCACAAGTCTCAGATGTTTGCAAGATTAGATTTATCACTGCATATGTATGAGTGCCACTCTAGTTAGTGTGCCTAACTATTTTTTATTTTTCCCAAAGGTTTTGGGTTGACATTATTATTGGCTTATATTGATCATGCTTAATTAATTATATACCCGTTAGTAAACTATTAAGTATGGGATTATCGGTTTAAAAATCCTTGATCTTCTTTTTGAAAATTATTACTGAAGATTCATTTAGAAAATAGTTAACTCCATACACACTCCAACTTCTATATATATATATATAGTTGTTATAGAACAAGTCAAAATATACTGAGCATGTTCAAGTTAATTCCTTTTTCCTCTAGATGTTCCAGGATAAGGAATCTGTACCCCCTCCCTTTTTGTGATTCGCACATATCGTATGTATTCATATATAACTTTATGGAAGGATATCAAGGAAGATAAACGCAAAGAGTGACATTTTTCGATGACCTACATCATTGTTCAGTTTTTGGAATAAAATGTAACATGAATAATTCACCCCTATGGTGATAATACAATATATAAATGAATAAAGTTTTATTTTCCTCCTTAAATTTAGTTTCATTTCTTTGTTACTATCTTGTACATTCATACTAAAAACAGAGTGTGACAAGTTGTGATCAAAGCGTGTTTATAAAATTCACTGGGTTTGAATCATGACCTGAATAATATACCATATTATTTATTTTACACTTTTAGTAACTTTTTTTATCATGTATTAGATATGTTTTGTAAAATGAATATTTGGGACTCGAATCTTTCCAGCTTTCAAATAGTTTCTGGTAATAGATGGGAAAACACTGCAAGGGAACAAGCTTTTCCTACACTCAAGACTATGGTTCGGGAAGTGAATGATGATTGGATAAATTATAGTAGTGTTGTGAAGCAATTAGTGTTGACAAATTGAATCTCTGGAGAAGCCCAAGTAATGAGGAAAATGGAGAGCACGTGGATAATCCAATCATTCTTCAAGAAGTTATTAATCTCACATAGAACGATGTTCACTCTCCACCCCCACTCTACCCCAAAGCCACCTCGAATGGAGAACCTATTTAGCTTTTCTTAGGATCTTCTAATAGTTCCACTAATGATAATCCATCTGAGCCAGACGACTTTGGCTTTGTTCCCGGCTCTGATCCTTCCGAGACTGACGCCATGATTCCAGCCTAGAGAATGGAATAACTTACCTCTTCCTATTTGCAATATAATTAATAAGTAGTTGTAAATATTGTGACAACACTATAAATATAGGTGAAGTAAGATACTAAGGGTTGTATAAAAATTAGAGTGCTTAAGATATGATGGGTTGTGTAATACTATGTTAACATAAACTAGTAGCTATAATAACCTTTTTGTATAACATAACTTACTTAGAGTTGCTTATATATGCTCTCTCTTTAAGATTTTATTCTTATATATCATCATTATGTAAATGTTATATTATTCTTTAAGATGGTTAATACTTGCGCTCCTACCATCGAAACTCAAACAGAGAAGACTCACACCGTAGGAATTATGAAATGCCATCAAGAATTAACATCTTTAGCCAGACACCAGCAATAACTAGTACCACACCCAATCCGGGAAGAAGTTACCGATGAATCACGTCGAATGAATTATATCAAAGAAATTATGAGACAATTATCCCTCAATTTCTTCGAAATCCAGGAGCAATTGAGGCTTAGAAATGCATACGTCAAATTATGAAGATATGCAGCTTAGTAAGAATTATTAAAAATATTCAAGTAGTTTTAGCATCTTATATATTTGAAGGTGAAGTCGATTTTTTGTGGAAAGCTACAACCTAGAGTCGAAATTTAGTCGCCCTAACCTAGGAATAATTTGAAAAAATCTTCTTCAAAAAGTACTTTTTTGAAATCTAAAGAGACCAGTTGTCTGTAGATTTATGAAATTACAACAAGCTAATCTATCCATAGCCTAGTATGAAGCCAAGTTTATAGAATTATCCCATTAAGCATCCCAGTATGTGGACACTAAAATTAAGAAATGAAAGCATTTTTTAGAGAGGATCACGCCCGAGAATTAAAACCACCGTTATCCCTTTGCAAATTCGTGACTTTTTCCAACTCATTGAAGTTTCTTCGATTGTTGAACATAATCCTGCATTGGGTGGATATGTACGCTCACCTAATCCTATCAATAGGTTCATCTACGTTACAAGAACATTACCCAGGCTCCGAACCCAAATTTTCCTATCTCTAATGAACAAGTTTATTCTCAAATACACCATAGCACAACCTATCGAGTAATTCGATGCCATGAGTGTCAAGACGTAGGGCATATCCATCTGTAATGTCCTAAGTGTCACCCCTTAGTAACCTAAACCAACCGGATAATACTTTGAGACCCAGAAGAACAACTCCTTCTTATAATCAGCGAATGGCCTATAATGTTGGTAGAAAGCCTGAGTTTGTCCACAATTGTGGGAAAAAATTGTGCCATATCTAGCGTATGAAAAATGCACGACGTGGTAGAAGGTACAATATTCTTTTATAATTATCCCGCTCATATTTTATTTAATTTTGGTTCAATTCATTCATTTATTGGTCTGAAACTACCTAAAGTTTTACAATTTTTACCAAAATCATTGGACACTCTCTTGGAAATAGAATTACCTACTGGTGTGGTTAGCATACCTACTCAAGGGTATGATAATTGTAAATTTCAACTAGGTTTAGGTATACTCTTTGTAAATTTAATAATCCTAGATATACGTGGATTTGATATTATTATCGAAATGTATATAATATCAAAACATCATGTCTATATCGAATGTTATTTAAAGAGAGTATACTTTTAAGGCCAAGAAAATCCGCTTTTTATGTTTTAAAGAACGGGTCATTCCGAACCTTCAACTTCCGAAATCCCAAGTACCACCTCCCCTTTATTTTTTAGAATCTTAGAACAATTTCATGATGTTTTCCCAGAATAATTTCCAGTAATACTACCCTTTCGAGAAATTGAATTTGCCATCAATTTTTACCCAAATACATCTCCTATTTCGATACCTCCGTATCGAATGGCTCCTTTAAAATCGTGAAATTTCTACCCAATTAGATGATCTACTTGAAAAAGGTTTTATTTTCCTTCGTTCATCTCCTCGGGGAGAACCTGCGTTGTCTATAAAGAAGAGTGATGGAAGTTTTAGGTTATGCATAAATTACTGTAAGTTGAATTTGGTAACAATTAAGAATAAGTATCATTTATTTAGAATTAGAGATTTATTCGATCAACTTAGGGGTGCAAGGATCTTTTCAAATATAGACTTACGATCTGGTTACCATCAATTATGAGTAACAGAAGAGGACATTCCAAAAACTACATTTTGAACTCGTTATGGACATTTCGAATTTATCGTAATGTCTTTTGGATTAACCAATGCTCCTGTATCATTTATAGATCTAATGCACTGGATATTCTGACCTTTTCATGATCAATTTTTTATCATATTCATTGATGACATCCTCATTTATTTCCAAAATCCTAGAGAACATGACCAACATTTAGAGATAGTATTAGGTGCTTTGATAAGCCATCGGTTGTATGTTAAAAAGAGAAAATGTGATTTCTCAATGAAGGAGGTGAAATTCTTAGGACATGTGATTTCTGAAAGTGGAATCCAAGTCGATCAAACTAAAACTGTAGCCATTTTTGAATGAAAAAATCCCACCTATATCACCGAGATAAAGAGTTTTCTTGGATTAGCTGGTTATTATCGTTGTTTTGTTAGAGGATTTTCCAGAATCGTACTTTCATTAATGAAGTTAACTAGGAAGGAAATACCATTTGCACGGACTACCGAGTGTGAGCAGGCATTCTAAACTTTAAAGGATAAGTTTACCACTACCCCTGCCTGAACCATTCCTTCCAGTAATGTAAGCTATGACGTGTACACTGATGCCTGGTTACAAGATTTAGGTTGTGTCCTAATGCCAAAAGGATAGGTAGTTGTGTGTGGATCTCTACAACTCAAGATTCATAGATATAATTACCCTCTGCATAATCTTGAGTTATCATCCATAGTTTTTGCATTAAGAATATGGCATTTTTATCTATACACTGAGGAATTCCAAGTATTTTAAGATCATAAAATTTTGAAATACATCTTCACCAACAAGGACTTAAATTTGAATACGGACTTTAGATGGAATTTTTAGAAGATTATAGATTCAAGTTAGACTACCATCCAAGAAGTGAAACATTATAGCTGATGCCTTAAGCCGTAAACGTATTGGAAGACTTAAAACCTAATTTTCGATGATGTTGCAGCTATCATAGAGCAGTATGATCTTCAGCCAATACCGCATTTTTCAAAATTTACCAATATCCATACTTACTCAAACCGGAGAAAGAAAATCTTAGAACAATAACTCTGAGATCCCTTTGTGATGAAACAACAAACCAGAAGTAAGACGTAAGAGTTATCATATGATAAGTAGGCATGTCTACAATTTAGATATTGATTGTATGTATCTGATGAATCGCCATTACAAGAAGAGGTATTATAATAAGCTCATCATTCCAAATTCATGATACATCCTGGAAGCTCAAAAATGTATCATGTACTGAAGAAATAGTATTTGTGGCCAAATATATAGAGAACTTTGTGAAAAGATATCTTACTTTTTAGCAAATAAAGATAAAACACTAGTGTCCTGATGGACTTCTCCAACCTCTTCCAATCCCTGAGTGAAAATAGGATCACATAATAATGGACTTTTGTTAGTGGATGCCTTGTACGCTCGAAGGAAAAAATTATGTGTGCGTGATAGTAGACCGACTCACCAAATCTGCCCATTTCCTCCAAGTAAAAGTTGTTTATTCTTTTCCAAAGCACAATAAACTCAATATCTGATAATTATTCGATTACAGGGAATCCATTTATACATAGTATTAGATTGAGATTCTTGTTTTGCCAGTAGATTTTGGCAATAACTCTAAACTGCAATGGGCACTAAACTTCATTTCAGTAGCGAATTTCATCCCCAGACCGATGGACAATCTGAATGCACAATCAAAATATTAAAAGACATGTTAAGAGCTTATGATTTAGATATGCCTGATAATTGGAGTGAACACTTGTCATTAATTGAGACTTCATATAACAAAAGTTACCCGTAAAGTATCAAAGACGCCCCATTCAAAATCGTGTATATAAGACCATGTCGATCACTAGTATATTGGACCAAATCAGGAAATAGCAAGAAAGTTGGTTCTAAAATAATCCAAGAAACTACTGAGAAGATACAACAAATTGGAGAAAGATTTAAGATGACCTAAGATCGACAAAAGAGTTACGCTGATCATTGTAGGAAGCCCTTCGAATTTCAAGTTTCTGATAAATTATTACCGAAAATTTCTCCTTGAAAAGGAATTTTACGCTTCGAAAAGAAAGGAAAACTAGCACCAAGATACAACCGACCCTTTAGTATTACCAAACGTGTTGTCCCTTTGGCTTATGAATTAAATTTACCACAGGAGTTATCTAGTATTCATAATGTTTTCATGTGTCTCAATTGCGTCGATTTATTCAAGACCCGAAACATGTGATTACATGGTACGAAATCTCTATTAACCCCAATCACGAGTTTGAAGAACACCCTATTCAAGTTCTATATCTTCAAGTAAAAGTTTTCATAAATAAGGAAATTCCCTTAGTAAAGATACACTAGAAACACCAAATCAGCAAGGAGTCACATGGGAACCAAAACAAGCAATGAAGAAACAATATCCTGAGCTTTTAGTAGGTAAATTTTAGGAAGAATTTTTTATTAGGTAGGGAGACTATAATACCCTCATAGTTCGAAACCCTAGAACGATCAAGTCGGATCATGATGGTTACATCTATTGCCTCATATCGCCCATATAACTTAGTCAAGTTCAAAAACACCTTACTAAAGTTGAAACTACATATAAAACTCAACAACTTTACTTCATTACCCAAGCCCCCCCCCCCCCCCAGGGTTACAAATGACCAAATTACCCTTCTAAACATTGGAAGAAGAAGAACTTAACCTATATTTCACCCCCAAGACCCAAACATTATATGAAATTGAATCTTTAGACCTCAATTAATTTAATTTTAAAATCCTAACCCTTAAACTTTTGTAAAATTACACAACTTCCCCTAAAATATGTAAAACTATCATATTAAATACCAAATAAATATAAAACTTTCTCCTTAAGGACTAAAACCACAACTATATTATTTAGAGTTTCATCCCCTGCCAACAAAGCATCCCCATTAGTAGAAAAGGACAACGCTCACATGTCTTACACCATTAAACCATATGAACTTCTCTTCCCCATGTTTTATCTTCTTAAAACCTTAGAGAATCCACCTCCCAATAATACTAATCAACTCTCCTTTGTCTAGTGTATAAATCCCCCACGAATTACAACTTTAAAACCCATCCCTTTAGCAAGAAATAAGTTTAAAATATTCTCTCCAAACTGGTAACCTATGATTTTATGCATAAATTCTTGTCTTTATGTTCAAAACGAACATTTTCTGCACCATCATAATAAAATCTTACATGTAGAATAACCTATGTAGGGAGAAATCTTCAAAAACTCCATTAAATCTTGATCTTTAATGGTGAAACTTCATTATTTGACATTGAACTTATATCAAAGTGAGAAATGGGTTCCTTATGAGCACACGAGCTCAAGTGCAATGACTATTTTCAAAAACTCATAAGTTTTGAAACCTAATTTTTCAAAACCTTTTTTTTTAGTTTCAAAAATTGAAATTCTAAAATTCTCTTCAACTAGGTTACTTCCAAAATTCTCTTCAACTAGGATACCTCAACCCTTTAACCCGAAGCCAAACTCTTCCTTAGGATAATAGAAACCTAGCAATAAGCTTAAAATCATTTTCCATATTCTATAAATCCATGAATGTTTGGTCAAATTTTCTATTAAAACACACAGTAGTTGGAACTCGGTGAATAATGAACCTCAATCCATGAAACCTATATATTTGGATTTCTTATAAAAATTAGGTTGGATTGGTTCACGAATCATCTCAAATTGTTTAGAAAATTAGAAGTTATTCAAGGTCCAATTTTTGCCAAAACCTAGGCCAACTGTTGAGAGGTTGAAGATGAACTTTTCAACCAGAAACATTAACAAGGTGCGTCAGAGTGTGTGACCAATTGAAAAATTATGATTTTCCCCAATATTTTTATTAAATTTTTCTGGTCAAAATGGTATAAGGCAAGGCATTGTCTTTTGCTGACCCTAGACCAAATTGCAAAAAATAAAAACAAGGTTTAAGGTTAAAAGTATTTTTAAAAAATTACAAATTTACACCTTCTAATTTTTCCAAGTAAATAATTTTATCCCCAACTTTTTTTCTACATATACTTTGATATATTTTGAGTTAAAAAGTCTTCTACACCATTTTTCAAATAAGATCTTAAGCCTTAGATTTTAAACTCTTAAAATTAGTTATAAATTAGTCCATAAACTTTAAAAGATACAGTTTTTCAATTATTTTTTCTAATCTAGTCCTATTACCAACAAAATAAACTTACAATTATGTTGGTTGACAGATAATCAAGCACCCGACCCTCCCGATCCTTACTTTAATCGAATTTAATCATGTTTTACCCAGCTAACAAGTAGGTTTTGCATTTTTTATAGTAATGTAAGAGTATTTGATATAAACATTGTTGATATCACACTGTGATAACCATACATTATTCTTAGAATGTGCATGTTATGATACTACCATGCTATGTATGTTATTAAAATATCATTGATATTTCAATATGGTTCATCTGGATCAATTTAAAGCCTTATCATCTAATAGTTGATTTCATAAGGTTGTTGCAATAATTGATTTAGTTCACTCATGCACCTATATGCTAAATATCTTTGTTATAAGCATCAATATTAACTAGGGAGTAGATTACCATGTTATCCCACAAAACGTTTCTACTTGGCCTAAGGTCTCAGATGTTTGAGAGCTTGGATTTACTGATATATACGTATGAGTGCCACTCTAGTTATCGTGCCTAAATATTTATTTATTTTGCCTAAAGGTTTTGGGTTAACATTATTATTGGGTTATACTGATCATGCTTAATTAATTATATACCCATTAGTAAACTGGTAAGTATGGGGTTATCGATTTAAAATCCCGGATCTTCTTTATTCGTACCCCTACTTTTTGTGTTTGGAATGAATGATATATGGACATATAATTATATGGAAGGATATTAAGAAAGATGGAAGAAAATATTTGAATTTTTGGATGACCTACGTCATTTTTCAGTTTTTGGAATAAATTTTAACATGAATAATTCATCCCTATAGTGGTACTACAATATATGTAATACTGTATTAATAAATAAAATTTTGTTTTTCGCCTTAACTTTAGATTCATTTCTTTGTACTATCTTATACATTCATACCAAAAATAGGGTGTGACAGAAAAACCTTTAAACAACTCAATTCGAAGGTTAAAGGACAAGATCAGATGTCTTATTAAAAGTCGATATCCCAGTCATAATGGATACATATAGGAATCTCCCTTTGTGTCGAGAATAGTTAGCTATCCATCTCCTGCCAAATTTAAGTCGTCGACCGTGACACCCAAGTATGATGGGAGTACTAATCTTGTTCATCACATAGAGATGTATCAATTGGTAACTGACATCTACTCAACCCCAGACAATATGAGGTGCCCATATTTTTCTAGCACACTTACTAGCATAGCTCATGTATGGTACATCGGCCTACTGAGTGGATGCATAAATTTTTTTAAACAATTGGCCGAAAAGTTCATTTATAATTTTTATTTTGGCATGAAGCTAGCCAAATGCATAACTCATCTGCTGAATGTCAAGAAAGGAATAAATGATCCGCTGAGGCACTATATCTCTAGGTTTATCAAGGAAAAGTTGGAGGTCGAAGACTATGTAGAGAGTATTGCCTTAACTTCCTTCATGAGAGGACTTCAGGCAGGAAAAATATTATGGAATATCTCTAAGGATCCTCCAAAGTCCATGACAGAACTTCTGAAAATAGTTGGGAGAATCATGAACATGGAGGAGGCTATGATGGCCAAATGAGGTGACCTAAAGGGGCTAACAATTGTAAGTGTGGACAAAGACGAGATAAGAAAAAGGAAGGAAAGAAAAACATCTAATGATGATAGATTTTCCAGGTATACGCCACTAACGGTCAATCCTAACATGATCCTAAATGAAATAAAGAATGATAAAGAGTCAGGTGGCCATAAAAGATGAGAGCTCCACATAAAAAGAGGGACAAAAGCAAATGGTGCGACTTTCATCAAGATCACAGGCACACAATGGATCAATGCTTAACCTTTAAAGATGATATTGAAAATCTGCTAAAATAGGGGAAGCTTTGAAAATATGTGGATAAACAGGGAGGCCAAGAGAAGAGTAGGAAAAAGGTCCAACGCACGAAAAGTTGCCAAACCTAAGAAAGAGGTCCGAGTAAAAAAAATGAACCAGAATCAAAAGATAGTGGTGAAGACGCCCCAGATCTTCCTGCCAAGCCTCCTGCAGTTAAAGGTAACCTGTATATGATTTCTTACGATGTGATAATAATATGCAGGGGATGAGAAGGTGGAGGAAATAAGTCGGATAATAGGAGGGCTCACGTAGATAAAGAAAATATTAGACCCAAAAAGTTTGAGGTTAATTTGGCAGAGGTCGAAGTTAAACCTAATAAGCTGAAGAAAGTAGACATGGATAGTCTAGCCATGAGATTTTCAAGACAACATTTCAAGGTAATTTTAGTCCCACAGGATGAACTCCTTGTCATCAATACATGAGTTCACTGTTAAAATGTGGCTCGTATATTGGTGGATGGGGGAAGCTCGATCGATGTTATGTTTTGGAATTATTTTAAAGGGATGGAGCTGAGCAAAAAGAGACTCATCCCCTATCACCAATGAATGACTGGATTCTGTGAGGTAAAAGACCATTTGTTGGCCATTTACGAAATGAATATGTGCACGAAAACCTAGCTGAGATGCTTAACCAATAAGATAAGCTTTTTTGTGATGGATGTAAATGTCTTCTCGGCCTACAATATAATCCCGAGGAGAGTAAATCTCAAATAATTTGAAGTAGTGCTTTCCACCAAACACCAAATGATGAAATTCCCGACTCCTTATGGAGTAAGGAGAAGTAAATTATGATCAGATGGATGCATAAGAGTGTTACTTCACCTTAGCAAAGGAGATATAGGCTCATAAAAGGAAGATAACTTCATACAACATAGACACCCTTTACCCAATGGATGAATAGAAACTAAAAAATGGAGAGATTGTGGAAGAGGTAGAATCCATCATCCTCAATGAGGATGAACTGAAAAAAACCGTCCAATTAAGCTCACCCCTTAAGCTAGAGATTAAGAAAGAGTTGGTTGAATTATTAAGAAAAAGGCAAAGTGTGTTAGCATGGAGCTACAATGACATGTTGGGGATCAACCCCGAAGTCATTTGTCACCGACTGAACATTAATGACATAGTGAAACTAGTGAAACAACAGAGGATAGACCTTGTCGGAGACATATATCAAGTTATACATGATTAAGTAAAAAAGATACAGGTCGCAGACTTCACCAGGGAAGTGCATTACCCTAAATGGTTATCCAATATCGTTAATATGACAAAGCAAAATGGAAAAAGGAGAACGTGTGTGGACTTCACTGACCTCAATAAGGTTTGACCGGAGGATAATTTTTCTTTTCCTAGGATTGACCAAATCGTTAATGTTGTGGATGTCCATGAGCTCAAAATATTCATGGATGCTTCCTTTGGGTATGATCAAATCTCAATGCACGAAGACGATGCTGAGAAAACCTCCTTTATCATAGACAAGGGAACATACTGCTATAAGGTCATGTCGTTCGACTTAAATAATGAAGGAGCTACTTACTAAAGGTTGGTCGATAAAATGTTCAAGGGAAAGATTGGAAAGACAATGGAGATTTACATGGATGACATACTTATAAAGAGTTTGAAGGCCCGCTACACCAAAATGCTAATTTTATCGCTGCCTTTTTGTGACTGCTAAAGGGGTGACAAGCTTATCACTCGTGAGAGCAGACATAAAATTATTTGTAACTACCATTAGGAGTGATAAAATTAAGTGGTAACAAAAAATTTGAGTCAATTAGATTGTCACTGTTAATGAGAGTCACAAATGTTTCCATTTAATTAATTTGTGACTCCTATAAGAAGCCATAGGTCTATAACTGGCACAAGCAGTCACAAATTTATTAGTAGGCCTAAATTATGACTCTCATGAGCAGTCACAACATTATAACTTCTACGAGGAGTCATAAATTTTGACATAATACTAAATTTGTTACTGCTATCGATAGTCATAAATTTGTAATTGCTTGTAGCAGTCACAAATTTTGGCCTAAGCCTTAATTTATTACTGCTATTGGTAGTCATAAATCTGTGACTACTCCCGACAATCACAAATTTTGACTTATGAATTAATTTGGGAATTATATGAGGAGTCATAAATTTTTTAGCCTCCTTTAATTTTCTTATTCTTATCTTCTCTCTTCTCACTACTCCTACCCCTCTCTCTTTCATTTGTCTACTGTGAAGAACTAAACAGCTCCCGCCCCTCTCTTTCATTTTGCTGTGAGTTTTTAATTTTGTTTATGTTTATGTAAATATAAATTTTTTATTTTGTTTATGTCTATATGAATGTGTGCAGAATGTTATGCTTAGACAAATACATGTAATGAAATATTCAGACGAAGACAAAGATGACATCTGAAATATGCTACTTCAGTTTTGGGCACCCATAATAATTGAAGGCCAGAGTTTTCTTACAACTTCACAATAACCTTTTGCTATTAGCAATCTTACATCTTCACTTAGATCATATAATATGCACTCTATGAGTTGTAAAGTGTGTGTTTGTGTGTGTGTGACCCGTAGTATTTTATACACATTTTGACCTAATATTTTTTAAATCAATTCACCAAATTCAACCTAAAATTGCATATAAATCTGAATATTTCGGTTTTCTTGTACTCATTTTTTCAATTGGAAATAAGGTTTCATTAGTGAGGTTGTTTGTTGCATAGTATGGGTGAGTTTTAAGTTTGCATTTTTAGGTTTATGAGCATTTCATTTATGTTTATGTTTATTTCGTAGTTTGTGTTTATGAACATTTCATTTATGTTACAATGAGCATTCCTTTCTATCTAAATGTCATTCTATGTGAGTTTTTAGATACGTTTGATTTCGTTAGTTATGCTTTCATAAATGTTTTAACATTTAGGTCTGTATTTTTTTAGGTTTTTTTATCTCATAAATGTAAAGAAGCTGTGAAGATTTTTTTGAACGTTTAGGTCTGCATTTTTTTTTGTTTTTTGCAATAACGCATAATTTCATTATTTCCTTTATTTTTCTCTACTATAAACATTTAGGTCTGCATTTTTTTTCTTTTTTGCAATAGGCCATCCTATGTTGAATAATAACTTTTTTTTTTAATTTATTGTATGTACCAATTCAAGTGTGATAATTATTAGAATAGATAATTATGTGCATGTTCAAATATACTAAGTTTTTTTTCAACTATATCAGCAATTTTATTTACTATAATGATCTCATTTATTTTTCTCTTCGTTTCTTGTTAATTTATTTTATTTATTTAAGAAATGTGTTAAAATGGATGGGTTTTGATGATATTAGGTCGATTATGGTATTGGTGATTTAAGTCAGTTTTGGGTTTTGTTGGTATTGTGAGTTTTATGTTTGAACATTTAGGTTCGTTTAGGTTTTATGTTTGATTTCACAACAACAGTTGTCGTTACTTATGTTTGATTTCAACCCTAATAGGTTCCAGTTGATTATTGCTACTGATTCAAGGCTATAATTCATGTTTTGCTTATTTGGGTACTGATTCAAGTTTTGTTCATTTGGGTACTTATTGAAATTTTATTTTACAATTTTTTTTAAAGTTTTAGAGTTTTAAGGTTTTCTTCCAATCGATCTCAGCCCCAATCAGGTATGATGAAAGGAAATGCTACTCAGTATGGCTACTAATTTTCTGCAATTTTCTTTCTTTTTGGTTGTGATTCTGTCGAATAGTGATTATGTTGTTGTTTAGGGTTCTTGAATTATTGTTGACTGGTGAATTTGAACATTTAGGTGTCCATTGAGTTTGTTGGCCATAGACATTTGTAGAATTTATGATTTTCCTGAGCTTATTTACCCAATTGCTTCAATTCCATAAAAAAATATCTTATATTTCCTTTAATTGGTTCATTTATAAATGCTACTGAATGAATATTCTGGTGTTTTATTTGTTTGGGTATGGATTCATGTTTTGTAATTAAATGACCCAATTTTATGATTAGTAATTATTAGTGTTGGAATATGAATTCAATTTATTTGATTTGATATGAATTTGAATATTTTCATTTTCATAGCTGATAATCATATTAGTAAGTGCGTTGGATATGAATTATAATAATCTCTTCTTAGAATATCATCTCATTTTGTCTAGTAAAATAATAAGAGATTTTAATGTTATTAATTTGATATGCTTAATCTTTACTCTTATATTTGTAGCCCAACCCACTATGGCTTGTGAAGGAATTTTTAAATCATAACTAATCTTATAATTATACTTAATTTATTTCAAAAAATATCTTATTTGATATTGCTTTGCACACATAATTTACTCTGCTATGAAATTATTTTGTTTTCATGTTTACACGAATAAATTGTAGAATGTTTTAGCACGACATATAGAATCTTAAATTACACAAATAATATGTATACATATATACTATAGACATATGACCCTAAATATATCACTACGCAACCATATGTCAAAATATGTAACAACGAAAATACTTGTTCTATGCATGTATATATGTATGTATGTCATTTTTCATTATAAAGGACATACTCATTGAGTTTTATAATTTATTGAGTTTAAATTAGTTTATATTGTAGAATTAATGGTATTTTCACAATATATAGAGTGGATGGGTGAGAGTTCTAGAGTGGGGAAAGTACACGTTAATGGGGTTAAAGACTTCATGAATTATGCAATGAAAAATCTCAAAACTGCAATTATCCCATGCCCGTGCATTGGCTGTAGAAATGGTAAACGTTTGAAAGGAGTGGATGTAAAATTACATTTGATTTAGTGGGGTATGCAAGTTGACTACACATTTTGGAAATTATACGAGGAGAGGGATTTTAAGTATATTCTAGAAGAAATACTTGTCAAGGAAATGGTTCATGCAGATGGTTCTCCGATAGCACATGATAGGTTAAACAATCTCATAAATGATACATATGAAGTGCATGTAGCACAAAAAAAGAAAGATACTAGAGGGAATGGTTTAGGTTGTGAAGATCATCTGGATAACGATACTGATTAAGATAAGGATTATATACGGTTAAAAGCAGCATCCACAACACCATTATACCATAACTCCAACTCTAACCACAGAATGTTATATGCCATGGTTGGCCTGCACAACTTAAAGAGAATTTGGCTTGTCGATAAAAAGTGTGAGAACAATACTCCTTTGGGAAAAATATTTTCTCCCCAAAGAAAATACACTGCCAGTCAATTATCCAGTCATGAAGTGTAATTTGAAAGGTTTGGGTATGAGATACCAACCAGTTCATGGTTACAAGTATGCTTGTGTTATATAATATAAGGAGCACAAGGACAAACGGGCATGTCCTATATTTAAGTAACCTAACTTTGAACAAAAGATGATAGTAAAAAATAAACGTTTGTTGGAAGTAGACACCAAATACCCAAAAGGTGTTAAAGTATGGATATTGATGCATTGACTGCTTTTAAAGGAAAAGACACTAGGGGCGAATCGTGGTGTTGGACTTATGTCCGAAATTAAACTTAAGGTCATTTTCCCTACAGTATCACAATTGAATAGAGCAATATCCTCACAGTCATAGTTGAATGAGGATCTGGCTTTTACCAAATTGACCATTACCATGATTTTAAGTGCTTTTGAAAAGAATGGTCTCAAACTACCAAATCCAACCAACCGATTTTCACTGCAATAATTTGAATGCGGTTTAATGATACATATGTCCTATATCCAAATACTCATGATTAGACTCTTTTCCCATATCCATATCCCCACGATTATAATCTTGTCCCACATCCAATTTCTCATGATTACACTCTTGTCCTTCATCCAAGTTCTCATGATTACACGCCTATCTCTCCATCAATTGAGCCAAACTTTGTAGATTTAATTGATCCTCCACATAATCGATATGTAAATTTATTAGATTTTTTAAGTCAAAGGAAGATTGCAAGTGGACAAGTTGTTGCCTTAGCTACTACTCGAACGGTGGTGCATGGCCATCAGCTGTTGATATTTAAACGTAAAGTTTACATTAGTATTATTGATCTAGGAGAAGAGAATCATCTATTGTATCGATAAAGTCATGGGTAGGGCACTATTCAGGATATCGAGAAATCTTGGGTGGTTTGGTAGTTGCTCTGTCTTTGCCCTAAGTGATCAGGAGTAATTTGTTTTGAAAAACTTTAACAAATTATCAAAGTGAACAATTAGTATTGTTTGGAACTATTTTAGTGTTTGAACTTTGTTTTGAATGATGTTGCTATGAACAATTATACTCTATTTTTAATTCTATGAACTGAATTTTTTGTATTGAATTGAGTTCTATATATATGTTGAATGCCCTTTATTTGTTTCTACAGTGTTGATGTGAATAGTTATAGAGTTTGGCATTCTATATCGACATATGTGTTATACGGTTATAACAGTTATAAAGTTTTCCATTCTATGTTAGCATATTTATTAGACAGTCAGATCCTCTACATTTATAACAATTTTATGTCCGCATATGTGTTATAACCGTTCTATATCCGCATATGATTAACAGTGCTTGTGACAATAAGGTGCGCTAATAAATGTGGTTAATGAGGAGTTTTATGGTCTTCCTGAAGAGAGGGACTGGTTTATTAGAAATTGTGTCGAGGAAAACTCGTGTTGTGTTTCTAAGTTTGGCGTTATGGATCCTTACTGTTGCAGCTACTAGTTTCTTCACTTCTGATGATGCAATCTCTTTCAACCAACTTCCACTGACTTGAAATTTTTCTCATTGGTTCTTTAGTGCTTCTTTTCTTTTTTAATAAATGCTTATCAAATTTTATTATTGTCTCAGTATATACCTTTTCTTGTAAACCTTAGTAACACATGTGTGTGTCTTAATAAATCTTGCAATAGTTTGAAGCTTTGATTCCTAATCAGGTGTAGTTTATCGTTGAATTCAATATCTGATGCAGAATAAGAATAGAGATAGAGTAAGAGACAAAAATTTCATGCGCGATAAAAAGTTCACAAGCTCTCATTCACATCAAATTTAAGTTTTAATGCACTCATAACATTATCCTGCTCAAATGCGGGAATGCGTTCTTCTTCTAAATTGACAATAGCGTTGATGCCATCTTCGGTTGTGATATCCATTAAAATAAATAAGTTCTTGTTTTAATCTTCATGCAGAGTCACCTTAGCTGGATTTAACCCACCAAAATCCATGTCAAAAAATGGGAA
Source organism: Sambucus nigra (assembly GCA_949130495.1). Lineage (NCBI taxonomy): Eukaryota > Viridiplantae > Streptophyta > Magnoliopsida > Dipsacales > Adoxaceae > Sambucus > Sambucus nigra. The sequence continues at coordinate 39,819,754 of OX422220.1, forward strand.
TCTACATACTGTTAGTACACATGTACAACTCAGTTTTTTTACCCACACAGTCAACTATTTTTACCAAGTGTCATTTCCGTTCATCTCTTCTACCCTTACCTTGATTTCCCCCCCTGTGTTTGCTGAGTTTCTCAGCCAGTGCGGTCAACTCTACCTCACTCTTATTGCTAACCAATTTGGTAATACTTTTGTAAAAATTACCCAGCGTGTGGAAGGGCAATGGTGGGGTCATTTTGGGGTGCATATTCACAAACTAAAACAACATAGACGGGATAAGCGTTCCCGAGTAGTTGTCGGCTTCCGTAGCTAAGGAAAAATTGAAAAGAAAGGCAATGAGTGTTGGAATATTTTATATAGTTGAAATAATTTAATGTGCGCTCACATATTAAAATAGTAATTATATTTGAGCTTTAATTTAAATTGGGCAAATGAAGTGATCTAATTAGGTAAACTCAAAAGACATCAACACTAAGTATGGAATCTAAAATGTGTGGTTACCCAAAAAGTCACCTACTAGTTACTCAAGGGTCTTGTTACTCAAGAGTCACCATTGGTTACTCAAGAGTCACCTAATTAAAATTTATGAGTTTCTAATTAGCTGTCTATAAATATAATGAAGGATTTTGGTCCCCAAGGCTAATGCACTAAAACACTCTCCTCCTCATTCCCATCAATGAGAGAGAACTCATAGAGAGAGAGGGATTAGTATGTGGAAGACCTTTAACCCCCAAGTCTCAATCAGCACTATAGATTCAGGTATATAGTTTCCACAATTCCTTTATTAGGTAATCTCAATAATTTAATATATTGATCAATTTTATTTAATATTCCAACAAGCGATATCGGAGCCCCTTCATATTAGATTATTTGGATTGGTACTGTGATTGTAATTTAGAAGTGATTTATTTGATTTATCATAGCGAGAACCCATATGGCTTTTAGGATTCTATGTAGAATTTATGTATGATTTGTGATAATTTTCATAATCATAGTCTCAAATTGATTAAGGATTGTTCATCCATAGTGATTTTTTCGATTTCCTAGAAAGGGTTTAATTAATAATCGATTTGGATGGATTAAATCAGTTATTTGTTCAAGATTAATACGAATTTTTTTTCAATCAGTTTATTTTATGAAAATTATTTTCAATTCAGTTAATTTTTGGAATTAATTCTAATTCAGTGTTTGCGGAATTTTTTCAAATCACTTTTTTTTTGTAAGAACTATTTCCAAATGCAGTTTTTTTGGGGAGAACTAAGGCAAGTATAAAATTAGGTGGACTAAATACTTGCATATTTAATTAAAAATCATTTGGTATAAATTTTTTAATAAAGTTTGATTCCTATATTATATATGAAATAAATTAATTTAAGTAATACATTGCCAAAGTAACATCTATTTCATAGATTATTTTATTTTGAGATATAAAAACGATGTTAATATATTTATTATTCATGCAGGTAATAATCGGCCAAAAGGAAGATTATTATTTGGCTGAATAATAAATATACATGAAGAATTAAATATGTGATAATTCTTTAGTTTTCATGTGGACAATTAATCGGTCCAAAGGAAGGTTAGTTGTTTGACCAAATTCTATAGTGTACAATTAATCAACCCAAAGGACGGTTAGTTGATCGGATTTATCATCAATATTTTTTTTGGACTGAGAGTACCACTTATGAGTTAATATTTATATCCAAAGACTAAATGTTAATATTGTGCTAGGTCTCTCATTGATAGGCCCACCATTCCACCATTACAGTTATATAAAATTTATGTCCTGCATTTATCAGTTTATTTTATTATAATATGCCATGACATAAATTTTAATTTGGATCTTTTGTAATTTATTTTTTCTTTTGGATTAAGTTACTGGTTATTTAGTTAATATTACTTCCAACATGACCTCAATTCATGTTCTTAACGACACAAAGTTTAAGAATTGAAAAGAGGACATTCTGATAGTTCTCGGTTGCATAAATTTAGACTATGTGATGAGGAGGCAACAACCCGCTCCTCTTACGGATAAAAGTTAATTTTAGGTAAAGAGAACTTTGAGAAGTGGGATCATTCTAATCGCTTAAGTATAATGATGCTAAAGCGCAGTGATCTAGAAGATTTTAGGGGTGGTATGTCTGATGAGGTAACTGTCAAAAGTTTTCTTCAAGATATTGAATTACATTTTGCAAAGAAAGAAAAAGACTGAAACAAGTACGCTTATAGCAAACCTTATCCAAACGAAGTATAAAGGCAAAGGAAATGTATTGGAGTACATTATGGAGATGTCTAACATCGCTTCAAAACTTAAAGTACTAAAGTTAGACCTGTATGTAACTTGCTTGTGCATATGTTATTGATATCTCTTCCTGCACACTGTGGACAGTTTATAGTGAGTTATAATACTCAAAAGGATAAATGTACTCTTAATGAACTCATTTCACATTGTGTGCGAGAAGAGGAAAGGTTTAAGTGAGAAAAGACAACTGAAATTTCTCATATTGCATCTATCTCAAGGAACATAAAGAGGAAAAGGACCAATGATAAGGAAATTGTAGTTGTAACATCACAACCCAAACCTAAAGTCCAACAAAAGAAATAAGTTTGAGATTCAAAATTTTCTTATTTCTTTTCCAGAAACCTGGACATGTGAAGAAGGATTGTACCAATTAAGCCGCATGGAATGTAAAGAAAGGTACACTTCTCACTTTTTTTTATTCTGAAGTTATTTTATCTTTTATACCTAGACATATGTGGTGGGTAGATTCGGGTGCTACTACTCATGTAAGTATGTATATGCATGGTTATGTGGTAAATGGCACAACAATTGGAGTTGAAGAAATTGGGACATTCAAATTATCTTTTGAGACTCATCATTTTATTGAATTAACAAGAGACTTATATAGTACCGTTTTTTCAGACAGAACTTTGTTTCTATTTTTGTTTTGGACAAATACAATTATTCTTATTCACTTGTAACATTGGTTGTCACTGGTTCTATAATTGATAAATTATATTTATTAAACATCAATGCTTTATTTAATGAAACCTTGCAAAAATTAAAATTAACTGATGAGAATTCTTTTGCTTAATGGCACAAGCATTTGGATCATATCTCCTAAAGGAGAATTTAAAGGCTTCTATGAGACGGAATACTTGAACCCCTTAATTTCATAAACTTTGATGTTTGTATGGAGTGTATAAAGGGGAAAGAGACAAAGATAAGGAAATTAAGTGGAAAAAGGAGTTATGATGTCTTAGAATTGATACATTCTGGTATTTGCGGTCCATTCCCTATGGCTTCATGGAATGGCCAACAGTATTTTATCACTTTTATAGACAATTATTCTCATTATGGGTACTTATATTTAATTTATGAGAAGTCTCAAGCTCTAGGCATGTTAAGCCTTCAAAGACGAAGTTAAAAATCAACTATGCGAGAAGATTAAAGCTGCCAAATTTGACTGTGGTGGTGCATACTATGGTAAATATGATAGATCGGGTGAACGACGTCCATAACCTTTTGCCAAATTCCTAGAGGAAACAGAACGTTTAAGGATATGGTAAGAAGTATAATTCACCCTTCTACTTTTCCAGATTTACTCTAGGGACAGGCACTTAAGACTGCAATATGTATTCTAAATAGAGTACATTGTACAGCGGTAGCTAAAACCCCTTATGAACTATGGATAAGATAAAAACTTGTCATTAAATATTTATACATTTGGGGGTGTCCAGCTGAGGTAAGGCTTTATAGGCCAATTGAAAAGAAACTAGACTCAAGAACTATTAGCTATTATTTTTTTGGGTACGCTGAACTAGAGAAAGGTTTCAAGTTCTATGATCCCTCAACTATGTCCTTTTTCGAGACGAGAAATGCAAGATTTCTTGAGGATGTTGAGTTTGAGGGGGAAGATAAGGTTAAGAATAGGAATGTTGTCTTTGAAGAGGAATCACTTCATCTTCCAAACATTGTTCAACCTGCTGACAGTGTTAAAGAAGACAACAATGATGACTTCCCTACTCAAAATCTAAGAGTTGTTCCAGAATAGAAAACTCAACAACCTCATCAGCAGTTGTAGATAATTTTTATTTAGAGCTGCATCAGATGGATGTTAAGATAGCTTTTCTCAACGATAACATTGAGAAAACCATGTATATGCTGCAACCCAAAAAACTTTGACCCAGTTGATCCCAGTTGATCCAAAGTGTATGGTTTGCAAACTTAAGAAATCCATAAATGGTTTCAAATAAGCTTCCCGTAAATGGTATCACAAATTTCATCAAGTTATTATCTTATATGATTTTGGGGTTAATGAAGTTTATGACTGTGTACATCATAATTTCAATGGGAGTAAAATTATCTTCCGTGTGCTATATGTCCATGACATACTATGGGCCAGATGCAATATAGGCTTATTGCACAAAACCAAGAGATTTCTACCTAAGAATTTTGAAATGAAAGATCTTGGGGATGCCTCTTTTGTATTGGGAATTAAGATACACCGAGATCAATCTCGAGGTGTCCTTGGGTTATCACAAAAGATCTATATCTAGAAGGTACTCGCTATATTTGGCATGAAAGATTGTGCACAAGGAGATACTCCTGTTTCTATAGGAGACAAGTTTAGTGTCTGTCAATGCCCCAACAATGATACTGAAAGTAATAAAATAAAAAAGATTCCTTATGCTTCAGCTATAGGGAGTCTTTTATATGCTCAAGTATGTACACATCCAGAATTTGTGTACATAATGGGTATGTTAGGGAGATATTTGAGTAACCCTAGAAAGAAACCAAATGGGTTATGAGGTATTTATAGAAAACAAAGGAATATAGACTCATCGGAAGTCAGATAATGTGGAGATCATTGGGAATTCTGATGTTGATCTTGTGGGTTGCGAAGACACTAAGAGATCATCTTCTGGTTATGTATACATATTATCTGAAGTTGCTATTTTCTTTAGGAGTGTTAAGTAGTCACTCATTGCACCTTCCACTATGGCATAGAGTTCATAGCCTGTTATGAGGTAACAAATAATGTGATATGGCTGCGAAAATTTTTCACTGGGATGAAAATTGAGGATAGCCTTGAAAGACTACTACAGATATATTATGATAATAATTCAATGGTTCTATATTCGAATAACAACATAAGCTTGTCAAAGTCTAAGAACATATACACTAAGTTTCTTGTTGTTAAGGAAAGAGTTCAGAGTAAGATAGTGTCTATTGAACATATAAGAATAAACTCCATGCTCGCGGATCCGCTTACTAAAGCCTTACCACCCAAGGTCTTTCATGAGCACACTACTCATATGGGTGTTATTCAGTTTGATGATATTCAGTTTTAGTGTGAGTTTGTATTTGGTTTAATGTTCCTTCGTTTGACACTACTCGGATACTTTATGTATATTTCAGTTTTCTACATAATAAATTTGATGGTATTTTCATTTTGTTGCTTATTCTGAATGTATTGTCTTTTAATTGTGTTATAACATAAGATTTAAAAGACTAAGGTTTGATCTCACTACGAAATAAAGTTAGGACCAATTATAAATAGGCATGTATGAGATCACATTGCATGTAATTTCAAGCCACACATCCATACTGATTCTATGTCGTTGAATATATTTGGTGTGGTGATCATTGATGGATCGAGTTATCACATATATGTAACGAAAGTCACTTTGGTCTCATATTGGTATAAGAGATGGACGAGACTGATTCGGGAGATTTCTAAAGGATAGAAAGCAATTTAGTGCGCACTTAAGGTTATTGGATATAATTACATTCGAAATTATTATGTAGCCCAAGTGGGAGATCGTTGGAATATTTTATATCTTCCAAATAATTTATTGTGGGCTCACATATTTAAATAGTAATTATATTTGAGCTTAAATTTAAATTGGGCAAATGAAGTGATCTAATTAGGTAAGCTCAAAAGATATCAATAGTAAGTATGGAATCTGAAATGTGTGGTTACCCAAAAAGTCACCTAGACATGTTACTCAAGAGTCACTTATTACTTACTCAAGAGTCGCCTAATTAGAATTTATGGGGTTCTATTTAGATGTCTATAAATATAATGAAGGGTTTTGGTCCCCAAGGCTAATGCACTCAAACACTCTCCTCCTCATTCCCATCAATGACAGATAACTCATAGAGAGAGGGGGATTAGTCTATGGAAGACCTCTAACCCCCAAGTCTCAATCACCACTATGGATTCAGGTACATAGTTTCTACAATCCCATTATTAGGTAATCTCAATAATCTAATATGTTGATCAATTTTATTTAATATTCCAACAGTGAGAACTTGGACACGAGTAAGATTTTTCAGTCCCTACGTAGGAACCTTGGCCTTAAGTTCCGCTATTTTTTAGTTAGAGAAAATTAACCTTCTTGTGAGACTACCTTCCAATGTCCCAAGTTCAATCTCGGGCAACGTAACGATTGACGAGGATGTCTTGGTTGGAACAGTAAACATGGATTTTTTAATGTATTCAAAATGTTGAATATCATTGTTGAAATTTTATAAGATCCACCAAAGAGACTAAAAGGACACAAAACAAGATGGTCAGAAGACTATCAGTTGTGGATCTTATCAGGGGAATCATGTCCCAATGAAACAGTCCAAATTAGAAGAACAAGTGAGCAAGATATTTTGAGGGCTAGTTCTATTACAAGATTTGGGAGAAAAATAAGAAAACCTATTAGAAGAGACTCTTCTAAAAATGGTCATGAGATTAGTAAATTATTCAGATGCAAATTAATAGTTCTTCCTCTCTTCTTTTGTTTTGGCACTAAATTTATCTCAAAGCGGTATAAAGAAATGTAAAATTTTGTTTCTTCTGCAAATTTATAAATCTTAAGTGCAAGTCCTTTATTTTGGTCATTAATTGAATCTGTTGGGTCTCTATTTTTAGGTAGTACAGACTTTTATGCATTGTTGACTTTAAGTTAATTTTAAGAAAAATTCTTTTTCATGGATGAATGTAATTTTTATATTGTTTTACACCTTGTGAAATCTTATCACTACTCTTATGTACTAATATTTGTATAACTTGTCTAACTGTAACATATATAAGATTTTACCATTACTGAAAACAGTCTAACAATTCTAATTTTCTTTTAAAAATTGAATGTAAAATGCATAAGTAGGAATGTATAAATAGTTCACACATTCATCTTTCTTAATTAAAAAGGATTACTACAACCTTAAATTTTAATTTTCGTGTTTTTTTCATTATAGCATGCAATTGGGTATGTAACTGGAGATCAGTATTACGGAGCAAAAGCCAGCATAAATGTGTGGGGCCCTTACGTTGCTAACAAATACGAATTCAATTTATCATAATTGTGGGTCATCCTTATTTCATTTGGAGACCTTAACACCACTGAAGCAGGTTAGTAGGAATATATAAATAGGGTTTTACATATACATTCACACACACACACACACACACACACACACACACACACATATATATATATATACACTAGGGTATGCCCGTGCCTGAAGGCACGCTGATAATTTTGAAAAACATAAAGTCGTGTATACCATATATGTATTGAAGGATGAACAATCAATTGCCAACTCAATTGCATTGTAAATTTACAAAATAATCACAATAACTCATTACATGAACTATTTAGTGAATAATCCTCAATACAACTTCATGTTTACAGTACAAATTGTCTATTTCAACTATGATGGCCTTGTGGAGGCTAGCTATCATCGACATGGTGGTCGTACAACTTGTGGTGGTCGTAAAATTTGGGGTGAGAAGTTGATTATGATTGACAAAACATAGGAACCCTTCCTGCAATTAAATGAAAATGAAAAAAGTAATTGGAATGCAAAAAAACAATTTTCGTAAATTTATATTCATGCTTGTGGTCGTGGCACTGGAAACACTAAAGATCAGACCTACTTCTTGCCTCCTAAGAGAAAATAAATGGCATGTCGTAATAATGTGAAGAAAAAAAAAGTTGAATATCGCTTAAATCAACATAAATATGTAAAAATAAAATACATGAAGATCTTGGAAATAGTGATTCCATTTGGTATTTTCTTATTCAAGAACTATTTTGCATTATCTTTTGGGTAATCAAAAACTGCAATAAGGTTGATGTCTAAAATAAGAAACAAAGAAACTAAAATAAAACTTTGGCATAACGGATGACTATACATTGCGCTTAACTGGGCAGTGATAGAGGACACTTGTTCCCAGCACATGATCTTAAGCTTTGGGTAGCCGTGCGCCATAGTTTTAAGTGCCTACAACAAACTATGTATGAAACCTAACATCCTTTTCAATAGATAAGAACGAAATAATAAGATTCGTAACAAAAAATATAGAATATGCTTCACAAAGAAAATAGAGGGAATTACATACAAATTTATAAGAAACTTTTAACTTCAATGAATATGGAACTGCTGAAGGTAGATATCACAAAATAGAAATCCAAATGTCAAAAAATAAGATACCGCTTTCAATATATTTTGTACTGTATATTCAGAAAAAAAAGATATTAATAAAATATAACAAAGGAAAACGAAACTCAACAAAATTGCAAGTCCAAAAATACCATAGAAAGTTGGAAAATCTCACCTTGATTGCAGCTGTAATCACTTTTTCCCCAATCGTCCCGATATTATTTCTCACATCACAATTCTACCTTGTAGGAACTTCAGGATAATTGTGCATCAAACACCCACAAATAATAGAGGACACTTTTTAACATATAATTTCAACTTATAATCAAAATGTAATTAATTAAAAAATTTATAAACTATATAGAATGGGTTATTCATATTATATCTACAATACAAAACTTTGAATATGTATAAATTAAATTTGTATTATTTCCACGCTTTTTATGTCCCAAAGCTGTGAGCACCAAAATCTATTTTTCATAGGCAAAATTGATTTTGACTCCGCAGTTGAGGACTTAAACTAGTGTCCCAAAATTCATAAAACACAACTTTCGAAGCCTTATACCTGCTACCCTAAACTCATTACCTCCTACCAGCTAACGCAACGAAAAGCCACGAACCAACCCTTGTACCTGCTATACACCCCAAATAGCACCATCCCCTACTGCTGTCCGACCTCACAGCACCATCTCCTACTTACCACACCGGCTCCCATTTACCATATGCAACCCCAACCCTCTATAAACTCACCCCATACTGTTACAACCACAAACTACGCACCCTACTGTTACAAACCCATTACCAACTCCCTATGCGCCATAACGAATTCCAAAACCCATCCCCCCTTAACCCCGCTGATACTATGCACCGTTGAAGCTCCAATCTGCAAAATAAATAACATATTATCCACATGAATACCAAAACAGATAATATCATTCAATAACATAGAGAGAGATGATATTATACCTCATTTATAAAACCATATAAAATCAGAAGTGAAAACTCATTCAATAAATAGTCACCATCTGACATCACCAGCAGTCCAGGCTTGATTTTCTAGTCTGTTCAGCTCCAATTTTTTACTTATGTTATAATGTTTTTTTCTCCCATCAATCATTGTCAATGAGTCCATTTACTCCTGTGATAACAACAAAATAGAATTTATATATTAGTAGGCACTATTGAATGATACAATGAGGCAACAAAAAAAATTAGAATTTATATGTTAGTAGGCATTCTTGTGATAGGTATTGCGGACAATGCTCGGGATCATTTAGGAGATGAAAAGTGATATTCAAAAAAGTTTCTTAATAACACAACCAATCCTACTAAATACAAAAGTCTAAGGGAAAAATATCAAAAGTATAAATGAATAAACTGCACATATGAATAAACCATTTTAACAGACATGCAAGGAATTTTTTTAACTACACATGAATAAACAAAACTATTGGAGATGAATGAACCTCTATGAAATAAACTTTAAGATACCATCGAGTAACATAAAATTTCCAGTAGTTAAAAGAGATACCAAAAGATTCATGTTCTTCTGCTTGGAAACTTTTTTTTTTACTAAAGCAACTTTTATTGTGTATAAATTAAGATGACTTTAAAAAAATGTAGACATGTTCAGATTAGAAGTGTTGAAACATTAATTACAAAGTTATTGATCACCACACTTTTTATTTTGCTATTATATACATAACAAATATTAATAATTCTAGACATTCTGACTTTTCTTTTCAAAAAATACATATATTGGGAGAAAATAATAAAATAGGTGTGGATTCTCGTACAAAATATCATCATCATATCAACAGAGGTTACCTTTAATGAAGAGAGGTAACTTTTCAGCATCAATAGTTGATAATGCTTACATAGGTACTTCTCAATTGGAACTGATCCAAGTTGACATTTTATTTCTGTAATACCAAAATCAATACTTTTTGTACCCTATGCTAAAAAATTGAAAGGCATGCTTTGTTGAAAGTCACACCAAATTACACTGCAAGTAATGAAGGATTCAAACCTCATATATGTAATAAAAGTCAAACCATTATGATGAGGCCCAAATAGCAGCTACAACAAATTGTTTACAAAAAAAAGTCATAAGATTTTTTAAAATTGATTGAATACAGTATGAACCAAAATCAATATATCATAGGGTACTGAAACTAAATCGATATATCAGGAATATTTTCACACCAAATATTGTTTTGTATCAATTAGTCCGTGTAAGATTATTCTATAAAAGACATTTTAGTATACCTGATTTGACAGTGGTGCAGAGATGTGGGTGGAGAGAGAGATCTTAGCTTCAAATATTGTTCAAAGATTGTTGTACAAGAGGAAGTAATAACCAATCAAAAAATGCCACATGCTTTTGTCATGCTAAGATTTGTAATCACCATGGTTGGACGCAAGCTTTCTCGTAATCTGAACACAAATTCAAGTGTCTTAGGCCTTCTTTGGTCTCTAGTTTCATTTAAATGGAATGTGGGGATGCTCAGTTGGTAAAATATTCAGGTGCCTTAGTCCTTTTTTGCTTCCTGCCACTTATGGCAGTCAAGCTTCTTTCAACAAAGTTTTTCACCAAAGCTGAAAACACAATTTAAAACCATGAGTGATAATGGATAAATATGATAAAAAATAAAAATAAAAACTATATTATAAACTTACATGAGTGATAATAAACCAATAGAAAACATAGGTGCATGATTTGAGATGATTGACAAAAGGCAACACTGCAAATCAGTAAAGGAAATGAAGTTTAAAATCATTTATTGTTGATTATGGTAAGGCATCCTCCAACCTATGACTAAAGTATTATTCAATTCTCTGAATTCAATCCAGAAATAAATATTATTGTTTGCCTTATCTCTTTACACTTCGACAGTTGGAACAATAGGTGCATGATTTGAATATTTGCCAATAATCCCCTGTTCAGAAAAAAAAGTGTATGATTTTGACTTGGATATATGATCCCCTGTTTAGTGAGCAAACAGTTTTCTTCCTGAGCTATATTATAGAAAGAATCATGCAATAAATATAGTGTAATACATGTGCCCCTGCAACAGCAGCATCAATCACGGGCTCTATGATCATAACCTAAAAATGTTGCAATCATATTCACAATGTATACAGACATTCTAAGTACTGAAATCCATGCCATCAATAACTCAACAGTTTCGACTTGTGTGTGGCCAACAGTTACTAAATAATAGTTACTACCTTTACGAGTTTTTGAAAAATTAAATGCTAGAGAGGTGGGCATAAACTGTTCATTATTCAAATCAAACCAAGAAAAATTAAAATAAAATTGAAAAAAGAGACATTAGAAGCTAGAAACACTTCAACATCCGATAGTAAGAGCAGTAGCAAGAACCTCTCACCTGTTCTTCCAAGTCTTCAACATCAACATAGGATGCTCCGTTCTTACTCCTCCAGCAATCTTCCCAATCACAAATAGAAAAAGAGGAGATCGGATAATTAAAGAATATCCGGTGAGCTGCATAAAAATATAAAAGATATTCAATCTCAACTGCTCATAACTAACAGCAGTACCCGAGCTATAATTGACATTGACTTTTCACAGTTGAGCCAATTTATTATATCAAGAAATTTGAAATTCAAGTACTATGAATAGTTTACATTGTAATATACATAAACATACGATAAATACCAAATGTATAATGGTTTGCATTGCAATTTTGTAAGGACACAAAAAAAGTAGACGACTCAATTTTGTGAGGACACACAAAGTAGATGCTCTATTAAATAACCTTATTCATGTTGAATGGACAAAAAGATAAGCTAATATGATATTATTGTTCCAATAAACAAAAAAACTCATTTGGACAAACTCCCAAATTGATCTTATTGTTCCAATAAACAACAAAACTCAATCCCAAATGATGCTTCTTTAACAACTGCAAAATCTGAAAGCACAACTAAAAATGTGTGAGTAGACATGGGACAATCTTTATGTATGAAATCAGTTGTGGAAATTAGTAAAACATATTAGTTTCATATACCTCATCAATCCATACAACATGTTACCTATAAGCCCAATCTCATTCTGGAAGTAAAAGTGCAGAAATATAATCATACAAAATAGGCATAAGCCTTTAGATACGTTAATCCGAATATGATGTTAAACCATTATAATCAACTCCAAAACCATCATATAATGATAATTATGAAATCAACACATATTAAATGCAAATATGTTCCAGGAAAAAAATTGAAACACAAAGTTAAAAGAGGATTAGTGAAATGAAAAATTGAAGTTGAAATTGCCGTGTTTGAAGGTAAAAACATGAGTTGCACAACTCATAGTCCAAACCCAAGAGATAATCTAACAAAATAGTATGAAATTCAACTTATAATGGACCAACAAAAAACAATTAGGGCTAGTACATTCGTGTACCAAAATACTACTTTTGGTAACCAAAATACCCCGAGAGATCAGTTTGAGAATCCTACTTTTAAACCACTACAAACACAAATTAGCACCTCCAATTAGCACAAAGCCAAACATCACAATAAAATCAGTGATTAAATTGTATTATCTCAAAGATACCAATGAGTTATTGGGGAAAACCCATCAATTGAATAGCAAAAGAAGAGAATGTGAAACACAAATGCACCACAAACCTGTAAAGGAGAAAAAAATAAAATCGTACAAAGGCAAAAAGTTAGTAAATAACAAAATCAAATAAATAGTAAAAATCCAAACGATTCAAATTTGAAATGAGGTATTATAAAACAATTATTACAAAAATTCAATAAACCTTGAATAATATTAGGAAATTAAGAATGATCCAAATCTAAGAAAATTAAGAAACTAAGAAAATTTGTTATATATTTCAGTACCTAATAACGGTTAGAGGATTTAAGAGTTAGGTCTACAAAAGAACCCATAAAACAATATTTGAGTTCAAAATTCCTAATTTGAACCATGAATTTGCACCAAAATAAAGAAAAACATCTAAAAGAAGATAGCTACCTCAAAATTCATTACAACCCCCAAATTCAAAATTCAAGTACCATATCCAAGTGGGAAGCATGCAAATATAGCAATCAATATCTACTTATAGTCTTCAACCTACAAAACATAGCACAAAATCTGCGTTAGAATTAAAACAATACATATTTTGGAGAAAAAAAAGGAATCACAACAATGGAGAGAGAAGAAATACTGAATCGCAACATAACCATTGAAAAAAATATTGAATGAAATAAAACCCTAAAACCCTAAATAAAACCCTCAATATTTAAGCTAAGAACACACAAATCCCAAAAAAATGCCCCAAACCCTAGAAACACACGAAAATTGATTTTCAAAAACCCTAACCACTTCACTGCTGTTTTCTTTAAAACCTAAATGCACAAATAACATCTCAATATTATAAAACTCAAATCTTTCTCCAACTAAAAAGAAATATCAGAAACGCGGTGTTACCTAGTGGACAGTCGCGGTGACGGAAGCTACCTAGTAGACAATCGTGGTGAGGGTTGGAGTTGCTAAGCGTAGAAACATAGAGGATGAGAGTTTTGTCGTTGAGAGGGAGGGTGAATCGGTAGATAGGAGGGTTCATCTTTGGTTACACCTCGATAAGTGGATCCGAATGAAAGAGAGAGAAATGTTAATGGATTACAAAAATATCCTCTTGTTTGAATTAAAGTAAAATTTAAGAATGAAAAAAGTGCGAGAAAAGAAATTTTAGTGTGTTAAAAGAGTAAAATCCAACAATTATATTGAACATACAATAAGGTGTGGTAAGGTATAGAGTATTATTATGTAAATTTTAATCGCCACCCTCCATTTTGGCCTTGTTGGCATCAATCTGAACCACAAAGTGTCTTCCAAACTTATGAATAGTGAAAACACCATTGCTCCTTATTATATATATATATATATATATATATATATATATATATATATTGAATATTATTTTTAAATAATATAGTATTAAGTTTCAATGATCATAAGACAATCATAATTAGAAACTTAACCTTTTCAATATTATTTTTTTTCTTTTTTGAAATGGATTTTTGTATTTATGTCAAACTCTGACTGAAAATTGAAATTGGTAATGAGTTGGGTTATGGTTAATTTACTTGATCAACTTATTAAGAGTTGTGCATAGTTCATGTCATGACATCTGAAATCTGTGTAATGCTTAAATATTTTATTTGCGTTACCATGTTAACATGTCAACCTATTATTGAAAAAAATATTTATTTGTATTACCATGTATATTGACTTCAGGTTCGACTTGGTATATGCATGTGGTTTTTGTATATGAAGAAATTAGCTTTTTTTAGAACTTTATATATGTCTTGTATACGGTCTTTCACCCCTCAGGCGGGTTCTTTTTATACACTTTAGTTTCTTATAAAACAAATATCATTAGCTTTTTAATTCACGAGCTTTCCATATTAATCCATGGTCAATTATACTTTTTAATTGTGATAGATGTTCTTAAACCTGTATATACCATAGTTGCTCTATATAACATAGTTTCTCTTCTATTCCTCTTTTACTGAAATTTCGGTCTATTATTTTCCATTGACTACAGTTACTACAAGTGTAACTAACATAGTTACATTTTATTGTTTGCATACATACACATGGCATATCCGGCATACATAGTATTCAAAGGCCTAAATCCAAGTATTTACACTTCGTGGAAAGAAATATAAGCACAAGTCAATGGATATCGATGTGTCGTATTCAAAAAATTTGAGTCCATTGAACTTGCTCAGCAGACGTCTCCGAGTACATGAGGGAGAATGTCACCACATCAATACCCCCCCCCCACAGTTGATATACATAGACTTTACGAAGCATATCCACTGCATGAAGACCCTTGATCTAGGTTTAGAATGATTTGTTATAACTTCGTGACATTTCATGTCATCAAAGTGTTGTCTCGTTATTTTTTATAGTTTATTTTGTATTTTATGTTCATTTGAACATGGCACCCACAATGGGGAAATTTGATGTTACGTTTAAACAAGTTTTATGTGTACCAGATATTTGGAACATCATAAATATAAATGAAATGTTGTCAATTTTTTTAGACTTGTTACATGTTCATGATACTTTTTCATCTCTCATCATTTCATCATTTTGTGAAAATATAAAGATATTTGTAACAACACTTACCACATTTAACAAATTCAACTTTTGTAACCACTAATAGCAGTCACAAATTTATCATTGCTTTTAATTTTGCAACTGCTAATAGCAGTTACAAACATAAGGTTCACAACTGCTAACAGAAGTTACAAATATTAAATTTGTAATTGCTGACATCAGTTACAAACAACAATTACAAATTAGGGTCGCCAGTTATAACCCCCATAAGGGTTATAAAAATTTGTGACTGCTGTTAGGAGTTAAAAAAAATTGTTACCCCCTAATTTATGATGATAAATAGCTATTGAAAAGGTCATTTGCGACTACTAACAACACTCAAAAATCTCCCATTTGGGTGTAGTGGACTAGAGTCATATAACAGAAATAAAAAGAACGTTTGACATAATGGGCAAATACAGGATAAAGTCAAACCACAACCAATTATATTTTTGGCATGGGGCTGGAAATTTCTAGGATTCTTTGTCAACCAAAGGGGGATAGAGGAAAATCCTACAAAGATCAAAGCATTGATTGATATGAAAATGAAAAAGGACATTCAGAGATTGACAGTCCAAGTCTCGACACATAACAAGGTTGTCTCTAGGGCAATAGAAAGGTGTTTTTCGTTCTTTAAAATTTTGAGGAAAGTATTTGTTTGGGATGAGGAGTGAGAAAAGGCATTTAAAGAGCTAAAGGCCTATCTCAACTCACTAATGCTCCTCTTTTGGCCGATACAAGGAGAAAAAATATACTTGTACTTGCCTGCCTCAGAGTCAGCCATCAGTAAAGCCATTAAACAAGACGATAATGTAGTTAAAAAGCCTATTTATTTCAATAGAAAATCATTCTAAGGAGCAGAGTTAAGGTACCCAAAAATGGAAAAACTTTCATATTCTGTAATTCATGCTTCAACAAAGATGAATCCCTTTTTTAGGCTTATATGATGGTAGTGCTCACTGACACGCCTCTCCAACTGGTCAGTCATAAACTCGAGAAATTGGGTAGGTTAGTGAACTTGTCGGTGGATCTAGGTGAGTTTGATAACATCTACCAACCAAGAAGGTTAGATAAGGGGCAAGCGTTGGTAGATTTTATGGTTGAGTTTACTTTGGAAACCTCGGACGACATCAAAAGGGAAATTCATATGGAAAACCGTAAGTCGTCCATAAAGGAAAGGAAATCGCGGCTAAGGAAGCACCAATCGACACAACAGATGGTATGCCAAAGTGAGATTTTTTGCTAGAAAAATAGAGCCTTAGCCAAGGGTCCTTTTTACATAAGGGGCAATAATATGGAGTCTTTTGCTGATGTTTCATCTTGAGGGAATGGTAGTGGCGGAGGACTAATACTATCGGCACCAGATGGGAGTAAAAATTGATATGCCCTATGTTTTAATTTTAAGGAATCAAATAATAAATCAGAGTATAAAGCTCTACTAACAGGACTTCCCCGCACAAAAGCATTGAATGTAGGACAAATGGTTGCTCATAGTAAATCCTAATTAATAGTTTACCAAATTTTGGGGATCTGTGAGGGAAAAGATAAGAAGATGGCTATGTACTTAGTCAGGGTAAAGAAAATGCTAAATTTTTTTGAAGAGGTCAAGATTAAAAGAATTCATAAAGTGGATAATGGGAGAGGAGATGAGTTAGCAAGGCTAGCATCAGCTACTAGAACACAAAACCATAAATTTGTGTATGTAGACATCCTGTTAAACTTGAGTATAGAGACCGATGAGATGGACCTAGAAATTTTTATGAATCTTAATATGGGGGCATCTTGGATAGACCCAGTTATATATTACCTAAGATATAGAAAGCTGCCAAAACTAAAAGTCGGGTGAAGAAAGATATTGCATCGTGTAACCAACATCACCATCATCGAAGATGTTCTCTACAAGAGATATTTTATACTACCACTCCTGAGATGCGTCCACCTGTCTGAAGTAAGCTAAGTGCTTGGAGACATACATGAATGTTTGTGTGCAAGACACATAGGTGGACGATCCTTAGCCAAAATGATTGTCACCCAGAGGTACTATTGGTTGAGCCTTGCAAAAGACTTGGTAGAATATGTTTTGAAGTGTGACAAGTGCCAAAGTTTGGTAAACATACCCCATCAGCCCCACTAACCTTTTCCCCCAATATCGGCACCTTAGTGTTTTCCCGTGTAGTGGAGAGACTTGATCAGCCCCCTACCAAGAGCAAATGGAAAATTAAAATTTTTTATTATTGTAATTTACTATTTTTCCAAATAGGTAGAAATAGAGGCAATGGTAACGATCCAGGAGGGAAAATGCTTTAAATTTATCTGGAGAAACATTATTTGCCATTGTGGGCTTCCCAACACGCTGATATCATATAACAGGAAAGAACTCAAGAACAAGTCTCTGGAAGCTTACTATAGAAGAGTTGGCATCAAGTAGTTATACTCCACGTCGAGCCGACCACAAGCTAAAGGGAAAACAGAGGTGACCAATAAGACAATATTGTACGAAATTAAAAAGAAGTTAGAACATGCTAAAGGAATATGGTTTGATGAGTTTAACAACGATTCGTGAGTGTATAGGATGACTGAGAGAACCCTAACATGAGAGATGCCTTTTATGATAACATACAGATCATAGTCTGTGATTCCAACAAATAATGGATTTCCACGCCGTAGGGTTCAGTCTTATGGTCTAAAGGAAAATTTACAATAAATAAGGATGGAATCGAACCTTATTGAGGAAAGGAGGGAGGACACAACAGTTAGGTATCACCTTATTAGTAAAGAACTATCGAGTTCTATAATAAAAGGGTCATAATCTTATCTCATCGCACTGGGAGACTTGGTGCTGAAGAAGGTCGTCCAAAATGCCAAAAATCTTTATCCTAACTGGCAAAGACCTTACAGAGTCACTAAAGAAGTCGTCCCAGGTACACATTGACTAGAAAATCTTGAAAGAGAGCCATTTTCTAACCCGTCTAATGCAGATATTTTGAAAAAAATATCATTAATAGTTTGTTCAGTTGATGTATCCAAAAGACAAGTTATGTGAAGATATATCCTTATATGAAATATAATGAAGTGTTTCCTTATTTATTTTTACCTCATTTTTTATTACCGCATACTTTATTGTTAAATAAACATCATTTAAGTATGGTGAATAGTAGATCTCTCTCTCGACGGTGTGAGAATGCCTGTTGAGTCCCACTTTCGAGGCACTACTTTGCATAAACCTTGAGAGGTGTGAAGTCCCTAACATCGTTTCAGTATGGTGAAACCTTTAAACATCATTTAAGTATGGTGTAATTATGAAACATCATCTATTTATGGTGAATAATAAATCTCTCTCTCAATAGTGTGAGAATGCCTATTGAGCCTCGGCTCTAAGGTACTACTCTTCATAAACCCTGAGAGGTGGGAAGCCCCTAACATCATTTCAGTAAAGTGAGATCCTTAAATATAATTTAAGTATGGTTATTAACAAGTTACTCTCTCGGCTATATGCGAGTGCCTAAAATGTCTCGGCTCCTAGGCACCACTTGACATAGACCCTGAGAGATAGGAATTATTTGACATCATTTAAATATGGTGAGATTTAGGGTCATTTAAATTTGGTGAAAATGTAAAACAAGAATAAAATCATGAAGGCAACTGAAAGATACAACTCATTATAATATCAAACAGTAAGAGATTGTTCATACATCATAATGAAAAAAACTACAAAAGAGTGTTCAAATTTGATACAAAAAATGGTCTTAGCAGACCATATGCAATTACCCAAAGAAGAAAACTAAGTGTCGGTCACCAAAGTTTTGGTAACTGTCGTCTCGGATGGAATTTCACCTAGGGTAATTTGTTGGCCTCTAGGTCCCCTACCGCATCAGCATCGTCTTGGTCGATAATAGTAGTCTCGGATTCAGCCACTGTTGCTTCAGTACTCTCTGCCCCAGTTTGATCTTCGTGTAGGGAACCACACTTGCGGGGTCAGTAAAGTTAAATGGGGAGACAATCTCGTCCAGGAGAGGGCCATTAGCAACAAGGTCACCACATTGATTGTCGACCCAACGTCACACTATTTTGGCCCATTTATCCATGTATTGGATGGCATAGCCGAAAAACTCCTCAAACTCTTATAGGTAAACTACAGCTTGTTCATCAGCCACACAAAGTTTTTTTGCCTCCTCCTCCCTTAACTTCTTAAGCTCGTCCTTAAGAGCCTCCACCTTTGCTTTGTGATCCTGCCTCAGGTTGGACATTCACTCCTTATGGAGGTCCCTCATCTCCCGAGTTTGGTGCCATACTCAACCTTCTAATCCTTCAACTTTTACTTCAGATCATTTAGTAGAGTTTTTGCCTCCTCAGTCGCCTTTGATATCGCCTCAGTCTCCACCACCCAATGCTAGATTTCTAGAGAATGATGATAAACTTCTATAAAAATGGAAAAGTTAGTACGAGATAATACTACACTTTAAAAATTCTAAATATATGAAATTGTGTTAGTGTTTACCTCGGTGGCCCTATGAAGAGAAAAGTTAAAGACCAGAGAGGGGTCTTGAGCATCAAAATATCGATTGTCACAGTCAGGGAAAATCGAGGTTATAACCTCTCGAGCGTTTAGCTAACTCTCAAGAAGAGAGTTAACATTAACACTCAGATGAGCAAGGTGTGCATCCATAGTGATATCGTCCCTAATAGGAAGGAGGGGGTCAATAATTGTCCTTAGTGAGCCTTCTTTCCTCTTTTTCTATTAGGGGGAAGAGGGGATGAGGTCCCCCTAATGACCTATTTTCTCCTTTTATCCCCCTCTATAGCTGGGGGGGACCTTTTGTAGTTGACTTATGTCGACTCTAAGTCAGCTGCGAATCTTTTTCCTAAATACAGACCAACATATTGGATGACATTGGGGCTACTATTGACCAAATCTAGTCTGAGATATCTAGGGGAAGATCTGTAAAGAAAAACAAATGTAGATAAGTATTCTCATATTGGATTAAAGTAATTTAAGACTATAGTAGTGTTGAACATAATTGGGTTATTTTCTTATAAAGTGATGTTAGAAGTTCTATCCCTATATAGGAGTATTTCAACAACTCATGAGTCACTAAATCCTTAAAAACAATGAGACCATCCCCCTAAGTAGATCGATGGACTTACTCATATCGACGTTGAGCCCAAGGTCTACCTGGGACGAAACCAAAACAAGATCCCACTTCTGAGGCACCCTTGCCTCATCTAAAATAGATGATTCCCCCTCACCGACCTCATTGTCCCCAAAAATGAAGAAATAAAGGGGCTTCTAATCGTGGTTAGAAGTTTGAATTATGTGAAGGAGTTTTCAGTTAGGATGATGAGCCATGAAATGATAATAACAAAGGGAGGCTCTCATAGTAACTGCAATATATCACGCCAAAAAGACGTCAACTTCGAGCTCCATATCCCAATCAACTCTATAGTGGTGGGAAACCCCAAAAAGAGTCCTCCAGTAATTTGGCATCAGTTGAGTAGGGGCAACATCGATGGAATCAAGTATAGACCTTATCGAGGGATAGATAGGAAGGCCGAAGCCAACCTTAAACATTTAATCGTAGACAACCACCTCTCCCTCATTTATGAGGTTAAAGGCTCGCTCATCTTTTGTAGGAACCCTCATATAGATGTAAGACTTGATCCTGTAGAGGTGACTCTAGACCACACTTGTATCTCAAATATAGGAATCATCCTCCTATTCATCCTCAGTGGTAGGGGATTTACCACGAGGATCGCGACTCGTAAACTCGACATGAGTCATGGCCGAGACAGGCACAACTATGGGATGCAGTCGAATATTATTAGCAGTATCAACCTTAGGCTCGTTGTCAGAAATATCATAAATTTGGGGCTCAATATCCCCTTGTTGATGAGCAAAAGTGATAAGACAACCCATATAACTAGATTCAGCAGCCTCGCCCTCATCTGCATGGGCCGCTGAAACTCTCATTGTCACCTCAAAGGAGTCAACCATTGGATCCTCTCGATCATCATGGAGCCACGAAAAGAGATAAATATAGTGTAATTATTGATTGAAATGACAACTCTAGTCTCGGATAGATTGGCGTAAGTAAGAAGTAAGGTAGGGTGCTCTACAACGAGGGGCGTCGGTATAAGTTTAACTTGAAACCAACGTTGAGACTCGGCCTTGACCCTCCTAATATCTCGTCTTATGCATTGATGCACATGACGAAACTCTTCACCTAACTAGTGTAATCTATGGTACATGAAAAACTTCAAAGAAATCTAATAGGGCAACTATAAAGGATCAAAATACGAAGTTGATTGTTTTTTTATGAAAAAACGTATGATCGCCACAAAGAAAAGTAAGAACATTATCGGTAACCTCTCACAAAAGATGATACCTTAAAGAAGAAAAAACTACCCTAAATTCAAAAAATAGACTCACTCAACCCTAGAAATCCCCTTAACTATATACCCACCTAAAGCCACCATGAATCAAGGGATGTACCATCACAAATTCGTGGCCGGAGTAGATAGAAAACTCGACGGAAAGTAAAAAATTACATGAATCATAATTAAACTATAAGAAGTTAGAATAAAAAAAAAAAATTCACCAAAAAAAAAAAAAGAAGTTAGAATAAAAAGGGACGGGATACTTGGAAAGCCTTATAGAATATTTATAGGGGAAAAAACAGAATAGATGGTTGTCTGAATAGAGAAATGAGGGGACTTTTAAAGAGGCATAAATATTTTGCTCAGAAAGTTTTGAAGAAGTGGTGAAAACAAAGAAAGAGAAAATATTTTATAACCCAAAATGTGTGGGAGAGATTCACAAAGACTCGTTATTAGGTCATACGTTACGAAGTGACATTTGGCTCCACGCAGGACCTAGGGTCTCACGCTAATTTGTTCAGAAAGTGACAGGTGTCCCACTTCATGAGCCATAAGTGACACATCTATCAAAACCTACGAGACCGTTGTAACTCCACTAACCTTGAGACAACCTTAGATGCAAGGGCCAGGACGAGACGAGATAACAGAACTTACAACTCAACCTCCCATTGACAATGAACACTAAGGTTTAGGGGGTTATTGATAGACATAAGTCTGGTGTCATTAAAGAAATGACCATCACGAAAACGTCCCCCGTTCATCAACCCTTACGAGTTCTTATGCACGGCCTCCGAGACAACCCTAGAACATTCCCACACTCAAGGGAAGTTTACCTACAGTGTCAGCCTCATCTGGAGTCTCTGTGTAGTGTCGGCCTCAACCTCGTTTATTTCAGTCCAACGGCCACATAGCCTCGCAAGAATAGAGTTCCAGTAGTCTCGGCTTGTAATAACCTACTTCCAAATTACTCTTTAGGTATTTCATTTGTCAAATTCCAAAACAACACCCTACTATTTTTCTTAATTACCAAAATTCCCTTATAGTTAGAATTATAACTATTTACACATTACTATGCCTATTAAACTCATACTTTCAAACAAAGTTTCAACAAAGGACATATATTTTATAGAATTTCCAAAAACCAATCCCTTGAGTTTGTATAATTACACAAAATCCCCTAACCAATGATTAAATAAACATTGGACCTTGAAACTTATATGAAAACTCATCAAGGACTTAAACTTAAACTCAAACTTATTTAGACTTTAACCCTTAATGACATGGCACCAACTAGTTGGCCAACATATGTGCTACCATGTGGATTACAGGATATACCCTTTTACATCCAATGGAACCAACCTAGGAACTTGTGTAAACCAACCTAAAAATCACCTCAAATTCAATCAATCAACTACCCTGACTATACCCTATAAATACCCCTTATTACCACAGTCGAAAACCACATCAGTTGAGTGCATCTTCAAAATAAAGTTTGAGAGTGTTTTACATTCATGTGATTTTATGTATGAATGATTAATTCTTGAATGTGTTTATGTTTCTCAATATCTTTAGAGTAGAAGTATGTTTTTACATGGATTAGTTAACGTGTATATGCTATGTATAAGCTCAAAAATAAGAAAACACCAATAAAGCTTGAGCTTCAATGGTGGATTCTACTTCCCTGACTTTGAATCAGTTTCAAAGTGGAGTAAGACGAGTTTTGGTTCTCAAAAACCTAGATATATGTTTAATTGAAGTAAGAACAACCCTTGATACCCCAAATTAGAATTCGAAGTTTTCGGCCCAAAAAATTTCAGAGATACTTTCTCAGTTTTTACTCCACGAAAATTCCTTAGCCCAAGTTGAAACTCTTCCATTTTCGACATAGAACGACACCTTTATAATGTAAAAATGAAAATAATAACTTTCAAGCGTTTTGTTTGGTCAAACTTTTACCATTTTTTCAAAAAATCAATAACTCAATTTAGTCCACAAAAATCCTTAAAACTAATATGGCTGGTGTTGATGTAAAAAACTAGATTGCTCTAATTATTCAATCACAGATAAATAAATAAGACAAAGATTTTTAAAGTGGTTCGGCTAGGAATAAAGCCTACGTCCACTGTTATGTTATTGCTGAGTGTTTGCAGAATTCTTGATTACAAGTTCTCTCAAGAAATTCCGGTCCCCTGGAATGGGGTTGATACATGGTATTTATAGCCCTTAGGCTGTACATGAAAGGTCCGATACATTAAATGAAATACATATGAAAGGGTAAAGCATTTAATGCAGCGTGTGCGTCAAGAATATAAACACATTAAATGAACAGCTGAACAGTTGTCTGTTTAATGATACGGCCGAGATGCAGCTCGGACCGCCTTAGTTGGCCCTTTGATCAATAGTTCCTCGGAGCGCATGTAGTATCTCGGTTCCTCGGAGCACATGTCATATCTCGGTTCCTCGGAGCGCCTGTAGTATCTCGGAGAAAATGTGTAATGGTTGAAGGAATGAGCTTCCTCGTTGTTATTGTGCCAGGTAGGTTGACACGTGTCTTCATATTATTCGTCCATATCAGCATATTAATTTTGGTATCAACAGAAGCCCCCAATGTTTCATATTTCGAACTTTGAGGAGTATGTGACATTCTTTCTCGGTATATGGTGATATTAAATGACTTTCCTGGGTTTCAGGAACATTGTATTCAAATTTCCCTCTTATTTCGCAGCTTCCGCCTTTATTTTGAATTTTTTATAAGCGCTTCGGTCTCCGTGAAGTTTTTGTCCTTTTAGCCGCCGGAAGTTTAGTAGTTTCTTTTTGGTAATCATTTCTTTCGCCGCTTCCCAATGAAGAGTATTTAAACTTCTTAGGTAACCATACCATCTTCTACGTTTTCCACTTTTCTGCATTCAAGCTTTCTATTTTCTCCTTCTCTCTTGTGCGTTCATCCTTGTTTTCGTTCGTTGTCAACATTCATCCTTTCTTCCTGTAAGATCTTTTTCCTTTGTTCTCTTTTATTCAGTATGATTTATATTGTGGAGAAGGATGAAGCTATTAAATCTTCAAGCTCCTCGTCAGATGTAGAGGATGCTTTATTGGGTTTGACCCAATCTCTGAAAGAATCTCGCCAGCAGTACAATGAGGACAAGACTGCTTGGGAGAAGAAGTTATCTGCAGTTGAGGTCGAGAAGGTAAAAATGGTTGAGACCTCCAAGATTTTAGAGAATAAAGTGAAAGATTTGGAGGTAGAACATCAGAAGTATGATGTCAAGATCAAGAACTTGGGAGAGCTTGAAGATAAGTTGAAGAAGGCAGAGGAGAAATTGTCTGCCCTGCAAGATATCAAGGTCCAAAAAGAAAAATTGGATGTAAAGCTCTCCTCGGAGAAATTAAAGAGAAAGGTTGCCGTTAAAAAATCTTTCAGCACTGGCTCGGAGAAAGGATGGGATAAAGGGATTGCTGCCATGACATCCCAAGTCCAATATGGGAAGTTGAAATACTTCCATGATGGTTGGGTAGCTGCTCTGCAAGAGTTGAAGGTCAAAGACGATTCTGATCTATTCCAACGACATCTCCCTGGTCCTCCTCCAGCAATTGTGGAAGAAGAAGAAGATGAGCCTGTTTCTGACGAATCTTCTATAGCCATGGGTGATCAGATCTCTGCCTCTCAACCATCTACGACCGAGGACATTTCTTCCATGCCTCCTCCTCCTAAGAAGATTCCTGCCGATCAAGTCGCTGCTACTACCGAGCAACCAAGCTCCTCGTCCCAGCCTCCCGAGAAAGTCTTGGGGGACAAGGAAAAGGTGTGAAGTTGTTCGGTATCATTTCTATATTTCATTACTTGTAATCGAACAATTGTAACCTTTTGATGATCTAATAAAATACATCTTCATTCCTCTTCATTGTTGATACTCTGTCTGCTTTTATTTATTAACTCCTGCTTTTCTCTTCTTTATTAGTTTTTGGCCAGAATGGAATTGATATCTGCTCCTGATACCGAATTGATGCAACAATGCAATGGATATTATAAAGCTGGTCATACAGACCTAAGTGTATCAGAAATTGTCGACATTCTTGGTCATGATGCCTCAGAACAAGCTGTTGAGGCTTACCGGTATCTGAAGGATCTACTTGATAGATCTGTGGCCAATAATGTGGAATACTATGAATTGATCGAGGAACTTCATGGTACCATAGAGGATCTTCAAAATCAACACAATGCATCGATGGCTTCGTTGCACAAGGATTATGAATATAGATATCAGCAGCTCTCTTCTGAAACAGGCCATAAAAAGATCATTGCTGGATATGATATTAGGGAAAGGACCCTAAAAGGTGAAGTTGAAGCTTATAGGCAGATTTTCGAGATCCTGGAGCAAGAAAATAATAATCTGCAGAAAAAATTGGCTCAATATGAATCTGCTGCCTCATCTTCCACTGCATTAATACCAGTTACTGATGAAGGTTTCTCGTTCTTAGAAGTTGAAAACGCCAAATTAAGGCAAGAGCTGGATGACTTGAGAAAGTCTATTATTCCTGTGACTGCTCGGGGACGAGGAAGAGGTTCTCGGGGACGAGGAAGAACTGTCGAGGAGCAAAGTTCTCCAGTTGCTTCTCGGAGCCGATCAAGAGTTCTTAGTCGCAACGTTGAAGAGGCTCGCACCCAATTTACTCTGGAAACTCAAGCGTTCCAACTGAATGCTAAGGATCGTGCTCTATCTGAATTGTCCAAGAAAAACTTATCTTTAGAAGATCAACTGGCTGCGACAAAGTCTGCTCTTCATACTAAGGATCTTTTTGCCAAAAACCTTCTTGAGCAATTGGATAGATTAACCTTTCAATTTCATAAACAACCCAGGGAATTCTGGATGGCAGGATATAATGAAGCTCTTGTTCATCTGGATGCTCGTATTGAACATGCCAACAATGAAGGTTACAAGCAGGGATGGTTGAACGCCCTAGGTGTGTTAAAATTGGAGCGAGGGCATTTTTTATGGGATTATCATGCTCCAGGGTTACTAGACTTGCCTGTACCACCTTTCAAATTGGACATGGCATGGATCCCAGCTTGTTCCATTCCCCGTAGCTTGATTTCAAAGTACCTCGGTGATTATAGCCTTCATTCTCAGGTTGAATTGTCTCGTCCTGAGCATCTCTTGGATACACCTTCTGTGATGAACGTCAGAATGCTCAGGGATGTTAATTTCATTAATTCTCCTCTTTGCCTAGAGGATCCTCCTGCTGGCGAGGAGCCTGTTTCAAAAAAAAAAGGAAAGAAACCAATAGAATAGTTTTTCAATGTAACAGTTAGTACATTCATGTAACTTGTAATTTATTCTGGATTTTTAATGAAAAGACTTTCATTTTCTGTTTGCCAATTTTGCTATTGTCTTGTGCTTATCAAACACCTTTATATTTGTGCATATGTATCTATGTATCTATTAAAAAGATAACAATATTGTGCTGTCCATCAACCAACTTAATTATAAAAAGTTACAAGTATCAAGGTTGTTCAATCACTTAATAATAAAGTAATGAGTATAAACTGTTCAAACTGTTTCCAACCAACCAAGGTGGATAAATAATGTTTGTCGACCAACTACAGTTGATGGGTTTTTATCCTCGACCAGCTATACTTGGTTTAATTTCAAATATAAAAATGTGTCCGACCAACTAAGGTCAATAATTTGTCCTCGTCGACCAACTACAGTTAGTGGGTCTTTATCCCCGACCAACTATACTTGGTGTATTTTGGAATATATTTTTATCTTATCAACCGTAGTTGATCATGCTGGTGTACACCTCCTAACCAAAGGAGTAGTAGTGGTTCTTTCGAACTTTTTGGCTCATTCGAGCTGTCCACTAGATATCCTACCAACCGTAGTTGGTCACACTAGTGTCGCCTCCTAACTAAAGGAGTATTTTTTGGCTCCTTAGAGCGCCTCCTAACCAAAGGAGTATTTTTTGGCTCCTTAGAGTTTTTGGCTCCTTAGAGCGCCTCCTAACCAAAGGAGTATTTTTTGGCTCCTTAGATCTTTTGGCTCCTTAGAGCGCCTCCTAACCAAAGGAGTATTTTTTTTGGATCCTTAGAGCTTTTGGCTCCTTAGAGCGCCTCCTAACCAAAGGAGTATTTTTTGGCTCCTTAGAGCTTTTGGCTCCTTAGAGCGCCTCCTAACCAAAGGAGTATTTTTTGGCTCCTTAGAGCTTTTGGCTCCTTAGAGCGCCTTTTTGTGCGTAGTGTATTACACTAGTATTCCACGAAAAACTTTCAACCAGAAAGAAAATGGCGAAACATCCTCGCTTTATTCATAATGAAGGAAATGCTTTACATTTTACATTACTGATAATACTTGCGTAGGTGTTCAGCATTCCACGCATTCTTAAATTCTTCTCCCTCTAGAGTTGCTATTCTGTAAGTTCCTGGACGAACAACCTCTGTAACTCGGTAAGGTCCATGCCAGTTTTCTTCCAACTTATTTTGCTTCTGAATGACTTTCTTTAGCACATAATCCCCTTCTTTTAAGTCACATTTCTTCACCTTTTTGTTGTAGAACAAAGCTGTACGTTGTTGGTAAGCAGCATTCCTAATGGCTGCCTCTTCTCTAACCTCCTCGAGCATATCCAAATCCAGTCTTCTCATCAAATCGCTGACCGGGGAGTTGAAATTCAGCACTCTATGAGTTGGGAGACCCAACTCGGCAGGTATCACAGCTTCACTTCCAAATGCTAACATATATGGTGATTCTCGAGTTGTTGCTCGGGGAGTTGTTCGGTAAGCCCATAGTACTGATTGGAGCTCATTAATCCAATTTGCTTTAGATTCACTTAACCTCTTCTTCAAACCATTTAGTAATGTTCTGTTCGTCACTTCAGTCTGTCCATTGCTCTGGGGATGGCCTAGTGCTGAATGATACTTCAAAATGTTTGACTGATGACAATAGGCAACAATTTCTTCATTATCGAATTGTGTTCCATTGTCTGTAATGAAAGCATGGGGGAGACCATATCGACAAATGATGTTCTTCCAAATTAACTGATATACCTTCTCGTACGTCATATCAATTAGTGGTTCAGCTTCCACCCACTTAGTAAAATAATATAACGACGAGATACTTGAACCTTCCTCGGGTCGTCGGCAGTGGTCCAACCAGATCAACCCCCCACATGGCAAATGGCCAAGGTGAAGTTATGGGTGTCAACAATGCTTGTGGAGTTCTTCGGATGGAGGAAAAACGTTGGCACTTGTCACACTTCTTAGCATAGGCTATACAATCAGCCCTCATCGTCGGCCAGTAATATCCCTTTGTCATTACCCTTTGCAAAAGTGTCCGACCTGCTATATGAGCTCCACAAGATCCTTCATGGATTTCTTCAATCAATTCTTTGACTTCTGATGGATGCACACATCTCTGCAAACCTGCCATAATTCCTCGTCTATACAAAACACCATTAGTTAACGCATACCGAGCAACTTTATACTTCAATTTCTTGGCGGCTAGTTTGTCCTCCGGTAATTCTCCTTCTTCAATGTATGCCCTGATAGGATCCATCCAAGATGGTCCTAAATCAAGGGTAATAATCTTCACCGTCAGATCTCCTTCTATGCTTCGACTTTCTAATATTTCAATTGGTATCATTTTTCGCAGCTCGGTGCGCGTAGCTGACGCTAATCGGGCCAATGCGTCTGCTCTAGCATTCTCCATCCTCGGTATCCTCACCAATTGAATAGCGTCAAATTATGTCAATAACTCCATCACCTTTGCATGATACTTCACTATTAATACTCCTTTAACTGCATATATTCCCATCATTTGATTCACAATTAATTGAGAATCACTGAAAACAATTATTTGCCGTGCCTCCATAACTTTCGCCAAATGAAAACCTGTTATCATAGCCTCATACTCAACCTCATTATTGGAATCTTTGAATTGGAATCTCAAGGCATACTCCATGTCAATATCATCTGGGGTGTTTAAAACAATTCCTGCTCCACAACCAGCTGTGCAAGATGATCCATCTACATATAATTTCCATGTAGGTACCTCGTCTTCAAATTTCTTGTCCGTCAGAGTTCCTCGGTAAAATATCTGCTGTTTTGTTTCATCATTCCCTGGTATCTTTCGTTCCTCATTGGTCATCTGTTCGCGCCCTTTTACCAACCTTAGTTGGTCTGGGTTTAAATATGATGATTTTTCTACATCCACAAGTCCTTTTACCAACCTTGGTTGGTCTGGACTTGTTTCTGTTGATCCTATATCGTCCACAGGTAGGTCAGCAAGCACCTTTTGCTCCTCGGGGGTA
Source organism: Sambucus nigra (assembly GCA_949130495.1). Lineage (NCBI taxonomy): Eukaryota > Viridiplantae > Streptophyta > Magnoliopsida > Dipsacales > Adoxaceae > Sambucus > Sambucus nigra. Next base: position 39,850,017 of record OX422220.1, read on the forward strand.
TCAGGGTATGTGAACTCTGCTATAAAATCTGCTACATCTTGCCCCTTCAATGATGATCTGGGTTCATACACAATGTCATATTCACCGAGTTCTATTGCCCAATACATCAATCTTCCTGATTTTTCTGGCTTGTGAAGGGCTTGTCTTAATGGCATGTCGGTATACACAATGATGGTATGGGCCTGGAAGTATGGCCTCATTCTTCTACTTGCTTCAATTAATGCCAGTGCCAATTTTTCTAGCTTTGGGTACCTGATTTCTGCACCTCGGAAGGCCTTACTTGTGTAATAAATTGGCTTCTGGACTCCATTCTCCAATCTGATCAATGCCGAGCTAACTGCATTCTCTGATACTGCCAGATACAAGTACAACTTTTCTCCCGTTATTGGCCTAGACAACAATGGTGGGGCTCCCAAATACTTCTTCAAATCTTGAAAGGCCTTCTCACATTCATCATTCCACTCAAAACTTTTTCGCAGTGTTTTGAAGAATGGGAGGCATTTATCAGTTGCTCGGGATACAAATCTGTTGAGCGCTGCAACTCGTCCGGTAAGACTCTGCACCTCTTTCCTCGTCGTTGGGGATCGCAGCCCTAAAAGAGCTTTGATCTTTTCTGGATTTGCCTCAATACCTCGCTGGTTGACGATGTATCCGAGGAACATTCCTTCTCGTACTCCAAAGGTACACTTCGTCGGGTTGAGCTTCATTTGGTATTTATCCAGTTGATCGAAAGTCTGGCTTAAGTCAACTAGATGATCAGTAGCTCTCTTGCTTTTGGTGAGCATGTCGTCGACATAGACCTCCATGTTGCGGCTAATTTGTTCGGCAAAAACCTTGTTCATCAGCCGCTGATATGTTGCACCTGCATTTTTTAAACCAAAAGGCATAACATTATAACAATAAGTTCCCCTTGGGGTAATAAAAGAAGTACTTTCCCTGTCTTCAGGCTTCATTTTGATCTGATTGTAGCCAGAATATGCATCCATGAAGCTGAGCAGCTCATGTACCGAGGTAGCATCCACTAGCTGGTCGATTCTGGGCAATGGAAAATGATCTTTTGGACATGCTTTGTTGAGATCGGTGAAATCAACGCACATTCTCCATTTGTTGTTCTTCTTCTTTACCATCACCACATTTGCCAACCAATCTGGATATTTTACATCTTCAATGAATTGAGCTTTCTGGAGCTTCTCGACCTCCTCTTGTATGGCCTGGTTCTTCTAGGGACTAAACACTCTTCTTCTCTGCTTCACAGGCTTGATCTCCTTATTCACATTAAGCTCATGACATAAGAAGTTTGGATCTATTCCTGGCATGTCTTCATGACTCCAAGCAAAAGTATTCTTCCTGTTTCTCAAGAAAGTTATCAACTCCTGTTTTATTGAAACATCCAACGACGATCCTATCTGGGTTACTCGTTCAGGATGCTCGTCGTCCAGAATAACAGTTTCTGTAGATTCCACCACCTGTCCTTTTACAAGTTGAGATTCATCCCTAGGGTCAAGAGTTTCAATTTCTGTACCCTCCTCCACTTGATAAGTAGTAGTCTTTTTCCTTGATTCTTCAAGTTCTTCTTGCTCGGCAGACGAATAATAGCATTCCCGAGCTACTTTTTGATCACCTTTCATAATTCCGACTCCAAAATTCGTTGGGAATTTCAAACACTGATGTACTGTAGATGGAACTGCTTCGAACTTCTTCAATCCAACTCTTCCCATGATGATGTTGTAGGCTGACTGCACATTCTTATCCATCACAAAGAAGCGTATTCTTTCTGTTCGACAAGCAGGCCAAGTTCCAATGAGTATATCCAACTTGATCGTCCCAAGTGGAAAAACTTTCTCGCCAGCAAAACCCAGAAGGGGTCTGTGATAAGGTTCCAATTAAGATAATTTTAAATTCAAGCTATCAAAGCATGAATAGCACATGATGTCTGCCGAACTACCATTGTCTACTAACACCCTTGAAATGACCACATCCTTCATCCTCATTTTGATCACCAAAGGATCATCATGAGGGTAAAGAACACCTGCCAGGTCATTTTTTGAAAAACCAATCACTAGCTTCTCTTTGTTTACCTTCCTCGGATGATCATCCTCGACCAGGTTTATTCGCTGAATATATGAACAAGCTTGAGCCTCTCCGAGGTAAGCTTTTCTTTCTGCAGTAAGGTCTCCTCCTCCTGCATCTCCTCCTGTAATAACATTACAATCAAATGACCCAAAACGAATGGAAAATACCTCTCGTTCAGGCTGCCTTGGCTTCTTGGGAAGATCAGGGTCATTATCTAGATCATCTTCATGGTCCCTCTTCTTTTTCTCCTCTGCACGACGAGGAGATCTAGATCTCTCTCTAGTTCTGTCATCATTCTTCCTTTCACCTCTGCGATCTACATATTTTGACAACTTTCCTCTTCGGATGAGTGTTTCAATCTCGTTCTGAAGGGCTATGCAATTTTTTGTCATATGGCCATGATCTTTGTGAAACTCGCAATATTTGGCCTTATTCCTCAGATCGGGATTTGTCCTCAGTTTCTCTGGCCACTTGATTTCCTCGCTATTCTTAATTTCTTTCAAAACATGATTAATACCCATTTTCAATGGAGTATAATTATCGTACTTCTTTAGGACTTCCAACGTTGTCCTATTATTCCTGGAATGCTTGTCACCACCATTACCTTTCTGATCTTTCTTCTTAGACTTGTCGACCTCCACTTTAACTTCTTTATCCATATTCTTCTTCGCAGCCATAGCCTCCTCGGCATTCATAATTTTGGCCGCTTTTGCCATCAACTCGGACATAGTTTTAGGTGGATCTTTGGCCAAGGTTTAGTACAGCTTATTAGGTAGCAAACCACTCATCAAAGCAGTGATTGCTGTATTTTCTTCGTAATCTATGACTTCCAACTTCTCGTTATTAAAACGAGTTATGTAATCTCTAGTACTTTCACCTGATTTTTGTCTAACACTTAGCAAATGTGCTACTCGCTTTACCGGATTCGCCCCAAAACAAAAATTGCCAATGAACAACTCGGCTAATTGAATAAAAGTTGAAATCTTACCCCGAGGAAGATTGTTCTACCATATCTGTGCAGATCCGGTAAGAGTTCCCGAGAATGCTCTACACCTCATCTCGTCGGGGACGGCATATATGTCGGTAGCAGCTTGGTATTGTTCTATATGAAGTACAGGATCTGTTTTTCCATCGTACTTAGGAGTCACTACAGGTGCTTTGAATTTCGATGGTGTAGGAAAATCCACAATGGCTTGCACAAAAGGTGTCCCTTGAACAGAAGTTCTCTGTAAGGGGTTCCTCGCCTTAGCCATTTCTCCCAATCTATCCTCTAACCGTTGAATAGAACCTTTCCATGCTTCATTTCCTTCCTCAGGCCGCTTAGTCTGAGCAATTGATCGCTCTGATGTAGCTTCCTCATGCTTCATTTATCTCTACGAGTAGCTGGTCGTGATTGTGCTGATCCTTCCTTTGCCCTGAATAAGTAGGTGCACCGCCTTGAAGAGTTTGAATGAGTTGCCTCATAGATTCTTGCATGGCGGTTTGTCCTTGAGCCAGATTTGTCGTAATTCCGGCCAGATCTGGAGGTGCAGATGGATTTGGAAGATTTCTAGTATTTTCAGCATTTCGATTACTGGATTCTGGGTTATCTGCCATTGATGATAAATGATTTTTATGAAAAACGATAGTAACAGTCGTTTCCCACAGACGACGCCAATCTGTTGATGTAAAAAACTAGATTGCTCTAATTATTCAATCACAGATAAATAAATAAGACAAAGATTTTTAAAGTGGTTCGGCTAGGAATAAAGCCTACGTCCACTGTTATGTTATTGCTGAGTGTTTGCAGAATTCTTGATTACAAGTTCTCTCAAGAAATTCCGGTCCCCTGGAATGGGGTTGATACATGGTATTTATAGCCCTTAGGCTGTACATGAAAGGTCCGATACATTAAATGAAATACATATGAAAGGGTAAAGCATTTAATGCAGCGTGTGCGTCAAGAATATAAACACATTAAATGAACAGCTGAACAGTTGTCTGTTTAATGATACGGCCGAGATGCAGCTCGGACCGCCTTAGTTTCCCTTTGATCAATAGTTCCTCGGAGCGCATGTAGTATCTCGGTTCCTCGGAGCACATGTAATATCTCGGTTCCTCGGAGCGCCTGTAGTATCTCGGAGAAAATGTGTAATGGTTGAAGGAATGAGCTTCCTCGTTGTTATTGTGCCAGGTAGGTTGACACGTGTCTTCATATTATTCGTCCATATCAGCATATTAATTTTGGTATCAACAGCTAGATTCGTCTTTGAAAATTGGACAACTTTCGTTTAGGAATTAACTTAAAAGGAATTCTATAACGTTTGGAAATAAATGTCAAAATATGGAAACCCTAAAGTCAAATGGTGAGAGGTTGAAGATGATTAAACCTCACGCGCGCGAGTGCCAGTCAAACCAGGCGAGTCCCAGTTTGACGGAACGCATGAGAGCTCGTCCCCAATCAGAAATTTTTGACTTTTTTCCAATATTTCTCTTTTTTAATTCTGAATCATTTGGTATATTACAACCCCCTATTTGTATTCCACGAAAGGGGTTTCCCATGAAAATCAGTTTTAATTTTTAAAATTTAAACTTTCATATTTACACTTAACCCCCTGCTTGCCTTTTCAAGTATTTCAAATCCTCCCGAAACTTTTTCTACAAAATACCTGAGTACAACTAAACCTACTTTGTCTCTGGACACTAAACCTAAATCCTAATGAATAGGGATAAAATAATTCATTACCAAAGTTTTGAAAATTATACTTTAAAGTATTTTACACTGAAATTCCTTCTTAAATTCCATCTTACTACATTATATTCACCTTGTTTTAGACCCATATAACATAATTACACTTGTTATGGTTTCAGACTGCCCAGTGTACCATGAATTTAGCTGTACACCAATCGAAAATCATAATACGCAAAGTATGTGATTTAAATTTCAATATTAAATCATTTTAAACTTTTGTCTTTCAATTACTGATTGTTATATCACTTTGTGATACTTTTGAACTTCAAGTTTAATAATGAACTCCTTTGAGTAGTTCAAGATTGCACCGTAATATTGATTCCCTCTATGTATACTATTCCATAATCTCTAAACCCCGTCACCCTAACCGAACTCTACATACACGCATGTCCAAAACCAAGGCGTAACTACGCTAAAAGTCTATATTTCTAGATGATTAAGCACTATCACGTAACGAACAACTACCATGGAGTGCTACAAATAACCTACATAGGATTTCACCCCAAGGTCCATAAATATATGTAATACACCGTAAATATTATTGATTTTTATTTAATGAATTAATTGAATTAAATGAGAATTAATTTAGAAATTAATTCGGAGGTAAATACTAGCGAGATGTAAGTTGATATTGGATTATGATGTTAAAATAAAGTATTACTGAGTATATATGATAAAATATGTGTATTGAAAATATTAAAAATTGTCGCGAGGCAGAAATACGACAATTTGGGAAATTAAGTTGGAACGCGCGTGTCAGTCGCGTCAAGAATAAATTTAATTAGATTAAAAATTAATTTATATTTTTATCAAGTGAATGGTCATTTTGAGTGAGCCAACGTGTCCAGAGGGGTCGAGATAGTCAGAAAACACTAGCCGGGTTTTTTGTTCGGGTCCCGGAGCATTTTTAGGCCAAACCGACAATCCAAAAGGGTATTTTGGTAATTTTAAAAATATAGGAGTTAAGACCCACGAATTTTAGAGGTTAATTATATACTATTAAATAGGCCACTAAGGCCATTATCAGCCAAAAACAATAGAAGTGGGTTACGGGAGTTAGAGAGAAGTTTCAAGGAGTTCCAAAACAAACCACCACCCACCACCACCAATGGGGAAGGATTCGTGATCGGAAAGAGGAGAGATTCAGCTTTCAATCACTAACAATAAATCAAAAGAACAAATCTAAGGCAAATGATTTGGTTTCATTAGTTCAATGAATATTTCCTCCATGCTTAGTGTAGAAATTAAAGATTGTCGTGCAAGATTTGATGAAAAACACAATAGTTTGAGGTGTAACTCTAAACTTTGGTTAGGAATTATATGTAGATCTATTCTGGACGAATTCAATACCCCAAACATAACTTTTGATGATTTAAAAATGAATTTATGAGAAGATTTACCATTGTTCTTGAAGAAAACAGAAAACTAGGGTTTTTATTGAAGTTTTGATCCATATAAGACAAATGATTGATGCCAAAAAGGTTTTGGAACATTAACAATGATATATTCTGGTTGTATGATGATCCTATAACGTTAGATTAGAATTCCATGCCTTGTAATGGAGTTTTGGGATGAATTTTGGATTGAAAAACAAAGCAGGACTTAGCCTATCTGGTGCGTTCGATCGATCGACACTCCGAGTTCGATCGATCGACACCATCGATCGATCGACAATCCTAGGTCGATCGATCAACCTTCCCAGAATCAGTTATATTTTTCCTTTGTTGGATTTTAATAATTTTGACCCTAGAGAAGTATTGCTGGGGACTTTGGGAATACTATTAGATTAAAGGAAGACCAGTAGGCATATTTGTGAGACTCGAATCACAATTAAAAGTTAAATTGGGAATTATATTAAATTGAAAGAGGCTCGACGAGTGTGATACTATTTGAGACTGAGAGTTGTTGAATAAGTTTTAGATAGTTGAATAATATAAGGTTAGTGGCAGAAATGAGGACCTTGAGAATAGTGGATTTAAATGTGGGAATAATAGGAGACTTGGTAACCTTTGTGGGTTAGGATTTAGGTACTTGAAACTACGACGTGAGATGTGTCGGCGGTCTAAATTATACATTATTCGGAGACTCAAAGTTTTACTAATCGGGATAACGGTATAAGAATGTAGAATATACCTTATTTAATATTTTAAGATATCTAAGTGGTGTGATTGCTTAGTATATGGACTTATGTGTATAACATACCTGCCATACTTGCTATCACAGGAGGTCGGCTTTCGAACTGGGCCATCTAATCCTTGTGTGCCTACGGGGGAATTTAGATTGGTACCTTAAGGGCATAGGGCTGCGAATGACTTATTTGTGAGTTAATAAGTCAGCTGACCATGGGAGCGTAGGTATGTTCGTGACCCATGGGTATGTGAACTATGTTCGCCTCCATTGTGTGTGATTTTTGCTTATTGAGACGGTTCCTGAGAGATTCGCAACACGTGGTCTTTATGTATGTGATGTACCGGGATTCGATAGCAGAGTATGTGTGCACCGCAGCTTAGCCTAGGGGTTCCCTAATTGTATATTTATGATGAGATTAATATACTTGTAATTGAAATGGACTCTTTATTTAAGTGTAAGTGTGAATACTTGTGACAATTTAGTGGAGTTAAAATGGAAATTTCACCTAATAATTATTGTAAGGAAATCTGAGAAAAAAAAAGGATGACACGCACAGGTTATATTACAATGTCTTGTTTTGACCCTCATATTGTAAGTAAGGTCAGGTCATGAATTAAACTAGTTAGTTAGAGGCATAACTAAGATGGGTTACGGATACGTTAGACGTGCACAATTAGTTGAGAGGTGAGGAACTCATGTGAGTTCATGTAACTAACATGTATTTTATATTCACTGTTTATTGTTATTAAACACTTGTTATATTTTTAACTGTTTTCACATCGGGCTCTCACCCGTTTGCTTCCAAATCTATTTTCTTGTAAAAACCTTTTAGGTGCCCATCCACAGGGACGCCAAGCTTAGGAGTTCCATTCCAGTGACATGATGTAGCTGCTGTGGAAGTTACAGAACCTCGATAGTAGACGCCTCCACTTTCTACATTGACTCCACTTCAAATTTATTCATCTGTAGGGCATGTCGCCCCTTTTTCTTTAGAGACATCTTTATCTTACTCAGTTCCATTTTAGTTTCGAATTTTAATTAATTAATTATTCAGACTTTGTATTTGGTTTTATTCAGTATTTGGATTGTTCAGGGGAGTGTTACTCCAGACTCAACCTTTATTCCAGTATTTTACATTGTGACTGTAATGTGATTGTGATGCCTTTAGTTAATAATTTATTTGGATGCATGTTAATTTAATTTAATAAATTGGACAACTCACTTTTTAAATATTAGGTGTCTAGAATTTTAAATAAATGTTTTTTCGAAAGTGATGCTATGAACTAAGCCTACTAGACATTTTGTATTAATTTGAATAAAGGAGTATCTACCCGGTATTTAATTAGTCGGGGTGTCGCAATATACTAGTAACAAAAAGTTTTTCGACGAATGTTTTAAACCACATATTTTTTTTAACAAAAATTATATTTAGAAAAAAAATTGCCATTTATTTTTTTTCATAAATTATATTTAGAAAAAAAATTGTCGTTTATTTGATGTTGTTAATTGCATATAACCCTGAAATATATTATTCTTTTCAATATAAAACCTTTAGTAGTATACCATAGGTTCCAAGGATTAGACTCGGTATACCGCTGGTAAATCTAATTAGCCTGTAGAACTCAAATGTTGAGTGCCTAGTTGTTACATATGTATGAGTGTCATTCTAGATAAGTGTGACAAAGCTATTTATTTTTCCCCAATTATTTGTGATTACCTATTGAAGTGTGTTCGTATGCCTTGAGCGATATTATAACAGCATGTCTACACTATTGAAACACTATAACCGATAATTGATGGGTTATCGTGTTATATTCTGAACCAATATTATCATAACTTGATACTCAATTATCCAGTTCTCTTCACGATTTTATTCATTTACATATCAGTAAACATTAGTATACCCCTCATAGTCTTATGATATTTCGGTTTGTTTTAATAGGTGAAAAGTCAATAAATTACCATTGCTCTCTAACCCTTATCATCTCATATATCTTGTATAGAATTAAAAATTATCTACTTGGCATATTTTCTTAATTGTTTTCCTTCCAGATGAACAATGAACCTGAAGAAGATCAGTTACCACCTGCGTCTTTGAACATTTATTAACTTTTACCTCTGAAAAAATTTGCGGTTACATACGTATGGGCGGTGACAGACAAGGATGGCAATCCCTGTTAGAATATCTACACCATAACCTATCAACTTCTATAAACTCCGAGTGTATCTTCAATGTTTTAAATTTATGTATGGACGAATAAGAAATCATGTATTTCTTTTATTTACCAGACTCCAATATGTAATAAGATTCCTGACATCTCCTAATAAAAGCCTTTTCATTCCCACTGCATTACTATAATTGTATTCTAATTTTTTCGCATTTATTATCACACCATTTCCATCTACTCTTATTTACTATCACGATCATATATATATTCGCGGATGTGGGAGCATGGTATCAGAGCATAACCAGGTTATATGCCTATACGAGGCAGCAACGAGAATCTTCATCTTCATCTTGAACCAATTATTATATTTTTATTAATTTCCCTTATTGTATTATTTGTTTAGTTATGCATCCATGAATATTTGGGATGATATCTATCTTATTCGTGATTCCATGCAAGCACATTTCGAGAGAGCCATGGAATAAGTGGGCTATGCTAAATTATGCCAATACATTAAAAGTGTTGATCGGGATTGGGCAATTTGTACCTAAAAAATAAAGCATAGTCTACTCATTGGTCGTTTAGTGGGAGAGGCGCATGTAAATCGATAGGAAAAAAGGTTTTCATTAAACCTAGAGTTTCTCTAGCAATAAATTCACCTCGCATGGGATGTGGTGCCACCTAACGAAGTCACCGTAGCTCCTTTTGATTCCACTATAGATTATGAACCACCCTCTCATGTTACTACAATCTTCACTCATACTAATACCACCACATTACTAGACTCCTCCGATAATGACTCTGACCCCTCAGAAGATGATGATGACCCTGCCTATAAGCAAGTAGTTCCTCGAATGTCTTAAGCTAATTTCCATAGGATGATGTAGTTAAATAAAAGTTCAAGTGTGCACGTAGAGAACTCCACTACCATATCATAACTTAACAGTTCCTTTAATGTTTTTTTTGTGTATTGTGAAATAGGACTCAAAACTATGTACTCTTCTTTCATTTTCTTTTTACATCACCTATTGACCAAAAAATCTTATATGATATAATATGACGATTTGTTCCTACATCCTTGAGTGTGATTCATTTATTACAATATTGTTTATATAGGATGGTTGCGACACGCGCAACTACCAGTGGAATGAAATGTCAACTCCAACTACTACAAATGAAGGAATCTTACGTTGCCTTCAAGAATTTATTTCCTTAACTCAGTGACAACAAACCATACATCCACCTCCTATGAATAATGAAATTCCTGATGAGACCCAAAGGATTAATCACCTTAAAGAATTTAAACGATAGAATCCCCTCGCATTTATTGGGAAGCTTGGTGCGGTGGAAGACAAAAAATGGATTGGCCAAACGCTCAAGGTACTTGAAGGAGTCCGGATTATCTCAAAACTTAGGTAAAAGTTAGCTTCATACCTATTTGAAGGAGAAGAAAACTTTTGGTGGAAATCCATTACACGATCCCAAAATGTTCCTAAACTAACCGGGGGACAATTTGAAGAAATTTTATATAACAAGTATTTTCAAAAATCGTGAGAGATCAAATGATCATAGATTTTCGAAATCTATAAAAGCAAGAAACGACCATGGATCGTTATGAATTCATGTTTACCAAACTATATCGATATGCCCAAGAGTATGTTGACACCAAGCCTAAAAAGTGCAAGCATTTCGAATGAGGATTATGCCAAACTATAAAGTCTTTTGTTGAACCTTTAAGATCCAAGAATTTAACCTTATTGTTGAAATATTCTCATTTATAGAGAAAAATCCCGCAGTTATTACCCCAACCCGTGCTCCTAATCCTTCCCTAAGTCCTTATGTTGTTAGAGATCAACCGAATCAGTGAAATCACCATTACAATAAATACCAGGATGGCAGAAACTTAAGAAAAATCCAACATAATACCATCAGACCTTTCATGCGTTGTCATGAATGCAACCAAGAAGAACATCTAAGACCCCAATGCATGAATCTCCACACGCCTCCTCCATATACCTCTTCTAATTTTACAAAACCTCCTTTCGAACATCCCACCAGTAGCATAAATCACCCGCCGTAATCAAATTCTCATGACAAGAATCAGGAACCAGTGACTAAGAATCAAAATCGAAATTCCTACCTTCTCCTAGAGAAAAGTCCAAATTACTACAATGTGGTCGAATGTAATCTTCCCTTTTATAATATTTCAGCACATGTATTATTTGTATCTAGATCCACGCATTCTTTCATTAGTCAAACATGCCTAATTAAGTTACAATTATCTTGTAAATCGTTAGGATATTCTTTAACTAGAGGAATGCCAACAGGAAAAATGGGTATTACCTATAGAATATGTAAACATCATACCTTACGTTTTAGAACCGGTACATTAACTCTGGATTCAATCGTTCTTGATTTAACAAAATTCGACGTAATCATAGGAAGTGATGTTTTATCCCCAAATCACGCTCATATTGACTGTCATACAAAAACAGTAACATTCAAGCCTCCTCATAAAACTTCATTTGTTTTCAAGGAATAAGCCCCCATCAATCCTTGTTTGTTTTTTAAATAAGTGATACGATTATCCCTTCTCTTTCCAACATCTTGAGCTGATACAAAGATGTATTTCCTGAAGACTTACCCGGATTACCTCTTCCTCGAGAGATTGAATTTTTCATCAATTTATTGCCAGATACCTCCCCTATTTCAATACCTCCTTACCGTCGAACTCCTTTAAAATTATGAGAACTTCGGACACAGTTGGATGACTTACTCAGTAAAGGATTTATATGTCCCAGTACATCCCCATGGGGAGCCCCGGTATTATTCGTATAAAAGAAAGACGAAACTTTTCTGCTATTCATTAATAATCGAAAATTGAACTAAGTGAAAATAAAAAATAAATACCCATTACCCAAGATAGGTGATTTGTTCGATCAACTGCAAGAAGAAAACATATTTTCCAAGATTGATTTATGATCTAGATATCACTAGTTACGTGTAAAGGAAGAAGATATACCAAACACTTCTTTTCGAACTCGCTATGGCAATTTCGAATTTCTAGTCATGTCTTTTTGTTTAACCAATGCCACTGGTTCCTTCATGGATATCATGCATAGAGTTTTTCAACCTTTCCTAAATCAGTTTGGGGTTGTGTTCATCAATGACATTCTAATTTAGTCTAAGACCCGAATAGAACACAAAAAAATATGTATATCGTAGTGGAAACTATTAAAAAGAATCAACTATAAGCAAAGCAAAGCAAATGCGATTTCATTATGAAAGAAATGAAATTTCTTGTACATGTAATTACAATAATAAGTATACAAGTAGACCTAACTAAAACTACCATGGTAAGTGAATGGCCCCAACCAACCTCCCTCATAGAACTAAGACGTTTTCTAGGACTTGGCAAATATTATTGATGTTTTGTTATAGGATATTCCTGAATATCCCTACCTCTATTAAAGTTAACTAGAAAAGGTATCCGCATCATATGGAATCCTAAATTCGAGCAAGCTTTCCCCATTCTGAAAGAAAAATTAACTACTACTCGTGTCTTAACCATTCCTTCCAGTAATATCAATTACGATGTTTACGCCAATGCCTCTCTATAAGGAATCAGTTGTTTACTAATGCAACAAGTTAAAGTGATCGAGTATGGATCTCGACAACTAAAGACTCATGAATTTAACAACCCAGTACACGACTTAGAATTAACAGCCATAGTCTTTGCCTTGAAGATTTGGAGATGCTACTATTATGGAGAAGAATTTCAAGTTTTCTCTGAACACAAAAGTTTGAAGTATCACTACACCAAAATGCTCATTTTGTAACAGACTATTTTTAATATTACTAACAATACTTTACCATTACTATTTCTTACTGTATAATACCGTTAGTAATCTTAAATAAGTGTTACTAATATTAGTTGAATATTTTAAAAGTAATTTTTTTCTGAAAAATCAGGTTAAAATTTTTCTCTAAGAACGACTCTCTCCAAAACTTCCCCAAACCCAAAGCTCTTCAAACCGCGAAGCAAAATCGCGACCTAGGGTTCCAAAACTTCACACCTTCAAATCTTTGAATCTTCAAATCTCGACTCAAATCTTTATACCTTCAAAATTCATACCTTCATATCGTGACCCAAATCGCGACCTAGGGTTCTTCGAAGCTCACCAAATCGCTGACATCCTTGTGATTTGGGAGAACTAGGTACGTTTCTCTCTCTCTCTCTCTCTCTCTCTCTATATATATATATATATATATATATATATATATATATATATATATATATCGTGGTATTTTTTCTGGTGGTTATGTGTTATGGTTGTGTTGGTGATTAAGATTAAGACAAGATACTCTTTGAACTTTCAATTAGGCATTTGTTACTTTGTTGTTTTCATTAGCAGTGCCTATGTGCCAATATATGACAGATATTATTTTTGGCAAAAAAAATGTTCTAATTTAGTCATGTGATGTGAGGCTGGTGTTTGTTATAATTCTTATAGAAACTTAGTCTCTTTGATATTATGTTGTCCATGGAAATGATTTATAACCTATACATTATAAGTTGGTGATGAACGATTTGGGCATTTTCCTTGAATTTTATTTGAGGTGTGCGAACGTTTTCCATCCCAAACTATCAACCACAGATTTGGACATAAACTATCAACTAGCACAACATTTTGTTTCTCAATTGAAATTCCCTAAATTACCTTACTCTAACATGATCCATAAAACGATCAACATCTACCTAGGATTGATTATTTTGCCATTTGAGGCTGTAGTTTTATTTTGACGAAATAATGTCTGGTTTGTGGGTGATATTTTTAGCCTTGTTATTAGACTTTTGTTTCATATGTATCATTTTATGGATTAGAGATGGGAATGTGCATCCTTGGAGAATGTGGTGATTTATCTAGACGTTAGCTTACAGGACTTCAAATACTTTCGAATTTTGCTCTGGGAGAATGCAGAAAGCGAATTAGATAGACTGAAGCTGAGGTTTTCACAGTTATATCATAACAATCGTCTCAAGGTGAGATTTTCCCCTTTATGATTCTCTGGGATTATGTTGTTTCTTAGCCTCGATATTAAAATTTCCCTTTATTCTTATATCTTCTTTAGCTTTCAGAACCCATGGAAGGGGTGAAAGAATGGTTAGATGCACTTTCTACCGCTCGCATTCCTTGCGATATAGTTTCAAGTCTGGATCGAAAAAATATTGTCGGAGCATTAGAGCGAAAGGGAGTTGAAAGTCATTTCCAGGTTGGTCTGAATTATTTCCTTTAAATAGTTTTGTATATTCATGAAATGAGAGAAATATGACCAAATATATGTCATCTGTTGTGACGATGTTAATTGGTGTTAGGAAAACATTGTGTTTGCTTTTGTCCCTAAAGCTAAATAAGTGACCAAATAATGTTTGTATTTTTTGGCACCCGTAAAATATTTGCATATTTGAGCTATTAACTTTCAGTGTGTTATCATTTTATTACAGGTTTTAGATGATGATCTATCATGTAGAATGCACAAGGTATCTGATGGTCAGAGAAGAAGAGTGCAAATATAAATGGGTCTTTTAAAGCCATTCAAGGTAGCTGCCTCTTTTCCCTGGATTTTTATCAACTTCCAAAATATGTCCCTTTTGAATGCATAACATCTCACCTTGATTAAATTGTTGAGTTCTACCTATACGTTGAGGATGAACTCTATGCCATATAAAGGGTTGTAATAGCAGATCCTGTCTGTAGTTTGAGTCTTGTTGGCTTCCAGTTTTACTACGTGAATTTGTTTCGATGGAAAATAAATTCACTGAATATCAAAACCCATTTATATTTAATTACCTATAAAGTTCTTGAACTATCTCTTGGATTTCAGTTCTCTCATAAATATTTAATTTGTCTTAATTACGTTTTCAAACTAAATCTTGAATTTGCCTTAATTTCCAGGCTCATAACAAGACCTCCCGTCCATCTTTGATTTCGTGATTTTCTTCATCTTTTGTGTGCTATTCTTCATCTTCTATCTATTCAAAACATAGAAATTCCCAGTCAGCAGTCCGTTAATGATTTGAAATAAAGTTAGACGAAGGTTGGTCACTAATTCACTTAAAGTAATTAAAGTAACATTGAAAATATTGAAACGTCGTGTTTAAATTGACACAAACACCAAATTTTAGGTTGTTGATAGCATTGTAATCAAAACATGGACACAACAACAATTTCCAGAAAATTGAATCAACACACATTTAAAACAAAGACACAAAGTCATATACTTCATCATAGTAACTTGAGCTGCAGTGCAATCAACAGCAATCAGAGAACTCAGACGCTGACGGCGTCGATAAAGATAGTACCAGATTCAAATGAAGGTTATCAAATGGTTTTACTTATGCTACCTTGCATCTAGTGGTATACTTTATGCTAAAAATTTTCTTTTTGTTCTGGTAAGTCTGATGACACATTTTTGTGAAGCAACAGTGCATACACAAGAACTGTTAGATCTATTAGTCAAATGTGAAAATAAAATTCAGGAGTGTTAGGTGGCACTGAATCATTTTCCTTTTAAATTTTGTTTTCTTATCGTGATAGTTACTTTAGCGCCGACCCTGTACTTAAATTCTGTATCATCAACATCATGTTAGTCTGTGAAAATAAATATGTGAACTGAAGTTTTGGGTTTGATATGTAATAGATGTCACTTGCTTTTCTAGTGCCATAAAGTTTGCTTGCCTTTCATTTCTAATGAAGTTAACTGCTTATTTTTGCTGCAGCAATAATTCCATGGGCTTATGGACAATGGTGTTGAAGAGTTCAATCAAAATGTGTGAAGGAGTGGTCGATTCCATTACTAACATACTTAGCCCCTAAAATCGGACCGTGTTGGAATTATCAAGTAGGCTTGGATGGCTTCGGAGGGCTCTAATGATATTCGTAAAGTGGCTCAAACTACAAGAAATTGATTGCACTATGGCTTGGGAGAGTTGGACTAAAGGTGATAATCACAAAACGTTTAAGAAACAGTTGAATGCAACTAAGGCTAAGCATGTTTTGAGTGTTACATTTTTTTGCTTGGTTGGTTGTCTTCTTTTGTTACTTCTAACATTTCTTACTTTATGCAATCATTTCTATAGGGGGAAAACGGAAGGTCCTTTTTTCACTGGAGTTAATTTCTTTCCGTGGAAAATAATTGTTTTTAATTCATTTTTCACTTTTGTAGTGCTTCATTTCCAATCCATTAAATGAAAATAATAGTCATAAATATGAAAAGAACATCATAACCTTATCATTTGGTTATGAATGTTTAATATAGGTAATTTGACCATTTTACAATTAGTAATTATTTACTTAACTGTAACTCAGCAGGGGCTAAAAAAATAAAAAATAAATGAATGTTGAATGTTTAATATAGGAGTAGAACCCTTTAATTTAAAATTGAGCAATTGATATAATTAAAGTATTTAAGCAGGGGAAAAAAATGAAAGACCTTGTGGGCATCTTTGGGGACACAATAGCCAGTGAAGTACATCTGACCCACCAAGACTTGCATGGAGGTGTCGTCGGCTTTGGCCTCCTTGAGATTATCTTGAAACCACCTCTTCACGCAATCTTAGACCACGTCAGCAAGTGGAACCAGGATCTGTTTGTCCAACCACTTCTCTTCCATCTTCGATTCAACTCGGAGCCCTCTCGGTTTGGTGGGTTCGGGGGGGGGGGGACAATTCTGTTTTTGGGTATGGGATTTATGTGTTTGGGACGCGGGGGTTTGTTGGAGGTCACTATCCTCGCCAATTCTTGGAACCTCGTTGTAGATGGAACTGATTTTTCCATGTACATAAAAAAAACAAGAAACCAAGATAGAGGAACTGGATATACCTGTCTCTCTCGCTTAGTGACTAGATAGATAGACGTAAACAAGTAAGTTTGGAACAATACATGTGCGTTGTGCATGAGAATGCACTTAATATATTGAGTAGTAATATATGTATAAATATTATATTTTAATCAATCTATGCACTCAATATATTAAGTGCATTCTCATGCTTGTATATTCCTTCTCCATGTACATTCATACTACTCTTGTTGTAGCCTCACGAGTTGTACATATATTCAAATGAAGCAGGGCAGGGCAACACCCCAGTGTGGAAAGACAAATTAACCTTCATGGCAGCGTATCCGGGGTCAGGTGAACAATAGAAGCTCATCCTCAAGATTATGGACCGTGACACCTTCTCCTTTTATGACTACCTGGGGCAAGCCTCGTAAGCCATCATTATAGAATTCTTTAGTCCACAATTCTAAGACTGACAGAATTATAGTGGGTGTTCACGGTGGAGTTGTGAGACACATTGGAATGGATAATATTGGTTTAATTTTTCAAATTGAAATGGAAATTATTATTGGCACATTAACACATAATGTTTCTTCATAAAATGGGATCTCTTTTTAATTAAAACATGAGACAGATCATGATAGTAATTATATGGTGACACAGTTGAACTGAAATGTTTCATGAAATCATTTATTTTCAATTGATAATTACATTTCTAACTTAAGAGGGGTGTGCTTGTTGGATACCATAGGTACAAGAAGAAACTAATGGGGAAGAAATTAGAGGATAGAGGCAGAGCAACTATTAGGCTTTATACTTGTAATCCATTAGTAATGCTTTAGACTGTATAAACTGATTTTTCCAAATGAGTGAGATTAGTTAATGTATGTTTCTTAAGGTAACTACCTCAGGGAAATGTCATATTAAATCAGTTCCACTTATAGCCTTTCTAAACCAGAGACATCAGCATCACGGTGGCTCACTGCACCCATCACGATAGTACTATCATGATAAAAACTAATATTAGAACATAAATTAGCCATATAAATCTGAATTGACCAATTCTATCTTGAGTCTTGAGGTAGTAGGGTTTTAGGCCATAACTGAAATGATAATTGACCGTCTTTTTAAATTGTTTAGATTGTTTTATATAGTCTTTTTTGTGATAAAGTTAATAATTCCCCATTTAGGATCTCGGGAGGAGCTGGCAATTGCAGATTTTTTCCCAACCAACAGTCTTTCGCAACCAGCCCTCATGGAAAACACAGGTAGAGTCTCCGGAAATAGAGCCAAAACTGGCCTCCAATTCCGGTACAACCAACAACGAAGAAATCACCTTATTTGTTATGGTAGGTACTTTTTCTTTGTTACTGACAAGGAAAATATACCATAGCACTATTTATATTAATTATGACATTTTGTCTACTGATAGGCATTTGATCTCAAGTTTGTATTCATACTAAACAAATTGTCAAGAAGCAATCTTTATTTCTATAAAGAAAATATTTCTTTTCATATTAGAATATATATGTATTGTTCCTGATTCTTACTTGTACATCCATAGCTCTATCCTTTGTCCCATTACAGGTATTATTGCAACAAAAAATGATTTGGATAGTTAGCTATGTTTTCGACCAACGGCTTGAATGTTAAAATAACACACATGTATGTTTTGTTTCTTATTTCAGTTATGCCATGTTTAAAGAAAGTCGGCGTTTCGAGATGCTGCAAGGTTACTGATCTTGGCATTAGATATCTACTGTCCATTGCAACTTTGGAGAAATTATCCATTTCAAAAACAAGTGTGACTGCAAATAGGGTTACACTTCTCTCTTCGCTTACAAACTTATCAATGCTGGACTTAGGAGGCTGGCATATTACTGATCTAACACTCACTTCTCTCCAGGTAAAACATATTATGGCCCTATGGTGAAATTTCTATGTTTATGGATATTTCACTACAAATATTAGTCCCAATAACATGTTGAATCTTTGAAATATCCTTATCCTTACCATGTTGCGCGCTGATGCTCAAGTCATGAAAATAACATTGTGGCATTGGCCACCCAGATAAGGATAATCCTTTATTTTATTTTATTTATATGTATCGATTAGGATAGTCCATTTTAATTCATGCAAACGCATCTTCTTTGGTCTTACTAAATCTCTCTTCAATTATCATGATTTTAGCAGACACAAGATTTTGATTAATTGCGTCTTTTTTCCCCTGATATTCTAATTGAAGTTGTTTTTGGGACTTCTTTTTACTTAACCTACTAAAAGCTAAAAATTCCTTATTTAGAAGTGGTTCTTGGGTTAATGAACATTTATCTTCCATTTGGGGCCTGTCAAACTCAATTTCATCACCAACCAACAGTTGGGCCTGGCAACATATAATGCGCTCATGTTAGCACCATTGCTGACGCGTGTCAGCAATTTTGTAGAGTTCAAACACATTACTTTTGCATGCAAATTTCTTACTCTAGCCAATTCTTTTTCTATCACGTTGCTTTGCACGATTATCCATATCATGGCCAAATGAGCTGGATTAGGTGATAATCCATTGTCAACCACCCTAAAAACTAGATCATACTGGCCATGCAAAACCTGAATCTTTATGAAAATCAAACATTATAAAAGTGAGAAATGAACTAAAATAATTATTGCTCATGAAAAATAAACCAATCCCAATATATGTTTACATATATATGTTTCCTTCTGAGAAGATGTTCATCAATATATGTTTACATATGTATGTTTCCTTCTTAGGTTGTTCATCAATATTTGTCATATTATTATTTGTTTTCTTTCAATTGAGAATCATGTATTGTTTTTTTATGAATTTTAATTTATAGAGCTGGTTCAGAACTAGTATATCACCGACTTCCTTGGAAAGAGCTTAATGCGCCGTACTTGTTGAGAAGCTTCAGACTAAATAAGGCATCTGGTTTGCAAGTTCTGCCCAGAGAATTATTCCAGTAGTGGACTATTCATACACAACTCCATTGGCATTTAAGCAAGCAGAGCTCTTTATTATTTCGTGAAGAACCACATCCTGTTCCAGTTCATCGCCTTGGAAGGGGTACATCAGGTTAGGATTTGCGAATACATCCAGCACTGAGAAAAAATATTAGCTTATTTTTTTAAATACAGAATTTCCTAGTTAAACTAAAGATGTCTCATCAAATACAAGAAATTACTCTGCTGATCAACATAAGAAGATTTTGTTGTTTCCGGCGGCTTAATCTTGCTGAAATGTTGTCACAGTACATTGATGAATAATTAATTGATTTTTATCAGTCTTCCCTTTGTACTTCCATATTCATATTCCTGTTCCTCCTTGGTTATTATATTATGATCACATATTCCTGCTCCATATTCAGTCTTCCCTTTGTACGTACTGTTTTTTGTTTTTGTTTCAACACTATTTTTAGATGGTTCAACACTGTTGCACTAGAATTTCAGCACTCTTTTGTTTAAGCATTCCTTTAGTTGGCTCACCATTGAACTCGCTGCACTAGAATTTCAGCACTGTTTCATTTATTTTTCATTTTAGATGTTCCATGTTTCAGGTTACGCAACTATAGTGATTGATGGAGGTAAATGAAACGAGTGTAAGTAGACATGTTTTTTTCATTTTGATATTTTGTTGAGAAAAGTAAGTGCATGTAAATGTTTTCTTCTTTTGTTAAAGAGTGTTTTTGGTTTTTGAATTTTGGTACTGTTGGATTCACTTATCTATATTTACCAATGGTAATGTTTACCAATAGTTATGATTACGAATTCAAGGTACTGATTTGATTTCTTTATTGAGTATGTGTATAAATTACTATTGAAGTTCTAATATATGTTTTGATTTGTCTTTGCTCGCTTATTTTAGGTTTCGACGATTTGAAAATTGGGAGAAAATATTTTTTGATAAAAAAGGTGACAGTGCTGGGACCGCGGGACATGCATACGAGGCAATGAACAATGTAGGATATCTGGACTCTAATCTCATAAGCGTCATATGTTGAATATTGTTGTGTTATTTTTTTATTTCTTAAACAGGGCGGATAGTCCTATAAATAAAGGAAGCTCTGTTCAATTTTTTTTATATTGTTTACTAATATTTGTGTTATGTAATAAATATTTTTGAATTAAGTATTGGTGTTTTTTTCACGAATTGAGTTGGTATTTGTTTATATGATGTTTATGATGGATTATTTGTATTATTGTTGGAGTATTTTTTTCTTTCTTAAATGAGGTTGGTAGTTTTATAAACAAAGGAAACTCTCAAAAAAATTAAATTGTTTGTGTTTATTTTCGAATCGATTAGTTTGAACTATGATTAGGTCACTATTTTTGTATATGTTCTTAGGATTTAATTAGTGTTCCTGATTTTAATTTCCTGATATTGGATCTTGAATTTTTTTTTAAATATGTACTAAGATTAGTAACATAATTTTACCGTTACTGTTAGTAACAGAATTTCACTGTTGCTAATTCCGAATTTTCTGTGACTATTAGTAACATAAATTTTCCGTTACTAATTCTGAATTTTTCGTTACCATTAGTAACACAACTTTAGCGTTACTAATTCTGAATTTTACCGTTACTATTAGTAACAGAATTTTACTGTTACGAATTCTGAATTTTACCGTTGCCATTAGTAATAGAATTTACCGTTACTAATTCTGAATTTTACCGTTACTATTAGTAACAGAACTTTTCCGTTACTAGCTTCGTGCCCCACGACTTTTTTCTAACGAAAAAATTGTGTTACTAATATTTTTAGTAACGGTAAAATTGTGTTACTAATGGCGTGTTTTAGTGTAGTGTATATATTCACCTTGAAAGATCTTAATCTTTGACAATGATGATGGATATAATTTTTAAAAGATTATAAATTTACCTACTTTACTATCCCGGAAAGGGTATTGTAGTTGTTAATGCTTTAAGCCATAAGACCCAAGGAAGTCATCACGGTATGTTTGTATTTTTAGAAATCATTGGAGATTTCAATTTATAAGGAGATCCTTTAACAACATGAATTTCATTACATAACATCGTCATTTGCCCCATTCTTCAAAAGAAAATCAGAGACCTTCGGGATTAAGATGAATTTTTGCTTTCCCAAAAATAGAAACTTCAAGATAACATCCCCGAACAAGATTGGACTCCAGACTCCAAACGTGGATTACAAATCAAGAACTGAGTATGTGTTCCTATCATCTCATCACTTCGAAAATAAATTTTACATGAAGTTCACCATTCAAAAATTATGGTTCACCCTGGTAATACCAAATCATATCGGAATTTTAAGCAATAATACTAGTGGTCCGGCATAAAAAAGGATGTTGTACGCTTCGCAGCCAAGTGTCTAACCCGTCAACTAGTGAAAATCAAACACCAATATCCCAACAATTTTCTCCAACCCCTTTCTATTCCATAATGGAAATGGGATCATATAGGAATGGATTTCGTTAGCGGAATACCTCAAACAATTCAAGGTTTTAAGGCTATATGGGTTCTCATTGACCATCTTATAAAAGCTGCCCATTTTATACCAGCCAGATCCACCGACTCTTTTCAAAACGTAAGTGAACTATACATCAAGGAAATTGTGTGATTACACAGTGTACCTATTTCTATTATATCCAACCAAGACCTCATATTCATAGGAAAATTCTGGCAAGCATTACAAACGGCCTTAAGAACCAAACTTCACCTAAGTACCCATTTCATCCCCAAACATATGGTCAATATAAATTAGTAATTCAAAATTTAGAAGATATGCTATGAGCCTGTACTTTACATTTTTTCAATTCATGGAATAAATATCTCGCTTTGATCAAATTCTCCTACAACAACAACTATCAAACAAACATTCAAACCACCTTGTGCGGACAATTATCTGGATACCCCTTCAATTCACCCCTATGCTGGAATGAATCTGGTGAGAACTATTCACTTGGACCGAAAATCATTGCCTAAACCACATAAAAGTTACACCTCATTAGAGAAAGATTACATTCAGTACAGAGACGACAAAAGAGTTACATCGACACTCGGCAAAAATCGATAGAATTCCAAATCAATGATCGAGTGTTTTTACGAGTATGCCTCTGAAAAGGAATAACATGCTTTGGAAAGAAAGGTAAGCTATCACCCCACTATATCGATCCTTTCAAAATTTTGGAACATCTTGGACCAATAGCCCATCGATTTTAATTACCTCCTAAACTATCTAACATACATAACATATTTCATGTATCGCAACTGCGAAAATACATTACAGATTCCAATCACATCATTACATGGAAAAATATCACTATTAAACCTAACCATGAAATTAAAAAAGTTCCTATCCAAATTATGGATGGACAAGAAAAAGTTTTCTGACTCAAAACCATACCCTTAATCAAAGTTCTTTGTCAATATCACGAAACTCAAGAAGCTACATGGGAAACATAAGATGTGATGAGACAACAATACCCTGCACTTCTCATAGGTAATTTCGAGGTTGAAATTTTCTTTTGGCAGGAAGAATGTAATAACCTACTTCCAAATTACTCTTTAGGCTTTTTATTTAGCAAATTCCAAAACATAACCCTACTATTTTCCCTAATTACCAAAATTCTCTTACAGTTAGAATTAGAACAATTTACACATTCTTATGCCTATTGAACCCCAACTTTCAATCAAAGTTTCACCTAAGGACATATATTTTTATAGAATTTCCATAAACTAATCCATTGAGTTTGTTAATTACATAAAAACCCCTAAAGTTTGATTAAATAAATTTAGATCTTGAAACTTATTTGAAAACTCACCAAAGACTCAAACTTAAACTCAAACTTATTTAGACTTTTACCCCTTATGACATGACACCTGCTGGATGCCCAGCATGGGCGGTACCATGTGGATTACATGAGATACCCTTTTATATCTAATGGAATGAATCTAGGAACTTGTGTAAACCAGCCCAAAACTCACCTTAAATTCAACTAATCAACTCCCCTGACTGAACCCTATAAATACCCCTTATTACCACAGTCGAGTACCATATCAATTGAGTGCAACTTCAAAGTAAAGTTTGAGAGTTATTTTCATTTATGTGATTTTATGTTTGAATGCATAATTATTGAATGTGTTTATATTTCTGCATATCTTTAAAGTAGAAATACGTTTTTACATGGATTAGTTAACGTGTATATGCTATGTATTAGCTCAAAAACAAAAAACAAAAAACAAAAGCCTGAGCTTGAATGGTGGATTCTACTTCCCTAGCTTTAAACCCAGTTCCAAAGTAGGGTAAGTCGAGTTTTGGTTCTCAAGAACCTATATTTATGTTTAATTGAAGTAAGAACAACCCTTAATACCCCAAATTAGAATTTGAAGTTTCCGGCCTAGAAAATTTCAGAGATCAAATTCTCAGTTTTTACTCCACCAAATTCCTCAACCCAAGATTAAACTTTTCCATTTTTAACATAGAACGATACCTTTATAACTTACAAGCAGTTTCGTTTGGTCAAACTTTTACCTTTTTTCAGAAAATCAATAACTCGATTTAGTCCACCAAAATCCGTAAAACTAATATCGCTAGATTCGTCTTTGAAAATTGGACAAATTTTATTCAGGAATCAACTTAAAAAAAATTCTATATTGTTTGGAAATCAAGGTCAAATCCTAAAAACCCTAAAGTCAAATTTTGAGAGGTTAAAGACAATTAAACTTCGTATGCACGAGTGCCAGTCAAACCATGCGCATCCCAGATTTGAGTGAGCGTGTGAGAGTGCGTCCCCAAACAAAAATTTCTATTTTTACAATATTTCTATTTTTTAATTCTGAATAATTTGGTAGATTACAACCCCTTGTTTGCATTCTAGGAAAGTGTTTTCCCACTAAAATTAGTTTTAAGTTTAAAATTAAAACTTTCATATTCACACTTAACCCCCTGCCTACTTTTTCAAGTATTGCAAATACTCCCCAAATGTTTTCTGCAAATACCTGAGTACAAATAGACCTACTTTAGTCTCCTGACACTAAACCTTAATCCTAATGAATAAGGATAAAATAGTTCAATACAAAGGTTTTGAAAATTATATTTTAAACCCCTTTAAAGTATTTTACACTAAAATTCTTACTTAAATTCCACATTGCTACATTATATTCTCTTTGTTTTGGACCTATGGTAGACTACCCAATATACCATCAATTTAGCCTCACACTAACCGGAAATCATAATACCCAAAGTAAGTGAAATAAATTTCAATATTAAATCATTTTGAACTCTTGTCTTTCAATTACTGATTGTTATATCACTTTGTGATACTTTTGAACTCCAAGTTTAATCCTAAACTCCTTTGAATAGTTCAAACTTACATAGTAATATTTATTCCCTCGACGTCAACTATTCCAAAATCCCTAAACCCCATCACCCTAACCGAACTCTATAAGATATTGTTAATTGCATATAACCCTGCAATTTATTATTATTTTCAATATAAAACCTTTAGTAGCATACCTAATTGTCTAGGTATTAGACTCAGTATACCCACGGTAAATTTAATTAGCCTGTAGGACTCAAATGTTGAGTGGCTAGTTGTTATTTGCTACATACGTATGAGTGTCAATAAGTTAAGTGTGCCAAAGCAATTTATTATTCCCCAATTATTGCCATTGCCTGTTAAAGTATATTTATATGCCTTGATCGATATTATAACTGTACGTCTACGCTGTTGAAACCCAATAATCGATAATTTATTGGTTATCAGGTTATATTCTGAACCAATATTATCGTAACTTGATCCTCAATTATCCAGATATCTTCACCCTACTATTCATTTAACCTGATAGTCTTATGATATTTTAGTTTGTTTCAACGGTAAAAAGTCAAGAAATTACTAATGCTCTCTAACCCTTATCATCTCCTATATCTTGTATAGAAATAAAAATTATCTACTTGGCATATTTGCTTAATTACTTTCCTTCCAAAGAACGACGAGCTTCAAGAAGATTATTTATCTCCCTCGTATTTGAACTTCTATTAACTTCTACCTTCGAAAAATTCGTGTTTACGTACGTATGGGCAGCGATAGACAAGGATGGCAATCCCCGTTGGAATTTCTACGCCATAACCTTTCAGCTTCTATGAACTCTGAGTGTCTCTTCAATGTTTCAAATTTATGTACGGTCAAATAAGTAATAATGTATTTCATTTATTTACCAGACTTCAATATGTAAGAAGATGGTAGGCATCTCCCTAATAAAAGCCTTTTCATTTTCGCTACATTCCTATAATTGTATTCATATTTATTCTCATTTATTATCACACCACTTAAATCTACTCTTATTTACTAGCACGAACATATATATTTGCGGATGCGACACGACTTGTTGACACCCCCCAGCCTCAAACATCTCGTGCATGCATGGAAACCATGAAAAAGGTATTGATGAAATATCTAACTAAATCCGTTATGGAAAATCAACCATCATGTGGGTAGAATATTCTTCTTCAAAACTTCTACATCTTTCCCTACAGGTGTCATGCTCATTATCTGATCACTCATTCACATGTGAAGTTCATGGCTTGGGTGATAGTGTGCACCCCCAAGACTATCAATGTCATCTTGTGCCTCCTTTACCAATAATCGATCTCCAAGATAACCCTACTACTACACTGAATTCGTAGAGAGATAAAGAGAGCTTGTATGATCCTTTAATGTCTTTTTCCCATCTTTATAGTGAAAATGCCCCCAAACTTTGCATAGTGGATGCAGGCTAAGGCCGAATCACATAAATATATCTGTTCCTCTATTTTCTCTCATCCCTTCTGTCATTTTACTCACACTCACCATTCCTAAGTAAGCTCCTAAACATGTTGAATTCTCAAGGATGATTTCCAACATTATCACATATATTCATCTCATGCAATAGTTCTTACATGCACACCAATTTTGGTAAAAAAATATGGAAATGACATTATTGGAAGTAGAACATCTCATTTAGTGCATGAAAAGAACACCAACGCTCGAGATTGTAAAAAGTGTGTGCATAAAATGTGATGATGAGAGACTAACATTATCGAATATGGTCACATATAAAAATAGCGATGCCTAAGAAGACATAATTAAGCAGTATAGTAGAATAACCAATTCTATCACGCAATGATAGGACACAGAGAAAAGGGAGTAAAATGATGCTTCAAAGAGGGTATTAACGTCACAAAACATAAAAAACAAATGCCAAATCTTTTTGTGATTTTTAGAAATAAAACAAAAGATAAAATATTTTTGGAATTTTTTTATAAAAGTATATAGAAAAATGTATAATCTAGTTTAGGGAGAAAAGGAATATCTACAAACGCACACCCTAAACACACACCCTAAAGGTTAAGTGAAGATATTGACAATTGATGTTGGATGCTCACATAGCTCTAGGACATGACTCTCTCCTCAACAAGATCACATATGAAATGTTCGCGTATCCTAATGTGCTTCGTGAAAGAATGTTGAACAAGATTACAAAATATATGAATTTCACTCGTATTATCGTATGATATAGTCACTGTGCATTGGGAGATCCCATAATATTCCAAGAGTTGTTTCATCCACAAGAGTTATGCGCAACAACTCCTAGCAGCTATGCACTAAGCCTCTTCCATGGATAAGGATATTGAGTTTTGATTCTTTTTTAACAAAAAGACAAGAGAACTCCCAAAGTAAAAAAGCCAACCAAGGTGCTCCTACAACCATCAATGTCCCTGGCCCAGTATACATCTAAATAGGCATATAATTAGTCATTGGTATCATAGGAATACCAAATATCGTTGGAAATAATGCCACTCGCATATTTGATGATATGTTTAAGGGCAAGCAAGTGGGACTCTTTTGGGGATGATTGATAATGTGCACATAGTCTAACAATCAAGGAAATGTCAGGATGACTAGCAGTTCAATATAGAAGACTACTCATCATTCTCCCAAAGTGTTTTTTCTAATTGTCCTTTCTCTAAACATCTTTACTAAGCTTATTCATAGTACTCATCGGTGTATGTGCGTGTTGAGTAATGTCTAAACCAAACTTCTTCATTAGATCCCCTATATATTTGGCTTGGGATATGAAAACCCCATCCTCTAATAGATGAGATTGAAGGCCTAAAAA
Organism: Sambucus nigra; assembly: GCA_949130495.1. Lineage (NCBI taxonomy): Eukaryota > Viridiplantae > Streptophyta > Magnoliopsida > Dipsacales > Adoxaceae > Sambucus > Sambucus nigra. The sequence continues at coordinate 39,878,109 of OX422220.1, forward strand.
GAAGGTAAGGTCACCTACTATACTCATCTCTAACTCACTAGTCATCTCTTTCCCAAAACGATGAGTATGTCCATTATAAGTGGAACTCAAAACAATGTCGTTAATATAGACTTGAGAGACCAAAATATCCACCTTTTAATTATGCACGAACAATGTCATATCAACTTCCGCTCTCTTGAAACCACGGTCCGAGAGATAAGAAGTAAGATTCTCACATCAAGATCGAGGATCTTGTTTCAATCCATATAGGGCCTTTTAAAAAAAAGACACGACCGGGGAATCTTTAATATTTAAACCCTTTCTATTGTTCCACATAGACCTACTCCTATAGAATGCCATTAAGAAATGAACTATTGACATCCATTTTATACAACTTTAATTTTAGGTGACGTGTAATGGCTAGAAAAAGGCAAACAGACTCTAACCTAGTAATAGGAGCAAATGTCTCCTCAAAGTTGATGCCCTCAATTTGAATGTAACCTTGAGAAACCAACCTAGATTTGTTTGGAACAATGATACCATGCTTATCCATATTATTTTTATATACACATTTGGTACCAATAACATTTGTGTCTATGTCGCGAGACTAACTCCCAGACATCATTCTTTTTAAATTGAAGCAACTTTTCTTGCATGGCATTAATCCAGTTCTTCTTTGAGTACTTCTTAGGTGTTCTTGGACTCGATTTGGGAAGTATGACAAAAATGGTTAACCTCATTTTCCATCTGAGCACGAGTCTTGACACCTTTGTTTATATATCTAATAATGTTCCTAGGGTCATGAATCTTTTAAACCTAAGATGGTTGATCATCTTTATTAAGAGTGGGATCCACCACATCGTTGTGGAAAATGATTGGGTCATCACTAGGGGTGAATCATTCTCATAAATAAGATAACAATCGATAAATCTCACACGAATCATCTTTATTAGTGACATTTATCGATTCCATGATCTTAGATCGTTTAAGGTTGTAAACCCTGTAAGCCCGAGTATAAGATGAATAGCCAAAAAATATTCCCTCATCATTCCTAAAGTCAAACTTTCCTAAGTTCTTTCTATCTCTAATAATGTATCAAGGAATCCCAAATACACAGAAATAAGATACATTAGGCTTTTCTCATTCCACAATTCATAAGGCATTTTAGTAGTATGTGGACAAAGAAAAACTCACTTCACTATGTGAGAAGCAGCATTTTAGTAGTATGAAGAAGAAGATAAACTGGTTCACCACCTCAGCCTAAAAGTATCTAGGCATATTTCGACCAAGTACCATAGATCTTTCCATCTCTTTAATGGTCCTATTCTTTCTCTTAAAAATTCCATTTCGTTGAGGTGTGAGTACCGCTATAAATTCATATTTGATGCACAAACCATCACAAAACTCTTCAACACCGACACCAAGGAATTCCGTACAATTATCACTTCTAAGTCGATTAATAGTGATATTATATTGATTTTGGAAGACACGACGCATTATTTTAAGAAACTCAATGGCATCTAATTTTTTCCTAAGGAATCCCACAGAAGAATACTTTGAAAAATCATCAATGATCACTAGGATATACCGTTTACCACCGACTCTCCATATTCATTGGACTTGTAAGATCCATGTGTATCAATTATAATACATGAGATGTATTAATAGTATTTAACTTCTAATGTGGACTCTTGATTTGCTTCCATGTTGGCATGGATAGCAAACTAAGAAGTTGGTTTCCTAGAGATGGTAAGCCTGGGACTAGGTCTTTACTTACAACAGAATCGAGATCCCAATAGTTCACACGATGTAATCTTTGGTGCCAACGGTCTACAGGGGGATCATAGAACTATTGCAGACAAATGAGGATTTAGGAATGATACCATAACATTTATCAGATGTCCTCACACCTTGCACTACAATCTTACTGGAATCATTGTAGACACAATATTTCGATTGGTTAAATTTAATTGCAAGGTTTTTAAATTGCAATTGGATAATTATTATAAGTTTGATTTCAACTAATTAACATAAAGCCCATTGTCTAGATTCAGAAATCCAAAAACCTCAATAGTTCCCCGTCCTAACACGTAGATCGACTCCCATCACCAAAAGTGACTTTACCTTCCTTATGACCCTTAAGTTTGGTAAAAAGTGATTTATCACCTATCATATGTCATGAGAAACCACTGTCAAATTACCATTGGGATGTATTGTAATCTTTTAGAAAAACATGAATAACAAGAGCTTTACTATCATTCTCTTTCATAACCCAAGTATGTGTATAACGTGTGGGCGTCATCTTCCTTTTGCACTTTCTATTGTTGTTCCTAGCTTGAAATTTGAATGAGTTCCACGAGGAGTAAAAAATATTTAGAACTCTTCCATTAACCCTTTTGAGGTATGAACAAGATATTCAACCTCCTTTCTCAAGCTAGACAAGTGGCTATAATCGGATGAGGGGGTATGAGAATAAGAATTCCTCTCAAGCTTGTAGAAAAAATCTCTAAGATGTATCATTCTTTTAAAATAGTTACAAGCATAGGGTTGAACGAATTTCAACTTCTTAATATTCTTAGGAGGGTTCCTTTTGATGAATTAGGTTTTTAAGTGTTTAATACATGAACAAACTTGGCAATGGGATCAAATTTAGACTTAAAAGATTAACCATCATATCCTATGTACTTTATGTCTTGATATCCTTTCTCCTTATACCCGAGGATAGGTCCGAGAAACAACTTCCTCATTCTCTCGCAGTTTTCCTCAAGAGTTAATTTAACCTCACAATAAACCTCAAGATCTTTCTTGAGAATGTAAATATTGGCTTCAAGCTTCTCACGGACATCTAAATAATAATGAAGATCATCAGAAAGTCTTGTGACTTTGGAAATTAACTTTTATCTCTCTCTTTTCCCACAAAACTAAGCTTCTCAGACAAATGAACTTTGATTGCCTTGAGTTGACTCACCAATACCTCAATATGTTTCAAGGAAACCAAATCCTTTCCAAGCGTTAGCACCTTGATTGTCAATTTTTTATTCCTCTTCTAAATTTTCATGGCTCAGTGTAGAGCTCATAATAAGTAGTTTGGAGATCACCTTCATTATTATCTCCATCACTGAAACTGTCATCTTTTTCACTATATAGGGAATAAATAAGATCTAGAGTCAATATAATCATGAATAATATTTTCATTATTCGAATGAGACATACTGGAATTACTTGCATGACTAGAAGCGAACACAGTGAAGTTGCATCCAAGAGGAGAGCTATTACATGTATCATCTGACTTGACATCACTATCGATTAGAGCAGAACTGTAAAGATCTTTGCTTTTTCCCCATCTCTTAAGCTTAGTGGGACTTTCAAACGCTCTGTGACCGCGACCATCACACTCATACCATCTCACATAATCATCTTTCTTAGAGTTATCATTTTCATTTTTCATAAACTCGCGATCATAGAAATTCGTTCCTTCCTTATTATATTTGATTTTCTCGAAATTCTCTTTATCAAACATTGAATTTTTTTTCTTGAAGTTGAGAAAATTTTAAATTTTTTAATTTCTTTTTAGAAAATAAGGCTTTGTCATTAGGGTCTAAGTTTGTCTCGTGATGTTCTTGTCCTTTCTCTTTGGGATTTTAAGACACATGTCAAACCCATAGGTTTGAAGGTCACCAATAGGCTCTTCTAATTTCATAGCATCGGTGTTTCCCAAAGAATTTAAGATAGTGACTTTCGGGTTAAACCTTTCAGGTAAGGCCTTAAGATTTTCTTCACAACTCGAGTTTCAGGAATTCTTTCTCCCAAATTGAATGAGGAATTAACGATGTCTGAGAAACAATAATAGAACTCATCAAATGTTTCATTCTCATTCGTAGAGATGGTTTCAAATTGGGTAGTTATAGTTTGGATCTTGGAAGCTTTCACAACATTTGTTCATTCATGCGTAAGTAAGATTGTGTCCCAAGCCTCCTTATATGTTTCATACATAATTATTCGACGGAACTCCTCAGGTGAGACATCATTCAATAATGCATTGAGACCAGAAAAATTATTGTTAGACAATTTATGTTCATCCTCAGTCTAACTCTCTATCAGTTTAGGAATGGTGTGCTCTCCTATAATTGTTTTAGGTGAATTACACCCTCTAATACCACCATCCACACTCTCTCATCTATCAACTTAAGAGCAACTTTCATACGGGACTTCCAAAATGTGTAATTTGATCCGTTAAACATTGGTAACCAATTTATTTACTCCGTAGAAAATCCCCGAGAAAAATATGCCTAAATAACTTATAGACAACCGCTTAGATATCAATTCAACTAACCTAAGATATACAATAAATTCAAATAATTCAGCTAAGCCTTGGTAAGAATGATTCTCAAATGATTATTAACTTTAATATTTATTAACCTAATAATTAAGTTGACATGTAAGATAAGTACACTAATAAAAAATCAGAACAATCACACGAGAGACGGTAATGTACGAGGAAATCCCAACTGGGAAAAACCTCAGATGACCAGTCCTAGAAAAAATTCACTACAGAGAAGGATTTAGAAAAGAACATAAAATGACTTACAACACTATACTCCTCAAGTCTATGCAGATGAATGTCTTAACACCTTCCTCTACATCACTATGCAATCCAACGTCAGTTTCATAGCATCTCCTTGCCTTGGACTCCGCCGATAGCCTCAACTATCACCCGCTTATGTGGAATCAACCTGATGAAAATATGTATGATGAAAATTTCTAGGGTTTAAATCTTAAGCAACGATCAAGATAAACAATCTTGTATTTGGATATTAGGTTTTGAAATTGTTTTCAAGATATGGAGGCTCAAAAATTGTTTATGCAAAAGGAGAAACTCTCAAATGGATAGCTAACTCAATTTTCTAGAAGGTGGGACATTTTGAATAGGTAAAAACCAATTTCTTGAAATTTTTTCCATTCCTTCGAAAAAGAATAGGGTCATTCGAATGACTTCATATATCTTGTTGGAAATAGGAAAAGTTCGTTCAAATGAAAATGAATTTTCCTTTGAACACCTTTCCAACTAGATGTGTCTTGCTAGATAGAGAAACCCTAATTTTAAAGTCATTTGAAGTACGATCGAATGAGAATAGATTCTCATTAGAACTCTCATTCGAATGAGATTGGCTTCTCATTAGAACGATGAAAAAAAATTATTCTTTTAAAAAAAATTCAAATGAAAAATTGCCTTAAAAAAATATCCAAATACCATAATGGTTATTTTGATGGTAAAATGACATATACCTTTGATCTCAAGAAACCTATATTGAGTACAATCATGTAGTATTTGGTATAGTTGCTTGCATGTATCGGTTCATAAGCTTGGGTAACAAATTTATGATAATCCTATAACTTACATGTTTTGACCAACATAATAAACCAATGCATATATAAAACTCAATTGGAAATTTTCCCTTACACTACTTGAATTTTATATTTGTAACTTCTATAAGATGCATTTTTGGTGTAAGTATTGGTAGTGGAGGTGTGGAAAGTGGTGAGGAAAAGGATGTTGTGGGAGGATGTAAAAAGAATATTATGAAAGTGATGCAATGAAAGTTGTTGCATTGATTTCAAGATTGAAGATCCTTAATAGTGAGGTTAGGGTCCCCTTAAATAACAAACCCTAAATGAATAAAAATACCAAGATTACCCCAAGGGGGATGCCAGATGGAATACTGGTTTCCTTACCCACCATCATGGTGGAAAATTTAGTGGCCAAGTAAACTCATACATGCTTACAGGTAGACGAGTTGTCATGGAGATAGGTAGGAAAAATTGGTTTTCGGCTATAAAATAAAAACCATAGGTCTGATTCACGCATGAACATAAAAGTCTAAAAAATAACTACGAAATTTTATTGCGATATTGTCGGGTTTGAAAGTTGATCAAAGTGAAATGGAAATCGTAGAGCGTGACGTTATTCTCTAGTTAGGATTTGAAGGAGGATAGGGGATCTAGGACATGAAGGGACTTTGTTTCAAATATGTATATGAGTGTGGGGGGTATTATAAAGGTATGTTTACAAACTCCAAATGGCAGAAAATATAACCAAGTATATGAGTGTGATTCATGTTACTGAGAAAGGCCCATCTTCTTCTGTCTCACAAGGTAAGAAGAAGACGGGAAATTCTCACGCATAACATGTGGTAGTTATGAATAAATTTAAGACTTGGGGAGTAGGTATGAATCTGAAAGTTGACTATTATATCTTCAAATGGTGAGGACAATGGAAGAAAAAATACTTGATCATCTTATCACGGAAGAATGGAAATAGTAATTTCTCCTATATCATTAAGACATGTTTTATGGTGCAATCTATCGGTACCTTGTGTGTTGATTCAGGATCCAATAATCACGTTTACAATTATGTATTAGTTTTCTAGGAAACCAGGGAGCTCGGTGATGGATAAATGTTTTTGTTCATGGATGATCATCACATGGAAGCAATAATAGCAGTAGGAAATTTAGTTTTAAATTCTCATGAATACAATAAGTTAATATTGTTAGATTTTTTTAAGTTCTTAGAATTAAAAGAAATTTGGTTCGATTTATAAACTTATGGTGCATGGATATTTGGTTTATTATAATAAATGATTTCTTTATAATTAGAAATGAAAAATCACTTTTCTATTATGTTGCATTTGAAAATGATCTTTATATTATAAGACTCGCCTCACCATTACTGCTTAATAATAAAATGTGCCTTAAATGGAAATAGACTAAATAGAAAAACCCCTTCTAAGTTTAACCAAATGTCTTTGTCACTTACACTTATGGCATATAAATCCAAAAAGAATTGAAAGACTAGTCTTAAATGGATAACTAAGTTTTTGAAAATCCACCCAATTCTAATTTTTGAATCCTACTTAGTGCTTAAGATCATGAATAGATAATTTATGACCAAGAGGTATAGAGACAAAGATGTTTTTGGTATTGGTTCATTCTGATTTGTGTGTCCTCGTGACTATCATGTCAGGAGATGGCCATGAGTACTTCATCATTTTAATTGATGATGACTCGAGAGTTGGATATGTTTACCTTGTACACCACTAGTCTGAAGCCTTTAATAAGTTCAAATTTTTAAAGGCTAAGGTATCTCGTAGGCATTGTAAACTAATCCAAACTCTATGATCTAATCATAATAAAGAGTAACACTTGTGAGAGTCTAGGAATCACTTATCGTAGGTTGGGATTACAAAGAAGTTGTAGGCATCAGGCTTTCCATAGAAAAATCATGTAGCTGAAAGGAGGAACATGAATCGTTTAGACTTAGTTAGATCCTCTATCAATTATTCATACATATCATATTCCTTTTTAGGTTTTATACCAGAGATGACTTCTTATTCATTGAGCTTAGTTCGTTCAAAATCCGTCTCAATGACTCTACTGAACTATAGACTAGGACCAAGCTTACTTTTGGATGTTTTTGAGTTTGGGGTTTCCTAAGATGTGTTACATAAGGACATAAAGAAATTAGATTAAAGGATGGATGTAGGTATTTTTTTGGGTTATCCTAAAGGAACTAAGGTTGGCCAATTTTATAATACTAAGGACCGAGGGTATTTGTTTGCAAAAATGCTCTATATACTTATAGGAAAATTACATGATTGATCACAAGACCAAGAGCAATATTATCTTGCAATAGCTAAGAGGTAAACACCAAGTTATTTCTTGTGGACCACTCATAAAGGATGAAATACAATATGTGTCACTTATACTTTACCATAAGTGGAGCCATATCGTAATGGGAGAGTTGGGCATTCACCTGTCATATTAGTGCCTACGTGTGAACATTTTAGTGAGATACCATGAGAACATGAACTGGATCCTAGAAACTATGGTAAGGCACTCCAAGATAAATATTTTTATTTTCGGCTTATGTCTATAAATACCTGTATTTTTCGAATAAATTTGGGAACTTATAAACTTTCCTGATGGGATAAAACATTTTTTGTACAAGGATTTATAAGAAAAAAGATAGGGGTACATTGGAAGCTAAAAATCTTCAAGGTAATTCTTATTATGAAATGATTAACTAGCATGAGGGGATTGATGATGACAAAACCTTTGGCTAATAACAGTGTGTTATGGGACCTGATCAAGACTCGAGGGAGATGCGGGAGGCTAATGCAAACTGCGGAGTGGGTCAATATTTTATTTATCCCTACTAGGATGTGAGAGTTCTTGTCTCTTAGTCTTCCATTTTAGCTTAAGGTTAGGTTTCAGTATGTGGATGTAAACCCCTGGAAGCCGTTCAACACCATATTAAGTTTCTGGATTTGTTTGTGGGCCCCTATTATGTCCTAATCCTAAGTTATTTATTTGAGGGTTTTTTGGTTATTCAGAGTTTCCAGTATATGTTATATAAAAACAAACAAAAATGGTTATAGTTATCCCTTTTGGTTTAATCCTAATGCAAATTTATGTATATGGGTGATCCAGAAATTCTTATTGTGGGTTTGGGAATCGGTTTATGAGTGTGGAAGGTATTAGTCACTCCACTTTTTCTGCATGCTTCATTATATATATACTTATTAACTATATTTACATCATGTTACTACTTTTAGTTTATTTTAAAACATGGTGAGAAACCTTAGTTTGAAAATCCCTTAAATTGTAAATATATGATTAGGTATGAAATTGTGTTAGTGAGAAGTGTAGAAGCGTCACTTAATCGGTGTGGTTACACAAGAGTTCTTGTGTGTTAATGTGTATTAATTTAATAGGTGGTAGTTAATATATACACATAAGCACGCGAGAAAGTTCGACTTGTGAAACGGGAGTCCATGAATATGTGTATATGTTTTCATGCACGAGAAATCACGTCTTGAAATAGTTTGAGATCTCATTTGTGGTGTGAGAAAGGGTTTAAATACTTATATGAGATGTTAAAGAATTTATTTTATGACAAAATATCAAGAGATATATTGGCAAGTATTATGCTCATAAGGACTCGGTATTGGGCCTACGTACCAATGTAGCCATGAGATCAAAGCTTCCATAATACGGTTTTTGTAACTAGTCATATTGAAGCATTCTAATGTGATATGTGTGCAAGTGTGAGGACTTGGATTAAAAGGCGGAGAATCTATCTGTGAGATATAGGGTAGATTTTGTGGATGTTTAGAATATGAGGGGGCCTGAAGGCACTAACAAGGGCACATATTGTAATGATTATTGGACAAATATTAGACAGAAGATGTTGTTGAACCTTTAGACTAGTTCAGAGGTGCAAAATGAGTGGTGTATTTGGGGTTGGGGTGGACTAAAATTCATGAAAAAATATTTATGTATCCCTTATCGACCTCGCTAAATTCTCAAGGTAACGTAGAACCACGGGTTGACTCTAAGTGATAGAGATCACAAGTTCCTATGAGAAAGGGGGTTTGGAATAGAAATTAAGGAATCCTTAATTGATAATACACAATGAGACATATTATAAGAGTGTATTCAGGAGGTATTGAGATCAAATATATGTATCACTAACAAACATGACATATTTACGGGTGTAGGCAATGGAATATCGAGTATATAATGTACCACATTATGGTATTTATGGAGCCCGGTACTTAATATAAATTTTTCGTTATGAGTTGGAGTGTTATATTAATATCCTAAAAATACATTAATCAGATATAGGTGTTTGGTATGTAGTTTAGGAAAACAAAAATTCTAGTGTGCCTCTGTTGGGACGGGATTTGTTCACTCGAAGAAGTGGTGAAGAGTATTATAATTTTAGACTTTGGTTCTAGCAAAATTTGGGGCAACTCGGTTCACATACACTTTCTTGAGAATGCTTTGGAAGATTATATTTACAGTTTGTACCAAGTTGTATATTTTATTAGAATTTATTTAACATATGCGTATGTCATTTATCTAAAAAATAGATGTTCTAGGTGAAAAAAAAGGCTTTAATTACATGCGATGTAAAATGCATACCCGGTCCCCTAATGGGTTTCATAATAAGTGATTTAGAGAGATATGGACAATTTGTATCAGATAATATATTTTTCGATTGACTCAAGATTTTTATAGATTTTTTTACCCTCATAGCATGAGCCAAATTTTTTCGGGGTAGTGTCCCCTATGAGGTGGCACTATTGGGTAGAGATTCATTTGGAAGAACTGACTTTTGTAGGGTGCACCCATTTCTTTGCCTCTGTTTCTCCGAGGAATTGTATTTTTTGAAGTTTTAACTTCTCCTGGGATTTTGGTCTGAGCTCGAGTGTCTCAGACGCTGGAGATTGAAGAAAGTTTAAAAACAAAATCAGTGTCGGGTTTTGGGGTGATTTTTAAAGTTGGTGGGGGACCTTTTTATAGGGGTTGATTTGAATCCATTGACCGAACGATTAATGGATTAATTAAATGTGCCATGTGTAGGGTGGATCTCCATCCATTAATCGTTCAACTAATGGAGGAGATTTTGTAATGACTGTCAGTTCTTTGACCATTCAGTTAAAGGACCTATCTCAATTAATTTTTATTTTATGCTTGGTTTTTAAAGAAGTTTCTCTTATCCCCAAACCTTTTCAATGGATTATGGAAAATAAAATTTTACCCTCCTATTTTAATGGAGTCTTATTTCCACCTATTTCAATTATTAAAGTGACAGTGGGAGAAGGAGGCAAGCCTCGATTACGAATCGAGATGTACATAGAGGTGGTTGACTAATGGTGTGCATGTGAGGATACTATTCATTAAAAATATGATGGAAATAGGTTTGCCTATTGGGTATAGGTATGCATGTGGGTGGGAAAGGAAGTGTGTATAAAACCGAGGGTGAAAGTGGGGTTGTTTCTGAAAAGGGGGACCTTTAACCGTTCACTTATCGTATGGGTGAAGACGTGATCGATTAACCATTCGGTTATTATATCCTTTAATAGTCCAGTTAAAGAACTTGAAAATAAGAGACGACATTTTTAAGGCTTTTAACCGTTTATTTAATGGAACTCAAAAGTTTAACCATTAGATTGATTGAGTTAAAACGTTTAACCGTTCAGTTAAATGATTCGAATCCCAAACGTATAAGAGGGTTGCCTCCCAATGATTTCTCATTCTTTTCAAGTACATCTCTTCTTATCTCTCATTCTATTCTCTCACATATTATTTTTTTTCACCTTGTTGTGAGATTTTCTCAGAGATTTTCACATTTCTAGATATTATGGACCACCAGGAGCATGTTCTAGGTGGTGATGCTGATATCAGGGGCATAGACCTAAATCAAGACTAAGGGGCTATCATAGAGGGTGATGTAGGCTGGACTAGTAGAGGTCATGCAATGGCCTCTGATGTTTATCATGGGGCCCATGGGCATCTAGTCATGGTAACGCATGTTGATGATTGGGAATGGGTGGCTTGGTAGAGCGAGCCTACAGTGTTGAGTGCGCTGGAGGCATTCATTGCTCATTTTCTAGGGGACGATGAGGATAAAGAGTTTTTTCTACGGGAGTACAATCGCCATTGCATGTTAGGGGCACACGCTGTAGGTGCTCCAAATATATGTTTTTATTTTCATAATTTTCTCTTATTATATGTTTGTGTAAGGACATTGTCCATCACATTTAGTATATCATATACCGCTACAAGTTTGTCGAAGAATTGGGAAGCTTACATCTACAATCGACAATCCGAATTTCAAGACAACTTCAACAATCATGCCCAACAAGGACGGGTTTGGTAAAAGTATTTAAGTTCCATTTTACATTTTACATAAAAAAGTGTTGGGATATTTTTATGAAAAATAAAATATTTTTCAATTTATGAAAAATGCTTTTTGAAATGATTTTAAATGATTTTTCAAAAACATTTTCTCATAAATATTTTGGATAAACTTTGTTGATCTCGTAAACAGTCTTAGGTTTGAGGTTTCCAAGATTTTTAAAAGACTGAACTATTTTGGACACATGTACGATGTCATTCGAACGACATCGTTTCTCGTTCAAATGAGATCATATCTCGCTCGAACGACGGCGTGTCTCATTCAAACGAGATGTTTTAAGTTGACAGTCCACCGCCTTAAATTTTATTATTTAAAGGGTGTCATACTTCGTATTTTTTGTGGAGAAAAACTGGTTTAGGGCAGAATACGTTTTTTTATTCTCCAACCATATTTTGAGGGTTCAAACTTTTGTTTTTACAATTCAAAATCTCAATAGCTTTTATGTTAGTTGTTTTGTGGAACCCAAAAGCATAAGTTTTTCTACTCTTCATACCTTGTGGGGAGATCTCTACAACCGAGAGCTGCATGCTATTCTGGAGTGAGTCGCTACAAAGTTGATGACTGCGTGTCATTGAGGATATTCTGCGTGTTGATTCTTTGCTGAAGACTGTGTGTCTGGACTGCGTGTATTTTGTGGTATAGCTGCGTGTGAACCATTGCCGATTTGAATTTTATTGTAATCCGATGTAAGTTGTGATTTACAATTATATTGAAAAAAAAATATTTTGCCCTGCGGGAATTTTTCATGAAATTTGTGTCGCATCTTTATTTATAATGGTTGACACGCACATAGTTATTTAAGTTAAAGGGTCGTATTGATTTGATTTATAAATTGACTCTAACTAAATAAGTTTGTGATTAGAATTTGCATATATATTGAAATCAGTATCACACTAGGTTTATCAGTTTATTTTGGGTAGTTTTTTGTTTATAGAATAATCTCTTTGTGACCAAAATATTATATACTTTGCGGGGAAAAATAGGACTATGAAAGGATGGAGATGAACACGATGAATTCACACCTTACATTCCTTTTAAACTAAAGGGATAAAGGAAAGTATAATAATGAATAACAACAATAACAACAACAACAACAACAACAACAACAACAACAACAACAACAACAACAACAACAACAATAATAATAATAATAATAATAATAATAATAATAATAATAATAATAATAATAATAATAATAATAATAATAATAATAAAATGAGGAAATGATAGAATTGGTTGAATAGTAATAATAATTGTAAAGAAAAATACATGAATAATTAAATAAATAAACAAGATAAAAATAAAGAGAGACATAAATGAAACAAATGAAATAGAATAATATGGTATAAGATTTCATAAAATAAAATAAGAAAATAAAGGTAAATAACTTGTAATAAGGGTATAATGACGAGATGAGAGACTCGTATGTCACATATATACCCTTTGCATGATAAAAATAATATGGGAGAAAGCTCTCGAGGGTGTCTAGGATTACCTTACGTTAGATTATAAGCTTCTTAGTAAATGGGAACAAAAGATATGTAGACTAAGTGTGAATGTACGATAATTAAGACAGTAAGATGGAGAAAGCTCTGGGGGGGTTAAGATTACCTCACAACTTATTAACCTTATTAGTTAGTGGGAATAGAAGATAGGTAGATTAAGTGAACAAACGGTAATTAAAATACCAAAAGGGAGAAAGCTACCAAGAGTTTATGATTACCTCACAAATGATTAGCCTTCTTAATTAGCGAGATCATAAGATAGGATGCTTAAGTGTGAATGGACGATTATTAAAACACAAATAAAGATTAATCTCCTTTCCTTGTTATTGATTTATATACATACATGATTTATCATTTTCAGCAAGATGGGATGCTCGAGTCATGGGCTCTTTTGGATCATTGGATAGATCTTAAGTGAGGGGGAATCCATTAGTGTGTGCCTTTGTATATGTCACGAGTTGGATTTCCTCCTTACAACTAATTTTAGAAGGAGCAGTTCGATCATGGATGCGTTGGATGAGCATTTGTGAAATACCACCGACACTTTCCACCTACCTTTGGGTATATTACGATGACCCCTTTGGATTTTTTTTTTCTTTCGCAGGAATTCCATTTGCCGGAGTGTCCCTAGTGGTGGACCGAACTATGACTATCATGGATGAGGTATTGCGTAGGATTTTACGGATATAATACTTTAGGAATTTCGTATTTGTGGGACGTAATTACTAGTCCGTTTTATTCATTTTATTTGTTTTACTTTGGTGTCGTCTTCTTATTCTACTTATGTTGTATCTTGTTTATTTATGGTTCAGCTATGATTTTTTGATTACGTTGCTCAGGATGTCGGGAGGCCTAGGATTGAGGCCCCATGGATGGGGTTTTCCACTATTGGCTCAATATGCGTCAAGGAATTCAGGGGTGGGTTCATTATTTTTTAAGCTATATCAAGTGAGTTCTTGAGATCTATGACATCAGAGAGAGTAAGTTATTTCTCACTTATCTTGTCGTTTTCATTTTTCCTTAGTTTAGTATTTATTTACTTCTCATGCTTTATTTTTTGTTTATTTCCTTTTCCATGTACCTAGGGAGTTTATCCGACATTTGTCGAAGGTGGGTGTTATGGACTAGACATTATCTAGTGAGAGATTACTTCTAGAGGATTTTATGGGTATTTTTTCTATTTGGGGAGAGAGTGGTTTCTTCCCCATATGGATGCCATTTCCTCATCCTTATCGTATGAGGCATACCGAGGGGTTGACAACGGCTGATCATCTGATATTTCTGGATGGACTATTTGTTGTTAACCTATTTAGAGAGGATCCAGATTATCATGGTTTCTTGGAAAAAATGATGATGTTGATGATACCAACTCATGCCTTAAGAATTTGTTAGCACGAGATGGTGTAGCCCTGAGGAATGAGAGACGGAGGTATAAGATAAAGAAAAGGTGGCTCTAGAAGGTAGATAAGAGGCGATGGTGGGGTCATTAAGAGTATATGTCAGAACTCTGAGGATCATACCCATGACGTTGTCTGAGGGAGGTGGGAAAGTTCCTATCACTGTGGAGGAGGGGGTAATGAGGCTGAGGCGGACTTTGATGGTTTTGAGTGATTTTTTTCGAAGGTTCTAGTTGATTTACTTAGTATTTAGAGGGGGCCTTGGGGGTTTCGAGGGAGGTGGGGAGGATTTACTTTTTTGGGTGCAATATGACTGGTCCTTCGAGGCATGATCTTTCGAGATACTATCGGGTAGATGAGGAAGGGTGACATTCCCACCTTACCTGACGAGTTAGAGATCTATAGGTAGGGCTTGCCAATTATTTATTCAATTTTCTATGTACTTCCATTTTGGACCCTTTTTTGTCAGGTTCGATGCATCTCTGGGAGCTGAGGTGGTCTACTTTTCGTTTTAACCCTATTTTTTATTGTCTCAGTTTTCTTTCCAGTATTTTACTAATTATTCTCCTTTTTTGTGTGTTTTATTCCTTGATGTGGTAGTTTCAGCATCTAGCCCCTAGAGGGTATTAACCATTTTGTCATTGTTTAGAGGTTCTCATACTTGATTGATATTGTTGGTCTTATGTATTCTTTCAAGTATAGGGTTGAGAGTCATATTCCCATTCCCATTCATCCACACATCTTGAGATGATTTCATATTCTTTCTCTATATTAGTGTACTATATGCCGACTAGCCACAAGACGCCTCCCTCGACTCACCCATCCCTAGGTACCCGAAGGACGAATATCGAGTGGTGATTATGGAGGTGACACTATAGAGAGGGCCACGAAGGCTCGTCATTATGAGTAGTTGGTGTTGGTTTTTGCTTAGGTGGTGGTGGTGTGGGGGGGGGGGGGGGGGGGGGAACTATCCCCAACAATTTATAAATTTGACTCCCTTTATTTTATTCTTTCATTGGTTCACTGTTTTTAATCTTCAATTTTTATGGATTTGATAAATATATACATTAGTTGGTATTTGATATTATTCGTTTTTTTATCTTATTATTTTGACTTTATTCATGACTATGTCTTTGTACTTTCCATGGGGAAAAATTTATTATTGATGATGGTGTTGATACAAAAATTAGTCAGCTGACGTGGACCAATTATATAAAGACATGTGTTACCTTACGTGGAAAATGCATATGCTCACTGAGTAACTCAAGCGTTGAGAGCAACTCAAGCGGAAAAGCAACTCAAGTGTTTCGATCTACTTAGCGTGCAGAGCATCTGGCCAGGGAGATCGAAAGACAACTACACATTCAATGAACATCGGACTTAATGAACATTCTTATTGTACAAATGTATGTGTCTATTCATATGGAAAACATCAATGCTATAAATACATTGTAACCCCATCACAAAGGGGAAATTTGATCTCTTGTAAACAAATCATCGAGATTAAGGCAAACACCCTGCAATACAACAATAGTGGGCGTAGGCCATTTTCATAAGGCTGAACCACTTTAAAAATCCTTTGTCTTGTCTCTTTATTCTTTTTTATCTATGATTAATTAATTAGATAGAATCTAGTTTTTTACATCGACAGATTGGCACCGTCTGTGGGAACGACTATACTTAGCATTTTTCACTAAAAACTTGTCATCAATGGCTGAGATCCCAGAATCCAGTAACCGAAACACTGCTGGGGTTCCTCTAAACCCCTCTACTCCCCCAACTATGCAAGATCTCACTGGCATAAAATGACCATGAAAGAAACCATGCGTCAACTTATACAAACTGCTCATGATGGAGCACCTGACCAGTCAGGACAACGAAGCATTCAGAGAAACACCCATCTGCCATCTTCAAGAACCTACGTACATTATTCCCTGATGTTTCTCAGGCTTGGTATACTGACTCTTATTGTACTGAGAGATCTAGTGATCCTTCGTATCAGCCTGGCCGGACCTCCTCCATACGAGCTACAGATTCTTAACGAAATGTCACTTTAACTCCAGAATGAACTAGCGCTCTGGAGAGGTTGAGTATAGTCTCTCCTTTTGATCGTTTGGTCCCTAGGAGGAATAAAAACCCTCCTAGTATTGCGTCAAGGAATTCTCAACGACTAACCGATCTAAGGGAAGGTTCTGCCCAAACACGCCCAACAACTCGTAATGAAAGATCCCAAGAGGAGAACTCAGCGCGATCAGTTTCTCGGGCAAATAGGGCTAAGTCTGGAAACGATGCATGGAAGGGTTCCATTTAGAGGTTGGAAGACAGGTTAGGGGAAATGGCTAAGGCCAAAAGCCATATCCAAAAAACTTTTGTCCAAGGATCACCCTTTGTGCAGGCAATTGCGGATTTTCCCACACCATCAAAATTCAAAACTCCAGTAGTGACGCCTAAGTATGATGGAAAAACTGATCCCGTCCTCCACATAGAGCAGTACCAAGCTTCTACTGATATCTATGCAGTCCCTGATGAGATGAGGTGTAGGGCATTCTCAGGAACTATCACCGGGTCAGCCCATATATGGTACAAAAATCTTCCTCGGGGGCAGATTGCTAGTTTCCATCAGTTGGTAGAACTCTTCATAGGGAATTTTTATTTCGTTGCGAAGCCAGTTAAGAGAGTAGCACACCTACTGAGTGTAAGGCAGAAAATAAGAGAAAGTACCAGGGATTACATCACTCGTTTTAATAACGAGAAACTTGAGGTGATTGACTATGAGGAGAAGACAATAATTATTTCTCTGATAAGTGGTCGGTTATCGAATAAGTTATATTATACTTTGGCCAAAGATCCCCAAGGTCTATGGCTGAATTGATGGCAAAAGCAACTAAGATCATGAACGCTGAGGAGGCCATGGCTGTGAAGAAGAATGCTGACACTATAACAGAGACTAAGGTTGAGGGTAGTAAAACTGAGAAGAAGGATCAAAAGCACAATGGTGGCAGTAAGTAGTCAAAAGGCAAGAATACACTGGAGCAGTTGAGGAAGTATGAGAATTACACTCCCTTAAAGGTAGATATAAATCATATTCTAGAGGAGATCAAGAACAACGAGGAGTTATCTTGGCCAGAGAAAATGAAGTCAGACCCTGACAAGAGGGATAAGTCCAAATATTGCGAGTTCCACAGGGACCATGGCCATACAACCAAGCATTGCATAGCTCTCTAGAATGAAATCGAACTGCTCAATAGGTGAGGAAAACTAACTAAGTTTGTTGATCTCCAGAATGGTGGAAAGACCAATGACAGAAGAAGGAAAATATCCAAATCTACTCACCGAGAAAGAGATGACAAGAAGAGATATCATGAAGATGATCTAGAAGATGATCCCGACCTCCCCAAAAAGCCAAGGCAGTATGAATGCGAGGTATTTTAATCCATTTTGGATCATTTGAATGTAATGTAATTACAAGTGGAGATGCAGGAGGTGGAGATCATACGGCTGAGAGGAAAGCTTACCTCATTGAGGCCTAAGCTTGTTCTTATATACAACGCATAAACTTGGCTGAAGATGATCGCCCGAGGAAGGTGAACAAGGATAAACTAGTCATCGGTTTCACTAAAAATGATCTTGCAGGTGTACTATATCCTCACGATGACCCCTTAGTGATCAAGATGAGGATGAAGGATGTGGTGATTTCACTGGTATTGGTGGATAATAGTAGCTCCACAAATATCACGTTCTACCTATATTTTGACAGGTTGAACTTGAAGCTAGCCTAGTTAGAGCCATATCATAGGCCCCTCCTCGGTTTTACTGGAAAGAAGGTTTTTCCACTTGGGATGATCAAGTTGGACCTGTTTATTGGTACCGGGCCTACCTGTAGAACAGAAAAAGTATATTTGTTCGTAATGGACAAAAAATTCTAATCAGCCTATAACATCACCATGGGGAGGGGAGGCCAAAATTTTTTTGAGACAGTGCCATCTATGGTACACCAATGTTTGAAGTTTCCAATAAATTTTGGAGTGGGAGTTGTGAAGGGTGACCAGAAAGTAGCTCGCGAATGCTACTATTCATCTGCCGAACAGGAAGAATTGGAGGAAGCTAGGTAGAAGACCACCCCGTACCAAGTGGATGAGTATAAAGATACAGAGATTGAGACCTTGGAACCTAGAGATGAATCCCAGCTTGTGAAGGGTGAGGTCGTGCAAGCTACGGAGAACATCATTCTGGACGATGAACATCCAGAACAATCAACTCAAATTGGCGCGTCATTGGACCCGTCAATAAAGAAGGAATTAATAGCATTTGTAAGGCACAGAAAGCAAACTTTTGCATGGAACCATGAAGACATGCCATGGATAGACCCGACTTTCCTGCGCCATGAGCTCAATTTTAATAAGGAGGTCAAACTAGTGAATTAGCGAAGAAGGGCATTCATCCCGGAGAAGAACCGAGTCATTCATAAGGAAGTCAAGAAACTATAAAAGGCTTCTTTTATTAAGCATGTTAAATATCCTGATTGGCTGGCCAATGTTGTGATGGTGAGGAAGACGAACAATAAGTGGAGGATGTGTGGACTTCACTGATCTCAATAAAGCCTGCCCAAAAGATCACTTTCCCTTGCCCCGAATTGATCAGCTAGTGGATGCTACCTCGGGGCATGAATTATTGACCTTCATGAACGCTTATTCCGGTTACAACCAGATTAAGATGAAACCAAAAGACAGGGAGAGCACTTATTTTATTACCCTAAGGGGAACATATTGCTATAATGTTATGCCTTTCGAACGTCAAAATGCTGGTGCAACATACCAGCGGCTGATGAATAAAGTGTTTCCGAAGTAAATCGGCCAAAACATGGAGGTCTATGATGACGAAGAGAAAGAAGGCTGTTAACCATCTAGTTGACTTGAGCCAAACTTTTGATCAGGTGGAGAAATATCAGATGAAGTTGAACCCCACTAAATGCATATTTGGTGTACGAGAAGGCATGTTTCAGGGGTATATTGTTAACCAGTGAGGCATTGAGGTGAATCATGAGAAGATTAAAGCTCTACTGGAATTACGATCTCCAACTATGAAGAAGGAAGTGAAAAGCCTCACAGGGCGTGTTGTGGAACTTAACATGTTTGTGTCACGAGTAACTGATAGGAGGCTTTTCAAGAGTTGAAGAAATATCTGGGTACATCTCCATTATTATCCAGACCAGTGATGGGAGAGAGGTTATACTTGTATCTGGCTATCTCAGAGAGTGCAGTTAGCTCAACGTTGATAAGAGTGGAGGATGGAGTGAAAAAACTGGTGTATTACACCAGCAAGGCTTTTAGAGGAGCATATATTAGATATCTAAGATTTGAGAAGTTAGCATTATCTCTAATCGAAGCAAGAAGAAGGATGAAGCCATACTTCCAAGCCCATACTATAATGGTGTACACTGATATGCCACTAAGACAGGCTTTGCATAAACTAGAGAAATCCGGAAGGCTGATATAATGGGCTATAGAACTGGGTGAATATGATATTATTTATGAGCCTAAGTCTTCACTTAAGGAGTAGGAGGTAGCAGATTTCATTGCGGAGTTTACTTTCCCTGACACACCCGACCAGCAGAAGCCTAATACAGAACAACCTGTGGATGTTATAGGATCATCAAAGATAACCCCCGATCAATTTCCATTAGCAAATCTGTCGGAGAAGATAGACAACGAGCAACATGAAGCGTCGGGTAATAGCCTAGTGATGGGGGAGGATAAAAGGAAGTGCCAAATATTCCACCAAGGAACCTTGTCAGACCAAGAGTTTGATAATAATATACCTATATGGAATTTGTATGTTGATGGCTCTTCGTGTGCTGCAGGCAGTGGAGCCAGAGTAATCCTAAACAATCATGATGGATTAGATATGGAATATGCTCTACACTTCCAATTTAAAGCTTCCAATAATGAGGCTGAATATGAAGCCATGATCGTGGGCCTCAGTTTGGCAAAAATAATGCATACGGAGCAGGTCACCGTGTTTAGTGATTCATAATTAATTATAAATCAAATTCCTGGGTTATATGCAGCGAAGGGAGAATTGATGTTCAGGTATCACGCTAAAGCTATGGAGATTGTGTACACTTTTACAGTAGTCCAGTTGATCAGAATACCAAGATTGAAGAATGCGAGAGCTGACACACTAGCTCGATTAGTCTCAGCCACTCGCATCGAGCTACGAAGAACGATTCCAATTGAAATTCTGGCAGATCGGAGCATAGATGAAGATTTAATGGTGAAACTCATTACCCTGGACATGGGACCATCCTGCATGGACCCCATCAGGGCGTATATCGAAGAAGGAGTTGTACCAACTGACTAACTTGTAGCCAAGAGGCTGAAGTTTAAAGTTGTTTGGTATGTACTGAATAATGGTGTTTTGTATAGAAGAGGCATCATAGCAAGACTACATAGATATGTGCATCCTTCTGAAGTTAAAGTTTTATTGAAGAGGTTCACGAAGGCTCTTATGAAGCTCATATAGCAGGTCGAATTCTCTTGCAGAGGATAAAAATGCAGGGATATTATTGGCCAACGATGAGAGCTGACTATATAGCTTACGCGAAGAAGTGCGATAAGTGCCAACATTTCTTTTCCATTCGAAAAACTCCCCAGGCATTGTTAACACCCATTACTTACCCTTGACCATTTTCCATGTGGGGCATAGACTTGGTCGGGCCGCTTCCAATGACCAAAGAGAGGTTCAAATATCTGGTAGTCGTTGTGGATTATTTTACCAAATAGGTGGAAGTTGAACCTCTCTTTGACATGTCGTATGAAAGGGTTTACCAGTTTATTTGAAAGAATATTATTTGCAGGTATGGTCTCCCACATGATTTCCTTACTGACCATGGTACCCAATTTGACAATGAGGAGTTCGCTGTATATCATCATCAGCCCAATGTCCAGAAGATCCATTCTGTACCAGGCCATCCCTAGAGCAATGGGCAAACTAAAGTGATGAACATGACTCTGCTGAATGGTTTGAAAAAAGAGTTGGATGATACGAAGGGGAACTAGATTAATGAGTTACTTTTGTGTTATGGGCTTATCGCACTACAGCCCGAACAGCAACTGGGGAATCTCCATACATGTTAGCCTTCGAAAGTGAAGCCGTCATACCCGCTGAATTGGGCTTACCTACTCGCAGAGTGCTTAATTTCAACTCTCCGGTAAGCGATTTAATGCGACGCTTAGATTTGGATATGCTCGAAGAGGTTAGAGAAGAAGTGGCAATCAGGAATGCAGCTTACCAACAACAAACAGTCTTGTTCTACAACAAAAGGGGGAAGAAGTGTGATCTGAAAGAGGGGGATTATGTGCTTAAGAAGGTGATCCAGAAGCATAATAAGCTAGAGGCCAACTGGCATGGGACCTACCGAGTAACTAAAGTTGTTCATCCTGGGACATATAAAATAGAAACCTTGGAGGGAGAAGAATTCAAAAATGCGTGGAATGCGGAGAATTTGCGCAAGTATTATCATTAATATAGATTCATATGTACCCCATTTCTTTCAATATGAATAAAAATATTGTTTTTGTCCATGTTCCTTTTTGTTCATTTTTTTTGGAGTACTAGTGCTACATACTACACCAACCATATCAACTCAGTGCAATCACCAACTCCGGTTGGTTTGTATTCAACAATCATCAACTCCGGTTTGTCGGCATAATGAGTAACCACCAACTCTGATTGGTCGGTATTCAACAACCACTAACTCCGGTTGGTCGGCACAAATAAATTTAACCAATAATATTGGCATAATAATCATACAAGGCAAAAGCTTGTTTGATCATGGGTGACTCAAGGGACACCGCAAACTAGGCAAGAAGATAGGTGACCTCTCGGGGCATCCACTGTCTAGGCACCAAGGTAATCTTGGCACGATTACTATAACTAAGCAGGAACATGGGATGAAAATCATTCCATTGCTTAGGCACCAAAGAGTGATAAGTCAATATAACTAGACAGCAAGTGGGGCAAGCTCCATTGTCTAGGCAATATAGGACTAAATAACAAGAAAAGCATCTTACAAAGTATTTCCAAGGAAATAAAATTGCATAAAGGCTAAATTTTTCTTGATTGAAAACAAGCACATTACATAAAGAATGAATTTTAATTCATTTAAATACAAATTTCCTATTTTTTGGGTTTCTTTCCTTCTTCTTTTGATACAGGTTCCATCCTAGATGGAGGATCATCTAAATCATAGGAAGAATTGTTAAAATTCATATCTCGCAGCATTCTGATGTTTCTCGAACATGGTCGATCAAGAAAATGCTGAGGATGAGATATCTCAAAATCTGAATGATGCTGGTAATCACCAAGATACTTGGAAATCAAGCATTGAGGAATAGCACGGGCTGGAATCCAGCTGACATCGAGTTTGAAGGGAGGAACAGGTAAATCAAGTAATCCAGGCTCACACCAATCCCATAAGGATGTACCTTGTTCAACTCTCATCACACATAAAGCATTCAACCATCCTTATTTGTATCCTTCGTTATTTGGCTGTTGCAACCGAGCATCAAGATGGCACAGAGCTTCATTGTACCCAGCTATCCAAAATTCTCTAGGTTATTTGTGAAATTGATAAGTCAATCTCTCAAGCTGCTCATGGAGTTTATTCACCAAGATATCTTTACTTTTTAGTGCAGAATTTTGGTTGGAGAGTTGGTCGGTAAGAGCCTGAATTTTTTGGGATATTTCGACTAAGGCTTGGGTTTTTTCTTTTACCTAAGCATCATGATTTGTTAAGGTTTTTTTAGTCCTAGTCTATTCGACACTTCTTCGACCAGCTTTACCTCTACCCCTCGAGGAGGATATAGGTTTGGCTTGTTTCAAAGTTTCCAACTCTTCTTTCAAGGCAGGATTTTTAGTTTCCAAAAAGGAAAAACCTTCATCGTTAACTGGAACCAGAGCTCCCAAAGAAGAGGAGGCAACATATTTGAGTTGTTTCATTTCTTCTTGCAGTGCAATATTCTCTTCCTCCAGCAGTTTGTCAATATTCCTATGTTCTTCGATTTTAAGTTTCAGAACACTTTCTCTTTTCTCATGGGCAGAGATATATTTGTTATAGCCCCGATCAGCACTCAACTGTTGGTATTTTTTCTCGTAACCTTCGTTCAAGAGTTTAGTGGATTCCTTTTGTTTAAGTTGAAGCTCCTCGACCATTCCTTGAAGGTCTTCAATCATTTCATAATAAGCCACATTGTTGGCCACAGCACGATCAAGTAAACACTTCAAGTATTGGTATGCATCAATTGCTCATTCAGAGGCATCAGGTCCAAGTTATGTCAATTATTTAGGCCTCAGTAAAATCTGCATGGCCAACTTTGAAGTAATTATTACATTTCTTCATCAACTCTGTATCATGAGCTGATAAGAGTTTCATCCTGGCAACAAACTAGCAAGTAAAAGAAAAGTTCAACTCAAACAACAAAAGTTCATTTTTATTCATCATAGAAGGGAAAAATACATTCCAAGTTACAACCAAGAAAATAAGAAAACAACACAATTAAAGAGCCGAACAACATTACACGTTCTCCTCATTTCCTACAATATCTTTAGCAGGTTTAGATGAAGGAGTTGGTTACTTGGATGACAGTGGGAGTTGCTCGGTAGAGGTAGTTTCCTGCTGGCCTTTCTCGGATGACTAAGAAAGAGTAGCAGGAAGAGGTTGCTCAACTATTACCATAGAAGATTCATCAAATGCAGCTTCATCTTCTTCTTCTTCATCATCAATAGTAGAATGAGGGCCATGAATGTGCTTCTGAAACAACTCAGAATCATCTGCAACACTTAATTCTTTGAAAGTTGTGACCCATCCATATCTAAAGTACTTCAGGCTTGCATACTCCATTTGGCAAGTAATAACAGTTAAGGCTTTGTTCCATCATTTATCCCATCCAGAGCTAAAGAACTTTTTTACAATAGATTTTCTCTTCACTTTCTCAAAAGAAGCATATTCCTCAGCAAGACTTACCTTCTCTTCCAACTCTTTCTTACGTCATTCAGCATATTCAAGCTTGCCATCAACTTCTTCCTTGTTGGAAACGGTGACCTTCAATTTTTCCTCCAACTCTTTTGAGGCATTTACAGCTTGATCTCGAGCTATATCAGGTTGTCGATGGGCTGACTAAGCAGACAGGAGTTCTTTCTCCCTGGCAGATTTATCTTCCCCGTACTTCTGACAAGATTCTTTCAAAGATTGGGTTAACCGAGAAAAATCTTCTTCCACCCCACTAGAGGAAGTTTAAGCCTTAATAGCGTCATCTTTATCCATGATGCTATTAAAACACGTCATAAATTAAAAAAGAAAGGAGCTCAACTCAGAATATGAATACAGTATATGGAGCTGAAGTAGTAAAGATGATGATACGTACTAATGCAATATGTTGGGCTTCTAAGACAATGACCTTCTCCCGAGAAAGGGAACCATTAGCAGCTCGATATTCGAGAATGGTCTAAGATGCCGAGCTCGGAGCAATGAGAGCTGGAGTATTAGCTCTCAAAGAAGGATCCTCAACATAGAGGGTTGAGCAACAGTTTCTGTAGGTCTTTCGGCAAGACCTCTTCTCAATCTCCTTAGAGGAGCACTTTCAATCAAAGGTGCTGCCTCTCCTCGTAGCAACACCTTCAATCAAAGGTGTTGCCTCTTTGAGAACAGCAGGGGGCTTCTTTCCAGCTTCCTTAACAGTTGGAATTATTCCCTTAGATGGAGCAATGTCCATTTTCTTCGTCCCCTCAACTGGGACATCCCCTTGGTTTTTCTTTGCCCCATCAATACCAGGAGCATCTTTGATAAAGAATTCAGGCATCCTCCTCTTCCTCATCATCAAATCAGAAATAGAAGTATTCAAATCAGAAGAAGACTCTCCCTCACTTGCTCTAGATGTTGGTACTTGATTAAGATCAATTACCACAGGAGGGGCAAGAGGATGAGCAATGAAAGATGAGGTGATGTTTTTATATCTCAACAAATAAGAAGCAACTCTAATGTGCTCCCCAACAACTGATTGGTGCAAATTCCAGATAAGTTTTAAATCTATTATATTAATGTCAATATCTTTTAGGGTTTTTCTTTTACTGGCAACTGTAACAAATAAATTAATTAATGTCATTGACGCATTTAATCAAACATAAAGAAAGCTAAATTGAAAAACTAAAAACAACCTATCCCATTGCCATAAAGTGGACATCTGGGAACTTGGTACACATCAGTTCCATTTAATGGGAGGTGTTGCTAGTTTTTCATCACAACCCCGCGATCAAAATAGTCTATGTTGGCATCGGGGAGGTTGACCACTGAAGCTCTATTTGAAGACCTAGTTTTTAAATAAAACGTAGTGTCACTAGTAACCCATTTATAACAGTGCATAATTTCAGGAATTCCTAAACGAGTTCCATGAATTTGATTCAACCTATGTACTCTATTAACTACCCTCCATGTATTTAGAGCTACTCTAACAGGAACAATATCTAAATATTGGCAAAACTCCAAACACAGGGGATTAGGAGGAAAAGAAAAACCACACTCCGCTATAAAAAGGGAAGGAAACGAGTGTCCCTCTGCTAAAGAAAATAAATCAGAAGGGTAAGGAGGTTCTTC
Organism: Sambucus nigra; assembly: GCA_949130495.1. Lineage (NCBI taxonomy): Eukaryota > Viridiplantae > Streptophyta > Magnoliopsida > Dipsacales > Adoxaceae > Sambucus > Sambucus nigra. Next base: position 39,904,404 of record OX422220.1, read on the forward strand.
TAAAATAACCCAAGAGGGAATTACAAAATCAGCCCAGAATTTATCCAAAGATTCAAAAAGATAAACCATGATGACTGAAGCAAAGAAAGAAGAAGGAAGAAATTCTTACAGAAAAGTTGGGAAATCTGATAATAGCGGACAATGGAAAGAACAACAGTATGAAAACAGAGTGAGAAAATAAAGAGTTTAGAGATATGGAAGTGAAAAGTAGAAGACGATTGGTTTGTGTCTCTTTTAAATACCTTGCATCGGGAAGTGAGAAAAGAAATGATTACCAGAAAAGACGTTTGCATTTTCGGAGGATAAATGATGAAAACGACGCATATATCTAAACAACTGTTGAAGATTCAAAATATTTACAATATTTCCATTTCCTGCTCAAATGACAAGAATACAATGAAAATTTCTTAAGTGTTGGAGATCTATAATTTAACAAGACTAGGTTAATTATATCCGAGTAACTTCTGGGCATAATGTTCCACACTATTTTATTCAACCTCAACTGTGAAACATTGGGGGCTTCTGTTGATATAAAAATTAGTCAGCTGACGTGGAACAATTATATAAAGACATGTGTTACCTTACGTGGAAAATGCATATTCACGCCAAGTAACTCAAGCGTGCAGAGAAACTCAAGCATGCATAGCAACTCAAGCGTGCATAGCAACTCAAGCATTCCGAGCTACTTAGTGTGCAGAGCATCTGGTCAGGGAGATCGAAAGACAACTACACATTCAATGAACATTGGACTTAATGAACATTCTTATTGTACAGATGTATGTGTCTATTTATATGGACAACATCAAGGCTATAAATACATTGTAACCCCATCATAAGGGGGAAATTTGATCTATTTTAAACAAATCATCGAGATTAAGGCCAGCACCCATCAATACAACAACAGTGGACGTAGGCCATTTTCATAAGGCTGAACAACTTTAAAAATCCATTGTCTTATCTCTTTATTCTTTTTTATTTTTGATTAATTAATTAGATAGAATCTAGTTTTTTACATCAATATATGGGTTGGTACACCAAGTTTAATGTTATCTAACTTACATTGTAAATGGCGCAAAATATGTATATGAATAGAGTGAGCGTGAGCTCCGTTATAAAAATAATGGTAACATACATAGACTTTTGTACAAAAATAAAACGGGCACATATACACATAAACAAATTTCCTTATATTTTTTGGACCTTTCTTTTGGAGAAAGAAGATGTTATTTGTTTGCTGGTGAGTCGTCTATTGTATTAACATTGAGCATAAGGGAATGAGGTTCCTTTTCTACATTTGTAAATTGGAATGAGCCAGTTGACGTTGGTTTGGAATTAAAGTGTCGTCCTTTTCCAAGATAGGGTTCCATTTTTGGAGAGTCCTTTATTAGTCTACTTGTGGATGATTTTGTGTCAGTATGCATGGTGTTTCGAAAAGGGTATTATCAGTATTGGTTTCCTTAAGGAGAGGTGCGAGAGGAAACGTCATTCCTATCAGGCATCTTTTGAATACATCTTTCATAATATCATCCTTTATTTGTTATTTCTTAAATAAGGATAACTTTGTGTAGTTCCAAAATACCTTAGGGTACCATTTTTTTTAAAGTCTGCACTGACTTTTTAGGAGTGAGGGCATATGGACATTAATAGTTTTTTTTTATAAAAGGGTTTTTTGGTTGTTTGTATAGACCGCACATGAAGTGATATATAGAGTTTCCTATGTATCTTAAATTCAAAGAGAATGACACATTTGTATTTGAATGTTTGTGGTAATAATATAGCAGAGAATTAGGTCTACGTAGTTCTCTCAAAATTAAAAAAGTTGGAGGCCCAAAGTTTTATTTGGCTTCTAAATGAGTGTCAGGTGGCTCGAATGGGATTTTTTACATATGCCTAGGAATGTGTATGGGCTTGTATGGTTTTCCCTTCCTATTATGACGTATCGTGTCCATATCAAATCGATTTCTTTCTTTTTCCACAATGGGATTAAGGAAAGAATTTATTCAATTGGTCGAGATTAAAGGGTTGGGAAAATGTGTCTCCACTGAGGTAAACCAAGGTATTCACCACACTAGAATTTATTTTGGTGACAAGGTATGGTTCTCACCAATTGGGTGTGAATATTTCTACGAGAGTTCGGTCAGGATCAATATTTTACTTTAGGACCATGTCTCACTCTTGTATGTTTTGCTTCATGAACCTCTTATTAAATTCTCGGGCGATTCATTATTGGTAGCCTTGATTGCGATAAATGTCCTTTAGTCTCCACTCATAGAGGAAATATAGTTCTTCCTAGTGGGATTGGAGACAATTGGTTTCGTCCACTTTGATTTCGAGCATGAAATTTAATGAAGGTATTTTGAGTTATATGGATAGGAAGGCTTCCATGTCATAAACTAATGATTAAGGGATAGCCCCTATCGAGTGTCAATACGTCTTGTGCTTACCCCCGAGGTTGTAAACGTAGTCCCACTAGTCAAGGATGGTCCGAATAAACAAAAAGTCTATTATTCTATTTTTCAAATTTTAAAGATCAAAACTTTAAACAATTTAAACCCAATAAACTTATGCACTAATTTTTAAAAAAATTGAAAAAGCGATTCATCAAATTTTATCTTTTAACCTAAAACATGAATCTATATAATTATTTGATATGTAAATAAATATAACACAACATACTGATTTATGAAGAAAATCATAAAGGGAAAAACCCCAAACGACCCAGCTAAGCAGTTCACTATGATACGATTTTGTAAGGGTGAAAACAATCGCAAAAGGTGATTTCAACAAAATTGTTGTGACAACCCAGATATAATTATGATAAATTATATTTAAATCATGATTATCTTACGTGATATAAATATTTTGTTATTAGTATATCTAATGTTAAGCGATCATTGTTAGTGTAATCCTACTTTCATAAATCATGAAATGTTGAATTATTTCCAAACACAAGATTTTGTTATTTTCGGTAGAAATGTTCCTGTTTAAGACTAGTCTTGACCATTATAACATTATAAATGACTTGAGGTGAAAACTATATAGTTGTATACATGTGAGTTAGGGTTCTAACACAACAAACGGTGCATCAAACGGATGTCTGAGTAAGAAGTTAGACCGAATTTACGAACAAGGGGCAAATATGTCCTTTCCCTTTAAGTGGAAAATTGTCTTTTAGTAAATCAAGTGTTTTAATTTGATTGGTTGGCATGGGAGGTAGCCTTGTCCAACTTAAACCTCTCCCTTTAACTCATTTCTTCAGTAAATAAGTCCCTAGGTTCAGTTTGAGGTGTTATTAGCTTGAGGAAAGAGAGGTAGAAGTTAAGGAAGAAAGGGTTACAAGGAAAATCTAGGAAAACAATTCCAAGAAAATCCTTAAGGTGTTTCCAAGGTAAAATTATTTGTTAATATTGTTTTAATATTGTATTATACTTATTTCAAAGTATATAAATCGTGAATTATTGATAAAAATTCCTTCATCCTTTGTGAAAATAAGTATTGGTTTATAAGTGAGATAGGTGGTGTTTATAGGTCATACTGCTTTATATTAAAGCCCCTTGTATTCAAACTTGCATATCTCTTTGTGTGATTACTGGAATTAAGAAATTCCAATAATGAAAGTCGGCTCATATATTCATGTCATATCCTAGAATTAGAATTTAACTCCTTGTGGTTAGGCCTTAGTGATGGTTGCAAGTTGATATATGGTTGCTGTTTGTAAATTTCATTTCAGTATGCCCTGAGTTTGGTCAAGATTTTGAGACAGAAAATGAAGTCAAAAAATTATGAAACTTTAATTATGTAATATTAATCATGTTTATGGAAAATGTGTTGAAAATCATTCAAAGTTATGTTGTAGAAAAATTATTAAATTTCTTGGATGTTGAAGGAACAATAGAGGAGCTTGTAGGGCAGATTTCTTGTATTGTAAAGAAATGGTCATAACTTGCCCTAGGAAGCTTGAAAAATTATACCGTCACTTGTACTGGAAAGTATATTCAAATGTGTTTTCATATTGATAAGGTTGGACTCCTATATTTATACAATTTATGAATATGGTATGGTTAAGTATGGAGCACAATAATTTGAGGCCATACTAGATACCCATTGAAAGAATGTTTTTATCTTCTCTTTCCAAAGAGTATTTTGAGTACATGTTTCATGTGTATATGCATTCAGAAGTATAATTTTATGTTTACTTGATTTTATTTATAAATTCCTTACGAGGTATTCCTATGGTTGAATGTTCATAACCTTATCAACATATATACCATTGTTTCGTCTTTACACATGTTTCATGGAATGTTACTTGAGTAGAATTATATTGTTGTCGTATAGTTATTGAAAGTTACATAGATATATTAAGATAATACTTATGATTGAGATTCATTACTAATTTAGTTGGATTAACAGGTGTAAGGTCAAATCAACCAAGTTCAGCCCCACCCGAGGGAAATGTGAATACATAGTTGACAACCCAAGGTGAGTGTACTTATTGAGTTAATTTTGGATATCATGTATATGTATTATGTGTTGAGATGATATGGCTTATTTAAAAGTCATGAGATGTTGAGATGTTATGGCTTTATAAAAGTCAGGATATGTTGACTTGCTATGCAATTCAGGAGATGTTAGGTTATTAAAACCTATGGATATGATTATTGCCTACGGGCAGAAGATGTGGGGTTTATTAACTTCGGATATGTATATGGCCTAATTTGGCCCAGAGACGGATATATTAATATGTTGAGCTGTTAATATAGTACTTTTACTATATAGAGATGTAGTACATTCACTGAGTTTTTAAACTCATGGTTTTATATGTTTACATTTCAGGTTTTGAAGATGCCACTTCCAAGTCTAGGATGTTGAGTGAATAGTTGTATTATCTCGTCAGTTTGTTTTGTACAATGTACTAGTTGTAATTAAGTTAAATGGTATGGGATTTTTGTTTAAATTATGTCTCCTTAAAACAATTGTATTTTTAGTATTCCAAAATTTTTAACCTTGAAGTTGTTTTAATGTGCATTACAAAATAAATAAATAAATAATAAGTGTGGTTTGTGAACTATTGAGTTAATTATATCCTAATGGGGTTAAGGGGTGACAACTTGGTATCAGAGCTTTAGGTTTTTTTATTCTGGGGTTAGAGAGTCAGGATGTGGCAGTGGCAGAAATAGTGTGGTGTGGGTCATTTATATTAACTTGTGAGAAATACCAACCATTATGTTAGAAATAAATGTTGTATTCTTGTTTCTATAATTGTGTTTTATGACAGATAGTAAGCTATGGAAGGAGAAAATATTCATGAGAGGGTGGATGAGGAGTCTTCAAATACAGTAAACCAACAAAATGCAAATAATATAGAGGGGGCTACTGAACAACTTACAGATATGCAGAAAATGGCTCGTGCCATGACTTTAATGGTAGAATAACAAAACATGTTTATGACGCAAATAGCAGAACAACAAGCCAAGTACTTGGAGGAGCAGACTTTGGCCAGAAGAGAAAGGGAAATACAACGAGAGGAGGAGAATACTCTGTACAATAAGTTTATCAAATCGAACCCCTCAGCATTCTCAGGTTCTGTAGATCCTTTAGAAGTTGAGGCTTGGGTTAGAGACACAGAAACTATCTTCGGGGTGATGAATGTACTTGGCGTGCAGAAGGTAATTTTGGCTAATTTCATGTTAAAGGGCGAAGCTAAATATTGGTGGGAGTCTTACAAACATTTTTTGCTTACTCCGGAGGGAGGTGAGGTAATTACTTGGGATTCCTTTATTAAAGTCTTATATGAAAAGTATTTTCCTCGCATGTATCGGAAGCAAAAAGAGAGAATTTTTATCATTGACTCAAGGGAATATGTCGGTCAGGGAGTATGAAACTAAATTTATATCTTTGCCTCAATTTTCATTATGTTTCTTACACAATGAGGAGGACAAATGCACCAGATTTTAGGATGGGTTGAATTTGATTATCAAGTCTAGACTCACTGCACTTGAAATGGTAGATTATACTTCTTTAGTTAATAAAGCTATGATGTTTGAAGGAGATGTTAATGATGCAATAAAGAATAGGGAATAAAGGGGAAAGAGGAGTAGATTTGATCCATCTCGGCAAAAGGAAGGCAATGTAGAATACTCAAAATAGGGGAGTCAAAGATTTCAGCATGGTAGAGGGACTGGAAATTATGTTCAGAATAGGACACCAAGCAGTTTTAGGGGTGCAGGATCGAGAGGCCAACAGAATAGACAACATGAGAATGACAATGGGCAGTCTAAGCCTGTTACATGCTATTTTTGCAAAGCTGAGGGTCATATCAGTCCAGATTGTCCCAAGTTAAAGGGGGTAAAGTGTTATCACTGTCATCAAATTGGTCACACAAAAAGGAACTGTCCTATGCTATTATAAGGGATTCAATCAGCTACTACTAGTCAAGGTTCATCACCTGGAGGCATAGGTAGAGGAGGAGGTAGAGGACAGACTAGTGGTTCCAGGGCACCGAGAAGAATATTTGCAATGACTTTACAAGATGCTCGGGCTACTCCAGATGTAGTGACAGGTACATTTTCTATCATAAACAAACATGCTTACGTGCTTATTGATCCAGGTTCTACTCATTCATTTGTAGCACTGTCATTTACCATGCATTTGGGTAGACCATCTTCTTATCTAGATTGTGGTTTATATATTTTTACACCTATAGGGGATGTGATGTTAGTGGAGCGTGTGTATAAAAATTGTGTATTGTATGTGGGTAAGAGGGAGTTGACCATTGATTTAATTCCACTAGATATTCGAGATTTTGATATTATCTTGGGTATGGACTGGTTATCTTCCTACCATGCATCGATTAACTATTTTCGCAAGGAAGTTACATTTAATATGCCAGGGGAGGAAGAATTCAAATTTACTGGGGAAAGAAATGTGGTTCCAAATTGTCTTATTTTTGCCTTTCGGGCGAGGAAATTGTTAAATAAGGGTTGTCAAGGATTTTTAGCATATATTGTGGACACAAAGAGGGAATTGCAAAAATTATAAGATATCCCAGTAGTTAAGGATTTTGCAGATGTGTTCCTAGATGAATTACCAGGATTTCCACCTAGTATAAAGTAGAGTTTACTATCAATTTAGTCCCTAGTACAGCTCCAGTTTCTATTTCTCCATATAGAATGGCACATGTGGAACTAAAGGAGTTAAAGGTTCAACTGCAATATTTGCTAGACAGAGGTTTTATTCGACCCAATGTATCACCATGGGGTGCTTCGATATTATTTGTGAAAAAGAAAGATGGCACCATGCGACTTTGAATTGATTATAGGCAGTTGAACAAGGTAACTATTCGAAATAAATATCCATTGCCTCGTATTGATGATTTGTTTGATCAATTACAGTGTGCTAAAGTATTTTCAAAAATTGATTTGAGATCGGGTTATCATCAATTAAGGGTGAGAGATTGTGACATTTCTAAAATAGCTTTTCGTTCTCGCTATGGTCATTATGAATTTTTGGTAATGCCATTTGGGTTAACAAATGCTCCTACAGTGTTTATGGATTTAATGAATCGGGTATTTCATCATTTCATAGATTCGTTTGTGATTGTCTTTATCGATGATGTTTTGATATACTCACCTAACCAAGAGGAACATGAGAAGCATCTAAGAGTTGTATTGCAAGTTTTACGAGATAGTCAATTGTTTGCTAAGTTTAGCAAATGTGAGTTTTGGTTGAATAGGTAGTATTTTGGGGCATGTTGTTTCGAGAGATGGAATTTATGTTGACCCTAAAAAGGTAGAGGCAATTGGGCAATGGGAAAGACCAAGAAATGTAACTGAGATAAGGACTTTCCTAGGATTGGCTGGATATTATAGAAGATTCTTAAAGGGGTTTTCATCTATAGCCTTACCATTGACTAAATTAACCCGAAAGGAAGTGAAATTTGTGTGGAGTGATGAATGTCAACACAGCTTTGAAAAGTTAAAAAATAGGCTAGTATCAACTCCAGTTCTCACTGTTCCATCCGGTGGAGAAGGTTTTGTGATTTATACTGACGCTTCACATCAGTGTATGGGTTGTGTTTTCATGCAACATGGAAAGGTAATTTCTTATGCATCTAGACAGTCGAAGATGCATGAACGTAATTATCCTACACACGATTTAGAACCTGCGGCTATTATTTTTGCCTTGAAATTATGGAGACATCATTTGTATGGAGAGATGTGTGAAATTTTCACTGACCATCAAAGTTTGAAGTATTTATTTACATAGAGAGACTTGAATTTGAGGTAGAGGCATTGGATGGAGCTGATTAAAGACTATGACTGTACCATTCATCATCATCCTGGTAAGGACAATGTAGTAGCAGATGCTTTGAGTCTAAAATTGTCAGGGATTCTAGGTTGCATACAGTATGCACGTGTGGGAAATATCCTTGACTTGGCATCGATGGGCATTGAATTAAGTTTTTCAAAAAGGGGAGGCTTATTAGCACATGTCATAGTGAGACCTTTATTGGCAGAACGCATAAAAAAATTGTAGGTCAGTGATCCATTCCTTGAGAAGAAGAAACAAGATGTCCTGGATGGTAAAGAGGGTGACTTTGAGAATGATGAATCGTTGTGATATAAAAACAGGATTTGTGTACCGAATGATCCACCCATAAAGAAGGATATATTAGAAGAGGCACATAGTTCTATTTACTCTATGCATCCAAGAGGTACCAAAATGTACAGATATTTGAAAGAGTATTACTAGTGGAACAATATGAAACATGATATTGCAGAATTTTTAGCTAAATGTTTAGTATGCCAGCAAGTGAAGGCACAAGCCATGAGGATTATTGCAGTCATTGCCTATTCCATAATGGAAGTGGGAGCATATAATGATGGATTTTGTTATAGGATTACCATGGTCACCAAAGGGGAATGATTCTATTTGGGTGATTGTAGACAGATTGATGAAGTCATCTCATTTTCTTCCAGTTAAGACCACCTACACTGTTGACAAGTATGCACGTATGTACGTTGATAAGATTATCCGTTTGCATGGGGCACCGGTGTCAATTGTATCAGATAGAGATCCAGCATTCACTTATAAGTATTGGCCTTATTTACAAAATGCCATGGGCATAAGTTTGAAGTTCAGCACTGCATTTCATCCACAAACCGATGGGCAATCTGAAAGGACGATTCAAATATTAGAAGACATGTTACGGGATTGTTTATTTGACTTCAAGGGTAGTTGGGATGATCATTTTCCATTGATAGAATTCTCATATAATAATAGCTATCAGTCCACCATTGGTATGGCTCTATATGAATCTTTATATGGGAGGAGATGTAGAACACCTTTGTGTTGGGATGAAGTAGGTGAAAGGAAACTTTTGGGTCCTGAATTGATAGATATGACAACAGAAAAGATTAAAATGATCCAAGAACGGATAAAGATAGCGCAAAGCATGCAGAAATTTTATGCAGATAAAAGAAAGTATTCACTGGAATTTCAGAAGGGAGATTTTTTATTCCTACGTATTTCACCATGGGAAGGCGTTATGAGATTTGGAAAGAAGGGGAAACTAAGTCCAAGATACATTGGACCATATGAGGTGTTGGAAAGAATCAGGAACCCGGCATATAGACTAGCATTACTTCCAGATTTATCTCATTTACATGATGTATTCCACGTATCTATGCTTCGTAAGTATTTGGCAGATCCATCTCATCAATTGAAAACTCAACCAATTGAACTGAAGGAAGACTTGTCGTACATCGAGGAACCAATTGAAATTATTGATCGTAAGGAGTAAGTATTGAGAAATAAAGTTATTCTCTTAGTTAAAGTTATGTATATGAGGCATGGAATTAAAGAAGCAACCTGGGAAACATAAGATAACATGAAAAAACAGTATCCCCATTTGTTTGGTAAGTGAACTTCATATTAAATTTCGGGGACAAAATTTTCTTAGGTGGGGAGGTTGTGACAACCCGGATATAATTATGATAAATTATATTTAAATCATGCTTATCTTATGTGATATAAATATTTTGTTATTAGTATATCAAATGTTAAGCGATCATTGTTAGTATAATCCTACTTTCATAAATCATGAAATGTTGAATTATTTCCAAACACAAGATTTTGTTATTTCCGGTAGAAATGTTCATGTTTAATACTAGTCTTAACCCTTATAAAATTACAAATGACTTGAGGTGAAAACTAGATCCTTGTAGACATGTGAGTTAGGGTTCTAACACAACAAACGGTGCATCAAACGGATGTCTGAGCAAGAAGTTAGACCGAATTGACGAACAAGGGGCAAATATGTCCTTTCCCTTTAAGTGGAAAATTGTCTTTTAGTAAACCAAGTGTTTTAATTTGATTGGTTGGCATGGGAGGCAGCCTTGGCCGACTTAAACCTCTCCCTTTAACTTACTTCTTCAGAAAATAAGTCCCTAGGTTCAGTTTGAGGTGTTATTATCTTGAGGAAAGAGAGGTAGAAGTTAAGGAAGAAAGGGTTACAAGGAAAATCTAGGAAAACAATTCCAAGAAAATCCTTAAGGTGTTTCCAAGATAAAATTATTTATTAATATTGTTTTAATCTTGTATTATAATTATTTCAAAGTATATAAATCATGAATTATTGATAAAAATTCCATCATCCTTTGTGAAAATAAGTATTGGTTCATAAGTGAGATAGGTGGTGTTTATAGGTCATATTGCTTTGTATTAAAGCCCCTTATATTCAAACTTGCATATCTCTTTGTGTGATCACTGGAATTCATAAATTCCAATTGTATATGAAATTAGACTCATATATTCATGGCATATACGAGAATTAGAATTTAAATCCTTGTGGTTAGGCCTTAGTGATGGTTTCAAGTTGGTATATGGTTGTTGTTTGTAAATTTTATTTTGGTATGCCCTGAGTTTGGTCAAGCTTTTGAGATAGAAAATGAGGTCAAAAAATTATGATACTTTAATTCTGTACTATTAAGTATGTTTACTGAAAATGGGTTGAATATCATGTAAAGTTATGTTGTATAAAAATTATGAAAATTCTTGAAATTTAAAGGAACAATAGAGGAGCTTGTAGGGAAGATTTCTTGTGTTGTAAAGAAATGGTCATAACTTGCCCTAGGAAGCTTGAAAAATTACACCGTCACTTGTACTGGAAAGTATATTCATATATGTTTTCCTATTGATAAGGTTGGACTCCTGTATTTATACTATTTATGAATATGGGATGGTTAAGTATGGAGCACAATAATTTGAGGCCATACTAGATACCCATTGAAAGAATGCTTTTATCTTCTCTTTCCAAAGAGTATTTTGAGTAAATGTTTCATGTGTATATGCATTCAGAAGTATAATTTTATGTTTACTTGATTTTAGTTATAAATTCCTTACGAGGTATTCCTATGGTTGAATGTTCATAACCTTATCAACATATATACCATTGTTTCGTCTTTACACATGTTTCATGGAATGTTACTTGAGTAGAATTATATTGTTGTTGTATAGTTATTGAAAGTTACATAGATATATTAAGATAACACTTATGATTGAGATTCGGTACTAATTTAGTTGGATTAACATGTGTAAGGTCAAATCAACCAAGTTCAGCCCCACCCGAGGGAAACGTGAATACATAGTTGACAACCCAAGGTGAGTGTACTTATTGAGTTGATTTTGGATATGATGTATATGTATTATATGTTGAGCTTATATGGCTTGTTTAAAAGTCATGAGATGTTGCGATGTTATGTCTTATTAAAATCCAAGAGATGTTGCGATGTTATGGCTTTATAAAAGTTAGGATATGTTGAGTTGCTATGCAATTCAGGAGATGTTAGGTTATTAAAACTTATGGATATAATTATTGCCTACGGGCAGGAGATGTGGGGTTTATTAACTCCGGATATGTATATGGCCTAATTTGGCCCAAAGAGGGATATATTAATATGTTGAGTTGTTAATATAGTACTTTTACTATATAGAGATGTAGTACATTCACTGAGTTTTTAAACTCATGGTTTTATATGTTTACATTTTCAGGTTTTGAAGCTGCCACTGCCAAGTCTAGGATGTTGAGTAAATAGTAGTATTATCTCGTCAGTTTGTTTTGTACACTGTACTAGTTGTAATTACGTTAAATGGTATGGGAGTTTTGTTTAAATTATGTCTCCTTAAAACGATTGTATTTTTAGTATTCTGAAATTTTTAACCTTGAAGTTGTTTTAATGTGTATTACCAAATAAATAAATAAATAATAAGTGTGGTTTGTGAACTATTAAGTTAATTATATCCTAATGGGGTTAGGGGCTGACAATTGCAATACCTATTTTAAATAAGGAAGGTAATTTTAAATTTATTTTATATTTTTATTCTAAACATACATCTATGTGTGATAAAATAGATAAATCAAACAATGCAAATACGACAAGGCCAACTTTTAGGAAAAAAATCATTTCGGGTAAAAAGCATTTATTCACTTAGAAATATACAAGAGAGTCGACTTAAAAACTACTTGATCCCCCACAAGCATAAGACGCTATTCTTCAAAAATCTCTAAGGAACAACTACGACGCTCACAAGTGTCATATGACTACAGTCCTCTGAATTAGCCCCAACTTCGTCTTCAGTAGTGAATCCCTACAGGTATCACAAGTCAGCAATGGAGGTCATCTCCACCAAGGTATATGCATGAGATACAAAAATGTCTAGGGTTATAAACTAATTCACAAGAATAATATTCAAGGATGATTTTTGTGAATTAAAATAGTGTTTAGGAACCCAAAAACTTGGAAGAAATGTTGTTGCTTATATACAGAAATGTGTTGGAAAAATTCTTGAAAAAACTGATCCACGAAACATTTATATATAAAAAACTTAATTCAGTAATTCATTTGAACGAGATAAGAAGGTCGTCGATATAGACATGGTTTTATAATGACATTTCCAAGTCGTTAGAACGACGCTGCAATGTCGTTTGAACGACTGTAATGTCAAAAACTTTAATTTTCTTAAACTCCACCTACAGGTCTTCCAAAAATGTATTTTTGCAAAGTAAAATAGTCTTGTTCGTCTTTTTGATAAAAATAAATAAACATCCCAAATATAATTCTACTAATTAATTTAAACTCTAAATCATTTTATAACTTTTGGTATGTCGGGAAGTCTTTAAACTTGAAGCTAGTTGAGTTCGGTTCGTCTCCTTGGTGCGTGACGATTTGTAATGGGATACGCCAAACTAGGATAATTCTATGCTATGAACAATGACAGAAAAATTATTCTTATGAATCTCCCCCTTTGGCTATTCCGGTACAAAACTAACAAAATGACGGAACACCAAATTAAAATCAAAATCTCCTATTACAAAGTTACTAATACCCTTCCCAACCCTAGAACAAAACGACATAAGATTCTTTGTCTTTAAAACTTCAACTTCTTCCCTTTATTCAAACGTTGTCTTCATCTGTGTGTATTTGAATTCCTCTTTAAGTACCTACACACATGAGACAATATATACCTTTGTGGTACTCCCCCATAATTCAAACTCATCAAAAACTCCATTATAATTTGCTCTCCCCCTTTGTTTTTATCGAAATAGACAAAAATACAAAGAGGTAGAAATAATAAACATTAAGTGCAAAGCATCACAACGAATTAAAGATATCATCAAAAAATATGTAAATCAAGCATGTGTAATGGTCATCTCAAAGACAGTCAAATGACAACTATTTCTGAAATTTTCTAAATTATTTCAAAAAATACAAATACAACAAACATACCACCTATAATATATGCAAAATTTATCAAAATAATTTTTGCAAAAAACAAGACACAAAGAACATAAACTTTACACACTAGCATAGTATCGATGTGTCCAAACGTGTGGAATGGAATGCATGGGTGTGAACTATAAACAAAAGAATTATAGCCCAAACACTCAAATATGTTAAAGAAGTTCTAATTGAAGGTAAAACTTTATCAAACTAAGCTTTAGCCTCAAGTGATAAATAAAGTGGAACTTAATGAACAAAACAAGCAAAATGCACACAAGCCTAGAATACTAATTATTCTACAAATAAATATCATCATAACAAAATAAGCTTAACTAGGACACATTGTCATTGTGCAAATCCGTGGATATTTCTATCCAAACTCCATCAAAATATTTTTTTTCTCTTTTCTTTTGAATGCATATATCAAACTAAACAAATTTGGCAACTTTTTGGCATATTTTTAGTTTTATTGCCTTATTTTTTTCCAGGCTCTTTTCCAACGGTATCTTTTACGACATGATTATTATTCACTCCCAGCCCTTTTTTCGTGCACTCATCATTTTTTCAATACTAAATAAAATACCATCGGCAACGGTTCTTATATGCAAAAATCCTCCATATTCAAATATAACATGTAGATGACAAGATTGATAGGAGACCATCTCACCAAGCTCAAATGTATATCATGAAGTAAAAATTCAATAAGCACTTGCATGTGTTTGTGTGGGGGGCATAAACAAAGTCGAATCCATAAAGCAAGTCCATTTTGAAATAACTCCAGAAACATGGTTAATATCAATCTAAGCATTTAAAGTCATAACCAAATGCCCTAGCCACATGAAAATTTTGTAGTCCATTGGATTCAAACACATCAATATGCCACACCGAATGTGTAAAACTAAAACACACAAAAAACCGACAATCTTTTTGAATTTTTCAAAAAAACAAGATCTTTTTGTATTTTTCAAAAAAATATAAAACTGAAAGTCTTTTTGTATTTTACATATATGACTCAATAAAATAAAAATGTAATACAAAAAGTACACATGTCATAACACTACCAAAAATATATCAAGAAGCACGACTGGCGTATGATAACCAAAACTCGCAAGCAATCAATCATATGATATTTGAGAGAGGAATCATGCGCAAGCACGTGAGAATCAACAAGTTTACCATCTAGCACCTCTAAAAGTGATTTCCTAACACAAATAAATATGAAACATCTAATAGGGGTTTCGAGAACCAATGGGACACTAGACTTCAACTTCCTAGGACCTTTTCCAAGATCAAAATAAAAACGCCTAAGGTAACCTTTCCTACCACAGTCTGAATATGTATAGACACGGGGAATGGTACCTGTGGGTTAACCTTTTCTAATATTCATGGATTTGGTTGACCCTCTAAAACAAACAATGGTTTTGACTTTGACACTCGAAGCATGAGAACAAGATGAGCCATTACCATTACTACACAAAGTACTCAAGTCTTTTAAATCATTTTTCAACTTCAAAATTTTTTACTCAAGTAAAGAATTAGACTCTTCTACTTTTAAGGATTCTTTTTTCAAATTTTCAAAAATTCCTAGAAGGGTATCACGCTCACCCTCAATTAAATCAAACATATCCCTAAGAGTCTTCTCACGTGCCTAAAAATCATTAGTAAAAATATTAATATTCGCTTTGGCACAACCACAAACCCTAGAATGTTTCAAGTCCTCCAAAGCTTTTTCAAAAATAGTACTCTATCATCACTCTCCTTTTTAGACAATTCTAATTTTTTAAATTCACAATTCATGTCCACAAGTCACTTGCGAATTAAATCTCATTGACCTTGAATAGTTTGCAAAAGATTCAAAATGATTTTAAAACGTGAATTCTCTTTTTGAGAAATTTCAATTCTTTTAGCAAACTTCAAGTTCAAACTATTTAAGTCGTCAAAACTATGAGAATCCATCAAGAGAGGGGAAATAAACCAAAAATACCCAAAAAGAAGGTAAATAAGACCAAATACAATAAATTAGTGCAACCTATTCTCATACCACTTGTAAGGGCAAAAATAATTGCAAATGGTGATTTCGACACAAATTGCTATACCAATTTTAAATGCAGAAGAGAATTTTAAATTGATTTTAACTTTTTATCCTAAACATGCATTTATGTATGATAAAAAAAGATAAATCAAACCATGCAAATACGACAAGGCCAAGTTTCAGGAAATAAATCCTTTCGATTTAAAACATTTGATTCACTTAGAAATTTAGAAGAGAGTCGACTTACAAACTACTTGATCCCCCATAAGCGTAACGCGTTATTCTTCAAAAATGTCTAAGAAACAACTATGACGCTTGAAAGTCATATGATCGCAGTTCTCCAAATTAGCCTCAGCCTTCGTATTCAATAGTGAATCCCCACAGGTATCACAAGTCAACAACAGAGATCCTCTCCACCAAGGTGTATGAAAAAGATACAAATCTCTCTAGGATTTCAAACTAATTCACAAGAATAATATTCAAGGATGGTTTTTGTGAATTAAAAAAGTGTTTAGGAACACAAACTGATCAACGAAATAGGTATTTATAAAAACCTTAAGCCGGTGGGTCGTTCGAACGAGATAAGAAGGTCATTTGAACAATATGGCAATGTCATTAGAACGACATATCCAAGTCATTAGAACGACATGTCCAAGTCGTTAGAACGACATTGCAATGTCATTTGAACGACATCAAATGTCATTTGAACGATTGAAATGTCAAAAACTTTATTTTTCTTAAACTCCGCCTACAGGTCTTCCAAAAACATATTTTTGCAAAGTAAAACAGTCATGTTCGTCTTTTTGATAAAAAATAAACATCCCAAACATAATTCCCCAAATTAATTTAAACTCTAAATCATTTTATACCTTTTAGTATGTCGGGAAGTCTTCAAACTTTGAGATGCTTGAGTTCGGTTTGTCTCCTTGGTGTGTGATGATTTGTAATGAGATACGCCAAACTAGCCTAACTTTATGCTATGAACTATGACGGAAAAATTATCCTTATAGATTTTACAAAGCATAGACAATAGACTTAGTCAAATACTCATCTCCCTCGCAAGCCTTGATACTCCTCTATCTTCTGCTGCTCCACCATAGTGCAATAGAGGAGTCCACCCACATCAGCTGCCGTAACACACGAGTCCACGCACACCTCGGTATCCATCGTTGAGGCTTAGCAAATGTTAATTAAGTACGGAGTCCACTGCATAAAACTATTTCTCAAATCAACATGATGACAAACAAACTATGGTTCCCAAACATAAAGATCTCAAAGTATAAGAAGATGAAACTTGGATCTTTAAACTTACTAGGTGAAACTAGGGTTTGGGAACTTTGGTAAACCAATAGGAAAATAATTTTTTCCAAAAGTTCTTAAAATATAAATCTAACACGCCTTAAGTAGTAAACACACGAATTTTGAGGCAGCGAACTCATTCGAGTAAAAACAAAAGGTCGTTCGAATGAGATTAGCTTTTTGTTCTAACGAAATTTCAATTGGTTCGATCCAAGAAGCTTTTTTGTTTGATCGTCCTTCTAATGATCTTCTAACGAGAGTGGCATTATTAAACAGAGATAACTCTTTAGATATACGTTAGATGGTCATTTCAATAAAATTCCAATGTCGTTCTAATGAGACCAACCTTATTCGAACGAAAAATCAATTTCGTTCAAACAAGATTCAAATATCGTTCTAATGAGATTAAAACCAAAAAAAAATATTTCTCTTTAAAAACTATTTTAAAAGCAGTTCCGAATGATTTTTTTTTCAACATCAACACCCTTTAAAAAAATCCAAGGTTCATATTCTAAATGCATCCTTACCTACGAGATCCTCGGTAAATGTAAAGACAAACTTAGCACTAAATATGGAACGATGTGTAACCAACTCCAAAGATTGGTTTCAATGTCTTCTTTAAATATGTCATTGGCTTGCGAGATTGACCATACAAAGCCTAAACTATTACTCAAATGTTTTGCACAGAATTAAGCCAATTACAAACAAATTTACTCGATTAAAAATTTGTCCTTGCATAGGGCATACGGGAGTTTGTGTGACTAGTCATTGTAGGTCTCTCTTATGTTGTTGTTAATGTTTTTGACTTTGTTACTAAAAGATTTGGTTGCTCTGTTGGTTTTATGTTTATACGGGGAAGACTTATGTTGAGTAATCTTGTATTCGCCTAGTAGTTTAGATACCTCTTTCTCAACATGCGAACCATTGTCGGTTACCAACTTGGGAGATATACCAAAGTGATAGATGATTTTTTGATGTATGAATTTATCTACCTTCTTATCACTAACAACCGAGTAAGATTGAGCCTTCACCCACTTAGTGAACTAGCCTATTGCAACCAAGATTCACTTGTGCTCGGTGAAGGACTTAGGGGTGACTTTACTTATTTTGTCTATACTCTATGTGAAAAAAAGGCCATGGCATGATCATGCAATAGATCTCTCAAGGAGGTAGTTATTGTCATCGAGCGTAAATTTGGCATTGAGTCACCTCATAACGTAATCCATGCAACTCTTTTGCATGGTAGTCCACTATTACGACTGTCAGAGTATTTTTTTTGAGAGAGAATTCACTCATGCATGGGCAACATTCATCGCTATGGATTTTGTCTATAATTTAAAAGGTCTCATACTTTGTGACACACCTTAATTTTACTTCGAAGAACCCTATTTTCTATAGTTCTTCCCCATAGATGATGAATTAGGTTAACGATTAATCGATCGGTTAACAAAGATTTTTTTGGGTAGTGGTTCTTGTTCAGCAAGTTCCATATGTCATAGTACCATATGGTGGGTCCAACTATTATTTCATCGATGAACTAGGTCTCAAATAACTAGGAAGGTGTGATCCATATAGTTACATTAAATGTGTTATTTGTGGTTCCTTTTAGTATATCTAGCATAGAGTCTAGCATAGTAAGTGTGTATGAAAGTTTGTTCTTATCCCTCGTAACGAATTTGAGATGCTCGAATCACGAATCTAATTCTTCTAAGTAGGCATGGTGATGTCTCTAATTCCCCACTTATTTAATATCTAGCTAATGACTAGACTTGAGTCTATATAAACTTTTAATTCAGTGATTCGCATTTCAAAGGAAATTTTGAGACCCATGGTTCCAGCCTCATATTTGTCCATGATGATGGCACATTCATATGGAATTTTAATGGAAATAAGGAACTCACATGAATTGGGGGATATTAGAAGCATTCCTATGCAAAATACTCTTTTATTGGAGGCCCTGTCATAATAGAGTTACCTAATGTCTTTTTCATCTAAGGAGAACAGTGGTCCTTTGGAAAATTTTCCTCATTTTCTTCTTCCTCAATTGATATGACTCTTCCTCTAGTGGATTTATGCATGACCTACTTGATTTTAAATTATAAGAGAGTTATTTTCCATTCATTAAGACAAAGAAGGTTTCTCAAACTAGTATTTCAGGGGATCCGTCCTAAAGATGAGTCGTATGCTGAATAATATCATGTAATGGAGGAGTTTATGGGTGATTAACACAAAATACATGAAAACCTTTTCTAAGGATATTTATTTGAACTCATAGGATACTAGATTTTTAGTTACAAAGTCGATGGTCACTCTTTTGGGAATGTTCTACATATTGGTCCAACATATCTTCTATAGTCATGTTATTTATGGTCATATAGAGTAGGATAGTTTGTCTCGATTGAGGAGGTACTAATACATATGGGTGAGTAAGGTACCTATGTATTTTCTTGAACGCCTCCTAGAATTTAGTGTTCCACTCTTTAAGTGAATCCTTTTTAAGTATTTGGAAGGTGGGCTTAGATATGGTGGTAAGGTGGTTGATGAACTGACTTATGAATTATTTTTGGACCAAGAATCCTATGACCTTTTTAGTTTTTAGCAAAGTTAGAATCACAAAGCTGGCTTATGCCTATTAACTTAACCTTCAACTCTTCAACATACAACACATTGTCTAGCTTAGGAAATCCATAAATATCCACTCAGACTCATCCTAATATGCTAAACCTAATCATATCTCCTAAGGTGACTTTTCCTTCCTTACGATTCACAAGGTTGATAAAATTTAACTTGTCACCTGTCATGTACCTAGAGAATGTCAAATTACCATTGTGAATTATCATTAACCTTAATAGAAACATGAACAACAATGGGTTTTTATCACTTTTAGGTACCCACACAGTAGTAACCTTATTCTTACCCTTATCATTGGTGGCACTAGTCATTACTTTAAAAGTGTTCTTAAAAGAGGTAGAAATCCTTTGAAATATTCCATTAAACTTTTGGAAGTGTTTATTAAAAAACAACTTGGTCTCTAAGACTAAAGAGATCTCTATAATGGTGTGTGGGAACATGTGTGTGAAAGACTTTTCCTATCTTGTAGAAAAACTCCCTCAGGTGAGATCTTCATTTGCAATGGGTACAAACATGGATTTGTTTGGTCAACCTTGTTTAAAATGCCTAGGACGAGTTCTCTTTGGTGGATTAGGTGGAGTCCCATATGGATTTGACATAAACTTAGGAAAGGGTTCGGATGTAACATTGGAAGTGGATGAAACTTCGTACCATATTCCTTGCCTCTCTTTAAAACCTAAAGCATGACCTAAGAACATTTTCTTAACTTTATTGGATGTGTCCTCTATGGTGACTTTGACCTCCTTCCCAAGTTAGGAAATATGGGCTTTAAGTTTCTCACGAGTTTCTAATAATGCTTAAAGATATTTTGTAAGACTATCCATTTTGTTGGTCAATTCTTTATTTTCCCTAACAATCGAAATAAGTATCTCACTCAAAGAAATTATAACTGATTCCTCGCTCGATCTCAAAATTTCCAACTTCTTCTCTAAAGACAACACCCCAAGAGTTAAATTTTTATTTTTCTTCCTAGTTTTTAATGACTCGGTGTAAATTTCAGAGTAAGCGCATTGAAGACCATGTTCTCCCTCACTAAAATCATCAACCTCAAACTCTCCTAAATAACTCAACTCATTATCAAGGTTATCATGTTTATAAATGTCCTTATCGGGGTGAGACGTATTTGAAGTGCTAACTGACTAGCCATGGAGGTGTAGTTACGTCCTTGCAGTGATTCATCCAATGAATACCCCGAATCAACATCACTATCCCTTAGAGTGGAATTATAGGTGGATTTGACTTGTCCCTATCTCTTAAACCTAATGGGACACTCATGGGCTTTGTGGTCTTTCCATTTACACTTAACATCTCTCCCATTCATCTTTCTTAAGATATCAACCTTTAGCTTTCTTTCGATCACTCTAAAAAAAATTCTTTCCTGCTTTGTAGTTTTTGTTTTGTGACACCTCACCTAATTAAATACCGGGTGATAAGACCTTTATTAAATTAAATCAAAGTGCCCGGTTAGTTCATTCTTAGCATCACTGTCAAAAAATAATTTTTATATTTTTAATCACCCAATAAATAATTAAACTAAGTACCAAAACATTTTCCCATTTAATTACCCAACCAATCCAGCAATAGATTTCCATTCTTTAAGATATAATCTAATCACATTCCACAAGAATGAATACACACTGGACATGAATCAAATACTGACATAAATCGGACTGAATAAAACATTCCAGTTCAATATCACAAATCAACAAACCATAATATCCTCAAGTGAGATAGAAATAAAATCCTAAACTAAACTGAGTACAATCTCTACCAAATGACAAGGAAAGGGGCGTAACATACCCTAAATCAAATATCTGATAAGAGTGGAGAGAAATGATAGAAGCGTCTAAGTGCAAAAGCCTGCAACTCCCATAACTACTGCAACTCGCTAAATGATCCATGCATCTAAGTATGGTACCCATGTGGTTGAGCACCTGATAAAAAAATTTATATATATATCAAAAGAGAAAAGAGTAGAAATAAATGGGTTATAGCCCGAGTTGTAAAAAAATATTTAGCAAGTATTTAAAACTGCAATGTTGTAATTATTAAGTGCATGTTAGTTTCGAACTCTCATATGAGATTCTCACCTCTCAACTATTGTGCACGCCTAACGTACATCTATCCTAACCTAGTTATCCATAATGTTACCAACTATATCATAGACTTATACTTCTAAATATATCTCAATGGAGTAACCCGTGTCGCACATACAATATGCTAATAATATTATTTTATGCCAATTAAACGTATTTCACATTCACTGTTAAGATGAAAAATCTCTTATCCACGGGAACTTCTTTACTTACCAACATTTATAGTTTTACAAATTTATCCCATTAGAATTATTCACAAGTATATATATATATATATATATATATATATATATATATATATATATATATATATATATATATATATATACACACATAAAACCTGTGCCCATTGGTTAGGACCACTTGGCGCAATGCATACTCTGCTATAATGTCCTGATGCATCGCTCACAGCGTAAAGGACAATTGTTTCGGTGTCTCTCATGAACCATAAATCTCATAACACAAATATTGGAGGCGAGCATACTCACCAGTCAAATGGGTCAAGCATAGACCTACACTCCCATTCAGCCATCAAAACTATCCTGCATCTCAGATAACACGTATCCAAGCTCCAATGATCTAGTACAAGTCAAATATCTCCCAATTGGGCACCCAGGATAAGACTGTACACTGCGCGATAACCTCCTCCTGATAGCAAGTAGCGTAGGTATGCTATACACACAATAATAATGATAATAATAAAATAATAGGCACTCCCATGCCCTATTAAAGTCCAGGTATTCACCCAAACCATACATATATTTCTACACATAATATACTTCTCGTTACTACTTATAATGTGATTAGTTCGATTATCCACTCTATCAAAATTTCCAAAGTTAATTCACCTATCCAAGCCTTAAGGTATCATCCTAGGAATGCTTCCCAAATAATTATGCACTAAGCTAATATAAGTAAATGGCAGTTTACCTCACTCAACTAGCCGTGTAACACGATTTAGGGAAAAAATAGGGATTTTTAGAATTTTTCTTTAACTGTCGTTCAAACCAAAATTAGTTTCGTTCGAACGAATCAACATGTCGTTCGAACGACTATGCATCTCGTTTGAACGAGACGTCGACATCTCTATTCTGCTACCTGCTGCGTTTCCCCCCTTTTTCTCAACTTAAAACCTCTATAGATTTGTCCCAAACTCCCAGCAATTACTTCCAATTAATAATTAAACATGTTGGGATAATATCTAAGAAACTAGAATCATTTGATCATGCATAAACCTTAATAAATTCTGAGAATCCCCAAAATTATTCAAACAAACCCTAGTTCTTCAAATTTCTAGAAAAAAACTCAAAACTAGATTCGTCCATCGTTAATAATTCATTAATTCGTGATTTTCAACCTATCTACATGAAGGATTTATCCTAATTAGATATCAATTTAAATTAATGTCCTTAGTTCTCCAATTTCATTACAGTTTATGAACCATAATTGAGTATTACATTTTTATACTAACACGAACATGATTGTTGCTACAATTTTTCAAGGATTAAACACTTGCCTCAATTTTGAAGGTCTGATCTCCTTGTGATGTTGGTATAGGTGTGTTCCTCGCCTCCCGATCTACACTTTGGTGGGATGTTTGGTGGATGTTCTTGAGTTATGCACCAAGAACTCGTATGGCTTCTTCTTCCTTCCTCTGTGCCTTTCCCTTTTCTCTCTCGTAGTTTTAGAACTGATAACTCCCCTCTAATCCACGTTCATCTATATTTAATTTCCTAATTTTCGTCAATAATATTTCCCCAAAAATTCAAAACACAAAAATACCCCTACGGGATGTCGGTTAGGCTTAAAAACATCCCGGAGTCCAAATAAAATACCAGTGTAGAGTTTTCTGACTATCTCGACCCTTTCGGACTCAACGATGTGCTCGAAATTACCATATGAGTTACTTAAAAATTATTTACTTCTTTAACCCATTAAATTAGTCCCGACACGACTTACACGCACGTCCTAACTTAAAGTACCAAACTGTCGTATTTCCCACCCTCGATAATTTATAAAAAAATTACAATTCCATATTACGTATTCACATAGTAATTTTCCATAATTCTCAACAATAACTATTAACCCTTGGCATGCTAGTTAATATTTAATTTTAATATGGATTAATTAATAATAAATTCTCTCACATTTTTAATTTAATTAATCCAACAATAATAATTAACCCCGCAATTATTTGACATAGTAAAAATACGGGGTATTACATACTTCCCCCCTAAGAATGGAATTTTGCCTCCAAAATTCAAAAAGTAAACCACACCTGGTAAGAATAAGTCTGGATATTTCTCGCGCATATCCTCATCTCGCTCCCAAGTAGACTCCTCTACATTTTGATGCTCCCACTGAGCTCGCAAAAGTGGAACTACCTTTGACCTCAATTTCATCTCGCTACGGTCTAGGATAGTCACGGGTCTCTCCTCATAAGAACCGCCGGGTTGTAAGTGAATCTCCTCAATCGCAGTATGGGTATAAGCTAACTCATTCCGAAGATACCTCCTCAATGATGAGATGTGGAACACATCATGAATACGGTGCAAGTGTTTCGACAACCCAAATCTATATGCCACTGGTTTGATCCTCTCGACAATGGGAAATTTTCCTACGTATCTTGGGGCCAATTTCCCTTTCTTCCCGAACCTCATCACTCATTTCATAGGAGACACTCGTAGTAATACCTGGTCCCCCATGTTAAACTCCCTAAAGGTCCACTTAGCATTGACATAGCTTTTCTGCCTATCCTAGGCTACCCGAATGCGACTCCTGATCAACTCAATCTTGGTTGACATCTCCTGAATTGCCTCTGTCCTGAGTAACTTGTTATCCCCCACCTCTAGCCAACAAGTGGGAGAACGACAAGGTCTACAGTAGAATGCCTAAAATGGGGCCATGGAAATCGTAAACTGGTAGGAGTTATTATAAGTGAAATCCACCAGTGGAAAGTATTGCTCCCAACCCCCGTCAAAATTAAGGGCGCACATGCGTAGCATATCTTCCAGCATCGAATTTGTACGCTCAGTTTGTCCATCTGTCCGCGGGTGATACGTTGTACTCAACCGTAGCTTGGTACCCATAGACTCCTGAAAGCTTTCCTAGAAGCGCGACACAAAAATCTTGTCTCTTTCAGACACGATATCTAGGGGCACCCAATGCAACCTCACTATCTCAGCATTAAATAACTTGGCATACTATCACATAGTGTAGTCCGTCTGCACTGGTAAAAAAATGCACTACCTGGGTCAAACAATCCACCACTACCCATATAGAATTGTGACCACATTGTGATGTAAGAAACCCAGTGATAAAATCCATGGAAATGCTCTCCCATTTCCACGTAGGGATTTCTAGCGGCTGAAGTAACCCTGACGGTCTTTGATTGTCCACCTTTACCAGTTGATAGGTGGAACACTTGCACACAAACTCCGTAATGTCCTTCTTCATTACACTCCACCAGTACTGTCACCATTTATCCTGGTACGTCTTATCCCCTCCGGGATGTACCGCAAATTGAGATACATGCAACTCTGTCATTACTTCATGACATAAGTCCGCACCCTTCGGGACCACTAACCTCCCATTAAATCACAGTCCTCCATCTGAACTTACTGAGTAGGACTCCGTGCCTTCGTCTAGAAGTTGTACAATCTAGTCCTAGAAAAATGAATCATCTGCTTGGTCCTAGATCACTCTCATAACAATCTTTGGCGTGACTGTTATGACGGACATAAAGGATCGGGTCACTGTATCTTGATGTCCCAACTCTTTCCACTTTGCCTTCCACACTTCCCCCACCTCACCTAATGGCTATGGCTCAACGCATCAGCAACTACATTGGCCTTCCTCGGGTGGTACTTTATCTCAAACTGGTAATCTTTCACAAACTCCAACCACCTGCGCTGACGCATGTTCAACCCCCGCTGAGTGAACAAGTATTACAGTGACTTGTGGTCTGTGAGTAGGCGAAATTTCTCCCCCAACAAGTAGTGTCTCCAAATCCGTAGGGCAAACACGACGGCTGCTAGCTCCAAGTCATGGGTGGGGTACTTCCTCTCTTGAGGCTTAAGCTTGTGGGAGCATAAGCTATAGTATGCTCCTCCTGTTGGAGTACTCCACCAAGTACCTATAGAGAAGCATCTGTAAATACCACGTACTCCACTCCTGGCCTAGGTAAAGCAAGAACTGGCGCTAAATTCAACTTATCCTTTAAGCTCATCGAAAGCTAACTGACAAGCATCGTCCCAAATGAACTTCACCCGTTTGCGAGTCAAATTTTTCAATGGGTCCATAATCTTAGAGAACCTTCATATGAACCACCTGTAATATATGGCTAACCCCAAGAAGCTACGCACCTCCGTCGATGTCATGGGTTGTCCCCACTCCCTCACTGTCGACACCTTACCCAGGTCCACTAATATCCCCATCTCTGATACAACATGCCCTAAAAATTTTACTTCTCGTAACCAGAATTCGTACTTTTCATACTTGGCATACAGCTGATGCTCTCGCAGATTCTGAAGAACTCGTATCAAATGCTTGGCATGCTCCTCCTCAGTTTGGGAATAAATAAGAATGTCATCTATGAAGACAATGACAAACTGATCTAAGAACTCTATAAACACCTAGTTCATTAAGTCCATGAATACGGCTGGAGCATTTGTCAGCCCAAACGGCATGACTCAGAACTCGTAGGACCCATACCTCATCAAGAAAGTAGTCTTCAACACGTCCTGCTCCCTAATCCGTAGCTGAAGATATCCTGATCTTAAATCTATCTTTGAGAAGAAGGCAGTTCCTCTCAACTGGTCGAGCAAGTCATCGATTTGGGGAAACGAATATTTATTCTGTATCGTGACTTTTTTTCAACTCATGGTAGTCCACACACAAACTCAACGAACCATCTCTCTTCTTTAAAAATATCATGGGAGCACCCCAAGGTGAGGTACTCCTTCAAATGAATCCCTGTACCAATAGCTGCTCAATCTGATCCCGTAACTCCCTCATCTCAGCTGGAGCCATATGGTATAGTGCGCGGGCTATCGATCGAGTGCCTGACATTAAATCTATAATGAAATCTATCTCATGGCTAGGCGGTAGTCCCGGTATATCCTGGAACATGTCAAAAAACTTGCGAACTATAAGAATCGAATCAATAGCAATCACTATCTCCTTAGTGGTCTCCTCCTCTATATAGTATAAATGAGTGGACGATCCTCCCTCGGGACGAGGCATCGCCACCCAAAACATCTCCTGGCCTGGAATAGCAAAAATAATGGTCCTACTGAAACAGTCTATCATGTCTCTATAAGCAATAAGCCAATCCATGCCAATAATGGCGTCATGCTCGTGCATGTCTAAGAATAGCAGATCTGCAGGAAAAATCAAACTCCCAATCTCTATACCTACTCCTCGACATAAAAAGAAAATTAACGACCCATTACATGTCACTATACTCTTTAGAGTATCTAACAACCTCGTGGCCTGTTCAAAACTAGTGTCTATGAAGTAGTGTGATGCTCCTGTGTCAAATAAAATGCGCCCCGTAGTATCATGAATAGAAAACGTACCCTCAATGGCTGGTGGTGTCTGGTATGGTGCTGCCACCTGGTGGACGTTATAAACAAGTCTGTACTATAACTTCCCCTGCAAAATCGGGGATGCGAGCAATGCTGGGACTGGTCCCACTACCGATGGGGAGATAGGAAAGATGGGTCTCTGAGTCTCCTGGTGGGCTCCCTGCGGATGGGGGAAGCTGCCCTTGTCACGGCAATCATGTTTCCTATAGCTAGTCTTACCACACGAAAAACACCTGCTGCTAAAGTTACCTCCCCTCTTCCCTTGTTGGCCTCATCCCTATTGGCCATTATCGCCCCTCTACTGGCCCTATTGGCCCTGATGGCCCTGATGCTGGCCTGGATGACCCTGCTGATAATGAGGTTAGCCCTGCTAACTGGACTGGCCCTGTCTATAATCCCCATATCCCTTTCTAGAATCACCCGATCAGAATCACTTAGTAGGGTCCCCTTGCTGGGAACTCTGCTCACCCTGACAGACCTGGCCCTGAGTTGCGAGTGCCCCACCGGCACTACTGCCTCCTATCTGGACCCAACTCGTTTGCTCCCCTGCTGATGGAAGCGTTGGTCCTGGAAATGTAACATGGAGGCTTTGAGTACATAAGTATAAGTACCCAATGATAAATGACCAATGAGTTGCTATTGAATTCTCTAATTCAACCCATTCAAGAACATCCGAATCTTCTTCTCTTCGGTGGGTGCCTCATCTGGCACGATAGTGATTAGTCGCGTAAACTCCTCCTCATACTCAGCGACAATCATACTCTCTTGCTTGAGATTCAGTAGTTTCCACCTCATCTCTGTCTGAACGGCAGAAGGAAAGTATTTGCAGTCAAACCGCACCCAAAAGTTCTACATAGTCATATTATCCCTCTCCTCTAAGTTGGTAGTGGACTCCCACCACTGAAAAGGGGCCCCCACTAGCTTGTAGGAAGCCAGTAACTGCCTCTGAATGTCGGTACACTCGTACATGCGAAGATGCCTCTGGATATCCTTCTTCCATTGGCTCGCTATGACGATGTCAGAACCGCCTGAGAACTCTGGGGGATGTGCCCTCTAAAAAGTATCCCTCACTCTTTCCCATGCAGTGGGAAATTGAGATGTAACCGGCGCCACGGCCTGGATCTGGGGTGGAGCCTGTTGCACCACCGCTAAAGCTGCATTTACCGCCTGAGAAACTATGGCAAAAACTTCAGCTGCATTAATCATTCCCTGAGCCTGATCTGCTGGCTACTCTGGCTGGGCATTTATGTTCCTCAGGGCTCGTCTCGGAGGCATCTGAAACGAGAAGGGATTTTTTTATTAGTACACAATTATTATTAAATCGCAAGTAGCTGAAGATGTAAACACATAAATAAGATTACAACAATCCTAAATATAGGGCTCTATATCAAGGAACGCTAATCGAAAAACATGTTAAACCGTATAGATCCTAAAGGACACTAGAACCTAATGCTCCGATACCACCTGTGACACCCTGCCTAATTAAATACCGGGTGATCAGTCCTTTATTAAATTAAATCAAATTGCCTGGTTGGTTCATTCTTAGCATCACTGTCAAAAAATAATTTTTATATTTTTAATCACCTAATAAATAATTAAGCTAAGTGACAAAACATTTTCCCATTTAATTACCCAACCAATCCATCAATAAATTTCCTTTCTTTAAGATATAATCTAATCACATTCCAAAAGAATAGAATAAACACTGGACATGAATCAAATACGGACATAAATCGGACTTGATAAAATATTCCAGTTCAAAGTCACAAACCAACAAACCATAATATCCTTAAGTGAAATAGAAATAAAATCCTGAACTGAACAAAGTACAATCTCTACTAAATGACAATGAAATAGGCGTAACATGCCCTAAATGAAATATCTGAAAAGAGTGGAGAGAAATGATAGAAGCGTCTAAGTGCAACGGCCTGCAACTCCCACAACTGCTGCAGCTCGCTAAATGATCCATGCATCTAAGTCTGGTACCCCTGTGGCTAGGCACCTGATATATATATAGCAAAAGAGAAAAGAGTAGTAATAAACGGTCATAGCCCGAGTTGTATTAATATTTGTTTTAGCAAGTATTTAAAACTACAATGATGCAATTATTAAGTGCATGTTAGTTTCAAACTCTCACATGAGATTCTCACCTCTCCACTATTGTGCACGCTTAACGTACGTCTATCCCAACTTAGTTATCCATAATGTTCTCAACTAGATCATAGACTTATACTTCTAAATATATCTCAAATGAGTAACCCGTATCGCCCATACAATACGCTAATAATATTCTTTTATGCATATTAACCGTATTTGACATTCACTGTTCTAATGAAAAATCTTTTATCCACGAGAACTTCTTTACTTACCAACATTTATAATTTTGCTAATTTCACCCATTATAATTATTCACATGTATATATATATATATATATATATATATATATATATATATATATATATATATATATATATATATATAACTTGCCCCCCTTGGTTAGGACCACTTGGCACAATGCATACTCTGCTATCATGTCCTGATGCATCACTCACTTCATAAAGGACAATTGGTTCGGCGTCTCTCACAAACCATAAATGTCATAACACAAATATTGGAGGCGAGCCTACACACCAGCCAAATGGGTCACGCACATACCTACGCTCCCATTCAACCGTCGAAACTATCCTACATCTCACATAGCACGTATCCACGCTCATATGCTCTGGTACAAGTCAAATATCCCTCCATTGGGTCACCCGGGATAAGACTGTACATTGTGCGATAACATCCTCCCGATAGCAAGTAGCGTAGCTATACTATACACACAATAATAATGATAATAATAAAATAATAGGCACTCCCATGTCCTATTAAAGTCCAAGTATTCACCCAACCCATACATACATTTCTACACGAATTATACTTGTCATTACTACTTATAATGTAATTAGTTAGATTATCCAATCTCTTAAAATTTCCAAAGTTAATTCACCTACCCAAGCCTTAAGGTATCATCCTAGGAATGCTTCCCAAATAATTATGCACTAAGCTAATATCAGTAAATGGCAGTTTACCTCACTCAACTAGCTGTGTAACACGATTTATGAGAAAAATATGGATTTCGGGAATTTTTTCGGAACTATCATTCCAACCAGAACTGGTTTCATTCAAACGAATCAGCATGTCGTTCGAACGACTATGCATCTCGTTCGAACGAGACGTCGACGTCTCCATTCTGTTACCTGCTGCGTTTTCCCCTCTTTCTCAACTTAAAACCTCTACAGATTTGTCCCAAACTCCCAGTAATTACTTCCAATCAATAATTAAATATGTTGGGACAGTATCTAACAAACTATAATCATTTAATCATGCTTAAACCTTAATAAATTATGAGAACCCCCAAAATTATTCAAACAAACCCTAGTTCTTCAAATTTCTAGATAAGAACTCAAATTCAAATTCGTCCATCATAAATAATTCATCAATTCGTGATTTTCACCCTATTTACATGAAGGATTTATCCTAATTAGATATTAGATTTCAATTAATGTCCTTAGTTCTCTAATTTCATCAAAGTTTATTAACCATAATTTAGAATTACATAACTATACTAACATGAACATGATGGTTGCTACAATTTTGCAAGGATGAAACACTTGCCTCAATTTTGAAGGTATGGTCTCCTCATGATGTTGGTATAGGTGTGTTCCTCGTCTTACGATCTACACTTTGGTAGGATTTTTGGTGTGTGTTCTTGAGTTATGCACCAAGAACTCCTATGGCTTCTTCTTAATTCCTCTGTGCCTTTCTCTTTTCCCTCTCGTACATTTAGAACTAATAACTCCCCTCTAACCTACATTCATCTATATTTAATTTCCTAATTTTTGTCCATAATATTTCCCCAAAAATACCCCTACGGGATGCCAGTTAGGCCTAAAAACATCTTAGAGTTTAATAAAATACCCGAGTAGAGTTTTCTAACTATCTCGACCCTTACGGACTCAACGGCGCACTTAAAATTACCATACGAGTTACTTAAAAATAATTTACTTCACTAACCCATTAAATTAGTCCCGACACGACTTGCACGCGTGTCCTGACTTAAAGTACCAAACTGTCGTATTTCCCACTCTCGATAATTTATAAAAATTTACAATTCCATATTACGTATTCACATAGTAATATTCCACAATTCGCGATAATAAGTATTAACCCTTGGCACACTAGTTAATATTTATTTTTAATCCGGATTAATTAATAATAAAATTTCTCACATTTTTAATTTAATTAATTCAACAATAATAATTAATCCCGCAATTATTTCACATAGTAAAAATACGGGGTATTACATGTTTTTCCCAAAACTTTTATTTTTCAATTTGAATGAATTTTGATTTTTGAATTTCAGAAAATTTTTGAACTTTTTAGAGATCATCTTGATCAAAATCAGAATTATAGTAAAAAACATACTCTTTTTTGGTTTAGCTTTTAAAGCTATTTCTTTTTCCTTTTTCTTATGTGTTTTGAGGAACATGTGTATTCGTAAGTTTATAGATCACCTATGAGATCTTCTAGACTAATTTTGTCTAGAATTATCTAAGAGTCAAGGATGGTAATTTTCGCACTAAAATGAGATGGTAGAGACCTGGAAATTTTCTTAACAAATCATGTTCTAGAATTTTCTCACCCTAATTAAAATTAGAATTCATGGTATCAAAAAAATGAGCATAAAATCCATCAAAAGTTTCACTTTCAAGCATGCTTATAGTCTCAAATCATGTGGTGAGGTTTTGAATCTTATAAGCTTTAACATCATAGGTACCCTCGTGAGTGAGTTGGAGGATATCCCAGTCTTCTCTAGATGTGGTACACATCATGATACAATAAAATTCGTTGAGTTTAATAGCACCAAAAATATCATTCAAACAACTTGAGATGAAATTACTCAATTTAAAATCGTTTTAAGTCCAAATTGCAATTGTCTTAAAACTAATGACATTATCATTAGTTCACAGTAGGACGAGTCCATCCTATTTCAAGAACAAGCTAAATGAACTTGTCGATTGATTTTAGACACGATCTCATTCGATCTTTCCAATGGGTATAATTTGTTCCATGAAATAAAGGTGGCTTATTGCATGAATTCTCCATATAACCCCAATGATTAATCTAAATAACTTGTAAAAACAAACTCTGATACCAATTTAAAAAATGTGAAGAGTTGTCCGATTATATGGTCAAATGTAGAAATCGTAGATTTGGTCACAAACAAGACAAATTCAATTTAATCTTAATTATTTAGGAGAACCTAAACATGAAAGATAACGAATCTAAAAATAATTAAACAAACCACAACAAGAGATATGAGGAAAAAAAACCTTTTGGGAAACACCCTTCTTCTTCATAGTTATAACTACGATATTACAGAATGACATAGATAAAATTACAGACTTAAACTCTACTAAGTATTGCAGTTATGTTTCATTCCTTATTGATAATAGAAAGTTCTGAAGATTCAGCAAAGATCTACATCAAGCCCCACTTGACTCGATGTCCACCAATTAGCCTCAAGAAACTCCTTTCATATTTTCAGGATTGAAGAATGAACTCCACAAGGATTTGAACAAGGGATGAATTCTTCAAGGTTGGATAAAATCATCACAAAACATCCAAGGGGTTTAGATATAGAAAAAACAAAGTGTTAGCACAAAAATATGTGTAAAAGTCTTGCAAAGAAGTGCAAGATCATATTTATTTATATAGGGAGGAAATTCTCAAGAGATAGACTTGAAAATATTGCATTTTAAATCACGTAAAAAACACTTTTTGTCGGCTCATTCGAACGAGGTATACCTCATTTAAACAAAGTACTAGATTTTGTTCGATCTACTTATAATGACTTATCTAATGAGAAAACAAAACACGCCAAAACTTTCCAAAATCGATCTCATTCGAAGTTCATTCAAAAATGTTCTAACGAGGTACATGTACTTATTCGAACGATAGCCACGGGTCATGCTAACGACTTCACAATTATTCAAATTTTTTTTTTAATAAATTATTGTTTCAAAAACTTTTTAAAAAACCCTTGAACATAATAATGATACAAAATCAACCTCACATACCTTCACCATATGTTTTAGTGGTTAAATCAAATCTTTGATCTTCGATTGTCGCGTCTGGTCAGTAAACTATCTTTAATTGAAGTCTTGAGAATGTACTTGATGGTGAAGTTGGGTGTAACATAAAATTCTAAACTAAAATATAATGAGGAATCATAAAACTTGCTCTTGCACATCTGCCACGCTTTTCGCACGGTTTTAAAACCCTATCTGATTTTCATTTCTGGCACGCTTTCGGAATGGTTCTAAAGCGTGCCAGAACTATGGCAGATTTTGGCCAAAGCATGCTGATATTTGATAGTCCGACACATTTTTGGCATGGTTTAAAATCATTCCAGAATTTCTCGAAAGTAAGAAAAAATATTTATTATTTAGAAATAATCACAAGGAGAATCAACAAATTTCATACATACTAAATTGTTGTTGAAAAAATAATGTACATATTAAACTTCAAAATATTACAAGTC
The DNA here is from genome assembly GCA_949130495.1 of Sambucus nigra. Taxonomy (NCBI): domain Eukaryota; kingdom Viridiplantae; phylum Streptophyta; class Magnoliopsida; order Dipsacales; family Adoxaceae; genus Sambucus; species Sambucus nigra. The sequence continues at coordinate 39,938,421 of OX422220.1, forward strand.
TTAATAGTTTAGAGACCAAAATAAATGGACAAAATTTCCTTTGTTTTCTGGATATTCTGGAACTTGTTAATATAAAACCTGCTTTAACATAAACCTAAAATTTAACAATAATATGACAAAATCCCGCATGACCATAAATTTAACAATACTATCAGAAAAATCATTATGACCATAAAATTTAGCAATAATATCACAAAATCCCACACGAACATAATATATCATATAAGCAACCCTGAATGTCAACAACGATAATAAATAATTAATCTCCCTAGTCTAAACCATTTGCTTATTCATGTGTTTCACGAGGACAAAACCTAATGTTTAAATGTTATCCTGTAAAAAAGGAAGATATCAGTAATAAAATAATGTTTTAAAAATTATATTCAAGTAGAAAAATATCACAAACTTATACTTGTGTATACATATCATTTTTTTAAGTCGGGACTCCGAGAAGGGCATGACTATTTTGAACACTTTATAATTGTCCATCTCGAGGCATTCATTCCTCTTTTAGGCCCATTTGATTGTTGTTTTGCTATTTCACTCCCAACGCCCCATTTTTAACCTAAAACCTGCATAAAGTTGTCATCTTGTTAAGCCAGGAGTAAGATAAGTACACAATTAGTTTAGACACATTACAGTCATCCATCTCAAGGTGTTCATACCTTTTTTCGGTTGATTTGGTTGTCATTTTGATATTTCACTCTCAAATCCCTACTTTTTAATTTAAAATTTGCGTAAACTTGTCATTTTCTTAAATTGGGAGTCCGATAAGGACACGTCTTGTTCACACACATTACAATGGTCCATATCGAGTGTTTGTGCCTCTTTTTGGGTCATTAACTTGTTATTTTGATGTTTCAGCCCCCAACGCACCATTTGTTTTTAAATAAAACTTAAGCAAACTTGTCGTTTCATTCACTTAAGAGTCCGATATGAACATGTTTAGTTTAGACGTCTTATAATGGTCCATATCGAGGTCTTCAAACCTCTTTCTAAGCCATTAGCTTATTATTTTCATATTTCATCACCCAATGCCCCATTTTAACCCCAAACTTGCGTAAACTTGGGGTTTTGTTAAACCCTAAGTCTGATAAGGACACGACCAGTTCATGCACCTTATAATGGTCCATCTCGAGGTGCTCATGCCTCTTTCTAGCCCATTTAGTTCTTGCTTTGATATCTCACCCACGATGCCCCATCCTCACCTAGTTCTTGCTTTGATATCTCACCCACGATGCCCCATCCTCACCTAAAACTTGTATACACTTATCATTTTGTCAAGACGGGAGTCCAATAAGGACCCAATTATAGTTCAAACACGTTACAATCTTACATCTCCAGGTTTCATAAATTTTTTTTGGGTCATTTTGTTGTTGTTTTGATATTTCACCTCCAACGCCTCCTTTTAACCTGAAACATGCGTAAACATTTGGTTTTGTTAAACTGAGGGTTCGATAAGGACACAAACACTTAACACACATTACAATGGTCCATATCGAGATGCTCATGCCTTTTTCTAGGCCATTAGGTTGTTGTTTTGATATTTTACTCCAAACACCCCATTATAACTTAAAGCTTGCATTAACCTGTCTTTGGGTAAACCACGAGTCTATAATGACATGGCTAATTCACACACATTACAATCGTCCATCTCGAGGTGTTCGTGACTCTTTCAGATCTATTGAGTTGATCTTTCGATATTTCATCCCCCCCTCCCCCAACACACACACAACGTCCCATTTGTAATCTAAAACTTGCATATACTTGTAATTTTCATTAACTCAAAGCTTGACAAGGACACGGTCAGTTCACATATGTTGCAATGTTCTCTCTCGAGGTGATCGTGCCTCTATACGAGCCATTTTACGGTTTTGATATTTCACCCCCAAATGTTTAACATAAACCTTGTGTATACTTTTCATCTTATTACACTGAGAGTTTGATAAGGACAAACTAGTTCAAACAGTTATAATCATCCATCTCTAAGTGTTCCCCTCTTTTCGGGTCAATTGGTTGTTTTTTATATTCCACCCCAACGCCACATTTTTTACCTAAAACTTGTGTATACTTGTCATTATGTTAAACCGAGAGTTTTATAAGTGCATGGTCAGTTATTACGATTTACTTTGGTTCCTCTTGAGGTGTTCAAATTTCTTGTGTTCATTCAAGTAAACAATAAACTACCTACGAAGTTTAATTAGTTATATATAACAATTTTTATAATCCAATTGTTATTTTCTACTTATCTTTGTTAATCTTTTTTCTCATATATTTTTAGTTAATTTTTCAGTTTAAACACAATTTATAATATTTTATATAGTAAGAATGGAATGTCCAGGATTTCATTTTTTGAAGTCATTATTGTATACTTTTTGTAACTATCGATCACTACATGTTATATAAAAAGGTTCAGGAGAAGAAGACCTGAAAGCAACCATCTTTTCTTGTAATGTAAACTTTCCTTCCTTGAACCCCTAGTCGATCTGCAAAAAGATACATATATCTACTTACTAAGTTTTCTTCATTTATTGTGTGAGGAAAAGGAATTACATTTGAGAAAGATTATATCATTATGAACAATCAAATGAAAATCAAAGTTTGAGAACAATAAATCGAGCATAAACTATAAGTAATCCACAATTGTATTTATGTTTCTATATTCAGGTTATATTTTTTGTTTCATTATTGTATTTTTTTATGTAACTATCAATCACTACATGTTATATAAAAAAGTTCAAGAGGAGAAGACCTGAAGACAACCATATTTTCTTGTAACGTAAAATTTCCCTCCTTGAAAGTTTTCTTTGTATATTGTTTGAGGAAAAGGAATTGCATTTAAGAATGATTTTATAATTATGAACAAGCAAATGAAAATAAAAGTTCGAGATCAATAAGTTAAGCAAAAACTACAAACAAGCCACAATTCAATATATTTAATCCCCCCTCCACACACATAGACCAAACAAAAAAGTTTACCTTGGTTTATTTCAATGACTTCCTCATTTCTTAGGATTTCTAATTTTTTTGCAGCCAGGTTTCTGACATCACAATCGATCAGAAGTGACGCCTGCACGTAAAAGCATCACAATTAAGTTTTCAAACCACTAAAAAATCAAATAACATGTGATAAATAACTCTACAATCATAGGTAGCATATATCTATCAATGCATCATTTAATATGCTTGAACCATGAGTTCGGTCAATTTTATTTTTCAACAAATGCTAAGAGACTATAAAATGGTTCAAAGGCCTTTTTCTTTTGCCTTTACCTGAGGTGATGTCAAGTCCCCAACTGAATAATTTCATAGCTTTGTCCAATGGCCTGAATGGATTTATATATGTTGCCAATTTAGCATTTTAAAACTAAGTTTAAAGAAGACTCAAATATTTTCGTCTTCACATATCGTTTTCAATTATTACCACAGAAATGATCACTCTCATATATTAACACATTTATTCAAACACAAGTATTTTGTTAGCTCTAGAATTAATCAAGAAACGCATATATGAGGTGAATATGGCTTAAGAGCTGACCTTTGCAGATAATAGTGACAACGAATTTGGAAACTCTCATATAGCTATGAGGAGAAAGAGCATAAATGGCATAAACAAAAAGTTGTTATAAAATATGATTTGAACTGAATAGAGACCGTCTCTCATTCTAGATCTCTCCACCAACACGAGGTATATGGTATGCATATGCAATTAGTCCATTGTTACTTGTTACGCGTGAACAATTCTAGGACAAGTAACAAGCTAGCAAAAAATGAAGTAATGGACATGTTATATCTATTAGAGTTTTATTTAGCATTAAGGGTAGTCTAGTATTTTCCCTTTTATTTCATTATTAGGTGGTTGTAGTAGGATATATATTCTCTCTTCTTCTTTTCATTTGTATTGTATTCTAGTTTATGTCAAGATGAAACCATAACCCATCTCTTTCTCTTTTCCATTTGATTGTAGATCTTTGATATATTATCATGGTATCAGAGAGGGATCAAATCTTAATCTCATCAACACAATCCGTGGATCCAACTCCACGGTGAGTTGGTTGGGGGTTGCAGGGGGCAGTGCGCCTTTGTCGGGGTTTGGGGCGGAGCCCCGAATTTGTTTTTTCGGAGGTACTTTTTTCTGTTCGCTCGACTGTTTTGAAGGTAATTATGGTCGTTTTCCTCCTATTTGTTGCACCTTCGTTAGGTATGCAGTTGACTAAGTATGACTATGCAAAGGATGTTTGGGATCATTTGGGCAGATTGTATACCCAATATAATTTCGCAAAAAAGTACCAGTTGGAGTGCGATATTCGGGCTCTTGAGTAAATTTTTTTGAGTATTAGGAGTTCTATTCTGCTATGACGGATATATGGGATCAGTTGGCTCTCACAGAGTCGGCTGAATTGCGGGCCTTTGCACTATATGTTGCCAATAGGGAGGAACAACGTCTGGTTCAGTTTCTGATGGCATTGCGTGATGATTTTGAGGGTCTTCGTGGGTCGATTCTTCATCGTAGCCCACTTCCAACTGTTGATTCCGTTGTTCACGAGTTGTTAGCCGAGGAGATTCATCTCAAGACTCAGTCAGGGAAGGTAATTTCTTCGGACCCTAATCCATCTGTTTTCGCAGCCTCCTCTCGGGCAATTTTCAGTAATCAGAACAAGCCTTATTCGAGAGTTGCAAGTGATGAATGTAGCTACTATAAGGATAAGGGTCATTTTAAGTCTCAGTGCCCTAAGTTGCGAGCACAACAACAACAATCAAATAGTCGGCCACCTCAGCAGCAGTTTTCTGGTTGGAAATCCAATAACCAATCTCAGCAGCGTTCATATAGGCCTTCATAGCCTAATACTGCAGCAGTTGTACCGCCATCAGACTCATTTGCATCAGGTTCTTAATCATTAACTCCATCAATGTATTCTCTTGCATAGCAGTTTCAAAAGTTTCTTGCCACACAGCCTCACGCCATGTCCATCTCTTCACTAGGTAAGTCCTTAGGTATTTGGATTCTAGACTCCCGCGCTTCTAATCACATGTCCCCAAATTTGTCCTCTTTTGGTTCTTTTTGTCCCACTTCTTCGTTGCCCGTTATGACTGCTGATGGTACTCCTATACCCTCAACGGGTGTTGGGACTATTGACTCACACAACTTATCTCTCTCTAATGTTTACCACATTCCTAAGCTTACAATGAATCTTGTCTTTGTTGGTCAACTATGTGATGCCGGTTACTCAGTTTCCTTTTCTTCTACCCTTTGTCACGTGCAGGATCCACAGTCTCAGAAGGTAATTGGGACAGGCCGTAGGCAGGGGGGATTGTACATCATGGACAAACTCAATGTACCAATGGTTGGAGCTTCCAGTGTTGACTTGTCATCCTTTCATTTGAGTTCATATTCGTCTAGATTTTATTTATGGCACTCTCGTCTTGGTCATGTCTCAGGTTCACGATTAAAACATTTGGCTTCTACCGGAAAATTAGGAAATTTGTATTGTCATGATATCTCTGATTGTAGCGGTTGTAAACTTGCAAAATTTTCATCTTTACCGTTTAATAGAAGTATTTCCTCTACTTTTGCACCCTTTGATCTTATTCATTCTGATGTCTAGGGGCCGTGTCCTATTATTACAAGAGGAGGGTCTAGATATTATGTCTCCGTTATTGATGATTATACGCGTTACTATTGGGTTTTTCTCATGAAGCGACGTTCGAATTTTTTTGATATTTATAATAAATTTCGTGCCTTTGTCAAAACTCAACATTCTACTATTATAAAATGTTTTTGATGCGATTGGGGTGGGGAATATACTTCTCAAAATTTTGGTGAGTTGCTTGATTTAGATGGAACTATTCACCAATCATCTTGTACTGACACTCCTGAGCAAAATGGTGTTACTGAAAGGAAACATCGGCACATTGTTGAAACTGCTCGCTCTCTTTTATTATCCGCATATGTCCCTAATGAGTTTTGGGGAGAGGCTATCCTTACTGCTGTCAATGTGATTAATAAGATTCCGACCTCTCATTGCTCAGGTTTGTCACCTTTTGAAAAGTTGTATCGGTGTGCCCCTGATTATTCTTCCTTAAAGGTGTTTGGTTGTACTTGTTTTGTTATTCGACCTCGTGTGGAACGTACCAAATTATCTCCAAAGTCAGCTATTTGTATCTTTCTTGGTTATGGTGAGGGTCAAAAGGGATATCGTTGTTATGATCAAGTTACAAAAAAATTATATGTCTCTCGCCATGCTGTGTTTCTTGAGCATATTCCTTTCTTTTCTATTCCTGATAGCTCTCATGAACTCACTAAATCTAATCTCTTTAATATTGATTCGTTCTTTGATAATGATGAGAGTGTGCCATCTGAAGTACCTTGCACCACCGATAGTGTACCACCCCGTGTTGCTCATATTCCTATTATTTCTACTGATGCAGGAACTTTTCAATCAGATGTTCCTGATGCTCCCCCTTCTCGTGTGGCCACCCAAGCACCTGCTGAAATGGTGGAACCTCCTTCTCGCTATCCAAAACGTCCACATAAGTTCACTCAGTCACCAGATTTTGTTTATTCTTGTTATTCGGATTCTTTTGCTTCATTTTTATCCTCTATTCACTTCCTCTCTGAGCCTTTGTCGTATAAAGAGGCAGTTTTTGATCCTCTTTGGCAACAGGCTATGGTTGAGGAACTCTCTGCTTTGCATCAGACAGACACTTGGAGTTTGGTCCCCTTACCTGTTGGTAAGCGAGAAATTAAACCTCGTTGGGTATATAAAATCAAAACCAGGTCAGATGAGTCAATGGAGCGGTACAAAGCAAGATTGGTTGCTTAAGGTATTTCTCAGCAATATGGTATGGATTATGATGAAACCTTTGCTCCTGTTGCAAAATTGACTACTATTCGTACTCTTATTACTGTTGCACCTATCCTTCAGTGGCATATATCGCAAATGGATGTTAAAAATGCGTTCTTGAACGACGATCTTCATGAGGAGGTTTATATGACTCCTCCTCCGGGTGTTCCACATGGTCCCAGTGAAGTTTGTAGGCTTAAGAAAGCCTTATATGGTCTCAAACAGGCACCACGGGCTTGGTTTGAGAAGTTTTCTGCAGTGATTACCTCTCTTAGGTTCATTCCAAGTGAGAATGATTCAGCTCTCTTTATCAGATGCACCTCGGGTGGTCATATTCTGGTCTCTTTGTATGTTGATGATATGAATATTACTGGGGATGATGTTGGTGGAATTACAGCGTTGAAGTCTGAATTATTTCGTTGTTTTGAGATGAAGGATTTGGGGCCTCTACGTTACTTTTTGGGTATTGAGGTAGCTCATTCTCCAAAGGGTTATCTTCTCTCACAATCTAAGTACATCGGGGACATTCTTGAGCGTGCCCGCCTCACTGATACGAAGATTGTTGATACCCCTCTAGAGCTTAATGTTCATCTTTCCCCGTATGATGGTGTTCTTTTGCCTGATCCCACCTTATATCGCACTATTGTGGGCAGCTTGGTTTATCTCACTATTACTCGTCCAGATTTAGCTCATGCGGTCCATGTTGTTAGTCATTTTGTTACTGCTCCTACTACAGTTTATTGGGCAGTTGTTCATCGTATATTGCGATACTTGAGAGGCACTCGATTTCAGAGTCTTTTACTTCCTTCATCTTCTTCTTTGGAGCTGCGTGCATACTCTGATGTTGATTGGGCCGGTGATCCTATAGATCGCAAATCAGTTACTGGATTTTGTGTATTTTTGGGTGATTCTCTTGCTTCTTGGAAGAGCAAAAAGTAAGTTGTTGTTTCTGTGTCTTCCACGAAAGCCGAGTATCGTGCTATGGCTTCTACCACTCGTGAGGTTGTTTGGCTACGTCGGTTACTTGCAGATATGGGTGTCTCTCTTTCTTAGTCCACTCCTATGTACTGTGATAATAAGAGTGCTATTCAGATTGCTCACAATTCATTTTTTCATGAGAGGACCAAGCACATCGAGATTGATTCTCATATCACTCGTCATCATCTTACGCATGGCGCCATCACTTTGCCTTTTGTTTCTTCTTCCGCTCAGATAGGTGATTTGTTTACGAAGTCTCATCCAGTTCAGCGTTTTCATTTTTTGGTTTGCAAACTCTCAATGCTTCTCGCTGCAGCATCGTGAGTTTAAGGGGGGATATTAGAGTTTTATTTAGCATTAAGGGTAGTTTAGTATTTTCCCTTTTATTTCATTATTAGGTGGTTGTGGTAGGATATATATTCTCTCTTCTTCTTTTCATTTGTATTGTATTCTAGTTTATGTCAAGATGAAACCCTAGCCCATCTCTTTCCCTTTTCCATTTGATTGTAGATCTTTGATATATTATCAATATCCACAACCAGAACAAAGGAAAAATCTCACAGTGCTTCTATAACAACCCCAACAACCTGAAAAAGGATAGAAATGAGAAGAACTGTGTAGATAAATATTTGAAACAATTGCCAAGCAACAATTAAAAAAATGTAAAAAAAATATTAAAAAAAATAAATTAAAAATAATTAAATTATTGTAATAGTTAAATAGCTTGTATTTAAAAAATAATTAAATTTAATATAATAGCATATATAATATATATAATAATATTATAGTTATATAATAGTATAATAGTATATATGTTTTTAGCATGATATTTTATTTATGTGAATGTATATGCATACATGCAACACATACAATATCATACATAAAAAGTTATCTTATATATATATACTAATGGGATGCCCGTGCCAAAAGCACGGCGATAAATTTGCCCCTCTAATAAAAAAAAATAAAGAAAAAATTAAAAATAAAATTAAGAAAATAAAAAAATATTTTTAAAAGATATATAATACCCCGTATTTTTATAGCTTTTAAATTATGGGATTTGTTAAATTTAATTGAGATAAATTAATTTAATTTTAATCCAAATGTTGTTTTAAATATTTACTAACGTGACGAGAGTTAGTAATTATTGAAAATTTGGTATTTGTTGAATGTTACTGGATGAGTATAGTAATATATGATATTCATTTTATAATATTGTCACGTGTGAATAAAATGACAATTATGGAAATTTAAGTCGGGACGCGCCTGTGTCGTGTCGGGACTAAATGTTGAGTAATAAAAGTGAATATTTTATAAGTTATCTGTATGGTCGTTTTGAGTGCGCCAACGTGTCCGGAAGGGTCGATATAGTCAGAAAAGTGTATCCGGGGGTTTAGTTTGGGTCTCGGGGCATTTTTAGGCCTAAGTGGTACCCCGGGAGGGCATTTTAGTCATTTTGTATTTTTGGGTAATTACCCCCACGAAAATTAAAAGGGTTATATAAGATATCTAGCTTGTCTTCTAGGGTTAGAACAACCAAAGACAAGTGACGGCCATAGGAGAGGGAAGGAGAGAGCTTCCAAAGCAATCCAAGGCCCGAAATTCATCCGTTTGCACCGCCTCCACCACCAACGCGTAGATCGCGAGACGGCGAACGCAACCACACCAATTTCGCCACCAAACCAGACTTCTGAAAACCCCAGGCAAGTGTTTATCTTGCTTATTTTCGTTGATGCATCACTTATATTGGTTTAGGAATGATTAAGACGAATTGTATGGAAGAAAAACCCAATTTGAGATAGGAAATCGCATGTAGTGATGACTTAAATGATATTCTGGAAACCCTTTGTCATGTAGAGGAGTAAACCACGAAATTATGATGTTTTATGAGAAGGAAATTTTGGAAAAGATTTGTTAGAACCATGTTTAAGAGAAATCTAGGGTTCTTGATATTTATAATGATTTTGGGCTGTTAATCCATGTTTAGTGATAGAAATCTACATGCTTTACGTTGGAAATATCTGGTATGATGATATAATGTTAGTAGTATAAATTTTGGGACGATTGGGATTGAAAAATATGGATTTGGTGAAGGTTAGAAAATGAAACCCGTAACTGCAAAACTGCAGATTTCCGCAGACCTGCTTGATCGATCGATCGAGCCCAGACCTTCGATCGATCGAAGGTTCAATCGATCGAGCCCCAGACCTCGATCGATCGACCCCTCTTGGCAGACTTAAGTTTTCCCTTTTAAAGTTGTTGAATTGATTCGAAATGAAGAAAACTCCTTAGACATCCTTGTTAAGATAATTTGGGAGATAATGATGACCAGTAAGATTCATTAATGAATAAGAGACCTTTAATGTAAGGCGAAATCTATATTTTAGGGATATCTTACATAGGGGAAAATGTAAGTATATGTTAAAGGGGAGAGACACGTAAGAGGGTTACGTTGGAACATAAATGAATACCTACTGAATTGTACCTTTGGAAGGATAGAGTCCATGAGGGCTACGTAGTAAGTTGGAGAAACCCTTCGAATTTAAGTGAGGAACGAACCATTATACGTGATAACTAATAATGGGAAAATAAGGATAAATGTTGTGAATATGGGTTATGAGATAAACCTAAATTGATATAATAAAAGTGGTATATTTATATGATTGTGTATGCATATATTATATACTTGTGAAAATCATGTCCGCGCTACTTGCTATCCCTGAGGTTACCGCGCTGGGACGATCTTATCTCGTGTTCCTTATGGGGGATATTGACTCGTACCCTAGAAGATAGAAATCCTAGGTACAGGCTATCGAATCGGTAGTCACGGTCCTAAGAGATGTGAGGGTATGTACTGACCTCTTGGACTTGGAATCTATGCTTCGCCTCAATATTGTTTGTGTATGTATTTGTACAGTTCGAGAGTGATTCCGAACATGTATTCCCTTTAGTGTGATTGATACGGGGATTGGATAGCAGAGTATGCCCGCACCATAGTTTTTATGTGGGGTGCTGTTATGATATATATATTATACGAGTAATTAATATATATATGAAATTCTGAAATCTGGAACTGCCTACTGTGATTTGATATGTAGGACATGGTTGATGACTTAAATTATAAATACGTGTTTTGAGAAAGTATAATATGACACTGGAAAAACTTTATTGCTTAATAAAGTTAAAAGGATAACTTTGGTTACAAATTGAAATCTTACGTTTTAAATACTTGTGTTGTTCAGTTGTAAATCCTGCGAATAACCTAAGATAAGTTAAATCATTGGGGAAAGATAGTGTGGTATATGACGAGATAAACCATTAAAAAGGTTAGTGCGATAGGAGTGCACATTAGAAGAGAGGTGATAATTTATCAAGAGAGTGTCGCACTAATATGTTGTTGCATTGGCCTGTAATCAATTTAAATACTTGCTAAACGAATTTTCAAATCATATACACTATCGGGCTCTGACCCGTTTCTATTTCTCTTTCTCTCTTGTATATATATATATGTATATATTATAGGTGCCCAGTCACAGGGCCGTCTTGCATAGGGTCCTTTGGAAGGAACGAGCTGCAGCTTAGGTGGGAGTTGCAGGCCCGTTGTTTAGAAAACTTCATCCATTTGATTCTACTCCTAGTTCAGTTTTATCCAACTGGGGCATGTGTCGCCCTCTTCCTATTAATTAGTTGGTATTGTCAGAGATTGTAATTCTTTTAATTTCAGTATCTTTATTTCGAAATTGTTACTGTCAAGATGTTTTCCTTAGTATTTTAATGTTGGGATTTATTATTGTTGGGTAAACTCTTAAATGTCCATTTTATTCTTCTACTTATTGTGTGACTCCTTAGATGTTAATGGTTTAAGGTTTTATAATCGGATTTAATAAAATGAGAATAAGGTTTTAAATGGTTTTGACACTTAGCTTAATTATTTAGGGTGTTTAAATTGGAAAAGTATTTTAACGACAGTGATGCTAAGAATGAACCAACTGTTCACCTTGATTTTAATTTAATAAAGGAGTGATCGCCTGGTATTTAATTAGGCGGGGTGTCACAGGTGGTATCAGAGCATCAGGTTCTAGTGTCCTTAGGATCTGTACGGCTTATTATGCTTTCAGCATTGCTTTGTTTGATATAGAGCCCTATGTTTAGGATTGTCGATTCCTTTGACGAGATTTCGTTCTCCTGCTATAATGTGTATACGTTAGTGAATTCTAATTTCGTTCGGATGTGTGCGTGTGCCGAGCGATGACGGATGTCAGAAGAGGACTGTTAAGTGGACATCAGGAGGCAGGGCTCAGTTGAGATTATAAAATATATCCGAGGATGATGACCGTATTCGAGGTCACCTCCATTATGGCACAAGAAGCCAATACTAGAAAGGCGACTAAGGCGCAGCAGTGATTTCCAAATGCTGTTATAGTCAAATGAGGTGCGAGGGTAAACTTACCCAACGTATTACAAAAATGTGTAGAGACTGTCAATGGGAAATTTTAGAAATGGAATGGTATGCCTATAGGAGAACCTTAGGTACAATGTTGACCGTATGTTCCTTCCTCAACTGTTCAGGGCGAGAAGCAAACGTGGTTCTGAACTCATCGCGGGAGGGCATGACAGGGGTCCATTTGTGAATATGAATCTTAACCGCTAGTGAATTTTGCATCGGAAGATGGAGATATGGGTGAAGGAAACGACTCTAAGTGGGAGACCAACTCGTAATAATAATTAACAATACTCGAGGAGGAAATTCTGATGAACGACCGAATCAGAGGTTGACATTGTCATATTTTGTCAAAATAGATGATAATGCTCCTTGGGTGGGAAGCTTAAAGAAATTGAAGAATTTAGTCGAGAATAGGACTGAATACAACGGTGGTGATATAGCACCACAAAGGGATGTGGATATACATCAGGGGACCCATTTAAATGATTCGGATAATGGAATTCTTACCAAATGAAGGTAAATTCAGTAAGTACTATTATAGATAGTAACATGATTTTTATGGACTAAAAAGTTAAAGGAACAATCGGGATGGCAAATGGGAATCGAGTCTACTAAAGTCCGAGAGAAGGACAATCCTAACCTGGTTAGTAGGACAGGTGATAAGTGGATTATGTACTGAGGTATTTTGTGCGGAGTGAGATCGCTCGCGATAATATGTTCCAAAGTGAGTATAAGGACAAGAATACGGTGCTTAGTAAAAGGCAACGATTAAAGAAATTTTATTTGGTTTGAGTAGACGTGTTACGTCCGGAAACCATTTGCACAGTCAAGACGATTGACAAGGTAGAAGTGTAAGTTGTATCCTCAGAGGATGCGGCGTGTTTATGTGACACAAGCGAGTCACCATATTTTGTTCCTTGCTAGATTAGCATGTGAGACGAGTTTAATGCATGTAGTTATAAATGTTACCATTATGTGAGTATTTTCCCTAGCGTAGCGGGATTTTTCTTTAGTACTATCCGCGGAGGATGAATGTGTATATTAACAGTGTAACGTATTTTATTGAGGTTACTCGTTGTAGTGATGTGATACACGAGTATGATATTATCTTTGTTAAAACATTATAGAAATGGTTAGTACGATAGTGGGCATTTATTGCAAGACTATCGGAGTGGTTGCATTAGCGCAACATGTTTTACGTTTTGTTTTGGCGAGGCTTTACCTGTAAGAAGGTTGGACTCGCACTTATATTATTTATCCTAGAGACTTCGGAGGAGATAGTGGGCTCGAGATATTCGATGCCAAAGTATGTATAGACTTTGTCAGTATAATTCCGTATGTATCGGGATTTACCGTTGGGCGAAAAGATTTAACTCAGTATTATGTTTAGCACTCCGGACTTAGTGATGGGAAGAGTGAATTGTTATATTTATCCTTTAGAGTTGTGGGAGTTAATGTTTATACCCCTATTATTAGGGAAAGGAATTTTGAGAATTCCTATTGTATGTATTCGAGGTTTATGGAATGCTATTACCACCAACCTATACTGAACAATAGTGCAATTAGTGAAACGTTCTTTGTTAAGCATAATTACGGGAGAAATTGTAACTTTTCTGTCAAGAGACGGAATAAAGGGGTATATGCTATGGACGGAGGACCTAACGGATTTCGATAACCGATAATGCTAGGTAGTAGTGTATCGGGGGGGGGGGGGGTTCCTTGTTTGGATTTCGCTTTGCGAGACATTCCACGCATGAAACTTAGTGTAAGGTTTGAAATAGGGAGACGTTTGGTCACTATTCCATGAGTTTGGTACCCTGGTTGAAATGGGATCAAGTAATTATGTATGTAAGTTGGAAGTTGAATTTTGATTTAAAGCCATTGGAGCCGGTTGTGTGGTAAGAAAGCATTGAAAGTTTTGCTTTGTCACCACGAGTTAAGGGGCGGAATGATAATAAGGAAGATTTAAAATTTTGATTTTTAGGGTGATTAAAGTGTTGTAATCACGCTGCAAGCACCAGGGAAAACAAATAATTTGTTTATTAGTATGGAGCGTATGTGATGCTTACGCTAGTATGCCCGGTTTATAGGGTGTGTAGACATCCTGGTTAACTGATGTTAAAACTCGTCCGAGTCGAAGGGATGTGGTCATGGACGTGTCTCATATATGTTTGTGGGACTAGTTTAACGAAGTGGAAGTGATAGAGTGGATTAAACGTCACTTGAGGGGCGATAATCCATACATAGGTGTATAATTATAATAGAACACCTAAATTTGAATTGGAAGACTGTGGGAAGTCGTTTAAGAAGAGTATTCCTTGAATTGAGCAGAATTAAATGATTATGAAGAACACTCGGAGCGGAGTTGTTAGTAGGCAAGTATGAGAGCGACTTGCACATATAAAGGGTGATGATGATTGGTATGGTATAGGAGATCCAGAAGTTCTCTTCGTGGAGAGAAGAGCACGGGTGGAACTTTCGGCATACTACAAAGAAGGAAGGGGAGTATTATGTGTCACTTAATGTGAGACATTTCAAGGAAGAATCGATGTTTAGCGGGACATAGTGAGTAGTCTCTACATGCACCGCCCATAGGTAAGGTTTGGTTGAAAGAGGACAATCAACCAAAGAATTTTGTGTTTATCGACAATTCCTGAAATTGGAAGAGGTCGGTAAAGTCGATACAGTCCTTGGATGGGTTACCATCGTTAAAACAAGATCAAGGGTTCATCCCGAACATGTGAATTAAGCCGCTGAGAAGGAAGTGATTGATATTCCTTTGGGATCGTTTACAATATTAACTAGTATGCCCCATACTTCCTTTGAAAGGAAGGTCGTGCCAGTATATGGTCCGGCGCAGTATAAATTTCCGAATCAGGATGAGATTGCTGAATCCCACCTTTGATATGGAATTTCAGGAACCAACAAAGATAAGGTTTCGTTTCGAGTAGGATGTATCACCCTTAGCCAGGGAATAGGCGCATGGTGATTAAAGATTTGGGGAGCTACATGAAGGAGATTTTGGAATCTTGATACGATGATTTCAGGAATACTCTGTAGAAGCACTCGTACCTGTTTGTCGCGTACAAGGTACTTATTAAGGTTTTGTTATGGAAGAACCTCGACTATTCTCCTTCCGTATGTTTAGAAGAGAGTAGATAATCAGAATTTTTGGATTGGTCGAGAGAACATCCGATAAATGTGGTAGAATTCCACGACTGTTTTAGGTGAGCAAGAGTGATCAAATGTTCGTAATATTTTCTCAGGATGGGAGTTTTGTATATGAATAAATCCGAGTATTTGTCATGTAGTGAGGTGCGGCCTCCTAATGATAGTGAGATAATAAAATTTATAACGTATAGGCGTGACCTATGCGACTGTTATCGGTTGGGAGCACAATGTGAAGTGTCTCCAATGAGAATGTAAAACAATGTTGCTGTGAAGAAAGGGCTATAGTGATTGAGTGCCGTAATGTGTAGTTAGTTTGTGTACGGAAAAGGATATCCAGAATTGTGCTACCTGATAGGCCTTATTTTCCAAATTTCGGGACGAAATTCCGTTATTAGGAGGGAAGTATGTAATACCCCGTATTTTTATAGCTTTTAAATTATGGGATTTATTAAATTTAATTGAGATAAATTAATTTAATTTTAATCCGGAATGTTGTTTTAAATATTTACTAGCGTGACGAGAGTTAGTAATTATTGGAAATTTGGTATTTGTTGAATGTTATTGGATGAGTATAGTAATATATGAGATTCATTTTTATAATATTGTCACGTGTGAATAAAATGACAATTATGGAAATTTAAGTCGGGACGCGCCTGTGTCGTGTCGGGACTAAATGTTGAGTAATAAAAGTGAGTATTTTATAAGTTGTCCGTATGGTCATTTTGAGTGCGCCAACGTGTCCGGAAGGGTCGAGATAGTCAGAAAAGTGTACCCGGGGGTCTAGTTTGGGTCTCAGAGCATTTTTAGGCTAAGTAGTACCCCGAGAGGGCATTTTAGTCATTTTGTATTTTTGGGTAATTAAACCCACAAAAATTAAAAGGGTTATATAAGATATCTAGGTTGTCTTCTAGGGTTAGAACAACCAAAGACAAGTGACGACCATAGGAGAGGGAAGGAGAGAGCTTCTAAAGCAATCCAAGGCCCGAAATCCATCCGTTTGCACCGCCTCCACCACCAACGCGTAGATCGCGAGACGGGGAACGCAACCACACCAATTTCGGCACCAAACCAGACTTCTGAAAACCCCAGGCAAGTGTTTATCTTACTTATTTTCGTTGATGCATCACTCATATTGGTTTAGGAATGACTAGGACAAATTGTATGGAAGAAAAACCCAATTTGAGATAGGAAATCGCATGTAGTCATGACTTAAATGATATTCTGGAAACCCTTTGTCATGTAGAGGAGTAAACCACGAAATTATGATGTTTTATGAGAAGGAAATTCTGGAAAAGATTTGTTAGAACCATGTTTAAGAGAAATCTAGGGTTCTTGATATTTATAATGATTTTGGACTGTTAATCCATGTTTAGTGATATAAATCTAAATGTTTTACGTTGGAAATATCTGGTATGATGATATAATGTTAGTAGTATAAATTTTGGGACGATTGGGATTGAAAAATATGGATTTGGTGAAGGTTAGAAGATGAAACCCGTAACTGCAAAACTGCAGATTTCCGCAGACCTGCTTGATCGATCGATCGAGCCCAGACCTTCGATCGATCGAAGGTTCGATCGATCGAGCCCCAGACCTCGATTAATCGACTCCTGCTGGCAGACTTAAGTTTCCCCTTTTAAAGTTGTTGAATTGATTCGAAATGAAGAAAACTCCTTAGACATCCTTGTTAAGATAATTTGGGAGATAATGATGACCAGTAAGATTCATTAATGAATAAGAGACCTTTAATGTAAGGCGAAATCTATATTTTTGGGATATCTTACATAGGGGACAATGTAAGTATATGTTAAAGGGGAGAGACACGTAAGAGGGTTACGTTGGAACATAAATGAAACCTACTGAATTGTACCTTTGGAAGGATAGAGTCCATGAGGGCTACGTAGTAAGTTGGAGAAACCCTTCGAATTTAAGTGAGAAACGAACCATTATACGTGATAACTAATAATGGGAAAATAAGGATAAATGTCGTGAATATAGGTTATGAGATAAACCTAAATTGATATAATAAAAGTGCTATATTTATATGATTGTGTATGCATATATTATATACTTGTGAAAATCATGTCCGCGCTACTTGTTATCCCTGAGGTTACCGCGCTGGGACGATCTTATCTCGTGTGCCTTATGGGGGATATTGACTCGTACCCTAGAAGATAGAAATCCTAGGTACAGGCTATCGAATCGGTAGTCACGGTCCTAAGAGACGTGAGGGTATGTACTGACCTCTTGGACTTGGAATCTATGCTTCGCCTCAATATTGTTTGTGTATGTATTTGTACAGTTCGAGAGTGATTTCGAACTTGTATTCCCTTTAGTGTGATAGATACGAGGATATGATAGCAGAGTATGCCCGCACCATAGTTTTTATGTGGGATGTTTTTATGATATATATATTATACGAGTAATTAATATATATATGAAATTCTGAAATCTGGAACTGCCTACTGTGATTTGATATGTAGGACATGGTTGATGACTCAAATTATAAATACTTGTTTTGAGAAAGTATAATATGACACTGGAAAAACTTTATTGATTAATAAAGTTAAAAGGAGAACTTTGGTTACAAATTGAAATCTTACGTTTTAAATACTTGTGTTGTTCAGTTGTAAATCCTGCGAATAACCTAAGATAAGTTAAATCATTGGGGAAAGATAGTGTGGTATATGACGAGATAAACCATTAAAAAGGTTAGTGCGATAGGAGTGCACATTAGAAGAGAGGTGAGAAATTCTCAAGAGAGTGTCGCACTAATATGTTGTTGCATTGGCATGTAATCAATTTAAATACTTGCTAAACGAATTTTCAAATCATATACACTATCGGGCTCTGACCCGTTTCTATTTCTCTTTCTCTCTTATATATATATATATGTATATATTATAGGTGCCCAGTCACAAGGGCGTCTTGCATAGGGTCCTTTGGCAGGAACGAGCTGCATCTTAAGTGGGAGTTGCAGGCCCGTTGTTTAGACGACTTCATCCATTTGATTCTACTCCTAGTTCAGTTTTATCCAATAGGGGCATGTGTCGCCCTCTTCCTATTAATTAGTTGGTATTATCAGAGATTGTAATTCTTTTAATTTCAGTATCTTTATTTCGGAATTGTTACTGTCAGGATGTTTTCCTTAGTATTTTAATGTTGGGATTTATTATTATTGGGTAAACTCTTAAATGTTCATTTTATTCTTCTACTTATTGTGTGACTCTTTAGATGTTAATGGTTTAAGGTTTTATAACCAGATTTAATAAAATGAGAATAAGGTTTTAAATGGTTTTGACACTTAGCTTAATTATTTAGGGTGTTTAAATTGGAAAAGTATTTTAACGACAGTGATGCTAAGAATGAACCAACTTTTCACCTTGATTTTAATTTAATAAAGGAGTGATCGCCCGGTATTTAATTAGGCGGGGTGTCACAAGATATAAATTAAAAAATATAAATATTTTAAAAAATATATAAATTAAATTATTTAAAATTATTTCCCTTTTTAAAAATAATTATTTCCTTTAAAAAAACACTTTTATAAAAAAAACAATTTAGCATGACATTTCATGCATGGGCATGAAAGGGAGAAAATATCATGCATGAAATGTCATGCATAAAAGTGAAAATATTTTGCCAAAAACCTTACTCCTTTATTGTATGAATATATACTAGTGGATGCTTGTGCCGATGGCACGGTGATAAATTTGGGGACATATACTAAATAGTCCCTCGAATATTTTTTAATACCTATTTAGTCCAAGCTTTTTTATTTTGCTTCAAAAAGTCCTTTACCACATATTTTGGGGAGGGAGTGCCGCTGACGCGGACTTTTAAAAATAAGAGAATATTGAGTGCTTGAGGAACTAAATGGGTTAAACTAAAAATATGTGTCATTTTTAAATATATATTTATAGTAGGGACTATTCAATAATTGACCCATAAATTTGCCCCCGTGAGAAAATTCAACCCATAATTATAAAAAAAATATAAAAAATATTTTTCAAAAATATATATTTAATAAATTTTAAAAAAATCAAAAAAATATATTTAATAAAAAAAAAGCATTAAGCATGACATTTCATGCATGGGCATAAAATGAGAAAATGTCATGCATATAAAAATGGAGTTATTTATCCCCAAACTAAGCTCCTTTGTTATATGGATGTAAAAAAAATATTAAAAAAAATAAATTATTTTAATAATTAAATAGCATGTATTTAAAAAATAATAAAATTTAATATAATATCATATATGGTATATATAATAATATTATAGTATATATAATAGTATATATGCTTTTAGCATGATATTTTATGTATGTGCATGTATATGCATGTTATGCATAAATACAACACATAAAATATCATACATAAAAAGTTATCTTTTATATATATATATATATATATATATATAGATCATGCTTTCTTATGTATGATATTTTGTGTACTTCATGCATGCATAACATACATATACATGGATGCATAACATACATACATACATACATAACAATTGGGTTGGGCTAAAAAAATTGAGTTGGGCTTTTATTGGGTCGGGCTATAAAAATTGCGTTGTGCTTTTAATTGGGCCAGGCTAAAAATTTGGGCCGGGGTTTTAATTGGGCTGGGCTAATAAAATTGGGCTAGGCTTTGATTGGGTTGGACTATAAAAATTGAGTTGTGCTTTTTATTGGGCTGGGCTAAAAAAATGGGTTGGGCTTTTAATTGGGTTGGGCTACAAATAGTGGGCTGTGCTTTTAATTGGGCTGGGCTAAATCGTGTCATAGGCACGGGCATGGGCTAGTATATATATATAAAAATTAAATTATTTAAAATTATTTCCCGTTTTAAAAATAATTATTTCCCTTTTAAAAAAATAAAAACAAACCCCTTTTTATTAAAAAAAAAAATACTTTTGCATGACATTTCTTGCATGGACATGAAAGATGAAAATATCATACATCAAAAAAGTGAAGATATTTTTCAAAAACCTATGCTATCATATATATATATATATATATATATATATATATATATATATATATATATATATATATATATATATATATATATATATATATATATATATATATATATATATTTTTGTAAAAAATATATTTTTTTAAATTTTAATAAAAAAAATAATAATGTATGCATGCAACACATAAAATGCCATGCATGTTTATCATGCATAAATTACTATTCATAACACCATTGTCCTATATATGTGTGTGTGTGTGTGTGTGTGTGTCCCATTTTAACCTGTTAATATATGGGTCGGGTTTTGTACCCGGATCCATAATCCGCCCACCGTGATATGGATTATCCAATTTAGTGTTGGATAAATCATTATTATAATAATTAAGTATTTATTATAATAGAGGAGTCTTAAATATAACAGATAAGAAGAGTCCAACTAACTCCTTGATTTTTGGAACTCTTATCTGTTATATATAGATATCCTATTTGGTGATTAAAAAAAAACAACAGAAAATATACGATACATATTTTCGGTATCTCTCTCTCTCTAGAAATCCTCCTACACAAATCATCTCTCTCTCTTGATCCATCATCAACGGATCTTGGATTTGTGAGCGTGACATTCAAAGGGGCAACTCTTGTAGCCAACCCGGACTTTCACGAGACGCGAAGCGTACACGGAAGAAGAACTCGCAGATTCGGTGTCGGCTCGTATCAAACAACGTGCATCGATCATCGGGTTACATTCCGCCTTTGAGGTAATCCGAAAACCCATATGTGCTATGTGTATATACTGTTTTATTACATTGGTATCAGAGCTTTTTAATTTGTTTGATCGCCGGATTATTCGTCGGATTATTTTTTTTTTGTACATAAACTCCATTAATACCAATTTAAATTCGTTTTAAATTGAGCGCGTAATAATCCGAAATTTTTATAAGGTTTTGTTTCTGTGTTGATAAAGAACTCGTACGCGAAATTTCATTAATTTTCGTTGAACGGATTGAGAGAAAATCGAAACCCTAATTTCAATTTGAAGTTGTTCAGAATTTTTTTTTTTTGCCAACTTTGAGGCCAAAAACAGTGGATCAAACGACGATGAAAATCTGTTTTTCTTTTACATAATTGTTCTACGTCGCGAGGGCTTTCCAACCATATATTATTTGTTAATTTTGGATTAAAAATGAGCAAGTTATGACCCTCTGAACATGGCTCCATGAAATCGCGAAATCTGGAAATTTTCTGTTTTAAGAAGACAATGAACAATATTTTTTTTTTTTTTTTTGTAATTATACTCTCGGTTTTGTACCAAACTGTACCCAAACCAAGTCGTGGGGTAGGGTTGGGCCTGGCGCGTGGGGGCTCGGTTTTTGATGTAGAATCCAAAAATATTTTTTGTGTATTTTTTGGCCCACAGTAAATAGTATTTTTTAATTATTTTAATTTTAAATAATTTTTTGAGGGCCTTAACGATGCGATAAAAATCTGAAAAAAATATATTTGGATTCAGTAGGCCGAAAGCAATTTTTCCATGTTGTCAAAATATTTTTTACTGCTGTGCTATTATAAAAATGATTTATTGTATTTTTTTGACACTTAAATAATGTCTAAAAATTACCGAAAATTGCAGAAAATTACAAAAAAAAATTCTGACTTAGTGGATGGAAAATTAATATTTTCTGAGCATTTTGACATTCTGGAAAAATTAATGTATTTTTGGTGGTCCATTTAATTTAGTATTTAATGGATTTTTATGCTTTTATTTAATGATTATTGTCTTGATAACTTGCGTAGTTAACACAATAGTTATGTTTGACCATGCTCGCTCCCTAAGTTGGTGAGTGTAGCAATAATTGTCCATTTAAAGGCCTAGGTTATGTGTTTTGCATGATTAAATGGACAATTCTGAAAATTAACAGTTGAATGAGCTAGTGTTTGACTGTTTAATTCCTGTTTTAAGGTTGTTCCTATGTATATGTGCAATCGGACATACCCCGCCCGGCTTTCAGTAGATATTATGTATAGGCTTCTTCTCCTTTTATTGATGTATTGGTGAGAATGAGAGGTTTTTTAAGCCACATGTAAGGGGATGATTTCTGAATGCACAACAATACATAGGAATTATCTTACCACAAGCTCTAAACTGTTAATTAAGGGGACTATGTGGGACCCTGCGCATTTATTGTTGTATGGCGCAAAACTGGTTATCATAATTTGTTTATCTGCCGTGATTTTAAATTATGATGAATGGATGTAAATGATTAATAGATGTGTTCATTAATCGGATAAAATTTGTTTAAAAATCAATTAGAAAATATGCTCTAATTTTACAATATTAGGAGATGACTGCGAGCTTTGCAAACTTTCGATTTTAATATGTAAGAGAAGAAAATATTTTCTAATTGGATTTTAGAACAAATTAAAAAGATGTGTTTTAATAATAATATTAATGTCAATCTTTTGCGCATTTTTCATGTAGTAATGGCAAGCAATAACTTAATCGCCGCTATGACTAAAGAAGATAAGCTAACTGGTAACAACTACAACATATGGCACCGTAAAATCCAATATCTACTCAATCAGCATGAGTTGCTTGATTGTCTCACCACTGTTATGACTGAACTAGTTGGGAGTAGTACTGCCGCCAGCCGGCGTGAGCATGAGGCTTACCAGGCTTGGGTGAATAAGGATCGTGCTGCCCGCTTTACTATGCTAAGCCACATGCACGATGACCTTATTGAGCATTACGATCACTTCAAGACAGTTAAAGAACTGTGGGATCAGCTTCGATTCGACTTCGGTGGTACGTCCACTACGAGACTTAGGGGTCTTGTTTTGAAGTTCGAAACTTATCGTAAGGATAATAAGCACACGATGACTGAGCATCTTCGAGTGATGTCCACCTTGATTCGTGAGCTTAAGGAAGCTGATCACATTCTCTCTGACGAGCAACAGGTTCAGGCTGTTATCCGCTCCCTTCCTGATTCATGGGTGCACATGAAACAAATAATGACTCACAATGACAGTATTAAGAATTTTTCTGACATATCTCGTCATATTGAGCTTGAGGCGGAGCGCCAAGAGGCGAACCGTGCTGCTGTCCTTGTCGCCCAGAGTGGCAGACGTCAGGGAAATAGGCCCAGGCAAAATGGAAATGGAAAGCAGACTAAGCAGACTGGGGCAAATGGCCCTAAAGGGAAAAAGATAACAAAAGCCAAAAGAGGCAAGCGTGGTGGGAAGAAAGATATTTCCAAAGTCAAGTGCTACAACTGTGGAAATAAGGGTCACTTTGCTCGTGATTGCACTGAGCCAAAGAAGGTATATTCTTTCCTTTCCTCTTTATTTTCACCTCTCCATATTTGTGTATGTTCTCATGTATTAGTTGCTCATTCTATTCCTATGTGGATTGTAGATACAGGAGCAACAAAACATGTGACAAGGGATAGAGGAGGATTTGTAGATTATCTCCGTATTCCAGCCGGTACTCATAGTGTCTACATGGGAAATGGTGCTCGTGAAGATGCTGTAGGAGTCGGTTCGTACGAACTCCACCTTAGCACTGGGACCAAGCTACTTCTTCGTGATGTGCTCTATGTTCCTGGAATAAAGCATAATTTACTTTCAGTTTTAGCTTTATCAGACTATGGTTTTTCTTTCAGTTTTAATAGTAGTGGTTTGAATATTATTTTGGATAATATTATTTGTGGACATGGATCTTTATGGAATAATTTGTTTAAAATAGATTTATTTGATTCTGTTTCTTCAACTTCATTATCATATATTGCAAATGTTGATGTTGATTAAGTTGCTTGGCATGCTAGACTTGGGCATATAGGAAAAGATAGGATGGCCCGATTAGCTAGAGAAGGCCTTTTAGGCCCACTCGCTAACGTCGAACTACCTATATGTGAGCCTTGTTTGGCAGGAAAAGCCTGTAGAAAGCCTTTTGGTAAGGCTTTACGAGCTAATCAACCTCTAGAACTAGTACACTCAGACATATGTGGACCTATGAGCGTTAAGGCACGTCATGGCGCCTCTTATTTTCTTACGTTTATTGATGACTATACGCGATTTGGACATGTCAACCTGATCGCTCACCGCTATGAAGCTTTGGATTGTTTCAAACGCTATATAGCAGAGGTTGAGAATCAGCAATCGAAGAGGTTAAAAACTTTTCGTACTGACAGAGGACGCGAATACTTATCTGATCAGTTCAAAGAAACGTGTGAAGAAAAGGGGATACGCAGACAATTAACTATCCCTCACACTCCACAACAAAATGGTGTTGCAGAGAGAAGGAATAGAACTCTTCTAGATATGACTAGATCTATGATGGCGCAGGCCAACCTCCCAATATCCTTCTGGGGGGATGCTCTTTTGACTGCTGCCTACATACTGAATAGAGTACCTTCTCAGTCAGTTTCCTCCACACCTTATGAACTATGGAGAGGCGAAAGACCCAATTTGGATCACTTGCGCCCTTGGGGTTCGGCAGGCTATGTTCACACAACTTCTCATAAGTTCGGGAAGTTAGGCCCTAGAGCTCGAAAGCATATCTTTATAAGATATTCTGAGAGCTCAAAAGGCTACGTTATGTACGGTGAACACCCTGATGGAGGAATGACTGAAATAGAGTCACGTGATGTCGAATTCTTAGAAAAGGATTTCCCTAGCACAAGCAATACAAAAGAGGATCTTGAACTCTATGAGTTAGAGGATACTGAAAACACTTTACCATCTTCAGGCGAGGCTGGGGGATTAGTTCCTCCTCCTGTAATCGCTGAAGATAGTAGTGGTCTTCAGCCTAGTGGGAGCATTCCAGATAGTGTGAGTACACCACCACTAGATACTCACGATTCTCAGGTTCGCCGTAGTAAGCGAGGAAACATTCCACGTCGTCATTTTGAGATTGAGGGGAATACTTTCCTAAGCATTGCTTTAGATGAGGAAGAGCCAACTTCTTTTGCAGAAGTTCTTTCCTCAAGTGCTAAGGATGAGTGGATGGTTGCTATACAGGAAGAATTGAGCTCCATGGCTAAAAAATAAAGTCTGGGAGTTAGTTGACCTTCCACCCGGGCGCAAGACTATTGGGAACAAATGGGTTCTAAAGGTCAAGCGCAAAGCGGATGGTTCAATTGACAAGTATAAGGCACGCCTTGTGGCGAAAGGCTATACCCAACGAGAGGGTGTAGACTACGAAGAGACATTCTCCCCAGTGGTGAGGTTTGCCTCTATCCGCCTTATCCTAGCTATTGTCGCGCAAATGAATTTAGAACTATTTCAGATGGATGTTAAGACTGCTTTTCTCAATGGAGAACTTGACGAAGAGATCTATATGGAGCAACCTGTGGGTTTTGTATCCAAAGGACAAGAGCGCAAAGTCTGCCGCCTAAAACGTTCTATATATGGCCTCAAGCAATCGTCAAGGCAGTGGTATTTCCGATTTCATCATGCCATTACCTCTGTTGGTTTTGAGATGATTGAAGAAGATCACTGCGTATATCTTAAACGATCCAAGAAAAGTGTTCTTATCCTTTCATTGTATGTCGATGACATTTTGTTAGCTGGGAATGACCTGGACTCCATTGTCGCCACTAAAGAGTGGCTGTCCTCTACTTTTGAGATGAAGGACATGGGTGAAGCAAATTATGTGCTGGGGGTTAAGATCGTGAGAGATCGATCTAAGAAGCTTCTCTGTTTGTCTCAGGAGACTTACGTAAAGAAGATTCTGGAAAGGTTTTGCATGCATAACTCTAAACCCATAGACACTCCAATGGAGAAAGGGTGTACATTGAGCCTAGATGATTGTCCAAGAACTGATGAAGAAAAGAATCAAATGTCTAAAGTGCCATATGCACAGGCCATAGGGAGTCTGATGTACGCTATGTTGTGTACGCGTCCAGATATCTGCTATGCAGTTGGTATAGTTAGTCGTTATCAGAGTAACCCAGGCCACAAACACTGGCAAGCAGTGAAGAGGATTTTTCGATACCTTCGTGGGACTGCTGATCTCTACCTATGTTATCATGAAGGGGACTTGAGACTTAGAGGCTACAGCGATGCTGATTGGGCTAGTGACAAAGATGGAAGGAAATCCACTTCGGGATATACGTTCATTCTTGGAGGTGGAGCTGTCACTTGGTGCAGTAAGAAGCAAACGTGTATTGCTCTATCCACAATGGAATCGGAATACGTGGCATGCTCGGCAGCTGTTCAGGAAGCTGTTTGGCTAAGGAGATTCTTTCAAAGGCTAGGCATTTCAGATCATGCAGCTGAGCCTGTGCTTGTCTATTGTGATAGCACGTCAGCTCTAGCTTATGCAAAGGATCCAAAGTATCATGGGAAGTCTAAGCATATTGGCATTCGTTATCATTACATTAGAGACATGGTTGCGTAAGAGGAGGTTGTCTTGAAACATATCTCCACAGGTTGTATGGTGGCTGATCCATTAACCAAGCCCATTGCTCGAGATGTTTTCCTTTCACATGTTAGGAGTATGGGACTACGTAGGATTTGATATGTATGACACCATATTGTTTATTGACATTATTATTATTTATTGGATATAATATTCATTTCTTTTATTTGTTAAATTAAATGAATTGTTATCACTATGTACACATCTTATAGATATGTCACCGGGCTTGAATCGACTCTCTCACACGAGTGATTCACCTTGGCGCTTAGACAGCGAGCAAGATGAGACATTTATGTCTGTGGCGCTTTGAAAGCGAGCTGAGACATTTATATCCTTGGCGCCTGAAAGGCGAGCAGGATATATACGATTATGCAGATTCTGCTATATGTCGCCTTAGTTGAGTACTAAGATGAGACCTTATTTATACTTTTAGGTCGATCATAGAGTATCTCCATAACTCTATGTAGCCTGTTTTTAGCCGAATGTGAGATTTCAGGCAGGCACTATGTGAGTGACTGGGCTGAAACTCAGGTTAGGTGCTAGATAGCGAATAGACTAAGATTCGTATGGCGTCCTTTTATTTCAAAAGTGACATACCCTTTTCAACGGGATGACGCCATAGCATACATTTCATACTGTATGTGCTTTGCCGACCAATAGTGGGAGCGATGAATGAATCCCTGCTTCATCGCTGTGTGAGCCACATGGATTATTATAATCCAACGATATGCCTTTTGTCGACCTGAGACTATGTCATGAAGAGAGGACTTGATGACGCTACTTTAGCGTGTTTACCTAGGACGAGGGTTGATTCCGTCTAAAGGGGCACGACTAGGAAAGCGGTTAAGTCTAATTGAATTGGCATGAGGACTTAGGGAAGACTATTTGATTATACACCATGATAATGTGACTCATAGTCCGGACGGCTTTACTGTGTTTTGTGCACGACTTAGTCATGAGTACATTACATATTTGGGATCTATCACTGCTTTCTTGAGGGATTAAGAGTGCTAAATTCGGTGTAAATCAAACTGTCTGGGTATATGCGAGATTCCTTCGAGTGATGCGTCTTCGTTAGTTAGATGATGGCTTAACGATTACGCTCCTGAGACTGTACGTTTTCTCGTGAGGTCGCACGTCACATTTTCCTGTATGAGGAGACGAGTGATGACAGAGATCGTTGGAGATTTGTTAGAGAGACCACGCCTTATGTGGGCGAGTGGGAGATGTTAATATATGGGTCGGGTTTTGTACCCGGATCCATAATCCGCCCACCGTGATATGGATTATCCAATTTAGTGTTGGATAAATCATTATTATAATAATTAAGTATTTATTATAATAGAGGAGTCTTAAATATAACAGATAAGAAGAGTCCAACTAACTCCTTGATTTTTGGAACTCTTATCTGTTATATATAGATATCCTATTTGGTGATTAAAAAAAAAAAACAGAAAATATACGATACATATTTTCGGTATCTCTCTCTCTCTAGAAATCCTCCTACACAAATCATCTCTCTCTATTGATCCATCATCAACGGATCTTGGATTTGTGAGCGTGACATTCAAAGGGGCAACTCTTGTAGCCAACCCGGACTTTCACGAGACGCGAAGCGTACACGGAGGAAGAACTCGCAGATTCGGTGTCGGCTCGTATCAAACAACGTGCATCGATCATCGGGTTACATTCCGCCTTTGAGGTAATCCGAAAACCCGTATGTGCTATGTGTATATACTGCTTTATTACATAACCATAAAAACAAAAGAGGAGAGGGAGTTCACCAACAGATATGGTGTCTTGAATTTGAGCACACTTGGTTTACACTAGTGGGATTGAATGGTTTACAGCTTAATAGAAAAAATAATTAGCATAATATCATATGTGAGTTTAATCACAACCGAGCAGAAAAATGCAAAATAATACCGGTTTATGCTCTGAATGGAATTAGGAAATTATGGCACTTACAAATAGCATTGAATGAAAGATGTTTACATAGTGTAAGCTTACATGTATGACCAAATGACTACAACAATGGCAAGCCAACTCCTAAAGAAAATATTATATGTATATGGTGTCTTATTACACAAGGCAACAAAGCCTATACATATATAGGTAACAAAGCCTTATGACAATAAAAAAAAATGGCAAGAAAATTATTTGCTTCAAATGAATCCACAATATCCAACGAAGGATGAAGATTGTAATTTATATTGGTAGATTGTCACATACGAATGAACCATTTTTGGCAGTCTACCGGTTCATATATGAGAGGAAGGCTCATATCATAGAGTTAAAATGTGAAACTAGTAACCTATAAATCAGAGTAACCTATAAATCAGAGTAACCAATAATTTTCTTAATATGCGAACAATCAAATTACTAATATTATGGGACCCAACTTCACCGATATAGGCTAAAATGTCAATGAGGAAGTTACATAAATGTGTTTATTATGCTCGGCCAATAACCATTCTAAACCAATTAATACATAGCAACCCTTATCATTCAATCTGCAATGACTACTAGCCTTGATACCTATCACACCAATTAATACATAGCAACCCTTATCATTCAATCTGCAATGACTACTAGCCTTGATACCTATCACACAACATAAAACATGAGAGAAAGCTTAGAAACATTTACTCGTTATTTTATAATTAGCATACAGCTAAAGAAAATGTGTATATATAATATATTGCCACCCTTATTTGTCAGATAAGTAAGAATGAAATAATTTCCAAATAATAAACATTGAAATACGGTTCATGTATACAAATCTTCAACAGCATAGCGAATGTTGAAAGGTTTTAAATTTACAGTGTGTGTGTGTGTGAGAGAGAGAGAATGAGAGTTTCATATAGCAACGTTCCCAAAGTAATTCTAAAAATTTTGATTTCTTACGAGTGATAATTGAATTCAATTCTACCTAGAGGATGGATTGGTAATATATAATTACCATCAAACCATATTTCTACCTTATTCCAATTATAGATTGTTGAAAAAAAAGAACTTCAAACATAACAAACAAGTGTTGTTGACAAAAGGAAAATATATCAAGAAAAAATTATATGAACCTTCATAAATTTAATTAAAAAAAAAAGATATAGGCATCGCGCTCGCGCGCACACACACATATATAGGCATACAGACCGGACATGTGTCACTTAACTCCTAGAAATTATCTTCTAAATTATACGCACATGTCCAGTTCGCATTCCTAAAATGCGAACTAGTCCGCACATAGGAGAATTATTATTATTATTATTATTATTATTATTATTATTATTATTATTATATATATATATATATATATATATATATATATATATATATATAGAGAGAGAGAGAGAGAGAGAGAGAGAGAGAGAGAGAGAGAGAGATACTTACCTTTGGTATGGGTTGGGTGTGTGTAATAGCAGGTCTGCATAAACATAGAGATATATATATGGGGGGTTATGACAATTGGTCGTCCAGAGAGAGGTGGGGGTGGGCGTGGGGGTGCCGAGAGAGAGGGTTGGAGGGGGGTTGCAGCGGGTCATAGAGAGAAAGAAAAAGTGCTAGGGTTGTGTGAATCGTTTGTGGAATTTGAGTTGGACTAATATTAGTGAACCAATCCATGATTTTGCGCGGTTTAAGCCTAATTTTGACACGATTTTCAAGAATGTCAATTGGAAAATAAATCGTGCAATTCTCCTTATGTAATAATGTCAAATTGATGTTTTTATTGCCGTGATTACACAAATAGATACAATATTAACAAAAATTAAAAATTAAAAATAATTCAATTATTTAGGATATAAATATATCCCTAGGGTTGCTAAAATTGTATCAGGAACTCGAAATATTTTTAAACTGGCATCTTTCTTATAAATAACAGAAAACGAATCTAAGAAGTGTTTATTTATGATACAATGGGCTAATAAGATTTAAATTTGGATACAAATTATACAAAATAATGTATTCATTACATACCCCCAAAGCTAAATTTTGCTAGTCCTCGAACAAAACAAAAAAATTTAAAATTTAACTAAGTTTCTCAGGAATCACGAATGCAGTTATCATGTGTAAGAAGCCGTTAAACCCCTATGTTACCCTAGTGAACGAGTTTTGTCTAATGGGAGTTTACAGTGAATATACTCACAAAATTTAAAATTTTGATTTAATTTATAAAAGACACAAAAGTAATATAACTAAGTCTTATATGAAAACTTTATAGATATAGTTAAAAAAACCATTTTTAAATCTCATGTGTGTGTTAATAAACAAATATAACTATCCATTTCAAAAGATTTTATTATTATGTTTTTTTTATCTCAAAGTTCATTTTGATTCAAAATCTCATGTGATGATGCACTTACAATCGAATACTAAAAAATGGCTAGTTTCTCTCGGTGTATGTGAATAATAGAGAAAATTTAATGAAACAACTTTACATATGCATCATGAAAAATGGACTTTTAGTAACTGATGAATATGATCTCATGAACAGAAAATCGATTACTTTTTTAAACATTTGAATCACACCATTTATCATATTCATTTTCTCTCCACATTATAACTAACTATATTTAAGAACGATTAAAACTTTCTTTCAGTTGTATTATATGCTCGAGTTTTGGTTAGAAAGAACGAATTTTGGAGTTATAAATTTTTTTGAGAATATATAGATTTTTTTTTTGTTATTTTGACTTTTAGGAATTTTTCTAACCTCCATTTTCTTTTCCAAACTCTCATAATCATTTCATTTCCTCATTCTTTATTTATTCACATTTGTATTTTTTTTCTTTCTTTCTTTTCACCCATTATTCTTGCAAGCATTCTTCTTTAGGCATTTTTCCTACCGTGATTTTACCTTGATATTCTGAGATGATGGTTATGGTTTCTTTTCAATGGCATTAAAACTCCCATATAGAGTTAGGTAGGATTTTTGGATTTTCAATAAAAGCTTATTTGTCTTTTCGGCACAAATGGGTTGAAAATGAATTATGTAAAAGGGTCAATTTATGCTTAATTGTAACCTTTCAAAACGATGGTCTAATCTCATATGTCAAGTTTCGTTAAGTTAATTTTTATCTCAAGTCAACTTATTAAGAATTTTAGTGCTTAAGATTCACATTTTGATTCTTTGTTTTCAATAATCGAACAAAACAATGAATTTGAGATCATCAAAGAATTTATTGTTGATGGAATGTTTGAGTTTTTTTAACTTGGAATGATTTATTTTTTTCAAAAATGACGAATGTCACAAAAACTCATCGGGTTAAAGTCTTCACATTAATTCGATAAGCGTATTAACGTTCTTCTCAATATCCTTTTTTTATCATATTATATGACTAATATGAATAACAAATATAAAGCTCAGACATTTGTGAATTAATTCCATTTCCAGAAATGTTTTCAAAACATTGTTATATTGAAAATATTTTTAAATTTTTTTTAACAAAAATACCATCTTTACCCCCAAACCTAAATTTTACATTGTTCTCAATGTATGTTCAATAAAAAAAATATGGACAAAGAAGATAAAATAAAGAAGTAAAAGGAAGATATTGCGTGTGAACTTCAAATTTTGCTACCTACTTCCAAACTATACAAATGTATGTTAGCTATATACAAAAAAACTAAAACAAGATAAAAAAAAATTCTAGGAAAGAAAGGAGAATAAAACTAAATATATATAAAGTCATGACAATTTTCACCATCACAATACATTAATAATCGAAATAGTTGTGGATCGTTCTATTTAATAATCTTTTCGTCTCTAAGTACAAAAGATTCATAAATTTGAGCGTATGACCTCGCAACACAAAACAAAAATTTAAAATCGTGGTCATAATGATGATCATAGCCATAAAAAATTAAGAAATCTAAATCACATGAATCATATGCCAATATGTCACATGTGGGTGATAAATCATAATGAGGATTCAACTATTTAATATCCGTTTTATTAAAATAGTCACATAAAATTAGGGATACATACTTCACTGCTAAATGTGATACTTTTCGAAAAGCACGAGAAGAAGAGGTATCACGTGGGGATACACTTTCTTCACGAAAAAAATTAGAGGACCATTATAATCACTAGAAGTATTAATAAAATCGGGTAACGAATCCTCCATTAA
Source organism: Sambucus nigra (assembly GCA_949130495.1). NCBI lineage: Eukaryota > Viridiplantae > Streptophyta > Magnoliopsida > Dipsacales > Adoxaceae > Sambucus > Sambucus nigra. The sequence continues at coordinate 39,971,393 of OX422220.1, forward strand.
ATTTTTTCAATTAAATTATAAGAAAATTTGACATATATAAACATCCAAATTATCATAAGTATTACGTGTGTCAATTTTGTCAATTTTCTTCTAAAAAAATTATTATCCCCATTTAATACATGACTATTTTTGAAATAAAATTATTATAGCATTTGTTTACCTCTTCCCAATTGATAAACGTTGGTGGAGAAATAGTAATTAATGTCGTTGAATTCTCGTCCATGCCCTCTTTAATTTCTTTAAAAATTATTACTCACTAATCCAACTCAAATCGAAATCTATAGTAATTCGAATTTTAAGTATTTAGTCAGACATCTAAAGGATAATTAGAGGAATACGAAAAAGATGGTGGGATAACAATGTGAGGGTCACTCATTGTAATTTACAGATCATAAATTATTTTTATTTTTTATTTTTTTAGTGTACTATTAAAAAAATAATACAAAAACAACTACACTGGGAGTATAGTTTGACACAAAAAAATGTAAGTAAAAATAACACGACTCAAAGCCCTAATGATGTAATTGACAATAAAAAGAAGAAAACCAATAAATAAAACAAATAAGGAAACTATGAAAAAAACTACACCAAGCGTAAAGTGCCGCACAAAAAAGAATATATATATATATATATATGCTACTTGAAAAAATTATTTTTTTCATTTTTTTTTCTAATTTTAAATTTTTTTTGGGACTACACCAAAAAATGAAATCTGGATATTTTAGGGAAAAAATTATTTTTCATTTCCAATTTGTTCATTTTTTTTGGATTTTATGGGCTTTATGTTAACATGAAAAAACTAGTTTGAAAGTCAATAACTTTAAAATCGACACAAATACCCGACAATGGTGCCAAAAACTTGTTGTGAAATTTATAATTACCGCAAGTACAAGGGTTGTTGTAGTATAGCGATTGTAAGTGCCAAAAACTAGTTTCGAATGATGAAAATATGAAAGTTTAAATTAAATATTTGTATGTCTCTTTTTAGGTGCCAAACATTCCTATTCCCTATAAAGTATAACTCGTAAGCATTAAGTGTCAAACACAAGAATGGACTATCAAACAATTTAACATTAGCATAATCCATCAAACGTAAGTAAAAATAACAAAGGATATGTAGAAAATTAATCACTTTTAAGCGTTTTATGTCAAACCTAAGCATGGACTATGGAGCAATTTAACATAAGCATAATCCATCAAACGTAATTACATAATATCAAAGGATGTAGATTAAATAATTAACTTCTAAGGTTTAAAATATCTCTCTGGTGAATATTTTAATGAATAATAATTTCTTAAAATATTTTTGGAACAAGTACAGAATTTAAGCAAATTGAACTAATTAAAACATACACTAAGTAATCATGGTAAATTTCACGTAATCCTAGTAATTAATTTAATCTAGCATTATAATTAGAATAAAAAAATTACAAGATGAAATTATAATTCTCATTAATAATCAACTTACAAAATTGTAGTCGTAATACATTGCTGGTCAATGCAAAAATTCCTCCAAGCATACATAAAAATTGGTTTTTAGGAGCACCAAAAATTAAAATACGAAGTATAATATTTTTTATGCTCCTAAAAATACTACACTCAAAATTTTTGCCTCTCCATTACTGAAATTGTTCTTCCCTCTGAATATCATTGCATGTATATATGATTTGGAGAGTAAGAAACCTGGGGAGCAGCTCGATATGGACTTTGTGGGAGACACAAGGTGGGTATGGGTATGGTGGCATGTGTAAGAATAATGGGAGGATGTGCATGGATATTATTTTACGAGGGAAGAACCAAGGTGGGTTTGGTTGGGTTATGGACTACCATTTTTTTTATTTGCTGAACACAGTGTTATTTTGGGGTTCTGTTTAGGTGGGAGAAATAGAGCATGAGAGACACTAGGTGAGTTTTAGATTAGTGATGGGTTAATTTTCTACAACACCCATATATAAATATGGGTATATATATATATATAAAGAGAGAGAGGGGGAGAGAGAGAGAGAGGGAGAGAGTCCGGCTCTCGTGCGGACCTATTTTACGGACCTAGTTTGCGGACCTACTACGAAATTTATCTGGGGACCACTTCATCTTTTATATACTATTGTCTTCTTCTAAAGTTTTAGGAATATAAATTTCTACCCCAATAACTACTAGCATCTTTAAGCTTATCTAATTAATCTCGGAGTATAAGAGAAGTTTCAGAGCTGCTACTTATCTTACTTCGTCCGTCACTATCGTACTAAAATTCGAAATAGCGAGGATTATCAATATAAATGTTTTCTTCAGGGAGTCTGGAAATTGCAAGTGGTTTTGAAGGAAAATATTCAATTCTTAAATACCTTATGCAGTATTGAGGTTTTATCAGTCTAGTTTCTTTATATCTATGATTAACACTATCAATTATATCATTTTCTACAAAGTCATCTAAATCATTATCACCATAAGATGACAAAAATCTATGATATGTTCTAAGGGCAATTGTCTCTACACTTTTAAGAAGAGGGCATATTCCTCCTGATCTGATTAAAATAGTTCTTGTTTCAGCTAACTGTTTGCGTCTAATATATTTTAATACGTCTATTCTGTCTTTAAGTATTCTAGTGTATGTAATACCATGTATTTTATGGCTTTTAAATTTGGTATTTATTAAATGTACTTGAGATAATTAATTTAATATTAATCGGAAAATTTATTTTAAATATTTACTAGCATGACGAGAGTTACTAGCGTGATGAGAGTTAGTAATTGTTGGGAACTTAGTAAAGTAATATGTATAATTGAATTTATTAAAATTGTCACGAGTTAATTATATGACAATTATGAAAATTAAGTCTGGACGCGCCTGTGTCGCGTCGGGACTATATTATTATTAAAAAAATGAATAAATTATAAGTCACTCATATGATCATTTTAAGTGCGCCAACGTATCCAAAAGGGTCGAGATAGTCAGAAAAGTGTACCCAGGGGTTTAGTTTGGGTCTCCGTGGATTTTTAGGCCTAATCGACACCCCGAAAGGGAGATTTAGTCATTTCCAAATTAGGTCAAAATTAAATGACAAAAATTGAGAATTAATATCAAATATCAGGAGAGTCTTCTAGGGTTAACATTCTCAAAAGTCTAGAACGAAAATGAGAGGAAGAAAGGAGAAAAGTCTTCCAAGAATCCAAGGCTAAGAACCAACCCAATTGCACCACCACCACCGCCAAAACATAGATCGGAGGGAGGGGATCAAGCCTATACCTATCAAACTTGTGGAATCAGACCTACTATCTTAAGGAAACTATCTATCTTGCTATTTTTCTAGTTGATATTTCACCCATATTAGAATAGGATTTATAAATATATGTTTTATTGAAGAATTTCATGAATTAGGAGACTTGAATCACATGTTTTAGAAGTAATACATGTAATATGGAAGCCTTGTCATATGTATAGGATTTCCCACTAAATTATAATGGTTTAGAAGAAACAAATCTAGAAAAAGAGTTAGAATGTTGGAAATTATGATGAAACTAGGGTTCTTGACAAATATGGTGAATTGGCCCTTTAATCCTATGTCTTGGATGAAATTCTTACATGCTTTACGTAGAAAATCATGTAGATAGGTATATATAATCATTGGTTTAATTGGTTGGGATTTTAGGACTCATTTATTGAGTTTTGATTGAGTTTTAATAAGGAAACCCGTAGTTAATAATGGCAAAATCTGGGCTATACCTGATCAATCGACCCAAGAATGTCGATCGATCGACTGATCGATCCCCTTTCATCGATCGATCAACCCCTTCTGGAAATTGCATGTTTTTCCTCTTTTTGTTTAATTCGGATAAAATATGTTGGAACCCCTGATTATCATTTAAAGAGTATAATGGGCCATGGAGAGGACCAGTAGTGTCTAAGTAGATTTCGTTGAACGAAATTTTATATGGGATTTAACCATGGGTTAATGCGGGTTTGACACATATTGGAAATCATGCGTACGTTAACTACGAAATTGAGAGATTCATGAATGACTTTGACCAATATGTTAGAGAGGGTGTACCTACTGAATTGATCTTTAGGAAAAGAGAATACTTCGAGCGACGAGAAGTAATTACGAAATGATTATAATGAGAATAAAATCAGATGAGTCCTTTATGCATAAAGATTGGGTAAAATTATATTACGTACGGATAAAATATTATTATGGGTCCTGGGCGAACCTAATTGGAAAATGAGAATATTTATATATATGACCGAGTACATGTGTATATATCTATATTATATTTGTGTATAATCATACCCGCGGTACTTGCTATCACGGAGGTTGTCTCGTCGGGACAGTCTTATCTTGATGGAACCTTTATGGGGGATATTTACTTGTACCCTAGAACATAGGATTCCTTAGTACAGGCTATCTGAGAATGATAGTCATACGGTGCTAAGAGACGTGAGTGGTATGTGCTGACCTCTTAGTGACTTGGAACTATACTTCGCCTCCATCTTGTGTGTATTGTGTTAATACAGTTAGAGAGTGATTCTGAACTAGTATTTCCCATAGTACGAGAGATATGGGGACTTGATAGCAGAGTATGCCAGCACCATAGATTTTATATGGGGTGCCGATAGTATATATATTATATGAGTGATTAATATTTATACGTATATATGGAATTCTTCTACTGTGCATATAAGTAGATAAATATTGAATAAATGCTCCAAAATTATAGTAAGTGTTCGGAAATTTTATAACAGTATTGAGAAATACATAAGTAACGTAATAAATCATTAAGAGATTAATATCTAAGCTAAAATCATAGTCTTGTGACTTCCCAAAATAAAATTTATGGGAGATGAGTTAGATAGACTTAAGAGGCATTTAGTAGTACGGTAGGCGTGCACACTAGATGAGAGGTGAGAATTCTCAAGAGAGTGTCGCGTACTAACATAGTTATTGTATTAGCCGGTAATCATTTTAAATACTTGCTGAACTATTTTTAAAACTCTTTTACACTCGGGCTTTGGCTCATTTCCTGTCATTTTTCTCTCTCTTCTATATATATGTATATATTACATGTGCCCAGCCACAGGCACGTCATGCGTAGGTTCTTTGGATTGGACGTACTGCAGCTTATGTGGGAGTTGCAGGCTCTTGCTCTAGACGACCTCTTCCTTGATTCAACTCTCGATTTAATACTTCATAGCTAGGTCATGTATCACCTGATTTATTATTTCAGTTTAGACTTATTAGATATTTTATATTTATTTATGTTTCAGTATTCAGTACTCATCTGGAGTTATTTCTTGTCATGATGATTTCACTTGTGGTTATTAACTTGGTTTGGATAATCTAGTTGGTATGTTTCTTTTGGTTTATTGTTATCCTCAACATTTACATTATTCTTAAACTGATCTATACTCAAAAAAGGTTTTTACGATGGGATTTAATAAATGAAATAATATTCTAAATGTTTTGACACTTAACTTAATTAATTAGGATGATTAAAATGGAAATTATTTTTGACAGTGATGCTAAGAATGAACAACACCGTTCACCTTGATTTTTAATTTAATAAAGGAATAATCACCCGGTATTTAATTAGGCGGGGTGTGACAGGTAGTATCAGAGCATCAGGTTCTAGTGTCCTTTAGGATCTGTACGACTTATTTCGTTTTCAGCTTAGCGTCTTTGATATAGAGCCTTATTTTTAGGACTGTTGTATTCTTGAGTTTATGCTTACGTCTTCAACTATTTGGGATTTAATCATAAATGTAGACTAAAAAAACTTCCTTCTCGTTTTAGATGCCTCCGAGATGCGCACCTCGAGACAGGAATGCCCAGCTCGAGCAGTTAGCAGCTCCAGCTCAGAAAATGATGAATGCAATTAAAGTAGCTGCCATTATTGCTCAGGCGGTGAATGTCGCATTAATGGTGGTGAAGCAGGTTCCACCCCAGGTTCAGGCAGTAGCGCCAGTACCACCACAGCTTCCCACTACATGGTAGTGGGTCAGGGATGCCTTTCATAAGGCGCATCCCCCAGAGTTCTCGGGTAATTCGAACATTATGATCGCCAGCCAATGGAAGAAGGATATCTAGAGGCATCTGCGCATGTATGAGTACACTGACATGAAGATACAATTACTGGCTTCTTTTAATCTAGTGGGGGCCACTTTTCAGTTGTGGTAGTCCACCACCACCTTGGAGGAACAGGACAGATTATCGATTCAGTCGTTTGGGTTCGATTTAACCGTAAATATTTCCCATCCGTCGTGTAGGTTGAGATGAGGCGGAGGTTACTGAATCTTAAATAGGAGAGTATGACCGTTGCTGAGTATGAGGAGGAGTTAACAAAACTTCTCACTATAGTGCCGGATGAGGCACCCACTAAGGAGAAAAAGATATTGTTATTTTTAGATGGATTGGCCTAGAGAATTCGTCAGCACCTCATAGGTAATCTATCATTGGGTACTTACACTGATGTACTCAATGCCTCTCTGTTGCACTTCCAGGATCACCGCTTCTATCAGAAGGGAAGCAAACGAGTAGGGGAGTCCAGCCAGCAGGGCCGGACAGGGGGAAGTAGTATTGGTAGGGCACCAGCAGCCCAAGGGCAGACCCGTCATGGTGAGCAGAGTTCCCATCAGGGAGACCCTGCCAAGAGATTCCGATCCGGTGATTCCAGGCAGGGATTTAGGGGCTATAGATAGGGCCAGTCCAGTCAGCATAGCCAGTAGGGCCAACACCGCCAGTAGCAGGGTCAGCAGCAAGGCCAATAACATTTTTAGTAGGGCCAGCAGGGCTAGTGGCGGGGTGGTAACGGCCAATAGGGTCGTGGTTAGCAGGGACAGAGGGGAGGAAACTTTAGGGGCAGGTGTTTTGGATGTGGAAAGAATGTCCATAGGCGTCAGGATTGCCCAGAGGGGGATAGGGCCCCACAATAGCAGGGTGCCCCTAATGAGCCACAGAGGCCACTCTTTCCAGCCGCCCTCCCAGTGCTAGCTCAGATGCCAACCCTACTAGCCATCCCAACAGCCCCAGTTCAGCAGGGGAAATTGTAGTATGGACGTGTCTATAACGTCCATCAGGCTGTAGCACCACATGCGCCACCCGCGATCCAGGGTACGTTTCATATCCATGGCATTATGGGTCGAGTCTTATTAGATATAGGGGCGTCGTACTGTTTTATAGCTACTCACTTTGCATGAGCCTTAGGTTATTAGACACGTCAAAGAGTACAGTGAAATGTGTAGACTCACTACTGGGGAATGGGTCTTTGATTTTCTTTATATGTTGTGGAGTAGGTATAGAGATTGGTAGCTTGATTTTACATGTAGACATGCTAGTTTTAGATATGCATGAGCACGATGCCATTATTGGCATGGATTGGCTCACTGCGTACAGAGCCATGATAGATTGTTTCGATAGGAGTATTATCTTTTCCATTCTAGGTCAAGAGATGTTTTTTATGGCGATGCCTCTCCCAGTGGGAGGATCTTTCACCCATTTGTATTACATAAAGGAGGATACCTCTAAGGAGATTGTGATTCCCCTATATTTGATTCCAGTTGTTCATGAGTTTTTGAATGTATTCCAAGAGATACCGAGCCTACCTACCAGTCGAGAGATAGATTTTGTCATAGACTTAAAACTGGACACTCGATCGATAGCACATGCTCCGTATCGTATGGCTCCAGCAGAGACGAGGGAGTTACGGGATCAAATAGAGAACCTATTGGGTCAGGGCTTCATTCGTAGGAGCACCTCACCTTGGGGCGCTCCAGTATTATTTGTGAAGAAAATAGTTGGTTCACTTAGGTTGTGCGTGGACTACAAAGAGTTTAATAAGTTCACGATACGAAATAAGTATCCATTGCCTCGAATCGATGACCTGTTCGACCATCTGAGAGGAGAAGCTTTCTTTTCGAAGATAAATTTGAGATCAGGATACCATTAGCTACGAGTTAGGGAATAGGATGTGTCGAAGACTTCTTTCTTGACGAGATATGGGCCCTATGAGTTTAGATTCATGCCGTTTGGGCTGACAAATGCTCCCACCGTATTCATGGACTTGATGAACCGAGTCTTTATAGAGTTCTTGGATTAGTTTGTCATCGTCTTCATAGATGACATCTTGATTTATTCACATATTGAGGAGGAGCAAGCTGAACACTTGAGACAGGTTGTTCAGACTCTACGAGAGAATCATTTATATGCCAAGTATGAGAAGTGTGGGTTCTAGTTATGGGAGGTACATTTTTTACGGCACGTTGTGTCAGAATTGGGGATATCGATTGACCCGAGTAAAGTGTCGACGATGAGGGAGTGGGGATAGCCCACAACACCGATAGATGTGTGTAGTTTCTTTGGGTTAGCCGGGTACTACAGGCGGTTCATTCGATGCTTTTCAAAGATAGCGGCTCCACTGACGAATTTGACTCACAAGGGAGTACCGTATGTATGGGATGATGCTTATCAATTGTCTTTTGACGAGCTGAAGGATAAGCTGACTTCGGCGCCAGTTCTTGTTTTGCCCAGGATGGGAGTAGAGTACCTAGTGTATATTGATGCCTCTTTACAGGGACTCGGTGGAGTACTTCAGCAGAAGGAGTAGGCTATAGCTTTTGCTTCCTGCAAGCTTAAGCCTCACAAAAGGAATTACCCCACCCACGACCTGGAGCTAGCAGTTGTCGTGTTTACATTATGAATTTAGAGACATTACTTGTTGGGGGAGAAATTTCGCTTGTTTATAGACCAAAAGTCACTGCAATACTTGTTCACTCAACGAGAGTTGAATATGCATCAACGCAGGTGGCTGGAGTTTGTGAAATACTACCAGTTAGAGATACAGTACCATCTAGGGAAGGCTAACGTGGTTGCTGATGCATTAAGCCATAGACCGGTAGGTGACGTAGCATAAGTGTGGAGAGAGAAGTGGAAAGAGTTGGGACACCAGGACGTGGTAACCTGTTCCTTTATATTTGTTATGTCAGTCACACCCGAGATTATTATGAGGGTGATACAAACACAAGAAGCAGATACTTTTTGGCAGAATTAGATTGTACGGCTTTTAGCTGAGGGTGCTGAATCCTATTCAGTGAGTCCTGATGGGGGTTTGAGGTTTAATGTGAGATTGGTGGTATCAGAGGGATATTATTTACGTCATGCAGTGATGACACAATCACACGAGTCTATATTTGCATTACATCCCAGGGGGAACAAGATGTACCAAGATATGAGGCGACAGTACTGGTGGAGTGGGATAAAGAAGGACATTACAGAGTTCGTGTTCAAGTGCATCAGATGTTAAAGGTTGACCAACAGAGACCGCCAGGGTTACTTCATCCGTCTGAGATACCTACGTGGAAATAGGAGAGTATTTCCATGGACTTTATTACTGGGCTACCTACATCACAGCGGGGTCACCATTCCATATGGGTTACAGTAGATTGGTTGACCAAGGTGGCTCATTTTGTGCCAGTATGGACAGACTACACCACGGGCCAGTATGCACAGTTATTTATTATCGATATAATTAGGCCACATGGGGTGCCCCTAGATATTGTGTCTGATAGAGATAAGATTTTTGCATCGCGCTTCTGGGAGAGTTTTTAGGAGGCCATGGGTACAGAGTTGAGATTGAGTTCAGCATATCACCAACAGACGGATGGATAGACGGAGTGTACCAATCAGATGCTGGAGGATATGCTACACATGTGTGTCCTTGATTTTAGAGGGGGTTGGGAGTCGTATCTTCCACTAGTGGAGTACACTTATAATAACTCCTATCAGTTCACGATCGGTATAGAACCCATTTGTCTTTGTAGGAGTCGCATTTGGGTAGCCCGGGACCGATAGAAAATCTATGCTGATGCAAAACGGTTCTTTCGAGAGTTTAGCGTGAGGGACCAAGTGTTACTGAGTGTGTCTCCTATGAAAGGAGTAATTACATTCGGGAAGAAGGGGAAGTTGGCTCCGAGGTACGTAGGACCATTTTCCATTATCGAAAGGATAGGGCCGGTGTCATACAGATTGGGCTTTCCAGAGCACTTACACCGTATTCACGACTTACTTCACATCTCGTCATTGAGATGATATATTCGGGATGATATGACCCACACTCACAACGCGATAGAGGAGATTGACTTACATCCCGACAGTTCTTATAAGGAGAGACCAGTGGCTATCCTAGACCGTAGTGAGAGGATATTGAGGTCAAAGGTAGTTCCACTTGTACGGGTCCAGTGGGAGCATCGTAACGTGGAAGAGTCCATTTGGGAGCGCGAGGCAAATATGTGCGAAAAATACCCAGATTTATTTTTACTAGGTGCGCCTAATTTTTTCGAATTTCGGGACGAAATTCCGTTATTAGGAGGATGTATGTAATACCCCGTATTTTTATGGCTTTTAAATTGTGGATTATTTGTAATTATGATAATTAATTTAATATTAATCCAGAAATTTATTTTAAATATTTACTAGCGTGACGAAAGTTACTAGCATGACGAGAGTTAGTAATTATTGGGAATTTATTGAATATTACTTAATGAGTAAAGTAATATGTAGAAATGAATTTATTAAAATTGTCACAAGTGAATTATATGGCAATTATGGAAATTAAGTTGAGATGCGCCTGTGTCGTGTCGGGACTATATAATTCTTAAAAAATGAATAAATTATAAGTCACCCGTATGGTCATTTCGAGTGCGTTAATGTGTCCGAAAGGGTCGAGATAGTCAAAAAAGTGTACCCGGGGGTTTAGTTTGGGTCTCCAGGCTTTTTAAGCCTAATCGACACCCCGAAAGGGCGATTTAGTCATTTCCAAATTAGGCCTTAATTAAATGACGAAAATTGAGAATTAATAGCAGATATTAGGAGAATCTTTTAGGGTTAACATTCTCAAAAGTATAGAATGGCAGTGAGAGGAAGAAAAGAGAAAAGTCTTCCAATAATCTAATGCTAAGAACCAAACCAGTTGCACCACCACCACCACCAAACGTAGATCGGAGCGAGGGATCAAGCCTATACCAGTCAAACTCATGGAATCAGACCTATTATCTTAAGGCAAGTATCTATCTTGCTATTTTTCTAGTTAATATTTCACCCATGTTAGAATAGGATTGATAAATATATGTTTTATTGAAGAATTTCATGAATTAGGAGATTTGTTTGAATCCCATGTTTTAGAAGTAGTACATGTAATATGGAAGACTTTTCATATGTATAGGATTTCCCATGAAATTATAATGGTTTAGAAGAAAGAAATCTGGAAAAAGTGTTAGAATGTTGGAAATTATGATGAAATTAGGGTTCTTGACATATATGGTGAATTGGCCCTTTAATCCCATGTCTTTGATAAAATTCGTACATGCTTTACGTATAAAATCTTGTACATAGGTATATATAATCATTGGTTTAATTGGTTGGGATCTTACGACTCGTTTATGGAGTTTTGGTTAAGTTTTAATAAGGAAACCCATAGTTAACAATGGTAGAATCTGAGCTATACCTGATTGATCGATCAATCGACCCAAGAATGTCGATCGATCGATCAATCCCCTTTTATCGATCAATCGACCCCTTCTATAAACTGAATATTTTTCCTCTTTTTGTTTAACTCGGATAAAATACGTAGGAACCCTTGAATATCATTTAAAGAGTATAATGGGTCATGAAGAGGACTAGTAAGGTCTAAGTAGATTCCGTTGAATGAAATTTTATATGGGATGTAACCGTAGGTTAATGGGGGTTTAACACATATTGGAAATCGTGCGTATGTTAACTACGGAATTGAGAGATTCTTAAATGACTTAGACCAATATGTTAGAGAGGGTGTACCTACTTAATTGATCTTTAGAAAAAGAGAATACTTTGAGGGACGAGAAGTAATTACGAAACGAATATAATTAACAATAAAATGAGATGAGTCCTTTATGCATAAAGATTGGGTAAAATTGTATTATGTAGGAATAAAATATTATTATGGGTCGTGGGTGAACCTATTTGAAAAATGAGAATATTTATATATATGACCAAGTACATGTGTATATATGTATATTATATTTATGTATAATAATACCCATGCTATTTTTTATCTCGAAGGTTACCGCGTCGGGACAGTCTTATCTCGATGGGACCTTTTTTGTGGATATTGACTTGTATCCTATAACATAAGATTCCTTGGTACAGGCTATCTGAGATTGTCAGACGGTGCTAAGAGACGTGAGGGGTATGTGCTGACCTCTTAGTGACTTGGAACTATGCTTTGCCTCTATCTTGTGTGTATTGTGTTAATACAGTTCAAGAGTGATTTTGAACTAGTATTTCCCTTAGTACGAGAGATACGGGAACTTGATAGAAAAGTATGCCAACACCATAGATTTCATGTGGGGTGCCGATAGTATATATATTATATGAGTGATTAATATATATACGTATATATGGAATTCTTCTACTGTGTGTATAAGTAGATAAATATTTAATAAATGCTCCAAAATTATAGTAAGTGTTCGAAAATTTTATAACAGCATTAAGAAATACATAAGTAACATAAGAAATCATTAAGATATTAATCTCTAAACTAAAATCATAGTCTTATAACCTCCCAAAATAAAATTCATGGGAGATGAGTTAGATAGACTTATGAGGCATTTAGTAGTACGGTAGGCGTGCACACTAAATGAGAGGTGAGAATTCTCAAGAGAGTGTCGCGTACTAACATGGTTGTTGTATTGGTCGGTAAGCATTTTAAATACTTGCTAAACTATTTTTAAAACTCTTTTACACTTGGGCTCTGACCCGTTTACTGTCATTTTTCTCTCTCTTGTATATATATGTATATATTATAGGTGTCCAGCCATAGGGGCATCATGCGTAGGTTCTTTGGATTGGACATACTGCAGCTTATGTGGGAGTTACACGCTCTTGCTATAGACGACCTCTTCCTTGATTCAACTCTCGATTTAGTACTTTATAGCTAGGGCATGTGTCTCCCAATTTCCTATTTCAGTTTAGACTTATTAAAGATTTTGTATTTATTTCTGTTTTCAGTATTCAGTATTCAGTACTCATTGGGAGTTATTTCTTGTCATGTTGATTTCAATTATGGTTATTAACTTGGTTTGGATAATCTAGTTGCCATGTTTCTTTTGTATGATTGTTATCCTCAGTATTTATATTATTACTAAACTGATCTATACTCAAAAAAGTTTTTTACGATGGGATTTAATAAATGAAATAATATTCTAAATGTTTTGACACTTAGCTTAATTAATTAGGGTGATTAAAATAGAAATTGTTTTCGATAGTGATGTTAAGAATGAACCACACCGTTCACCTTGATTACTAATTTAATAAAGGACTAATCACCCGATATTTAATTAGGAGGGGTGTTACAGTGTATTCTTGATATTTTTCTAGTCTTGAAAGTTCTTCTACAAGCTCCGTAGTTCTTAAATTTTGTTTAAAGAGATCACGAATCCCTGTTCTAATTATTTCTATTCTAGGTACCTCACGTACTAACAACTCAATAACATGGTCTATATATTTGAAAGTGCCACCTGCGTATGTTAAAGCAGATTCTATAAGTTCTTTATCATTAAGGTATGTAAGAGTCCACTATTGAACTTCTCTTGTTAAGTCTGGATTTGTTTTGTTAACAAAGGCTAAAAAGTCTATAGTGATTGGTAAGCTCATACGATTATTTTGGAATTTAACAGTATAATTTAAAATATCTAGGGGTTTGGTTCGAGTTTATACCTTCCTTAGAGTCTGCAATATCTTTATCTTGTTTTATTCGTTTCTCCATCTTTGTTACTAATCTTATCTAGCCTGGGTCTCCTGTAACTCTCTCTTTATGCGTCGCACCTCAATCCACTAGTTTGGCATTGGACCTATTTCCTACCTATACACCACCACGCCTTACACCAACCTGGATAACAGATTTTGGTAAACTGGCATTTGACACCGGTTCAACAATATATCACCTACATGTTACACTAGAGGTTCCACACAACAGTCCTATATGAATAGAAAGTTTTAGACGTTTGGAGAATAATAACAACTTAATATAAGAGATTTCTGGAAATAGAAAATACTTTTATTGCATAGAAGAAGTAAACACAACTCTAACCATTCCCCTAATTATATGGGGTTTACTCACTCATATACATGTTACTCTTTCTAAGCTTACTTACTCTTTCTAACTTTTTATACTCGATGATCCACTTAAAGACTGAGGCTCCCTTTTATAATTACAAGGGCACTACAAATGACTGATAACCGACTACCAAAAGTAATTCGATGGAAAGATACAATTTATTAAAGTCTTTGAAATAGCTTTGTTTTTTATCAATAACCTTATCTTATGGGTTAACAGGCTTTTGACATCTTGTGTAATTGTAGGAATCTTTTTCTTTTTCAAAAAGCATAGAGTCTCGTGTCTCCTTTGTCTTTGTGTTTAGGAAATAATTTTGAACGATTCCTTTCTTTTCAAAAAGGCATTTTAACAGTCTAAATAATTGAGTCTTTCGTCTTCAATAATTCTTCAGCTAACGAGGGGCCCTTCTTTGTGTCGTTCGTGTCTTCTTCTACCTGGTAGGGCATTATTGTTGAAGAATTCATCAATGAGGCCTACCACTCTAAGGCTAGTTGGCAAAGCTATCTCTGCCATTTCTTTGGATTCTTTCTTGAGCCTTCCATTGAATGGCTCATCAGCTTGGATAATGAGGTATTCTTTATGGTATGCATTGTACCATCTATCTTCACCTATTAATTACGCCATAATTTCTATTGTTTTCAAGTCTTGGGCAATCTGGAGTTTGGACTTATCAACGATTAGGTCTTTAGTTTCATCTTCGGATAAAGTCTCCACGTCTTCAAATGAATAATTAGAGAATATAATGAGTCTAAAACCTTTAACTCTCATTACTCTACAGGAACTTAACTTGGAGCAATCTGGTAAATACTGGAAAATAGGGGAAGAACGTCTTTTACCTTCTTAGTATACTCACGGACTATTTTTCCAAGAGCAATAGAGTCTTCTATAGTCTGAATTTGGATGAGTCCAATAAACCCGTAGTCTGCTAAAGTTATCCGAGCTATATCTAGTTTTTTAAAATGATAATTTTTTGGAACATCTTTGTAAAAACCTCCATGTCTGCCATTGCAGCTGATACCCATACGAGGCTGACCCCCAATCATCCTCCCACCACAAGTTCAGAGGCTCCATCCCTATCGAGGAAGCTGCGAGCAGCACCAGCATTGTCATTGCACAGCCACCTCCCATGGTCGGCCCCACCAAATCATCTCCCTATAACCTTTGACTATTTAAGATTTCATCAATAGGAATGAGAAAAAATGGGTGATGCGCACCAAGTTCAAGAGTACGATATACTTTCTGACATGGATGCTAATGAAAATGTACTTAATGATAAGAAGAATCCATTTATTGCTATTACAAGGAACTTGCACAATGCAATCACAAACAAGTTATTACTAAAAAGGAAAGAAATTGGTATAAAGAAGAAATATGTATACGAAAATAAAATAAATGGTGTAAATTAAAGTCAAATATATCAACCAAAACTTTTTTAAGGGTTCTTTACTTTGGGATAATATATTTTCTCCTAGATAAAGTCAAATGGTAAACATCATTTTCACAGGTTGAACTTTGTTCAATACTATATCGAAAACGGCATAAATATAGTGTGCATATTTTCAATTTTTGCATATAATTACATAAACTATGCATTTTGTTGCTGATTAACCCCTCCAAGGTACGTTTAAGCATCACATAGGTGGACTTTTCATACATCTATTTGGCATGAATTTCATTCACGACCTTATCCAAGGTCACATGTGTATAATGTCGAAAGAGTAAAATTTTACGCATGAATTGAAGTAAATTGGACACTCACAATGCAAGCTCTTAATGGTGGCCTTTTTGCTGGATATCAAAGTCAGTGTTTTTGCCATAAGCAAGTTATAATCCATTTCTAGACTTTGCAAGGCGTTGATGTTGCATCATTAGCCAATCGATATCTTCGTTCATCAAATGGCACAACATTATATCTATTTGTAGCCTTGCCATATCGCTAAGGTCCTGGAATACAGAAAAATATCAATAGGTCATTTAGCATGAAATAGCATCCATATATATTTCTAGTACTAACATTTTATCAATGCAAAAAAAGGTCAAAAGACATAAGATTATATAATAATAGGGTCAAATTTGATTGACTATATCATGGAAAAATACACGTTGCAACAAATTATTGTCAAATTTAATTAATACTTAACTTTTTATGTTTCTAAAATATGAATAATTTAGAACAAAGAATGGCTCATTCACCTCAGTGTGCTCAGGGCTGCATAGAGAGAAACCATCCTACAATAAAGAACAGAACCCATATGTTAATGAGTTTAGGAAATTAACAATTTTCTACTTATACTAAAAACAAATTCATTTCCTAATAATTTTATACAATAGTCAAAGAAGTTTCACAAAAGATTTGCTGAAGAAAGTGAACGAAAACTAACATTCGCATGAGCAAGAACTTTCGATGCTTATCCATAGTTTACCCTCCTCATTTGCTGCTTTACTTTTGCGTGGAGCATTAGACCCATCGTTATTGCCCTGTTAAAACATTTATAATGCAATAAATTAATACATCCTTAATCCTTACAATTTTTTCCACTATACCTATGAGATAATGCGGTATCCATCTACCCGGTTGTAAAACTCCAAATTATTTAACTTTTAGGTGGTATCTCTAAATATCGTCATTATCTCTCGAGTAAAGTTGGAAAAAAAATTATGTATAAATAGGGGCGGGGGAGAGGGGAAGCGGGAGCAAAATTACTAGTTTAAACTTTTGGCAGAAAAAGATAGTCAATAGTGGTTTTTGCCCCCCTAAAAAGAAAAATGCATAATTGAGAAATCTTTAGTATCATACAATCGATCATTCACAGGTCCTAAGTCCATTTCTTTTGTGATATGATTTTCCACTTCCAAATTAAAATCTTCTAGTTCAATGGTAGCCATCCTTCCAAGTTCATGGTGTCACAAAATAAGATATCCAGATTATAATTTAGGGTTATACAACATACTCCTATTTATGAAAGTATATATGGATATTAAAATTAGGTCTATTACGAGTTACACCCTCATTTGTGTCCAATTTTGAGATAACTTCAACTTTAAAAAATTGCATGACCACAAAAAGTATCACAAAAGCCTTAATTATTAGGCGTGGTCAACTCAAACACGTTTATAAAGAAAAGGGAGTCTACTCAAAAGTGAGCATAAAATGGGGGTTACTTCAAAATACTATTAAAATTGTCAGAACTAAGAATCTTGCATAAATGAAGAAGAACAAATTCATTATTACACCCTTTATCGCGAATTAAGAATACATATTTTCTTTCTATATAAATTAAGGATACACTCTATCAGTAGTCAAGATTCACTTGTTCACGAACATTCAAATTTGTTAGTTAATTATTACTAAAAAAAGTCAAGTGGAGCCTTCATTTGAAACAATCAAAAAAAAATATTAGGCTCTTAATTTGAGATGGAGTAATCATTTAGGACATGAGACCTAAAATAGTTAAATATCCCAAATAAGACTGTAGCCCCAACTAAATCTTCAGTTCAATTTCACCTCCAAATTGCTCAAGAAAAGGCAACATAAACTCAAATTTGAATAAAATAAGTACAACTAAAAATGGACAAACAATCCTATTCATTGTGGAGAAGCAGGTGTGTATATACATCAAAACTACTAAGAACTGAATAAGAGTTGAAATGTTAATACTCACATAGATACAGACAAGCTTTCCAGCATGCCTAAATTACATAACTCCCTTTAGTCCAGTAGATGAATGACTAAAGTTCATCACAAGAATCCAACCATAAAGTGGGTGATATGATTGATTAAGATTTCTAATGACCGAAATGCACATATATACACCCATTTTGCAATCGAACCATTAAATGATTTCATTTTTCATAAATTTGATGTAAATGATGTCCACCTCATCATCACCAAATTTGGTCTAAAAATTTAATCATTTACATCTTAAACGTAGAGGTATGTTATATGACATATTGGCAGTTGCACACTTCCAAAATGTATACATACAAACGCAGACTAAATCACACAACAAGTTGATATGCAGGGTGGTGCACACAAGGACACTATTCATTTATTTGTTAGTTTCGTATTGTGTTCAAGTGTGCATATACCATCAACTTTCTCTGTTACATCATTTCTCAAATATAATGCTATTTTGACACCAGTGAGAAACGAAAATAGTTTCCATGTCAATTATATTATAACTCTAACATACACAAATCAAGAAGAGTTATCTGGTAAACAATTAACAAAATCCTCATGTCTCATTACAAATCACCATGCTATCAAACCCTAAGTTGTGGTCCAAAACTAGATATTATAAAAATCACAATGAATCCAAGATGATTTTTTATTTGCCAAATCTTCACTTTCCTCATCCAAAACATTAAAACACCAAAATATAACACTATAAAACAATATGGAAACCCTAAAATTCAACACAATGGATAACTACTCACCATTTTTTTTGAAGTAAAAAGGGATTAAAACAAACCCAGAAACATTTACTTCACCTTGTGCTTATCTAAGCTCCAACCTTGCCCCATTGGATCTCCTCTGGCCATAATCGCCACCATTAAAGAGAAGTGATATGGAACTAAAATAAGAGGGACTTGCATAGCTAATATCGACAAACTTTAATGAAGACATTCTTATCAGTTCAATAAACTCAAAAGTTAGAGGCTATGCAATTTCACAAACACGTAGTAGCAAAAGTTTACTATATCCACCATTCACACATAGAATAAACCTAAAGCAAGGCGCATATCAAGCTAGTACACTTTAGAACATATGGTTCTAACCCCACTAGAATCAATCAATTAGGTGTCAATTAAAAGGAAAAAAACAGAGATTGAATAAGTACATGAAGAAAAAACATAAAAATTACTATGATACCTTTGTTTTGGCGAGGAGATGAGGTATCTCAGTTTATTTATTCATCATCTTTAGTTATAATATGAAGCTTTGTTATTTCCGTCGTTTCTTCAGAAAGAGCGGGATTAGGGTTAGTTTGGGAGATAAAATTAGAAGAAGAAAATTATAAGATGAACAGAAGAGGTTACCTGTATTAGAAGATGACCGGAAGAGGTTACCTGTGAGGATTGAGAAGAAGAATGGTGGAAGAATAAGAATGGCGGAAGGGGGTGTGAAATTAGGTATTTTTTGTTGGAGGGAAAAATGGAGGTATTGAGTAAGGGAAAAAATGTGTACGGGGTTCTCTTTTTTGGGGAAAGTGTTAAAATAATTTATTCACCACTTAACCTTTTTTTTAATTTGTAAACTCAAATTAGTAACACTTAAATGAAATCAGTAACGAAAAATTATTGTTAGAATTAGTAACAGTAAAATACCGTTAGTAATTAAAAAATTGGTATGTTACTAAAAGCTTGTTTTGGTGTAGTGATCATTAACGTGTCTTCACTAATCTTAGATAATAACATATTAAAATCTTCAATAATGTTATTACTTTCCTTTTGGCGGTCGTTTGAAAATACAAGATTATTATGATCAAATGGTATAACAATCTTAGTCTTACAAGTATGTTCTGATAACATAATTCATCAGTTGGTCTAGTTTTGGAGGTTTCTCCAAGAGTCTGAGCGTAACTCTGAGTCTACAATCTAGGAGTAGCAGTACCACTAAGCTGGGTTACTGCAAGTCTTTGGAGTCCCATGAATCTGGAAACAACAACCAAATTCTTCTTGAATTCTACCCAAAGTCTATTTTTGACATTCCACCAAAGGGCATTTATAAGAGTATTTTCATCATCATAAAATTATCATCTATATTTAATAAAGTCTGGGTATCTTTGATCTTGTCTATATTGAGGAAAATACATTTTCCCAATAAGTCTATTCTGGGAAATGATTTCATTCTTAGATTTACCAAGAGGAACTAAAATGTCATCAAAACTTTCTAAAATTGGTCTTTCTTGAGAATCTTGAATCTGAGTCTGTCTTTGCGTTCTACCAACATTTGGTTTTACGCATCTAAGATAGTTTACAACGTCTTCTTTGTTTAGTCTATTTATTTTCGAGGAACTCATGATGTCTATATCTTCTATTTGTAACACAAAATAATAGATAACATTAGTGTTAGCAAACATAGGTTCTCTAGAAATGATGTCTGGAATGGTATTTTTACTTCCCTTTATATGTATAAAAGAGAAGTTATAACCATTAAGCAATTATTGCCATCTAATAAGTCTATTAGTACTTGATTTGGATAAGTTTAAATCTTTGAATTTTACTGCATGAGAAGAGTCGGTATAAATAGTAAAATGTTTAGGTCTAAGAAAAAGCATATATTTTTCTATTGCCCTTACTATAGCTAAAACTTTTTTTTCATGGGCAATGTAACTTGTTTCTGAATCAGTAAAGATTCCAGAACTATTGCCCTAGATAAACCATCAAACCATGATGAGAAACCAACGATCACATCCTCAAGATCAACACAAAAGATCTACAGAAGCTCCTCCAAGAACCTCCAACAAAATATCCCCAAGAACACCTCTAATCTAAGGTTGAAACTCACAAATCTCAAGGGCCAATGTGTATATAAAAAGAAGAGGAATATAAAATATATTTGCTGCCAAAATTTGTGCCAAAAGTAGGTTAAAAGGGGTTGCCCACGACTTACTTTTATAATGCAAAGAAATGAAGAGTTGGAATCCAAAAGACTCCTTTAAATAAGGCAAAGAAATGAAGAGTTGGAATTCAAAACAACTCCAAGAGTTAAAAACATTTAAAAATCATTTTAAAATCCGTTTTAACTCCAATTTCGAAACCGTTTGAAATTCTCGCCTTTAAAAATAATAACTAACATATTTGAGCAATAAAAATAATTTTATCAAAAACTTTATTTTCCTCCATTTTCCAAAAATTAATTAAAATAGCCCAAATTTACGCGAGTTGTTACAGTTGCATCCCATTGTTCATTGCATGCAAAACACATATTCATTTAATTACGCCATTCATCCAAGGCTTTCTTCCTATCTTGGAAATTGTCTAGATTAAGATATATCTCAACTGGGTTTATGGCTTGACTTGTCATAGTCTTAACAGGAGTAAAACTCTTGTCACTAATTGGAAAGTCTTTTATATAATCAGGTTTGGTCTTTACTAAATTGTTTGAGTATATAGGAATATTTATTCCTATTGGTTTACTAAAAAGTCTAGGAGCGTCATCTAGCCTACTACTGGTTCCTATCTCTTATTTATTAGGACCTACTTGTGTAGATGGCATCAATCTTTCTTCTCCTTCTTCCATTAGTCTTAGATTTCTAAGAAGTTCTTTAGTATTTTTAGATTCTTTTAATTTCAATATATAATCTTGGGCTATAATGTTGAATCTATCTCTATCTTGTATCCTAACAGAATGGCTTCTATTAAGATGTTCTTTAAATGTCTTCATATCCAATTCTGAGGGATTATGTCCAAAGTTTTGGATTATAGCTTTTTCTCCAACTAAGTATTTTTGTCCAAATGATCTTATAGGTCTAATTATTGGAGCTTGTCTTAATAAACTAGAACTAGCCTTATTACTACATTCTCCTTCTGAAGGATCACTGATTATGGCTTCTCCCATATTCCTAAATCTAACTTCTTCAGTCTGGATATTCTTATTGATAATCTTAGGAGGACCAAACTGGATAGTAACATTTTTAGTGACATTATCTTGATTAATAAACAAATGTTTATTCGGTATATTCTTAGTTTCTTAAAATTCTGACAATTTCCAAAGGGTCTTAGCTTTTTCTTTCATAGGTCTACTATTCCTAATATTGTTAGTATGATTGTAGTTTGAATTATTGGTTCTAACTAATATTTCTTAATTAACTCTACCACTAGGAATTCCTAATTGCATTCCTTCATAGGGGAATTGGGAGAATTTTACATAGCTTTGGAATTCTATATTTATATTAGCATATGGGATAATATAATTTTCATAACCACTAGCATATAAGATTAACTTAAAATGTTTGGTTTTGTCTATGGTCATTGTAAATGCCGAAATGACATTAAAGTATCCTATATTGTCTGACATTTCTAATTGGGCTATCCCAATAAGGCTTTCTCTAAATCTTTCCATGTTTTATCTATTAAACAACATAATATGTTAATATTATTCTGAGGTCTATGTAATCCCTGGATTCTTGCTTGAAAGATCTAGGAACTGAAACTTTCTATCAGTTCCTCTTATTCTTAGCCATTATGAGTCAAAAACAAAAAGCTCGGTATAGGACTGATCTAACACATGATTTCTACAATGATAAGTCATGTTGTAATTAGGAGTCTTAGGAGTGCCTCCTTCTGTAAACAAGTCTATGTATCTAACTGCTGGAAGTTGTCCATTATGTATGGAGTCTTCAAAATTTTCAAGTCAACTTCACCCCATTCCTTCCATTGGAGAGGATTGGTGAAAATTCTCTCCTTCCACCACGTTCTAACATTGGAGGATGAATCTTTAAGTGTTTGGAGCATAAATTACTATGTCCAATATTTGGTATAGGGCTAACTATCTTACCAGTCTTATCTAACCCATCATTTATGATTCTTTTAGTTATGGTCTTTCCTTCCTTAGTTTCTATATAAGGAGATTCTCTAAATTTACAGGTGGTTGCCTGTTTTTGTTCAAGTCTTTTTTCAATTCTTTCTAAAGCGTCTGAATAATCTTTTTGTCTCTTTATCTGGCTAAGGATTTCTTATTTAAAGGTTTTATTCCCATTTCTTGCATTATTGTTAATATCTTAATTATGTTTAGCAAGAGTATTAACAAGAGAATTAGCAACCTTATTAATAGAGTCTTTTACCTCATCATCTTTTTCTTGTTATTGCACAAATTCTTGCGTCATTCTAACTTCTATAATTTCTACAGTTTATTCTATTTTATCTAAACATGTTAAAATAAATAGAGAGTCTAATTCTACTTGGGAAGGTTTATTATAAATGACCTTAATTCTCGGTATAATTTCTTCATATTTTTCTTTTGCTTGTTCCATATTTAGTCTAAGTTCATTAACAATATTATCCATTTTGGATAGGTTATGGCTTTGCATATTGTTAAGATAATTAGCTAAATTCTATTGGAATTTAACAAAGTTTGTATAAAAGGTGGTTAATCCTTCTATTTTAGTCTTTAAGTCTAATTGTAAGTCTTTAACAAAGCTACTATTATAGTCTTGAGCAGTTGCTATTGATGTAGATATTAAATTTAATCTCTCAAGTATAAGTCTTATTGCTTTAGCAGCATTAGCATTCTCATTTTCATTTATCTTATAATAAAATCTATCATCATTTTCTAGGCACCTCATTCCAGCCTGATCTAACTATTTTCATTAGGTAGATAATTGTCTAATCTAGGAATAAGTTTAGCTTGTTCTTTGGTGAGTTTAATTAATTCACTTTCTTGATGTTTTGTCAAAGTTTTAATTTCTAAAATTTCTTTGTTAAGGACTTCTTTATGATTCATCTTAATATTTATTTCTTATAGTACTTGTACAAAGTGTATTGGGATTTGTCTATCTATTTCTTTCATTCTTTTAGAGATATTTTTTATCTTTATTTCTAGGGTTTGAGTGTCTTTAATTAATTATCTTAAAATAAGAAGTATACACTTATTTTGGTCTATTATGCTATTGATAGCACTAGCAGAAACTTATCTACTATTTTTATGTTTCGCTAGGATGTACTTAGTGTGTGAATAGTCGTCTGTGGGTGAGGTTCAGCAACCTTCTCGGTCTAAATCAGTTATGGGTATAGGTTAGTAATCTGGATTGTTTCCAAAAATATCTTTGTAAATGCGAGGGATAAATTCCAAGGGCATTAAAGTCTTTTTACTACATGTCGAAAATGAGTATCTTGGCTCTGATACCAGAATTGGGATTTGGTCGAAATTTGGCGCATTTCTTTTTCTAAGGTTTTAAATCTCTGATACGCTAAAATGTTTTCTAAAAGTATTGTTGTCTAAAATATAATTTTACTAAAGCTCTTAGTTTTGTCTTATTATGTACCTTATGTGACCCTCTCTCTCTCTCTCTCTCTCT
Source organism: Sambucus nigra (assembly GCA_949130495.1). Lineage (NCBI taxonomy): Eukaryota > Viridiplantae > Streptophyta > Magnoliopsida > Dipsacales > Adoxaceae > Sambucus > Sambucus nigra. Next base: position 39,995,554 of record OX422220.1, read on the forward strand.
CTCTCTCTCTCTCTCTCTCTCTCTATATATATATATATATATATATATATATATAAAAGTAAGATCTCCAAATCAGAAATATCAAGCGGTCGTCGACTTCTGTACCAAACAGAGACACTGGTTGGAAAAAGGTCATAATTCGAGTGAATTTTCACTTACTTCCACATTTTTTTGATCACCGACCCTTTCTTTTGGAACACTAAGCATCGAATTGGAAGGCCTCTAATCACTAGCTCTAGGTTTCTATCATCTTTAATTTATTTTCCAACCATTCATAGCCGGAGAAAAGTAGGAAGTCAGTTGGGACCTTCTCTGAGAGCACCATTTTGTGGAGGTCGATCATAAACCAACAAACGGTTGGTTTATGTAGAATTTGTAGATTCTGCTTCGAGACTGCTGCCGAGTTTTAGGCCTTCGGTGAAGGGTATTTTTTTATTGATTGATGTTTGTGGGTATTCACGCTTTCATTTATATGGAGCCGGGAACAGTGAATGAGAGGGAGGGAAATGGACAAAGGGCTGAGTTCGGATTTCAAAGGTTGATGAACGTTGGGTTAAACATCAGTAGATGTTAATAATACCTTTAATACTATCGTATTATATATATATATATATATATATATGTGTGGGGGGGGGGTATATGTATTAAAACACTAAAAAAACATTTTAATAAAAATATACAAACCCATATAAATATTAAAGTACAAATACTCACAAATATATGTATATATAAATATTAGTAATGACACATAAAATATATACTCACACATACATATAATACACTATTTAATAAAATAGACAAAAAAAAAACTCTCACCTCTATATTTCTAAATGATTAACATCATTGTATGGAATATAAGAGGGGATGCTAAAAAGTCCTCTAGTAGAAGAATTAAGTCTTTCTTTAAAATGCACAAAATTCCTTTTCTTGCATTGTTAAAGCCTAAAGTTGAGTAAAAAAACTTGATAGATTTATGATTAAGTGGGGTTTTGAAGGCTGTCATTATAATTCCAGTGGTAAAATATGGCTTTTATGGAGGTTTCATATATCCATTAAAGTTACAGAGGACCACCACCAACACATCTCCATTCAACTGGATCATCCTGGTTTAAAAACTTCTATTTTTCTTTCTGTAATCTATGCGAAGTGTACAGCAAAAGAGAGAAGAGTTTTATGGGCTCAACTTGTCGATGTTTCTAGAACCGTAGAAGTGTTTCCTCATTTAATTCTTGGTGACTTCGATGTGGTGTCCTCTCAAATTGAGAAGGTGGGAGGAAATGATATTAATCATATAGTTGTAGATGACTTTAACCAAGCTATTAATGATTGTGGATTAAGAGACTTGGGCTATATGGGTTCTAGGTACACCTGGCGCAACAAAAGAAAGGAAGAAGATCTAATCATGGCTAGATTGAATAGGTGCCTTTTTAATTCATCTTGATAAGCCTCTTATCCAAACTCTAAAATTCAAAATCTAAATAAATCTTCTTCTGACCATTATCCTCTACTATTATCAGTTCAAACTGGTCTAGATGATTGCCCCCAGATCTTTTAAATTCCAAAGCATGTGGTTCTCTCACCCCTCTTTTCTTGATACTGTCAGAAACTCTTAGGAAGAAGATGCTTCTCGTATAGATATGAGGAAGTTTTCTATGAAGCTGAAGAGACTTAAGCAGGTTCTAAAGAGCTGGAACAAAGAAAATTTAAAGATATTGTTCAATCATTGAGAAATTTGGAGGATGACAGCTCAATTGGAAATTAACTATGAGATTGATAGTTTTGATATAAACAGAGAAGCTTTAAATAAAGCGCAAGCCAACTTATTGGAAGCTATGAGAACTGAAGAGGGATACTGGAGGTAGAAGTATGTAATCAAGTGGCTCAAAGTGGGAGATTCTAACACTAAATTCTTCAATGCTTTGGTTAAGGCTAAACATCAAAAACTCTTTATACACTCTTTAAAAGATACTAATGGTACATATATGGAGGATTCTCAAATCTTGAAGAACCATCTTCTAGAGTACTTTATGGCTCAGTGGTCTCCTGCTCAAGATAATTTTCCAAATGGTGTGAATGAATATATTCCCTCCATGATAAGTGATGAGATGAATGTTTCTTTGGAGGAATTTCCTTCTGAATTGGAGATTTATACTATTATAACTGACCCTAATAAGGATGCGGCTCCAGGGCCAGATGGTTTTAGTGGAATCTTCTACAAACAATGTTGGCATATCATTAAAATTGACATATTATCTGCTATTACTTCCTTTTTTACAGGTTCTTCTCTTCCTCAAAGCTAGACTAGCACCTCAGTAGTTCTTGTCCCAAAGATTAAAGGTCCAAAGTCTTGTGCAGACCTAAGACCTATTATCCTCTGTAATTTCCCTATAAAGATTATTACAAAGGTTCTTTCAAATAGCTTGGCTAGAGTGCTTCCCTCTACTATTTCCCCAACTCAGAGTGGGTTTGTTCGAGGTAGAGCTATTCAAGACAGCATTTTGTTTTCTAAAGAGATGGTTGAAAGCTTAGGCAAGAAGATTCATAGAAGAAATGATTTAATTAAGCTAGACATAGAAAATACCTATGATAAAGTTCATTGGGGATTCCTTATAGCTGTTTTCAGGCGTTTTGGATTTAGTGAAAGATCACCTAGTTTATTCATTATAGCGGCTGATTATTTTAAGCAGGGTCTGAACAAGCTTATGGAAATGGGGAAAATAAATCCATTTTCTCTTCCTAGTGACAGCCCTATTATCTCTCACCTGGCTTTTGCAGATGACATCATTATATTATGTAGAGGGGAGAAAAGAAGTCTCAGAAATCTCATGGAATTATTTAGTCATTATTCTTCCATTTCTACCAGAACATCAACTTATCCAAAAGCAATTTTACAATGGATTCTAAATTTTCTATCCCTTTCAAAATTAAGTACTATGATAGTCTGCTGAAATCTTTGAAATCTAAACTGGTTGGTTGGAAATATAAACTCTTGTCATCAGGTGGAAGTCTTATTCTCATTAAAAATGTCTTGTCTTAAATTCCTCTATATCTTTTGGTTTCTTTATCCCCTCCCAAAATTCTTATTCAGAAAATTCACTCTTTTTTCAATAAATTTTTCTGGGGTGATAGTGATGATCAAGGGTGGAAATTTTAATGGAAAAAATGGCAGTTTTTATGTAGAGACCCTATTGAATGTGGCTTGGGTTTCAAAGACTTTAGTCTCATCTCTACAGCATCAGCTATGAAACTCTTCTGGATTTGAATAAAGAGTCATTTTTTTGTCTTCTTTTATAATGAACAAATACAAGAATAGGAGTGCTACATCAACAGGTGGATCCCAAACATGGAAAAGAATTCAAGCTGTTAAGCAGATTTGCTTAGAAAATATGGATAAAGTGGGGGAGTCTTGGCTTTGGAAACCTCATCCATCTGGGAATTTCAACTTCTCTTCTGCTTATTCTATCGCCAAATATCATTTTCCTTCTTTGAGAATCTTTGAACAGATATGGGACCCTGAAATCCCAAATAAATGGTCTATTCTTATCTGGAAGATGCTAAATAACTGTCCCTATTGATGATTTGATCCAAGAGGTTGGAATTAGGATATGTTTAAGATGTAAAGCCTAGAAGAAGGATGTTGAATATATTAATCATGCCTTCATTCAATGTCATGTCATCCAACCTATATGAACTTTCTTTAATGATTTAATGGTTATTTCTCTGGGAAGATCAAAAGACTACTATTGATTTCTTTGCAAGTGCATTCCAATCATTGTTTGTTGGGAGATATGGAAATGTAGAAATCTATCTACTTTTGAAGACATGAACATGGATCCTTATATAATCATCTTCCATTCTATTTCTCTCATCTTAGATATCTGTTTAGGCTTAACTTTTAATAGACCTTTATCTGAATTTGATGGTGGTATTATTGAGAATTTCCACATTCAAATTAATCGAAGAATCCCAAAATTTATGCCCGTTAAATGTCCTTTTTCCCTGCTAAAGGCTTGAAACTTCACATTGATAGTGCTTCAAATGGCAATCCTGGCACTAATGGTTGTGGAGGAATTGTGAGAAATAATAAGGGTGATGTTATTCTTGCTTATGCTCATTCTACTGATATTGCTTCTAATTCTTATGGTGAATTATATGCTCTCAAAATGGGCATTAAATTATGCGTTGATCACCATATAAATGATATTCATATTGAGGATGATTCTTTATATGTGGTGAACATTATCAATATAAATTGGAAGCCCCCATGGAAATTGAAGATCTTAGTGAATGGTATTAAAGAAGATCTTAAAGCCCTCAAATTTTCTTTAGCACACTGCTACAAAGAGTCTAATATGGTAGCTGATGCTCTAGCTAACATCGGAGCCTATTCATCATCTTTTCTAATCTTCAGTTCTGCTCTGAATCTTCCTGATCTAGTTGGAGGAGATGTTAGGCTTGATAATATGGGATGCAATTATTTTAGATCTTCTCCTGCAAATACTTAGGTGTTTTCTCTTTATTTTCAGAAGTCATTTTTCTTTATCTTGGTTTGAAGTTTTCCTTTGCTTATAAGCCACTTTGGAGAGCCTCTTTCTACTTCAATAATATGTGGGGGGGTTTCTTCCCTCTTATATAAAAAAAGTACACACACACAAATACACAGTGTGTGTGTGTGTGTAAGATGTGGGTTCATTAAATATAATCAATATTTAGCGAGGCGTAACCCCTTCCAGAAAGATGATTAATGTATGAAGAATAATGTATTAAATGAGGAACTCCATTACTTGCAATAAATAACCTTAGTACCAAAGAATATGTATTAAATGAAGTTTAATAACCTAAATATCCTCTAAAAACGATAAGTGAACTGAATCTAAACAACCAACTTGATTAGAGGTAGAAAGAACAATCACTTTGGCACAATAAAGGCAAAGCAGTAAATCTCTCAGTGCAATGAATGCAAATAATAGAGTTAAAGACATGTTAAGTGACGCGACTAAGAATGTGTCTCTAAAGTGCGTACTCTCTAGGCTCAAGTGCAAGCCTGTCACGTTAGTAATAAACCTGGTAAGTCGGGATCGTCTCTATAGGGAACTAAGACGAGAAAATCGTGATGACTGAAGGACATACGGTTAACCTAAATTCAACTCTAAAAGAAAACGAAAAGGTGATTGATTTGTTAATAATCCTACTAAGTAAAATGAAACTAGATTAAAACTATAGGACTAAAGAATTAAGCAAAGATTAATGACTAAGGATGAAGTATTAAATATGAAGAGAAAAACATGTCGGGAATACAATCCCCCAATCCCTAGTGTGTTGCTAGTACAAAATTAATCATAAATTTAAGTGATTAATCAGCCCAGACTTTACTACTCCCAAGAATTACATATATGAGGTTCAAGCCCGCACCATATGTAATCAAAGGACAAGTAAAGCGGTATCGCGATAGCTACACTCGCATTGCATTCTAAAGCATCACGGTTACCCCAAGGCAAACGAGATCCAAAGATCTACAATGGTTGTGCTCGCTATGCAACACGGTCTAATAAATCCTTAAGTTTAGAGGATTAATTTAATACACATGCAACTATCACATCGGGTTGAGTTCATGCATCCCGACCCTGAAATATCTAGCTGGACATATTGAATTTAACTATACATGAATTAACTACATTGCATGCAAAAGAAATCATGATGAAAATATACCAAAACATGCAATGAGATATCATAAACCTAGAAATCGACTGAATTATGCAAGAAAAATAATCATCCAAGAACAATAATAGAGAGAATGAAACTTGAATTAAAACTTGTAATCAAACTCGAAAACAAGTAATCTTGAATCACCAAATCAAAGATATCTTCCTATGGTACTCTCATACTCTTCTCTCTATCAAAAACTATTCAGAACTATGTTTTCTAAGTCAATACAATAATACAAATACATTTTAGACGAGTTTGTAACCACTTAGGACTCTTTGGGCTAATCAGCATTTAAGTGAAAATTCGCGCATCAGGACCCCCGAACTGGTTCGCTGTGTGGTTTGGGTAAACTTCCTGGTTTGGGGCCTTCCTTCCTTCATTTTCAACACTTAGAATATTTTCAAGTTTTTCTTCCTTTCTTCTGTGGATTTTCTTTAACTTCACGGGGTCATAACTCTTTCATCGTAGCTCGGATTTGGGTGCCATTTTTCCAGTATTCTCGTTGTTCCATGGTCTTCGACTTTCCTATTGGCTCCTCCTCTGGGATCAGGCTATAGAATTATCAAATTTCCCTTGAGCTTGCCTTTCTAGCCTTTCTTTCATTGTTTCGATTTCTCTTTCGCACCGCTTGCATAATTTACCTGTAAACCACATAAGAGAAACATAAAACACGAAATACTTGCTAATGAAGGTTAGTATCATAATTATGAGTTAAATCCATATCAATTTCACCACTCGGATTCACAAAGTTACTAATATTAAGGGGATAAATATACAATATTTATGCCCGATCATTAAGCTCTAAGAACAAAGAGACAAACTCTAATAATAGTAAACTCACAAGAAGCTCTAATGTAGGGGAAGTTTTTGGTATAAAAAATCTAGACCTTAATAAATGTGACTAATGAAAGTATTTATAGGAATGACACTTCGTTCGAATGACCTCTCCCGTATTAAATATTCTGACCCCCATTTAATGCTAGAGTATTATACATTTAATATGGAGGATATTGTATTAAATGCATGAGATATTATTTCTTGACGGGATCACTGTTTAGGCCCTCATAATGTCCTTTACATTAATTGAGATGTGAGAGGTTGGCACGAGAGTTTGTTTTATGGTAGAAGATGGGACATCCCTCCAAATGACCCAATGATCCAAGGAATTAACTTACTCAAGTACTAACTTTCTCGAGCTCCTGATGTTTTAGAAATCATGATGTCACGAAGATAGTAAATAGTGGCAACAAGACATGATGTCTTGTCAGTCGAATGAACTTCTTAGAGGGAAGGTTGCTCGATCAAAGTTACATTGTTTATAGGGTGAGGGTCCTTCGAACGAACTGGATGTAATGAGGGCCCTCGAGTGAGGTCGCTTGGGGTGGGGGGAGGTGTTTCAGAGTACTATCTTGACCCAACTAGAGAGAGGTTTTGCCCAAGTGTACCAAAGAGGTTGTAATTGTTTACCAACATTGCCTTATTTCTAATCCTCCGAACTAAATCCCTATGAGATTCCTAAAATGAGGTCATTCGATAGAGCATGTGATCTCTCTAATGTCCTGCCAGACATGGTCCTTCAAAGGTACCGAGAAACTTCAATATTATTTTAAATAGGTTCCTAATATTTGACAGAAAAAGGACACATATACAAACTGACGTTCATATTACAAGTATGTTTCTAGGAGCCTCTTCAATCAAGCTTGTTACTTGTGAGGAGGATTGTCGAGTGACCTTTCTTTTTTGGGGAGTATATTGGAGCGATAATTTAGTCGTGGAACCTCCTGCGAATGACCTTCTTCCGATCAATCTTGGTTCTTACTTTTTGTTAATAATAGTCTTTTAATCCACATAGGTGTGCAAGATTAATTTTTCGATCAACCTTGAGCTTTAACCTCCCTCTGTGTTTTCCTCTTCGTACAGATATTTGTTTAGCTATAAAGAAATGTATGTATGAAATATCATCATCTCACTTTGAGTGACGTGTGACCTGTAAATAAAAGTTATCTTTGTTCGAATAACCACTGCATGAGCAAGTGATTGTTAACTTGTGTTTTTTTCATGAAAGGGAACATGTTTGTGAAAATATATTGGAGTAATCATTTTTTTCATTCGAATCAACACTTTCTCGAGTGACCGTATAACCTTTGTCATTGGGTTATCCTAGACATGTTTTATAAACAATTCATTTCAGAGCTTTTATATTTCCTCATCTATGTTTGGTGAATTAATTGACTTTTGTAATCCCCCCAATTCCGCCAAGATCTCTTCATTAGTTGGGGGAAGAATCCGTCTGAATCAGATTTTTTTAGGAACGTATCAAGAGAGAATTTGATTTGGTTAGACAGTGTGTGTTTGGAAAACAAGGATCGATTTTTTAGTAAGGTATGGAATGTATCGTCAAATATTCAATATGATTACACAAGATCTAGTTTCATTCAAGTAAGGGATTCTAGTCAAATTTGAAAAGTGAAAAAGAAGTTTTTTATAGTTTTAAGAGTTTTAAAAGGATGAACAAATTTCTTTCTAAAAGGCTTAAAAGAAACAAAAAATTAGGTTATCAACAATGTTCTATTTATAAAATAAAAAATAATAAAAGAAATCTCAAAAGTAAATCCAATTCTCTTATTTAGATCAAGAGAAGTATACAAATCAAGTGAAACTAAAAAAGAGAGATTCTATAATCAACAATTAGATAATTCATGAATCATTTAGTCAAATTGGATCTACCAAGAAATTAACTTAGCCTCCAAGACATATCTTCATCATTGAAATGTCCTATCATTTTTAATGCATCTATTCATTTTCCCACGCCATTACACGTGGTAGCCCGAGGCATGCGTATGGCGTTCACGCGAGCTGCCTTGGTGACTTTTACATCAGTAGGTAATGATTGTCCCTTTCAAAATATGTGCGACCGCGCGCGTATGCAAATCACCCTTACCATTTCAAATCTCTTACTTGCCCTTTATAATAAGGATTTGTCTTCACTATAAAAACTTTCACCTTAAAAAACTTCAATAGCCTTAGTGTCTTTTAGAGAGAAAAAGTCCTTGTCCCTGTGTTCTTTGTTACTTCAGTGCTTGAATGTACTTTTTCTTCAACCTTTTTTTTCTCATTTTCACCGTTTGAAATGTCTCCCTATTATCAGGAATACCCATTCCACCGGGGTGTTTCTCCTACCACCCTCACCCGTCAAACCTAGTGGGGTAAAGACTGTTGTGGCCTTTTCTTTAGCGAGGCTGGTCATTCCTAGTCGGTGGCTGAGTCGTATCCAAATAGTCAAATAGCTAGAACAAATCCACACTTGCTAGTAGAGGAGAGTGAGGATGTGAAGGATTGGGCATACGTCCCTGCTGCCAGTGTAGTTTGATTTAGGGAAGAGGGAGGGGACATCCTTTATTCCAACGTAGAGTTTGAATCTGCTGGAGGCTCATGTGAGGATTTGGGCCCTTGGACTGAGTACATTAATGGTAAATATGCCAAGCGTTTATCAAAAGATGATTTATCTAGAATAATGTGGTTTGGTAATATGTTTTTGAGAAAAAATAATAATGCCTTGAAGTTACTCGTTTCTCATTAGAATTATAAGTCTCAGACCTTTGTAGCAGCGTGGGGTGAATTCACCATTACGTCAGAATACTTATGTGAGCTTCTAGGGTTGAATGCTACTGGAAATGAGACCTTCTTCCAATAGTCTATTCTGAAAGAGGAGGAGGCTACAAAGAAAGGGTTGGAACAAGTTTGCAAAACGGGCATTCGTTTTTCGAAAAAATACATCTTTACTAAGCTTATTCGCTACTTTTATTTTGTGGAGGATAAACCTGTTGCAATGAAAGAGAGCTTGCCAAAGCTAACCCCGAGGGCAAGCAAGTTTCTACCTTCTCTCCCACTGGTGAGGGTTATGTATATTCTCTCGAGTTTCCTGCTTATATCCTTATGGTCCTTTTAAGGATTTTCTTTCTCGGGAAGCCTCATGATTTGCCAAGGAGGGACTTAATTAGTATGGTTGTTCGGATGTCTTTGGGCATCAAAATCCCCTTAGCTTCTATAACCCTGGGTTTTCTCTACATTTGGTTTGACATAACCTATGTGAACTCCATCAAGTCGCTCAACCATTTTGATGTCTCCAATTAGTCTAACACTTTTCTTCTCATCGTTTTTCTCTATGCAAGCTTTCTTGCTTTTGACCCATGTGCCATGTTATCAGTTTCTCATCTGATAAAGGTTCCTCACATGTGTGCGTGTAATTGTAAGAAGAATAAGAAACCTCTCAATTCCTTAATCAACATTGTCAAGGAATTCGATGCTCGGCCTTACATGGCCACCACTCAATTCTACACGAACAAGTTCTTTGTTGAGTCATCTCGATCGATTGATGAGGTAGATGAAGCATCGGATAAAAAAAAAACCTTCCACTAGTGTTCTTATGATCCTTAATCCTTTTTACCTCCCTTCTTTCACAGAATCTGAGGTTTTTTACTATGTTTATCCCCCCACATGGTTGCTTCTCAGTTTGGCTATGATCAAGGTGTGCTACTTATCAGCCACATTCAACTCAATAAAACCACCAATTTTTCCCTATATTTTGGGAATTTCTTGACCAGTGTTGTTACATTATATCATGCAAATATGGGTGGAAGTTGGTAATCCCCTCCAAAAGGGCTAGGGGTATCAAGTGGACAAGCTACCTCACTATGTTTTGGCCAAACTACCTTGCACAATTTCAAATGGCTGTTCAAAGCCAACCATCATATCCTAGTTTTAAGAGCCCCCCCCCCCTCCCCCCAATAAAGATTGGGTCAAAGGGTTGCACAATTGATCATTCAATGCTCAACCAATGATACCATGCCCACTGAGTTACCCCCTCTGGCTCCTATTGAGCAAGTTATTCTAAAGAAGAATAAGGAGGCCCAACCTTCCAATTTTTTTAAAGAGACTGAGGATTCTCCTATAACTTCTCAACCTTTCTTAAGTGATAAGAGACTTGTGGGTCCTTCGTCTAGAGCTGCCTTGTACCCAATAAGAAGAAATAGAAAAAGAAGAAAATAACTAGTGTTGGTCACCGAAAGGTTGTGTCTTCTTTAAAAAAGGTTAATCCTAATATCAAGGATTAAGTAACACACTTTTTGACAGTCTAATGAGAAACTATGATCATGGTGTTGTGAGTGATCGTTTATTCATTGAATAGCAAGTGGCCTTTAGGGGTCTCTCGGTCGGTCGTGTTATTGGTTCGGGTGGTCGTAAAAGATGAAGGTCTGAGGCGAAGCCCTCTCGTGCAATTATAACTGATCCAGAGGAAGGGGATGAGGAGGAAGTTGAAGAAATACCTTTGATGCACTAATCTCACAGGTTATGAAGGATGTTAAGCTATGAGAAACCATTCGCCCCTCCTCAAGACTATACTATTTGGGATGACCTTATTGAGTGGTAGGTACCATTTACTGTAATTTATTCACTTTATTACATAGTGGTTCGCATTTCCTTGATTCAGTATCTATATTCTTGTGCCTTGTTTGTGTTATTCAAATTGATGCCTACATATATACCCTTGGGGAAGAACTTTAGACGTCTAATGCCGAAAAATAATCTGCACAATAGTTACAACAACAATCCCTCTCTTAATAACATCCTCAATGACAAACATCCATCTCATAACAGCAACAAATAGGGAAACTTGAGGTGACACAAAATGTGTGTGCTATGTGTGTACCTACTACTCAAGTGCAAATCAGTCGCAAATTAATATCCGATAAGTCGGGGTCGAATCCATAGGGAATAAAATGATGAATACGACGACGACTACGTATGCTTCTAAAATCTAGGTGAAGACTCTCAAAAAGAAAAGAAATGGTGATTGATTTTTGATAAATTTTTTACTTAATTAAGAAAATCTAACTAAAAAATGCAATTTTTTATTTGAAAAAAAGCAAAAACTAAAATTTTGATTTTTTTGAAAACTATTTGGAAAAAGTGGAGTCGGGATCCAATCCCCCGAACCGTAGGTATTTTTGTTAGATACAAATTTTTTTATAATGATATATTTAATTAAAAGAAAATATTAATTAAATCAAAGAAGTATACTCCTCATGATATTTAGTCAATATTTAAATTAACGTAAATGACAAGATTTTCGATATGTATATTGTCTCGTTAAATACTCCAGTTGCTTAAAACAAACGGAGTTAAGAGACCTACAATATTAGTCTCAACAAAATATCAAACACTACTAAATATATATATATATATATATATATATATATATATATATATATATATATATATATGTGTGTGTGTGTGTGTGTGTGTGTGTGTGTGTCCAATTTTATATCTAACTCTTATACATAGGTTGGGTTCATGTTCCCCAACTCTCTAAAAATTTAGCCGGACATGATCGTTATAACTACGCATGCGATAAATAAATTACATGAAGGCATGACAATTAAATAATGAGAACAATCATAAAAGAAATATTACCAAAGATGTAGAGAAAGTAGAACATGCACAAGAACAAGCTTCAATGTAAAACCGAAAAATAACAAACTCTATAATAAAATTTGAATGCAACAATCTCTTGAATTTTCTCCTAATGTTCCTCTTGTTTTCTAGCCTTCCCTAGAATGAATCCTATGATAAAAGACTCTCTAACACCCCATATTTTTTAGGATGTAGAATTTAATTAATTTGGTGATGCAGAATTTAATTAATTTGAAGGATTTATTTAAATTAGTGAATTAAGAATTATTTAATTCGGATTATATTTTTTAAAATAATATGTGTCGCAGTTTGAGGTTAAGATTGGAGATTTTAGTAAAGTGACTGGGATGATAATTCTGAGTGCACGGTTGATTCTGTATATATCGAGATAGTAAAAAAATAGTACCCAGGAGTAGTAATTGGGTCTCAGTGCAGTTTTAGGCATAACCGGGCCCATACAAGGGTATTTGGGCCATTTTAATTTAGCCCACAAGCTTAATCTTGGGATTCACTTAATAAAACCTAAGTAAGAGAGTTTTTGGCAATAACAACTAAAATAAGAAAATCCGAGTTTTTGGCAATCACAACTAAAATAAGAAAATCCTAGTTGCATAGATGAAAAGAGGGATCAAGTGGGAGAACTTTTGGTAGCCAAATTAGAAAGAGATTGATGTGTTCTTGAAGAAGTAACAATTTCCTTAAAAAAATTTGCGGAAGCGTTAGGATGGTTCAACTTGAAAACAACAACAATAAATTTTAATTTCTTAAACAAATTAAAATTAAACCAAGTGAAGTAAAATTGAGCAATTAATATATTCACTTAAACCAATTAATCCAAGTCCTAGAATTTTACCTAAGTCATATTTATCAATATTAGCAAATTAGGCGAAACTAAATTTTAGCAAATGACTTGAATTAAATAAATTTTACCTAAAATTTAATTTAGTCCCAAATTAAAGTGAGTGTGATAATTTAAATCGAATTTTATCTTGAATTATTCTAAGCATGCGTTCTAAATTATTTATGCAAGATAAAGTAAATCAATCACACTACGCCGCGATGTACGAGGAAAAACCCAAGACGGGAAACAACCTCGGACGGCCCTAGCCACAAATCCACTAGATACGGAATTACAATTACAAGACAGATAGACTTACAACGCACGACTCGATCCCTCTCAAGCCTCGACGCTTCTTCTTGTAGACACCTCTTCCTAGCGGATAACCTCGGAACACCACCGCGGTCTCGGAATCCACTGATGGGACTTTATATGGTCACCGTCACCCGAGCAAGGAGCCTTTCTTCAAGTGGGTAGAAACGCAACAAAACGTCTTCTTCTTTGATGGATGTAGAAGCAAACCAAAACTTCTCTTTGAAACGGAAGAGATAAATCGGTGCCAAACTCCAAACAAATGATATGTATATATGTGAACTTGGATAAACAATATGGGTGTAAACACTAGAGTGATAAAATATTTTTCTCTAAAAATCTCACTCAAAACATGAACATTTTCCTAAACATTTTTTGCTCTCAAACTCTCTCTTAGAGATGAAAATAGATTGGAAAAGTTAAGGTGGAAAATGTTATTCCCACACATAATAAAGTCTGAAAAAGTTGGTTAAAAACCAAGTGGGGAAGTGGGTGCAAAACTGCCAAAAAAATGCCAAAACTATTCCCGCCTGACATCTCGTTCGAACGACTTTTCGTTCGAACGAAATCTCGTTCGAACGAGATTTCTAACGACGCTCCAGTATGGACTCGTTAGAAACTCGTTGGATATCTCGTTAGAACAGAAGGTTCGTTCGAACAACATATCGAACAACATGTCAGTGGCCTAATACGGGAACTCGTTGGCAGGTTCGTTCGAACGACATTTTCGTTCGAACGACATTTTCGTTCGAACGACAATCTCGTTCGAACGACTCTATCGAACGAAAAACCAGAAAGTTTGGAAAATTCAATTTTAGCCCAGAAAACTTTATAAACTTATTTTAAAGTTTTATTTAATTCTTTCTGAAAATTAAAACACAGTTTTTACAAAACCTAACACCCAATAAACTTTGTTCCAAGCTCCTATATATATAATATTGCATTCATACCTTGGGAGCATGGAACTATGGTTGATGACGTAGAAACGAGGCACGCAAACCGGCACATTTGATGAAGCTTTATACTCTTTGCCGCTATGTCTTCAACAAACACTTCATATGCTTGAGAATATTACAATTAAATACTATCCTATGAATAAATGTTTTTGTCCGGAATTGAGCCAAAACTATATATGGACTCAATTGGAAATTTGTGTCCTTACAAATCTCCCCCTTTGGCTATTCCGGGACAAAAACCAAACAGAAATCCTAAAGGGCCGTCAAGCTCTACTAGACTCAAAACATAACCCACCCAAACTTGACTCAACCCAAGGATCAAACGCTTTGCCGTTTAAATAATGCCGCTTTAGAATAATTCCTGCACACTTAAGCAAACTCATCAAATGCATAGGGAATATCAAAGTATTAAATGCAATTTTAATTAATTACTCCCCCTAAATTAATTCTCCCCTTTAAGAAACACATGACCTACTTAGAAAGACGTCTCCCCCTAAGATAAGTCTCCCCCAAACTAAGATACGATAATAATAGGATTAGATACCATTTCTCCCTCTATCATTTTCTCCCCCTTTTTGTTCAGGAATAGGCAAAGGATAAAGAACTAATAAACACGTTGAAGCTTAAAGTGTTAAGACATTAAAGCATATGGGCAATAAAAGCAAGGCAAAGACAAACAAATATCATATATATATGTAGTATAAATATATCAAAAATGCACACGCACATATATATAGATATAAACACGCACATGACACAAAAATACAATAAGTTTTCACACTCGTATGGCAAAAATGCGTCATATGGAAACGTAAGTGTTGGGGTGTGAACTAGTAACGATTAAATTTAGACCCAAACACTTAAGGAATGTTCACGGAGTTCTCATTTGATTGCAAACTTCATCACAGTTAAATATAACCTCATGTGACAAAATGAAGATTGAACTCAATGAACAAACATACACAATGCATACAAGCCTAGCATGATGATGATTCTACAAACCAAATAGAGTCGTGACATTAAAGACAACTAGGATAAACGGACATTGGGCAAACCGTTGATATACCATCCAATTCTCCCTCAATAAGCATATATATTCTTTTGCTTTTGAATGAATATATCAAACAAACATAGGCCTTGGCAATTGTTTTCTTTTTAATGCCAAATATTCTGTTTTTAGGCCTTTGGATCACGTATTTCTTTTAGATCCAATAAACGGTGGCTTACTATCGCAAATGATTTAATTCATCCTTTCGGAGCCCTTCCCCGTGCACATTTTTATATAATTTTTATCTCACAAAGCTCATGTACAACGAATTTTGACATGCACTAGTCCTCCTAGGTCATAGATATGTAGATGACTAGATTGGTAGGAGAACACCTCAAAAAGCTCAAATATAACATGTGACATTAAGATTTCAAAAGAGCTCGTGCATGTGTGAAAATAGGCATATAAAAATAGAATCCATTTAAACAATACAAAATCCAACTACTCCATATAAAACATGGTAAAGAACATTTTAAGGATTGAAAATCTAAACCAAAAGTTCTAGCCACGTGGGAGCGTAAAAGATGGGATTCAAACACAAATATATGCCACATAAAGTCTGTCAAACTAAAATACACACAAAAAATAATCTTTTTGAGTTTTTGACATTTTAACCAAAAATAAAGGTATATACTCAAAAGATTAAACAAAAATCATTTGTATTTTTCATTAAGCTTAAATGAAATAAATAAAACACAAATGATAAACAAAAATCTTTTTATATTTTTCAATTAATTCAAACACAAAATATAATACAAAAAGATAAACAAGTCAAAATTTCTAGCATGTGATATGAAATAAGGCAATGACTAGAAAATGACTAAACATGCATACATCTAGCAATTATATATAATATGAAGCACAAAAAGCTAGAGTATGCAAACACTAACACATTCAACCTTTAAATTTAGCAAGGGAGGTTTCATGTGATAGTAAATGAGAATCAAAAAATCTTGTATCTAGCGCGTTTAAAAGAGATTTCCCAACCCATATAGATTTATATTTAAAATGATGGGGATTGGGAAATAATGAAATGCTAGATAAAGATTTCCTTGGACTTCTTTTAAGATCTAAACAATATGACCTAAGATGACCTTTCCTACCACAATGCAAGCATGTGTAAACACGAGGAATGTTACCTAAGGTGTGACCCTTTTTAAAGACCTTGGACAAAGTTGACCCTCTAAAACAAATAATGGTTTTAGCTTTAGCAATGGAAGAATTTGAGCATGATGTGCTAGAACCATTAAAACAACTACTAGAGTCTTGAAAATCATTTTTCATTTTTAAAATTTCGGAATCAAGTAATAAATTAGACTCCTCAAAATTATGGGACTCCTTCTTTAAATTTTCAATAATTCCTAGAAGGTTAACACGCTCTCCCTCAATATGAGCAAACTTGCCCCTAAGAGTCTTTTCACGATTTTCACTCTCTTTCTTGGACTTTTCTAAAATATCAAAATTTGAATGTAAGTCCATGATCTTTTCACGAAAAATATCTTTTTGAGATAAGGAGATTTGCAAAGACTCAATGTGAGCTTTAAAACAAGAATTTTCATTTTCAAGAAATTTAATTCTTTTTACAAATCTCAAATTTAATTCCTTTAAATTTTCGTTACATTTGTTTAGCCCATTTAATTCCTCTCGAAAATCAAAAATTTTATTTTCATTAAAATTGGACAAATTTTCATTAAGACGTCCCATTGAGAAGAAAAAAATATGAGAGTGATAAAATATTGAACCACCTAAACAGGTAAGGAAATATAAAAAAACCGAAAAACGGATCTTTAACGCGATAACTTAGCGCTCCGGCTCTGATACCAATTTGAAAGCGTTGAGCTTTTCTAAATCAAAGCTCTGATACCAATTTGAAGAAGTTGCAGTTTCCTTTTTGGATATGCGGAAGCGTAAAGGTGATGGTTCAACTTTAAATAAAAACAACAAATTTTAATTTCTTTAAGCAAATTAAAATTACACCAAGTGAAGTAAAATTAATCAATTAATATATTCACTTAAACCGATTAATTAATCCAAGTCCTAGAAATTTTCCTAAGTCATAATTAACAATATTCCGAAGTTAGGCCAAACCAAATTTTAGCAAATGACTTGAATTAAACAACATTACCCAAAATTTAATATAAGTCCAAATTAAATGAGTGTGATAATTTAAACCAAATTTTATCTTGAATTATTCTAAGCATGCGTTCTAAATTATTTAAGCAAGATAAAATAAATCAATCACACTACGCCGCGATGTATGAGGAAAAACCCAAGACGGGAAACAACCTCGGACGGCCCCAGCCACAAATCCACTAGATACGGAATTACAAGTACAAGACAGATAGACTTACAACGCACGACTCGATCCCTCTCAAGCCCCGACACTTCTTCTTGTAGAAACCTCTTCCTAGCGGATAACCTCGGAATACCACCGCGGTCTCGGAATCCACCGATGGGACTTTATATGGTCACCGTCACCCGAGCAAGGAGCCTTTCTCCAAGTGGGTAGAATCGCAACTAAGCGTCTTCTTCTTTGATGGATGTAGAAGCAAACCAAAACTTCTCTTTCAATTCGGTGTAGAGAAAACCGGTGCCAAACTCCAAGCAATTGATAAGTATATAAGAACTTGGAATAAACTCATTTGGGTGTAAACACTAGAGTGATGGAAATTTTTCTCTAAAACTCTCACTCAAAACATGAACATTTTCCTAAACAATTTTTTCTCTCAAACTCTCTCTAAGAGATGAAAATAGATTGGAAAAGTTAAGGTGGAAAATGTTATTCCCGCACATAATAAAGTCTGAAAAAGTTGGTTAAAAACCAAGTGGGGAAGTGGGTGCAAAACTGCCAAAAAACTGCAAAAACTGTTCCCGCTTGGCATCTCGTTGGAACAACTTTTCGTTCGAATGAAATCTCGTTCGAACGAGATTTCTAACGACGCTCCAGTATGGACTCGTTAGAAACTCGTTGGATATCTCGTTCGAATAGAAGGTTCGTTCGAACGACATGTCAGTGGCCTAATATGGGAACTCATTGGCAGGTTTGTTCGAACGACATTTTCGTTCGAACGACAATCTCGTTCGAACGACTCTATCGAACGAAAAACCAAAAAGTTTGGAAAATTCGATTTTAGCCCAGAAAACTTTATAAACTTATTTTAAAGTTTTATTTAATTCTTTCTGAAAATTAAAACACAGTTTTTACAAAACCTAACACCCAATAAACTTTGTTCCAAGCTCCTATATATATAATATTTCATTCATACCTTGGGAGCATGGAACTATGGTTGATGATGTAGAAACGAGGCACGCAAACCGGCACATTTGATGAAGCTTTATACTCTTTGCCGCTACGTCTTCAACAAACACTTCATAGGCTTGAGAATATTACAATTAAATACTATCCTATGAATAAATGTTTTTGTCCGGAATTGAACCAAAACTATATATGGACGCAATTGGAAATTTGTGTCCTTACAGTTCTTCATCAAATCTTTTGTACAACAAAGGGAATCAAACCTTACCAATTTATTCAGGCAAGTATTTAAACTTTCTTTCATTTAAATTATGGTATTGTGATTCATATCATGGTGGGTGTAAACCATATTCATTTTGGGGTGGGTTATTTTATTCAAATGGGTTTTCAGAAATTTTTACACGTGACGTGGGTTAAAAGGTTATATTGATGATATGAGATAGGTCAAAACCGTTTGAAATTAAACCATGAAGAAACCTAGATGTAGAATAAGTTTATTTGAATTTTAATGTGAGTATTTAGAGAATAAAATAAAAAAGTTGGGAGAAAACTCGAATCTGGGATTTAAAGGAATCATGATGAGAAATCAGTGTTGTGTAATGACTAAATCCATAAATGAAATGTGATTAAAAGGATGATTTTTTTAGAAATGTAAATAGAAATCTGGGCATAAGTTTTAAGATAGAAGAAATTCGTTAATGGCAGAAAGTAGAAAAGGGAAGAAAAAAAAGTGATCAACACTGCGTCAAACGACTTGGTAAGCCGTTGGAGCGATGTTGGAAGTATTTTGAATAAGATTAGTATCTAGTTTGAACGAGATTGCTACCTCATTCAAACGACGCTAGGTTTACATATGGATATAGATATTTTCGTTACAAATGTGTGGCCGCCAGTTACATATTTTTTTCATTTTTCTTAATTAGTTATGAATTTTCTACGGAAGGGTGTCCGAGATAAAAAAAAAATTAGTCAGAAATCAAATTCGGGTATGGATGCTTGGGATTATTTTACCTAGGGATTACAGGTGAGAAAAAGGAGGAACCTGAATAATGAATTGAGTGAAATAAATTCATAAAGGTTTAAATACAGACCAAGTAGGGAGTCCGAAAATTATGGTTGAGTGACACCACTTGCATAAAATTAATTGAGGTGAAAAATTAATTAGATTGGGGGTCGGGAATTCGACTCGGATATTTGTAGGCTTAGTTCTATGGGAGTTAGGCACGGGGAAGCCAAGTTAATTTATTATAGATATAGAATAAAAGTATAGAATATTAAACATGATGAGAGGTGTTAATCTTAATAGAGAAAGTTTTGTGGAATAAATTCTAATGGGTGAAGATACGTACCAAATGAGTGAGTCAGGGTATTGTAATTGGGTGACACAACTTAAACGATAAATTAATTAATGTGTGATTAATTAAGTTACAAGTCAGGATATAGACTTGTGTGTTCTTAGGCTTGTGCTAGGCACGATTAGCCAAACCTTTATTAAATATATGTATATGGTAGTGATAGTATATATATATATATATTGTGTGTGCTTTATAGATATGAGTGTGAATGGTATTTATAAAAATACATACCCCTCTAGTCCTATCACATGATGTTGCGCGATGTAGGTGAATCCCATGGCTAGTGAATGCAGGGTGAGTATAATCCGCAGGTCATAGGCATCCAGTATTTATATGTTGTGATTTATTTTCGGGGTGAGACGCTTTGGGTAAGATTTGGTCTCAGAGCCGGGGAACTATGGCCACCTCCGCTACGTTTATTTTTGTTTCACTGATTCAGGGAGCTAACCATATCGGGATGTTCAGGTGGATGAGTATACTGGGGGTGATAGCATTTTAGAGAAACATCTGATGAGTCCTTACTCGAAGGATGGATATATACTTGACATGTATGTGAATGTTGTAGTATACTAGTACGTATATAATATGAGTTAATAATTATATACGGGATAAATACATAAGTGTGAATGTATTTCTTATATAACTAGCGTCAAAGTTATCTAATTTAAAAGGGGTTTCTTATATAATTCGTGGTAACGTTATATGATTTTAAATAGTTGATCCGATTAATAATTTAATGAGCAGATAACTTAATAATCAAAGTAAGAATACTCGAGTTAGAGTAGTGGGACATAAAGAGGTATGATACGGCTAGTTAGGTGATGTAGCTTAACTAGGAAGGTTAGAAGTCATAGTTAGGTGTGCACATTAGAAGGGGTGGTGAGTTATACCTCAAGTGATCGCGACACTAGCTTAAATACAGAACGTGTGCATGCATATATAATTATTGCAATTTAACTACTTGTAAAATATTTTACTTGGGCTATGACCCGTGTCAAAATCTTTTTCAAAACATTTTGGTGTCCAGCCACAGGGACGCCTAGTTTGAGGATTCTGTCCAGGTATGCGCAATTTTAACTCATGTGGAAGTTATGGGACTTTGCCATAGATGCTTCATTCATTTATTCCTAGTGTAGGATCTTTACTTCAGTATTCATTTGGGCATGTCGCGCTCAGATGTAGTTATTTATTTGACATTGTGTATTCCAGTTATGGTTTCAGTTTATTATTGGATTTTATTATTGAACTGATAGTTGATTCGATCATCTCATTCATGTTATTAAATTGTGTTGGATTCAGTTATCAGTTTATGTTGATGGTTTAAATTATTATTATTTCAATATGTTGATGATTAGTGAAAGATTAAATTTAGTACCAGTCTAATTAAATTACTAGGTGGTTAGTAACTTCAAAACGTTTCGAAAATGATGCTGAGAATGAACCATATGATACCAACATTTTATTTTGATCATGGGATGGTCACCCGATAGTTTAGTAGGTGGGGTGTCACAGATGGCATCAGAGCATCAAATTCTAGAGTCCTTAGGATCTGTACGGCTTATGACGTTTCATCGTAGCGTTATTTGATATAGATCCTTATTGTAGAATTGGTGTACTCCTCTACTTATGTGACTTACGTTCTCCTGATATTAAGTATAGTTAATGTGATTCATGTACGAGTTCAGTTGGGCTTCGCATACCGAACAACTTTGGACGACCAGCGAGGGTCGTTAGAAGGATTACAGGGGAAAGGCTCAGCAAAAGCCATGGAATATTCTGGGAACGGTGATTGTGGTAGGAGGTACCATGGTTACAGATATCAGCGCTTCTGTGAGAAGGAAGATAAGAGAGTTGGAGAATCTAACAGAAGGCCAAGACTGGATTCGACAGTGCTAGGGAGGAATCCAATATTTAGTCAAAAATAAAATTCGGGTATGGATACCCGAGATTATTTTACGTAGGGAATATAGGTGGATGTATATGAGCCTAGAAAGGTAAGAAAAAGAATGAAACTAAATAATGGAGTGAAATAGATTCATAAAGGTTTAAATACGAACCAAGTACGGAGTTCGAAAATTATGGTTTAGTGACACCACTTGCATAAAATTAATTGAGGTGAAAAATTAATTAGATTAGGGGTCGGGTATTTGACTTGGATATTTGTGGGTTGAGTGATATGGGATTTAGGCAAGGGGTATCTGGGTTAATTTATGATAGAGTTATAAAATAAAAGTATCGAATATCAAACATGATGAGAGGTGTTAATCTTAATAGTGGAATTTTCGTGGAATAAATTCTAAAGGGTGAAGATATGTACCGAATGAGTGAATCAGGGTATTGTAGTTGGGTGGCACAACTTAAATGACAAATTAATTAATGTGCGAATAATTAACTCATAAGTCGGGATATAGACTTGGGTATTCTTGGGCAAGTGGGATAACCAGCCCTTTATTAAATATATGTATACAGTAGTGATAGTTTATATATTTGTATGCTTTATAGATATTGATGTGCATGATATTAATAGGAATACATACCACTCTTGTTCTATCACATGAGATTGTGCGATGTGGGTGAATCCACTGGCTACTGAATGCATGGTGAGTATAATGTCCAGATTATAGGCTTCCAGTATTTATATGTTGTGATTTTCTTTTCGGTGTAAGATGCTTTGGGTATGATTGAGTCTCATAGCCGGGGAACTATGGCCGCCTCCGCTATGTTTATTTTTTTTTCATTGATTTGGGAGCTAACCATATTAGGGTGTTCAAGTGGATGAGTATACCTGGGGTTATAGCATTTTAGAGAAACATCTGGTGAGTCCTTACTCGGGAGGATGGATATATACTTGATATATATGTGAATGTTGTAGTATACTAATATGTATATAATATGAGTAGATAATTATATACGGGATACATACATAAGTTTGAATGTATTTCTTATATAACTAGTGTGAAATTTATATGATTTAAAAGGGGTTTCCTATATAACTCGTGGTAATGTTATATGATTTAAAATAGTTGAACCGATTACTAAGTTAATGGGTAAATAACTTAACAATTAAAGTAAGAATACTCGGGTTAGAGTAGTGGGGAAGAAAGAGGTGTGATACGGATAGTTAGGTGAGGTAGCTTAAGTAGCAAGGTTAGAAGGCCAACGTTAGATGTGCACATTATAATATGGGTGAGTTATACCTTAAGTGAGTGCGACACTAGATTTCTAAATATTTTCAAAATGTTCTACTGGGATCTGACCCGTGTCAAAATATTTTTCAGAACATTTTAGGTGTCCACAGGGATGCCAAGTTTGAGGATTTTATCCAGGGATGCACAACTGCATCTCATGTGGAAGTTGCAGGACTTTTCTATAGACGCTTTGTTCATTTAGTCCTAGTGTCGGATCTTTACTTCAGTATTCATCTAGTCATGTCGCCCTCAGCTGTAGTATTTAGTTATTTATTTGACATTGTGTATTCTGGTTATGGTTTTAGTTTATTGCTGGATTTTATTGTTGAACCGATAGTTGATTCGGTGATCTTATTCAAATCATTCAATTGTGTTGGATTCAGTTATCAGTTTGTGTTGATGGTTTAAATTATTATTATTTCCGCATGTGGATGATTTGTGAAAGATAAAATTTGGCACCCGTCTAATTAAACTATTAGGTGGTTAGTAACTTTAAAAAAATTTCGACATTGATGCTGAGAATGAGTCATATGAGACCAGCGTTTTATTTTGATCACGGGCTGGCCACCTGGTATTTTAGTAGGCGGGGTGTCACAGATGGTATCAGAGTATCTGGTTCTGTAGTACTTAGGAACTGTTCGACTAATGGCATTTTAGCATAGCGTTCTTTGATATAAAGTCTTATTATATGATTGTTATATTCCTCTATATATGCGACTTACGTTATCCTTCTATTAAGTATAGTTGATGTGATTCATATACGAGTTCGGTTGGACTTCGCACACCGAAAAACTTTGGACGACCAATGAGGGCTGTTAGAGGGACTGCAGGGGGAAGTCTCAGCAGAAGCCGTGGAATATTCTGGGAATGGTGATTGTTGTAGGAGGCACCATGGTTACTGATGTCAGCGCTTATGTGAAAAGGAAGCCAAGAGAGTTAAATAATCTAACTGAAGTGAAAAACTGGATTTGACAATGCTAAGGAGGAACCATAAGGGGGTATACCCAGTAGAGGACCCATGTTAATAATTGAGATCATTCAGTCAGGGCCATCAAGGCAAGAAATGAGTCCCATAGTGCCAGTGGCGCCAAAAGGACAATGGGGGTAGCAATAAAAGTCAAGTTTATTAGGTCTGTGAGAAGGACAACCCCGACATGGCCAGTGGGGCTAGAGGGAAGGAAATGATATAAAGAGGTATCTTATGTTTAAAAATTAGGAACACTTGTGTGGATATTGTTTGCGGTGAATTGGGGGACAGAAACGGGATGCCCAGTAAGGGCAACAGTTATAAGAAGTTTTGGTTCAGTTGGGACGGGAGTGTTATGTCTAGAAACCATTTGAATTACGAGTTCTATTAATGATTGAAGTATGGGTTTTATACTCGGGTAATTGGGGTCTGTTTTATATGACACGAGAGAGTTACGATAGATTGTTAAGAGCTAGATTCGCATGCGAAACGGGTTTAGTAGAGGTATCGTTAATATTTTTATAGTTGTATATATTCACCATTGGGTTAGCGAGCATTCTTTAGTTCCATCTGCAGGGGAGCAGGGGTGGACACTAAGAGGATAGATTTTATAAGGATAGATTTCTTTGAGAGGTGATATTCGAGGTATGGTTTTATCCTGGGTACGGACTGTTAAACGATGGTGGGCGGTTATAGTAAGACTATCATGTTCGCAGTTTCATGGAAGGATGTATACTTTTGCAATGCCTCATTTGAAATAGGGTCGAGCTCATAGTGATATTTTTATAGAGTAGACTTCAGGGAGTACATTTGTGTAGTTATATTAGATCCCAGTGCATAGGGACTTTTATCGATGTGATTCAGGGTATATCAGGCTTACCGTTGAGTGGGGAGATTTAACTCATTATTATTTATGTGCTGAGAACTTAGTGAGAGTTAAAGCATCGTATTGTGTGATGCCTTGAGAGACATAGGCATAAACGATTTGATTTATGTGTCGGGAGACAAAATTGTTGATATCTTATCGAATTCCTTTAGATCAACAAATTTCGATGATCAACAATGCCAAAGGATAGTACATTCAAGGAAGTTTTTGAACTTCGTTGCGGGATGTTACACGCATGGACCTCAATAAACGTTGGGATTAGTGAGACGTTGTTGGATGATAGTGCATCGATTTTAAATGTTAAATTATTGAACGTGTGGCAGGAAACACTTTAAGTTAAGAGCTATTACGATATATGGCCAGTGGAGTCGGGGAGTGCTGCGAAGTAAGCATTGAGAAAACTTATGTACCACAAGTTAATGGGAGGACAAGTATCGGAAATAATTAAATTGCAAATTATGGGGTAATCGAGAATACCTGTATGATATAGACGTGCTAAGAGTGCGGAGCTAAGCTTGAGATGATTATATTACGTACGTGATGGTTGTGATATTTATGTTGATATATTTGGGCTATAGTATATAATATGGTGATACTTTGTGTCCGTTGTTTCGAGATATGATTTATTTGTGTTAGTTATCACCTGAAAGAGAGTTTAGTCTATATATAAGTGTATGTATTTTATTATGTGTTGCATAATAGACTTATGATAAAATGTTTGTATTGTTATATTTAATCCTGTGGAGTAGGGACATTGTCTGATGGGATTTAGGTTGGATAGTTTTATTATCGAGCGGGGAGATATAGCTCGTGACTTGTTCGTGCTATGAAACTAGTGATAGTAAGGGGCAATGCATTATATGATGTCTTTTGTAACATGAGAGTGGAAGAGTATACTTTTATGTTAGGAGACAAGAATTTTAGGGTACGTGATATGGACTGAGGGCCCAACGAATCTCAATGACAACAAATGTTAGGTAGTAATGTAACCGGGCGTTCCTTGTTTGGATTTCTCTTTGCGAGACGTTCCATGCATGAAACTTAGCGCAACGTTGGAATTGGGGAAATGTTTGGTTATTAGGACATGGGTTTGGTATCTTGGTTATTATACACATATGTGTTTATCATTGTGAATTGAAAGTTCTATTACAATTTAAGGATAGTGGAGTCGGGTAACATTCGTGCGATTAATCATGGGTAAAGGGTGTATGGGCGCCCTAGGGAATTAATTTAATATTTATTATAATTCCCAACTGGAAGGGGTATAAATATGTATAGCGATCTTAGAGACATGTGAGTATGGAAGTATTCGAGGCTTGGAGTACCTGCCTCATCTTAATTTCGAGGAAGAAATTCCTTTGTAAGGGGGAAAGTATGTAACACCCCGTATTTTTTAGGATGTAGAATTAAATAAATTTGGTGTTGCAGGACTTAATTTGAAGGATTTATTTAAATTAGTGAATTAAGAATTATTTAATTCGAATTATATTTTACATGTGTCATAGTTTGAGGTTGAGATTGAAGATTTTAGTAAAGTGACTCGCATGGCAATTCTGAGTGTACAGTTGATTCCGTATAGGTTGAGATAGTCGAAAAAGAGTGCCCATGGGGTAGTAATTAGGTCTCGAGGCATTTTTAGGCATAACCGGGCCCATATGGGAGAATTTCGACCATTTTAACTTAGCCCACAAGCTTAATTTCGGGATTCACCTAATAAAACCTAAGCAAGAGAGTTTGTGGCAATCGCAATTCAAATAAGAAAATCCTAGTTACAAAGGAGAAAAGAGGGATCAAGTGAGAGAGTTTTTGGAAGCCAAACAAAGAAGAGATTGATGTGTTCTTCGCCAAATCTTGTCTACAATAAAGGAAATCAGAACCGACAAATTTATTCAGGTAATTAGTTAAACCTTCTTTCATTTAAATTGTTGCATTGCGATTCATATCATGGTGGGTGTAAACCATATTCATTTTCGGGTGGGTTATTTCATTAAAATGGGTTTTGAGAAATTTTTACGGGTGATGTGGGTTAGAAGGTTATATTGATGGCACGAGATATGTCAAAATCATTTGAAATTAAACTATGAAGAAACCTGGATGCTGAATAGGTTTACTTGAATTTTGATGTGAGTATTTGGAGAATAAATTAAAAAGGTTGGGAGAAAACTCCAATCTGGGATTTAAAGGAATCATGATGAGAAATTAGTGTTGTGTAATGACTAAATCCATAAATGAAATGTGATTAAAAGGATGATTTTTTTAGAAATGTAAATAGAAATCTGAGCTGAAGTTTTAAGATAGAAGAAATTCATTAATGGAAGAAAGCAGAAAAAGGAAGAAGAATAAGTGATCATCGTTGCGTCAAACGTTGCGTTCGAACTAGATTAGTATCTCGTTCAAACGCAATTGATACCTCATTCTAACACCCCTAGGTTTGGACATGGATATAGATCTTTTAGTTACGAAAACATTGCCGCCAATTTTTGTATTTTTCTATTTTTTTGGAATTAGTTAGGAGTTTTTTACGGAAGGGTGTCTGAGATCGAAACCTTTAGTTAGAAACCAAATCCGAGTATTGATACCCGGGATTATTTTACGTAGGGAATATAGGTGGATGTATATGAGCCTAGAAAGGTGCAAAAAAGGAGGAACATAAATAATTAATTGAGTGAAATAGATTCATAAAGGTTTAAATATGACCCAAGTAGGGAGTCCAAATATTATGGTTTAGTGACACCACTTGCATAAAATTAATTGAGGATAAAAATTAATTAGATTAGGGTTCGAGAAATCGACTCGGATATTTGTAGGCGGAGTGCTATGGGATTTAGGCAATGGGTAGCCGGGGTAATTTATTATAGAGATATAAAATAAAATTATCGAATATTAAACATGTTGAGAGGTGTTAATCTTAATAATGGAATTTTTGTGGAATAAATTCTAAAGGGTGAAGATACGTACCAAATGACTGAGTCGGGGTATTGTAGTTGAGTGACACAACTTAAATGACAAATTAATTAATGTGTGAATAATTAACTCACAAGTAGGGATATAGACTTAGTTATTCTTGGGCTAGTGCTACGGGTGCTAGGCACGGGATAGCCAGACCTTTATCAAATATATGTATATAGTAGTGATAGTATATATATTTTTGTGCTTTATAAATATCGGTGTGAATGATATTTATAGGAATGCATACCCCTCTAATGCTATCACATGAGGTTGGGTGATGTGGGTGAATCCACTGGCTAGTGAATGTACGACGAGTATAATGCCCAGGTTATAGGCATCCAGTATATATACGTTGCGATTTATTTTTGGTGTGAGATGCTTTGGGTATGATGGAGTCTCATAGCCGGGGAACTATGGCCGCCTCTGCTACATTTATTTTTGTTTCACTGATTTGGGAGCAAACCATAACTGGGTATTCAGGTGGATAAGTATACCTAGGGTGATAGCATTTTAGATAAACATCATGTGAGTCCTTACTCGGGAGGATGGATATATACTTGACATATATGTGAATGTTGTAGTATACTAGTACGTATATAATATTACTAGATAATTATATACGGGATAGATACATAAGTGTGAATGTATTTCTTATATAATTAGTGTGAAAGTTATATGTTTTAAAAGGGATTTCCTATATAACTCGTGGTAACGTTATATGATTTAAAATAGTTGAACCGATTAATAAGTTAATGAGATGATAACTTAATAATCAAAGTAACAATACTCGGGTTAGAGTAGTGGGGCAAAAAGAGGTGTGATACGGCTAGTTAGGTGGGGTAGCTTAACTAGGAAGGTTTGAAGGCAAGCGTTAGGTGTGCACATTAGAAGAGGGGTGAGTTATACCTCAAGTGAATACGACACTTGCTTAAACATGAAACGTGTGCATGAATATTTAATTATTGCAATTTAACTACTTGCTAAATATTTTCAAAATGTTTTAATTGGGCTCGGACCGGTGTGAAAATATTTTTCAAAACATTTTAGGTGTCCAGCCATAGGGATGCCCAGTTTGAGGATTCTATCCAGGGATGCGTAGCTACAATTTATGTGAAAGTTGCACGACTTTGCTATAGATATTTCGTTCATTTATTCCCAGTGTAGGATCTTTACTTCAATATTCATTTGGTCATGTCACCCTTAGATGTAGTATTAAGCTATTTAATTGACATTGTGTATTCCAGTTATTGTTTTAGTTTATTATTGGATTTTATTGTTGAACCAATAGTTGATTCGGTCATCTTGTTCATATCATTCAATTGTGTTAGATTCAATTATCAGTTTGTGTTGAAGTTTTATATTATTATTATTATTTCCAGATGTTGATTATTAATGAAAGATAAAATTTGGAACCAATCCAATTAAACTATTAGGTGGTTAGTAACTTTAAAAAGTTTTCCATAGTGATGCTGAGAATGAGCCATTTAAGACAAACGTTCTATTTTGATCACGGACTGGCCACCCGATTTTTTAGTAGGGAGGGTCTCACAGACTCCTAATAACTAAATACAAAGGTTAGAAGTCATTTATAAGAGTCCCTAAACCTCAAAACTCCTTAGGCTAAACGATATGCTCCAAATTAAAATCATGTGTCAGGTCATCAGAACCCATTCAGTGAAGTAGGTGTGAATCCATTAGGACTACGTACCGGTTCACTTAAGCAGCCAAATTGGTTCGGTCCACTCGTCTGCCCAAGTGTGACTTTTTGGTCGATTTTCTCTTAATTACACTTTTTGCCATTAGATTTTTTTCCCAACTTTGAATGCACATAACTTTTCATCCGTAGCTTGGATTGGAGTGCCTTTTCTTGCAGTGTACTCGTGACTTCAAAATGTTTGACTTTTTAGTAGGATCCTCCTCCGGGTTTATCTAGAAAATTATGAAATTTCTCTTGGCTTCCCTTTCTTTTGATTCTTTCACCGTTTCGACTTTTCTCTTGCATCCACTTGCACGAATTGCCTATAAAATAAGAGAGAAATGTACGAAATCCAAAATACTTGCCTAAAAGGGTGAGTAGTATAAATATGGGATAAATATGGTCTAAATACACTGCACGGGATGGTAAAAATATCGAAATTATTGGGATAAATATGAAATATTTATACCTAATCAAATCCCTCTAACTTAGAATGTTTTCCATCCCTAGTAATGTAAAAGAATAGGAGCATGAGTTTAAATGGAGTTCTAAATAACTAATGACAAAGGATACCTCTTTTGCGGGCAAGTGATTGCATTTAGCGCATGAAAAAAGTCATTAAAGCCATACGTTACCCTAGTAGGAGTGAATTTGCCCACAAAATTCATTTTTGTATGACTCAAAGAAAATATCAAAATAATTAAAAATCGTACAATTTAAATTCTGGGAAAATATTCACATTAAATTTTTATTCGATAATCTCAAATCATAGTGTGTGTGTGTGTGTGTACGCACGAAGCCAAAAATTAAATCGCTAACTTCTATTGATTGATCATTACATTACTTCCTAATAATTCTATTTTCACGGTGTGCGTGATATTAAGAGTAAATGTAATGGAATACGAGTTCACGCACAAAATTTGAAAAACGAAAATATTTTGGGTAAACAGATCTCATGGATAGAATACGGTAATGGGAAAACAAAAAAAAATAATTCTTTATTCATACCATTTTGTCTCTTTATTATCTACTCGCATTTTAGCTCTCCACGCAGTAATTAGTTTCGTTCATCGAACTCAGTTAGAAGTTTTTCGAGTTAAGGTGTTTAGGGGAAAAAGGAAATATTTGGGAATTTTGGAGTTGGAAATTTTTTCTTGCGATGTCCATTTGGCATTTTTTCGAGCATTTTCTCATTTTCTTATTTTTTTCCTTCTATTTTTTCATATTTTTCTCATTTTTCTCATTTTTCTCATTTCATTTTTTCTTCCCATTTTTGTTTGAGAAATTCTTTTTTTGCCCCTTTTTATATACCATTTTAACTTAATTCATGAATTTTCCTATTTTCACAACTTCAGGCCAACTGAGTTTTCGGGTTACCAAACGAAAAAGTTATATCAATTTTTGGGCTCAAAGTGGCTTGAAAAATGATATTTTTATGACTTTTTATAATTAATATTTTTTGCGTAAACAAAAGATGGACTAACTTCATTCATCTGAATTACTTATCACATTACCAAATGCGTCTCGAGATTAATTTTAATTTTGAGACATTTTTAGCACGTTTTCAAAATAATATTACAAATGTTTTCTGTAACCGATCAAAACAATGATTTAGAGATCATTAATGACTTTTTAACACTGAAAAAAACTTTTGAGTTAATTTTTAACTCGTATGGATTTAAGGATCAATTATCAAAAAAGTCCTTACACATTTTTAATACACATTTAGCCCCAGTATTTTTATTTTGTTCCAAAAGGTCCCTCAAACACTCATTTAAATAATATTCTCTTATTTTTAAAAGTCCACGCAAGCGACATATTGAGGGACTTTTTCGAACAACTAAAAAGGCTTGGACTAAATGTGTATTAAAAAAATATTCGAGGGACTACTTGGTATATGCCCCTTGATTTAATTACTCAGGAAAAGTTATTGGCTCAAAAATCTCCACACTTATTCGTTAAGTCGTCAATTTCTCCTCAATTTCCATTTTTGGTCAATCTCGGCTTAGTGCATTAAGTTTTTACAAATTGAGACTTCAAACAAAAATTTAGTGATATTTTTGAAGAATTTAAATTCCAAAATATTTTTGGCTTTTTTGGAATTTTTCAACTTCTTTGAAATTTTTTTATATGTTTTCAATTTTTTTGGGTGGCATTTTAAAATTTGTGACATTTAAAAAATGCACGTGTACCCCCTAACTTAGAATTTTACATTTATCTCTATCCAAAGGACTAAAATATAGATAAGAAAAATAGCGTGCAAAAATAAAATAAATAAAATTTAAAACGCATTAGACAATAAGAACTCAAATAACATAACATTAATCAAAAGATATAATAGTACATAGTTTATTTGAAAGATACAACGATTAAAATAAAAAAATAATACATAACAAAAGTAACACATCCACCATATCTAATGGGAAGAATCGAGGGCATTTGGGTCGCGGGTGTATGGGTCGTAATAACAATCTGACAATTGTACGTCCGAACCTATATCCAAGCGGTACATGTCCACTTGGATCCGCATAATCATACTCATATCATGCCTCTAGTAACGACGATCCTCCTGGTGATCCTCTCTATATTCGGCGATGAACCTGTCGAGGAGAGAATCTCAACAACCAACTTGATTGCAGGGAGAAAGAACAAGCACTTTGGTACAATAAAGGCAGGGTTGTAGACCTCTCGACACAATGAATGCAAATGATTAGGGATGCATATTAGTTAAGCTCTAAGAACGAAGAGACAAACTCTAATAATAATAAACTCATAGGAAGCTCTCATGTCTGGGAAGTTTTTGTATCAGAAAATATAGCCCTTAATAAGTGTGACTAATGAAAGTATTGACATGAATTCCAGGTTGTTCAAATAAACTCACACATATTAAATGTCCTAACCCTTATTCAATGCTAAAATTACTGTGGATTTAATACTGAGGATATTGTATTAAGTACATGAGATATTATTTCTTGGTGGGAACACTGTTTAGGCCCTCAGAATGCCCTTTACATTAATTAAGACATGACATGTTCGCACAAGGGTTTATTTTATGGCAGCGGATGGGACATCTCTCCAAATGAGCCAATGGTCTAAGGAATTAAACTAATCAAGTACTTAGTTTCCCGAGCTCCTAATGTGTCAAAAATCATGACGTCATGAAGATAGTAAATAGGGGTGATAAGACAAGCTATCTCGTGAGCCGAATGAGGTTCTTCAAAAGAAAGGTTCTCGAATAACCTTACACTCTTTGTAGGTTGAGGGTCCTTCGAACGAACTAGCTTTCATGAGGTCCCTCGATTGAGGTTACTCGAGGGGGGAGGGGGGGGAAGGTGTTTCGAAGTACTATCTTGACTCTATTAGAGAGAGGTTTTGCCCAAGTGTGCCAAAGAGGTCGATATTGTTTCCCAACGTTACCTCATTCCCAATCCTCCAAACTAAATCCCTATATAATTCCCTAAATGAGGTCATTCGATAGAGCATGTGAGATCTCCCTTGTCCTGCCAGACACGGTCCTTTCGGGTATTAAACCTCAATATTATTAGAAATAAGGTTGCCAATATTTGACGAAAAAAGGAAACAAATACAAACTAATATTCATATTACCAGTATGCTTCTAGGATCCTCTTCGATCAAGCTTATTTCTTGTGACGACGTCTCTCAAGACTCAACTCTTTTTTGGAGTATATTGGAGAGAGACATCTGGTCGTGAGACCTCCTGCGAATGGACCTCTTTCTATTAGTCTTGGTTCTCCCTTTTCGTCTCCAATCGTTCGTTAATCCACCTGGGTGTGCAAGATTAATTATCCAATCAACCTTGAGCTTTAACCTCCATCTACATTTTCCCCTTCGTAGATATATCTATATAATAAGGAGTAGAATTTTGTTACTATTCCATAAGAGTATAAGCTAAGTAAAGGTTGAGATTAAAACACCAATGCAAGAAATGAAGGGTGGAGGTTAAATGACTCTCTATTCCTTTTTTGTCCTTTTATTATTTTCTTTGCCCCTCTTTTTATCCCTTTATTTCATTTGCTCCTCTTACTCAAAATTCAAAAACATGGTTAAAATAGGAAATTAGATGCTTTTTAACTTTTTGTTCTCTACCTTTACACACACACCACCCTCTCTCTCTCGACATATCTCACTCACCCCCCTTCAGCCGTTCCCTCATTCCTTACAACCCCTAAACATAAACCCACATTCACTCTCTCTACCCTCTCTCTCCTCCCAATGCCCCTCCCTTCGCTTCTCGCCCTTACACTCCGCAGATTTGAACTCAATTTTTCTCAGCATGATCTACATATAGAACTCAGTTTGGTTTTGTTGATGAAAACATTGATGGGTGGGTTATCAGCATATTTGAACTCATTTTTACCTTTTTAGGTGTTGGTGTCTCTATTTGGTACACCACAAGCCGACGCCTTTTGCTCCCGCCTCCCTCTCAAACCCTCTCACCTCCGCTCCATCACTGTTAAACCCTCTGTGTCACTTCATATCACCGGCCAACATTGGTTAGAGTTTTGGGGTTTTTTAAAAGTTAATTTCTTGGTGAGATTTTATATAACACTGATTTAGGTTCGGATCTGGTATGTTAGATCTAATATTTTCTTTTTTCTCTTTTATCACTCAGATGTGTTCAATCTGCACCGAATCTTCACTATCAGGTTGAGTTTGGATAACATTAATTCATTTTTTTGGGTTTTCCCAAGCTGATTTCTTGGTGATATTTTACATAACACTGATTCGGGTTTGGGTAACATTTGTGTTTGCTGTGAACTATATTTTTGTTTTTAGATATGAAGTGATTAAAGACAAATAAATCAACTCTTGATCATTGTACATGTACTTTGTTTTCAGATATTTTGGATTTTTGTTTATGTAGGTTGAAGTTCAAATCACTCTCTACATATGTAAATAGTGTATTTGCTTTTTTGCTACTAATTTGGGATTATTTTGTAGGTACTACTCTTTAGGTTTAGATGGGATTTGATTTGAGGGTTGGAAATTTGGGTTTCATATTTCATATTATATTATGTCTAGGTTTCAAATTTGGGTTTTATATGATTTATAAACTTTTGATTATATATTTTTGTTGAAATTAATTGTTGTTTTTTGTGTTTAGATTAGATCTCAAGTATTTTTTGCTGATCTGAATGCAATGTATTTTTTTTGTCTTTGCAGATCCAATTCAGCCCTAATTATTTAATTACGCAAATATATATTTTTTCTCTTTGAGGTGTATAATTTTCTATATGATATATATTAATTTTGCCACTTCAAAAAGTGCCTTAGCATAAACAATGAAGCTCATGTATTACTTTAGGTTTTGTTCACCCATTTTTTGTATGCATATTCTTTTGTCGTTGAGTTAAATATTTATTTGTATGTTTTATTTTCATTTAATGGATTTAATTTGGAATTTTGTTGTTTCATATATTTTTGGCACGACTGGAATTTTACTATCCTGAGTGAGAATCAATATTAGACATCATGTGTAAGTGAGTTTATTATTTGTTTGTCGATTTGAATCAACTTTCTGTTGAGTCATAATTTTACTAAAGTTGTAATCTCACTTGGTTATCTTGCAGGCATGGTTTTAAAAATCGATTTGGGGATACATAAGAAAAATTGTAACGTTATTTGAAGTATCGAACATGAGTCAACTTTGGATTGGTCAAAACCCCGTAATTTCTATTGGGTATTTTATACTTGTTGTATATCATTTTTTCTCTTTTATAAATCTGTGGATTTAGATATATTAGTAATTTCTATATTCATTCAAGTCCTTATGGATAAGGAAATGGGGTAAAACGTTAAATGTTTTTTGGTCCAGTTTGTTTCCTTAGGGGCTTCTTATAACACTTACCATTATGAAATGATTGATGCCAAGTTTAAAGTTTGTTGAAATCTTCGTAACTTTAGTTTTAGTCTAGCTTCGAACCTTATATTTTTTTTTATCACTGGTAGATATGCTTCGACCATAATTGATGGGAGAAAACTCATTAAAATAGAACCACAAAATAGGAGATGAACATACTGCAAAATCATTTCTAATCCTTGCGATTTCTAAACCCCGTAATTTTAATGCTTTGTCTTTTGTAGGTGACCTCATTGTAATATGGATCTTCTCAAGATATATTTCCAAGAAAATAGGTATTTAAGGTTTTTATGTCTTTGATTACTCTTTGGTGATGATTTTTATTTTATTGTTTGGCCAAGAATGTTGACAATCATCTATATTCGGGATTGTTTAAAAGAGGTACTTTTTAATTTTCACACTAACCATAACTAATAATGGAATAGTGATTCTTGACAATATATACCTTTTTTATATTTTGAATTTTTTTTATTTGATTTTGAATATATGTGATCTCTTTGTGGTTAACTTCGGCATTAGTTTTTATTTTTATTTTATCCTGATACCAAAATGAATGTTTTCTATTGTTTTGCTTTAATGGAATAGGCCTAAAACTGAAATGCTTTGATAGAATAGGCCTCAAACTGAAATAAACCCTTTCTTCTTACTATATGTTCTGTCACAATGACACCATATATGTATTTATACATTTATTCGACAGTTAGTGATCTGATTATATTATTCAAGTATGTAATTTTAATTTTTCTTATTAGTTGCAGTCACAAAACGCCTCATGCAAAGATGTGTTTTAGCCACGAGTTCAAATGAATGGAGGTTAAATCACGAATACTATTCAGTTGTCCTATTGGTTTTCTTATGCATCATTTATGGGGACTTTGTTCACATCTTTCAACTTTTGCCTATAAATTACTACTATCAACGTCTTTAACTAGAAACAAAATTAAAATAAAATGAAGGCCATGACTTTAGTTTGAAACCCCTTTATTTAAATCTGATGTAAAAGGCATCCATTTCTCTTTTCAAATCAACCCCAAAGATTCTTGAAGAAAATCAATAAGAAATATTGTTCCCAACCACCAATATTAAAATAATCTCCTGGTAGTAGGTAGATAATGCTTTCAACACACAACAAGGAGTGAATCTGCGAGGCTGCACGACATAAAAGCCAGGGGAATATGAGGCACTGTCCAGAAGACTGAGACTGTGAAGAATATTGTGAATATATCATGATTAAAATTGAAACTTCATCTCATGTTGAATTCGGTAATCAAAATCAATTAAAAAAATTTACAATTATAATCTTTGTTTGATAACAGTTGTAACCCATTCTTGTAAATTATTTCCCTTTTTTTAATCAATTTTGCTACTGATTTTGTGCCTTTGGATCCCGAGTCATTATTATGTATAATATCCTCTGAAATGAGTATAATTATCCCTGCCCCTTGAAGTGTCTTAAAGATGACGTGTTAAAATCCTTAGCTTTGGATACCCTTCAAAGCATTGACGTACTTGAATTTTATGCAGATAAATTCTGAGTTTAGTTCTTTCTTGATTTACCAAGAAATATTTTGGAAGCGGTACTAGAGAGAGTCATATGAATTATGTGATTGATAGGATGAAAATCGACGAGTTCAAGAAAATTACTTTTGAAAATGACATCATTTAATATCCCTCTGACAATCACCCCCTTTCTCAATCCATCAGACGAGGAACACCAATGAAGAAAGACCAAAGGAGGTTCTCTCCCCTCCCACTTAATTTCTAGATATCTCTTTATTTCAGACAAATCTCATAATAAAATTTATAACTTCTTTCATTCAACTTTCATAATTATAATTTGTGTTTGTGTTTTTTGTCTCTAATTTGTGTTTTTTGTTTGATTGTGTTTTTGTAGGAAATAAAGAGATAATTTTTCTGTTCATCTTTGTTTATCAATGGTTGTCTATCAAATCAATATATATTGGTGGTGGGTTCTATACTAATTTGTACTCACTTTTTATTTTTTTGCAGAGAAATAATGCACATAACTATCTAGGATCTTCTCTGTGATATGGTACATCATTTTTCTCTACTCTAGAATCTCATTAGGTTTGCATGTGCTACTGTCACGTTATAACATTGATGAGAGAATTTGAAAATTTATAACCAATTCAACAGTCTAATATTTCTCCAAGATGAATGTCAAATTAATGAAAGAATAAACTTCCAGTACCCAATTAATTGCTACCATCAACGCATCTCTTGACTTTAGTTTAGTAGGGTAAAATAACATTAACAACTTTCACAATGTATAAATAGAAAACCTTTACAAGATATTTGAACCAGCAGTGCGTTGAATGAAAACCTTTACAGGCTTTTAAACATCTTCTTGAACTCTTCCTTTTCCACTTTGGCATCACATGCATTTCAGTTTACAAGAATCAAATAAAAACAATATTTCATTACCCAAAATGGAATGAAAAAAGAACCCAAGTCTCCTAGAATTAATATCTCACACACCGTTTATTCTGTCAGATCTTGGCCTCCAAGTCTGTTGCCCTTGACTATGAATTCTTATTGCACATGTGAGGGTGCGGGTACGGGTGCGTGTGTAGCACTGTGAACCCGAGGGTGAGTCGTGCGGTGGTCCTGGCCATTGTAACTGTGTTTTTTGACCGGTTGTGGTCTCACCATTAGGTGTGATACTTCTCGCCTAGCTAGAGTACTAACCAGGTGTGAAATATCTACTTGCATTTATTTATTGTTAGAATGGATATGTAAGAATTTGAAGTTAGACTTTGAACTTTGAACGTATATTTTTCAAATTAGATTATATACTTTTAGGACTTAAAATAATATTGATTATGGATATAGGACAACAAACATTTCGTTTCTATTTTTAGTCCCTATTTTCAAATTAAAGGGACATGTGGCATGCTGTGACTGGTTAACGTTTTATGAATATGGGTCCGCGCCAGCGGCTTTATTAAAAAATATGGACTAAAACTATAAATAAAATGTTTGTTGTCCTATTTCCAAAAATACATATTGCAATAGGTCCTAAAGTTACAAAACCCCTTTTTTATTTTCTTTGTTTCAAAGTTTAATCTAAATGGGATTGTATGGTATATCTTTTGTGTTTTGTTGATTTTAATATGTATGTTAGTCTATATTATCATAGGATTGATGCAGGAAGAGTGTGGGATGGGCAATCTATCGAACATTCGGACACCGCTTTTGTACATAAGTGATAGTATCTTTGTATTAACTTTGATTACTCATATCGCGTAAAGAACTCTGATGGTGCGTTGCGTCGTTGTGTTGCATTATTAAACTGTTTTTACTTCTTATCACAGGTTGAAATTTTTTGCGTCGTATCATTTTACTATTTTTAATGTTTGAATTGATTGTTTATTTTTGTATTTTTTTTCTAGGTTGGCATTGAACCAAAGCTCAATATGATGAAAACGTTATAATTGTAACAATGCCCAAGTGAACTACCCGGATGATATGTCATTGTGATTCTTCATCCACTTTAGAATAAGTATTATTACGATGTTGCTTATACTAAAGAAGCTTAACTCAGTAGATTTTGTTATGCATTCATGCCTTGCCCATGTCAATAGATACTTATTGGGTTCCCCATGTAAATTGACAACTTTTGATACTATTGGGAAATGTTGTTATTTATAACAAATGAATTTCATCATTTTCTATTGATTTGATATACTAAAGAAGTTATTGCAACACCACATGGTTCGGATTTAAATTTAGTTTCTGAAAACTTTACATGGAAGTGTGTTTTTACGCAATGAATTTGAAATCAGAGTTGCAACTTCTATTCTCATCAAAACCATAATTGCGTGAATGCACTTTTTGTATTCAATTTTTTGTAATACTTCGTAAAGAAAAAAATTATCAATTGTTGCGTGACTTCTTGGTGTGTTTATTTTAGGTTGAAGTAAGTCCATAAAAACCGAAAATGGGTATAAAGACAACGATGCAATTTATTAGTGTCTATAAATTAATTTGAGTTTTACTCAAAAATTTGAAAATTAAATTGAATATGTCATTTGTGTGATATTTGATGTGACTTAAATTATTTTATGAATAAATAATTTTTATTTGTGTAGTTATATGATGTGATATCTTCAACTTGGTTATAATTAATATTCTTGCCTAAGAGTTGTTTTTAATATTACAAAAAATTATTTTCTTTACATAGGGGAAACAATTAATGTTTTGGGGTTGTGTATCGGGGTCAACAATGGATTTTTAGACATGACATGAATTCAAGTTATTTGTCAAATATGAACATAACCCATTTTTAGACATGATATGAATTCAAGTTATTTGTCAAATATGAACATAACCCATCTTGAACATAATACAACTCGACCAACTCAAATTTTTAAATTTTACACTGAATTGAATAGAAAGACACAATAATCCAAATAAAAACATGACTAAATGCAAGATGAGATAACACGACTAACATTACTTATAATCTTGAAATGAATAGGATATAGCGAAGTATTAAAATTACTAGACACAACATGTTATGTTAATTTTTTGGCCAATTTTGTCATTTCGTGACTTCTTGAAAATTACTACTCCAATTTATACAGTTTATGAGACATTTATTATATATGAGTATATCACAGACAAGACATTTATTAGTATTGGATGGCATGATTTTTTTTATGCGAGGTCCAAGACGGACTATTAGTATTGTTGTTGTTGATTATTTTTTTTATTTTTTAAACAGTGTGGATAGCCCTATAAACAAAAGAAATTTTTTAAATTGTTTAGACATTTGTGTTGTAAAAAAACTTTACAACTTAATTGTTTACACATTCAATAGTTTGAAAAAATTTCTCCGTGCCTTCAGGCACAGGCATTTCGCTAATAAATTTATAAATAAAGAAATATCTATACGAAATATCACAATCTCACTTCGAGTGACTTGTGTCCTATAAATAAAATTTATCTATCTATCTATATATATATATAGATGACTATATAGAAAGATATGCTCTTGTGCGGATGCTTTTTTACGGATTTGGTGCGGAACATAATTGGACTAGTCAATACGACACTGTTATGTGCATTTTGACAACAGCAATTAGCAAACAACAAAAATCGTCTTCGACCCACATGTGAGAGAAAACCCATTTTCTGCTAGAATCCCTAACTGAAAGGAAATATAATTTAAATGTTCAAACTTTATAACTATTCAAACACACACGGCTGTTAAAACTTAATAAAATTCAAACTCATATAGTTGTTTAAACTTAATAAAATTTATAACTCTTAGTTTTGTAAAGCTTAAAAAACTTTATAACTGTTAGTTTTGTCAAACTTAATAATTTCAATAAACTTTAATAACATTTTCAATAAAAAAATGTTTTTTGTTTAAAAAAAATTTGTTATCTATGTTTTTAATTAATAAACTGTCTATCAAACTTAAAAAATTGTTATATATAAAATAAAAATTATTTTTATAAAATAAACCGTTGTAACTATTAAAAAACGTTTTAAAAATTTATCAGCGGTTTAAAACATTATACAATGCGATTATGAATATTTTATTTTTTAATTAAAAAGATCGTTTCCCAAATAAAACGCGACATGGCATGTAGTTGAACTTTCTTTAATATTGCTGGCGTGGACCTTTTTTACTATTTTAAAATTAATATTTTTACTATTTAGAAAAAATGGTTCATGCGAACGACATGTATAGGCGGTTCGACTGCCTATATATACCATTGGCGTGCATCATTTGTTCTAATATGTTGGTCCGTGCGGCAGTATGTATAGGCAGTAAAATAATTTTAAATAAAATGTACGCGCCAACTGTATATCTATGTGATCGGACAACCTACATATATCGCTAGCGCAAACTATTTTTTCTAAATAGTAAAAAGATTATTTTTAAATTGT
This sequence comes from Sambucus nigra, assembly GCA_949130495.1. Lineage (NCBI taxonomy): Eukaryota > Viridiplantae > Streptophyta > Magnoliopsida > Dipsacales > Adoxaceae > Sambucus > Sambucus nigra. Next base: position 40,036,988 of record OX422220.1, read on the forward strand.
AAAAAATGGTTCGTGCCAGCGGTATGAAAAAAATACGACTCCATTCCAAGTCGCATTTTATTTGGGTCGTGATCGTGTTACTTTAAAAAAATAAAATATTCATAATCGCATTCTGTAATTTTTTAAACCAACGGTAAATTTTTAAAACATTTTATAATAGTTAAAACGGTTTATTTTGAAAAATACATAAGTGAGCGTAATTTGGTAATTAGAGGAAATTACTGTGAATAGTAATTTGGGAATTTATGAGTGTTAGATTATTATCAAGGTGTGTTACTTTTACTTTTGGGACTAAGTGAATGAGTCGGAATATTTTTATGTCATGTCGCAGTTGGGTTAAGTGACGAGTGATATTTTACGTTGTACAAATGCGTGTTGAGAAATGTCGGGTCTGATTAGTGAATTTTAGTTAAGTGACTCAGATGGAGATTTTGAGTTCACGGTTGGTGTCAGAATGGCCAAGATAGTCAGAATAGAGTATTCGGGGGTAGTGTTTGGGTTCCGGGGACTTTTGAACTAGTAGGCACTCACAATTGAGTAAACGAGTCATTTCTGGGTTTAATAAGGAGATAAACTCCTTTTCTCTCTTATAAGGAACGAGAGAGAGAGAGGGAGAGAGAGAGAGAGAGAGAGAGAGAGAGAGAGGAAATAAAATAGATAAAAGAAGAAGGAAATAAAGAAAGAAGGAAAAGGAAGAGGGAGAAGGAGATTTCAGGCCAAACTCTGCAGGATTCGACTCGAGGTCGTCAAATTTTATCCATGAGGCAAGTGTTTACTTTCTTTATTCAATTGAGTGTATGTATCTCATATTATAGTTGGTAGACTATATGATTTATGGGTTGAAATCCTTGAAATAAATTTGAAAAATTAGATTTTGAGTTTACAAATTGATGTATTGTTATCTCTTGATGACTTCTAGTGTTAAACCCATGTTAATGGTGTGTATAAATGGTTAGAAATGGGAAGGAATTATAAAAGAGAGTTTAACTGGTTTTAGGGTTTAAATCCAAGAGAAATTATTCTATTCCATAAAATAATTGATGTATTTGTTATAGATTAGTGTTAGGATGATAATAGTGCTGTTGGTTAAGATCAGAAACCACAAAAATGGTCGTTGGGATGATATTTGGGACTTTTGGAGAATATGAAATCGCCCGAACTATCAACTACGAACAAGGCGAATCCATTCTCATAGGAAGACATGTATGACAATCTGAGGTCAAATCGATTCACATTGGGGCGAATCGATTCGCCTTAGAAGGTCATGAAAGTTTTTCTTCCTTAAGTGTAGGGGGAGTTAAATTATAAATTGGAGATTAATGTAGGGGAGCCTAAATGTGATATTAGGACTCCTAGATAATGGAATTGAGGGTGAGTAAACCTTGGGATGAAAGAGGGAACCTTGGATTAGTTAAGGGAACAATTTGGGGTATAGACCTAATGAATGGTTAAGACGCGTAACATTCGAGAGAGGTCTTCAGAAAGTGTGTATAGATATATTTTTGTGGTTAGAATAAATATGGGCAGATTGCACTTGAGTAAATCCTAGGATGTGAGTAGGATGGAATTCAGGATATGGGCTAAAGAGGATTGAGCGGCTATCCAGTACGTCTATTGACGACTATTATTATGGGTGATGCGATACCTATGGAGTTAAAATAAGTTTCTTATATAGTTATTTAATTATTACCAATCGGTATATTCGGGTTTATATATAAATCATTAAAAGTGATTAAGGTGTGAGCTAAGTCTTAAGTAAGACAATACTTATCTCTATATACTATAAAATGCAAAACAAGGCATTTATGAGCATTTAAGACTCCTTCTCATTGAGAGTGTCCACGTGGCACTCTATATTTTAAGACTATTTAATTTTTGGTGTTTGTTAACACCATCTCTCCTCTCTCCACTAATTTTCTCGACAACCACACACCTACATCTTTCGTCTTCCGAACATTTAATGCCTTTTATTTTTTCTATAGCCTTTTGATTACCATAGGCATATGACTTTCTCTCTGTCGTCTAAAACTAGATTGACAAATTTGAAAGGACACGACTCTCCTTCCCTTATAATATGTCATTCGTCATATACCCACTCCTTCATCACCAAGAGAGGTTGAAACAGAATAAGCTGTTATTGTTTCATTTCCATGTCTATGAGAGTTAACCATTAATTTTTCTACCCTCTAAATTTCAATGTTTTTTCGTTTTACCCATTTCTTAACTCTCACACTTGCAAATCAGAAGAGGTGCCGGTTCAGATCAGAGGAGGTGTCGGTTTAGGTAATAATGTTTTTTTTTAATTTATTTCTTTTTGGTGGGTTTTTTAACGATTCAAGTTGTGAAGTTTTTGATGAGTTTTTTCAAATCTCTCTCTCCCTCAAGAAATATATGCGTGTAGCTTAGTGTGTTTTTCTCTCTCTCTCTCGGCATGGATTTTACTGTTTTGTAGTTTTTATTATTTTTATATTGTAATTTTTATTGCTCAGTTAACGCATATGGTAGCAGATCAATACCTTTGCTAATTATTCAGGTTACTGTCATTTTTTTCCTGTACGAAGACGGAGATTTTTTTTTTGTACATGAATTTTCATCATTTCTTTCTCTAATCGAACCGGCAACCAAGCAACAACCCAAAAGAACAAAGCAACAAGCAGATTTGATAAACAACCACACACCTACATCTTTCGTCTTCCGAATATTTAATGCCTTTTATTTTTTCTATAGCCTTTTGATTACCATAGGCATATGACTTCCTCTCTATCGTCTAAAACTAGATTGACAAATTTGAAAGGACACGACTCTCCTTCCCTTATAATATGTCATTCGTCATATACCCACTCCTTCATCACCAAGAGAGGTTGAAACAGAGTAAGCTGTTATTGTTTCATTTCCATGTCTATGAGAGCTAACCATTAATTTTTCTACCCTCTAAATTTCAATGTTTTTTCGTTTTACCCATTTCTTAACTCTCACACTTGCAAATCAGAAAAGGTGCCGGTTCAGATCAGAGGAGGTGCCGGTTTAGGTAATAATGTTTTTTTTTAAATTTATTTCTTTTTGGTGGGTTTTTTGACGATTCAAGTTGTGAAGTTTTTGATGAGTTTTTTCAAATCTCTCTCTCCCTCAAGAAATATATGCGTGTAGCTTAGTGTGTTTTTCTCTCTCTCTCGGCATGGGTTTTACGCATATGGTAGCAGATCAATACCTTTGCTAATTATTCAGGTTACTGTCATTTTTTTCCTGTACGAAGACGGAGATTTTTTTCCTGTACATGAATTTTCATCCTTTCTTTCTCTAATCGAACTGGCAACCAAACAACAACCCAAAAGAACAAAGAAACCAGCAGATTTGATAAACAAAGATGGAGATCGGCAAGAGCAAGCCTTTTCTTTTGCCATCATTGGCTTCTTTTTTACATTTTATATTTTTCTTTTTTACATGTGACTGAACATATTCTGCATTTGATTTTTTTTCTTCTCATTAATGATGTTTTGAGCGACAATTTTTCTTTTAAGGACCAATTGGTTTAGATGTTGAAATACAATTTTTTTTTCTGTTTTTAACTCTATAATAAGATCATATAAAAAAAATTCACAAAAAAATTCAATCGGTCAGTTGCATTTCTCAAAGAAAAGTGGTCATGTTCAATTGCCTTTTTTTAAAGGATCCTGAATGAATCTGCTAAGTTTTGTATTTCAGAGTAAAGGGTGACTTGATATTAATTAGTGAAATCATAAGACCATCTCAACGTTGTTTTATCAATAAAATCAACTGCCAAATGCAGTTGGAATTAATTGGCTCTTCTATATTTCATAACAGTTTCTCTCCACATTCCAAATGAAAGTCTATTGCTCTAATTAGTTCAACAGAGAGAAGTATACAAGTAAATATCAATTTTGGGTATGAGAAGTTGCGTGAGGAAGGGAGGTGGAAGTGTTGTATAGTACATGTTATGGTTGGATGTTTATGTATATAGATTATGTACTTTTAGGACTTAAAATAATATTGATTATGGATGTAGGATAACAAACATTTCGTTTTCATTTTTAGTTCCTATTTTCTAATTAAAGGGACACGGGACATGCTGTGATTGGTGCCGGGAATCTAACTGGGGATATCACTGGACGAAGAGGCTTGATTATGTGTGTGTCATATAGTTTTTGTTTGGATGCATTTTTTCTTTTTATTATTCCCGATTCATGGTTCAACGATGTTATTCTTTCCAAATATTTTTAATTATATTAATTAACTCTTAATTTTTTTATATGATGCAGGACATTGTCGGCGCGTGTCGATGGGCTGACAGAGCAACGAATCAATTGGAATTCCGATAGTTTTATTAATTAACTATTGGAGTTTATTCAGAGTAACGAATCAACGAATCCATTTTTCCCTTTGAGTTGGATTAATACAATTTATATATTTTGTCAATTATTTATGTTTGCTTATTCACCAAGAGACTTATCGATTGGAGGGTGATGTAACGTTAGACATTTATTTTTTTGGCGTGATATTTTTTCATTTAAATAATCTTTTTTTTCAAATTAAAAATTTGTGTGTATATGTATTTGATTTTATTAAAATAAAATTATACAACTTGATGTAAATAAAAATTCAAAGCGCCCGCGCATCGCGCGGGGTTTAAATATTTTTGTGGAAGTGCCTGCACATATTCTTGGTCCAGATTTATTTAGAGTTTTCCACGAAGTGGTTTGAATTGTTGGGCTTGGAGTTTCGTTTATAGGCTGGATTTGTTATTGTAGTGAGATTTTGTTTATTTTTGTGGGCCTAAATGTTTTACTTTATTGGTTAGTTGGATTGTGTTTAGTTATTTTTCTTGGGTTTTTTTCGGGCCTGCATGCCCATTTGGCAATTTGTTGCTTTAGGTTTGGTTGTGTTGGCCTTTGGGCTTGGGTTGTACTTTTGGGGCTTTTCCTCTTTTAATTAATTCATATTTCACCGAAAAAAATCAAAGAAAGATTCAATGGCAATGAATCAATCAAAATGATCCTGATTATATAATCAAAGACTTTGGGGCAATATTAATATGATCTAACATAAATTATTTTTCTTCACCTTCAATATATTTCTTTATGTTTAACATCAACTATTTTATGTTCGCTCAGTACAATTATATTTGATGCTTCTTTGAAGAACCCTTAGTTTATTATGCACCTTAGAAAGTATTGTATTTGTTGTTAACGGTTAGCCCGCGCATCGCGCGGGTTTACACCTAGTAGGTATAGTATTTTAAGTGTGTGAATACTTATATACTATTATGAATGGGAACATTTGGTATATTTTGGCTATCGCTATAAGATTTCGACAATTATAGCCAGGGCATATTGAGAAATGATATATATATATATATATATATATATATATAAGGGCCTCTCCTGTGAGGACTCCTTATAGTGCAGACCCCGGCACATACCATTTTTTAAAAATAATAAAAAAATGAATTTTTTGATAAAACTTTATGGATATGATCTCCAATATGGGAAGATCATCTCCAATTTTTGTCATGAAAAAATTCATGAGAAAAACTGTTGAGATGAGGTGATATGTAAAAAAATTGTACAAAAATGCATTTTTGATCGTTGAAATGTTGGCGAACATCTCACCTACTTTTTAATTGAATTTTTTTATGAAACTTCATGGATATGATATTGATAGTGAGAACATCATACCCATGAAGTTTCATCAGAAAATTCAATCAATAAAGAGGCTGGCGCCGACCCAACTTTTCAACGGCTGAAAATGCATATTTATATCATTTTTTTACATAACACCTCATCCTAACGGTTTTTTTGACGAAAAAAATTGGAGATGATCTTCGCAACGTGGAGTTCATATCCATGAAGTTACATCAAAAAATTCATTTTTTACTATTTCAAAAAATGGTATGTACCGGGGTCTGTACCATAAGGAGTCCTTACAGGAGTCCTTACAGGAGACTTCATGATATATATATATATATATATTGTGTTGTTACAGTATATAAATGATTTGGTTATACATATATTGCTATGAAATGATATATTTATGTATATCTATATCTCTAGTGCTATCCAGGGAGGTTGCGCGTTGTGGGTGAATCCCCTAACTTGAGGATCAGGGAGAGTATATCCCCAGGACATATCGTCTCGCATATGGATTCGATAATGATTCCACTTTCAGGAGAGAATATGACCGCCTCCACCGTTTAGTATTTCTACCATGATCATGAGTGAGTCTAACTTGATACCGGGGTTAAGTTGAGCATACCCGTATGATGATGGCACTTTGAGACTGCATCCTCGAGTTATTGCTTAGTGGGATGGTTATTATACTTATGATTGGGATATATGTATAAATATACTTATTGCGTATAGTATATTTCACATATATGAAGACGTGAGATGATATAATTTAGACTTGTGTAAAGTGTAGATGAATAAGATTTTATTCTCCTTCCAGGATATTTTTATCCGGATTCAAACTGTGATTCGTATATTAAAGTGAGAATTATATATACGGGATTTTATATACTAAGGTGAAAATAGTATTTTAAACTAGTGAAAGTTTCGGAATATGAACGATATATATATATATATATATATATATATATATATATATATGGTTATATAAATTAAAGCTTATGTGATAGGTTACGGTACTACCTATATGATATCACGTCGGGTAAGTGATAATTATGAGAATTCATAGGATGGGTGAAAGAGATTAGTTAGACAGAGTAGCTTAACTAGGTTGTTTAAAATGTATGCGATAGGTGTGCACTATTAGAGTAGGGGTGAGGTGTATCTCATGAGAGTGCGATTATAGTTTAAATATGAGACGTTTCATATTTTAAAAATATGGCCTTTGATGCACTTGTTAAATATTTTCAAAACTCGGGCTCTGACCTGTTTCTTTATTTTCCCTCTCTCTTGCTATATATATGTATATATTAGGTGTCCAGACACTGGGATGCCTGGATGGTGATTCTTTCGACTCAGACATTGCTCCAGCAACCGTGGGTGCTAGCAGGTTTATTTTAGATGCTCTTATCCTTGTGATCTAGATTGGAGGTATTGTAGAAACATTCACGCGGATAGCCCAACTGTATTCATTTATTCTTTTATCGCATTTTAGGTTGCGGCATTTCGATTTGGTTGTATTATGTTGTACCAAGAGTTCGGTTACCTTATTTCATTTCAGTTGTGGTATATAGACTGTGTGATTATTTTACTTGGTTGGTTTGATTAAAAAGATTAGTTAAATAAAAATTTGACGGCAGCCTAATAAGTTATTAGTAATTAAATTTGTTTTCGATAGTGATGCTAAGAATGAACCATATGAGATTCCTATTTTAATCTGGTATAGGATTAATCACCTGATATTTTATTAGGCGGAGTGTCACAGATGGTATTAAAGCATCAGATTCTAGTTTCCTTAGGAATCTGTGCGGACATACTATGCTTTCAGCGTTTCTTTCTATTTGAGATAGAGCCTTATTAATAGGATTTTTTATTCCTATTGTGAGATTTCGTTCCCCTGCTTTTATGTAAGATTATAGTAACTCTTTTGCACGCTTGGGTGAGATTTGTGTGCTGATCGATGAAGGGCGACTAGGGAAGTCCGTTATGAGGGCAGCAGGAGGCGGGGCTTAACTGGAGTTGTAAATTGAATTCGGGGACGAGGACCATAGTTTTGGTCACTCCCTTTGTGGCATCGGCATGTATGGATGCAACGACTGCTAGAGTGTAGTAGTTATATTTATCCACGTACCGCTATAATAGAGAGTGGTGATAAACGTGAATTACCCAGTGAAGTTAAATTGGGAAAAGTCTGAAAGGTCTTTGATAAGGACCATACGTTGAAGTTTAATTTATGCAAAGGAAGTGTAGCGTTATTCAACGGAAGTAGAAGTCTTAGAATCTTTGGCTTAGAGCAGGGTATATATGAAAATTTGAGTAAAAAAATTTCACTCGTTAGAGTAATGTTATAATGGTGGGAAAGGTGGTCACCATATTTAGGGGAGAATAATGTTTTGCTCATAAATGAATCTTATAGATGGCTTTAACCATGAGTTCCTTTAATTTATCAGAAATGAAGAGAATGTAGTTTCTGAAATTTCTCACATGAGGATTGGTCCGGGGTCGATAGTGAACAAGGAGTTATATGGATAAGTGAACTATATACCTGATAAGGTAGGTACAATGAAGAGATAGTCCTTCACTGGAATGATATTCTCACTAGTAAGTGTTGCTAACACTTATGGAGATTTTACTCGGATTTTTTATGAATATGAGGGGAATGTCGTGCCACTTATACTGGGAATCTTAACACTTCCATGAGAGTGGAGCTGGATGAGTTGAAGAATTAAGTCCAAAGGTAAAGACTGGAATTGTTTGTGTTCATGAGACCCCACGGGTAGAAATTCGCCCGAGGATTCATTGAAACAGGGTTGTTGAGTCCGATAGCGTGTTTACTTTTAGTCAGAGGATCTAAGGGAACTATGAGGGTGATTTTCAGGATCGAGGATATATATTCCAAGATAAAAATAACCTTAACATGGTCAGGGGGGCTATAGATGGGGAATATAGTGATGTGGAGCATACAACCGCATGTTTTGATCTTTCCCGGTAGGAGTTAAAGGATAAGAGTAGGGTGTCTAGATGGGGCATTTATTAAAGTAGTTTTTGGTTCGTTTAAGACAGGTGTACTATGTATGGGAACCATTTAGAGCATCCAGAGTGATTGGCAAAGTTATTATTATGAGTTTTACCTCGGATGAAGGAGGTATATTTTTTATGGCAAGATTGAGTCATAATATTTTGTTAGCCCTAGATTCGTGTGTGTGATTCGAGTTTATTGGTAGTATCGGTAATATTATAAAGGGTATATCTACATGTTTTTTCACGATAGCGGGGTCCCATTTTTCTTCATTCGTTATGGAAGCCAGTGTTGGTATTTTGAGCTTATATTTGGTTTGCACTGCTCATTTTGTGTGTGTTATACGAGTATAGTACTATTCTAAGTATAATATATTCTTGTATGATCAGATCGATAGTGGGCAAATGATTATAAGGCTATCGTATTCGCGGTTCCAGGGTGGAACTAGTTGTTTGGGGATATCTCACCTGTATACGGGTTGAGCTCGTCTTTATTATATGTTTAGATGGAACTCCAATGAGTAGATGTTTCATTATCATAATTTTAGTGCATGGGGACCTTATAAATGTGATTTAAGGTACACATGATTTATTGTTAAGCTTTAAGTTTAAGCTCGTTATTATTCACGCAAATGACTTCGTGTTAGTACAAGCGCTTTATGGTTTGGCTCCTTAAGAGAAGTAAGTGTCCTGACCATATTTTGTTGGTAGATGGGACGGGAATATCCCGGTTACATATTTTAAGCTAACAGACATCCACGACTGACAAAGTTAAGTAGTAGTATATTGAAGGGGCTCCTTGTTTGGATTTCTCTTGCGAGACACTCCACGCATGAACCTTAATGACGTTGGGAGTGGAGAGATGTTATTATATGCAAGGATGTTAGTTTTGATGATAAATTAGATGAGAGTCATGTGATGATTAGGGGTTAATGGATATGGAAGTTCCGTGGAAACGCACTAAAATGTTTCTCTCACCGTAAGTAAATGGGGGAGGTAAGGTTAAGGCAGTTGATTTGAGGCTTATAGCCATGCCGTGATTAGGAGGCTAATTCTGAGCTAACATGTTTATGTATGATGATTGTAACACTTGTGTAGAGTATAGGAACCTCGATTAGTTAGACCATTTCATCGAAATGGACGGACATAGAGGTAGAAGAGCATTTTTGTGTATACGAGGTAGGATTTTGGAAGTCCTGACTGTGTGCCTTAGGCCGTTATATATTGATGACCGACGAGGCGAGGTAGTAGTGTAATGGGAGGGTTCCTTGTTTGGATTTATCTTTACGAGATGTCCCATGCATGAAACTGAGCTAATGCGGGAGTTAGGAAAGGTTTTGGCCGCTAAGGATATAGTTAGTATAGTACTCATTTTACGTGTGTAGGAAAACACACCGATCCTAGAGTATCATGATGAAAATCCAGTGGGGCCGATAACACTGAAATAGTGAGATTGTAGTGGGTTAACCACGAGAAGATTTGTGGATTAACCTTAAAAAGGATTAAATTTCCAAGTATAGGAAGAATGGAATATCGAGTAATTCGGGTTGAGAGCACTCAAGTGTTAGCACCAGGCTGAGAAAGTGAGGCTCATTTTTAGAGAATGTGTTACCTATGTGACGTTTGCAATAGTTGTCCAGATATGCACGGGTTATAGGGTGTGTGCACACCTTGGTAAGTTGATTTTATAAATATTGTCCGAAATAGAGGGGGCGTAGTACATAAAGATGAAGATTATGCTTTGGGGCAGTTATAAATGGATTTGGAATGTGTTGGATGGAATGTCGTAGGAGGTACACAATAATCAAATTATATAGGTGCAACGAGAGTTAGCACACCTAAGATAAGCAATAAGACTGACAGGAGTAGTCAAGCGCTAGTGTAGTTTCCTTTTTGAGGAAAATTCAATGTCATGATGTAGACGAATGGACGCCTAGAGTAGCGGTTTTCCAATGGGATCGATGCGCTAGAGCAGTGATTATAGCCTCATTATCTCTAAATGCAGTTATAAAAGAACTAGATACAATGTGTCGTTGTTAGAGTTAACCTTACGACCGAGGTAGTTCTTTCACATGTAGAGATTTAGTCAAGCTTGTTATTAAGCTACCGAGTTAGAGTATAAGCCTTGAAATAGGTGGATACCGTGAACGAGTATATGGTAGGGTACTATTGTGTTAGTACCATTCGACTTCTGGGTACAGGTCGTATATGAATTTTGAGGACGAAATTCCTTTGTAGGGGGTGTAATACCCCGTACTTTTATAGATCTTTAAATTACGTAAGTGGGCGTAATGTGGTAATTAGAAGAAATTACTGTGAAGAGTAATTTTTGAATTTATGAGTGTTAGATTATTATTGAGGTGTGTTACATTTAGTTTTGGGACAAAGTAAATGATTCGGAATATTTTTATGTCATGTCGCAGTTGGGTTAAGTGACGAGTGATAGTTTATGTTGTAGAAAACACGTGTTGAGAAATGTTGGGTCTAATTAGTGAATTTTAGTTAAGTGACTCGTATGGAGATTTTGAGTGCATGATTGGTTTCGAAATGGCCGAGATAGTCAAAATAGAGTATCCGGGGGTAATGTTTGGGTTCTGGGGACTTTTGGACTAGTAGGGACTCGTAATTAAGTAAACGAGCCATTTTTGGGTTTAATAAGGATATAAACTCATTTTCTATCTTATAAGGAACGAGAGAGAGAGAGAGAGAGAGAGAGAGAGAGAGAGAGAGAGAGAGAGAGAGAGAGGAAATAAAAGAGAGAGAAAAATAAGGAAATAAAGGAAGAAGGAAAAGGGAGAGAGAAGAGGGTATTACGGGCAAACTCCGCGGGATTCAACTCGAGGTCGTCGAATTTTATCCACGAGGCAATTGTTTACTTTATTTACTTAATTGAGTGTGTGTATCTCATATTATATTTGGTAAACTATATGATTTTTGGGTTAAACCCCTTGAAATAAATTTGGGATTGATTTTGAGTTTACAAATTAATGTATTGTTAACTCTTGATGACTTCTAGTGTTAAACCCATGTTAATGGTGTGTATAAACGGTTAGAAATGGCAAGAAATTATAAAAGAGAGTTTAATTGGGTTTAGGGTTTAAATCCAAGACAAATTACTCTATCCCATAAAATAATTGATGTGTTAGTTATTAATCAGTGTTAGGATTATTATATTGTTGTTGGTCGAGATTAGAAACCACAAAAATGAAATCGCTCGAACTGTCAACTCCGAACAGGGTAAATCGATTCGTATAGGAAGACTTGTAGGACTGTCTCAGGTCGAATCTCTTCGCATTGGGGCGAATCGATTCTCCTTAGCAGGTCATGAAAGTTTTTCTTCCTTAAGTGTAGGGGGAGTTAAATTATAAATTGGACATTAATGTAGGGGAGACTAGATGTGATATTAGGACTCCTAGATAATGGAATTGAGGGTGAGTAAACCTTGGGATGAAAGAGGGAACCTTGGATTAGTTAAGGGAACAATCCGGGTATGGACCTAATGAATGGTGAGGAGGCGTAATATTCGAGAGAGGTCTTCGGCAAGTGTGTATACATATATTTATGCGGTTAAAATAAATATGGGTCAATTGCACTTGAGTAAATCCTAGGGTGCGAGTAGGATGGAATTCATGATATGGGCTAAAGAAGTTTTAGAGGCTATTTGGTACTTATATTGACAACTATTATTATAGGTGATGAGATACCTATGGAATTAAAATAAGTTGCATGTATACTTATTTAATTATTACGAATCGGTATATTCGGGTTTATGTATAAATCCTTAAAAGTGATTAAGGTGTGAGTTAAATCTTAAGTAAGTGAATACTTATAGGTTTAGTATTTTAAGCGTGTGAATATTTATATACTATAACGAATGGGAAAATTCGGGATTTTTTTGCTATCGCTATAAGATTTCGGCAATTATAGACAGGGAATATTGAGAAATGATATATATATATATATATATATATATACGGGTGTTGTTACAGTATATATATGATTTGGTTATAAATATATCGGTTTGTGAAGGATATATTTATTTATACCTATATCTCTAGTGCTATCCAGGGAGGTTGCGCGATGTGGGTGAATCCCCTAGCATGAGGAGCAGGGAGAGTATATCTTCAGGTCATATCGTCCCGCATATGGGTGCGATAATGATTACACTTTCAGAAGGGAACAAATAGAACCGCCTCCACCGTTTAGTATTTCTACCATGATCATGAGTGAGTCTGACTTGGTACCGGGGTTAAGTTGAGCATACCCGGATGATGATGGCACTCTGAGACTGCATCCTCGAGTTATAGGTCGGTGGAATGGTTATTATACTTATTATTGTGATATTGGTATAATTATACTTATTGTGTATAGTATATTGCACGCATATGAAGATGTGAAATCTTATAATTTAGACTTTTGTAAAGTGTAGATGAATAAGATTTTATTCTCCTTTCAGGAGATTTTTATCCGGATTTAAACTATGATTCATGTATTAAAGTCAGAATTATATATACGGGATTTTATATACTAAGGTGAAAATGGTATTTTAAACTAGTGAAAGTTTATGAATATGAATGGTATATATATATATATAATAGATGGTTATATAAATTAAAGCTTATGTCATAGTTTACGGTATTACCTATATGATATCACGCCGAGTAAGTGATAATTATTAGAATTCAGAGGATAGGTGAAAGAGATTAGTTATGCATGGTAGCTTAACTAGGTTGTTTAAAATGTATGCGATATGTGTGCACTATTAGAGGAGGGGTGAGGTGTATCTCACGAGAGTGCGATACCAGTTTAAATATGAGTGATTTAATATTTTAAAAATATGGCGTTTGACGCACTTGCTAAATATTTTCAAAACTCGGGCTCTGACTTGTTTCTTTTTTTCCCTCTCTCTTGCTATATATATATATATATATATATATATTCGGTGTACAGACACACGGACGCCTGGGTGATGATTATTTCGAGTCAGACGTTATTGCAACAGCTGTTGATGCAAGCAGGTTTGTTTTAGACGCTTATATCCTTGTGAGCTAGATAGGAGGTATTGTAGAAACACTCGGGTGGATAGCCCAATTGTATTAATTTATTCTTTTAACGCATTTTAGGTTGCGGCATTTTGATTTTGTTGTATTATGTTGTACCGACAGTTCGGTTACCTTATTTCATTTCAGTTGTGGTATATAAAATGTGTGATTATTTTACTTGGTTGGTTTGATTAAAAAGATTAGTTAAATAAATATTTGATGCCAGCCTAATAAGTTATTAGTAATTAAATGGGTTTTCGACAGTGATGCTAAGAATGAAACATATGAGATTCTTGTTTTAATCTGGTGTATGATTGATCACCCGATATTTTATTAGGCGAGGTGTCACATTTTATGAACAATTTTTTAATAAAAAAACATATAACAAGTTTTTTTAAGCTAGAAAATATTTTTTTATTGAAAATTTTATTAAAATTATTAAGTTTGACAAAACTAACAGTTATAAAGTTTTTTATGTTTTACAAAACTAACCATTATAAATACATGTTATACCTCTAATACAATACTATTACAAGTGTAAATGCAAATTAATACCTGAATTCTCTCTCCTCAATTGTAATTAGAATAATGATATGAGTACAAAAATCTCCCCCAAAACCTCTCCCAAATCTGATGTGGATTCCACTAACTCTCTTACCTGCCTATTAAATATTGTCTTGTGTTATGGGGTCCCGCCAGAGCACTCAATTAATTACTTTAATTACTTTTTGGGAGAGTTTTGAAAGAATTATTTGGGACTCATAGCACCACTCTTGTAATTAAAGTTTGGGTTACCAAAAGTCTCTTTTGTGGTCTTGAGTAACTAAAAGGTCGCTCCAAATATCTAGGGCCACATCCGGTGCTCTTTCTCCCTTTAAATTCTCCAAAAGGTCTATTATTGACATCGTTTTTCTACTATTTTTTAGTTTTTTGTTTTCTTATTTAGATAGCATAGCGAATATTCCTGTAATGCGTTGACTGAAAACCACTTTCTCCTCCTACTTTGGTGCTAATATAGAGGATAGTTTTATGGATATTGATGTTTTATTTTAAAGAATTTTGATGATTAATGTATATGGTTATGGTATGTATATATGTTGGGAGACATGCGAGAAGGATGTAAGGTTCAAAGTGTTGTATTCTGGGATTTGTCACACTGACCTTCATTATGCCAGGAACGATTGGGTATTCCCCACCTTTCCTCATCTACATGGGTAAGCTATATCAGAAGTCATCCTCTTCTTATTTTTCTCTCTCTGTTTTTTTTTCTTTGTTCTTTTTTAACTCGCGCTTGTAACATATTATTATATCGAATGCCAACATAATTCTCGATTGTCATGTTCATAATTCCTAGATGTGCAACCATTAGTAGAATTTATAGAATCATGCTAATATTTTTGTATTATATTTATGATACTAGCTAAATGTACAAAATTTTCACTCATATCCATTCTTAAAATTGGAGCCTCTTATATTATATAAATAAAAGAATCCATGTTACAATAGCATTTCTCTTCGAAAATAATTTTAGAGACGTTTAATCCTAAGTAGTTGATGTGAAAATATTTTATTAAGAAAAAATTTATTTTTAACACTTCAATGTTTAGTTTATCATTGATACGAACTTCAAACGTATTTTGTATTTTAATCAATGAAAATATTTTATTAGAATATGAACATTTTTGAAAGAACATTTTTTTAAACTAAAGTGTCAAAATCCTATTTTTTTATTAAACATAAAAAAGGTTGGACTATGAGCATTTCCAATGCTAATGTGAATCGAAAGATTGTGAATTATCACGTAAGATTTATATGAGTGCGAAAAACCTCTTCAATGGAATCCTATGTGATATATGTGAAAACATGATGAATATTCATAATTTGAAAGAGCATTTGTAGATATAGAGAGTCATTTTCATAATTTAAACGATCATGATATAATTACTTATTTTGTACTATCCAGATATAATAGAAGTTCAGTTATAGATATTTGCATTAAAAAATTACAATTTGTAAATTAATACTTTAATCCTATTCACTCACTCCCCTCAGTAAAAAGCACATACTTGATGCTCGCATAGTCTTCAAAATCGCACTCAACTTGACCGACCAACTACCAATTTTTTTTCCAAATTATACAAATTAAAAAGACCACTTAGACATGGATCTTATGTTTCAATAATTTTTAATATATATATATATATATATATATATATATATATGTGTGTGTGTGTGTGTGTGTGTGTGTGTGTGTGTGTGTTCTATAAATTTTTTAATTCTCCTTAATTCATCGTTAAATGTTCTCTTTTTTGCATTGCAATTTTACATGCAAGTATTTGTTTGGCATCAAATATTCTATTAATGAATTATATATAATCGTTATCCTTTTATTAATTGTTCTGTATTAAGAGCATGTATCACATAATGTGAAATAGGTATTTTAGCATTGTATATTTACCTCCATTTTTATAAGTATGTTTGCATTGTATTGTATAATAAGAACTGCAAAGCATCCATGCATCGCGCGGGACAAAAAACTAGTTTTATTAAGTTTGAACAACTATATGAGTTTGAACAGTTATGAAGTCCGTAAAGTTTGAACATTTAAATTAAATTTCCTTTGAGTTGGGGATTCCAGCAAAGAAATGTGTTTTCTCTGACATGTGGGTCAAAGGCGGTTTTTGTTGTTTGCTAATTGATGTTATCAAAATGCACACAACAGTGTCGCATTGACTAGTCCAATTATGTTCTGCACCAAATCCGTGAAAAAGCATCCACATATGAACATCTCTCTCTCTCTCTATATATATATATATATATATATTATACCTCTAATACGATAAATTAGAGGTATAAATCGCATTTAATATATTCATAATCTTTATGTATATGAATATTATACAATCTATATTATAACTTTCATTTTTAGTCCTTAATCCCCTCGTATCTCCAACTCTTCGTTCCTGGAAATCCAACAATTCTACTTCCAAAATGACCATTGATGGTTCTACTTCCAAAACCATTTCATCTGACTAATATCAGCCCAAAATCTCATTCGTCCTTTTAAACTCATCAACAATCAAGTCACACTGAAACCACTAAGAAATGTCGTTTCACGGCAAGAATATGGTATTCCTATATAGGTATCTATTTTTTTTTCATTTATATCCTTTTTTGCATATATGTTTTATAGTCTTATGTTTTATGAATTGTTTTTTAATTTTGGGATTAGACTCTCTCTCTCTCCCAAATTAGGGTTGCATGGCAGCCACCACGTACAAGCCCAATTAAGAAGAACCAAAGCCTCCTGATCCTCCATGTGCTTGGAATAAATGATTCGCTAGTATCTTGAAAACTAATCTAATACCTGAAGAAATCCCTCTCATCAATATCTCGTCTTATAAAGGGGAACCGGCGATCAAATTCACTCATGAGGACATCAATAAACTTGCTGAACCATTCAAACTATCCATTATCGGTAAGTTCTCCCATAGGAGACCTCCTCTTGAGTCCATAAGAAAAACCCTTCAAACAATGAACTTAAAGGCTGAGTTTCATGTTAGGCTTTTGTATCAGAAACATATAATCATCAGATTGTTCAATGAGAAAGACTTCATAAGACTTTGGTTATGAAACCAATGGTTTATAGGTAGACTTCCTATGAGGACCTTTAAATGGTCTCCAGACTTCAGACCAGATAAAGAAAGTGCTATTGTAACAATTTGGATATCCTTCCCCTCTCTCCCCATCCATTTCTTCTCAAAAAATGTCTATAGCCCAGGTTGTTGGTAAACCTCTTAAGCTAGACAGTTCCACAGCCACGATTAACAGACCAAGTATAGCAAGGGTTTGCATAGAATTTGATCTTCTAGGGAAGAAACCAGATCGTGTGTGGGTTGGATGTGGCCAAGAAGGATTTTGGCAAAAGATAGATTATGAAGACATGCCTCAACACTGTATTGATTGTTACAAACTTGGACATGACAAGGAAAGTTGTATTCTTTCAAAACCAAAAAACAATCAAGATTCCCTCAAGATTTATAACAACCCTCAACCTCCTTCCAAAAACCTCGTTTCCAAAGCCCCTGCCCAACCAAAAACAAACCAAACCTATGTTATTAAAACCATTCCCACTCCTCATCCTTCTGTGATAATCCAAGGTGAAAACTCAAAAAAAGCAAAAACCACTTCTTCTGAACCTGACCCTCCAAATATGATAACAGAAGACTATAATCTCACTACTAAAGGCAATTCACCAAAAAATACCTTCCCCACCACAGATACTTTACCACAAATCTCTCAAACACCTGTCCAAAAAACTCCCATAAACTCTCCAATAGCCCTTGAAAACACCTCACAAAATTCTCTTCCCTCCCCCCAACCTACACATAAAGAAACTTACTACCAACTTACCTATGATCAAGTCCAAGTAGAGGAAATTATCAATACAACGCTTTTGGAAAATATGCCTTTATCTCCAAGAGGTACTAAGTTCACTGTCAGAGCTAAATCAGACCTCCACCAACCTCTGGGAGAATCTGATAATGAAGCAGATCAGGAGGTTACTCCCCCTCAAGTAGAGGAACTCATAGCCTTTTCAAAGAGCCTAAATGGAGATAGTAATACAGCCCAAAACAAGAAGTCCATTAGCAAAAAATATCCAGGAGACCCAATGTTTAAAAGAAGTACAAGAGCTTCATCAAAAATCTCTCAAGGTATTGCTCAAATCCCTCCTCAATGATTAATTTCATGCTATGAAATATTAGAGGGCTCTCAAACATGCCCTCAAAAAGAAGGCTAAAATATCTTTGCAAGATCCACCAATTACCTTTTTTTGCTATCTTAGAACCCAAATCAAAACCAAATAAGTTGGAAGACCTGAGAAGAATTTTAAATTTTGAAGGCTGCATTCAAAATTCAAACAACAAAATTTGGTTCCTCTGGAGATATGGGATCAACTGTGATCTTCTATTAAATGCAGATTAAACAATTATGGTGAAAATTTTCCACCCTCATTTTCCCATAGAAGTTTTTATCTCCATAGTTTATGCCAAATGCAAAAGAAATGATCGAAAGCCTTTATGGAATAACCTTAACCAGCATAGAATGTACACTAATTCCAAACCTTGGTTAGTGATGGGATACTTCAATGTGGT
Source organism: Sambucus nigra (assembly GCA_949130495.1). Classification (NCBI taxonomy): domain Eukaryota; kingdom Viridiplantae; phylum Streptophyta; class Magnoliopsida; order Dipsacales; family Adoxaceae; genus Sambucus; species Sambucus nigra. The sequence goes on from OX422220.1 coordinate 40,055,846, forward strand.
CACAAAAAGTGAAGAAAAGTGTGGGGGAAATGCATTAGATTTTAATGCCACAGAGATTTCAACAATTTCATCATCAACTCCTCACTCTTGGAGATTGCCTTTAATGGTACAAAATTTACTTGGCATAATAATAGGGACCATAACAAAATCTGGGCTAGACTAGATAGAGGATTGGCCTCTATAGAATGGAATAAATGCCTTCCCTAAATTCTCCCTAACCCACCTCAACAAAACTTGTTCAGATCATACCCCTCTCCTTTTCTCCATCATCACTTATCAAGACTCCACCCCCAAACCTTTCAAGTTTCAGAACATGTGGTGTAACCACAAATATATCTATGACATTATTGAATCCTCTTGGAACACTGAGTTATTGGGAAATCCTCTCAAAAAAATTTCTTCTAAGCTTCAGAGATTGAAATCAGATCTGAGTAAGTGGAATAAGAATTGCTTCAAAAATGTTTTTGAGGAGATTCAAAAACTCAAGTTTGAAGTTCTTCAACTAGAGTGCCTCTATGAAAATTACCCTACCGCAACAAACAGATCCAATTTGGCCAAAACCAAAGCAGACCTGTTTATAGCTCTAAGTAAGGAAGAAGATTTTGGGGCTCAAAAAATGAAAGGGAAGTGGATATTAGAGGGCGAGTCTAACACAAAATTGTTCCATTCCTCAATTAAAGCTAGAAGAAATCATCAAATGATTCACAAGGTCAAAGACAGTGATGGATGTTGGTTAGATAAAGAAGTAGATATCAAAGAAGCTTTCGTGTCTCACTTCGAATCAACTTTTACAGGTTGTGAAATTAAGGGGGAAGATATAATTCTTGATATTCTTGAAAACTCTATTTCTCCTATACAAACAAAGATGCTTGATGATATGCTAAAGGAAGAGGAAATATGGAAATCCATACAAAGCCTAAATGAAGATAGCAGTGCAGCACCTGATGGATTCCATGGAATTTTCTATAAAAAAAATTGGCCTATAATAAAGTCTGACCTCATAAATGTTATTTCCTATTTTTTTGCAGGAGGTGATGTTCCTAAAAGTTGGACAAGTACCCTTATCATGTTGATTCCTAAATCTAGTAAGCCTGGCTCATGCTCAGGCTATAGACCAATCGGTTTGTGTAATTTCTGTTTCAAGATCAATACTAAAATCGTGGCAGCCAGACTGGTAGAAATCCTTCCTCTAATCATTGGTCCCTCTCAATCAGGCTTTATTAAAGGAAGACAAATCACTGATAACATTCTGTTGGCCCAAGATTTGATGCAATCTATTGGCAAAAAGGCTTTTGGTTCTAATGTAGTGATCAAACTGGACCTTTCAAAAGCATATGATAGAGTCTCTTGGCTATTCCTCATCAAAACTCAAAGGAAGCTTGGTTTTTCTGAAATTTGGATAGACGGGATTTGGAGAATTATTTCCATTAACTAGTTCTCAACTCTTGTTAATGGGCAATCCACTAGGTTTTTTAAATCTTCCAGTGGTTTAAAACAAGGAGACCCCCTTTCTCCTGGCCTCTTTGTTCTTGTAGATGAATCTCTAAACAAAGGCCTTCAAAATGTGATTCTTAAAGGCTTAGTTAAACCTTTTTCCCTCCCTAGAAACAACCCCATCATTAGTAATCTTAGTTTTGCAGATGACACCATCCTTTTTTGTAATGGCAGCCCAAACAGTCTCAAAAATCTCATTAATTTTTTGAAAAGTTTTGAAAAAGCTTCTAGAGAAGTTATTAACTTCTCTAAGAGTAGTTTTACTGTCCATCATTCTGTGGCTCTCAATAGGGTTAGATCCATATCTAAAATTACAAACCTTTTCTACAAAAAATACCCTCTGAATTATTTAGGTTGTCCAATTTTCTATGGGAGAAGCAAGCATCAATACTTTGAAGACCTTATCCATAAAATCAGATCCAAACTTTCAACTTGGAAAACAAAATTCCTTTTTCCAGCTGGTAGGAAAAATCTCATCAATTCTGTCCTATCCTCTATTCCAGTTCACACAATTTTAGCCCTTAAACCTCCAAAAAAAACCTTTTCCATATCCAAACCATATTTAGTTAATTCTTTTGGGGATCCTCTAAAGAATATGGTACTAAACATCAATGGATCAAATGGAAAAATCTCTGCCTCCCTACTGATGAAGGGGATCTAGGTTTCAAACTCTTAGAAGATTTATATAAAGTCCACAGTTCTAAAATTTGGTGGAATCTCAGAATGAACCACAATCTTTGGTCAGAATACTACTGGTCCATACACAAGTCTCATAATAATATTGGTAATTCTCAAATTCAGAAAAGATTGTCAGCTATATCAGATTTATCAGACAATAATTCCAAGCTTATAGAAGGAAAATTAATCTGGACTGCGAAATCAGATGGTATTTTTCCCTTAAATTCAGCATGGAATCTCTTAAGAACTACAAAAGCTTCATCTTTGATGTGAAAATTCATGTGGAATCAAGCCCATCCTCTCAAAATTTCCTTATTCATTTGGAAATGCTATCATCAGATTGTTCCTCTCGATGGGAAAATTCAAGAATTGGGCATTCACTTAGCCTCTACCTGCTCCTGTTGCCTTAATGATGAAGAATACTTTGATCATTTATTTTTGAAAGGTCCTATAGCCAGGCATACTTGGTCCTTTTTTCTAATATTTTTGGTCTGCAGATCTCTTTTCTCTCTTTGAAGATTATGCTGATGTCTTGGTGGCTAAGGAAATCTTCTCTTGACTTTATTCAACATCTCCTCCTACTCATCCCTGGTATCATATTATGGGAAATTTAGAAGCACAGGAACAACAGTAGATATGAAGGAGAAGTTATGAATCAGAATAATATTATCTCCCAAGTCATTGAAATGGCTGCATCTTTATGCTCCTCTAGATCTTTCTCTTCATACGATCACAATTTTGAACATATTTCCTGCATGTTCAAGATCCACATAGAAAAGCAAAAAATTCCTAAATTCATCCTTCTCAAGTGGCAATTTCCAAGCTCAGATGTATTCAAGCTAAACACATATGGATCTTCTTTTGGAAATTCAGGATTAGCGGGCTCAGGAGGTATCATCAGAGATCATCAAGGGAGATTTATTCATTCTTTCTCTTCTCATGAAGGCATTTGCTCAAACAATAAAGCTTAATGCATTGCAATTTTGAGAGGATTAAGGCTTTGTCAATCTCTTAATATCTCCCCAGTTCTTGTGGAAGTAGACTCGAAATTGATTATTGACTCTCTGAATGGTCTTATTAAAGATCCTCCTTGGTCTATTATTGAAATTATCTCAGAAATTAGAAATCTCCAACTTCCTTCTGTCAGATTTACTCACTCTTGGAGAGAAACTAATCAGGTGGCTGACATACTTGCCAAATAGGGAGCCCAATCTAATTCCATATCTTTCTTTTCTCATTTTTTAGATCTTCCAAAATTAGCAAAAGGAAGTTATAGATTAGATCTCTTAGGAATTCCATCTATAAAGATGTTCAAATAATTTTTTATTTTTTATTTTTTATTTTTTTTCATCTTCTAAGCTTTCTCTATCTTATTCAAGCCACCATGGTAAGGCTTTTCTACTTTTATTCTAATAAATCTGGGATTATTCAAAAAAAAGTTTTTTAATTTTGGGTATCATGGGGTATTATGTGCTTTTGATTGCGATTGATGCTCTTTGAAAATGCTGGTGCATGTTGAGAGGGTGGAGGAGGCTATTAGAAGACCTTATTGGAATGGAAGGACCATTTCTTAAGGCATAATGTGTCCCATTTGCTGGTCTTGCAATTTTTTTATGGCCTTTAGTTGATGTGGGAGCTGTGATTGATTCTTTCTTCTCCATCTTCTTCCTTGGGATCTACAGTGGGGCTATCGTCCACTAGGTTCACCAAAATTCTTCCGGCGCAAATTATGGGATACAAAACTTTCACTTGCTTTCTCTGTGTAAGTTAATCTCTATTGGGTCTTTTTTAAGGTGATTAAAAATGTATCCTTCCTCGTTATTTTTACTAATTCAACTATTTTTACTATTTATATATATATCAAGGTTCTATAAAACACGGGGTGTGATCGAGGCATGGAGGCCAAGCCTTAAGCCTTAGAAGCCTAGGCGGGCCTTAGGCGTAAAAAGGCGTGAAAAGGCATTTAGTCCTTCTTAATATATTTTTATATTTTTTAACCATAACAAGTCTATGAAAATACTAAAGTTCTACATATCATAAAAATATGTCTGAATATATGCAAATTAAAATACTATTTTATTATTTTGGATGAGATAATGGCCCAGTTTGTAAAAAAAATCTTTCAAAAGTGATATCGTTTCACTAAAGCATTGTTGTTTTTAGAAAAAAGTGTGCCTTAAGGGTTTTACCAAGAATAAGGCGTAAAAAGCTTAAGGCGGGGCATTTCTTCCAAGCCTCAAGCCTAGGAGGGTTTTTAGAAGAGTGATATATACATATATAAACTAATTTTTTATGAATATATATATAAAAACTCTTAAATAACAACAAAAAAAATTATTTTTAAAATATTTTTTATAAATATTGTGGGTACCCGGATTTGCCATCATGGGCCCGGACGAGTAGCCTAATAAAAATGGCTTAAAGTCCGAACCCCTCGCACCTTAACTAAATTCAGTTATGACTTAGTCTTCTCCTATAATCTCGTATAGAGATATTTCAGGAGAGAAAGATGGACGTGGGGGAGTCCAACACCCCCACTCCCCGAAGATAAACATATATATAATAAACCCAAAGCCTGGGGCAAGAGGCACGCGCTGTATTCTCTATAAAATGCTCCCCGGAGTACAAAGAAATAATTCTGACTACACCACCGTGGACGTAGGCATTCTTGCTGAACCACGTACATACTGTGTTGTGTGATTGGCATTTTATCTTCTTTATTTGCTTTGGTGATTGCGCTTTTCTTATTTATTTGTGTTGAAAATAATTGTCACCACAATTAGCGCCGTCTGTGGGAAACTTTATCTTCCCTAAGAAAGCCCACACCAACAAAGAAGTTTGAAATGTCTGGTCATAGCAGTAATGCCCCTCGGGTAGGAGATATATAAGAACAACCTGCTCCTCGTAGGATCAGATCTGAAGTTTGGCGTTCAGATCAGAGGGCTCGCCCAGAGAGGCCAACCTCAGAGGAGAGCCAAGGACCAGTAAAGTCCACACAAATATCCAGAATGATTGATGCCTATGAGGCAAGGCTCCAAGAGAAAAGGGAGTCCGCTAGCAAGCAAGAGGCTGAGAATGCTCGCCTCAAAAGGAAATTAGAAAGGATGGAGAAAGAGCTCCATCGCAGCACTAGGCGACGTCTATACCGCACTCCTAGCCCTCAAGCGAGCAAGTCTCGCAGCCGAGGAAGGAGCCCTAGGCGTGGATCCCAAAAGAGTGAGAAGCACGAGTCAAGCGATGACTCTCTCGAGCACAAGTGACCGGCTCACCGTTACAGGAGCCCAGCTCGCGCAATGAGAACATATGAAATTTGGTCCGAAGGGAGATGGACCAACACCCAGCACATCGCGGTGTAAGATTTACCAGGGAGCTTGCTAGACGAGCTCTCAAAACCCAGATGAAATCCCCTTTCTCAAGGGAGATAAAAGAAGAGGAATCCCCCAAGAAATTTGCTATTCCGAGATTCAAGATTTATGACGAAAAAACTAACCCCATTAATCACGTTAGGTAGTACAGGCAAGCCATGACTCTCTAGAACCATCGGGATTCACTGATGTGATGAATTTTTCCCTCAAGCCTCCATGACGTGGCGCAAGAATGGTTCGAGAGGCTCCTTCACACGTCTATCAGGAACTTTGAGTCCCTGGCCGATCTCTTTATGGCCCGCTTCATTACTACTGGCTCCCATCCCAAAAGGATAGATGCTTTACTAACAATGAAAAAGACGCCTCAATAGAGCCTCCGAGACTACACGAAGAGGTACTGGGAGTTGTTCAATGAGGTCGAGGACTGCCCGAAGCAGGTAGCAGTGGCCTCTTTCAAAATTGGGCTACCCAGCTCTTGCCTTCTGCACCAATCCCTGACTAAAAAAGAGTCCACCACCATCGATGACCTGATGGCTCGCATCGAGAAGTATGCCTAAGTGGAGGATGTGACCCACCTCAGCATAGGGGAAAATGGTGGAACTAATCTCGCTGTCAAAGGCAACGACAAAGCTGAGAACCATAAGAAAGAAGGTAAGAATGGGGGCAAGAATGGCTCCAAGAACGAAGGCAGGAACGATGTTTCAAAAGCATTTCAGGCCGTTAACACTGTCTTCAAAGAACCAATTTATAAGATTAGGGCGAAGATCAAAGACGAGCCATTTATTAAGTGTCCCAGAAAGATGGGAGGAGATACCTTAAAGAGAAATAACGCGTTGAGATGTACTTTTCATAAAGAGGGAGGACATAAGACTGAGCACTGCAAAGCTCTTAAGTCTCACCTCGAAGAGCTGGCCCAGTCTGGGCACCTAAACGAGTTTGTGGAGAAGAAGGCAAAGAAAGTTACTGCCAATGGAGAAACAAGAGCTGACAACGTACTCAAAGACGATGCTGGCCATGAATTTGCGGTAATTCATGGGGCATCTGATATGAGACAGATTCAGGGAAATTCAGCTCGGATGGAGGTAAAAGAGCTTACAGCAGTAATGCAAGCTTTTAGATCGATCCAGCAAAGACACAATCAGGAAAGCGTCGATGAGCAGATGACATCGACTATAGCAAACATATCGTGTTCACAGATGAAGATCTGGTGGGAGTGAGAACCACACATCATGACGCCTTGATCATTACGCTCAGGATAGCCAACTATGACGTCGACAAGTTTCTCATCGACCAAGGAAGCTCATCTGAGGTAATGTACCTCGACCTGTTCAGAAAATTAAAATTGAGCGTCATCGACCTGAAGGAAGACATTGTCCCTCTAGTTGGCTTCGCTGAAAAAGTGACTATTCCATTGGGAAAGATTATTCTACCAGTAAGGGAAGGAAGTATCTCCAAGATGATTGAGTTTCTGGTAGTCGACATTGACTCGCCATACCAAGCTATCCTTGGCAGAGGGTGGCTACATGCGATGAAGGCAGTCCCCTCGACCTACCATTAGAAACTCAAATATGTGATCGAGCGAGGAGTAATGGAGATCCATGGCGATCAAGCGATGGCAAGAAGGTGCTTTATAGCGTCCATCCGTCCAAGACCAGAGAAGAAAGCCGAAAAGCCCAATAATAAGGTCGAGGAACAAGAAGGTCTGATACCTTCAAAATAGCAGTTAAGGTACAGAAAACCCGAAGTGGAAGAGACCCGTCTCCTCCCCTCTGAGCGGGTCATCGATAACCTGGAGGAAGTAACAGCTGGTGGCAACGAGAAGGGCAGGATATTCTTTATTGGAGCTTCTCTTACGGATCAAGAAAAGAAGGAATTGACGATTCTGTTGAGGAGCGACGTAGACATTTTCACGTGGGAATCATACGAGCTGTCTGGAATTGATTCCAGTATGGTTTGTCATCGGTTGCATGTCGACCCCACTTTCAAACGTTTCACGCAGAAGGCACGACGAACTGCGCCCGAGAAGGCAAAAGCCGTAAAAAAGAAGTTGAAAAATTACTGGATGCAGGATCCATATGGGAGGTTCAATTCCCTAAATGGTTATCCAACCCAGTAGTAGTTCCAAAGAGTAACGAGAAATGGAGAGTCTGCATTGACTTCACTGACCTTAACAGGGCATGCCCTAAGGACAGTTTCCCTCTCCTAAAAATTGACCAATTGGTGGACGCCATAACAGCTCACGAAAGAATGAGTTTTCTGGATGCATATTCGGGGTATCATCAAATCCCTCTGTATGCACTAGACCAGGATAAGACAACATTCATCACCACCATCGAATTATACTGTTACAAAGTCATGCCCTTCGGGCTCAAAAACACAGGGGCAACCTACCAGCAACTGGTCATCAAGATATTCAAAGACCAAATGGGAGACACCATGGAAGTCTACATCGACAATATGCTCGTCAAAAGCAGGAACAAAGAAAACCGCCTCTCAGACCTATCAAGAACCTTCGAAATCCTCAGGAAATACTGAATGAAGCTCAATGCGAGCAAATGTTCTTTCGATGTCCAGTCAGGAAAGTTTCTTGGGTACTTGGTCAGTAAGAGAGGCGTCGAGGCTAATCCGGACTAGATCGATGTAATCAATAGGGGCAGCCCCCTCGCACAATACGGGACGTACAGAAGCTCATCGGCATGCTCACTACCTTGAACCATTTCATCTCGAAGTCCTCTGAGAAGTGTAAACCATTCTTCCAGCTCTTGAAGGGAAACAAGACAGTAGAATGGAATCAAGATTGCTAGCAATCATTAGACAAGCTCAAAGCTTACCTTAGCTCACCAACCATGCTTGACATACCTCATGAAAGAGATCCCTTGTACTTATATCTCCCCGTTTCCAACCACGCCGTCAGTTCTGCACTGGTGTGCGAGAAAGCAGGAATCTAGCACCCCATTTATTATGCAAGCAAGACCTTATTAGATGCCGAGCAGCGGTACCTACCACTAGAGAAGCTCGCCTTTGCACTCATAGTACCTTCCAGAAAGTTGAAGCACTACTTTGAAGATGACACTATCATCGTACTAACACCACACCCCCTTAAAGAAGTCCTACGGAAAGCGGATTTATTGAGCAGACTAACTAAATGATCGGTCAAGATCAGACGATTTGACATCCAATTTCAACCATGGTATGCAATCAAAGGGCAAGTCCTTGCTGATTTCATAGCCGAGTTCACAGGCGAGCAGCCTCTCGACCAACTTCAACCCATGAAGCAAAGAGAGAATCACGCAACAGATGGAGTTTGGCGATTATTTTTTGATGGAGCCTCCAACTTAAATGGGGCAGGAGTAGGCATTGTGCTTGTTACTCCAGAAGATACCTTCCTCGAATATGGAATTAGGCTTGGATTTGAAGCCTCCAATAATGAGGCAGAGTATGAGGCTTTGATAGCCGGCTTCCAAAAGGCATAGAGGTTGGGAGAGAAGCAGTTACAGGTGTTCAGTGACTCACAATTGGTCTCCAATCAGATAAGTGGGGACAACAACGCCAAAGATGAAAGAATGGCAGCCTACCTCGCCTTGATAAAGAAGCTAATGTCAAGCTTCGAGAAAGTCAGTGTCCAGCAGTTTCCCAGAGGTCATAACAGCCATACCGACGCCCTGGCAGCCCTAAGTTCGGCAATCAATTCAGACTTAAAAAGAACGATCCCCATCGACTTCCTCGCCCATCCGAGCATCAACAAGACCAATGAGCTATCAAGCGTGGAGCATGTGCTCCAGATTGAATCAACACCCAGTTGGATGGATCCCTTAAGGGATTATTTGAAAGATGACTCACTTCGAAACGATAGGAAGATCGCTCACCATATAAGAGTCAAAGTTGATCGCTTTCACTTATCTCCTGAGGGCAAGCTGTGTAAGAGATCATTCTCTGTCCCTTACCTTCAATGTGTTCACCCGAAGGATATCGAGAAAATTCTAGACGAGCTCCACGATGGAATCTAAGGAAGCCATATTAGAGGAAGATCACTAGCTTTTTGAGCTATGAAGGAAGGCTACTGGTGTCCATATATGCAAAAAGATTCGACAGTATACGCTCGCAAATGCGAAAAATGTCAACTACATGCTCCTATGGTCACCAACCTGCCAGCGACCTAAGATCACTCACCATCCCCTGGCCTTTCGCCCAATGGGGATGGACATCGTAGGCCCACTTCCCATCGCCGCCAGCAATCGCAAGTATCTGTTGGTCGCAACGGATTACTTCACCAAATGGATCGAGGCAGAGTCATTGGCAAACATTCGAGATGTAGATATGATGAGATTCATATGGAAAAACATAATTACCCATTTTGGAATTCCCAGAACCATCATCACTGACAACGAAACACAGTTCGAGAGTGGCCCTTTCCAGAACTTCTGTAATGAACACGGCATCAGGCACTATTTCAGCTCGGTGGCGTACCCCCAGAGCAATGGTCAAGTCGAGGCTTCCAACAAAACAGTGATCGATGGGCTGAAGAAATGACTAGAGTGAGCCAAAAGTGCATGGGTGAGTGAGTTGTCGCATATTTTGTGGGCTTACCGCACTCCCCCAAGACTAGAAATTGGGGAAACCCCATTCTCACTAACGTACGGAATGGAAGCAATCATCCCCTTGGAAGTTGGTCTACCAACAATGAGAACCCCCCTTATCGATTAAGGCCAGAACGCTGCAGGATTACTCGCTGAACTTGATCTAGCTGATGAACGCAGAGACCTAGCCCTAGTAAGGCTAGCGAGCTATCAACAACATCTCACAAAATAATATAACAAGAAGGTCAATCCGAGGGCATTCCAGGTTGGGAACTACGTTCTAAGGAAAGTCCTTGGTAGCGCAGTAAAACCTTGAGACGGCAAGCTAGGGCCAAACTGGGAAGGACCATTCAAGATAACAAGAGACTATCTACAAGGAGCCTATCACTTAGAAACGTTGGAGGGCAGAGAGAAACCCCGAGTATGGAACGCAGCCAACCTAAAGAAATTCTATTTCTAGCTTTTTTTTTCTTTTTATTGGCTCTCTTATCAAATATTTGGAATTTGCAACTCATTTTTATTTTATTTACTTGTGAATTAATGAAAGATGTTTGGCAGCTGCATTCTATTAAGTATTGAGAACTTTATAACTTGCACAGACTTTCCAAATAAGAGGAACCTTACTCAAAGCATAAAAGCAGGGTATCACCCTCCCCCGGTATTCGTTATGAAACACGAACAACCTCCTAGCATTGCTCCGACAATATATGAAGCCCTACAGGGGATCCTTAGGCAATTAGACCAAAAATGAATTGGTCACCAGACTATGTTTGGATAAAAAAACCTGCTCGGATAGAACATCCAGCGCCAGGTGTGTCCTCGCTATTGCCACATTTAGGCCTAAGGAAGTGTGACGACATGACCTAAAAGGTAAAGTGAGGCAGAACGATATCTCATAAGCATACTGTAATGGGAGGACAATAACTTAACATTACAGCCCTACAAATCTAGTCAGCCATCAAGTGCCCAAGATAATTAAGTAAGAGATAAATGATGAACACATGTTTAGTCGGCGAGATAGCCCAAAATATAGATATTATATTGCTTCATCACATTTACAACAAAGATGTACAACCCATGTTTAGTCAGCGAGATCGCCCAAAACATCAATATTACATTATTGCATTACATATATACAGAAAGTTACAGCTGTTAAATTCCTAACGAGGCTGAGGCCTCTGAACACAATAATCAACCACTTGTGCTCTTCGGCCATCGTCCGGATGAGGAGCTAGTTCCTGCTCGACCTCACTGACGGTTGGATCTAACAGCTGCCTAGGGATCCATTGCTCGTCCCTCGTGAAAGGGTTAGGCCGTAAAGTTAAAGGAGAGATCTCGTGACGGTACCAGAGTACTGAGTTCCTTAGAACTTGCATCTCCCTGAGGGCACTCAGCCATCCCCTGATAAATACAAGCTCTTTAAACTCTGTCAGCCTTGTCGGAGCATCTACCCAACCTTGGTCTTAACCATCAGCCCATACTCACCGAGGTCCTTTCTTAAACAGATGCCTCAGTCATGTGATATCCCTTTGGAGTCCAGCAGTAATCACGTATGCTCGACGGACATCTTCACAGAGCTCATCCATTTCCCTAGATGGGCTTCTTACATTTGTACAAGCTAGCAGAACAGTCAATGGGGTAGAACCTCGCAGCACCAGAGGAGAATCGCTTGGTCCCGTGCCAGCTCGTGATGAGGAGGAACCGCTTAAAATGCGAGGCGCGGTGCTCGCAACACTTCCCTCCTCAAGGACTCATTTTCCTATTGTAGAACTTCTTCGACTTGGTTAATCTCAGTAGCATCGAGGAGTCTTGCTCTCAGAGTGTTCACTTACTCTTGAACAAAAGCTCCAACTTCTTCCATTTCCTGAAGCCTGTCTTTCAGTTTAGCAACGAGCTCCGTCTGATCTATGAAACTCTTATTCCTCAATCGTAGCGATTTATAAATTCTTACAAAGGTCTGACGAACTTGCAGACTCACATCAGGACCAAGCATTCTTCCTAGTTGAGAAGTGGCTGGTATATATTCATCTACATCAAGTGACTACAGGCCATAAAAGAGCAATAAAGGATAAAATGAATCAGTACACTGAGGGAAAAAGTCTTTTCATTTCATTCATACATAAAGGATTAAAGTACATTGAGAATCAGAAAGGAACACTACAAACAAGTAAAAAATACAAAATTAATCCTAAGAGCAGTCTAAATAGCAACCTCAGCTTGTTCAGAGGAAGCCGACTTCTTTCCCTTATCAGCAGCAGTAGGAGCTTCACCCTCAGAAGGAACAACTACTGTTCCCTGAGCAGAAAGAGCACCAGCAGGAATAGTCTGTGAGGCATGGGAAACACCTTCAATGATTGGGGCAGGGGCTTCATTTACAACAGGCTTTGGGTCTGGATCATGCTCGTCAAATAAGGGTGAGTCAGTATCCACCCCAACAGCTAAAAGAGCCTTGTTCCAGCCCTTCTTGAAGTTCAGCTGACTGATGTAGCCAATCTGAACATCGACATCTTCATACATCGCAGTCCAACCATCATTATAGGAACTCTCCTTTAGAGCAGCTACCTCAGACTCCTTATCCTTCAGCTTCTCCACCAGCACTTTATTCTCCTCCTCCACCGCCAGCTTGCTCGAGCAGACTAAATCATAGGCCTCCTGCAGCTCGTTCTAACCCTTGACCGCTACCTCCCTCGTCTGATTGGCCTCAATAAGGGCAAGATCAGAGGACATTCGAGTAGTATCGACAACCTTCAAGCTCACCTCGAGCTCAATACTCTTCCCCTTCATAGATCCATTTTGTTTCTCCAACTCATCATTCTTATTAACCATCTCGTCGCGAGAGCGGTAGAGCACGGCAAAGTTAGTCACAAACTGCAAACAAAAAGAAGGCATTATAAGAGAGCAGTGAAATAAAGATTTACAAGTATTAGAAAAATGAAACAGATTTACCAAGGCTAGCCTCTAACTCGCTTGCAAGGCTAACTGGTCAGTCCCCATTGCCCTTTGGCGATCAGAAGGAAGGACTGCTCTCTCGAGCAGCGCATGAGCCAGTTGAGGAGAAATGGCAACCGAGGCCCCCTCTGGCAACGCAAACACGGGTACTAGAGCTTACCCAGCCTTCTTCCTCGCTTCCACTCCCCTCCTCTCCTCCTCTCTCTCTTTCTCTTTCTCTGCCCTCTTCCTCTCCTCCACCTTATTTTTCTCTTCAGTATTTTTCCTCTCCTCTTCTCTCTTTCTCTCTTAACTGCTCTTCTTCTTTTATCTTCATCTCCTGCTCTTGAGCAGCAGACTGAGAACCAGTGGAAATAGCCCCATTGCTGTATTTCTGCTTCTTCGACCTCTGAGCAAGAAACACATCATCCTCATCAACATCATCACGGATCAAGTTCCTCTTAGGGGGAACCATTTCCTTGCTAGAACTGTTGGATGTACTGAAAGACTCTTGAGCCTCAGAAACCTCGTTTGAACTAGAAGAACTTTCACTATTGGAGCTCGCCTCACCAGAACCACCGTCAGCACCTTCTTTAATATCACTTTCAGAACTGCTTTCTTCCTCGTCTAACTGAATGGGGTCAACAGCAACTTCTTCAGTAATATCTAGGAGAGGAATGCTATCTACAGGTCGTGCGATGAAACTGGACCCGATGTTCTTGTACTCCAGGAGAAAAGTGGCTGACCAAGTATGTTCACCTTCAGCCAAAGTCTCTCTCATGTTCCAAACCTTGATCAGCTCAGCAGCTCGAACTTTGCTAACTGCAGGTTCCAAATTCTTTATCCTCGCTAAAAAGAAGAGAAAATAATATCAGAGAAAACAGACATTAACAAAAAGATCGAAAGAACAGAGTGAAGATTACCTATGTTCTCTTCCCCATAAAAGGGAACAGTGAATCTATCAGACCTCGCCCCCTCAGTCTGGGGGGAGAGTTGCCAATTCCTAGCAAGAAATCCCTCTTGCCAATAGTCCTTATGGGAATTAGGTAAATTTACTACCAATACCCTGTCAGGACTCCTAGCCTTAAGGTAGAGAGTACCAGAGCTTATTCGAGAGAAGGAATAACAAAAACAAATTTCAGTAAGCCCTAATTTAATGCCATAAAGTTGATTTATCCTATGGACACCGTTGACTATCTTCCAGACGTTGGGCGAGCACTGTGGAGAAACGATGTTGAAATAACCAAAGAAATGCAAAAATAAATTGTTTGGAGGGAAAGCAAGACCTCCTTGGGAAAGCAACTGGACATCTATCTCTCTAATATTCTTAGGGACAGAGACGCATTCAATCTCTACTCATTCAAGGATATTGTAAAACTTCCTAAACTCAGGCACTGATCTATTACCTATCTTTGTCATTTGTAAACCCTAAATTGAAAATTCAAAGAAAACTCAACAGAGAAAGCACAGAGAGAGAGAGAGCAAAGGGGACTTACGAAATGAAAGTTTGACTTGAACGATGCAAGATCACAAGCCCAGATGACGAGGGAGATTGAAAGCGAAGAAAATGAAGACATGGAGAAGAGGGCACAACAGCTAAAACTCGCAGAAGATGAGGGAACACTAAGAAGTTTGAAACCACAACTATGGAACGTTGCTCCAAATAACTTTTAAATGCCCCCAATCATCGCGCACAGGACACGAAGCAACTATCGCCTAAATCAGTTCTCAACTTTGGGAAAAGTTACACGATTTACAAAAGAGACATTATGACAAATCATTTCAATTTATTGAGCTCAAATTGTGGCCCAACAACTTTAGGGGCAATTATGGGTACCCGAATTTACCATCATGGGCCCGGACGAGTAGCCTGATAAAAACGGCCCAAAGTCCGAACCTCTCGCACCTTAACTAAATTCAGTTATGACTTAGTCTTCTCCTAGAATCTCGTATAGAGATATTCTAGGAGATAAAGATGGACGTGGGGCAGTCCAACACCCCCACTCCCCAAAGATAAACATGTATATAATAATCCCTAAGCCTGGGGCAAGAGGCACGCACTGTATTCTCTGTAAAACGCTCCTCGGAGTATATAGAAATAATACTGACTGCACCACCGTGGACGTAGGCATTCTTGCTGAACCACGTACATACTATGTTGTGTGATTGGCATTTTATCTTCTTTATTTGCTTTGGTGATTGTGCTTTTCTTATTTATTTGTGTTGAAAATAATTGTCACCACAAATATATATACAAACTGTTTTTAATACAAAAAATAGGTAAAATAGCAGTTAAAAAGTTTTATAAATATATATATATATATATATATATATATATATATATATATATATATATATATATATATATATATATATATATATATATAAACCTTTTTTTACAAATATATATAAAACTTTTAAATAGTAAAACGTTTTTTTTAATATATATATATAAAAATAGTTTTTTTAATTATTTTTACTATTTTTATAAATATATGCAAAATCAATTATTTTTTAAATGTTTTTTAGATACATACCTACCTACATACCTCATTAAAAGACGCAGGTTTAAGATTAATGGATTGGGTATTTAGAGCTGAATGGGTAAGTATATAAGATAAAAAAAAACACCAAAACATTTCTCACGCTCTCTCCTTTGTTTCCTGTTTGTTCGCCGCTTGAAACCGTTCAGGCACTAGACACAGTCCAGCCGGCTATTCCTCCCTCATTTCAACAGTCCGACCATATTTTGTCCGTCCAGCCATTGTTTCACCAATTCAGTCACTTTATATCCATCGTTTCAACAGTCCGGTCAATTTATAGCCATCGTCTCAACAGGTATGTGATGTTGCCCGTATTTATGCACAAAACATTTGTGAAATTTAGTAAAAGTTGGTATGGAGAACTTTTATAGTGTTTTAAACGATGAATACGCAACTCGTTGCCTTTTCATATAAATTAACATTGCACAATTTTTTTATTTAAATTAAAGAAAGTATTAGATTCAAGGACAGTTTCAACATGTATGCGATTTTTATTTGGTGTGTGGGCAAGCATCAATGGGTACATTTCTACTTGATTTGTGTTGTTGCTACAAGTTTCGAATTAACATCAACAAAATTTAATTCACATAGTTATTTTTCAATTGTGCCCACCGCATGTGTGCCCACCACGTGTTTGATACAATATCACAGTGGAATTTTATTTGGGTGTGGGCAAAAAATTTATTTTCTGAGTGTATGGGCCGAATTCAAATTTATTTTTGGTGTTTGGGGGCAGAATGTACAATGTACATATGTGTACTAGAATTCATTTGATGGATTTTGAGTTTGAATTGGATTTTTGGTGTTTGGGCATAATTTCAATGTTTTGGTGTTTTGACATGTTTCCATGGCTTTTGAGTTTGAATTAAAAAATTTGATGGTGGTTGCATTTTTGTTTAAAACTCAGGTGAGTAACAATATACGAGTGTTTAATCATTTCATAATGATGTGATTTCCAATGAAATTGTGTATAAAAAAGTCTGGGTTGACTCAATAATGTGTTAAGCAATTAGGTTCGCGCCAGCGGCACTGTTGTGATTTTTTGCCTACTTTACCTACTATAATCAACACTAAAATCATTTTCTTGTGTTGTTTTAAATTTATATGACTGATCATATATTTTTTGTTTTTTAGGATGGGGGAGATAAGTGATGAAATAGATTCACCAACAGTAAATCATGTTGGAACGACAAGTGGTTGGGATTGGGATAACTTGAATTGGAAGTTGTGAATTATTGCAATATGGATTTGGTTTGGAATGAAAGTGGGAAAGTTGAAGAAAATGTTATATAACGTAGTGTTGTTTATACACCACAAGTAGCATCATTATGGACGAACATTTCTTTATCATAAAGTTATTTTAATCTTTTAATATATTTTACTAGTTCCTATAATTAATTTCTTTCAGCATTTTGGGTTAAGTATTTTTCACATTTTCTTTTCATGTAGATCCCCCATATGTGGCGTAGATGAAACTGGAGGGGGAAGCTCAGACGAGTTTAGCTCGGACACATGAAGAATATGCAGCGTAATTACTTATTTGGGTGTTTTTGTTTGGTCTTTGTAAATAAGAACCTTGAAAGTTTCTCTTTTGGTATTCTGTTGATTCATCATACAATGATTGCAGTTTCTTCTTATTTTTTAAATTTTAGAATTTTTAGAAGTCTCTTAGAGCAACCCCTATGTGTATGTTAAACCCCCATATTTGTTCTATATATGAATATTATGGGTAGTGCAAAAGTGCATATAAAGACTTTGGTAGGGTAAAAAATAACAAATATAGAATTGGACTAGTTGGTTTTTTGCGGGACCCGCGGCTTAAACGAAAAATATTGTTCCGCCTAAAGTTTGCAAAGTTTGAATTTTACCCTAAACGTGCGCCTAAATGTGCATGTTTATATTACAGAAGTAGAACGACAATTGGGCAAAAAGGTAAAAATCATTCAATCGGATAGAGGTGGTGAGTTTTATGGAAAATATGATGAAACGGGACAACATCCCGGTCCTTTTGCTAAACTCCTTGAACGTTTAGGTATTTGCCCACAATACACCATGCCAGGATCACCTTGGCAAAATGGTATCGCTGAAAGGCGCAACCGTACTCTTATTGAAATGGTTAGGAGTATGATAAGTAGAACTGATTTGCCTATGTTTTTATGGATGCATGCTCTTATGATTGTTGTACATATCTTAAATAGGGTTCCTACTAAGGCAGTATCAAAAACTCCTTTTGAACTATGGAAAGGTAGGAAACCCTCTTTAAGTCATTCTCGTGTTTGGGGATGTACAACTGAAGCACGTATTTATAATCCACAGGAAAAGAAGTTGGACCCTAGAACATTAACTTGTTATTTTATTGGGTATCCAGCAAAATCAAAAGGGTATAAGGTCTACTGTCCTAACCATACAACAAGAATTATTGAAACCGGAAATGTTGAATTCATTGAACATGATGAAGTTAGTGGGAGTAATGATGTTTAAAATGTGATTATTCAAGAAATCAAGGAAACTCCTCCTCTTCCAAGAATTTTGGATAATCACAATGAGGGTCCTTCTGTTCCTATTATTCATACTGATGTTGTTGAATTGATTACTTATCCGAAAAACAACGAAGAATAAATGGATGAATCACATACTAAATAACCACTAAATGCACCTATTATTGCAACACCACAAGACATAGCTTTAAGGAAATCTCAGAGAAAATGGAGATGAGCTATTTCGGATGACTATCTGGTGTATCTTTAAGAAAATGAATTTAACATTGGGGATATTTATGATCCATTCTCTTATGAAAAAGTTGTGTCTACCATAGATTCTAATAAATGGATTGATGCCATGAATGATGAAATAAAATCTATGGATTTTAATCAAGTCTGGGAGTTAGTTGATTTGCCTAAAGGTCATAAAGCAGTCGGGTCTAAGTGGATATATAAGACCAAATGCGACTCAAATGGAAATATCGAACGACATAAAGCAAGATTTATTGCCAAATGTTTTACTCAAAAAGAAGGCATTGATTATAGTGAAAACTTCTCTCATGTTTCCAAGGAGGATTCACTTAGAATCATATTGGAACTAGTAAATCATTATGACTTATAGCTACATCAAATGGATGTTAAAAAAGCTTTTCTTAGTGGGAGTTTAGAGGAAGCAGTCTATATGGAACAATCAAAGGGCTTCATTCAAAAGGGACAGGAACACAAAGTCTGTTTGTTAAAGAAATCCATATGTGGACTTAAACAAGCTTCTCGCAATGGTATTTTAAGTTTCATCATGCCATTACATCTTTTGGGTTTAAGGAAAACACTTTTGATCGGTGTATATACCTAAAGATCAGTGGGAGTAAGTTTGTATTTTTGGTCCTATATGTTGATGAGCAGTGATATTGGTTTACTAAAGGACACTAAGAAGTACCTTTCGTAAAACTTTGAAATGAAAGATTTGGGCGGGGCATCCTTTGTGATCGAGATAGAGATTTATCGGGATCGATCACGAGGATTGATAGGATTGTCTCAAAAGACTT
The DNA here is from genome assembly GCA_949130495.1 of Sambucus nigra. NCBI lineage: Eukaryota > Viridiplantae > Streptophyta > Magnoliopsida > Dipsacales > Adoxaceae > Sambucus > Sambucus nigra. The sequence continues at coordinate 40,074,957 of OX422220.1, forward strand.
ACATTAAAAAAGTTTTACAAAGGTTTGGCATGCAAAATTGTAATTCTATTAATATTCCACTTCTAAAAGGGGAGAAATTTAGTTTAAGTCAATGTCCCTAAACTGAATTGGAAAGGGATCACATGAAAGGTGTGCCATATGCTTCTCTTGTAGGGAGTTTATTATATTCACAGGTTTGTACTCGACCGGATATTTTTTTTGCCATTGGGATGCTAGGAAGATATCAAAGTAATCAGGGTGACTTCCATTGGGAGGCTTTAAAGAAGGTGTTAAGGTACTTCCAAGTAACCAAAGACTACATGATCACTTATCGGAGATCCAATCACCTTGAGGTGATTGGTTATTCAAACTCAGATTTTGGAGGATGACTTGACAGTAGTAAAAGCACTTCGTGTTATGTTTACCTTCTGGCAGGAGGGGCCATTTCATGGAAAAGTGCTAAACAAAGTGTCATCCCTTTTTCAACTATGGAGGTTGAGTTTGTGGCATGTTTTGAAGCTACAAATCATTGGTTATGTCTGCAAAATTTTATTTTACGACTTAGTATTATGGGTTCAGTATCTAAGCCGCTGAAGATTTATTGTAATAATGTCGTAGCAGTCTTCTTTTTAAACAATGGTAGATATTCGAAAGCAGCTAAGCATATTGAGATGAAGTATCTATCTGTCAAAGAAGAAGTTCAAAAACATACTGTGTCAATTGAACATATCAGTACTGATGATAATATAGTGGATCCTTTAATGAAAGGGCTATCTACGAAGATATTTTTGCAACATACCAAAGAGATGGGTCTCGAGTAGTTAATTTTGTAGTTGCTATTTTCTTAGTTATTTGACACAACTTTTGGTATCAATAAAGTGTTTCTGAATTCTAAATTTATGTCTTAATTATATACATGCATGTGAATGACTGAATGTAACAGAAATATTCTTTTTATAAAGACATTATGAGACCATTATGATAACTCACATATTTTCCTTCTTAAGTATGACATTGGTGGCGTGGTACATGGAAGGAACCATGCTCTTGAATTAGTGTGGTACCGCCATGACTCACACTAATGAAGTATTTAGTTGTTGTTCTTAATGATGTTTTGAGATACTTGCGTAACTTTTGTTAATCAATTCGTTATGTATAACCTTATTAGGACCAATTGGGAGACAGTTAGAATTAATATTTAATTATTTAATAATTACAAAATTCGGCCAAATTTTGTAATTATAAAATAAATAAATTAATTATTTCTCCTATTTAGTGTGGTTCAAATAAGGGGACGAATTTTATTAAATTAATGTATTAATCTTAGAAAAATTATTATTCCAAAGGTCACATGACTTTTGGTATATTGTGAGTCCCTTTAGCTACTTTGGTGGATGATAGATGTTGAGTTTTAAAGGGAATTTTAGGTCCCCTTCCACCCTATATATAGTGAACCAATCTTCACCATTTTGGTACACAAGTACACACAAAATATATTTGGGTTAGGAAGGGAAAATCCAGATTTTTCAAATTTTCCATATTTTGGAATTCTTGTTGTTTTCTAAAGAGATTCTGGATCATTTAGAGGAAGAAATAAGAACTTGAAGAAAGGAACATCTAGGATCTTTTCTCAAGACACATCAAGGACTATAAACAAATTAAGTCTTCATGAAAAAGGTATTTTTTCCATATAATTTGTAGTTAAAAATAAATTTGTGATTACATGATTATATTAAGATCTTATAAGAATTAATTTCATGTCATAAATAATTCTTATTATTTGTACAGAATTAGCAGCAGATGGAGAGTTAATATATTGTAAATAGAGGTTACAATTGAAGATAAGTCTCCCTGTTGAAAAAATTGAAAAATTTTCATTTCCAAACGCTTCAAATTAGGAGTTTTGGTCTAATTTTCTGTCATCTTTAAATAACTATGTGGTGATATTTATTCGATACATTTTCGTGTGTGTTAAAGATAATTTTATATTTTTGGATTTGTAAGCCATTGTTTGGATATACGTATTGAACATGGCTTTTGTATTGCTCTTAAATATGTTCCATGATTGTATTTTTTATTTTATCTACAATCTCTTCTTTATTTATGAGAAAATATTGTAATTGTTATACATATAAAGTCTAGGGAAAAAATAAAAACCATCTCTTCCCAATCTCCTATGAAAGCCATTTGAATTTTCGTAGATAAATTAGATTATTTAACTATATATTTATTTGCCATGGGCTTAGAGGTAGTCTTCAATGGTCCTTTGGGTAGATGTGATCTATACTAAAAAAATGTACAGCTAAAAGTTATTATTTAGGAGTTAATTGATTACAACTCCATGTTTTGTTATTTATGGCAGATGATCATATGTATTGACTATATATACAATCTATTCACACTATTCAAATCAAATGGTATGAAACGGGATAAGAACTTATTTTATGTAAAATTACATTATATATTTAATTATTTCCTTATGTTTTCATTTTTTGGTTTTATTCTTATTTTTTTCATGTTCCACATTATATCATGCAACATGACTGCCCACATATTGTCAATGACCATCTTCGGCCCCATCATATTACTAATTACGTTTTGGCTATCTTTTGCCATCATTTCTGGGATATACACAGTTGCCTCTTTCCCATATCAGTCTTTGTGCATATACTAGGACTTATTTCACGGCTTGAAATTGAATTTGAAAATTTTTTATTTTCAATTTTAACAATATAAAACTGAAAATATGCCAAGTTCAAAGCATGAGATTGGGCTTTCAACCATTATTAAATTTGTCACAATGCTCGATTTTTTTAGTAGGCATTGTTAATTATATATTTTATTTACATGTTGTGTTGTGATTCTTTGTAGCTAATTATAGTGCGCTCACACGTCGCACGAGTTGCGGCTATTATAAACATATAATCCCGTAGAATACTTAAACAAAACATCTTCTTAGATTTAAATGGGAGATTGAAGTGTTCTCTTTTTGAGAATCTTATAAGCAAAATAAGGGGTAAATTGGAAGGCTGGAAATCAAATTTTCTGTCAATGGGTGGTAGAATTATCTTAATAAAGCATGTGCTATAGTAAATTCCCATTTTTACTTTAGCTGTTATGCAACCCCCAAAAAAAGTCATTATTATTATTGAACAAATCATGGCAAGTTTTTTATGGGGATCAGCTGAAAGATCAAACAAGTACCACTATATTGATTGGAAAGAATTATGCATACCTATAGAAGAGGGGGGATTAGGATTCAAAGACTTGAACTACTTGGTGGATGCTTTCAGTATCAAATTGTGGTGGAATTTCAAGAATCAAAACTCTCTATGGGATCAGCTCATGAAGCAAAAATACTACAAAATTCATCATCCTAGAGTTGCTAAGGTGTCTAGAGGATCTCATGTTTGGATGAGGATGGCCAAGATCAGAGATTTGGTAGATCAGAATTGTAAATGGCTCATTGGTAAGGGAGATGTAAATGTCAAATGGGAGAACTAGACAGGGGATAGAAATTTTGATTCATCATTGATTCCCAAATAGCTAAAAATTTCAGATCTGCGTACTAGTAATGGAGAGTGGGACTATAAAAAAATAAATCAAGTGATGCCCTAAAATGCAATGTCTATTTGTTCTAAAGTATAGGTGATGGGCAGTAACCATAAAGACATTCTTATCTGGATTCCAAATTCAGATGAGGTTTTTCCTTCAATTCAACCTGGAATATTATGAGAGATCATAAAAGTTCATCTTGGTCTACTACTTTCATATGGAATAAGAATATTCCTATCAAAATCTCTTTCTTTCTCTTAAGGCTTCTAAAATATTGTCTCCCAGTAGATGAAGCTATTAAGAGAAGAGGAATTAGATGTCCTTCTAAATGTAGTTGTTGTTCATCTCATAACATAGAGTCTGCTAAACATCTATTTGGTGGTAGTGAGTTTGCTAGCTCTACTTGGAGACATTTTGATAATTTGTGTGGGATTCACAGTCTAAATACCTCTATTAGAGGGAGATTAGTTGCTTGGTGGTCAGAATCATCTAATTCCCAATGGGGTACAGTTCTTAAATTAAGTCCAACTTTCATTTATTGGGGTATTTGGAAAGCTAGAAACAAATGGAGATATGAAAGTCAGAATATGCAAGTTTTCGGAACTATTTATGAAATCCATTCTCTTATAACTATGTATATAGGTACTGACTTATTAAAGACTTATCCCATAAAGATGAAACAAATTTCTTAATCAAATCAATAAGATTAGTCAGATGGAGGCCTTCTGAAGGAAACAAGCTAAAGCTCAATGTTAATGGATGCTCTAAAGGAAATCCCGGGCCTATGGGAGGAGAAGGTGTGTTAAGAAATGAAACGGGTATATGTATTAAAGCTTTTTCTTTTAGTTTTTGTTATGGCACTAATGTTTATGCCGAAGCTCTAGCTATTCTAAGAGGTATTGAGATGTGTGATCCTATAATTATTGAAGGTCTTATAGTAGAGTCAGACTCCTTTACTGTTATTCAAGTGCTAAATGAGAATATAAAATGCCCTTGGAGTATTATGCCTACGATTGCGAAGATTAGAGATAATATTCAAGGTTTCAATGTTAAGTTTTGCCATATTCTTAGAGAGGGTACTAAATGCGCTGATCTTCTTGCTTCTTATGGAGTTTCTTCTCAAAATCAAATTGAAAGTTCTCTAGATGTTTTTCCAAAAGGATTAAAAGGTCTCCTCAACATGGATGCTTTGGGTTTCCCCGGCTTCAGATATCCTTAGTGTTTTCCATTGTTATTTGTAAAGGTGGCTAGTTTATAAAGTCATCAGTCATTCATGTAAGGTTCTGATATTTTTTTTCTATCAATACCATTATAAAAGTGCTTGTCGATAATTCTAAAATATTTAGGCCAAGAGCATAACGGTGGGCAAAGCTCCAATAATATGGATATAATTTAAGAGGTATTATGCACATATTTAATTATGATGTGACCCTTATATATATATTTGTATTTCATACTTAAGTAAAATAAGACATGGGATAATAGATTCTAGTGGTGTGAATTGATGTACAATTCTTTAATTTTTAGCAAAATAAATTGACAGGGATTTTAGATATATTGCAATTTGGTAATGACTTTTACAACATTACTGAGTAAACAACAAAAATATGGAAATGGTGAAAACCATTCAAAATAGTTATGAAGAAAATAGTGATTTGTAACAGTATTTTACCCTTATTTATAATGTTCTATAGGGTTGAAATTTTGGTTTTTCTTTCTTTTAAAAAAAATCAAATCTAGATAATAATGTAGTATTTTAATCAACATACATTAGTCTAGGGAAACTTAAATCTACTATGTTTTTAAATCGGGATAATAATGTTTTTATTTATGTTACAACATATTAATAAAAAAATTATTAGACTTAAATTATAATTTTGGAATTAAAATTAAACCTACAATTATATTTTCCTAATACAATTTGAAATTTGAAGGGCTTATTGGAATAATAAAAGGTTTTACTGTGACGTATCAAGAGTTTGCTTTCTTTGATGGCTAATCAATATAAAAGATTAATGGTGAGACTCTTGGGTCATGTCCCTATCCATAAATAAGTGGCTGATTTTTCATCATCCAGATACACTGGATCACAAGATAATGAAATTATAGGAGAAAGGACAAAAGTCCAAAAGACTCAATGTGTGTTAATTTTGGATATAGTATTTTGGCCGCCGTAGGAAACGATCTAATCATTGAAATACACTGAAATTGGAATATGTTCTCACTGTAGACAAAAAAAGGTTGTGTTCCGAAAATAAAACTAACTGGACATCGTTGAGGTTCGCTGTTATGCTAATCTTTTCGGCAATGACAAAATGGATGTACAAGAACAAATTTTAAATTCATAGTTATGGATTAAGGTAAGTGATTAGATTATTATTTTATGTTCTGTATAACAATTATATGTGAAAAGCATGCTTTTCAAGATGCGATTATCTTTTCTTTTCTTTTTTAAATTAAAAAAGGCAGCATGAATTTGAATTAACTTTAAAATTCCTATAGACTTAGTGAGATACCAGTTATTTTTCTTCATTCTTGAAATTCGGAAGACCCCATTTATCAACTTGAATCAGGCGTCTCAACTGCATTGGAAAATCTTGAACATGATATGAAAAAACCTCTCTATCATCTTTACTTCCAGTTTTTGCTAGAAAGTTAACTACTTTTAAGATGTGATTATCATGATGATTCAAGATCCCATTTTTAAAGAATCATAACATGTTTAATTAATTGATCGATTATTATTTAGATTAATTAAATATATTTTACACTTTGTGTTTTGTTCTTTAATTAAAGTATTTCTAACATGTGGTATGAGAGCGCTGTGTTGGGATCACGTGATTATCTATTAAGTTTTGCGTATAATATTTTTTGGGGGCATTCATTTTTATATACATCATGTAATATGTGTGCATGCATACTCTTAAATATTTCAAATGTAATTAAAAATGAACCAACTTATGATATCTGGGTATGAAATAAAATGAATAACCTCCTATATCTGCATACTCACATAGAATGATATATTATAAGACGAGATTGTGGATTTTCAAATTTTTTATGGCCAAATTAAAATTGAAATTGGTCCCCTTATTACGATTTTCTTTTGTATCAATTTAATTATATCTTTAAATCTGCTTATTTTTAAAACATTATTTTATAAAACTATAAATCTGAAATTTGGAGACATTTTCAATGACAATTTAATACAAAGTAACTGCCATTTTACTCGAATTTTCATGAATTATTTTCTATGTCAATCATAAACGGCCTAATGATCAACACTCATAGTTTTTTTGGTGATGGGCACAATTTTGGTTATTTGAGCACATTTAAGCTCTTAAAACCTTAAATTCGTCATATTTGGTAATAATGTTAACAGTTATTTTTCTCTCCAAATTGTTTTTAAATTTAACTTATTGGAGATTATATCAAAAGTTTATGTTAGCACTTTTTTAGCAATTACTCAAATTTTTTTGTTAATGGAAAATTTGAATTTCTTCTTTTTATGTATTTTAATAGCTAAATAAGTCATCTACCTTATTTGGGTATCATAATATTCATAACATGTGATGGTTTTCATTTACACCAAATGTTGTTATGAATATTATATTTATTGTTAAGGTTTTGACATTAATATATATATATATATATATATATATATATATATATATATATATTATGTTAGATTAGGTGTCCATCAAAGTGCCCAAGTGTAATGCCTCGTATTTTTAGAATAAAATAAAATTTGTAAGAATTAAATTAAATCGGTGAATTTAATTAATTAGATTGTGAATAAATTAATTAATTATTATTTCATGTTATGTGAGTTTGACTTTGCATGTTAAATACTTTCGGCAAAAAATAATTGCATGTACAATGAATAATTGATATATGATATGTGACACAATTAAAAAATATACTTGTTGAATAAAAATAATTGAGCCGTGTTCTGGGAGGTTTTATTAACTCGTTTAAGTGTTTTAGACCTTTAGAAATGGTCTCGGGATATAGGTATATAAGTTAGGATGTTATTGGACTATATTGATTATGGGTTTGGGCCCATTTTGGGGTCCAAAAATAGGGTCTTAGGTCCAACTCGGGATTTGGGATTAGAATAAGTTAAATAGGAGATTTAGAAATTCCCCAGAATTAAAAAAGAAAACCCTAACAGACACTTTGGTAGAGAAAGGAAGCAAAGGACTAGGGGGGGGGGGGAAGAATTCAAGAAAGGGGGCTAAAGAACTCAACACAAGATCATCAAGATAATCAGGGAAGAATTCTCTTGCTCAATTTAATGATCCAAAATACTTCTTATTTCATTGTACTCTTTCTCCCATGTAGATTTTGAATTGTGTAAGGACTTAGGTGATATAAATTATGATTAAATCACATGTTTGTATTGGACTCAAATATGAAAATCGGATAGTTAAATTCAGAAATTAGAATGAGGACTTCAGATTAACCTTGCAGGACAATGGATAGATTAACCTTGCAGTCTCGCATTGCACATTAGACTTCAGATCATTGATTCTAGATTAAGTTGATACTCTCCTTCAATTCTTTCTACTTTTGGATTATTGTGTTGGCATAAGCCCGAAGTCGGTTGTATTTCTTGATGGTTTGAGACGGTTGGGGTTTATTTATATTTTATGGATGTTGGATTTTATTATTGTCTTGGATGTTAATTTAATTTATTTTCAAATTCAATTGTCGTTTACAAATGAATATTTTGTATAGTTTGATGCTGAGAATGATATAGATTGTTTAACAAGCCCCATCTTTGGCGTATTGCGTCTGGCCGACCTTTACGTGAAAAAATATGAGTTATTACGGTTGGTATCAGAGCATCCAGGTTCTAGTGTCCGCAGGATCTATGTTGCGTTCATTATGTTCTGCGTTGCATTCTTTTATATGTAGATCATATGTCTAGTAATCATTGTATTCTTGTGATCTATACTAATACGAGCCTTGTTTTGTTTTATATGGAAAATGGAAGGAGAGGCAGACCTCGATGCGTTGCCCCACCGACTACTGATGAGAAGGCCCAGCAGGAGCCATAGCATTACCCGCAACCTACGCCCGTTCCACCTATGGTAGGCCCAACAGAGATTACCACTATTGTGATCTAGGGAGTCTCCAACGTGATGGTGGATATGCTTTCGCATTTCCATCCACTGCAGCCATATCAGCCACCACCACCACCATCGTAGCAGCTGGTTATACTAGTACAGGCACCCAGGATAGTATGGGATAGAGTGAGGTAGGCCTTCACTAAGGGCCACCCACTGGAGTTTGCAGGCAGTTCCGATATTCTAGTAGATAGTCAATAGAAGAAAGATATTCATCATCACTTTAGGATGGTAGAGTGGATGCCGGTTTAGAAGTATATGTTAGCCTCTTTTAGGCTGGTTGAGGCCGCATTATAGTGGTCGGAGTCTGTTACCACCTTAGAGGAGAGAGATAGTTTGACGAACGATGAATTATGGGGAAGGTTTGAGGGGAAATACATCCCACCATAGATGAAGTCTGAGATGAGATGGAAATTTATGGACCTTAAACAGGAAGGTCACACCATAGAGGAGTACGAGGAAGAGTTTACCGCACAATCCTACTTTACTGGGGATGAGGTAATCATAGAGGAGAAGAAGATGCAGAAATTCGTGTTAGGAACAACCTAGCACATTCGAAAGTCATTACAGGGGAATCCGACTTTATCTACTTATAATCATATAGTGAATGCCTCTCTCCTACATTACTAGGAACATAGGGCATTCCAGAAGACCAAGGGGGAAAAGTGGGAGGGCACAAATACGTCAAACTCGCAGGGTAAGACGAATGGGAGCAGTAGTTAAGGGGTCCAGCAGTCTAGGGGTCCAGAGTCTACTTATCAGCATAAGAGATTCTAAGGTTTCAATGACCGACACAGATATGACTAGCAGGGACAGTGACAGCAGGGCCAACAGCAGAGGGCCAATATGGCCATTGACAACAAGGTAGAGGCCAGGAGGTCTGGCAGCCAGAGACACTCCCATTTCACTGGAATTGTTACACTTTTGTTGAGAGGGTTCATACGTCGATCCGGTGCCCTTAGGGTAATCAGGAACCCCAGGAGAAGGGGAAAATGAGGATATTTGACGCCATAGGGGCAGCATTAGCAATTGTCATCCTCAGGGATGGCAACGTCAGCTTTACCAGCTCCACCTGCCCCACCTCAGGGGCAACAGCCACATCTACAGTACGGATGATTCTATCACATTGTACTAGTAAAAATGACTTATGCCAGTTTAGGTTGTTGGGGATATGTTCCCTATCTTTGGTCATATAGATCGTATTTTATTTTATACTAGTTCATCTCATTCACTCGTTACCACAATATTTTCACGTGAGGCTGGGATGATAGATTTTTCCTTGGATATTATACTTCATGTAGATTCACCCATAGGTAGAGGGGCATATATGTGTTCAGTGTACCAGGGCATAGGGGTCGAGATTGGGCGACTTAAATTTCTGGCTGACTTACTACTATTAGATATGCACGAGTATGATGTGATATTATGGATGGATTTTCTAGCTTTGTATAGAGCCTGTGTTAACTATTAGGGTAGTGTGGCCATCCTTCCCTGGGTTCTTTCTCCTTCCCCGTCTCGAGAGTCGGCCCTCGCGCGTGTGGTGGAGAGAGCAAGAGGGATTTTGTGCCCTTTCTAAGAATGCTTCGGCCATCTTCGATGTGGGGTGATATAAATAGATAGAGTCACTAACATATTTTGCACAAAACATGCAAAAGAACATGTTGTCACCTCGAGAGAACGACATCAAAGACAAACTGATGCTTACGAAACCAATTGGACCATAGGTTTGTGGGCTAAGTTACCGGATTGGAATATGTTAGATACCCATCCGTCCTTTTGGTCTCTCATAGGCTTATGTTACTATTCTCCTTAATTTCTCATGAAGTGTGTGTGCATGTATATATAAGGGGAGATCAGAATCACTCGACTCGCGTCATGGAAAAAGATGGAGTGAGGTCATCCATAGGAATGTTCTTAAAATAATAATTAAAAATATGATATGTGCGCTTATCAAGATATTCATCATTATGATGAAATGATAATATGTATTGGATAAGACGCAAATATGAATCACAAGTATGATATATATATATATATATATATATATATATATATATATATATATGTGTGTGTGTGTGTGTGTGTGTGTGTGTGTGTGTGTGTGTGTGTGTGTGTGTGTGGATAAAATAGTAAAAATAGGAAAATAGGATTCGAGTCTCGAAATTTAGCCCGAGATGCCTACGTAGGCTATAAAAACATCAAATTCCGCATAATTCGCATGCTACACGAGGGTGGGGTTTATCCCATAAATTCAAAAGGGGATTTTATTACATGTGTGTGCAAAAAAAAGGTGTTTTTAGTTTTGGAAAAATGTGGTGAAAAATCTCGTTGGAATTTATAGGTGTAACCCTCATTTTCTTATTTTTTGTATAAAAAATATATTATGTGCAATATTACTAATAAAGGGTTGGATATTAATTTGTGTATGACCTACAGTAAAAGCTAAATTTAGAATATATATAACTAATGCGAAAATAAAGAAATTTAAAGAGAGAGAAGAATGTTTGGAGCTTCTTTGGAGACTTGGAGGTTGATCTTGATTATTGATAAGCTTCCTTGCAAGTGATTAAGGTTATTCAGAGTGCTTTGAGAATCCGTTGGGCTGCTCCCGGGTCCGAAAGTTGACTTTGGATCAAATAGGGCTCGGAAGAGCCCATCAGTCTTTTGGACAGGAGATCATCGGACGATGATGGATTGTTCGTCCAAACTGTAAGTCCGAATCGCTCACAGGGCGAACCGTTCAAAATTTTATGTGAGGCACTTCGATGTTCCAAAGAGCTTCGCTCAGTTTAGAGAGTTGACTTTGGTCAAACGAAGCTCAGAAGCGCCCGATGACCTTTCGGAGTAAAGCGAGTCATTCGTTTGTACCGTATGGCTCATTAACATGGGGGGACCATTAGAAAGGGTATTCAGTTCCCTTAGAAGATTTATTCAGTCTCGTTGAAGCTAAAGAATTAACTTTGGTCAAATGGAGCCCGGGAGTGCCCCATGGCCTCCAAATCAGTTTTCGAAGGGAAATAGATCATTCGTCTGAACGGTTATACCATTTCGCTAACGAAGCAGTGAGTTATAAAGAGGTTTTAGTGACCTTCAAAGATTTATTGAGCTTTTTCTCTGACGATGGAGTTAATTAGGGTCGAGGGCCCGGTGGCCTCTAGATCAGTTTTTGATAGTAAAATGGCCTGGTCGTCTGAACCGTTATGTCGATTTATGCACGAGTCAGACCATTGGCAAAGGGATTTGGAGCCATTAGAAGATTCATTCAACTTTATCTCTAATGATGAAGTTAAACGGGGCTTGGGAGCACCCGATGGCCTCTAGATTGGTACTCGAAGTATGATCTTGGGGTTTATGGTAAATGGGGTGGTGTTAGGGACCTATGGAGAGAATTAGGGAGGTCCTAAAATGTGGGGTCTACAGAGCCCCTCGATGAGTGAACTTGGAACAAGTGAAAGTCGTCGAATAGACACCACATGATATTTTGGGGGAAAAGGTCAATTGTGTTGACCAAATGGACGAGGATGATCGTTTTAGAGAATCGAGGTCAATTCTGAGGACCTAAGGTAATGATGGGGATGGCCAATTCTGTTGGCTGAGGTCAATTATAAGGACCTAAAGTTGGTACAACCAACGTTGCTTTAAACTGACTTGTTTGACGTTTGTTTTTGTTGCTTTGTCTGCAGCATATTCGGGTGTCAACTGCTTGGCTCAGGGACATCCAGGCTGGGTGGCCTCAGCAACTGCCTACATCAGGGACTCAGTTTTTATTCCTTCTTGTCTGGTTTCATCTTCTACCTCAGAGGAGGGATCGATATCGAGGAGTGGAGGTTCCACAGCTCGCCACCGAGAAAGCGCGCTCACCGAAGGAATGGGGGTCTTAGACAGAGAGTTTGTGAGAATGGTGGTTTGGGGCTGAGTCCCACTATTTTTTCTTTTTCTTATTTTTTCCTGAAAAATGTAATGATCCAAATGGCAATATATATAAAATCAATGAGACTTTTATTTATTTCTTTGCTTTAAATGACTTAATCTATATGCATTTTTTACTTTGTTACTGAAACCGTAAAACGAATGGGATACTTAAATAACTCATGAGAAAATTTATTTTGAGAAAGGATGAGTAAAATGGATAATATAGGAAGAAACAACCCGAATTTTCTTAAATGAGGATTTATTTTTTTAGATTTTTTATTTTGACAAAAAAGGAAAAATTGAATTTTCTAAAATAACGGGGGTGTCGATCAGCATACCCCTTATCCTGCGTATCGACAGGTGAGTCCAGTCAGATCACCCTAAGTCTTTGATTTCACTTTATTCATCTTCAATGTACTTAGTGGGGCAGGCATTTATTTGATATTCTCATATTTCTAGTTGTTTAGCCAAGATTTTCAAGTATAAAAAGGGGGTAAGGTGGTGAGGTTTTCCCCCGATTCACATTTTCTCTTCTTTCTTCTTTATTTCTCACCTTATGTCTTATTGTTTCAAGAATGGCCCTTCCCATGAGTGCAAAATTCGCTTCATATAGCAAGAGCCTGGAAGCTATATATACGTACAATGAGGATTACGATTCTTTGAACTTGCATCGAGTGTATTTGTGGAATAATCGGCCCATCAACTAGAACATGTTAGCGACGACAACGCAATTATGGTATCCCGGTGATCATGTTTTTTGCTTGAGCTTGGACGAGCTATGTCCAACCTATGAGGAGTTTTCATCCATGTTGGGGTTAATCCTAGCGTGCCAGCAGCTATGTCTAAATACTCTCGATCTTCTCGAGAGTTGTTAGCAGGATTTATCCGCATCTCTCCTTCGGAGGCTCGGCCATTGGTCCTTGGGGGAATGATCTCTCACCTAGTTTTCCTGTATTTTGTGCATCTATGGGATTTCAATGATGCAAGCGATGCTATATTTGTTGCCTTGGGCTTAACTTCAAAGCTAATACTGGTGATCGGGGACCTAATGGTGGACCCTCAATTAGTTGTCATTACAGCGTGGATGTCGTATTGTCACAATCTTATAACGGTGATACTGGTAAAGACCCTGAACGGTCTAGATGCTTGGTGATAAGGTCGTTCTGATTTTTTGAGAGGAAGCCCGATTATGCTATTCATGTGGTTGGCAGAGATATTCCATTTGGCAATTCCCCCAGAATATCCCTTTGCTGATGTGGTGAATTTCTTCACTCATTATTTCATCATCTTTGGCCCTTCCGTAGAGGATTGGGTAAATTGGTTCGTGGAGCACGGAGCTCGATGTCTGCACATCGGTTCCATTCTGGGGGGGGGGGAGTTACATCCCATTCTATAACTAGGGGAACACTGGTACGTTCGGTTAGTTGACCTTAGACAAACCTCATTATATTTCCCCTGTCAGCTCTTGCCTCAAGTCGAATGGGAGAAAATCACGCCTCCCAGTACCCGGGATTTCTTTCCTATAGAGGATTTGACTAAAGGCTTGCGTATGCAGTTGGGTTCTCTATGGGAAAATCATCGGCCATAAACCCATCCTTCTCAATATGTCGGTAGGGTTTGGCATGTTTATGGGGATTATTTGAAATGGCTGCGAAAGAGGGTAATGCTAATGATTTTCGTAGAGGAGACCGAACATAGATAGTTTGTCATGTTTGATACTATGGAGGGGGCATAGTAGTTTTCTCCAGACTGGCTAGAGAATATCTTTCAATAGAGATCCTTCGGAATACCAACCAAACAGGGGAAGTTTCGGGCCTCAAGGAGTAGATGATTAAGGGGTTGGGTCATCCGACAGTAGCGAATATGACCTTTGTAAAGATGGTGAAGCTTTTCTTGTGAAGATTTTGCGATTGTTTTTGGTTTTATTTGGTTCTTAGGAATAAATTTGGGAACGTTTGGTTAGGTTTATTTTAGTGATAATTTGGTTTGATTTGTTCTAGGACAGTTTGGTTAGCGACGGGGGGGTAGTTGTTCGACTCCGTACGCTGATATTTCACGTAATTGTATTGAATTACCCTGTTTATTGAATAAAAAAGGATTTTAAATATATTGTTGTGCCTCTTGATGAGTTCTACATTTGAACTATCTATACTAATGGCTAAGACATATATAATCCCCTGGTCCATGTATGATAAAACTAACTGTCGTTCTCGGAGGTAAGAAAAGAATAACACTTTGTAAAAAAGAAGGGGACCGGTCCCATGTAAAGCGTATGAGTTGCCTATGTACCTCTAGGTATTTAGGAGGGTTTAGGTTGACTAGACATGCCATATTTTCTCCGTCAAGGTCAGTGAATATAGTGCCTCCACCGAATAGGATCTTCTTCGCGATGTAGGGGCCACTCCAGATTGGCTTGAATTTCCCTCTAGGGTCCCATACGGCTTCCATGTTTTATTTGAGGGCTAAATACCCTTCTCGGACACCACGATCCTTAACTCTTTGGTTGAACGATCCCACTATCCAGCGATGGTACCCTTATATATGATATAGAGCCTTTAACCTCCTTTATCTAAGAGCGATAACTCGTCGACATGGCTCTGATGCCAGTTATCCTAGTTGACTTTGCTCTTAAGCATAACGCATAATGAAGGTATTTCTAATTCGACGGGTATGATTGCTTCCATGATGTATACCAGAGAGTAAGGGGTAGCCCTAGTAGATTCCCGAACTAAAGTGCGGTAGACCCATAGGGCGTAAAGGATTCGATTAATCCAGTATTGGCAACTTTTGGTCATCTTGCTAATGATTTCTTTGAGGTTCTTATTGGCGGCTTCAACTTCACTATTGGTTTGTGGTTGATAGGGAGAGGATTTGTGTCACTGAATCCCATACTCGTCAACCACTTTTATGACCTCTACTTCAAAATGTAACCCGTTATTTGACACTAGCTCATGGGGAACTTCGTATCGACAGATGATGTTCTTTTAGATGAACATGGCTACATTTTTAGCATTCATCATTGTGTATGACTTAACTTCGACCCATTTAGTGAAGTAATCAATTGTGACCAGGATAAACTCGTTCCCATTAGAGGCTTTGGGTGTGACTTTCCCTATGATATCGATGCTCCAGGTGGAGAACGACTAAGGAGAAGTCATGTTGTATAATTACCGCAGAGGCAAGTGATGGAGATTGGCAAATTCTTAGCACTTGAGGCATCTCCGGACATAGGCAGTGCAATCCTGTACCATGGTGGTCCAATAGTACCCTTTTCGAATATTCTTAACGAGCATATGGTCATTCATGTGAGGTCCGCATTCCCCACTGTGGATTTTCTGTATCATTTCTACAATGTCAGCCTCCGTGATGCAGTGCAAGTGGGTTCCATTGAAGTTTCTCTTAACAGTTCTTTATCACAGATAATGTTTTGGGCAGCTAATTTATGAAGGGTTTCTCAGTCTTTCTTGTTAGCATCTTGGGGGTACCTATTTTTCTTGAGGAGGCACCAAATATCGTAATACCATCACTCAACCATATCGAAATCCTCTTCTTTGATGAGCTTAATGTGGTAGATGTGGGCCAGAATATATTATTTTTGGCCTAGGAAAGGGGCCATCATTATTCCCTCGAGCATGTCTACCATAGAGTCAAAGGTAGCAAGACCATATTCCAAGTTGTTCCTTGCTCTGGGAAACTGGTGGAAGGTGATATCTCGGAACTGAGAGGCCAACTCTTCTATGTGGGCGTGGAAGGGTAAGAGTTTTTCATCTTTAACTTTCCATCTTCTAAGGACCTAGCCGATGATGAGGGCAAAGACCCCGTAGACATCTAGGGATTGGATACCTTTCTTGAGAGCTACTTTAAGGTTTACGGTGCATGCCTTGTATTTGGTCATATTATTGATACAGGGAAAATCCATCTTGATGGCAATGGGAGCATGAGAGTCATCAGGGGAAATTTAGAGTATCTCAATGTCTTATCCTTTTTTATTAGTAGTGCCCTCGAAGAACATTTTCCACCGGAGGTCTCCCCGAGAGGTGCAAAGTATGTGCTCATTCGGGAATTCAGAGATCCAAACGTCGGCTTCTTTCATAGGGTGGTCTGCAAGGTAGTTAGAGATAGCTTTTCCTTTTATGGCTTTCTATGTGACATTCACAATATCGAACTCGGCTAGTAGCATACACCATCGGGCCATTTGGCTATACACGATAGGTTTCTCGAGCAGGTATTTGATAAGATCCATTCAGGACATAAGTTTGATGGAAAAAGCGAGCATGCAATGCCGTAAATTCTGAGTGACCGAGACAAAGGCAACACATGCTTTTTCTAGGGTAGTGTAGTTAACTTCGAAACCGACTAATTTTTTACTGGCGTAGTATATGGCTCTTTATTTGTGGGATTCTTTAAGGTATTGGGCTAGGAAAGCCCCAGTTGCAGTGTCTGTTACGATCAAGTATAGGAGTAATAGGACACCAGGTTGTGGTGGCATGAGTACCGAAGGTCGGGTAAGGTACAACTTAATTCTATCAAAGGCATCCTGACAAGCTTCATTCCAGACATTTAGGGAATCCTTTAAGAGGAGTTTAAAGATGGGTTCACATATAAAATTCAATTGACTGATGAACCGGCCGATATATTTAATTTTCCCAAGAATTCTCGAACTTCCTTCCCCGTTCGGAGTGCTAGCATTTTGAGTATGGATTTCAGTTTGACAGGGTCTGCTTCAATTCCCTTCTCGCTAACAATGAATCACAAAAGCTTTCCTTTGGTGACACCAAAAAAGCATTTCTATGGGTTAAGTCACATATGGTATCCCCGTAGCCTTTCGAAGAACTTTCAGAGGGAGGGAACATGACCTTCTCGAGTCTTAGACTTAGTGATCATATCATCCACATAAACCTCAGACTCTTTGTGTATCAGATCATGAAAGATGGTTATGGAAGCCCTTTGTTGGTAGCCCTTGCATTTTTTAGACCGAATGGCACAATTGTGTGACAGAAGGTTCCCCAAGGGGTGATGAATGTGTTTTTTTCTTAATGATCAGTGTGCGTCTTGATCTAATTGGATCCGATAAACCCATCAACAAATGACTTTAGATCGTGACTGGTCGTGTTATCCATAATCATGTCGATATTGGGCAATGATTAATCATCTTTTGAAAATGCTTTGTTCGAATCTCGGTATTTGACACACATGTCGACTTTCCCACCTGATTTTGGCACGAATATAATATTGGTTAGCCACATGGGATATTCGATTACGTTGATGCAGCCTACGTTCAACTAATTGATCACCTCTTATTTAACCTTAAGTGACCATTCAGTGTAGAGCTTTCACAGTTTCTGTTTAACCGGTTTGCATTCCGAGAGAGTTGGAATCTTATGCTGAGTGATCTCGAGATCGATGTCGGGCATGCCATCATAGGACCATGCAAAGATGTCCATAAATTCCTTTGATAGTTCTTCGAGTTGTGCGTGCTCATGCTCGTCAGGGGTGGACCCTATCCTAATCTCACGCAGTTGGCTACTAGAATCGAGATTTATAATAATAGTTTCGTCCTCATTAATTTGAATGTGGTTATGCTGTTTGTTATTAACCTTATGAAGATTAGTTAAGAATTATTCATTTGCAAAAATCACCATCATCATCATCAAGAGTTTGATTAGAATCAAGATAATTAATTTAAGGCACAACAAGATACTCAAAATCTTTGTTTACTTAATTCTCAGGTAAAATAATGTTGAGAACCTTGTCAAGGAAGGTCTCGATTATATTATTATCAGAAAAAAGGAGGAACAAAAAAAGAGGAAGGGATAGGATAAATATCTGGCTTGGGGTGCATTTCAGCAGGTGGAATTGGTATAGCATTCTAGTTAATGAGGGGTTCATTAATGGCCTTGATCAGAGTGGACGGGTCCCATAATGTAGCGCCTGAGTGGATCATGCAGAGTATCAACCCATGTATCTGCATATTGAATGAGTCCTCGGAGTCACTCCCCTTAGAAACCTCGACAACAACTATAGCTTTCTCAACTAGTGGTTTCACGTGATGCTGGGAATCTTCGGGGCCTAGGAATAACTATCTTGAAAGAAGATCTACATACATGGCTTCATCTTCTTATCTACATAATCATATAATGATTCGAGAAATCCACAAAAGGTAAAATCTTCACCCTCTTTGATGAATCTTCCATTTAAGGAATCCTTCAAAACAGTTTTGGTACTTTCTAAACTTCTCTTCAACCGGGGTTGGCAAAGCGTTCTGAGTTCCTCTGATGACGGCTGATAACCAAGGCCAAATGGAGAAAAAACCTTATTTAGAACTATGAGTTACAGTATCCCCTGTTGTCATCGTCCCATCCCCAGTCCGATTATGAAGTGCATATTTTTGAACATCTGTATCACGTTGACATTGTCATGCGGGTTGTGCTCTGGACAGACTCGGTCTTTAAAATCATCCCCTCCTAGGAGTGGAAGTGGTTCGACTCAAATTTGAAAAGATGCATGTCATTTATCCCATTTGTATTTCTAGTATCGGGTTATTGGTGCTTGCATTCTCAGTATTATCATCGTCACCCACGATGGTGATGACCTTCCCCTCGGCAATGAACTTCAGTTTCTAATGGAGAAAGGAAGATACCCCCATTAATTCTATGAATCCACGGTAGACCAAGCAATATATTAAAATAATAGAATATGTCGATAACTTGGAACTTAGTAACGGGATTTATAGGACCAGCCCCCGTTGTGAGTGTTATGAATCCCATCACCTCTCGACGAGTGTTGTCATAGGTATGGACTATGGTGAAAGTTGGACCGGGGTCTCTTTCTTTCAAACCCAGATAATTGAAGGTTCTGAACAGGTAAAAACTACTAATCCGTTATTCACGAATAAGAGCGAGATTGTGTTCCCCATCACCTCATTAAAGATGTTGAGAGCATAGTTATGATTGGGACCAAACTTTTGGATTTCTTCTTCAAAGAAGGAAAGCAATCTAGTAGAGGTTAATTACCCAACCAGGTTCACGGATTCTTCTAGAGTGGTGAAAGGAGAGACTATGGGTCCATTAAGCTATTTTATCAAAGCGTTTCAATGTAGCTAGGAAGACATGAAGAGTCCCCACAAGGTGATGTTGGCCTGAGTTTTCTTGAGTTAGTCAAGGATTTTTCTTTCCTCGATGGTCATTTCTGGCACGGGGAGTTTTTTTATAACTCCCTTTCCTTTGACTATCCTTTATGACTGAGCATTCAGACTCTGGTAGTGTCTTCCAAATCTTATCATATGGTTCACGGAGGAAGGGAAGAATAAAAACCCCATTTCTTTATCTATTTCGGGTTGTACAACCACTTTGTTGATTTCCCCTAGCAAATCTTTAAATGATATTGGCCCACACACAGAGATTACTGGACAACATTTTCTTGGCTTCGTTTTCATCTAAGCTATCAAACTTGTCCCCCCATCTTATGGAAACGATGTCGTCTCTCCATAAAAAGTCAATGCATTCAACAACATCAACGGCTTTTTCAATGGGGGAGGTGAAGAAGTGAAGGGACCATCCTCCCTTGTATCTTTAAGGCATCGAGTAACTCAGATATACTGTAAATCTCATTGGTCTATTGGAACATGTCTGCTATAATCTTCACTGCACCACCCAAACTAACTTCATTAATGGGTATCACCTAATTATCTGACTCTAGAGCCCACTTTCGAGCTTACATTAATAGGATGCTAAACTTCTGACAACTAATGGTCATTTCAGAGGGAAAATTTATCCCAAATTCTAGAAGCTGGTTCAGTACTGATGGCAATCCCATACTTTTCCCTCTAGACTGGGTACGAATGGCAATACACGCTCTTGTGAGAAGAGATAAATTTTGATCGGAAAAAAAGGTAGGGTATAGGAGAAAAATGGGCAGACTTTAAGGGTTTTGGGTGAAAATATAGGTATAATGGGTGCTTTATTGGGTATAATTTGGGTAGATGGATTGAATTCTAGGTCATTCTCTAGGGATATAGAATTTGTGTGGTTTGGAAGTGGATTGTGAGTGGTGCTAGGCTTAGGATTGGCCGGTGGGGTGATGACACCCTGGTCAATTAGACCTTGGATTACATTTTGGAGATGGAAGCACTGATCAGTGGTATGGCCGACAATTTGGTGAAAATAACAATGGGCGCCGAGTTTGAAATTTTTAGGAAGTGGGTTTGGTAGTGGACGACAGTCCAAAGGTTTGATGAGGTTTTATCTCAACAAGGCATAGTAGACTTTAGAAAGGGGATCATGGAGCTCAGTGTATTATTTTCTAACTGGACTATCATAACTTTTTAGCACTCAAGAGGTAGCGAGCTTTGAGATACTAGTGATGGTCAAGAATGTAGTAGGCTTCTCTTATTTTCTTGTAGTGAACTTTCTAGATAGTTTCTTTAAATCAACATATGTCTTGGTAATACTTTATGCAATCTCTACTCCTGCTTCCCGGAGAGCTAAAAAATGTGGGTAATACAATCCTCCCATCATTGCTCGGACATGGGGTAAGAAGTTTTTCTTCGCAATACTAACTTTCTCCTCTTCGGAAGGTCGGTTGGTCATAGTAGTCTCTTTCTCTCTCCGCCTTGCATTGAAATTGCAGAAAGTTTCTCTTGGGTTCTGCTTGAGAATTTATATAGCACAGTGTGTAACCTCCAACTCCTCATTGTATTTATACTATGACATGAATTCACGGGCAATATCCTCCCAACTGCGAATTCTTGATTCCTCGAGGGATAGAAACCAACGAAGAGCATTGTCCTTCAAAGTCTGTTGGAATATTTGGGCCATTATTTCCTCGGAGTCACCTAGGAGATTTATGGCTTGGTGGTAGCTTCAAAGATGAATAATTGGGGAGCCTCTACCCCCGAATTTCTCAATTCTAGGACTTTTGAACTTTTTTGGTAGCCTTGCTTTAGGGTAGGGAGACATATGGGTGTAATTCTTGTAGTTACAGGAGATTCAGACCTGGTCAAACTTCTTTGTTAACATCTTAAGGTCCTCCTTGACCTTGTTTAACTCTTATTCCTTTGGATCAATAGCAACTGGCAGGTTAGACCCTGCCTGGGCAGGATTCAGCAGAGGGAGCTGAGTTGATGGTGGCTCATGGGTAGGAAGGGCACGTGGAGCACGCTGATATTTTTTTGGGACCCAAATAGGCTCAAGAATTGGTGGACCCATAGAACGAGGGAAGAGGACCTCCGGATAATCGAGAATTGGGACCCAGTTTTACTGCATCTCATGAACCTCGTACTGAAGGTTGTAAATCTTCGCAATAAGGTTGACCAGGATTGTCATCAAATCCAGTTGTACATTCGGTACTTGATCTGCATTCTGTATTGAGAGATGGTGAAGGTAGATTTCGAACTCGAAAGAAGTAGCAGGAGAACTGACGGAGCTTCGGGGAGATTTGACGAAAGATCGAAGCCAAAAGAGAGCCAAACAAGGGTCGGGTATGCGATCAAACTCAGGAGAAAAAAATTCGAATTTATTTTTTGAAAGAGAAAAGGAAGAATTATTTTTATTGAAAAAGAGGAAAATGTTATTGACATTTTTTCGAAGGGGGAGGACAAAATGTTATTGGTATTTTTTTATAAAAGCAGGGAAAATGATTTTGGTATTTTGATGAGAAGGAGGAAAAATGCTTTTGGTATTTTGATAGAAGAAGGGGGAAAATGTTTTTTACACTTTTGGTAAAGAATGAGTGAAAATGAGAAAAGATTCTCAGCATGATTATTATTATGTTTATGTTTTCACTTGTATTAGGTTTACCTAAATGCAAAAAGAAATATCGGACGGGACCCGAGCCTAGAAAAAATTATGTTTAAAAAATATGTAAACCATGGCTTGAGTTGTTGCCAAGCTCGTGGACAGGGTCCCATTTTGAAAAAAAGATGAAATCGCATGAAAATTTGGGTGGCATGCCGACCCAGCATTTCGATAAAGTTTCGTGTAGTAACTGGCAAACTAATTATGATTGTCCTAGGTTTGACGCCTATATGAGGGTATGCACTTATTGGGTTAGTGGAAAGGTTCCCCCCTTTGGCATGACTTCCATGATATACGTCTTGATTTTGAGGGCAATCGGTACATGTGGATAAGTCTTTTGATATACCTGACTGTACGTGAATTGCCTCAATATATACCTCGTAGGGATATTACGTATGTGGCGAATTCAATATAGTCAACATACATGAGCGAGTTTACTGATATATATACCTTCCGTCGTGAGTTTGGTCAAGAAGTACGATGCATGGGGAACCATTCGATATACGTCGAAGGTACGAGACCAATGGAAGGTGAGAGTCATATTGCTTGTCTAAGCCTTTTCGGACCAGTGCCCATCACAAAGTGACCCCCCCATTACGAGACAAAATTTTGGCAATAGCCATGATCTTGATCATGTAGTGTGCAAAATGCATGATTCTTGATTAGTATATTAAGGAGAGAGTATTTCATTTGGAATGATGAGCATTATACTAATTAAGGAAGAATGTATAAGTATCATGAAAAGTAAATCTATCATGGAGCATGAAGATTACACTAAGCATGGATACATGAGAGTGAATATATATAAGTGAGTGTGTGGTAGTGAATCTAAGCATGAATCAACTAAAAGTGGCATGTGATAAGTATATGGATATATATAAGTGTGATAAGTGGAGGTGCGTGCTAGTGACACCTAAGCATGGATATTCTAAGTGGTGGGGGAAACATGTGGATATCAGTGACCCTATATACAAGTGTAGGTAGTGTGAGGTGTACAGGGAGACTATTTACAAGTTTGTGAAGTGAAAAGTGAGTGAAAGGTGGTATAAACATGAGGTAGATATATTCAAGAAATAATAGAGGGGAAAAGGGAACATAGAGGTAGGTGCATACGCACATAAGTAAAAAAATGATAACACCCATGCAAAGAGAGTCTAGCCCTCTTAAGTAAGTCCCGAGTACAGTTGCCACTGTGGCCATCCCTCCCTGAGTTTTTTCCTCCTTTTCCATCTCGAGGGTCGATGATTACACGCGCAGTGGAGAGAGAGAGGTCTCACTCCCTTTTTAGGAAAGCTTCAGTCATTGTCGATGTGAGGTGATGTAAAGAGATAGACTCACCAGCTTATTTTGCACAAAACAGGCAAAAGAACATGTTGTCGCCTCGAGAGAACGGCATCAAAGACAAACTGATGCTTGTGAAATCAATTAGATAAGAGGTTTGAGGGCTAAGTTACGAAATGGGAAGGTTTTAGGAACCCATCCCGCCCTTTCGGCCACTCGTGGGCTAAATTTACTATTCTCCTTAATTTCTTCGTGAAGTGTGTGTGCGTGTATATATAAGTGGAGATCCGAATCGCTCGACTCTCATCATGTAAAAAAAGCGTGAAGTCATCCATACGAATATTCTCAAAATAATAATTAAAAAAATGATATGTGCGCTTATCGAGATATTGATCATTATCATGAAATGATACTATGTGTTGTCTAAGACGCAAATATGAATCGCAAGTATGATATATATAAACGATATATGGATAAAATAGAAAAAAGAGAGAAATATGAAATTAGGACTTGAGTTTCGGGTTTTAACCCGAGAGGCCTATGTAGCCTATAAAGGCATCAAAGTCCACACAGTTCGCATGCGGTACGAGGGTGGGGTTTATCCATAAATTCAAATGGGGATTTTATTATATGTGTGTGAGAGAAAAAGGAGTTTCTAGTTTGGGGCAAATGTGGTGAAAATCCCGTTGGAATTTATAGGTGTAACCCTTTTTCCCTTGTTTTGGTTTTTTCTATACAAAGTATATTATTTGCCATATTACTAATAAAGGGTTGACTATTAATATGTGTATGATCTAAAGTAAAATCTAAATTTAGAACTTATATAACTAATGCGAAAATAAAGAAATTAAAAGAGAGAGAAGAGTGTTTGGACCTTCTTTGGAGGCTTGGAGGTCAATCTTGATTATTGATGAGCTTATTTGAAAGTGGGTTAGAAATGGAGGGATATTTTGCTAAATTGGGTGTGAGAGTGATGGAAATGAAAGGTGGAGAGAGGTTTCAAACAAGGAAACTTCGCTGACTTTAGAGAAATGTTACTGAGGTCACTGAAGTTGATGTTTCTGAGGGGCCCTTTGAGGTGAGCTCATGCTTTCCTTATATAGGGTCAAGGGACTGCCAATCACCATGGTCCTTTCCTTTCCTATTAGCAGGTAACCCTAGATACATTGTCGATAGGCAAGGAAATGAATCTGGTAATTGATAGTCTCTTGTAGATTTTCCCAAATAATTATCATAAAATGCAATTCGTAAGTCCAAATTGTGTACGGGGTATATCATTGGAATGGTTATTCAGATTCTTTTGAGAATCCTTTGGGACGCTCTTGGGTCCAAGAGTTGACTTTAGGTCAACTGGGGCTCGGAAGCTCCCGTTGGTCCTTTGGATAGGAGATCGTCGAACAACGACGGATCATTAAACTAAATCGTAAGTTCGAATCCTGCACGGGGCATACCATTGGAAAGGTTTAATGAACTTCGATGTTCTAAAGAACTTCACTCGGTTCGAAGAAGTAACCTTGGTCAAATAGGGCCCTGAAGCTCCCGATTACCTTTCGAAGTAAAATGGATCGTTCGTCCTTACTGAAAGGTTGATTCATGCACGGTGTGGACCGTAGGAAAGGGTATGCATCTCCTTTAGAAGATTCATCCAGTCTCATTCGATCTGAAGAAATAACTTTGGTCCAAAGGAGCTCGGGAGCTCGGTGGCCTCCAGATTAATTTTTAGGGAAAAAAGGATCATTTGTCTGAATGGTTATACCATTTCATGCACAGAGCAGAGTGTTGGAAAGGGGTTCCAGTTCCCTTTGATGATTCATTGAGCTTTTGATCTGATGATGAAGTTAATTGGGGTCAAATCGGGGCTCGGGAGCGCTCGGTGGCCTGCAGATCGATTTTTGAAAGTAAAAGGGTTCGTTTATCCGAATTGTTATGCCAATTCGTGTCGGGGCAGACCGTTGGAAAGGGGATTTAGATCCCTTCAAAGATTCAATGAGCTTTCTCTCTAACGATGAAGTTGACCAGAGTCGAACGGTATCGGGAGCACCCGATGGCCTCTAAATTGGTACTCGAAGTACGATATAGGGTTTATGGTACATGGGGAGGTGCTAGGGACCTAATGTCAAACTTAGGGGGTCCTAGAATATGGTGTCTATAGGTAGGTCCATCGTCTTCACCATTCCATGGAAGGAGATATACCTAGTTACGATGTCATACCCCAGGGTTGGGTCGAGCATGAACTTATATTATATTGAGGAGGAGACTTCTTTAGATGTCATAGTGTCGCTAGATTCCATCCCGATAGGTAAAGAGTTTTTTTGATGTATTTAAGGAGATCCCAAGTTGACACCTAGCCGGAACATAGACTTCGTGATTGATTTAATTCTGAGCATAAGACCTATTGCTCGTACACGATATCGGATTGCTCCTCTAGAAATTAGGGAATTTTGGGACAAAATTGAGCAGTTATTGGGACAGGGTTCATTATGAAGATTACTTGGCCATGGGGTGCTCCAATTTTATTCATCAAGAATAAGACGGATCCTTGCGACTTTATATCGACTACATGGAGTTGAACAAGGTCACATACAAAATAAATATCCATCTCCCCGGATTGATGATTTATTTTACCAGTTGAAAAGTGTTGCGTATTTTTCTAAGATCCATTTGAGATCATCAATTGAGGATATGAGAGCAGGATATCTCGAAGATGATGTTTCTTACGAGATATGGGTCAAATGAGTGTTTGGTTATGCCTTTTGGGCTAATCAATGCACCGACGGTATTTATGGACTTGATGAATCGGGTATTTAGTGATTATCTGGATTAGTTCCTCATAGTGTTTATTAATGATATACTGATTTATTCTCGGACTATAAAGGAGAATACACATGATTTATGGGTAGTCTTACAGACATTACGGGACAATAGACTTTATGCTAAGTTTGAGAAATATGGTTTTTGGTTATGAGAGGTACATTTTTTGGGCCACATTGTTTCTAAGAGGGGGATTTTAGTGGACTCGAGGAAGGTTTCTACAGTGATGGAGTGGGGAAAACCCACCACACCGACAGAGGTACGTAGTTTTTGGGATTAGCCAAGTATTACTGCCGATTCATACAAGGGTTCTCTAAGATAGTCGAGCCCCTCACGAACGTTATGAGGAAGGATGTGTCATTCATATGGGATGATGCATGTCAGCGGGCATTTGGCGAGTTGAAGGTTTGATTGACTACAATACCAATACTTGATTTGCCTCATCCAAGGATAGACTATAAGGTCTTCACATATGTATCATTGTGGGGACTTGGCGGGGTGTTAATGCTGGAGGAGAGTCCGATAACTTATGATTTACGGAAGCTAAAGCCTCACGAAGGACATTACCCAACCCACAACTTGGAGTTAGCAGTCATCGTTTTTGCGTTGCGAGTGTGGATGCTTGGGGGATAAGTTCAAGATATTCACAGACCATAAAATCCAACAATACTTGTTTACGCAGCAGGAGTTGAATATGAGGTAAAGGATATGGTTAGAGTTTGTGAAACATTACTAGTTTGACATGCAGTATCACCATAGGAAGGAGAATACCGTGGTGGATGATTTGATTCACAAGCAGATAATGAAGTTAGCTTCAGTGTATAAGGAAAAGTGGAAATCACTTTGTGGGAATGATAAGTTTACCCGTGCTTTTATGTCGATTCTCACCATCACACCTGAGATCATTATTCGGGTCGTAAGGGCACATGCAGGGGACCAGCTTTGCATGGAGAGGGTTAAGCAGTTACTATTTAATGGGGCAGAGCACTATTCTAATGGATTAGAAGGCGAATTAAAATTCCAAGGAAAACTAGTTGTCCCGAATGATGCGAAATTGAGAGGAGCTCTTATGTTTGAGGCTCATGGTTTATGCTTTATGGTATATCCAATGGGTACAATATGTACAATGATATGTGACGTCAGTATTGATGGTCTAGCTTGAAGAAGGATATATTAGTCTTTATGTCCAAGTGTGCCATGTGACAGTCAGTGAAGGTGGAGGATCAGCATTTCGCAGGCGTGCTATAGCCTCTCAAGATCCCATTGTGGAAATGAGAGAGTATTTCCATGGATTTCATCACTGTGTTACCCACGTCACATAGTGGGAACGATTATATTTGGGTCATTGTTGATAGATTGATAAAGGTGGCTCAGTTTTAAATGGGTCCGAATAGACTACATGTCAGACCAGTAGGCATGACTTTTCCTTATTGAGATTGTAAAATTTCATGCAGTGCTGCTCAACATTGTGTCGGATTGGGACAAGAAATTTGTGTCCCACTTTTGGAGGAACTTCCAACGGGACTTAGGGGCAGATTTGAGGTCAAGTACCTCGTGCCCCCCGTAGACCGAAGGGCAGACCGAGAGGGTGAACTTGATGCTAAAAGAAATGCTACAGATGTGCATCTCAGATTTTAAATGTAGTTAGGAGCATTTGCCCATGGTGGAGTTTTCATACAATAATATCTATCAATTCATGATTGGGATGGCACCATTTGAGGCATTATATAGAAGACCTTATCATTCACCCTCATGTTGATTGGAGGTGGGGAGAAAAAATTAATCGGGCTAGCATTCATTCAGGACACCTCGGAGAAGGTGGAGTTTATTCGGGCCAGTTTTTGGATTGCCCAAGATAGGCAAAAGAGTTATGTGGATGCGTGCCAAAGAAACTTGGATTTTAATATTCGGGATGAGGTGTTGATTAAGGTTTCTTCCATGAAGGTAATGGAGAGATTTGGGAATAAGGCGAAGTTAGCTCCCTGATATGTGGGACCATTGCCCATCCTTGAGAGCATTGGGCTCGTAACGTATCGGTTGGGACTATTGGACCACTTACAGCGGATGCACGATGTCTTTCACATATTTACATTGCAGAGGTTACTTAGAGAAGAGACATCTTACCAACATATCGATATTGATGAGATAGATCTCTTGCCAAACACTACCTACGAGGAGAGACCCGTAGCCATTCTAGACCGTAGGGTGCGCTAACTTCGATCTTAGGTTGTTCCGTTGGTACGTGTTCACTGGAACATCATAAGGAGGATGAGTCGACTTCGGAGAGGAGGGAAGACTTGAGAACTAAATATCTGAAACTCTTCTAGCCAGGTACATTTCGAATTCCGAGGACGTAATTAGTTATTAGGGGGCAGAATATAATACCCCGTATTTTTAAAATAAAACAATATTTATAGGAATTAAATTAAATCAATGACTTTAAACTAGGCTGTGAATAAATAAAGTAATTATTATTTCACGTTATGTGAGTTTGACTTTGCATGTTAAATAATTTCGGTAAAAAATAATTGCATGTGGATTCAATAATTGATATATGATCTGTGACACAATTGAAATGTGTATGTGTTGAAAACAATAATTAGGATGCATTCCGGGAGGTTTTATGAACAAGTTTATGTGCTTTAGACCTTTAGAAATGATCTAGGGGTATAGGTATATAAGTTAGGAGGTTGTTTGACTATTTTTATTATGGGTATGGGCCCAATTGGGGGTCCACAAAAATAGGGCCTTAGGTCCAACTCTGTTTTTGGAACTAGAATAAGCAAATTAGGAGATTTAGAAATCCCCCACAATTAACAAAGAAAACCCTAGCAGACACTTTGGTAGAGAGAGGAGGCAAAGGACTAAGGGGAGAAAGAACTTAAGAAAGGGGGCTAAAAACTCAACACAAGATCATCAAGATAATCAAGAGAGAATTCTCTTTCTCAATTTAATTGTCCAAAATACATCGTATTTCATTGTAGTGTTTCTCCCATGTAGATTCTGAATTTTGTAAGGTCATTTAAAAGTATGATTAAATCACATGTGTGTATAGGACTCAAATCTAAAATTAGGATAGTTATATTTAGAAATTAGGATGAGGACAAAAAGTGATATGAATGATAAGAACTCATGCCTTAGAACCCTTGATTTGGTTGGAATGATTATTCATATGCAAAGGACTAATATTCATGATAAAATTTAGAACTTTTGATGATTATAACTCTTGTACAATGAGATAACCTTATAGGATTAAAAGACAAAAAATTTGTAAATATGTTCATGGGTCAAGATTTTAGGATTTTGGAGTTGAGTTTGACGTTAAACCACAAAAATAATTGTTCTAGGATGAAGAACTAAGTCATGGAGACCTGATTTGATGTTGATACAAATGTATTAATCATTAAAATCCAATTTGGTCTTAATATTAAAAATCCCGCAATGACAAAATATAACAAATATGGGTCACTGCCCAAATCCAAACTGGTTTGGCTACTAGGAGAAAATCGATTTGGCTAGGCGAATCGGTTCATCCTCTGTGGTAGATTGAGGTGAGAACGAGAATTATTTTGGGGTATTTTTAGGATTCCATACGAGTTGGTGGGACGATCTTTGGACAGGTGAATAATTTATTAAAAATATTTTAGTGACATAAAAATTAAATAGAGAATTTTTTAACTACATGGTTAAACCTTTTTATTAAAGAAAGAGAAATAATAATCTACTAGATGGTTCATTTTTAACGCGGGATTCCTTATGGAAAATCAGACGGGGCAACTAAGGGTAATTATAAAGTAATTACCTATACATATTGTGTGATAATAATTTGTAATTATTTATGTCTGTAAGCATATGTATGTTCGTGTACGGTCCTATTAGTTAGGATTATGCGCGTTCGGGACCATAGCACACGTCGGCATAGGTGGGGTAGGAGTTGTGTAGCTCATAATTTAGGTACTCAGTAGCAACGCCACATGTGAGAAACAGGGGTAGATATCGGGATCCGTTGTCACCGCTAGGTATGGGCCGTGCAATGGTGTACTGCGTGGGGACCACCCCACTTATGTGTGTTTTGTGACATTCGACTTGGATAAGGGGCTTCCTCGGACTTATCGATAGAGTACAAACGAGACGCTACTCATACATGCCATTAATGTCGCATATATATAAGGACATATATATATATGTATAATCATATAAAATGAATGCTTTAATCCCTTAGTCTAGTGATGTAGACAGTAAATCACTGACCCAATATTATGTAGTATAGATGATGAATGTTGTGTCGCATTTTTTATTAGTATGATCGACGTCATTTCGGGAAGTGGGAATGATGTAGATGATTACATTTCAGTACGGTAATTAATGCTTGGTGCATTTTTATATTTAACTTGAGACAGTCCATAATTTTCATCTTGGGACATGGGGTGGATATGCGCGTATTATTGCACATAGATTAGGGATGAGATACTTAACGCCTGCAAGTTCTAATGGGGAATATTTAGTTTGAAGTAACTGTACTTTTTCACTTTAAATTCAGTAAGTTAATTCTTGTAACTCTAGGGTGCTAATCCAAATTATAAATATTTTCTCCCCCAGGTTCCCCTAGATAGGGATATCAGGACTGTGGACAGATCAACCTCGCAATCTCATATTGCACATTAGACTTATGATCATTGATTCAAGATTAGGTTGCAACTCCCCTTCAGTTCATTTTACTTTCGTACTATTATATGGGCATAAGCTCGGTGTCTATTTTATTTCTTGTTGGTTGGAGACACTTATGAGTTGGTTGGGTTTTATTTATATTATGTGGATGTTGGATTTTATTATTGTCTTGGATTCTAACTTAATTCAGTTTCAAATTCAATTGTGGTTTACAAATAAATATTTTATATGGTTTAATGCTGAGAATGATATACATTGTATACCGAGCCCCATATTCGGTGTATTGCGTCTGGCCAACCTTTACTCGAGAAAATGGGGGTTGTTACTAGTATATAACTGTAAATATTAAATTATTATGTATAAATATGGTTATCTAAAAGTCCAAATATAATTGTGAATGTTAGGTTGTTATTGCGATGATGATGTGACTTGTTCATTATAAGATTACCCAAAAGTACTATTAGAGTAATTAATGACCATTAACGAGTATTTTTTTGGTATCTATGTAACCTCAAAGCATTTATACGAAAATTAAATTAGGCGCTCGAAATTTCTCTAAATTACAAATATGATCTTAATGTATATGCTTATTATATACAATAGGAGTTATGGAATATTAAAAACATGCCTTAATATTTCTATTTCAGTTTTTATATTATGATTAGGTTACGATTACACCAAAGTGGTCTAATATAATAAACTATAAATGTTGAATTTTATATTACAATTTAAATACTATGTTTTAGTTGCTCCAAAGAGTCCAGATTTGATTTTGAGTGTTTGAATTAATAATTATTTTATTATGGTAATTAGGCCACTATGATTTTATTGCTCCAAAGAGTCTGGTGGCAATGGTTGAATTAGATTACGGGACAATATGTTTATTAATTTTGGGTAATTTCTGGTTGCTCCAAAGAGTTCGTATCTTTCCTTAATTTTTAAGCACATTCTCTACTCATGATTTTTTTTAAAGAAATTAATGTTTGTTGAAATCATTAAACAATTCAAAAAAATAATATAATATTCATATAATGAATAATTTGGTTGTAACCAAAGTGACCCTACTAGAATGCTTGTGAATTTTAAATTTAAAGATAAAAATGAGAGTAATAACTCATCATGCTTATATATGTAAAGACATTGATGAGTTATATTTGAATTATTTCGTCAACCAAGATAATTTTCCAAGGAAAATTGATTTTGAATAATTGAAACAAATATTGAGGAATCATGCAGTTAGGTGGTGAAAAGTTATCCTAAATGACATATCCATCTAAATTACATAACATAATACCTAATAAAGTCATATAAAATATTCAAAATTATTAAGAAAGAAAGTCCACATTTATAAAATTTTATTAATGTACGTGTTGTCAATGCATAGCATTAATGTAGTGATCTATTTATCTGAGTAATTATATACCATTTAATTTCTTTAAAATTGCATATTTTATCCATTTTATTGCTCTCGAGACTCACTTCTTATAATAAAGTGGAAAAGCTAAGTTTCGCTTTAAAGTGCTAAAATCATTATAATTCAGTTTCACTTAATGAACCCACTATTAATGCCTAAATTAATGTAATACACTCCTTTACTTGTTTTAAAAATATTAAACGAATTAAGTATAAAGTTCATGTAAAATCTCAAAATGTTATACATATTTTAAATCTTTATTGTATGATTTATAACGTGTCATTCAATAAGAATGACGATAATTTATTTTTATTTTTAAAACTAGAGTGCTACGAAAATTAATTCTAATTCGATATGAGAATGTTTACAAAACAAACCACAAATTCTCGATGACCTTTCAAAATATTTATTTAAATCTGATAGTGAAGAATTTGTGTTGAGTATACAAAAGATTTTTCAAGATATATGAGAATGTATTTTTCTTAACTATGTTATTCTCATTATTGATTTGTATAATTATGTTTTTAATAAACGTTTATGAGGAAAAATAATTTGATCCTATATCATAATGTTGAACTTAAAAGTAGATTTATTATTAAAACTATTCATTATTGTGCCACAATTGAATATGAGACTCTTTTAAATCTAAACTTACTTTGTTGATTTAATTGACTAGACTGTCTTGGGTTGTCACTTATGAATCTCGACAACCATGTTTAGGCTATTAAGGTTTTAAAATTTTATGTTTAGGCTATTAAGATTTTATAATTTTAGAATGATCTATGTGATCCAAGTGGGATATAGTGTACCTGCAAAGATCATGTCATTATAAAAATATGTCAAACGCAGCATTAGCGATATCGCCACAAGAGTTATTCACATGAAAATGAATATATATAGTTAAAAGTGTATTATATATATTCTACTTTATTAAATTTGACACCCCCGAATGATTGAAAATGTCTACTACGTGCATGGATTTAAAATCCACTAGACGAATTGAGTTTTAAAATATGTGTCTACACTTTCAAGAGGGTATACTATTTCAAAAATATCAGTTTCTTTAAAGAATGGTGAAATAAGTGGAAGTATAAAATCAACTAATTTGGTTATAAAAAGAAGTTAATATTCTTGTGTCATTCCCTTAACATCCAATTTAATTTTTCCATTGGATGGTGAATATGAATAGTTTTAAGAAACTCTTAAATGAGTTTTCCATTCTAGATGATTATGAGATTTATCACAAGAATTTAAATTTGACATACGAGTAAGAAAATATTAAATTTTGTTTTCATAAGTTTTAAAAATGATAATATTATTAATTTACCAAAAAAAGTTTAGGCATGTCGAACTACCTAATTGGCACACTAGAAATTCATCTTTAAGACTAAACATGCCCCTGATGATAATTAGTGATATACAACTCGAATTATGATTAAGCCTTTCATTTCGAATAGAGAAAATGGTGTAAGTAAATATTTTCACCTATATTTTAAAATGTGAACTTCTTATAGCTTCAATATATCCTTTTGATCAAGAGTCACATTTAGTGTGAAAACATATGAGAATTTAAGATGTCAGTTTTCCACCAATATTTTTTTAAGAATACTTTATGTAGTGGGAGTAATTTTATATATTTTGGACTTCTCTGTACATTAATAATGAAAGATATATTAGAGAAATAAAATATTTTAAGAGTATGAAGT
The DNA here is from genome assembly GCA_949130495.1 of Sambucus nigra. Classification (NCBI taxonomy): domain Eukaryota; kingdom Viridiplantae; phylum Streptophyta; class Magnoliopsida; order Dipsacales; family Adoxaceae; genus Sambucus; species Sambucus nigra. Next base: position 40,109,209 of record OX422220.1, read on the forward strand.
AAGGATATTCCTAAAATATTATATGCTCGCACTTATGATGGTTGCTCATATAAATATGATCAATGCTTATAGTTCGCTCTTGGATAAGTAGATTTGTTTTGGACTAATGACCAGTGTTATGGAAGAGTGAGAAGCAATCAAATATTATCTCTAGTATTCTTTGATGCTACAATTTATGGATTATGGCCGCATAAATTTATATTGAAACTTGGAGTTGTTGACACTATTACCAAGTCACCGAAGTATTATGAAAATGCCACCGCAATCTTTGTTATGAAGAACTGATATGTATTTTAAGAAACCTAGGCAGAGAAAGATATAACACCTATATGTGAACGAAGAAGTTCAAAAACAACAAGTGCAGTTGAACATATTTGTGAAAGTATTAAAATAGCAAATCCACTAATAAATGGGCAATCACGAAAGGGCATTCACGAAGCATTCTTAAGATACAAGTCTTGAGTGAAGCCAATTAAGTATAGGTTTTGTTGATTTATTGATGTTTGTTATGAAAAGACATTGTGTTATTGTAACAACCCGCCTAATAAGATACCGGGCGATCACTCCAATATTAAATTAAAACAGGAGTTTCATATGGATCATTCTTAGCATCACTGTCGAAAATTCAATTAATTACTAATATCCTATTAGGTGGCCGTTAAAAACTTTTATCTAACTACTCTTTTTAGCGCACAAATTAAAACATTCACAATTAAATGCGTAATGAACTGAAATAGAAAAGAAAAGAACTAAAATAACCGAACACTCGGTCCAAATAATACAACCATATCGAATGATGTACTGAAAGAATAAATAAATACAATTGAGCCATTGGCTCGAGTGTTTATACAATAACTCCTATCTAGAGTACAAGGAAAGAAACGTCTACCGATAACCTGCAAGCATCCACAGCTGCTGCAGCAGACGTCTGACTCGAAAGAGTTCCCATCCAGGCGTCCCTGTGTCTGGACACCTATATATATACAGTATAGAGAAAGAAAGGAGAGTAGACAAACGGGTCAGGGCCCGAATGTTTAGAAAATATTTTGCAAGTGCATAAATGCTTTATTTTTAGAAAAATAGTTTTATCTCATATTTAAATTGGTATCGCACTCTCGTGAGATACCCCTCACCTCTCCCCTAACAGTGCACCCCTAACGCATCCCTATAAACCTCCTAGTCAAGCTACCCTGCTAAACTAATCTAATACCCAACCACTATCTAACCTAGATAGTCAAACAGATGTACTAAAGGCTAAACTTCACTTTAATCTCGACGCTATGCCATGTTCGTGCGTGGGGTGTCTCGCGAAGCGAAATCCAAACAAGGAACCCCCCCGATACACTACTATGCAGTAAGGTCGATCTTTGAGATCCGCCAGTCCCTCAGTACAGAAAGATATATAATATATATACCATAACATTTAATAATATAAGAGCACTAAGGATTAAACTTCTCCCCAGTCTCAACAATGTGCCATATTCGTGCGTGGGGTGTCTCGCAAAGCGAAATCCAAACAAGGAACCCCCCCGATACACTACTATGCGGCACGGTCGATCGTCGGGATTCATTAGACCCTCGGCACCCAGTTTATACATATACATACATCTACAATATACTTCCGGATAATATAAATATCTCCCGGACTGAGGATTTCTTGATATATAAAGTATTTATAAATACTTATCCTTTTCATTTCAAAAACTTCCATTTCCCTTCTCATATCCAGGAAATGTATTTAAAAACCAATTCATTATCATGAATTGCTTTAATAAATCATATACCTTTTCAAAAGCCAGTTTTATTATCATAAAATGCTTTTCCTTATCAAATATCCCATTTCCCTTTTTATACTCAGGAAATGTATTCAAAGACATTTTCATTATCATAAAAATGCTTTGATCATAACATATGCTTCCACATCCCTTCTTCTATCCGGGAAGTGTTACCGAAGCCAATTTAAATATAACCCATTTCCCTTCCTATATCCAGGAAATGTAATTAAAGCAAATCCATTATTATGAACTGCTTTAATAAACGTGTTCTAAGACCGCCCGTCCGGATTTCTCCACTGTGCGCGCCCCTAAATGGCTATCATCTTCCAGGGCCTCCAAGACAACCTGGGATCCTATATCGAAACACGTCGGGAAGCGGCCATGAGCCTGCGTGGTAGCCAAGACCACACCCGGAATCTCCCTACCCCCGCAGAAAATATACAACCATAAGCGCTCCCATGGCCTAGGACTATATCCACCCTGCATCATTAGACAGGGGGCTTCACCATACGAACGCAACTTCCCTTATGATAGCGATTTAGAGAGGTGTGTAATCCATATTTTATTAATTATGAAAACATTTATTTTTCCATTTTGAAAATATTCATTTATATATTTTCAAAATCATTTCCATCATCATATATATACCTAAAACACACAGTATATACATATCCTATATATTCTTCCTAGAATATATTTATACGGCCATAGTGGCCTATAGCATCTAGCGATGACCAAATATCCCAAAGATTCCCTCCAGGAATCGTAATCATGCATTCATAGTTGCATGATTCTAAATCCAAAGTATTCCTTACTTTGTTCAATACTAATTGCCTCAATCATCTCTTAAAGGTTTATTTATCCTCAAAACCCTTATTTAGGAATCCCCATAAAAATCCTAAATGGTAATTCAACTCCCCATACTCTTAAAGGGAGAAAACTAGAAATTCTGGCCTAAGCGAATTGATTCGCCCCTTTAGCGAATCGATTCGGGTGGGCGAATCGATTCGGTTCCCAATCCGAATCGATTCGGAAAGTATTCTGCAAACAGGTCTGTAAATGGCGAATCGATTCGGTCTGTACCCGAATCGATTCGGCCCATTGCAGAAACCCAATTCCCCTTAGGCGAATCGATTCGGCCTGTACCCGAATCGATTCGGCCTGTTCGAGGATCACAGTTTGGGCGATTTCTCAAACTCCAAAATACCCAAAAATCAATCCAAATTCATTTTCATGGTTTCTATTCTACACCAAAAATCATCCCAAACATCTACACAATAGTTTCTAGCCTTTATTTTTCCAATTTCCGATTTGATTTCCGAGTTGGTACTTTCAACCCGGAGCTGTCATCTTGTAAAAATCATATAAAATCGTAGAAAAATCAAAAAAATACGCGGTCGGCGCCCACGCGACCGTATCGAAAAGATCTACAACTTTCATGTTTTGACCGAAAGCTAAATCAATTCTTTTCCTAGTCAAAAATGACCCTAAAGGCTGCGGGTTACTATTCATCACCTTCTTCGAGAAGGTTTCAGCCATTAAAGCTTCTCCCAAGCTTTTGACGCGTCACCCAACGTCCTACAACCTCAACCAACTACAAATACACCTATATTAAGGGTTCTAAACATCCTAGAACCCGGAATCACCAATAAATTTCAATTAAAACCTAAGTTTCTCCAATTTACCATTTTTAGGGGTTTATTCGTTTTAACTCCCAAAAACCCGTTTTATCCACGAATACCCAACCCAAAATCATTAGGGTTTGTTATACCAACAATGATATGAGATATTTATGCATAAAAACAAATAAAGCAAGTAAACACTTGCCTCGTGGATAAAATCCGACGACCTCGAGCCGAATCCCGCGGAGGCTGGCCGGAATCTCCCCCTTTTTTCCTCCTCTCTCTCTTCTCTCTCTTTCTCTTCTTTTCTTTCTCTTTTTCTCCCTCTCTTCCTCTTTATATATAGAGAAAAGGGTTTTAACCCTTTAAAACCCAAAAACGACTCGTTTACCCAATTACGAGTTACTTTTACCTCTAAAATTACCCGAAACTCATTTTCGACAATCGGACACTCTTTTCCGACTATCTCGGCCATTCCGAGAATTATGGCGCAGTCGAAATTCCCATCCGAGGTACTTGACCGCAAATCACTATTCCAACACAAAATAATTAAATGCGGTGTTCTACTCAAAATCTCACTTCTTTTGTCGCTATACTCCGTGGCGACATATAAATAAAATATCTCGACCTATATGGTCCCAAAATAATTTATAACCCCTTCGAAAATCATTAAATCCTCGAAAATCCCAGAAATCACTATTTCGAGAAATTCTCCAAATTCCAAATTATACTTAATTATGGGATTTAATCGTCTCCAAAAGGGCGGGTTATTACAGTTATGATATCAAAAAAATTATTTTCTAAGTATTCATATTTCTTCCTTGTAATATTGGTTACATGCATGTTGTTGGTATATGTGATAGAAATATTATCTTACGAGACATTTACGGACGATTAAGGACAACCTAGATGATAGGCCTTATTAAATAAGTGATTGATATTATGGCATATGGAAGGGAATATGCTTTTGAATTAGTGTGCAACCGCCATGACTCACATTAGTGCTTTGTTAAAATAAGGTGTTAAAAAACATGATTTATATACCGGTCGCATAATACTCGATAAATCATTAGATTATTATTTGGACCAAGTGGGAGAATGTTATACTTTAATTATAATTTCAGATTAAAAATTTAACCTATAATTATGTGGTCCTAATACAATCTGAAAGTTAAAGAGATAATTGGAATAATGAAGGTTTTACTTGGTTATATCAAGAGTTTTCTTTGATGGCTAAGCAAAATAAAAGATTTGTAATACCCCGTATTTCTGCATATTTATAATTTAATTAATTCAAAATTAATTGGAAAAAATCCGTTGTATTTAAATTACGCGAGTAAAGTAATTCAAGGTGATTAAATAATAAATGTGATTATTAAATATTAATTGAGAGATAGATATTGATTAATATTATGATATAATATTTACTAAGTGTGAATAGTAAATAATTGATAATTAGTGTTATGCGGCATAGCGAGTGATATGTGCGTATTTTATTTTACCTCAACCGGGAGTCGCGTGTAGTCTAATTTGAGGTTGAGAAAGTAAATATATTTTTAGTGACTCGAATGATAATTTAGAGGTCACGGATGATCCCGAATGGGTCAAAAGAGTTGAAAAAGTGTACCCCGGGGGTATTATTTAGGTCCCAGGTCAATTTTAGACCAAACCGGCACCTATTGAGGGTGTTTTGGTCATTTGGCAAATAGAGGTTAAGGGAACAACGAAATTCTAAGTGTTATATATGATTTTTAAGACTTGAGGCTAAGGTTAGAAACAGTTAAACCTAAAGGAAGCCATTAGAGAGAGAAGAGAAACCAATTTTCAAGGCTTGAGAGGTGTTCTTGAAGAATTGGACCTTAATTTTGCATCCTAAACATCTAAGGAGTGAGGATTTGAAGAGAGAAACATCAACTTATCATCAACATAACGAAATCAGACCTCTTATGTTAATGCAAGTTGTTTATTGCAATTATTTTAAAGTAATAATACCATGTTAGGAGGGTTTCCTGAATTGATGATCTAATACATATTTTTGGAAGAAAAAGTTATTTTTGATGCATCTTATGGGTAGGGATTCCATGTAGTGTGATTCATATATGTAGAGGATTGATAATTATTAGATGAGTAATTGTCAATACGGATTAAACCTGGGTTTTATGTTAAAAAATGAAGAAGAACATGGAAATCTAGGGTTTTGAGGATTTTATGTTTTAATTCGTTCTTGATTAATTATTGTGATGATTTGGTGTAAAAATCATGTTGAAATTGATCCAATTACATGTAGGAATGGTTAGGAATGATTATTTTAAAGTTTGGTAAAGTTTCATGAGGTTTAGAGGTATATTAATGGTGAAAATCACATGAAGAAGACGAATTAGCCAAATCTGAACCATTTTGAATCAATTCGGGTAAGGCGAATCGATTCGACCTAGGGAGAATCGATTCGGTTACCTAGAAAAATAAAAAAAATTCCCTTTTACCTTAAATCCCTAAATCGTTGTTGTGAGATTTTTGAGGACTTTGCTTATGATGGGGGTATGGTTTGGTTTATTTAAAGGATTAAGACGAGAACGAAATTGGGTAGATTTTTGTGCCGTAAATTATCCGAGAGAAAAATAATGAATTACGGGAGTTTGGGAATTAACTTGATGAAGTATACTAGTAGGGTGAGTTAGGCTTAACTACTGAAACTAATAAAAGGGTAACTAGGACCCTTAGAGTTGTGTGAATACTCATGCATACGATAAGCGGAATAATTCGTAAAGAAATTTAGTACGACGAGTATACGAGAGAAATATACTACGTAAAATTCTGAATACCTAGGTTGTGTGAATACCTATCATACGAATACTTAGGTGGTGTGAATGCCTAAAGTATATTAGAGGTATTGGGGTCTAGGGAATATCTGGACCAATACATGAAAGTTCGATTTGGGGTCGAGGGCTATTCGGACCAATATCGAACATAAATAATATTGGGGTCGATGGAACATTTGTACCAATATATATATATATATATACATATATAACATTTACATTGGGGTCGAGGGCTATCCGGACCATTGTGAATGACATGATAAATTGGGGTCGAAGGAACATCCGAACCAATGAATCCTTAACGTGTGATATGAGGATATTATCGTGAAATATATATTTATTTGTATATATTGTGTGGGAAATATATGACTTGCGTTTTATCTACTTATGTGAGACAGTAAAAAGTTAGATAGTGTATATTTAAAAAGAATGAATTAAGTCGAGAAACTTAATTACATGATTCAGCTAATAACATATGTGAATGTTATTTAAGATTGTGTATATCGGAATGATAAATTAAGTGGAGAAACTTAATGTTTTGATTTAAAAGATAATACATGAGGGACATTACTTATGTTGATAATTAACACATGAGAGATGTTAATAAAATTAATGTACTGTATAGGCGGTATGGGAACTTAAACGTGTAGATAAGTTCAGTTGAATACTTTAGTATAGTTAGCTTGGGTAGCATAGCTAGGTGGTCTAAGTATAGAACGTTATTCATGCACTACAGATGAGTAGTGAGGAAAACTCAAGAGAGAATGTACGTGAACATGTGTAATCAATAACCAAATTTTAATGTAATAAACACTTGCTAAATATTTTCAAAACGTTTTGTGTACTAACACTTGATATAAAATATTTTCAAAACCTTTTAGGTGTCCAACCACAGGGACGTCAGGTGTCACTTCATTCCATGGATTCGGGGTTATAGAACTATGGATACTGGCATGATTTAATTAGAAGATTTCTTCATTCAGATATAGGGTATGATCACATTTTATATTCCATGTATGGACATCTTATCAGTTGACAGTTTTTAGTCATTTAGTTCTTTTATTATTATGGAATATTTGGTTTTGGATTTTTGGTCGATGGTTTATTCGGCAAACCTTTATTCATTTATATATATATATATATATATATATATTGTGATGGTTGGACTCGAGTGTATTGTGTTTGGCTAAATTTAGTTTTTCCGCATTGTTCTCTTATCTGTTTTTAAGAAACATAAATTTGGCACCGGTTTAAATTCACTTAGGTGGTTAGTAATTTGAAATTTTTCGATAGTGATGCTAAGAATGAAGCATATGAGAAACCTGTTTTAATTTAATAAAGGCCTGATCAACCGATGTTTAATTAGATGGGGTGTCATAGATGGTATCAGAGCATCAGGTTCTAGTGTCCATAGGATCTGTACGGCTTACTACGATTTCAGCGTATCGTTATTTTGATATAGAGCCCTATTGTTAGGACTGTTGTTTCATCTTTGCATGCTTAAGATATCGTTCTTCTGCTACTAGAATTTTGTATAAACTATGTACTTATAAAATTTAAATTCTATTTCAGTATGACGCAAACGAAAGGGCAAGCCGAGAGGAAAGTAGCCAGAGACGAGGTTAGGGAGGACCCTCAGGAGTAGCAGGCACCACCACCAGAGATGATTTCTACTACTGAAGTGGCAGTGATAGTGGCACAGACCATTGAGACAGCTATGAGGGCCATGGCAACCCACTTCCCTTAGCCTCAGACACAACATCCCGTAGCACCAGCTATACAGTCCTAATAAGGGTAAACCACTTGGCATAACATCAGGGAGACCTTACAGAAGGGCCATCGGCCAGAGTTTTAGGGCGGTACGGATATAGTGGCGACATGCCAATGGAAGAAGAACATTCAGTGCCATCTGCGCATGTTAGATTGCAGTGAGGTATAGAGATAGATGCCATCCACCTTCATATTAGCAGGGGCATCCCTTCATTGGTGGGAGTCAGTTACCAGTGCTGAGGAGAGAGACTCGATGACTGTTTCAGAGTTCTGGATGTAGTTTGATCGCAAATACTTTTCGCTTGTAGTTGAGTCAGAGATGAGGAGGAAGTTTGGGGAGGTATGTCAGGGTGATCGCTCAGTAGCTGACTACGAGGAGGAGTTTACTAATTATCTAACTTTTTGCCATATGAGGTGAGCAATGAGGAGAGTAAGAAGGTTAAGTTCATGGATGAGTTGGCCTGGAGGTTTAGGCAGCATTTGATCGGTATTCCTGCATCTATGACTTATACTGACGTTGTTAATGCCGCACTTGTACACTGTTAGGATTATCGCTTCCGTGCGAAGGGAAGCAAGAGAGGAGAAGAAACTATCCATCAGGACAATACGAGGGGGAGTAGTGGTAGTGGGGAACCACCCCAATAGCAGCAGGCAGCGATTCCGCAGGCGAAGAACTCCCGGCAGGGGAACTCTGCCAAGAAATTTATATATGGTGGTCACAGATTAGACTAGGACTGGCAACGGGTCGTGTTGGGTCGTGTTCGTGTCGTTAGCTTAACGGTTATAGAAATTTAACGGTCAGCTTAACGGTTATAGAAATTTAAACTCCAACACGACCCAATAATATTAACAGGTGACACGAACCAAACCGTTAATACCCGTTAGTAAATGGATGGATTTGGGTCATGTCATAATGAACCCGTTATGTAAATCATTACCTGTTAAGAAAATTATTTTCCAAAAATTTTAAAATTAATTTATATTATTTTTCTCAAATCAAATTTTAAATGGGTAAATGGGTGGATTTGATGTCTAATTTTTTAATCTAACGGTTGAGATTAACATAGGGATTATATATATATATATATATATATATATATATATATATATATATATATATATATATATATATATATATTGTTTACCTACTTACGGGTAATAATGGGTGTAATATTAGTTCGAGTCACACGACCCAATAAAGCCCATTAACACTAATGGGTATAAACGAGTTTAATCGTGTAAGAGTATAAACCCAAACCCGATTCTTTATGATAACGGATCTACCGGGTTGACCCGTTAATGACCTAAACTCGATAAAACTAAACCCATTAACTTAAAATTTTGTGTCGTGTCGTGTTATCTTGTCGTGCCCTATTTTTCCAGGTCTAGATCAGATAGGCAGGGCTAGCAGGGTCCCCAGTAGTAGAAATTCCCTCAGGGACGTCAGAGTCAAGGGAACTAGGGGGATACCAGGAGGGCCAAGGCCATCAGGGCCAACGTTAGGGCCAGGGGAAGAGATAGTGCTAGGGTATGTTCTTCACATATGGCCAGTAGGGTCACAAGAGTAGGGCTTGCCCACAGCTAGATAAGCCACAGTGGCAGGGTGCCCAACAGGAGAAGCATGCTCCTTTAGCACCAACTTCAGCACTAGCACTGACCCCACAGCAGCAATAGGGCCAGATGCATTATAGACGTATGTACAACGTCCGAGATATAACCATGCCTTCAGCACCTCTTGCCCCTCTGATAGTAAAGGGTACGTATCCTATTCACAATCTCGAGGGTAGGATCCTTTTTTATACCGGGGTATCTTATTCATTTATTAAAACTATATTTGCACGAGTTACTGGATTATTAGAGACAGCCGAAAGTCTCCTTATGTGTGGTGATTCACCGATGGGCAGTGGGTCGCTGATAAATTTGATTTGTAGAGGAGTTAATATTATGACTGGGAGACTGAGTCTAGAAGCAGACCTTCTAGTGTTAGACATGGAGGGATATGACGTGATTTTAGGTATAGATTGGTTAGCAGGCTTCATAGCGATGGTAGATTGCTGTGAGAGGACTATTATTTTTTCTATTTCGGGATAGGAGACGTTCCTTATGGTGATGCCTCTTCCCAAGAGAGGATCGCTCACTCATTTATATTATATCAAGTAAGAGACCTCACAGGAGGTGGTTGTTCCCTTGGATTCGATTCCAGTAGTGAGGGATTTTGAGGATGTGTTCTAGGAGATACCTGAGTTGCCATCGAGCCAAGAAATAGATTTTGTCAATGACTAAGCACTGGGGATGAGACCGATTGCTAGATCACCGTATCGCATGGATCCTTCATAGATGCGGGAGTTGAGAGGGAAGATTTAGAAGCTCTTGGGTCAGGGTTTCATTCGAAGGAGTATATCATCTTGGGGTGATCCGGTGTTGTTTGTGAAGAAAAGGGATGGTTTGCTTCTCTTGTGCGTGGATTACAGGGAGTTGGACAAGGTGACGATACGGAACAAGTATCTATTACCTAGGATTGATGACTTATTTAATCAGTTGAGAGGGGTTGAGTACTTCTCCAAGATCAATTTGAGGTCAGGTTATCACCAGTTGTGTATTCAGTAGGAGGATATTCCTAAGACCATTTTCCTATCGCGTTATGGATCCTACGAGTTTAGGGTGATGCCATTTGGGCTCACCAATGTGCCTGCAGTGTTCATAGACCTCATGAATAGGGTATTCCAGGAGTTTCTTGATCAGTTTGTGATAGTATTCATCAATGATATCCTGGTTTCCTCACGGACAAAGGAGGAGCACGCCGAGCATTTACGTATGGTTCTAAAAATGTTATGGGACCATCAATTGTACGTCAAATTTAGTAAGTGTATATTTTGTCTTCATGAGGTATAGTTTCTTATCCATATTGTGTCCGACAGGGGAATAGTTATTGATCCGAGTAAGTTATCGGTAGTGAGGGAGTGGGGGCAGACCACAACACCGATCGAGATTCGCAGCTTCTTAGGGTTAGTCAGATATTACCATCGCTTCATCAAGGGGTTCTCAAAGATTGTAGGTTCTTTGACGAACTTGACTCGTAAAGGAGTGCCATTTGTGTGGAGCGACCAATATCAGATGGCTTTCGACGAGATGAATAATAGATTGACCACAGCACCCATACTTGCATTTCTTAGGAGTGGGGTGGAGTATCGGGTCTACACAGATGCATCCTTACCGGGACTTGGGGGTGTATTATAGCAGGAAGAGAGGGCTATAGCTTATTCATCTCGAAATATAAAGCCCCATGAGAAGAATTACCCCACCCACGACCTCAAGTTGGCAGCGGTCATTTTTGCGTTGAGGATATGGAGACAATATCTATTGGGGGAGCAGTTTACATTATCCACGAATCATAAGTCACTTTAGTATCTCTTCACACAGAAGGATCTGAACATGAGGCAGAGGCAGTGGATAGTATTCGTGAAGGAATACCAGTTTGATATACAGTATCATCCTGGTAAGGCTAACGTGGTTGTAGATGCGTTGAGTTGACAACCTACTGGAGACGTAGTGGAGGTGTGGAAAGCGAAGTAGAGTGAATTTTGACTGGAAGATGGGTTTTCTAGAGCGTACATGGAAATTATGACTATCACTCCCGAGATCATTATGTAGGTAGTGGAAGAATAGGCAGAGGATCAGTTCTGTCAGGACGGGGTATGGCAGTTATTAGCTGAGGAGGAAGAGTCTTACTTAGTTAGCTCAGAGGGAGGCCTGCACTTTAATGGAAGATTGATAATGCCCGAGGATGAGGATTTGAGACATGCAGTTCTGACTGAGTCTCACGGTTCCAAATTTACAGTACATCTCGGAGAGGATAAGATGTACTGGGATATGATGAGATAGTACTGGTGGGCCGACATGAAGAGAGACATAGCAGAGTTTGTCTCAAAGTGTGTTACTTATCATCTTGTGATAGTTGACCATCAGAGGCCTTTGGGGATGTTATAACCTCTTGATATTATCGAGGGGAAGTGGGAGAGAATTTCGATGGAATTTATTACTAGGCTACCTACGTTGCAGCGGGATCATGACTCCATATGAGTGATAGTGGATCGACTGATCAAGGTGGCTCATTTCTTTCCAATCTGCATAAACTAAGAGACGATGCAGTACATGAAAATATTCATTTCAGAGATTATTAAGCTGCACGGGATCCCGATTAATATTGTGTCTGATAGAGATAAAAAATTTATGTCACACTTCTGGCAGAGCTTTGAGGAGGCCATGGGCACAAATTTACGGTTGAGTACAGTGTACCACCTGCGAAAAGATTGAGAGGGTTAATATGATGCTTGAGGATATGCTGAGGATGTGCATCCTAGATTTTGGGGGAGGGTAGAGATACCTCCTATTGGTAGAGTTTGCATAAAATAACTCTTACCAATTTACTATCAATATGGAACCGTTTGAGGCATTATATGATAGGCCTTGTCGTTCGCCCGCATGCTGGTTATAGGTGAGGGACAACAAGTTGTTGGGGCCTAATATGATTCAAGAGACTACTGCCAAGATTGAGTTAATTTGAGGACGCATTCGGATAGCTCAGGATAGGCAGAAGAGTTATGCCTACACCGACAGGAGACATGTGGAGTTAGAGGTTGGCGACCAGGTGTTGGTTCGAGTATCTCCTATGATGGGGATTATGAGATTTGGAAAGAGAGGGAAGTTAGCACCGATATATATAGGACCGTTTCCTATTATAGAGAGGGTGGGACCGGTGGCATACAGGCTGGGACTTTAGAGCATCTTCAGCGGATACATGAGATGTTCCATATGTCATCATTGAAGAAGTATAGGAGGAGTGAGAGAGCTTTCTGGAACGTTCCACTTGAGGAAATTGATTTGTAGACATACATCGCATATGAGGAGAGGCCCGTGGCTATTTTAGATCGTAGTGAGCATAAACTGCGATCCAAGGTGGTGCCACTAGTGCGAGTTCAGTGGGGATACCACAATATTGATGAGTTGACTTGGGAGCGGGAGGATGACATGCGAGAGTAGTATCAAGAGTTATTCATCGAAGGTATGTCCTAATTTCGGGGAAGAAATTCCTTTATAAGGGGGTAAGTATGTAATACCCCATATTTCTACGTATTTATACTTTAATTAATTCAGGAATTAATTGGGAAAAATACGTTGTATTGAAATTAAGCGAGTAAAGTGATTTAAGATGATTAAATAATAAATGTTATTATTAAATATTAATCAAGATATAGATACTGATTAATATTATGATATAATATTTACTAAGTGTGAATAGTAAGTAATTGATAATTAGTGTTATACGGCATAGCGAGTGATATGTGTGTATTTAATTTTACCCCACCAGTGAGTCGCGTATAGACTAATTTGACGTTGATAAAGTAAATATATTTTTAGTGACTCGGATGATAATTTAGAGGTCACTGATGATCCCGAATAGGTCAAAATAGTTAAAAAAGAGTACCGGGGGGTATTGTTCGGGTCCCGGGTCAATTTTAGACCAAACCAGTACCTATTGAGGGCATTTTGGTCATTTGGAAAATAAAGGTTAAGGGACCAACGAAATTCTAAGTGTTATATATTATGTTTAATACTCGAGCCTAGGGTTAGAAACAGTTAAACCCAAAGGAAACCATTAGAGAGAAAAGAGAAACCAGTTTTCAATCCTTGAGTGGTGTTCTTGAAGAATTAAACCTTAATTTTGCATGCTAAACATCTAAGGAGTGAGGGTTTAAAGAGAGAAACATCAACTCGTCATCAACACCAAAAAATCAGACCTCATCTGTTAAGGCAAGTTATTTATAGCAATTTTTTTGAAGTTATAATACCCATGCTAGGCTGGTTTCATAAATTGATGATATAATACATACTCTTGGAAGAAAACATTATTTTTTATGCATGTTATGGGTAGGGTGTGATTCATATATGTAGAGGATTTATAATCAGTAGATGATTAATTGTCAATACGAATTAAACCTGGGTTTTATGTTAAAAATTGAGGAAGAACATAGAAATCTAGGGTTTTGAGGATTTTATGATTTAATTCGTTCTTGATTAATTCTTGTGATGATTTGGTGTAAAAATCCCGTTGAAATTGATCCAAATGCATGTAGAAATGGTTAGTAATGATTAGTTTAAATCTTGATGAAGTTTCATGAGGTTTAGAGTTATATTAATGGTGAAAATCGCATGAAGAAGACGAATTAGCCAAATCTGAACCATTTTGAATCGATTCGGGTAAGGCGAATCGATTAGGCCTAGGGCAAATCAATTCGGGTACCTAGAAAAATAAAAAATTTCCCCTTTTTCCTTAAATCCCAAAATCGTTGCTGTGAGATTTTTGAGGATTTTGGTAAAGTAATATTGAGAGATCAAATTATTAAAGTAGGATTATGATGGGGGTATGGTTTGGTCTTATTCAAAGGATTAAGACGAGAACAAAATTGGGTTGATTTTTGTTCCATAAATTATTCGAGAGAAAGATAATGAATTACGGGGAGTTTGGGAATTAAATTGATGAAGTAGACCAGTAGGGTGAGTTAGGCTTAACTACTAGAATTTACAAAGGAGTAACTAAGACCCTTAAAGTTGTGAGAATACTCATGAATATGATAAGTGGAATAATTCGTAAAGAAATTTAGTATGGCGAGTATACGAGAGAAATATACTACGTACAAGTGTGAATACCTAGGATGTGTGAATACCTATCATATTAATACTTAGGCAGTGTGAATGCCTAAAGTATATTAGAGGTATTGGGGTCGAGGGAATATCTGGACCAATACATGAAAGTTCGATTTGGGGTCGAGGGTTATCCAAACCAATGTGAATGATATGATAAATTGGGGTCGAAGGAACATCCGATCCAATGAATCCCTAAGGTATGATACGAGGATATTATCGTGAAATATATATTTATTTATATATATTCTGTGGGAAATATATATCGTGCATTTTATCTACTTATGTGAGACAATAGACAGTTAGATAGTGTATATCTAAAAATAATGAATTAAGTCGAGAAACTTAATTTATATGATTCAGCTAATAACATATGTGAATGTTATTTAAAATTGTGTATATCAAAATGATAAATTAAATGGGGAAACTTAATGTGGTGATTTAAAAGATAACATGTGAGGAATGTTATTTATGTTGATAATCAACACATGAGAGATGTTAATAAAATTAATGTATTGTATGGGCGGTACTGGAATTTAACGTGTAGATAAGTTCGTCTAAATACTTTAGTTTAGTTAGCTTCGGTAGCATAGCTAGGTGGGCTAAGTATAAAACGTTAGGCGTGAACTATATATGGTGAGGAAAACTCAAGAGAGAGTGTTTGTGAACATGTGTAAGCAATAACCAAATTTTAATGTAATAAACAGTTGCTAAATATTTTCCAAACGTTTTGTGTACTAACACTTGCTATAAAATATTTTGAAAACTTTTTAGGTGTCCAGCCACAAGGACGCCAGGCGTGACTTCATTCCAAGGATTCAGAGTTGTAGCACTGTGGATGCTGATAGGATTTGATTAGAGGATTCCTTCATTCCGATTTAGTGTAGGATCTCATTTTATATTCCATGTATGGACATGTTGTCCGTTGACAATTTTTAGTCATTTAGTTCTTTTATTATTATGGAATATTTGGCTTTGGATTTTTAGCCGATGGTTTATTTGGAAAACCTTTATTAATTTACATATATTGTGATGGTTGGATTCTAGTGTATTGTGATTGGTTAAATTTAGTTTTTTCTCTTATCTATTTTTAAGAAAGATAAAATTTGGCACTGGTCTAATTTCACTTAGGTGGTTAGTAATTAGAAACTTTTCGACAGTGATGCTAAGAATGTACCATATGAGAAATCTATTTCAATTTAATAAAGGTCTGATCAATCGGTGTTTAATTAGATGGGGTGTCACAAGATTAATGGGGAGACTCTTGGTTTTTGTACCTCCCTATAAATAAGTGGTTGTTTTTTTATCATTCATACACATAAAAGTCAACATAATGAAATTATAGGATAAGGGATAAAAATCCAAAGACTCAATGTGTGTTGATTTTTAGAATAGTATTTTGGCCATATAAGACTATCTAACCATTGGAATGTGCTGAAGCTAGAATATGTTCTCACCGTACATAGGATAAATTCATGCTTCAAAAATCGACCCAATCGGAAGTCATTAAGTTTCATTACTCCGCTAATCATTCCAACAATTAAAAAATGGTGGTAGACAAACAAATTTTAAATTCATGGTTATAAATTTAGGTATATAGGTGAAAAGCATGAATTTCAAGATGTGATTATCATGGTGATTCAAGATCCTATTTTTAAAGAATAGTAGTATGTTTAATTAACTAATCAATTAATGTTTAAATTAATTAAATTATTTTTTACTGCTTGTGTGTTTGTTGTTCTTTAATTAAAGTATTTCAAACAAATTTAAAATAATAATACAAATAAAGATATAGTATTTTGTTCCTACGATAAATTAATATTTGTTTATGTTATCCTTCTACATTAATTTAGTGGTCTTTGGTGAGGGTGGTCTTGATGATGACATATCATTTGAGTCCACGTATGTCGTATGGAGTTGGAAAAAATAAAGAAAGAAAATGTTTGCGTATTTAGTGGCCGCAAACCTTCCACACACAAAAAATAACCTAAGACTACCGACGTTTTAAGAGGAAGTCTAAAAAATAAGCTTATTTTTTACCTTGTTATCGACCATCGTCCTTTTTTTTATAAAATTATACGTTGCAAGATTTTAGTTTTGAAAAAATAAAGTACAAAGAAACTTGTATGTCATGAGATTTTTATTTTTTATAGAAAAATACTTGTATCTTACAAACTATTTTTCTATTATTATGTTGAAACATTGAGTACGTATTCGATTGCTAAATGATGTGTCAAAAAGTTATTGGTTCAAAAAATAGTAAGAAAATACATTGTTTGTCACATTCTGAGATATAGAAATTGACTTGAAAGGGAAATACTACTCATCACTTTTTAGCCAAAGTCAGGAAATGGGTCTCTCGGTCGCTTGTCAAAATGGTGTGTACTTAAACGTTTCTTAACTCCTTACTTTGTTCTAAGATATAACAAAATTGAAGGATATTTTTTTAAGGCATAGATACACTTACCTACAACTATGACACCCTCGCATTTTTAAAACATTTTAAATTACATGTGTGCACATAATTTAATTTAACTTGAAAGTAAATTGGCTTATATAAATATTAATTAGCGTATAAAAAGGATTAATATTTATGCATAACTATATTTGCTTGTGCGATAAGTAAATGATAATGTATTAAATTGTTACATCATAAGTGAGTTAAAGTCACGGGTTTATCAGTATTTCATTTGGGACACGCGGATAGAGTCGTCTTGGTCATGAAATGAAATTTTATGTTAGGTGACTCAAATGGTAGTTTTTAGTGCACCGATAGTCTGGCAGTGGTCGAAATAGTCCAAAATATGTACTCGGGGTTACAATTTGGTTCCGGGAGATTTTAGACTAAGTGGGATCCGTAGGAAGGCATACATGTAATTTTAGCAGAGGGGGCTAACCCCAGTTCGGGATTATAGAGTCTAAGGTTAATATTTAATCAAGGTAGTTAGATGAGGATGTGACACCCCGTCTAATTAAATACCGGGTAGCTACTCCTTTATTAAATTAATACAGAATATCAAGTTGGTTCTGTCTTAGCATCATTGTTGAAAAATATTTAATTAATTACTAGCCACCTAATATTTAAGAAGAGAGATGTCAAATTTTATTAATTAAGTTATCAAATAACCAAGAATTAAATCATTAACCATCAATCGCATAAACAATCTCATATGAATAACCAACGAAATGAAATCACCTGAGTCTGGAGTAAACACTCCAATAATAATAATGCCAGAGTAAATAAACTCCCAATACAAGAGTTTGAATAAATAAACCAATAACTGAAATAACTATAGACTGTAACTACAACCTCTAAATAAGAATGGGCGACATGCCCTAATTGATACGAATGACTCTGAAGGAACCAAGGATAAATATGAAGGCGTCTAATACCAAGAACCTGTAGCTTCCACAACAGCTACAACACGTCATCACAATGGAACTCCTATGCTTGACGTCCCTGTGGCTGGGCACCTAAAAATATTTTTACAAAAAAAAATAGATTTTGAGGAAAACGGTTCAGAGCCCGAGGTGAAAACAGCTTAAAAGTTTAGCAAGTGTTTAAATTACAATTAAACAACACATATTATAAACACGTTAGTTACGTACTCTCACATGAGTTTCTCACCTCTCAACTAATGTTCACTCCTAACGTATGCCCTTAACACATCCTAGTTATGTTGCTAGCTAACTAACTAGTCCGTGCCACTTCCTCTTTCGCATTCTACCATAGGGTGTCTACCCTTAATATCCAGATAAGTTATATTTATACCCCATATTCGCATTCTTTAAATTTCTTATCTCAAGTATTGATTAATTTCTCATTCTTAACTCATTCAAATATCTTAGTTATTCACATTTACTAAGTAACAATGAACCAGTCATAAGTATATAAGTATAACACTCTCAGTACATAAATACATATATGGCACCCCTAGGCTAAGCTGCGGTGCTCGCATACTCTGCTATCGAATCCCGGTATATCACGTACATAGAGTTACGAATCTCTTAAGAACTGTTTCAATAAGCAAAATCACACATATTGGAGGCGAACATAGTTCACATACCCATGGTTCACGCACATACCTACGCTCCCATGGTCAGCTAACTTATCAACTCGTAAATAAGTCATTCACAGTTCTATGTCCTTAAGTTACCAGTCTAGATCCCCCCGAAGGCACACAAGGATAAGAGGGTCCTTTTAAAAAAAACTAACCTCCCCTGATAGCAAGTATGGTAGGTATGTCATACACTTCAGAAATCCATTCACTAGGCATTCACACAACCTTAGTAATCATATTTCAATATAGATGTTCACATTCTATCTAGTAAGTCTCGTACGTAGTAAGACTATCCCGAACATCATACGTAATTATATATTTAACTTGATAACTTTCTCTCGTCGTGTCAATTTGAGTACCTAAACCTACCCCAAAAGGTTACTAGGCCTCCTATTAGTTTATAATGTTATCTCAGAAACTTAAAGCCCCTCCATTACTGTTCTTATCCTTACCACAACGTTTATTCCCATTATAGTTTCAATTTGAACAATTTATAACTGTAAGTCACTCGGTAGTCCCTCGTAAGCAATAGTATTCAAATTCCTAAGGTAATCCATATTTTTGGGCTTTAACTAAGACCCTACTGACCTTAACTAAGTCCCAAAATATCAATTTAAACATCCTAAGAATCATCATCTCCCTTGAGATTTTTATTAAGCCTTAAGGGAAAATAATTGCCAAAAATAAGAAGGGGTCGATCGATCGAAGAAAAGGGGTCGATCGATCGATCGTCGATCGATCGACATTCTTGAGTCGATCGATCGATCAAGCAGGTATCAGCCCAGATTTTCTTAAACAGTTACGGTTTTTCCTCTTTTTACACCTCTAATTCTTCATTACAATGTCTTAAACTCCCAACCAAGTATACTAATTATCATACCAACATGTTTGCATCATTTCCCATGTTTTAGAATCATCAAATTCTTGGATCAATTTACCTAATTTTCATTTAAAAACCCTAGTTCTCCTATTTCTTCAAGAACACTATATAATTCAATATAATTTCATAATTCTCTACCCATAAATCATAATTTCGTGGCTGCTATTATCTCCAACATTAAACTACATGCAAAACCTACCCGGATTATGATTTAAATTCTTCAAATCCATTCAATTTTGATTATTTAAGGTTATTCTTAAATTCTAACCTAACATGAATGATATATGCGCTAAATTATTGCAAGTTAAATCACTTGCTTGGTAATGACGATTCTGATCCAATGAAGTAGACGATATGTGGATGATCCTTGCTTTTCGATCTATCTAGTGGTGGTGACGGTGGTGCAAAAGCCTCTAATTGGTGGTTCTCCTTTGGAAACTCCATTTTCTTCCACTCTAATGGTCGTTCATGATTTTTGGTTGAGAAACCCTAAGGGACTCACGTGTTGGATGATATTAACTATCTAAAATTTATGGGTCACTATTCACCCAAAAATAGGAATGACTAAAATACCTTTCAGGGTTGCCGGTTATGCCTAAAAATGCTCCGGGACCCAAACTAAACCCCCGACTAGTGTTTTCTGACTATCTCAAACATTTCGAACACGTTGATGCACTCAAAATGATCATACAGATGACATAAAAATAAAATACTTTTAAATCCACTAAATTGGGTCCTGACACAACTGACACGCGCGTCCCATCTTAATTACCGAAACTGTCGTATTTTCAATTCACGATAATTTTAATAAATTCAATAATCACATATTACCATAATCACTCAGTAATATTCAATAACATTATAATAATCAAATACTAACTCTCATCTCGCTAGCATTTAAATCCGGATTATTTTCCAATTAATTATCCCAAATTAATTTTAATAAATCTCATAATTAAAAGCCATAAAAATACGGGGTGTTACAGAGGAATTTTATCTATCCAACCAAAATGGATACGGTTTATGAAAGAGTGCGAAAATATAAGAGAATGTGAGATAAGAGGAGGAAGAAAGGATCCGGGGAGGAAAAATATCGTCTTTGGGTTGAAGATCATCACTAAAGTAGGAATTTCAGAAAGAGAAACTCATAATCCATCATCTCTAAGGAAAGTATTTACTGTCTTTAATAATATTGTGTAGCTTCATTTATTCATTCAACTTTGGTGTAGAATAACATGATTTTCGAGTTGGGAATCTAAGATCAATCTTGGTTTTAAATTATATGAATGATTGAAGATGAATCTAATAATGAATATGATATAAATATATTGAGAAAGATAAGTTCTTGGATGAATAAATAAGAATAAACTAAATCTTAAAGCTAGATTTTACTATGGCATAAATTCTTGATTTAATTAGTTATTAGGTGAATTAGTTGTTATTTCAAGATGGTTTTTATTTAGAAAACTATTTGATTATGTTTGGGAGTGAATTAGGGTTCATGAATGGGTATTTGGTGATGGTTAGGGCCACCATGGATGAAGGTTAGATGTAAAATCCCATCATGAGTTCATAATTGCATCCCAGCATAACCGAATCGGATCGCTTATCGAATCAGTTTGGTCCAGCCAACGGATCGATTCGATTCTGCTGGCTTCCTAACTTTGCGTTGTGTTTGTTTTTTTGGACTATTTAAGGGTTGATCATGGAACCTTGGGTCTGGGGATGAGTTTAAGTTTCTCGAATTTAATGTGAGGGTTAGGTAGTGTCGTGGGCTAACTGGGAATGGATTCCGAGTGAGGTAAAGATGTGAATAAATGAGTGAATGTTCACAAGTGTGAATCTGACAATTGAGTTGGGATTTCAGGATGGCTAGTCTAGTGTTTGGTTAGAATAGCATATTGTCCATAAATATATAATCAGAGAGTTAAACTATAAGAGGATACTTAAATAAGATTGGGAAGTCGGGTTAGACTTTGAAATTTGGTGGGCTAGTACTACGAGAGATTTTACGTAATTTAGCTGACTTTATATATATATATATACTATCACAGGAGGTTGTGCATAGTGGACGATCCACCCTGGCGTTGACCAACAGGTGTTGGATTATTTTCCAGATCATAGTACTATTACACGGCCACTATCAATATGTGAAGATTGCTGGTTGGGGGTAATGTGGTGTGGTTATGACCCACGAATGTATTATTATGACCGCCTCCATTATGTTTTTAGAATTTGGGATCGGTAGTGAGATTTCGACCCGATGGCCCAGGAGTGGTACGTGACATACCTGGTGCTTGATAACATACTAGGGATGCATCTAGAGGTCCATCTCGGGGATGATATGTATACACATATAAACTATGACATATGTATATGTGTTTAAATGATTGTGTGAATATCAAGGAATAGCTAGGGTATGGTTACGTTGCTTCAAAAGTGAGGAAAATATAATTTAGAAGCCCTAACTTATAGCTTATGATTTAGCTACGTAGTACATAGTATAGGGTATCGTATGGGCGATACGAATGGGCTAGATGTTTATCACATCAAAGTAAGTCAAGGTTGGTCGGACTAATTAGGCAGGTAGCATAACTAGGCAGATAAAATATACGCGTTAGGTCCACACTATAGATGAGGGGTGAGGATAAGCTCATGTGAGTACATCACTAAGTGAACATGGATATTTCTTATTACATCATTATCATTGCATTTAAATACTTGTAACTGTTTTTCAAATGTTTTGGGTGCAGACCTGTATTACAAATATTTTTAAAACCTTTTAGGTACTCAATCACCATTTCACTAGTGATAGCCTTTTCATTCAAGTCAGATGATGCTACAACAACTATTGATGCGTGCAGGACTTGATTAGATGCTTCACTTAATTATCTCTAGTAAGGACGTCATTTTAGTATTTGTTTTGGGCATGTTTCCCACATTTAGATTATTTCATTTTTAGACATTATTCAGTTTAGTCTTTGGACTATTATATTATGGATGTCGAGGATTTATTCGGTTTATTTATTTATGCAATTAGTACTCTTTGTGTTTAATCACTTTCGATGTTAAGATTATATTATGGATGGTTTCATTTATGCATGTTTAAAAATATTTTAAAACTGACACTGGACTTAATAGGTTATTAGTTTAATTAATTCGTTTCGAAAGTGATGCTAAGAATAAAATTAGATATGATTCCCGTTTAATTTAATAAAGGCCCTGATCAATCGGAATTAAACTATGTGGGTTGTGACAACAATTATTACCAGTAGTTTACTGGATGTACTATACACATGGTGTACCGTGGGAGGAACCACACCTTGGTACAACACACACAAAACACTTTCATTAAAAAAATTGCTTGTGATTGGTATGTGTAACTTTATTTCAAATTTTGAAATTAACAATTGTGACATTAATTATGGATGAATATTGATCAACCACGATGTAGTGAAGTGATAACAATTATAACCATTATAAATGACATAAATTAGTTTATTCCCCAACTATCACAAATATATAATCAACTTGGTAACAATATATTTTCAAGTTGAGCTAATAATAAAAAGCACTTTAAAATGTTCATCCATGTGATGGATTCATAAAACTTTTCAATCCATAACTTTACAACCTTTATCTTTTGTAATATCTTAAGCACCCTTTGACAAAAGATAAGGCATTCCACTCAATAATATTTTCTCATATCTGCTTCAAGATATGCTATTTTCTCAATTCCATTTTTATTTCCACCAAACTTTACACACAACTAAATCAAACATGTCCTTATATTCCTTATATAAAGGATTGAAATCCAATATAAAACAAATCTGATCATATAAATCACCTCGCATCTGATATTAAAAAAACATTGTATTATATATCAAGGAAATTGAATAAGTGATCTTTTGAAAAATATAAACATCAAAAAATAAGGAAGTAAGAATAAGTTATTTATTGTCTATAGCTTTTCATGAAACATAATCCCCAATCAACGTCCTTTTTTCCAAGATTATATTATGGTTTTATTTATTAAAACTTCTACAATGCTATCCTCAATTGTGATGTCATCCCTAATAACTTTTTCAAAATGATGGTATGATTTTTTCAGATTCAAAATTTTATAATGGTTTCCTCCTCATATGTGATGTGATACCACCTAAAGTCTTCCCCCGTCAATCATCGATTTATGAATAACAAAATCAAACTATCGAGAACAAAACCTGGATATTGTATAACAAAATCAAACTATAACGAACAAAACCTGACTACTATAATCTTTAGTTAAATCAGTGTCACTAATAAGCCATTCAATGACATAGGCATACACAAAGATATGAGCAAAAGATACCAAAAACTTAAGACTAACAAGGAAAATCAATAATAAAGTTAATTTCTATAACACGAGAACCCGAGATGTAAAAAAATAATTTAATATATAAAATCTCGACTCAGGATCTGAAAAAATAATTAATAAGAATATTAATAGAGATGTTGGTACAATGGAAATTCATTTTTAGGGGTGCCATTGAATCAAGGGAAGCCATTATTAATGATCCTATAGATTTTTAATTCACAACACATGGAAGGGGTGTGGAGTAGGGTCTACAGGTGCTCCTATAGTCTCCCATTCAGTTTTGAAGGGTGTAAAATCCGACTACCTTGTGGCAAATCTTGTACTACCTTCTTCTCTTAAGGTTTGCATCACATGATCACACTT
Organism: Sambucus nigra; assembly: GCA_949130495.1. Lineage (NCBI taxonomy): Eukaryota > Viridiplantae > Streptophyta > Magnoliopsida > Dipsacales > Adoxaceae > Sambucus > Sambucus nigra. The sequence continues at coordinate 40,133,558 of OX422220.1, forward strand.
CAACAAACTTTACTTAATAAAAAATAACATCAGACTCAAATTGGCGATATAAATTAAGATATTAACAATATTGAGACATATAACTAATTACTAATATTATTAATATAAAAATTAATTAATAATATTACAATAATGTACCTACCATACGTTTGGGTGTTGATGTAGGTAATAAAAACTCATAATTTTAGTAACCGTATCATTTAAAAAATAGCATCACATATCCACCATGCATCTCTTTCAACATAGAAACTGCAATAATAGTTTAATTTCCTAATTCTAATATTCATCATTTTCACAAACAACATATATGCAAAACCAAGACAACCAGTTATAGGTCCTTATAGTTCCTATAAATATTTAACAATCACATATAAATAAGAATAAGAAAGCACAATACTCATATCAACCTAAAATGAAGGGCAATATTTGATGGATTAATTTCTATTTTGTGAAAACTATCACATAAATAGGAATATTCATATTGAATTATCAAGAAATATAAATATTGATTTTGTGGAAGCGTACCTGAATCCATGACAGAAAGTTAAAATATATGAGTCTGAGGTCTTATGCTCTTCCAGATCAACACTTTTATTTCCTCTTTAAATTTCTCTCTGACAATGGGAATCAGAAGATTGGTGTTGTGTGATCTGGAGACCATGACCCCTATTTATAACACAATCGTGTCTTTTCATATTCCGTATATTTCTATTTTAACCCATCATAAAAATAGAAATTACGCTTGTCTCTACACAATAAAACCCACACTTTAATAATACATTAGTAAGGCCCAAAACTTAAATTAATCACTTTAATTGGCCTACTTTTATTTGATAGCCTATAATTCATATTTATTTTATATATAAGCCCATATATTAAATTTTACTCTAACAATCTCCCACTTGGGCTATATATATATGTAACTTTATAAAATTGAATTATAATTTATGAGCTCATGAGTTTTAGCTATCAAAACTTTATGTATCTTAACAATATTGTCCATTAATTGCACCAATATAGAATCAAAGCGATCGTCATTACATATTTCGTAAGTAGACCCATCAGTGATCACATATATCAATGCAACTAATGACTAAGATCAAGTGTGGATGTGTAGCATGGAAATTTCATGCAATGTGATCTTAACATGCCTATTTCCAACTGGTCCTTCTTAAACCTTAGTGAGATCAAACCATATAAAGTCAGAGTGAATATAAACTTAATACTTTACTGCAGTAAATAACCATACAATATCCATTAAATCAAATATGTCTATGAAAGCATATAAAATACAAACTCCCATTAAACTGACATATCCTGAAAAGAAATTACACCCATATGAGCAATGTGCTCATGAAAGACCTTGGGTGGTAATCCCTTAGTCAGTGGATCCGCAATCATGGAGTTTGTTCCAATATGCTCTACAACTAGGAACTTAATGTCAATAAACTTTGACTTCATAGAACTCCTGTTGTTGTTGGAATACAGTACTGCTGATGTATTATCACAAAATAACTTAAGTGGTCTTTCAATGCCATCCACAATACGCAGCCCCGTGATAAAATTTCGCAACCATATTCCTTGGTTGGACGCCTCATAACAAGCTACAAACTCAGATGCCATGGTGGAAGAAGCTATAATAGAATGCTTAACACTCTTCCATGATACAGTACCTCCAGCAAGTAAGTAGATATAACCTGAAGTAGATTTCATGCTATCTTGGCATCCAGCAAAATCGGAGTCAGAATATCCGATGATCTCTAACTGTTCTGACTTCCGATAGGTGAGCATGTAGTCTTTTGTTCTCTATAAGTACCTCATGACTCGCTTGGTTGCTATCCAATGATCCTTTCCAGGATTACTTAAGTATCTTCCCAACATGCCAACAATGTACGCAATATCCGTATGCGTACATACTTGAGCATACATAAGACTTCCTAGTGCTGACGCATAAGGAATATTTTGCATCTCCCGAATCTCAAAATCATTCTTGGGACATTGATTGAGACTAAATTTATTTCCTTTAGCTATAGGGGTGTCACCTGGTTTACAATCATGCATGCCAAATCTTTTAAGAACTTTCTCGATATAGCTCTTTTGGGATAAACTAAGTGTACTCCGAGAGCGATCTCGGTGTATTTGTATACCTAACACAAAAGAAGCGTTACCAAGATCTTTCATCTCAAATTTCTTTGAAAGAAATCTCTTGGTTTCATGCAACATACCTATATCGTTGGTGGCAAGCAAAATGTCATCAACATATAAAACCAAGTAAATATGCTTACTCCCACTAAACTTGTGGTATATACAATCATCAACTAGATTCATCTCAAAACCAAACGAGATAATAACTTGATGAAACTTGTAATACCATTGACGAGAAGCTTGCTTAAGCCCATAAATGGATTTCTTTAATTTCCAAACTGTTTTCTTTACATCTCCCAACACAAAGTTTTCTGGTTGCACCATATATATTGTTTCATCAATGTCACCATTGAGAAACGCAGTCTTAATATCCATCTGATGAAGCTCAAGGTCAAAGTGTGCCACAAGTGCCATTATTATCCTAAAAGAGTCTTTCGATGAAACCGGAGAGAAATTCTCTTTATAATCGATGCCTTTTTTCTGTGTAAAGCCTTTAGCGACAAGATGGGCTTTGTATCTCTCCACATCACCTTTCGAATCCCTATTGGTTTTAAATATCCATTTGTAACCAATGGTTTTTTTTTACCTTCAGGTAATGGGACAAGATCCCAAACGTCATTGTCCTTCATGGACTTTATCTCCTCATTCATGACATCAATCCACTCTTGAGATTTAGAACTTTCCATCGCTTGACGGAAGGTGATCGGATCATCTTCCACCGGACCAATGTAAAACTCATGTTCTTGGAGAAATACAATGTAATCTTCTGGCACAACACTTCCTCTTTCTCTAGTGGATCTCCTTAATGGCATAGGTTCTGGAGGTGGTAGAGTTTGTTCTTCTAGAATGGGAGATTCTTGGATATTGTTTTGATTAGGATCTGCTTCTTGAACAATGTCAGGAATTGGATCCTGATCAATGTTAATAACAACTGTGGGAATATCAACATATTCCTCTTCAAAACCAAAATCCTTAACCTTATCCCCCTCGGCAAACTCAACATCCTCAAAGAACCAGGCATTTCCAGTCTCAAAAATTATTTTAGTAGTAGGATCATAAAATTTGTAACCCCTAGATCTTTCAGAGTATCCAATAAAATAGCAACTAACTGTTCTGGAATCCAGTTTCTTTTCATGTGGCCTATAAGGCCTCGCTTCAGCTGGACATCCCCAAATATGAAGGTGCTTCAGACTAGGTTTCTTACCTGCCCAGAGTTCAAAAGGAGTTTTAGGAGTTGCTTTAGTTGGTACTCTGTTAAGGATATACACTGCAGTCTTTAATGCTTCACCCTAGAGTAAATCTGGTAAGTTAGAGTAACTGATCATACTCCTTACCATGTCTTTAAGCAATCTGTTTCTCCTTTCAGTAACACCATTCATGCTTGGAGAACCTGGCATGGTGTACTGCGGGACGATACCATACTCCTCTAGGAATTTAGCAAATGGTCCCCGGCATTATTCACCTGAACCGTCATACCTACCGTAGTATTCACCACCACGATCAGATCTGACGCTTTTAATCCTTTTGCTGAGTTGATTTTCAACTTCAGCCTTGAATGACTTGAACACGTCCAGAGATTGGGACTTTTCATAAATGAGATAAAGGTAGCCATAACGTGAAAAATCGTCTATGAATGTGATAAAATATTATTGACCGTTCCATGAAACTGTAGGGAATGGCCCACAAATATCTGTATGTATCAGTTCTAAGACGTCTGTAGCCCTATTAGCACCAGATCTCCTTATGTTTGTCTGTTTTCCCTTTATGCAATTTTTGCAAATTTTAAAATTTGAAAAATCAAGGGAATCTAGAATTCTATCTTACACAAGTCTTTCAATTCTCCTTTGGGTGATGTGACCTAATCTCTTAGGCTATAATGGTGCAGAATTCTCATTGGTTAATTTTCTTTTAATACCTCGAGTACTTAATTGCAAGGTTTCATGATATGAAGCAATAGTATCAAGCATATAAAGGTTATCTACATAAGATAAAGAACCAGTACCAGCCAAATTTGAATTATGAAGAAGACTAAATTTATTATTTCCAAAGGAACAAGTATAACCAAATTTGTCCAATACAGAAATAGAAACCAAATTCCGTCTAAATGACGGTACGATAAATGTATCATTCAAATCCAAATAAGTACTAGACTTCAATAATAACCTAAATATCCCAATTGCTTCAACTTCAACCTTCTTGCCATCGCCCACAAAAATGTATCTTTCACCATCATTTGGCTTTCGACAACTCAGGCAACCCTTTATAGACACACTGATGTGAGTGGTTGCACCAGAATCTATCCACCAAATGTGTTTAGGTACCGAAGTCAAATTAACCTCAGAACAAACTAGGTTAAGAAGTGTACCTTTATTGACACGCCAAGCATGATAGTTGGTACATTGCTTCTTCCTATGTCCCGTAGCTCCACAGAAGAAACAACCATCAACAGTTTTTTCTTTATGTTGTTTCTTTGGATATGGAACCACTGCAGTTTCTTTATCCTTCTTTATTTTCTTCCCCTTGTCCTTGGAAGTACTAGCCAAATGAGCACTTTCTGTCTTATCTTGCTTCAGTCTTTCCTCTTCTTGCACACAATGTGAGATGAGCTCATTAAGAGACCAAGTCTCCTTTTGGCAGTCGTAGCTCACCTTAAATTGACTGAATTGTGTGGGAAGAGATATCAGAATCAAATGCGCAAGAAAATCCTCAGAGAGATAAAGCTTAAGTGCTCTTAACTTTGAAGCGAGATGAGACATTTCCATAATGTACTCCCTAATGTTCCCATTACCTTTATATTTCATTGAGATGAGACTTGCCAAAAGTATACTTGTTTCAGTCTTTTCATTTTTGGAAAATCTGTTAATTTCTTCTAGGAACTCTTTGGTTGTCTTTAGCGTTTTCGATATTGTGCCCCTGAATGCTTCTGGAATGGCCTTCTTTATGATCATCAAACACATGCGATTTGACTTCTCCCACCTTTCAAAGTCCTTTTTGTCATCAGAAGAACTTTTATCCGTAAGAGGTGCAGGAGAAGGAACCCTTAATGCAAGGTCCAGATCCATGACACCGAGAACTATATGAAGGTTCTCTTGTCATGACTTAAAGTTTGTGCCATTAAGCATGGGAATAGAATTAATACTGGCAGTAATGTTGGAAGCAGAACTGATAGCTGAATCAGAGAACAATAAACAAATAAAACTAGATCATATAAGTCTTAAATAAAAAATAAATTCAAATAAATGACAAATCCCATTTTATGATATCGGACACTCTATTAATATTTGATCTTTGGAAAAAATATTAACTTGTAAGTGATATCTTGCCGTAATAAAACACTGATAATAAGAACATATTGAATAATAATTCTTCCTTTGGGCCAATTTATTATTCATATGTAAAACTAAATAATTATCACCTGCTTATTATTAAAGTGGCACATGTAATTTTGTTAAAAAAATAATCTTCCTTTGGGCCGATTAATATTCACATAAATTACATGCACGTAATTCATTTTATATTTCGAAATAAGATTAGTTTTGAACAAAAGAGGTCACTTTGGTGACATATTGTTTAAATTAATTTATCTCGAAATATATATATAAATACACCAAAATTTGAATTTAAATTTGTATATGGGTTCAAAACCCCTTTAGCTCCAGACTTGAAAGGTCATGAATTCAAAACCTCTTGAGATCCTTCATAATTTTCATCATTTAAGAGGCTTAAATATGAAATACCAAGAGTCAAACCTTTACCTTCCACTATCATCAAATCAACCGCTAGTCCAAGTTTCATGAATTTTATATCGTTGGAATCGTAATGAAACAAGAATATTTCTTAATCCAAAAATTTTCTGAAATATTAAACCTTTTTGAAAAAATATTTGCAGCCGAAAATTAATATCAATACCATCCTAATATATTCTCAACAATTCAACATGAAATAGCTCTGATTCCACATGATGGATTAATTTCTATTTTGTGAAAACTATCACACAAACAGGAACATTCATATTGAATTATCAAGAAATATAAATATTGATTTTGCGGAAGCGTACCTGAATCCATGACAGAAAGTTAAAATATATGAGTCTGAGGTATTACGCTCTTTCAGATCAACACTTTTATTTCCTCTCTAAATTTCTCTCTGACAATGGGAATCAGAAGATTGGTGTTGTGTGATCTGGGAACTATGACCCCTATTTATAACACAATCGTGTCTTTTCATATTTCGTATATTTCTATTTTAACCCATCATAAAAATAGAAATTACGCTTGTCTCTAAACAATAAAACCCACACTTTAATAATACATTAGTAACGCCCCAAAACTTAAATTAATCATTTTAATTGGCCTACATTTATATGATAGCCTATAATTCATATTTATTTTATATATAAGTCCATATATTAAATTTTACTCTAACATGAACTCCAATGCGAAAATAGACAAGTGGAAACAATAACTATAAGGATTCAACCAATTGAATTCAGTAATGCTAAAAAATTGATTTCCAAAAATAGAATTATATAATATTTTGACAATACTTAGAATAACTTAATCCAAGGTTGCAGAAGCGGCACATCTTTTTAAGAGCTAAGCATAGCTCCACGTAGTTGGAGTAGGTCTTTGAGCCCACTTTCCTTAGATAAGAGACACCGTCCATGCTGACTTTGATGTATATAAAACCCGATCCTAGCTTTGCAATTGCATCAATAGAGTAGAACATGTTGAAATTAACAAAATAACCCTATTGAAATGAACAAAACCTAGAAGTTCAATTAATCTACAAAATAGAGTGGAACTTGTTTCATCTGAGGAAAAAAAGAGGAAATGAGTTTTGAAGAGATATCATACGTAGATGACCATATTTAAGGAATGAGAGAAAAGAAGATAGCATATGGACATTTAGAGTTAGGTTTGGAAGACAAATAGATATCTCATTATAGGGTAGGACGAGAAATGTTGTGAGAGATTAAAGATCAACCAAAGAGGTGGGTTGGAATACCATCCATTTTGGAATCTCCTGTGAGTAGATATTAAAAGCATTACACGTATCACACCAACATGAAGAGACCCCATTATTAAATAGATATATTAGATAAATCTAAATTTCAACTTGATGAACATTTTACCGTATATGTTGGGATTTAACTCAATTTTTGGTTTAATGACAAGGAAATCCCCCAAATACATGTTTTTTTAGAAAATAAATTTAATAAAACCATTGTTACAATTATATTAAATTTTCTTCTATTTGCTTTCAAATTTGGAGTTTACAATTATGTTGCAAAATCGTTACATAATATATCATGTTGAAACCAAATACAAACTAATTTATATCCTTCCCCATATATCTACATATTATGAGAATAATGAGTGTAATAATTATACCTATATTATTTGAACATATGTTATCTTTCTTTTTTTGAACCAATAAATTTTGGCACAGCCTTTAGTATTTTAGTTTGCCCAGCCTTGGCAACCAAAATAACTGAAATCTATAAAAATCTGAGATCAGTGAGATTGCACAATTGTTTGGATACTAAGAAAATGAATAAAGAAAATAGAAATTGACTAAGAAATAAAATAGAAGAATATATAAATTAATAATTTGAAATCAGATGATTATATTTAATACCAACAACAATACATGCATCCCTCATATATAAGGAGTCCATTTGTAACTAACTGCATACTCGTCTTTTATATATATAAGAGAGAGATAGAGATAGAGAGAGAGAGAGACAAATGGGCTTCTCAAAAATGGATATGGATAAATCTGAACGGCTCCGGTAGGATAATCTAGCCGGATCTGGTTGGGTCAGGTTGGCCATTTTTCCCTGTCATACCTTTATGTTTTCAAAATCAAATTAATTTTTGGAAATTCGAACTAATTTAGACTTCATGTATCTATTATTTTTTGTTATGTAACTTTACCATTTTTTCCTATGCATGTATATTTTTCTAAACAAATCCAAAAATAAATTATGAAAACAACAAATCAAAATTTAATCTTCATACCAAAACTAATTCGAGTATAAATTTTTAACATGTTTGTACATCAAAATTTCAAAAGTAAAAAAAAAAATAAAAATAAAAACTATGACTAAAATTCATCAATGTCGTCACACTCTTATTAAAGTCTACTATAATAGAGTTCAAATTAAACAAACAAATAGTGTTGAAATTGAACAAACAAATAATAAAGTCCAATATATTCCATTGAAATAATATAAATCACCTTCAAACACAACACGTCCAAATATCTCTTCCATGTTAAAGTCCGAACTTTTCTTGTTAAACCAAAGCAGATTATGCATTAAATATTAATAAATTAATTAATAATTCCAAACCTAGTTTATGGCAATATTAAAAATTAAACATTGATATAGTCTAAGAATATTAATGAAAAAAACTTACAATAGTGAAAGAATGCTTGAAACGGGAATGTAATACGAATGATTAGCCTACAATAAGATTTTATTGTAAGTATATATAACTATATAACAATAAATTTATATTTTTGAAAACAAGTTGGCATGTACTTACCTGATCGCGATTAATGGGCAAATTAGCAACTATTGGAGCAAAATTCTCATATAGTACTTCATCATCATCAGTGTGTTTCAAGGCGACATTCAATGTAGAATATTATTAAAGCAAAAGATATAACATTATATATTTACACAATCCCTAGTAATGTTATATATTCAGTGTAAAATTTACCTTGTACACCAAATACCTAATCCTTAATACATAATTGTCCTTCAGCATTGTCAACAAAATGGAGCTCCAATATTTATTAATTATACGCACTCCAACACTAAATGCAGACTCAGAGGGTACTATCGTGATAGGAATACTGAGAATGTCACGCGTAATTAGAGAGAGTACTAGATAACAAACTTTGTTATTTTCCAATACTTAAGAACATCTGAATGAGGATTTTGCCTTCGATCAACTCTGGATTCCTCAAAATATCTATCTAGCTGGGATTTATTTCTAGCATTTTAATGTTGTCTCTCAAAAACAGTGACCTCCTACATGAATTTAACATTTTTAATATTTGAATAATGTAAGTCAAGTAGAGAATAAGATAAACAAGGAATAGGTTGCACCAGAGCTTACATCCATCTCGTCGATTATGCCTCCACTAATCGCACATTAACCTCATGATGAGTTGTATAAGAAAGCTGAAGGAGAGAGAAGTGTTAAAAAACTCCATGTATTAAATTTTATATCATGGATCCAAGATTATCACTGTTGTGAGTCAAAATATTCATCCATGTGGACCAATGATATAGGGACACCTATTCTCATAAACATCCACTTCCCATATCCACATATACTTGGTTGGCTCTAGTGACACTTGGTCGGCCAATCGACAGACCACAACCACGAAGGTGAACCATCAAGGAGGGGAAAGGTCACTCACATAAGGGCTAGCAATAGCCATTCCACATTTGTATTTGAAGATCAATAGTCTTAGTTATTATATGTAGGTGTAAATGGCCATTCCTATTATTAAATCGAATTCTATCAAATCAAGGACAATAAAGTCTAGGGTTAATGTCCTAGCTCCAAAATTTAAGGTATGATGTTTACAAATTCTATTGGTAACTGCCATTTCTCTTGTTAGTATTCCATAGTGAAAGGATAGGCTATTAGACTACAGATAGATATGATCTAGTCAGACATTACTTACTAATTAAAGGGTGTGTGGATCCAGAATCAAACAATATATGTGGTGAAATATTATAAAAAAGAAGATTATCTTCTACCACATCATGTTAATCTGGATTTTTCACTGGGAGAATGGAGGAATTCTGATTTTGATTCTTAGTAATTAGTTCCTGCTTCTTTTCACGGGGATTTGATTGCGACAGACAGTTACAGTTATTGGTGGGATTTTTGAAAGGAGGTTTAACAAATTTAGGGAAGGTAGAAGGAGGAGGCATTTGTAGCTTTGGGCATTGGGGTCTCAGGTGTCCTACTTGGTTGCATTCATGGCAACATATAAAAGTTCTGCTATTATGGTGTTGAATTTGAGTGAATGCTCTGCCATCCTTGGGTCTATTGTAAAGATGATCTCGTTGATTTTTTCTATTCATAATAACATAGGGATTTTGAGAAGGATTAGAAATACAGACTGGGTTAGTAACTGCGGGATTTTCTTTATAAGAGAGGATATTTTAACAATTCGATTAAAGTCTCGAATCTACAAAAGGATAACAAAGGATTTTATGGTTTGACGTAGACCTCGTTCAAAATGCTTTTGCACTTTTTTGGCTCTATGTCAACATATTTCTGGGAATATTGAGATATTTTTATAAACTTAGCTACATACTGGGCCACTGTCATTTTTTGTTGCTGCAGGTTTAAGAAATTTACGATAATTTGATATCTTACGATATCTGAAAAGTACTTACTGTAGAAAATTTCTTCAAATTGTCCCCAGGTCAGTTCAGTCACATTGCGAGAACGTACGATAGACTGCCACCAAAAATATGCTTCTCCTTCGAAGATATGTGAAGCTAACTTTACCCTAAGTTCAGGGATAATTCCAACTCCAGCAAGTACCTTAAGTTTTTGGTGAAATCATTTATCTACTACAACTGATCTGGGCTTTCCAAGAAATACAAGGGGTTTCTCTCTACAAAATTCCTTAAGAGAGTTTATCCTTTGAGTTTCTTTTAGAATTTCATTATTCATAGGAGATGGACGTATATTTTGTTGTCACTGGGTTTGTGTAATTAATTCTTGGAGACAAAGTAAGATTCCTTCATTAGTGGTAGTTGGATTTGACATTTGTGGAATAGAATGTTCTTCTTGAGTTCCACTGGTAGTTGCTTGATTAGTAACCATCCTATGTAAATAATATTATAATGGATAAATTACACGTAAAAATACTGCAAACAACTCACCATTTTTTTATACTATATCAGACTTACTAGTACATAGTTAACGTAGAGAAAAGAAAAAAGTACATAGCCATTAGTTCTATTTCACAACGCACAAAGAAACAAAATAACTAGCAGGTTGCACTATATTGGTGATTTGGGAATAAAGGTGTCATCTCTTGCACACTTAAACTTTATTTAATTACAGCCACATTCTGGTGATTAGTTTAAGCCACTTTGGGGGAACTACTTGCTCATATTCGGGATTAGCATCATCTTCTAATGGATCCAAGTCATTATCAAAGGAGGAGGGTGAATTAGTGGTATCGGTGGGGGTAAAGATTGTAGTAACAGGGAAAAGAGGTCCATAGTCTATCAAGGAATTATAAGGAGTCACGGTAACGTCATTGGGTGGTACCACGTCCCATGCCAGATGGATTGCTAGTAGTAGAAATTCAGGATCTTCGACAAACCTTTTTGCTTGTCGAGTGGCCTGAGATTCTCTCATTAGGCGACCAATGAGTAAACTATGTTTAATCTCTAGAGTAGCAATAACTCGGTCATGGTCAATGCTTCTGATATGTTGGTATAGTTTGGCATATCGCACTTCTTTGATTGCTCGCTCAAGGCGTTCGTGCATCGAATCATGAATATCGATATAGTTATCATCCCAAGTATTCCATACTGCAAAACAATAAGAGTAACCAAATATAATAAGGAAAATATTTAAAATGATAACCATATAAGACATAGGTGAAGATGCTCGTATTTGTCATAGGCATAAAACCTAGCTCTAATACCATGTTGTCGCATTCGCGAATGTTATGTTTGGATGATAAACAATAATAAAAGGAAATACAACAATAATTTTAGCGCAATGAAAATTAAAATACGTTTATTATAGGGATGCCTAGCATCTTATTACATATCGGAGTCTGAAAATAAAAGAAAGTCAAATATTTATTATTCATGCCATACCTTAATTTAAAACATCGAAGAAACACTCAGGATTCATAAGAACTGATAAGTTAACAGTGTAGATATTCAAACAGGGACTACCATCCTTGTCTACCACTGCCCATACGTATGTAATTGCGAATATTTTTTGGCGTAGAAGAGAATAAAAGTTCAAAGGCACCGGCGGTAACAAGTCTTCTCGAGGTTCGTCATCCATCTAGAATTAAAAAAAATAAGCAGACATGCAAAGTAGTTCATTTATATTTCTATTCAAGATGTGTAAGATGATAAGGTGTTAGAAAATAATAGAAAGAAATTATTTAATTTCTACCCGTTGAAACAAAATGAAATATCACAAGACTATCAGGGGTATACTGAAGTATACTGATATGTAAATGAATAATATGGTGAAGATAACTGAATACAATGAGTATTAAGTTACTGTGATATTGGTTCAAAATATAACACAATAGCCCATAAATTATCAGTTATAGGGTTTCAACAGCATAGACATACCATTACAATATCGCTCAAGGCATAAAATACACTTGAACATGAAATCCCAATAATTAGGGAGTAGTAAAAATATAACTCAACACACTTAGCTAGAGTGGCACTGATACGTATGTAGCAAGTAAATAACTAGGCACTCAACATCTGAGTCCTAAAGCCAATAAGAATTATCGGGGTATACCAGGGTCTAATCCCTGAATCGTAAGGCATTCTACTTGGAGTTTTACTGATAAGGAAAATAAATTGAAGGGTTATATGCTATTATTCAAAATAGGTTGTAGGGTTGTACCACAATGAAAGGTGAGGAGGTTTAGTGGTTCAGATCTAATGGTTTATTGGTTCGGGGAATAATCTAGAATATCGATGGAATCAATTATGAGACATAAATTTGAACTATTTAAAGGAGTTAGTATTTGAATTAGGAGTTCAAAATCATCATAGGGTGATACAGAAATCAGTGACTGAAATACATAAGCTCGAAATCGTCTAATATTGAAATTTAAATCACCTACTTTGAGTTTTATGAATTCCATTTGGTTGTGTGGCTAATTTTGATGGTATAATGGTTAGACTGAAACCATATCAAGTGTAAGTAGGTCATACAGATATAAAACCAATGTTTATGTGATGTAATAGGATGTAATTTCAAAAACGATTTCAATGTGGAAATAACTAAGAGGGTATAAATTATAAATTTTTAAAACCTTTTAAATATTTTTTTTCCTTATTCTATTAGGATTTAAAATTAGTGACAAAATATAAAGTAGGTCTATTTATACTCAAGTAATTATAAAAAAAGTGTGGGGAAGTTTTGAAAACTGGAAAAAGTAGGCGGGGTTATGTGTAAATATAAAAGTTAATTATTAAACTTAAAACTAACTTTCTAGAGAAAATATTTTCCTGGAATCCAAATAAGGTGGTGTAATATACCAATTTGTTTAGAAAAGAAAAATAAAAATATTGGAGAAAAAATCAGAATTTTTTTAATGGAAATGCGCCCTCGCGCGCTCAGTCAAATATGTGACGTGCTTGATTTGACATATACCCGCGCGCGTATAGGTCAGTCACCTTCAACCTCTCGACATTTTGACTTAAGGGTTTTAAAACTTTGACCTTCATTTTGAAACATTTTAGAACTCCTTACCAGTTCATTTCTGAATGAAAGTTGCCTAATTTTTTAAGAGGAATCTAACCATATTGGTTTTAAGAGTTTTGGTGGGCTAAATCGAGCTATTGGATTTCTATAAAAAAAAATGGTGAAACTATGACCGAACATATTTCATTAAAAGCTATGATTCTCATTTCAGCATTATACGGGTGTTATTCAATAATAAAAATGGGGAAAATTAAACATGGTTTGAAGTATTTTGGTGGAGTAAAAACTATGAAATTTTTTTCTGAAAGTTTTAGGGGAGGAAACCTCAACCCATGATTTGAGATATAAAAAGTCATTCTTAGTTCAATTGCACATACACATAGGTTCTTGAGAACCTAAGCTCAACTTACCTCACTTTGAAACTGGTTCAAAGTCAAGGAAGTAGAATCCACCATTGAAGCTCAAGCTTTAATGGTGCTTTCTAGTTTTTGTACTATTTTAGTGCATATAGACGTCAACTAACACATATAAACACATATTTCTATTCTATAGATATGCATAAACATAAACACATTCAAGAAACAAGCATCCATACATAAAATTAAAGAAATGAAAAACTCCCAAAAGTTTAATTTTTGAAATTGCACTCAAATGGGATGGATTTCGAGTGAGGTAAGAAGGGGTATTTATAAGGTTCATCAAGGAGAATTGATTGGTTGTTTTAGAGGTGGAGTCTGGGTTGTTTTACAGTTGCCATTATTTTTTTATTGGATGTAATAAGGGTACCATAGGTTACCAACATGGTAAAACCTATGCTGGCTATCCAATTGGTGCCATGTCACCAAGGGGTGTAGGGTAAATAAGTTTAGGTTTAAGTTTAGGTCCTTGGGTAGTTCTCATATAGATTTTAAGGGTTTTAGTTTATTTTATCAAAGTTTAGGGCTTTTTTGTAATTATGCAAACTCAATGGATTTATTTATGAAAATCCTATAAAATATATGTCCGTAGGTCGAACTTTGAGTGAAAATTGGGGTCAAATAGGTATAGGAATTCGTGAAGTGTTCTAATTCTACTTATAGGGGCATTTTGGTAATTAATGGGAAATTTAGGGTTTTGCTTAGAATTTTATTTTTTTAAAGGACTAAAGATTAATTTAAGGTGTCTTTTTATAGCATCACTAGTGGATTTTTTCACTTTATCGTAAGACCTCTTGGGAGAGGCGATGGCTTCTTAGGATTTTTGTAGAGCCACCATTATATCAGCATTTATTTTAGACTAGATACATTAGGTCTTCTTCCTAAACAAGAATAGACTTTACATCCAAAGATTCCAAGGAGGAGGAAACAGACTCCTCCTCGATTGGTGAAGGAAGTGGATGATACGGGGTGATATCTACTAGGCGAGTTGTGAAGCTTCTAGGAGTGTTCTTATACTCAAGCAAGAAAGTGGTAGAGCGAGGATGGTCACTACCTGAAACTAAGGGTTCCCTTAATTTCTAAACTTTCAGTACGTCTTCCCTATTAATGTGAGCGAGAGAGGTCTATCCTTCTTTGATCAAGTTACTCAAATAAATAAAATAAGAAACATTATCAGTCACCATGCAATCAAAACAAAAAAACAAAGTATCAACTTATGTCACTCCCTCAATCTGGGTATAGAAACCCGTGCTATTATTCACCCTCTGGGAGAGTAGGATGTTACCAATTGTGAGCAATAAGACCCTGATCCTTGTATCCCTTATGGGATTCAGGAAGGTTAACTCCCAATACCCTGTCATCTTTCATTGCCCTTAGGTACAAAATATCATCTGTTGTGTGGGACTAGGAATAATAATACCTAATTTCTATGATCCGTAGATTAGTCCCATATAGTTCATTAATTCTACGAACCATAATAACAATCCACCATATATTAGGAGCAAATTGGGTGGGAAAAACATTAAAAATTTCTCAAAACTCTAGAAAAAGTTAGTTTCGAGGAAATATTATTCCCCCTGAACCATTGATAAAGTGTGAATCCAGTGGCCACCATTAACTGCAATGTAATTTCTGGGCATAGGGACACACTCGATTGTGACCCAAGGAAGGATTGAATAAGTTTTTCTAAAATCCTTCAAGTTCTTCTCATGAACATTATAAACTATTTTCACAGAAGAAAGGAATAAAAGAAGAGTATGCATGCAAGAGGAAATGCATAAAAAATACAAAATGGAGCAAGAGAACAAAAGCTTCGGATAGTCTTTTTTAGCAAGAGTTGAAGACAAAATAATGGTACTTAGTTTAAAACAAGTGAGGATTGAGTTCCAATATCTCAATCATAAGGAACAACACTTAAGATTGATTCTAGTGGTTCAAATTTTTAAATGGCCTAGTGTGCCCTTGTCGATTTTGAATCATCATGAACGTGTCTGAGCATGCATCTCAGACTTTGGGTTTAATTTGGACTCACAAAGTGATGATAAAGAATATTATCTAGAGATATGTTTAGCTCAGTTTTCAAATCTGTATAACGATAGTGGAGTAATACATCAACATAACAAGCATATAGAAAATGAAAGAGATGAAAGATAATAAGAAGACACAAATTTAAGTGGTTCGGCCTCAGCCTATTCCACTGTGCAAAATAAGAAGTGTTTGTACTATCAAAAAGGGCAAAAATTCATTAGAGTTCAGTACAAGCTCTCAATTTCTCTTTCGACATGTTTAGTATAACAGTAGGGGCTAGTTTATGAATGATCCTTTGAAGGGATGAAGATGAATGTATTTTATAGTGTTGGGGGTGTGCAATATCACCCCTTAGCATGTAGTCTGTGTGCATAAGATGTCCCCTAAGAGAGAAATAACTATATAATGCAATATGTAATTCATGATGATCAAATATTCCCTTCACATGGGGATAGTAGACTATAACGTTCTTAGTCATGTGTACCATCATTACCCATGTCACATGTTCAATGCGTGCTGTGTTGGATTTGGGGAGTCTTGAATGGTTGAGACTGATGATGTATCTTTATTTAGAGGCGAGGCCGATGAGGAACATTCTGTTCCTCGTGAGTATAGCTGATGTCGGAGTCTATTCCTGGTAGAAGTGTTGGAGGCCGACACTATATAGGCTGACACATGATTTCTGTTATAACTCAAGTCTAGTAGTGATGTCAATGAACAACGGCGATAGCTACTCGATGAAGAAGTCTCAAAGGTCGAGACTGTAGAACATGCCTCTAGAGGTGAGGAGTCTAGTACATGACGAGTCATAGGTATTTTATGAGGGGACGTATCGTCAAGTGGGTCTCGTCTAGGCGAGACCAGACTTATCTATATCAATCACCCTTAGACCTTAGTTTTTAATGCCAATGAGAGGATGAGGTGTAATCTTTTTTGGTACTAAGCAGTCAGTTGTCCCCTCAATATTAGAGTGTATCTCATTGGTTAGAATAGGAGAGCATGTTGCCAAAGGCGTCGTTTCAATGCCTTAATGTTAACACTTGTCAGTTTATGGGTGGATTAGTGGGTAGCCCGAGTGGCTGCATTGACGCATGCAGCCTCAAGAATTGCACTTCAAAGATTACTCATTGGGTTTCAAATGCATTTAAGTTGGTTTAAAAACCAACTTATCATCTTATTTCTCTTTCTTCTTGCTTTCTTTGTTTTTGTGCATACCAAATCACCCTTTCTCTCTCTATAACCTCCAATTTTTTTGTAAGTTCTTGATTCATTTTTAGTGCTTCTGGCATCATATCATTTTTTATGTATCACTTCTTTCTTCATCCTTCGATTTCTATTAAGTTTCCATTTCTTTTTTCTTGTTTTCATATTTTTTTGGCCATTTATCATTTTTTTTTGTGCACCATTTCTGGTGGTATTAGGGTTGTTCTAGAGGAGAGTTAGGTTTAGTGGTTGTTCTGTGGTTGAGGTTTAGTGGATTTGGCAACTTTAAGGTTCTAGTTGGGTTTATCAGTGAAATTTTTAGTTGAAGTTCGTCAGTGTAGTTTTTTTTGTTCTTGAGTGGTTTTAGCCTTGACCTTTCAAATTCTTGATTTTGATCCTTTAGTCAAATGTGGTCAATTTCCACTTAAGTTTTAGATGTGCCACAAATTATACGAATTAGGAGAATAGTTCACACACCTCAGAGAACGTATTCTACGAGAGATATGTAGAGCCAAGGCCGAGGCTGGGAAAAAGGGTAAAGTTGAGTCTCAAATTCCACTCACCCTTGTTCCTTTGTTTGTGATTTATCCTCCACCACTCCTTACAGACCTAACATTAGTCAAGTCCAGAGTTATCATTTTATTGAGTGACTTAAAGTCAGTTGTGTCCTCAAAAGATTCCCTATTCACTCCCTCTTCTACGGGCTATAGCCCTTTCCACATTGTTAACTCTTCTACTAGACGAGGGAAGTTTAGGGACGATTCTTTCGATGAAGCTATGTGGGTCCCTCTTGATCCTCTAGACAAGGGTGAGATTACTGAGTCTAGTAACCATAGTCATACCATTACTTTAGCTCGTCAACAAGGTAACCCTGAGCCTAAAATATATGATATCTCTGATGATGAGTTAGAGGTGGAAATGGCCTACCTTATGCCTCTAATGGCAGTACCTATCTCGATAATGACTAAGGGCAAGTTTGCAAATCGATATCCACGTGGTGAGACTCCTGTTATTGATAAAGTTGATGAGGAAGAAGAAAAGGAGGAATATTTGTTGGACAAAATTTATGCCTCGTCCATACCCAGTGATGTACGAGAGAATGATTTAATTCTTTGGAGACACATGTATGGTGTTAAGTCATCCATTAAGATGTGGGTTCCCTCCGAGGATATGAGGGCATTCAATAGTAAGGTTGAAGAGATATAGTCATATATGAGAAGATTTTTAAGATTCGTCGTTTGTCGATACACTCTTCTATCAGGGACATTCTTGCCTCTATTAGACTTTCCCCTACCTAGATAAAACCCGGCGTCAGGAGGACATTACTTGGGGTTATTCAACTTTGGAAAATTGGGTATGAGGAAGATCTTCTAGTTGACATCTTCCAAGCTTCCTACACTGTTTCCACAAGAAAGATTGCGCCTTACCACTTACCACTTACCACTTTCAATTTATAGCTCGATGCTCAAATAAAAAACTGGTTCAAATTAACCAGACTTTCGATCACGACTAGAAGTTTCATTAGTTCTTTGTGTCCTGGGGCTAGGAATTTGACACCAATTTGTCATCTAGTGTTGATGAGCCCAGGGTCCCTCAGAAAGTGGGACAAGTTTCAATATTGGCCAAGACAGATCTCATCCTTAGCGTTGATGCCGGGACAAACATAGATCTGTTATGTAGCTCAAACAAAGATTCGGGGGGGCTTGTCATTTTTGAGGATTTGATGGATCCTGGGCCTCTTGAGTGCACGGGAATGGGGGTTGAACCCCTTACCAAATTGCGTAAGTTTTAAAAAACTTTAACTTCACTGTTGTTTTAATTTAACTTAGGCTGATACTCATTCATTTTCTCTTTTTGTAGATCGCCTAGAAGGAATCTCTGATCAAGTTTAGGAAATGACTACTCCTATTATTGGAAAAAGTTTAGCCTACTTGCAGGTAACAGTATGTGTCGAAACAGCCTCGGTAAAAATCAACTATAGTTGTGCACCAAGCTGACAAGGGGTGAAAAAAAAGGAATGAGGTTACTGAGGGTGCTTCCATAAACCCTCCTCCTACTCAAAAGAAAAAAAATGACGCCCACGAAAGCCGACCACAAATCCAATCATTCCCATCAAAGACGACATTATAGCCGCAGCCCATCTCGCCCAGCTGGGTATGAATGCCAACTCTCTACTCGGCAGCTAACTGAGGGCCCGAAAGGCCATCACTATGACTATTTCAGAGTGTGACAATCGTTACTTCGATGCCCAAGACCCCTCTCGGGTCTTTAACTTTGCATTGCACAGGGCTACTCTGGTAAAGTTTTTCTCTTTATTATACTTTCTATTACAAGTGTTGTGTTATCCATACTAACTCATCTTCTTATTTTAGAGTCAATCATTGCCCCTTAAAACATTTATTCGTGGGAAAGTAAAGCTAATAAGAAAGTTAAGGTTGCCGAGAACACTGTATTAGAGGCCTACAACTTGAGGGTGCAACTATCAAAAATCAAGACTGGCTATAATGCTAAAGCTATTGAGCAGAGGATGAGGCGTAAAGATGGGATGTAGACCATGAAGTCTGAGCTGTAGGCTAGAATTGACGAGCTGGAGATGTAGCTAAATAAGAAAACTGGGGACGAGGAGAGAAGCTAAAAGCGGTGGCTGAAAAATCCGTTGCAGACTTCAAAGAGTTTGAAGAATTTTTTTACTACACTATCCAATTAATGGAGAAAGGCAACAAAATCATTTATTATCAAGTATCCAACTTGCGACCTGATTCATCAACCATTGACGCTCAGCCAACCCAGGTTATTTCTTCTTTCATCCTGGCGACCCCGAGAGTATAGAAGCACTTAATCAAGTTCAGGTTGAGGTTGATACTTCTACAACTGTGGCCAAGATGACTATTGCACTGAATCAAGTTCAACTAGCAGGTTGTTTCTTGGGGCACTATATCATCATTTTATATTAAAATGATGTTATATATAACCATTCATATTAGACTTCACCATTTTAATTGATGTTTAAAAGAATCTCTCCCCCTCTCGGTGTTATTGGAGAGACTTTTTGGAGTCGAGACTCCTTAACCATTCTCGTATCACCGAGAGATTGGTATTATCAGACCCACCATAATAAAATGATATTGTACATAACCATATTTTTGGCAGTCGGCTAATTTTTGGCAAATTATTGTAGGGGAAATTATGGGGGGAAAATCACGAGGGCCCAATTTTTGGCAACTCAAATAGCCCTAGCATGGCTCCCTAATCAAATTCAATGTCACATGGATAAATACAAGAGCTTATCATGTGGATAATTGAAGACTCGGCTGGTTACCTACATTCTCAGAGGAGATAAATAGGAATCACCAATGAGCTAACATTACAAGAAAAATGGTCATTTATGTCAGTCAAAAACTATCATAAACAACCATTTATGTCAGTTTTAGAATTTTCAAAACTGACATATAAAGCCCTGACATAAATGTTCGTAAAGCTGACATAAATAAGATCACATTTATCTCAATTTTTAAGAACACACATAAAAACTACGATATTCACCATGTTTTTAATCACATTTTCATGAAAAACTAGCATAAATAATATCACATTTATGTTAATTTTAGTAATTTTATGAGAGTTTTATCAAAACTGACATAAATATTGATATAAAAATTAAAAAAAATCATTACTTCATCAATAGAAAATTATTATTTGAGGTTAATCAACCCTTGTAAATAGATAATAAATAGTCGAACAACATTCAATTAGTCTAAATTCATCAAACAAATTCACATACAACCTGAAATATATAATATACATCAAAGAAATTCACATTGTGCCATAAACAAAGTGTCAATTTAAAAAAAAAATGGACAGGGTCTCCTTTGTTTATTGGACTATCCACTCAAGGGGTAACAATCAATCCAACAAAATGTAAAATTGAAATACAGGGTAACCTTTTAAAAATTCTCCTATAGAATGTAGTTGCGGCCATCTTTGGATCAACACTTGATAGTGCTTGGCCCCTTTTTACTTAGTAGTGCTCGGTCAGTTTTCACTTAGCAGTGCTTAGTCCGTTTGGTTTCACTTGGCAGTGCTTGGTTTTACTGTTGCTGGTCTGATTTAAGTCATTGGGTTACTGGACCGTTCTGTCCCATTTGTTATCGGATTGATCTTTCGTTGGTAAAAATCGAACAAATAAAAAAAATAGGTAAAAATGGAATACACAAACTGCATAATCCTTACTTGAGAAAAAATTAAACATATAAGTAAGCATTAGAAAATGAATACATAAATTGTGTATTTAAAAGTAAAAGAGGGGAACTGAGAGTATACATGATGGTGTTGATAAAAGCATGATCCATAAACAGTGTAATGTAATGTTTGACCTTGAACATGCATTGTTTAATTAACAAAAAATACACTTTGTCATTGGAAAGAGCATAGAGTGTGTTATTGGAATGAGAATACACTGTGTATAGTATGTAATCAACTGGTGAACCATTCAGATTAAAATGAAGGCTACACATTGTATGCCTCAATTAGAATGAAGACTACACAGTGCTTGCCTCATTCAAAGTCTCTATGAACCTCTGCCTAGAATGAAGGTAGATATATGCCTCAAATATGCAATTAATTATGCCTATGTAGATGTAAAGTGGTGCAATCAAATATGCACTAAAAGAAAACAAAATAAAAACTGACACAATTTCCTTTAAATGAGTTAAATATAAAAACAAAAAATAAGAAAGAAACTTATATAACCATTTCACATAAGTAAATTCAAATTCATCTCCAAATTTATACAACCATTGTAAACTAAACTGAACTCTAAAGTGAGCCAATTTAATCTACTATGAGGTGTCGTGCTGACCAAGCTGCTCAACACACCGAGTTGAAGAGGGAATTTACTGGGAAGTTCATTGTGAGACACATCAAGTGATTCCAGTTTTGACACTATTATAATGGAAGATGGGATTTGGCCAAGTAATTCAAACCACAATGAAAGGGGAAGTAGCGAAGGAACGCATCATATAAATGGGAGAAAACTTTACACTTTCTCTGTTTTTATAAGTTTTTCCTTTGGGGGTTGTCCAAAAGAAAATACAATACTAATGATCTATACCTTTATTTTGTTATGAACTTAATGATCTATCATATAAAAATTCATCCACTTTCTTTGCCCAATGAAACTTAATGAATTTTAAAACAAGCATTGAAACACAACACACTATGCAAGTGGGAAATGGGAAAGAAAAGGGATATACTTTAATGG
Organism: Sambucus nigra; assembly: GCA_949130495.1. Classification (NCBI taxonomy): domain Eukaryota; kingdom Viridiplantae; phylum Streptophyta; class Magnoliopsida; order Dipsacales; family Adoxaceae; genus Sambucus; species Sambucus nigra. The sequence goes on from OX422220.1 coordinate 40,156,078, forward strand.
ACTTGCAGGTCAATCTGGGAATTGCTCAGAGCTTCAATTTGTTTTGGTCTGTGAAAACTGCAGATAGGGAGAAAGAACCAAAGCTCTAAGTAGTTCAGCCCTAAAATATGAATAGGACTAACAACAAAATGCAACCAAAGCTCTAAGTAGTTCAGCTACAACAGTTGTTATAGTTGATATCATAGTTATAGCTGTGATAGCAGCTATAACAAATGTTATATAGGATTGTTCTTTTTAGCATCCATACTTATACAGGAGAATTAACTTTCATACAGGGGTTTCTAACGCTTATAGTCCTATTTGTTAGTTGTAAGTTACCTACTTGATTAACTATCATTTAGTATTGTTGTGGTCATGATGCACTTATTAAGTATATAGATATTGACGCCTCTCTTTACTGTATTTTGAGTGAATATTACGAGACGGGTTCGTAGGAGATAATTGAAAGGAAGGAAACTAGAGTTTTACTCTATTTTCGTGAACCAAGACAGATTAGAGGCTGATACGTTTAACAAATATTTGCATGAGCGATGACTTTGATTCGGATGCGAGTGAAAAGAGTCATGAGACTCGCAAGTTGAGCAGGTGGTTCCTCGCGTTTTTTGAGAATTATTTATATCATTCTTTTCATATTAACTTGAGGTGTACCGTACTAAACAAATATTTTTTTTGTTCATAACATTATTTTCATTTTATTTTTCTAACCTTCATATAAGTCTTAATTGTAAGGCCTAAACAAGTATTCTTTGGGAATTATTACAAGACTTCAGCGACTTAATTGTAATGCTTGCATTCATTGGATTGCATAAACTACACAGCTAATAATTTTGGGATTTTGGTTTAAAGCAAGAGGTAATTATAGCAACATATAGTTTTGGTTGCTACTATGTCATTGTATTCAAGTCCTGTTGCAATAGAGAAACTATTTCTAACCTTCTTGCAAGTGCCCTCCTTTCCAAAATAGAGTGAGCCAACATGGAATTAAAATTTAGCTCGAGATCTTCAAAACGGAGTCTAGGGGATGGGTTGTCAGATTTATAAATTCAATTTCTTCCAGGAGTTTTATATGCGAGTATATAAGAGATCTTCTCGAAAATAAGGAAGCCGAACAAAGAACTGGTAACGATGAGTATCTGCTTGATATTGGTCAAAACTACAATGACTGATCTATTAACGTGAAATCAAGTTCCAGCGAGGTTCTGGAGGATGGTGGTTTTTCCATTGATGCTGCTCAATTTGGAAATGAAGGGAGGTTCACTAATCACAGTTGTTCCCCCAACCTTTATGCCCAAAATGTTCTATATGATAATGAGGACAAGGGAATACCCCGATATAATGTTTTTTGCTGCAGAGAATATTCCCCCTTACAGGAGTTGACATATCATTACAATGGATTGTGTTCGTGATTCTAATGGGAATATCGAAATGAATAACTTCTACTGTGGCTCTAAAGAGTGTACGTACTGTCAGGATATTAGAAGAATGTTCAAAAAAAATATTGGGATTTCAAGAAGTAGAACTCTGCTACTCATCCTTGATATAGAATATTAATTCTAACTCTTTTTCTTTTCAAATTTGTGCAGCTATGTCATTAAAGATATTGCTACTGAAGACTATTGAGTCAACTACTCCAAGTTCATATGGACACGGTGTTCTACGGAACGACAACTCGTATGGAGATACAGGTTTTTATTGAACGGCAATTCGTATGGAGATCCAAGAACGAAAATTTGTATGGACACGGTGTTCTGAATAATCTCTCATATCCAAGTTCGATCTCTTTACACTTTTTTTGGAATTTTTTCATTTATAAATTTGTTTTGTAATTCTAATATGGTTCTTTGTTTGATTTTGTATATCTATACTTTTTTTTCAAGATGATGCTATTATAAATTTTGCAGATATTAATTTGCAGATCTCGACTTTGTTATAAATTTGTTTGATTTGCACGTCATCTTTCTACACCAGTTCGGAGGTTATTATTGATTCTTTTTGTTGTTCTGGACTTGATAGTTGGTTTAGAAATTAATAATGTCTTCTTAACATTTTCAATTAACTAATCAATGTATTAAAGTTTCAGTTATGTATAAACTTTAATCTAAGCAGATTAAAGTTCATGTTATTTGTTTGGAGTTTTTGTTTTGTAGGAACCAATTTTCTTTTCAATTTTGATTGGTGTTTGGATTTTATTTGTTCAATACATCACAGGTATTGGGGATTTTATTTGTTCAAGACATCATTTTTTTTACCTCCAAGCAGCCAATGGGGTTGTGCAATCTATATTAACATTCAAAAGTTCATGATTGTGGTATTCAACTTCATTAAGCTTTATAAATAATTCGTGTAGTGGGAATGAAAGTTCCATATTAGTTGTCATAGAAGGTTGCTAGTTGACCATATGGTACATAAGAATGAAAGACAATGGTGGTTGTCTACATAGAGTTTGTGGTTCCACTGGAGATATGTTTTATGTTGTTTTCAACTCTTCAACTGGTAATGTTGCAGTGAGTGGAGCTGATCGTACCGTGACCATTTACGACCCTTGCAGATGGCCAGCTTTGTCAAGATGGCTGCACTGTTCAAAATAAAACTTAATGACCCTGATTATATATTATTTTGAACATTTTGCCATGATTATCTCATATTTTGAACAGTGTAGTTGTTCAAAATATGAGATAACTGGGATTTCTTTCTCATCAACCACCCCTAATTATATCTACATTCAATGGGTTAACTACAAGGTTTTTTGTGGACAATGGAAAGAAGGAAAAATGACCTTCTCATTTAGAGAAGATTCAAACTGTCTTGGATTTAATAAGTGTCCCAACTGGGATGTTTTGGGGGGATGGTGTGATTCCGACAGCATCTTCGTGGCCGAAATCAGTAAAGGCAGCGGAATGGATGTGGTCGACGATCTCTCAAACAGACTACTACCCTTTTGACTGCATCTTTTAACTATTAAATGTTCACTATTATAAAATATTTACTTTGTAGTGCTATTATTAGTTCTTTCCCCTCCCTTTTCTTCATGGCAAGGGTACTTTTTATTAGTCTTTAAGTTTTGTTGATTATTTCAAGCAACAGAATCTACTGCTCACATGAGAAATCTTCGGGTTTTTTATGTTTGAACAAAAACTTGCAACTTAAAACTGGATACGAGATTATAGGAATATGTTAGGCAGTGATTGTGATTATGCCTTATACTATATCAGTCCATTACAAACAGGGTACAAACAAGCTTTATTGAACTTTCGAGACTATTTTTTGGCATTAACAATGTTGGTTTTTTCTATTATCTATGGAGTATTGGTAGATTTGTATTTTCTTTGGTATCTTTTGTTATACTTTTTTTGGATCATTCTTGCTGATATCCGATCTCCACCAATGTTCTGTTTTTTATTTTTCTGTTCGTTTGTGGATCATTCTTGCTGATATCCGATCTCCATCAATGTTTTGTTTTTTATTTTTCTGTTCGTTTGTTCTTTAGTTGTTATAATGGTCGTGTTATTTTTTTTTAGTTCACTCACAGGCAAACATTGTAACTTCTACATTTATTTCATTAATATGTTGTGAATGAACATTACATGAAATGCGTAGATGCTATTTACACATGCAATTACTTATTTTTATTAACTTTTTTGTAAGTGTCAACAAAGATAGTGTGTATTACTTTATTCTTATGTTTAATCATTGTTACGCTACTTTCTTTATATTTTACCTTTTTTATTACTTTCAGCTCACAATATGTATTTGGTGGCTGAGAAGCTTCAACGAACACATGAAGAGAACTGTATTGTGCATTAGAGAACCAAATTACACCATGAACAAAACAAAGATGAGATGGATTATCAAGAACAATTTTTCAAAGCATGTTGTAAAGTATTTTGAGATCACTTTGTATAGTTGCCAATAATGATAATTTGGTTTATATAATGTCCAGGATGGATAATTTGTATAGCTGAGTAGTTCTGGTTTCTTAAACAGGTGGATAGTCATATAAATAGAGGGAATTATGCCCAAATTTTCTAAATCGTGTACACATTTTTGTGTTTTATAATAAATTTTATGATTACAAGTCTTAGGCGACACAATTTTTTAGAAGAGTTCGTCGTGCCTTTAGGCACGGGCATACCCTAGTGTGTTTGTGTATATATATATATATATATGTGTGTGTGTGTGTGTGTGTGTGTGTGTGTGTGTGTGTGTGTGTGTGTGTGTTTGTGTGTGTGTGTGTGTGTGTGCGTGTGTTAGTCAGTAGTCAGTAGTCCTCTTTTCTGCATAATTGTGTCCACTTGGATGGTCTTTTTTATTTAGTCAGCAGTCCCATAACTGCATAACGCTAGCAATTATTCCTCTTATAACTCCGATAGTTTTAAACGTGGGTTGAAGTTAAAAAGGGTGTTTTTTATTTAACATACTGTTTTGAAGGAATTTAATCTTGGTTTTGGGGTAGAAAATCTGGGAAACACTAATTTAATCTTCATTGCTCTACTAAGCTTCTTTTGGTTTTATTTGTCTTGATGATGACTTGATATGCCTTACGTGTTTTGTAGGTCCACACGTATTTTGCTCAAATAAATATTCTCTTTTGTTTATTTTACTTAACTAATGTTCTTCAGGTGTGTTCACTAACTACTTTTCCATTCCATTATATGTTTGTTAATTTTTCTATCGTAATCTCATTCTTATATTGGATTTTTTTTGTTTGAAAATGTTAGTGGTTATTATGTTGCTCAATTTGACGCTTCTTTATATAATTGTGAATTCTTTTTTAGATTTGAGGAGTGATATATATGTTGCTTACGTTTTGATGGTTTAGTTCTTAAAATGTTTAATATCTTTCAAGTTTGTGCTTTTTCACTTTATAATGTTGATGCTTATTCACTTTGTGGATGCTAATTCATTTTCAACGCTAATTTATATACATTTTTAGGGTAATTTAGTTATTATCTAAAGCTTTGCTAGTGTTCAACGCTAATTTATACATTTTTAATTTTTATACCTTTTGATTGATTTTAGTTTATGTTTTGAATGAATGGAACTTCCATGATACTGAGCCTATAATTTAGTTGTGATAAAATTCCTTTTTTAATTGATCTGTGATACGTAGGTGTAAGCATTATATGAGGTGTTTACTATATGCGATATGTAGGCGTAATACATATTTATGTGAGGATGTTCTTTGGTTCTGATCAAATAAGCTTTGGTATACGACTATCTATAATCGAAGACAATTATTTTACTTATAAATTGAATCTCATCCTATGCGGCGAGATTTAGAAGAAGAAATATGAAGACATAACATTCGAATAGAATGCCGATAAGAAGGAATGATAAATTCCATATGAGAAGGTATGGGTTTGGTAGTATGATGTTGGTTTCTTTTTAGATGTCTTAGAGTTTTGAGTAACTAGGTAGTATGCAAAACTAGTTAGAGTTGCTTTTAGTGCTTCTTATATTACGTGACTAGAATCAACATTAGGTATTTTTTTTAGTGGCCTATCAGAGATGCTAATGATTTTACTTGATGATGGAACTGAATAGAAGTAAATTCAGTAGCAGTAGATTTTGTTTTGGTCATTTGTAAGGCAATTTCTTGAGGGTCATTACTTACTCTGTACTGATCATTTTGGTTGTGTAAAATTTCATGAACTCCAATATAAAATTGCAATTTATAGATTCGTATACTCTCTGTTCCATAATTTATTTATCTTGTTATGACAATTAGGTTTGTTGAACTCAAAGATGATAGTTTAATATATATGTCATGTTTATCGAATTGATTACTCTATGGGATTTTTTTTGTCTGAAGTATAATCATGTGGTACTTTGATGAAACTAAAATGTTAAGGCGGGTGAAGCACATAAATTCTATGAAAAATTAATCATCCATAGTGTCCATAGTGGTACATTGATCATCCATAGTATGTATAATCCAGAGTATAATGAGACCAACAGCAATGGCAATAGAAAATTAATAGCAAACTAACATAAAGTCTCCAATATATGGAAGATAAAACAATGACTACAGAGTGCACTAGCAATCCATAAATAATATCACACGTTCTTGGAAAGATAGGTACGTTGTATAACAGTTATATAGCTATTTGAAAGATAGGTACGAGCCAAGGGAGCAGAGAGATTTGTCCTCAAAAGATCGCTTACTATTAGAACTAAACAAGATAATGTGAGATGATTATAAAATGACCCCCTAAGAGTACTTACAAAACAAAACAAGGAATTATGGTTGATCGAAAGATTTTGTGGTTTCTGCAGTCTTCTCTATAAGAAGCAGAGACAATGCCATGTCTGACTCCTCGCTTGTCTTATATTAATGGGTCGATGTTTTGTTAAAACCTTGAGTAAACCTAAATAATATTACAATAAAACAACACATAAGACATGGAGTTAAATCTCGTTGAATTCAAATAACAAAACTAAACTTTCAGACATTGAATTCAAATTACAACACATAAATCGAAGAATTCATACATTATTTAGCGAATATAATAACAAAAATAGCAAAATGTTGATTAGATATAATATGAATTACAAATATAGTACATTCATAACCAAAATATAAATTTACGAGTTGATACATGTGTAAGTAGAAAAGTGAAAATAGACCTCATAAGGCATAACTTTGTATGGTCAGAGTTTGTTTGATGATGACGGGAACAATGTTGAGCAGGGGAATGATTCTAACAAGTGAACTAATATTATTTCGTTCTACTCCGATCTGTCTAATACATTGACTGAGATTAAAGAACATCATAATTTAGAAACTACCACCGCGTTAGCTCATCAGTGGTATCTTCTTGATCCCTTTCCAAATTTTGTGTTTATTGAAAAGACGTATGGCTTACTAAAATCAGGAAATTTGGTTAAAATGGAGAAAATTTTATTGGTTGATTTAAACACAAAATGTAATAGCGTTTTTGACAAAAAATATACTGGAGTTTTGACATTCGCATAGGAATTGAAAATGTAAATGCCTCTTTAGGAGGGTCTGGAACTCTCTCCTCCCATCACGATAGTGATTCGAGTTCCCTACACTGCCATAAATACCGATATAACCATAATGAAAAGTGCCTCCGAGTGTTATTAAATATATGAGTTCCTTTGGAGAAGAAGCTCCAACATTTGAGATTGGTGATTTATATTTTGCAATAGATTGAGCATTCAAAAGAAAGGCATAAAAGAAATCAAAAAAGATAACTGAAATTAAACAATAATAGGACTCGGCATCTCAGCTGGGATATGTATTTTGGCCCTGCCTGTGTCAACCTTAGCGAGTCAAGTCGAATCGAGTTGGTTTTGCTAATATATAGGTACATGCGACGATTTCAGATCAGTGACTACCAAAACCAATTCAACTCAGTTGTATTGGCTTCGTTTTATCCTTTACTTTGAACAATTGACCTAAATAAATGAGAAGCACGTGTTTCAATAGGTTAGAGTAAATAGTAAGTATAATCCTGCAAAGTAACAAAGTTTAGCAGGCTAAAACATTTCAGGATATCCACCTTAATACATCATTTCCTCTCTACCAATTTATATGATCTACGGGGTTACCAATGCCACCTAAGTCCTAACACAATCAAGGTATGTCGCTCCTACCAAGAATCCAAGATCTTAGTCATGGAAATATGATCTAATATCTCAATTATAGTGGTTGGAGCAAAATTATCTCAATAAGTAGTGAAAGACATCAATTTTATGTAGTTAGGAAATTATTGAAGTACATTATAGTTAACCATTAAGATATCAATGTATTAATTGTTGGAAACTAAAAAATAAATGACAAAGAATAGAGAAACAGAGAGGGCAACGAGAAAGGGAGAATGGGCACGTAATGACTGAGCACGTAATGCCTCTCCAGGACTCTCCACACGAATCACCACCATTTTAGACCCATTTGGTGAGCTGTTGTGGTGAATTCAAGCGTTGAAACAAGGACCTTAGAGCAGTTGTATATCAAAATTTCCATGAGTAAGTTTACTAGTTAATATTATTGTTTTTTTCATGACATAAGTCCAACAATTCAATGTAGCAGTTATTTTGAAAGAAAAAACAGCATAAGAAAATAATATAAACAACAACAATAATTGTTACTTGGAGAAGCTAAGACCTTTTTTTTCTTGCATGTGGTAAGCAGTAATATAATTTGACATCTAAATCATTGAGCATGAATCTATATTTATCAGATTGTATAGCCACATACATAAAAATCATATGTGACATATACTCTATCGTACAATACATGAGAGTTGAAACATAGAGTAGAATGACATTTATGGTTTATGGAGAGTGAAAATGTGTCATTTCACACTACATAAAAAGATAATAAATAGTCAATGTCTGAGTGACAAACTATTAACTATGTGACTCAAGGCGAGACTCACCATGCCTTTTAAAATAGTGCTCGAGTCGTTTAAAACATTGGTAGACTCTTAATTTAGGACGGAGGGAGTATGTTATTTTTAGAACACGGCTATTAATTTTGGAATGGGCTAAAAGAAACCGCAACAATTAAATTGAGACATAGGGAATACTATACAAAAGTGGATGGCAATGCAACAAATAATAGCAAAATAATATTGCAAATAGGTGAGACAACTAGGTAAGAATCCAAAATCAAATAGTAACATTATAAAATCAATGAAAAGTTAAATGACCTATGAATACATAAATAACAAATTTATGATAAATCTTATTGAATATTCTGTTTCCAATTGAACAATAATATACGAGTTCTAAACTCATCCCCTAATTCATTCTCAAACTCATCGGGGCTAAGAACTTCACTTAAAAAAAAATAGCTAGAATATGCAAAAGACAAATTCTTCAATTTGCTTCAGAATCCACATTGTAATGACTCAAAAGATTACATTGGTTGATTTTGACTTTCACCTTCATTTATGTCCCAACTTTTACATTATATCCTTTCTGAAAATCGAAATACAATCCCAAAAGCGTATTTAATTCTCACTAAGTTCTACAACAACACAAAGAAATATCAATAATTTCTCTTTAGCGATTCTTTCATGGGTATATCTCATTTTTGTTATTTTTTCAATAGGAATGTAACACAAAAATTAAAATAGTAGTGGAGTCATAGTCACAATAATCTTTTAGGAAATCGATTCAAGTCGGATAAATCTAACAACAAATCGATTGATTCACTGAAAAATCATGTGGCTTTTGGAAACCCTATGAATTAATCTTAAGGACAAATAGTGTACCTACCATGGAGATGTAGGGTCGCCGGCGATGCTTCTTAGAAAGGTGTATCATGCGAGAGAGATGTGCGAATACTTGCTAGATCGCACGAGAGAGATTTGAGAGAGCCACCGTTTTTTTTTTGGAAAATGAGTTTTGATATGGAGTGAATTGATGGGGTGGGAGAATGGAAAAAAAACCCGCTTTTTTTTCCATTTATCTCAGTTTTTACCTCAATTCTAAAATAACTAAAATTATAAAGGGTATATATATGTCATTAATATATAAATATGAGATAAATTATTTGTTTTTTTTTATCTCAATTTTACCTAAATTCAAATAAAAATTTACTTTTAAAGTCAAACTGACATAAATGTATGTCATTTATGTCATTTTATATTTGTCTGACATAACGTCAATTTTCAAACTAACATAAATGATACTTTTTATTGTAGTGTAATGGGAAGCTACGATAGTTCCTTACACAACTCAATTATTTTTCACTACTATAAATACAACCCTCACCCTGAGGAAAGGATCATGTAATTATGCACCTCTGAGAAATTAATAAAAGCTGAGAAACCCCTCTGTGGACATAGGTAGTTGCCGAATCACGTAAATATTGTATGTTGTAACCATTTTTTTACTCTTTTAATCCTTTTTTTCTTTCTAGAAATATTTATTGTGATTTCTTTCACTCATGAGATCCATCTTAGAATACAAGTACAACATGTTAAAAGATTATATCGCTTGCTCTTATAACTCAGGATCTTCATAACCAGGCTATGCACTAAAACTCCCCCGTATTGTCCTCAATCACGAACTTGGGTATGTCAACCATAAGATCATGATAAAACGACCAAGGTAAAGTCCATCTCAATATTGGGGTACCAGCATGGTGAACGTTATACGTGCCCCATCAAAATTTCTCTTAGTACGTCCCCCTTAAGCACACACATACAACCATGGTATAATTGTACATAAGTCAGGTAAACAGGTACGACACTATGCAATCGGGTCAAACAAACATGTAGAATCCCTACTCAACTCGGTTACATATAAGTCTATTATAATTATAAGCTAATACGCATGTTAACAATAATCGAACATATACAAGTTGATCCACGAACTCCCAACGCCCTAAATATCCAAGTATTGCCTAACATGAATTGACTAACAAGTGTTGAACTAATTCGAGTAGAATTAATTGAAGTCGAAGCAGTCCAAGAAAAGCAAGAAGAACCAAGGAAATATTCCGAGCCAACGAACAGGTCGACAAATGTAAAGTAATCATTGGGTGATTTGCACACAACTCAAATACATAATAATTTTTCTGGATTTTTTTTCATTATTTGGCATTTCTTATAAATCTCACATATTTGAAAAGGACAGATTAAAAATTAATATGAAATTAAGAAAATCATTTTATCATATTATTTTTTCTAAATGATAAATACTTTTCATAAATTAAAAATAATGTTTTAAACATATTTTTATGTGTGCGTGTCTTAGGTTGCGTTTGTTTTTCTGTCTGAATCTGAAGTCTGAAGTCTGAATCTGAGAAAGATGTTTGTTTGTTGTTTGAATGAAACTTCTGAATGTATACTGTTTGTTTGCAGATTTATGTCTGAAATCTGAATGCAGATTATTTGGACCATCTTACCTTAATATTTATTTTATAAACGAAACGTATATTTAAAACATTCATGATCGTAAATAAATATTATTACACACAATATGCAATTAGTAAGGAATTGGCCAATTTACTAGTTTAGGGACTAAAAAAACAGTTTTAAAATTTGAAAAAGAAAACTGTTTTTTTTAAATAGGATAAAAAACAATTTTTTTTCCAATTAAAAAACACAGATTTTAATTGTGAAAAAGAATTTGTTTTTTAAATGGGATAAAAAACTGTTTATTTTCAAATTTAAAAACTATTTTTTTAATAGGAAAAAAAGTTGTTTTTTTTTGTTAAATTTAATAAAAACAACTTTTTATCCTATTTAAAAAAAAAGTTTTTTTTGTATTTAAATTGGCCAAATTTTAGGGACTAAATTGACCAAATTATTAATTTAGGAACTAAATTAGCCAAACTTGTACAGTTTAGGGACTATATTGACCAAATTACTAGTTTATGGACTAAATTGGCCAAACTTATATAGTTTAGGAGCCATAGAGTTTTCTTACTCAAAAATACAAATTATACTTTTTATGTGAAAGCAATAAATTGTCTATTTCTAACTTTATATTTTTTTGCATCAATGTTTAATTATTATGTAAATAACTAGAAATACGTACCCATATAAATTAAAATTGATGTGCCCAATGATCCTGTTGGCTCCATTATATAGCCTTAAAATGTTCAACGGTCAAAACTTCTTTAAGAAATTAGAACTCTCTAAAGCCTTACCAACATGTCTTTAATTATCAAAAAGGACAAAAGCCTTTATAAAAAATGACAACAAGTCTTTAGGAGTCTTCACCTAAAATTTTAGACTTTTATAGCCATATGTACGGCGAGATGATCACATCATCTTGAAGTTGAACTACTGTTGCCTTCGTTGTACAGATTTATTAAATCCAGATAGGGGCAAAATATGTTGTAAACAAAAAGAAAAAAGGAAGAAGAAGAAATCGTTTGGAGCCAAGGTCTAAATTTTCTTTTTACGTTTTTTTACAACTCTGTTATTAAACTCATCTACACATTGGAAAAAAAGGAAGAAGCAAGAAGGAAGGGAAAACATACCTCTTGATTTTGTTTTCCGGAGATGTCAAACTCTTCTACACCATTTTTTTGTGTATTTTTGTGACTATATATAGATTTTGTTAGAAAGAGTTTTGTTGTTTATAAACTCTTTGTTATCTTTTTTCAACACGATTCTAATAGATATCGATTATCTATACGATTGTAATTTCAAAAAAATAATTAGGGTATTGCCATAAAGGTATTTTTGTTCAGATTTTAGTTTCAGATTCAGAGAATTTTGAACCTCTGAATCATTAAGAGGGGAATATTGTCGTTAGTGTCTGAAATGTCTAAAAAAACAAAAATATTTTGACTTCCTCTGAAATCCGAATGTTTTAAATTTAGATTTCAGATGTGAAAACAAACAATCCTTAGACACAATTGTGTTAGTTGTCCTCACATATGGTTTACACATTTTCGACCTTAGATAAGTAGTGTGATCCCACAGCCAGGGGCGGACCCACCCCATCCCGAAGGGGTGCGACCGCACCCATAAGAATCCCAGAATTTTCTGCTGGGTATAGTAGAAAAAAAAATTCTGGACTCATGTGTAAGTTTTGAATATAAGGGGTTAGCAGCAAATAAATTTTTTGGGGCAAATATATAAATAGACTAAAGAGAAAATAACTTAAAACTAACATAAATCTATTCTCTCCCTCTCTCTTTCAACACTCAGCAGCCGCCTCTCCTCTCCCTCTCCCTCCCCTTCTCTCATCTCCCCTGCAAACTGGCGCAGGCTGCGCCGCACAGCAACTAAGCACATCAGCAGGAGTTGCCGTTGCCCTGCCCGCTCCTCCTCTCCTCTCCCCTGCAAAAGTTTTGACACAAATCAGGTATTGCTGAATTTTTTAGGTACTGAATTTTTTTAGTTATTGTTATTGTTGTTAATTTTAAAGTTTAATAGTTTTTAGTTGTTATTTGAAATTATTTTAGTTGTATTTTTTAGTTGCTGAATTTTTTAGTTAAAATTAGTTTAGTTGCTGAATTTTTTTAGTTATTGTTATTGTTGGTGAATTTTTTACTTTTTGTTATTATTGTTGAAATTAATATGCTGAAATTAGTTATTGATTTTTTTTAGTTCATGTTATTATTGCTGAATTTTTTATTTTTTGTTATTATTGCTGAAATTAACTGCTGAATTTTTTCAGTTTTTATTATTGTTGCTAAAATTAGTATGCTGAAATTAATTGCTGATTGTTATTGTTGCTGAATTTTTTGGTGAAACTATTAAACTTTAATTTTAATTAGTAACTAAAAATATAATTTGATATAATGTTTCAGATTTAGGCAATAATGTTGAAGTATTTCAAAAAGATCCGCGAAGAAAGTTCAAGTCAACCGCCACCTACACCATCGGCGCCCTCGCCACCCCCTCCTCTACCCCAACCCAATGTTGAGGTTAGTTTGGATGAGTACCCGGCTGATCCCAGGTTGAGAAAACTCATACAAGAGTATGATGTTAATGAAAGAAACGCGGTGCGGTGTTACTACTTGGCAAAAGGTCCTTTTCAAACTAAAAATTATGACTTTCCTTGGCGTCTTTGTGCTAATGAGAAACGTAGATTTAGGCCTTTATGGTTCAATTATCACCCTAATTGGCTTGAGGAGAGTATAGACAAAGATATGGCATATTGTTAGTATTGTTACCTTTTCAAAGCGAAGCAAAGTGGTCTTGATTCCTTTGTTGGGGAGGGTTTTAAGAATTGGAGAAAGAAAGACAGGTTTAATGTGCATGTTGGTGATCCAACTAGTACACACAACAAGTGTGTAAGATCCGGTGAGGATATTATGAAACAAAAACAACACATTGAATTTTCTTTGGCTAAGCAATCTAGTCAAACACAAGAGGATTATCGTGTTCGTTTGACTGCATCAATTGATTGTATTAGGTTTCTTTTGCATCAAGGGTTGGGATTCCGTGGTCGCGATGAGTCCGATAAATCACTAAATAAGGGAAACTTTCTTGAGCTCTTACGATTTCTTGCTGATCACAATCCACAAATCAAGAAAGTTGTACTAAGGCAAGCTCCCCAAAATCACATGATGGCATCGCCTAAAATTCGAAAGGATATTATTAACTCAATTGCAGTTGAGACTACAAAGGTTATACTTAGAGAACTTGGAGATGATTATTTCTCTATCTTAGTGGACGAGTCTCGTGACATATCAGTGAAAGAGCAAATGGTTGTTGTCTTGCGTTTCGTGGATGAAAAGGGGTATATTATGGAGCGTTTTCTTGGCCTTGTACATGTTAGTGATACTTCTGCTTTGTCACTTAAGGCATCAATCGAGGAACTTTTATGCAAAAATGGATTATGTATTTCACGTATACGTGGGCAAGGCTATGATGGAGCTAGCAATATGCGAGGAGAATTCAATGGGCTTAAAAGTTTGATTTTAAGTGAGAATGAATCTGCTTATTATGTTCATTGTTTTGCTCATTAACTTCAATTAACCCTAGTTGCTGTTTCAGAACATCGTACAAAAATTGCAACATTCTTTGAAATTGTCACACTACTCACAAATATTGTTGGAGCCTCATGCAAACGAAGAGACATTCTTCGTGAGAAACAATTTGAGAAGATTACAAAAGGGATATGCGATGGAGATATTTTGACAGGAAGGGGATTGAATCAAGAATTAGCAATGAAGCGAGCAGGTGAGACACGTTGGGGCTCGCATTATGGAACACTTGTGAATTTTCTTTGCTTGTTCTCCTCAGTGAAGGATGTTCTTTTCATTATTGAAGAAGATGCAAAAGATCGAAAGCATAGAGCTTAAGCGATGAACCTCATGGTACTTATGCAATGCTTTGAATTTGTTTTTCATTTGTATTTGATGAAAACTATTTTGGGTGTTGCAAATGACTTGTCACAAGCTTTACAAAGAAAGGATCAAGATACTGTGAATGCCATGAATCTTGTGAAAATAACTAAGCAACAACTACAACAAATGAGAGAAGATGGATGGGAGTCGTTGTTGGGTGAGGTTTCTTTACTTTGTGTAAAGTATGAGATTCCTGTGCCAAAGATGGAAGAATTGTTTGTTGTTATAGGAAGATCACGTCGCAACCCAGAAGAAACCACAAATCTTCATCATTATCGTGTTGAAATATTTTATGCGGTGATAGATTTGCAACTTCAAGAGTTGAATAATCATTTTAATGAGGTGAATACAGAGTTGTTAGTATGTCTGTATTCTCTTTATCCAAGAGATTCATTCTTCACATATGATAAGATAAAGTTGCTTCGATTTGCTGAGTTCTATCCATCGGACTTTTCTTGTCAAGAATTAATGATTATTGGGCATCAGCTTGATAACTATATTGTGGATGTGCTATCCGATGAACAATTTGTTGGAGTTATTGGGATTGGCGGGCTTGCTATAAAGATGTGTCAATTGAACAAACATCGCACATATCCATTGGTTTATTTGCTTGTGAAATTGGCACTACTCCTACCTGTTGCAACCGCGACGGTAGAGAGAGTATTTTCTACGATGAAAATCATTAAAACTTCGTTGCGCAATCAAATGGGAGATGGAATGATGAATGACTGTTTGGTGGCATACATTGAGAGGGAAATAGTGTCCGACGTTAACAATGAAGATATCATTCAACGTTTCCAAAAAATGAAGACCCGAAGAGTTTTATTATAAAAATCTTATGTAATTTGATCTTTGTAATGCAATTGTGCAAGACAATTTGACTATCTATATATGTTAATTTTGATTATACGTCGCATTTTTTTTTCATATGTGTTTCGCCCACACCGCGATAAATTCCTGGGTCCGCCACTGCCCACAGCCAAGAATCTTGTTCCCCATCTCAGTTGGCCCATGAGTAAACTTCGAACAGATGTCTACGCCGATCGCCAGACATAGTTTTTAGAATCTTTAGGGGCCATCTGTGATGTCTTGACACCCCTTTGTTCAACCTTCTAGGTTAAAGGGCACTTCCAGTATGTCCGATTTAGCCTCTTTCGGCTTTCACCATTGAGCTTAAGGGTCCGTTTAGTTCGTGGTGAAATGATTTTTATCGTGTTAAAAGTAAAAGGTGAATTATTATCTTGGTGATTTTGATTTCACCATCTCCGTTTAGATTGTCGAGTTTTCACTAGGTGAAAATTTTAACTTTTTCACAATTTGTTGTTTGGATGATCAAGAGCAATATGGTGAAAAAAATAAAATGATCATATTACCTCTATACTTCAAATGCACACAAAAATAGTTATATTTAATTATTTTATTTTCATCACACAAGCGTCACGACCATGAAAAATAAATTAATCTCTTTACCTCATAAACTCAAATTTGACACATAACCCCCCACCCACACTCGCAACCATTTATCATGTTTGAACATTATATTTCTATAATTTTGTAACACGATAAAATCACATTGAACATATTTCTTAGTCACTAATCAAACATAATACTATCCAAATATAATGAAAAATGAGTAAAGTAATATTTAACCTTTTCACATTATTTTTAACTATTATTTCCTCTATGTTTTAATAACTATTTTAAAAATACTTTTCATAACGTTTTTATAATTACCTAAAAAATTATTTTTAAAACAATTATAAAAACGTTTTTGTATTAAAAATTATTTTTTATAACTCTTTTAAAAATAATTTCAAAAACGGTTATAAAAACGCTTTCGTATTAAAAATAACGTTTCTATATCAATTTTAAAAATATTTTTTTTACAACTGTTTTAAAAACATTTTTTTAAATAATGTTTTCGTAAAACAAGTTTTTTAAAATAGCTATAAAAACGTTATTTTTAAAACAAAAATATTTTTATAACTTTTTTAAAACATGTTTAAAAAAATAACATTTTAATAACTGTTTCAAAAATAATTTTTATACAAATGACATTTTTATAACTCAACTCAACTCAACTCAACAAAGTCTTTTCCTAATTATTTGGGGTCGGCTACATGAATCCTATTTTTCCATTCCATTATGTCAAGTGCAATATCTTCGGTTAAACCACATGATATCATGTCCTTTTTTATAATATCCCACCAAGTTAATTTAGGCCTACCTCTACCCCTTGGGTTACCACTGTTCTAAAAAACCCGCCTAGGCTTAAGGCTTGGGAGAAACGCCTCGCCTTAAGTTTTTTACGCCTTATTCTTGGTAAAACCCTTAAAGCGCACTTTTTTTCTAAAAACAACAATGCTTTAGTGAAACGATATCGCCTTTTAAAGATTTTTTTGACTAACCGGACCATTATCTCATCCAAAATAATCAAATAGTATTTTAATTTCCATATATTCAGACATAATTTTATGATATGTACAATTTTAGTATTTTAATAGCCTTGTTATGGTTAAAAAATATTAAAATATATTAAGAAGGCCTAAACGCCTTTTCACGCCAAGGCCCGCCTAGGCTTCTAAGGCTTAAGGCTTGGCCTCCATGCCTCGATCACGCCCTGCATTTTTTAGAACCTTGGTTACCATCAATACTAACTAAATCACTCTTCCTTACAAGAGCATCCATTGGTCTACGCTTGACGTGTCCAAACCATCTAAGTCGATTTTCTCTCAATTTATTTTCTATAGGAGCTACTTTTACCGTTTCACGAATTTGTTCATTTTTAATTTTATCCTTTCGAGTTTTACCACAAATCCATCTTAGCATTCGCATCTCCGCCACACTCATTTTCTGCACATTTTGTTTCTTGGTTGCCCAACACTCTGTTCCATATAACATGGCGGGTCTAATGGCCGTCCTATAAAATTTTCCTTTTAACTTCAAAGGTATACGCATATCACACAGAACGTCGGTCGCACTTCTCCACTTAACCCAGCCTGCTCTAATCCTATGTGTAACATCATCACTAACATCTTCATCTTTTTGTATAATCGATCCTAAATAACGAAAACGATCATTTCTAGGTATTTCTTGACCCTCCAATTTCACCACATCTCCATTTGGCCTCCTATTACTACTAAAATTACACTCTACATATTCTGTTTTAGTTCTGCTTATTTTAAACCCTCTTGTTTCTAAAGTTTCTCTCCACAATTCCAACCTAGCATTTATCCCCATCTTAGTCTCATCGACTAAAACAATATCATCTGCAAATAGCATACACCATGGCACCTCAACTTGTATTTGTCCCGTCAACTCATCCATAACAAGAGCAAAGAGATAAGGACTTAATGTTGAACCTTGGTATAGCCCTACCGTAATTGAAAATTCACTACTTTCTCCAACTGATGTTCTTACTGTAGTCATCGCACCATCATACATATCCTTAATCACGTCAATATATCTGCGAGTCACTCCTCTTTTATGTAGAACCCACCATATTATATCTCTGGGTATCCTATCATACGCCTTCTCCAAATCTATAAAAATCATATGAAGATCCTTCTTTTTCTCTCTATACCTCTCCATTAATCTCCTCAATAAATAGATTGCTTCCATTGTTGACCTCCCAGACATAAACCCAAATTGATTCTCAAATACTGTTGTCTTCAATCTCAATCTATATTCAATCACTCTCTCCCAAAGTTTCATTGTATGACTCATTAACTTAATACCACGATAATTTGAACAACTTTGTATGTCCCCTTTATTTTTATAAATAGGTACTAAAATACTTTTTCTCCATTCATCGGGCATCCTATTAGTCATTAAAATTCTATTAAATAATTTTGTAAGCCATGATACTCTATCCTCCCCTAAGCACTTCCAAACCTCAATAGGGATACCATCTGGTCCTAAAGCCTTCCCTGTTTTCATATTTTTTAGAGCAATCTTGACCTCTGTTGTCCTAATTCTATGAAAAAATATATCTTCTCGAGTCTCCCTAAGTTCCTCTATATCTAATATACTCCCATTATCTCCATTTAATAACCTCTCAAAGTAGTTTTTCCATATTTCCATAATTTCATCATCTTTGACTAGGACTCTCGAATCATCACTTTTGATGCACTTAATGTTATTAAAATCTTTTGTTTTCCTATCCCTAAGTTTAGCAACCCTATAAATACTTTTTTCCCCTTCTTGTGTTCCTAATTTTGTATAAAGATCACCATACTCTTTTAACTTAGCATCTCTTACCACTTTCTTAACTTCCTTTTTAGCCCATTTATATTTCTCAAAATTCTCTTCATTTCTATTTGTTTGCCATGTTTTAAAGCGCTCCCTTTTAATTTTTACTATATACTGTACTTCTTCATTCCACCACCAAGTTTCTTTAGACTGTGGCCCTTTGCCTTTTGATTCTCCAAGAATTTCTTTTGATATTCTCCTAATGCATGTGGCGAACTTATTCCACATTATGTTAGTTTCTTCTTCACAATTCCATGTTGCTTCATTTAATACTTTATCTTTAAATAGTTTTAATTTCTCTCCTTTTAAATTCCACCACCTAGTTCGTGGGTTAATCTTCACTTTTCTTACTCGTGATTGATTTTTAATATTTATATCCAACACCATTATCCTATGTTGTGAGGTTAAGCTCTCTCCCGGGATAACCTTACAATCTTTACACGTTAATCGGTCTCCTTTCCTAGTAATGAAAAAATCTATTTGGCTCTTATGTGTTCCACTTTTATAACTTATTAAGTGTTCAAGCCTCTTTTTAAAACATGTATTTACTAGTACAAAATCATAAGCCATCTCAAAATCTAAGATAGACTCTCCCCCGTCGTTCCTATCTCCAAAACCATGTCCTCGATTGTGACAACCCGAATATAATTACGATAAATTATGTTTAAATCATGATTAGACTATGTGATATGGATAATATGTTATTAGTATATATAATGTTAAGTCATTATATTTAGTCTAATCCTAGCTTCATAATGCATGAAAAATGAATTAGTTACGAATGTGAGATTTTGAAGTTTTCGGTAGTAATGATCATTTTTTAAGGCTAGTTTGAACTTTATAAAATAATAATTGACTTGGGGTGAAAGCTAGATATTTGTAGACAGGTTAGTTAGGGTTGTGACACAACAAAGGGTGTGTGAAACGGAGGTACGAGTAAGAAGTTATACCGAAATAACTAACGAAGGTTAAATCTGTCCATTCATTTAAGTGGAAGTTTGTCCTTTATGCCCAATAAGTGTCTTAAATTGATTGGTTGGAGGTGGAGGTTGGCTTTGGCCGACTTCAAACTCTTAGAACTATCTCCTTATTCATCCAAATTCAGCCATGAGATATTTTAAGCTTAAAGAAAGACAATTAGGAAGTTAGGAAGAAAAAGTGAGGAGAAAATTGGAGAAAAATCCGTAGAAATTACGTAAAAGCCCCTAAGGTATTTCCATCCATAAATCTTGTTTATTTCTTTGTATTACTTATTTAAATGATTGAAATAATCATTTGTTTACTGAAATTCCATGTCTTGATATGTACTTATGGATAGATGCAAGTTTAAGTAAACTTGAATGTGTAAACCCTTGAGATTGTTTTGTTTAGGAACCTTGTTTATTCAAACTTCCATATATTTCTCTATGCTTACTGGAATTGATTGAATCCAATTGGAGATTGACCTGGACTCATATGTGTATTACATATCCGAAAATCATGTTAAAATATCAATAAATGTGTCTTTGGTGAGAGTTTGAAGTTCGGGTATGAAATCTGCCCTAAGGGTGAAAGTATGCCCGCCATGTGTTCGATGTTTTGCGTGACATAGCAAACGAACCTTAAAAATTATGAAACTTTAATTATGTATTGTTCAATATGTTTACTGATGTTGGGTGAAATATCATAGAAATTTATAATGTATAAAAATTATGAAAATTCTTGGAAATTGAATGAACGATAAAAGAGCCTATAGGGCAGATTTGCTATGTGGAAAAGAAATAGGCATATCTTGCTCTAGGAAACTCAGAATTATGTTCCGTCTTTTGTGTTGGGAACATTATTATAAGGATTGTATTACCAAGAATAATTAAAGAAGATTTAGGCTGTAATTTGAATATGTTAGATATCAGAACCTGAGTCTAGATGGGACTTCATTTATAATGAATGATTTGAATTTAATAATATGATGCTTATGAATTGAGTTATGATTGAAGTTATTCTTTGGACTATTAATATTCTTATGATGATACTAATATTGTAAGAATGATAGGAAGCGAAGAAGAGCTGATTGAACAAGTACCGGATAAAGGCAAGGGAAAAGCCAGTTAAACTGTCAAGGTGAGTGTACTTATGATTTGTTTCATATATAAATATGAATATAGCTCTAAGATCAGGATTTGTTTGAATACTTTGGTATTCAGGATTTGTTTGGATATTAAAATATCCAGAATTTGTTTGGGTCTCATGATCCAGGATTTGTTTGAATACTTCGGTATTCAGGATTTGTTTGGATATTAAAATATCCAGGATTTGTTTGGGTCTCATGATCCAGGATTGGTTTGAATACTTCGGTATTCAGGATTCGTTTGGATATTCAAATATCCAGGATTTGTTATTGCCAATGGGCAGAATTATTTGGATCTTATGATCCAGGATTTGTTATTGCCAATGGGCAGAATTATTTGGATCTTATGATCCAGGATTTGTTATTGCCAACGGGCAGAATTATTTGGATCTTATGATCCATGATTTGTTATTGTTAATGGGCAGGATTGCTCAGATTTTATATTCACATATTCGATATAGAATTGTTATTCCATTGCAGGGAAGGATTACCTCACTAAGCTTAATGCTTATGGTTTATATTTTAACAATTTCAGGTTTGTACGCTGCCAGCTAGGATAATATATGCCCGGTAACTTTGAGAGTTGCACCGTTAGAAGAGCTGGGGTTTAAGTATGGAGATTTTATCGTTGTCACACTGAAGATTTTGATATACTCACTCATTGTATATATTGATTTAGTATGGATTGAGTTGATCATAGTTAATCGTAGTATTGTATAATCTCTAGTTATGACTATGATGTTGACTTCGTTATGGCACAAGAACAATATTATGTTCATTATGCAAAAAAAAAAATATTGATAAATGAATTAAATTTTCAATTGGATCGAGATTATGATCCAATTATTCTAATAACAAATGATTAGTATGGATATTGGGTTTGGGGTGTGACAATTAGTGGTATCAGAGCGTGGTTATTAATTCTGGACGTGTGTGACGGTTAGATGGCAGTATTGAGTTGATTTGATATTTATGAATTGTTTATGTACTAACCAATAGTTTAGTAATATAAACTGTTTATACTGGTTGTTAGAACTTTGTTGTATTGCAGATAATTCCAGATGGAACCTGTGGATGGACAACATCGAGAAGATGGATTAGCTTCTCGTATAGACAATACTGAAGAAGAGCAAAGTGTTGCTGGAAGGGCCAGAGAGAATGAACAACCTATAGAGATTCAGATGATGGTGCAGGCAATGATGAGGATGGCAGAGCAACAAGAAAGAAATATGGCGCAAACGGCAGAACAACAGGCTAGATATCTAGAATCAAAGACCGTGGCCAGGATTGAGAGAGAGGCAAGGAAGGAAATGAAAGATTTCATGCATGAGAAGTTTTTGAAGTTGAATCCTCCAGAATATTCAAGGTCAGTTGAACCTACAGAAGCTGAGATGTGGATCAGAGATATAGAAACTATATTTGCAGTTATGAAGGTTCCAGATAACCAGAAAGTGAATCTAGTCGTGTTTAAGCTCAAAGGAGAGGCGAAATATTGGTGGGAAGCCAGCAACCATTTGGTGCCCAGGATGGAAGGTACTGATGTTATTACTTGGGATGGATTTATTAAAGCTTTGTATGTTAAGTATTTCCCTAAGGTCTATAGGAGGGAGAAGCTGAGGGAGTTTATAAATTTAACCCAAGGGTCTGTGAGGGAGTATGATGCTAAATTTACTGCTTTTTCTAGATTTGCTACTAAGTATGTGCAGGAGGAAGAAGATAAATGTAGTAAGTTTCAAGATGGACTGATTTGGCCTATTCAAAATAGAGTAGCCACTTATGAGTTAGAAGATTATGCTTCTCTGGTAAACAAAGCCACAATAGCATAAAGGCAAATGAACCAAGGGGCGGCGAGTAGAGAGAGTTTTAAGAAGAGTAGATTCGATGCATCTCACTCTAAGGGAGGTGAGGGTGGAAGTGTTAAGATGGAACCTCATAAATTTCAGAGAGGTGGTAGAGATAGTGGTAGAGGTTTGGGTAGATTTAACAGAGATATTAAGGGTGGAGAATCTTCTAGTCTGGTTAGGAGGTCAGGAACGAGTGAGGCACTGACAAGAGTTGTTACATGTTTCTTTTGTAAAGAGGAAGGGCATTATAAATCCGAGTGTCCTAAACTTAAAGGAGTGGAATGCTACCATTGTCATCAAGTGGAGCATGCTAAGAAGAATTGTCCGCAGTTGGCAGAGACCCCAGCAGCACCTAGTGAAGCAGGAAGCAGAGTGTTACCTCCAGGTAGTGGAGCGAAAAGTGTTGGTAGAGGACAAGCTAGTAGTTCCAGACCAGGTGGACGAGTTTTTACAATGAAAGAAGCTCAGATAACTCCAGATGTGGTGACAGGTACACTTTCTGTTACTGATAGAAGTGCTTATGTTCTGATTGATCCTGGTTCCACACATTCTTTTGTGTCATATGCATTTTCCATATATCTGACTAGACCATGCACTCATTTAGAGGTGGGGTTGGGTATTTCCGTGCCTATGGGGGATATGATTGTAGTTGAATATGTTTTTCGTGATTGTGTTTTGACTGTGGGGGCTAGAGATACAGTTATAGATCTATTTCCATTGGATATTTTTGATTTTGACATAATTCTGGGAATCGATTGGTTATCTAAATAACATGCATCTATGGATTGTTTCTGTAAGGAAGTTGTTTTTAATATGCCTGGTGAGCCTGAATTTAAATTTGTGGGGGAAAGGAAAATTGTTCCCAGTTGCATCATTTCTGCTATACAAACGAGGAAATTATTGAGTAAGGGTTGTGAGGGTTTTATTGCATATGTTCTTGACACTAGGAAGGGATCTTTATAATTAGTCGATGTTCCTATTGTACGAGATTTTCCAGAAGTGTTTCCTAGTGAGTTGCCAGGGTTACCTCCAGAAAGAGAAATTTAATTTAGTATTGAATTAGCACCGGGGACAACCCCTATTTCTATGGCACCATATAGAATGGCACCTGCTGAGTTGAAAGAACTCAAAATTCAATTGCAGGATTTGCTTGATAGGGGGTTCATACAGCCTAGTGTATCTCCATGGGGTGCGCCAGTTTTATTTGTGAAGAAGAAAGATGGTACCATGCATTTGTGTATTGATTATAGGCAACTGAATAAAGCTATGATTAAGAACAAATACCCTTTACCTCGTATAGATGATTTGTTTGATCAGTTACACGGTGCTAAAGTGTTTTCAAAAATAGACTTACGATCAGGTTATCATCAGTTGAGGGTCAAGGAGAGTGATATTTCTAAAACTGCTTTTCGTACTCGGTATGGTCATTTTGAATTTCTGGTGATGCCTTTTGGGGTGACTAATGCCCCAGTTGTATTTATGGATCTTATGAATTAGGTACTGCATCCTTTTGTTGATTCGTTTGTGATAGTTTTTATTGATGATATTCTGATTTATTCACGTGATATGGTTGAACATGAAAAGCATCTCAGAACTATTTTGAATGTGTTGAAAGATAAGCAATTGTATGCTAAGTTTAGCAAATGTGAATTTTGGCTTTCAAAAGTTCTATTTTTAGGCCATGTTATTTTTGGAGATGGTATATGTGTTGATCCCAAGAAGGTAGAAGCTATTGTAAAATGGGAGAGGCCCAATAATGTCACTGAGGTGAGAAGTTTTCTGGGTTTAGCTGGGTATTATAGAAGGTTTATTAAGGGATTTTCTTCGATTTCCTTGCCGATGACTAAACTAACCCGGAAAGATATTAAGTTTGAATGGAATTCTGATTGCGAAAATAGTTTTGATGAATTGAAAAAGAGGTTGGTAACTGCCCCTATTCTTACTATTCCACATGGTGGAGATGGTTTTGTTATTTATACTGATGCTTCACACCAGGGGTTGGGTTGTGTTTTTATGCATCATGGTAGAGTTATTGCTTATGCTTCTAGGCAGTTGCGTACACATGAATGTAATTATCCTACACATGATTTGGAACTTGCTGCTATTGTGTTTGCTTTGAAATTGTGGCGTCATTATCAATATGGTGAGGTATGTGAAATTTTTACTGACCATCAAAGCCTTAAGTATTTATTTACTCAGAAGGAGTTGAGTTTAAGGCAGAGGCGGTGGATGGAGTTAATTAAAGATTATGATTATACAATTCACTACCACCCAGGGAAGGCAAATGTAGTTGCAGATGCTCTGAGTAGAAAGGCTTCGGACAGGTTATCTTGTATTCGGTGTGCTAGAGTTGCCCACATCATGGAGTTGAGATTGATGGGAGTAGAATTGAAGCTAGCAGATGGGGATACTTTCTTCGCTCATGTAAGCGTGAGACCTTTGTTAGTTACCCGTATTCGTGATTTGCAAAGCCAAGATCCTTTTTTTGAGAAGAAACGGCAAGATGTCCGAGATGGTAAGTCTGAAGATTTTTGTATTGTGAATGATGTCTCTTTATTGTATAAGCAACGATTATGTGTGCCTAATGTGGGTGGATTGAAAGAGGAAATTTTAGATGAGGCTCATAATTCCATTTATACTATGCATCCCGGTAGTACTAAAATGTATAGGGATTTAAAGGAGAATTATTGGTGGAATAATATGAAGAAGGAAATAACTGATTTTGTTGCTAGGTGCCTTATATGTCAGCAAGTGAAAGTGAAGCATCAGAAACCTACTGGTCTGCTTCAGCCATTGCCGATACCGGAATGGAAATGGGATCATGTAACGATGGATTTTGTGGTTGAGCTTCCTCGATCTCAGAAGGGGTCAGATTCGATTTGGGTAGTGGTGGATAGATTGACGAAGTCCGCTCACTTTCTAGCAGTCAAGACTACGTATACAGTTGATAGGTATGCTAGATTGTATGTTAATGAAATTATTCGATTGCATGGAGCACCGGTATCTATTATTTCAGATAGTGACCCTACTTTTACATCCAGGTTTTGGGATAGCTTGCAGTATGCTATGGGTACTAACTTGAAGTTTAGTACAGCTTTTCATCCCTAGACAGATGGGCAGTCTGAAAGGACAATACAGATTTTGGAAGATATGCTTAGAGCTTGTGTGCTTGATTTCAAAGTCAATTGGGATGAATATTTGCCTTTGATAGAATTTACATATAACAATAGTTCTCAGTCTACTATTGGTATGGATCCATATGAATACTTGTACGGTAGACGATGTCGTACACCGATATGTTGGGGTGAAGTTAGTGACAGGAAGATAGAGGGTCCAGAATTAATTGAAGTCACCACTGAAAAAATGAAGATTATTCAAGATAGAATGAGAATAGCTCAAAGCAGACAGAAAAGTTATGCGGATAAACGACGAAAAGATTTGGAATTCCAGAAAGGGGATTATGTGTTTCTTCGGATATCGCCATGGAAAGGAGTTATGAGGTTTGGAAAGAAAGGGAAATTAAGTCCACGCTACATTGGACCTTATGAAATCCTTGAAAAAGTCGGGATGGTTGCCTACAAGTTAGCATTACCACCAGAGTTAGCTCGGTTACATGATGTTTTCCATGTTTCTATGTTAAGAAAGTATGTAGCGGATCCTTCACATGTGTTGGTGGAACAGCCTATTGAGTTAAAGGAAGACTTGAGTTATGTGGAAGAACCACTTGCTATCGTGGATAGGAAGGAACAAATATTGAGATCAAAAGTGATCCCACTTGTGAAAGTTGTGTGGCGAAGGCATTCCATGGAAGAGGCTACATGGGAGAGCGAGGATACCATGAAGATTAATTATCCGTATTTATTTGATTCAGACAACCAAGGTATGTCAATTTCGGGGATGAAATTTCCTAACAGGGGGAGAATTGTGACAACCCGAATATAATTACGATAAATTATGTTTAAATCATGATTAGACTATGTGATATGGATAATATGGTATTAGTATATATAATGTTAAGTCATTATATTTAGTCTAATCCTAGCTTCATAAAGCATGAAAAATGAATTAGTTACGAATGTGAGATTTTGAAGTTTTCAGTAGGAATGCTCATGTTTTAAGGCTAGTTTGAACTTTATAAAATAATAATTGACTTGGGGTGAAAGCTAGAAATTTGTTGACAGGTGAGTTAGGGTTGTGACACAATAAACGGTGTGTGAAACGGAGGTACGAGTAAGAAGTTATACCGAAATTACTAACGAAGGGTAAATCTGTCGATTCATTTAAGTGGAAATTTGTCCTTTATGCCCAATAAGTGTCTTAAATTGATTGGTTGGAGGTGGAGGTTGGCTTTGGCCGACTTCAAACCCTTAGAACTATCTCCTTATTCATCCAAATTCAGCCATTTTAAGCTTAAAGAAAGACAATTAGGAAGTTAGGAAGAAAAAGTGAGGAGAAAATTGGAGAAAAATCCGTAGAAATTACGTAAAAGCCCCTAAGGTATTTCCATCCATAAATCTTGTTTATTTCTTTGTATTACTTATTTAAATGATTGAAATAATCATTTGTTTACTGAAATTCCATGTCTTGATATGTACTTATGGATAGATGCAAGTTTAAGTAAACTTGAATGTGTAAACCCTTGAGATTGTTTTGTTTAGGAACCTTGTTTATTCAAACTTCCATAGATTTCTCTATACTTACTGGAATTGATTGATTACAATTGGAGATTGACCTGGACTCATATGTGTATTACATATCCGAAAATCATGTTTAAATACCAATAAATGTGTCTTTGGTGAGAGTTTGAAGTTCGGGTATAAAATCTGCCCTAAGGGTGAAAGTATGCCCGCCATGTGTTCGATGTTTTGCTTGACATAGCAAACGAACCTTAAAAATTATGAAACTTTAATTCTGTATTGTTCAATATGTTTACTGATGTTGGGTAAAATATCATAGAAATTTATGATGTATAAAAATTATGAAAATTCTTGGAAATTGAATGAACGATAAAAGAGCCTATAGGGCAGATTTGCTATGTGGAAAAGAAATAGGCATATCTTGCTCTAGGAAACTCAGAATTATGTTCCGTCTTTTGTGTTGGGAACATGATATGATAAGGATTGAATTACCAAGAAGAATTAAAGAAGATTTGGGCTGTAATTTGAACATGTTAGATATCAGAACCTGAATCTAGATGGGACTTCATTTATAATGAATGATTTGAATTTAATAATATGATGCTTATGAATTGAGTTATGATTGAAGTTATTCTTTGGACTATTAATATTCTTATGATGATACTAATATTGTAAGAATGATAGGAAGGGAAGAAGAGCTGATTGAACAAGTACTGGATAAAGGCAAGGGAAAAACCAGTTAAACTGTCAAGGTGAGTGTACTTATGATTTGTTTCATATATAAATATGAATATAGCTCTAAGAGCAGGATTTGTTTGAATAGTTGGGTATTCAGAATTTGTTTGGATATTAAAATATCCAGAATTTGTTTGGGTCTCATGATCCAGGATTTGTTTGAATACTTCGGTATTCAGGATTTGTTTGGGTCTCATGATCTAGGATTGGTTTGAATACTTCGGTATTCAGGATTCGTTTGGATATTCAAATATCCAGGATTTGTTATTACCAATGGGCAGAATTATTTGGATCTTATGATCCAGGATTTGTTATTGCCAACGGGCAGAATTATTTGGATCTTATGATCCATGATTTGTTATTGTCAATGGGCAGGATTGTTCAGATTTTATATTCACATATGCGATATAGAATTGTTATTCCATTGCAGGGAAGGAGTACCTCACTAAGCTTAATGTTTATGGTTTATATTTTAACAATTTCAGGTTTGTACGCTGCCAGCTAGGATAATATATGCCCAATAACTTTGAGAGTTGCACCGTTAGAAGAGTTGGGGTTTAAGTATGGAGATTTTATCGTTGTCACACTGAAGATTTTGATATACTCACTCATTGTATATATTGATTTAGTATGGATTGAGTTGATCATAGTTAATCGTAGTATTGTATAATCTCTAGTTATTACTATGATGTTGACTTCGTTATGGCACAAGAACAATATTATGTTCATTATGCAAAAAAAAATATGGATAAATGAATTAAATTTTCAATGGGATCGAGATTATGATCCAATTATTCTAATAACAAATGATTAGTATGGATATTGGGTTTGGGGTGTGACATTTATGCACTATCTCATATCCTACACGATCTTCTCCTACATGGCCATTAAAATCTCCACCTATATAGATTTTCTCACCTAGGGGTATTTCTTGAATTAGTTCATCCATTTGTTCCCAAAATTGTACTTTAGTGTGCTCATCTAATCCTACTTGAGGTGCATAAGCACTAACAATATTAATTATGTTTTCACCTAATACCAATTTTACAAGTATAAGTCTATCACCTTTCCTAATAACGGTTACGATATCGTCCTTAAAGTTTTTATCTACTATTATTCCAACTCCGTTCTTATTTCTATGTTTTCCTGTAAAATATAATTTAAATCCTGTATTTTCTATTTCTCTAGCTTTCTCACCGACCCATTTAGTTTCTTGTAAACAAGATATGTTAACTTTTCTTCTTATCATGGTATCTACTAACTCCATCCCTTTTCCTGTCATAGTCCCTATGTTCCAAGTCACTAACCTAAGTCTAGTATCCTGGACTAACTTCTTTACCCGCACACGTCCAGCTTGTTGCAGGAACCCTTGCGTATTTATCGTCGCATCCGGGCGCCGATGCGACGCCTCTTGCCTATTTTTCGAGACACCCGGTGGCAGGCACAACGCCCCTTGCCTATTTTTCGAGACACCCGGTGACAGGTGCAACGCATCGCTTAAGAGGAATGCCCTAGCATTAGCACGTATATTCATAGGATTCATGTTCATAAGGATCTGTCAAAGTTTTACGCTGGCTGTCAGCTACCTAACGCAACCCTGCTCCTTTTTCCGGGCTTGGGACCGACAGTGTCAAAAAAATAAGAAGTTAAGCACAACACAGGCGGAGTTAAATTTTTATAACTGCTTTTAAAAAAATAAAAAATAAAAAAATAACGTTTTTTTAGAAATAATTTCTTAATAGTTATTTTCAATAAAAAGAGCATTTTTAAAATAGTTATATAAAAAATATTAAAACGGTTATAAAAACGTTATTTTTAGTACAAAAACGTTTTTTATAACTTTATAAATTTTAATAAATAATAAAATTTTAATAATTGTTTAACAAATTGCATTTTTATAACTGTTTTTTAAAAAAAAATAACGGTTTTTTTAGAAATAATTTTTCATCAAATTTTTAAATAAAAATAACATTTTTAAAATGGTTATAAAAAAATATTAAAACAGTTATAGAAACGTTATTTTTAATACAAAAACGTTTTTATGCCTTTTTTAATTTTAAAAAAAACATTTCAACAACTATTTTAAAAATGATTTTTGAACAAATAACATTTTTATAACTGTTTTTTTGAAATATAGTTTTTTAAGAAATAATTTTTCAACAGTTATTTTCAATAAAAAAACAATTTTAAAACTGTTATAAAAAAATATTTTTAAAATAGTTATAAAAATTATTTTTAAAACAGTTATAAAACATTATTTTTATACAAAAATGTTTTTACAACTTTTTAATATTTTTTTAAAAAAATGGTTTAATAACTATTTTAAGAATAATTTTTAAATGAATAACATTTTTATTACTGTTTTTTTAACAATAATAATGTTTTAGAAATAAATTTTCAACAGTTTTTTTCAAATAAAAAAACAATTTAAAAAAAGTAATAAAAAAATATTAAAACAGTTATAAAAACATTATTTTTAATACAAAAACATTTTTATTGTTTTTTTTAGATAACAATTTAATAACTGGTTTTAAAATAATTTTTAAACAAATAACATTTCCAATAGTTATAAAATAATTATTTTTAAAAGAATTATGAAAACGTTATTTTTAACAAAAAAAATATTTTTATAATAGTTTTTATGTAAGTAATGTGTAATGATTGTATGATCTCATAGTTGGAGTGAAAATAAAAAATGTTAGTTTGGAGATAAGATTAATTTCATTGTTTTCACCTGTTAAATTATTCACTTTATCCATGGTTTAAAATGGTGAAAATTTCATCCAACTTTTCACCATATTCCTTTTATTTGACCATGTTAAATATCCAACCAAACACAAATTTTACCTAGGTGAATTATTTTTTAACGCTTCACCACGAATCAAACGAACCCTAAGAGTTTGACTGAAAATCAAATCCCATTTGATCAAACAAGAGATAGGATCAAAATCTATTGATGCCTGCCGGTTGTAATCTATTACAACATTTAAATAAGTTTGGCCGCTGCGATATTGTTACGTAGTTACAAAACTGTAATCCACTTACTATTTTTACGCAAATGGTTTTCTTTATTATACCGATCGTTTTACTCGTGCAGTGGTTTTAGGGTATTCATCATTCTAGATTAAAAATAATGCCTTTTTACAACCCTTATATATTGTACAATTGATATCCACCTTATATTTTTGTTAGGTTCTAGGAGTTTCCAATAGTTGGCATATAAAGAACCATTCTCTTCATTTACATAGAAAGAATAAAAGATATAGAGAGACTAAAATGGTGAATAATGGGGAAAAAAGAGAAATAAAAGAGAGAAAATACAGAAACCCTAGAGTGAGAAAATAGGAAGTATGGAGGAAGAAGGTGAAGTTTGAGTGAGAGAGAGTTATCCTATTCTCTGAAATAAGCTTCCATTAAACACTACTGTTTACCCATTTTGAAGAAAAAATTATTGTTTTATCCACTTAAATTGGAAGTTGACTATACTTCTAATTTTGAGACATAAAACTCATAAATCACTCACTCACATTTAAACATTTATATTTTCTAGGGTTTTCTATTTTCAGACTTTAAATAATCCAAATATATTTTTTATTCTGACGAATTTCTATAAGACCGATTTTAGATTTATTCAAACATGAAACCTTCTCTTGCGCATTTGGTGGCCATATTTTTTAGAAAAATTGTAATTTATCTAGGTACAGGATTATAATAAGTGTGTGTGTGTGTGTTGAGTTAAAAAATTTCATTAGACTATACATTGTAAACTACACTACACTCACTTTGCACTACACCACCCGCGGTTACTATTTTGAATATTTTTGTCCCAGATTGAACCAAATGAAGCATCTTCCAAGAGAGATTCTACATTCAAAGGAATTGCTAGGGTATTTGCCCAAATAGGTATATTTTCCATTTATGATATTTTAAATATCTTATTTATTGTACATTCTAAATTTCATTTATTTTAGTAGACTTTTTTTGTTATCTTGTAGAGGGACTGTGGAGATTTAATTAGTATGCTATAGTTTTATCACGTAAATCTCGTGTGTTGTTGGTTTGATGATTCGTAGTTTAACTAGTTGATATATCCCTCAAAATAATAATAAATTTTATTTTTTGAATCTGAAAAATTAATTACGAATTTAAAATAAAAGTGGCATATGATAATAAGACACTGCGTGTGTTTTATAAATTTGTCCAAATATATCCTTGATTTTAAGAAGCTTTAAATAATGATTTCCATTTTAAACTATTTACGTTATGTGCGGAGGGTCTAATGGATCTCGACGATCAACATTGCCAGATAGTAGTGTATCGGGGGGGTTCGTTGTTTGGATTTCGCTTTGCCAGGCACCTCACGCATGAATGTAGCGCAGTGTTGGGAATGGGGAGAAGTTTAGCCATTAGTACTCGGGTTTATAAGAATTTTCAGAGATTGGGTGAAACAGATTAGTTAGGCAAGGTAGCCTAACTAGGTTGTCTAAAAAATATACGATAGGTGTGCACTATTAGAAGAGGGGTGAGGGGTATCTCATGAGAGCGCAATACCAATTTAAATATGAGATAAATCGTATTTTAAAAATATGGCATTTATGCACTTGCTAAAATATTTTCAAAACCTCGGGCTCTGACCCGTTTCTCTATTTTTCCCTCTCTTTCAATATATGTATATATTTTAGGTATCCAGACACAGGGACGCCTGGATGATGATTACTTCGGGTCAGACGTTTGCTGCAGCAGCTGTGGATGCATGCAGGTTTACTATAGATGCTTTTATCCTTGAGATCTAAATAGAAGGTATCGTATAAACATTCGGACCGATAGCCTAACTGTATTTATTTATTCTTTTACCACCTTTTTGTGCGGCATTCGATTTGATTGTGTTATGTTACCGAGTGCTCGGTTATTTTATTTCATTTCAGTTTCGTGCATATAAACTGTTGTGATTGATTTATTTGAATGGTTTGATTAAAAATATTAGTTAATATAAAATTTTGACGCCAGCCTAATAGGTTATTAGTAATAAATTTGGTTTTCGACTGCTGAGAATGAACCATATGAGAATCCCGTGTTAATCTGATATAGGATTGATCACCCGGTATTTTATTAGGCGGGGTGTCACATTAGGGCAAGAATAAAATCTCTTCTTATAATGATTTTCCAAGGAATTAGGGCAAGCATACTTTTTACTATAAAAAGTATTCTCTTAATACTAGATGATGTAGGAAAATATAGGATTCAATATGCGCTATTCTTATATTGATTAGTAATTGTTTTATAGAATTATGGTTTTTCTTTTAATCTGACGAGTATGATGTAATCGACGGGTTTTGTCTAAAAATATCCAAAGAGGAATATTGAACACTTGAGCAATAGAATACTCTCTGAGGTTTGCATGAGTTAATTATCATGTGTTCAACTAATTGGATTATTTCTGACAAAATACATTTTTGAAGGAGTTCAAGAATATCAAGAAGGGCCAAGGAAATTTTCATAGTCGACAAAATATTCACCATGGGTCGATAAAGGTAAACTAATTATTGGGTGATTGCACACAACTCGTGTACATGAGAATTTTTTGGCGTCATTTGGCAATTCTGGATTAATTGAATACATTTTATAAATGTCACATATTTGAAAAGGTAAAGTTAGAAATTTATTTGAAATTCACATAATCATTTTATTATATTTTGTTTTCTAAATTATAAATATTTTTTTAAAATTTAAAAATAATGTTTTAAACATATTTTTATGTGTGCACATCTTAGAAAAACACAAATATATTAGTTGTCCTCACATATGGTTTACACAATTTCGACCTTAGATAAGCAGGGTGATACCTTTTTTTTTGGTAAACATTGAAAGGAAAAGGTTACAAGGGGGCTACATCACGTAGCGACAAAAGCCATAGAGGCAACATAAAACACCACAAAAGCAAAGAAATAACAGACAACGGATAACTCGCAACCCAACTACATCGTGGGGTTAGCAAGGATCCACTGCATTCCATTCGGAACATCCTCAATTTCAATAAAGGCCTCATCTTGCACTCTCGCCTCGCGTGCCAACCAATACACACCCCGAATCATACCGGGGTTGGCATAGATAAAGTCCACACCTACGACCCTCATGAGTTCATAGCAATCCACCCAAATGTTCTCAAAATCAGTTTTGCAGTACTGCACACCCTTGAAGATCTCATGCGAATTGGTTTCCCCGCCTCAGTTGACCCACGAGTAGAATGCCAACGTGACATTCCCAGTAGGTTCTATTTAGCCTATTTCCAAATGAGTTTTTCTAGCCCCACGCAAATATTAACACAAAGTGTTAGACACAATGAGTTCGACATCATAAAAGACAAAATAGATGTTGAGTCGACATACCATTTATAACAAAAAAAATGATTATTTTGTACCTTACTGAGAAAACCATCAAACTAAACACCATTAACACAAAAAAGTGTTGCTCTCTCCTTAACAAAAATGGCATCAATACTCATTCTTAGCTCCTCCAGAAAGAAGAAAAAAATAGGAAACAAAAAAATTGTAGAAATCCCATATCAAATCGTTTTTATTGGGCGTCAAAAACTCATTCAGCAATTGATTTTTATCAAATAAAGAAAGCAATTTTTTTATTGGGAATCAATCAAGTATGTATTGTTATTATAAATACTTTTTTTATTTTATTTTATTTCCTTCATTGTAGAGATGGCATAAAACTGTTTGTATATTTTTGCTTCAATTTGTTTGTAGAAATGACCTTATTCTTGCATCAATGTTTTTTACACGAGTCACACTAAACACTAAACTAGCACCAATATATAATACATACACAATATGAAAATGGTATAAGCTGTAAGAAGTTACAACAAATATTATACAGTGTTATAAATCCATCAATTGTATAATGCATTGCCACATCATTTGATGCATTTTTTTATACAATTCTTTGGTATTCATGGCATTTTACATGCCAATACTATCACAATAACAGGCAGAAAATGGTTCGTTGTGTAAAATATTATGCATGTGTAAAAATTATCTTATAAACAGAAAAAACAATGGCAACTTTGCATGAAATTTTCTTTATTTTGCTTACAGTTGAGGAGTTTACATTACTTTTGCAATGTAATGTTCATATCTTCTTCGCATCCAAATTTGACCCACATCAATCAATCATCATTGAAGCAAAAATTTGGCAAATAATACACAGGCACTTCCAGCTTACATCATTTAAAACCATATTACTAAATATTATTGCTAAACAAGCACGGAGCAGAATGCTCCAATTACAATATCCAATATGGGAAAAATACCAGGCACACCGGTTACAAAGATGACATGGTATGACAAGTCGAAAGAGGATCGTCCTATCATCATCCACGGGTCCGGTTCGGATCATATCAACAATTTTTTTATAGGATCGTCGTATCACGTTTCAAGGGTCCGGGTCATATCATTAACATTGTGTACCTCTAATATCCCGATATCGAAGTCTAATCTCAATTCTTGCTTCACTTACCTAACACTTCTTTAATTTGTTACACCACATCATTATTACAACTGTTGTAACTAATATATACTCGTCCATCACATAAATGATAATAATAACATGAATAATATCACATTTAGATACGCGACGGTCCATGGAGAAAAGGGTAGTCTGTGTACCCTTTAACAGGATCTTGTGTATAAAAAGTCGACCTAACGTACCTATTTAAGGGTGCATTGGCCTTTAACCTCAAAACTAAATCCGGGTTTGAGATAAAAAGCCGACCAAACGACACCAAATCGGCATCACCTTGACTCACCGATTCAATACTAAGTTCCCGAGTGAACCCACCGCTACAAATGAAAGTACCCTCATAAGCCCTTCTCCAAGTCCTCATCAATTGAGCCTCCTCATCCTCACTCCCGTGTCGACCTGACTCGGTTTGACCGTAAGCCGTGTACCGGGGCTGAGTCACGTGGAGGTAGGTTAGTTGGCTTGCCGAATCACGTTGAAGTTTGTTGAGTCTCTCGATTATGGCTAGACCGAGTTTGCGTGGGTCCGAGTCCATAGCATCGAGGTGGTCAATGGCTGGTGAGACTCGAACCCCGACTCGATCAGCGCCAATTGCTCCAATTACCGCTTGTACCACCTGCAGTAAAAACTTGCACCGATTTTGGAGTGAACCACCATACTCGTCTGTTCGATCATTTATCCCGTCTTTCAAGAATTGGTCAATGAGGTAGCCGTGGGCCCCGTGTATCTCGATGCCATCGAAACCTGTCATTGTGGGGACATTGATTTACATAAATTGACCGCTTTGGTAGATGGCTACACAACAAATTCAAGTAATAGAATGATTGAAGAAGTATAGTTACACTCTATGACATAATTATAATAGGGTTGTGTTCATTCATTTTCTTTAATAAGAAACACATTTTATTGATCTAAAAAAAAATCCTTCAACCCCAAAGTAGGAGTCTTGGTTCCCCTTTTTGCCCATCCTGAAGTAAGAGTCGTGATTATAAAATGTAGTTTGTAAAATTATGTGAGATTAAGTGCATATGTCACAATCTGAGATATTCATAATTCTAGGGCGAAAAATTTTGAAAGTAAATTTCTTTCTTTTAATGTTTGACTTTAAAGCAGGAACTCTTAAATTTTTTATTTTTTTTTATAACCATGAACCTCCGCACGAATGAGACCTTTGGACTCCCCCGTACAAGCTAAACAGGGGGTGCTAATGTCAGAGCCACCCTAACACACACACCAATTAAAGTCTGGTATTCATTGGGGGAATCGAACTCGAGACCCTGCGCCTAACTCACACAATCTGAACTCGTCCCTTACCGCTGGAGCAACCAATGTGGATGAAAAATTACATAGGAACATTTTAAATTTAGATTGGTTAAACAATTATCATAAAACCCCAAAAAGTTTGAAGTGTATCAGAGAATTAAAATTTCCCATAGACTGATTAAGATTCCTTGAATGTCAGAAAGAATATTTAAACAAATATTGAGAGCAAGTAACAACAATAACGTCAGCTGTTGAGAGGTATTACAAAGGAAAGGAGTGACTATTGCAGTATAGAGAGGCATAAAAATAGGCAGTTTTCCTAATGTTGTTATTATTAGCATGTGCCTGTGAAAGAGAATCTAATGTAAAATCTATGAAACAGAAAATTCTAAATATATTCCCCTGAATATTAATTTTATTAATAATTTAAAGAGATTTTTTGTCCCATCACCTAATGTTTTACCCCTTTATTTAAGTTTTCACCATGTGTTTTGTTTACTCCCCACCGTTAGGGTGCAAAGAAAGGTAAATGATGAGAGGAATCTAACCTCATCTTTAAAAAACAATCTTTTTCAAAAAAAGTCCAGATACCAAGTGGCGAAGCCAGAAAATTTTGTTGGGTGGAGCAGTCCTAAATACAATAGACATATGGGAGAGTTCACATACATACAATTTCCATCCAAATTAAGGGC
Source organism: Sambucus nigra (assembly GCA_949130495.1). Classification (NCBI taxonomy): domain Eukaryota; kingdom Viridiplantae; phylum Streptophyta; class Magnoliopsida; order Dipsacales; family Adoxaceae; genus Sambucus; species Sambucus nigra. The sequence continues at coordinate 40,193,928 of OX422220.1, forward strand.
GTACGTTTGGGAAAAAAATATCATAAAAAATTCTTTTATCATAATTAATGGCTAGATTCAGAACTTGATTAAATTTAGTGGACTTTAGTTCAAAGATTTAAACTAAAATCTTAATGTGTGATTTAAAAATAAAAATTAAACTCACTTACTAATAAAAATTTTAAAAAATATATAGTTATTTCTTGAATGTTGAAATAATAAATTTTTTATTTAGATAAACCATGTAATGTATCACCCACAAAAAAATTGTTACATATATGTTGAGAGTGGCTACTAAATTATCACCAAAATACATAAAATAAAATTATAATTAATTAATGAAATAATATTTGGGCACTATCCCTAATTTACAAAAAGAATTGGGGTAAAAGTTTAATTTTGGAATTTTTGGGTCTCTGCCAGTGCAGATACCTTCGAACTACAGATTGAGTGAATAAAATTTACAATTTTAGCGAAGTATCTGCACTTCATGTAAAAGTCCCTATTTATTTCACGTCACTCGGAAACTTTTGTGTAAAGGTACAAAACTTAGTGGACTTCTCTCAAATAAAAATATTTATTACAGCAGACAAATGGATAATAATTTAATCAAGGATAATTCTAAGACAATACATAAAATCGACACATTTTGGTGCCACACTGACGTGTCACACCATCAATGACTCGTGTCTGGGCTTCACTGTTGTGGGTCCATGTGGAGCCCAGGCACAAGCCACCAATACAGGTGCGACACCTTCAGTGTATCGCAACAATGCGTCGATTATGTATGTCAACGTAAAAGGACGCTTTAATCAAATATGCACGACATATTTATAAAGAACTAACACACAAAAAAAAAAAAAAAAAAAAAAAACTTTACCAATTAGACTAACCTGCTTCAATGGCATTCAAGGCGGATTTGCGATAATCTTCCACCACCTCTATGATTTCTTGGGCTGCCAGTGCACGCGGTGCTGGGTAAATTCCATGAGTTGCATCGGGCATTAGTATTCTCCACCTCTTTGATATGGGCTTGCTTGTAGACGATATTGGTGCAGCTCCACCAGGCTGATAAACTAATAAATTGATGAAATTCATCAAATTATGCATTACAAATACACATACATTTTTTAAATATAGGTATATTTAACTATACGTAGACACACGCAAGTTTTGTAGTGACAATGCACGTCGCGTATGCTATGCCTACTTGATGCCACATTGTAATTTTATAACTTCTTACAAAATCGGAGTTGAGATTATAATTTTTAGAACTAATTCATTGTTGTAAGGATTTTTTTCTTAAATTACAAAGGGTAATTCACAAGTTATATTTTTTGTTTTTTTGAACAAAATCAAGTAGTCATATAAATGTCACCAGGAAACCTTCCAATAGGTATATGCCAAATATGCATAAACAAGGTGTATATGACGCAGATAATAGTTTTAACTTCTAAGGTTACATTTCCATCTAAAATTGCCTTTTTATTAATATTCTTTAGACAAAACAAATAACATTGTATTTATTAATTTACACACAAATGATCCCAACACCCTTTTATCATCTCAAATTCAAGAATTGCTTTCTCATATTATATGGATAATCAACAGAAGCGACGCGCAAGCTCACACACCTTTTGTAAGCATGCATTTCACACGCAACACCTACGTAATTTGTTATTTTACCCTTTTTCGTCCTAATTATACGTAACCATCTCTTGAGTGGAATAATTACTAAGTTCAAAAAATGACCTCTTAGATATAAATAATATTGAGTGTAACCTTTACACAATCTAACGCGACGTACCAAATCCAATCTCTTAAACTAAGTAGACCTAACAAAAGGTCGGGTCGGGCCATATCGGGATTGTGTCAAAAACTGCACCACCTCTACCCAATTCGATAACAATTGTGTAAAGTTTGTGTCGTGTCTCTGTAGTGTTATAATTACGTATTCACCATATAAACTGTGTCAATATCGTGTATTAGTTATAATTCGAACTCATTAACTGATAATTTCGTAACGATCAAATAAAATGTTAGAAAGAAAAAAAGTAGAGTACGATTTAAAAGAAGAATACCTTGGTGAGATGCTCGGCCAACATGCCATAATTGACAGAATATAACAGCGCCCTTTGCGTGGACTGCATCCACCACTTTTTTCCACGCACCCACTTGTTCTTTTGTGTAAATACCAGGCACATGTGGAAACCTGGCCCCACATTCAACAAATCAATGAATCATTTAATAATATGCGTCCCACAAAGCACTACACATAAATCGATAAACACATGGACTGATTTGATACCTACCCAATCCTAGCTTGGGCCATTCCCAACCCCAAGCCTTATCTAAAATATTTTTTTTTGGATAAGTAATCAAGAGTATTATTTTAAATAGAAAAATGCTATTCGGACTGAATTTTTTATCGAAAATAGAGAGACCGAATGAGGTGTTGAATTTCTATTGGATGGTTTGTGGGGTCCACACCAGTGAGACCAAATAACCTACCAATAACACTCTTACACGTGTAAATTCAATCGAAATTTCAGTTAAAAATTCGGGGCCAATAGAACTACTCTTTTAAATAAATCCTACGCATTTTTATAAATAAAAAATTATGGATGACACAAACGATCAAGTGCGAACTTTTAAGCGTAAATTGGAAGTGAACCAATTTTTTAAAATATTATAAAAAAATATTTTAAATTAATTTATTTTGAAGAGTGCTTAATAATTTTATTTTGAGGGATTTACATCTAGATCCTATTAGACTTTTTTTTAGACATTTTAGTCCCACCATGTTTTTCCCTTACATATAAGTCCTACTCCTAATTTTTTGAAACTTTTTTTCACAATTTTACCCTTTTAAAACCAACCATCTGTAACTTCCTTGAGGAAGTTACATAAGTGGTTAAATTTTTTTTTAATCTTCAAATGATTATAACTTTTGATTCACAAATCCGTTTTTCGCAAAATTACTATTTTTTAAATCTGTTCGACGAGATCTATCAAACAAGATCCATGAAAGATATAAAATTTCAAAAAAAAAATTTACACAAACAGTAAACTTTACTGTATGCAGTAGAATATGAAATGGTTTTATATATGTGACATTTTCACAAACAGAGAATAACATTTACTGTGGTAATATTACACAGTATATATATATATATATATATATATCCGGTGGATCAAAACCTTCTTTTTTCAAAATTACCTTATACTTAAAGGTTCGCGCTAGCGGTATCCAATCCTTACTACCATTGTTGAAGCTCAAACGACATTCGTCAGAGCTCCGATTTGGGGTAGGTAAGGGTGGCATTTGGTGCCGCCGGCGCGGACCTTTGAAAATAAGAGACTTTTGAATAAATAGGTTTTGGATCGACCGAAGTGTCATGAGGTGCCGTTGGCGCGGACCGTTAAAAATAAGATTGGATAAATAGGATCTGGATCCTCTTGAGCGCCGATTTGGGGTGAGTAGGAGTGACATTAGGTGCCGGTGGTGCAGACCGTTGAAAATATGAGCATATTGGATATAAAAAATTTACGCAAACAGTAAACTTTACTGCATGCACTAGAATATGAAATGGTTTTATATATGTGACATTTTCACAAACAGAGAGTAACATTTACTGTGCTAATATTACACAGTATATATATATATATATATATATATCCGGTGAATCCAAACCATCTTTTTTCAAAATTACCTTATATTTAAAGGTTCACGCTAGCGGTATCCAATCCTTACCATCATTATTGAAGCTTCAATGACCTTCGTTAGAGCTCCGATTTGGGGTGGGTAAGGATCGCACGTGGTGTCGTTAGCGTGGACCTTTGAAAATAAGAGACTTTTGAATAAATGAGTTTTGAATTGATCGGAGTGTCATGGAGTGCCGCTGGCGCGGACAAACAGTAGACTTTACTGTATGCACTAGAATAGTAATTTTATAGCTTTCATGAATTTTGTTTGATAGATATCGTCAAGCAGATTTCAAAAATAGTAATTTTGCGAAAAACGGATTTGTGAATCAATAATTATGATAATTTAAAGAGTAAAAAAAAGTTCACCATTTATGTAAGTTCCTAAAGGAAGTTACGGATGATTAGTTATAAAAGGATAAAATTGTAAAAAAAAAATTCCTAAAAAGTTGTAATACGACCTATATGATTGTTGAAAAGTCAATAGAACTTATATGAATGTTGATCCGACAAATGAGACTTAAATATAATTATCTCTTTTATTTTACTTTAAAAAAAATTAGTTCAAAATTAATATATTTATTGATTTAAAAAAATCGATCAGAATATGCAAATTTTTAAGCCGCTTAAAATTGACACATTTTGATCGAAATATTTTTGAAGGGTAGGATGAAATGTTTTTATACTTCGAAATAAATCAGATCAAAATTAAGCTTAAAAAGCAATTTTAGTAAAAAATTCTAAGATTGTCTAAGAAACTCGGACTAAATACGGATGACAAAAACACCCTAGAACAGTTTAAAAAATTACGAAATTACCCGGCTGCTGTTGGGGAGATCATAGTACCCTCAGTAATGAGAAATCCACCGTTCGTTGACCTTTGACTGTAATATTCAACGAGGGCAGGCTGTGGAATTCCATTAATAGCCCTGCACCTAGTCATTGGCGCGAGCACCACCCTGCATAAAACCAAACGTCAATTAATAACCCATCAGGGGCAAAATCGTCATAACAAGAATCTCTCTCCAATTTCTCCGCCTAACCCGAAAAATCCAGTTTTCAAAATGAATAATGAGATGGGTAAAAAAAAAAAATCCAAAAAAATATTTATAAAATTTGATTTGAATTTCACATATTAAATTTTACGTTCTGATACGAGGTTTCGCCAGAACACAATAATTTATTGATTTTTGTGAAGACTTTGTAAAGTTTTTTTTTGTACCCAGCATCATTACTCTCTTAAAATTAGTTTGCACAAAGAATTCTGTAGAAACAGAATTTTTGTTTTTAGAAACGGGTTTTTGTCCAAAAGATGATCTGAGGTTGGGAAATGCAAACTTACCTGTGAGAGAGGTTGAACTTCCCCATCTTGTATGGAGAAAAAAGTGTTGGCTCCTCAGCCATTACTATGGGAAGAGAGAGAGAGAATATTTGAATGTGATGACCAGATGGGGTTTTTTTAGTTGAAAAAGAGAGACACTATTGTAATGAGTATCATCATGTGGTGTTAAGAGGACTTAAAAAGGGGAAGATTTTTAGAGGTAGGTGGGGAGATCAAGTGCGACGCAAAGTCACCATAGAGCCATCTGGTCAAATATGCTCGGTTTAGGAAGATGGTGGACTACACGAGTGAGAAAAGAAATTAGTACACGATGTTCATGCTTTTTTTTCAATAGTTTGGGGAGTTTTCTTTCTCACTTCCTACTATTTCATGGTCTGTTTTCCCATTGTAATAATGGATTTTAGTGTGTGGACCAAAGATATATTGGGAAGATCCTTACCACTGTCTGGAATTATGTCCAGAATAGGACTGTGTTTTTTTTTTCGAACATTTTGATTTTTCAGATATTTAATCCGATAATTTTCGATTTTGAAACGTATATAATGTTTCCGATTATTCAATTTCCGATTTTTTCGAAAAAAATCGGATCGGAAATTGAAAATAATTCTGAATTTTCGATTTTTTCGAAACTATGCCGATCCAATTTTTCCGAATTATTTCCGTTTTTTTCCGAAATATTTTCCAATTTCCAATTTTTCTAATTTTTTTAAACATTCTCGTGCGTCCCACATCAGCTAGGAGAGGAAGAGAGACCCAAAAAAGTCTTCTATAAAAGGAGAATATCCCTCTATCCTCTACACAAATGAAAAAATGGTTAAATCCTTACATATTTACATGTTAGGTTAAATCTTTTTTTCGATTTCTTTAAAATAAGAATTTTGAGTAATCGAAATCCTATATTAATTTTTTTGAAATTTTGGAATTTTCAAAATTTCTGAATTTTTAGTATATGTTTTGAAATTCCGAATTTAATAGATTTTTCCGAATTCGGAAACTTTTTTGATTTTCCGAAAAAATTGGATAGGAAATTTGAACAAATATTTTATTTCCGAAAAAATTGAAATTTTTTCCGAAAGGTCATTTTCCGATCCGATCCGATCGAAACACAACCCTAGTTCAGAATGATGTTGAAATGTTGAACAGTAATTAACTGTTATATTTTATAGGCGCATTAGTTATTAAAGGCTAGGCTATTCCACTCCTACAAGTTCTTTTTATACTTTATTTTCTTCTCCAAATATTCATATATCCTTATATCAATTTCTCCATTTTTCTATTTCACTTATACACATAAATAAAAAAACAAAGTCTATTATTAACTTGAGGAACCAAAAAAAAAAACTTATTATTAACTATTTTTTTATAAAATTAAACAATTTTGTTTAAAAAAACGTTTTTATTAAAAATAATAATAAAAATAAAAAACGTTTTTTAATTCCTTCCCACATAATCATTTTTGGCATAAAAACATTGATAAAAACGACTTTTTTTTTTCAATAAAACCTTTTTTAGTATTTTCTTCATTTTTCATTAAAAATATTTTTTTGGGCTAAAAACCTATTTTTTTATGAAAACTAGTTTAAAAAACTATTTTTCGTTAAAAAAACTGTTTTGTTTTTATCAAAACTATTTTTAAAGGTTCGCAATTGGCCAGTGCCGCTGGCGTGGGTCACATCATTTAATGAATGTGGATCCGCGCAGTGGTAGAGCCAGGAATTATTGGTGGCCTGGGCACAAAAGGAAAAATTCGGGGGTTCGGGGGGCGAGAGCCCCCGATTTTTTTTTAAGGGGGTACTTATAATAATCTGTTAAATGCATGAAATATTACATATCAATAGATGAATTACAATGATTTAAAAAATTAAACATCATTACAAAACGATACTAACGTAAGTTCATACAAAAAAAAATAGTTGTCATACATTCTACAAAATTCCTCTATGATTTTTTATTTTCTGAAAATGATTCAAGATGATATCATTGGAAATTACATCAAACACATCATTTTCAATGTTTGTTATGCAAGTATCACTCAACCAGCCAAGCCCTTTTAAAAAATCTCTCCATAACTAAAAAAAAGTGACATTAAAATTGAAAAGGGTAAATTGACATTAAAATTAAGAGGGGTAAATTAACATTAATTTCAACAACTTCATGCCCAAAAAATAATTTCAACAACATTAATTTCAACAACTTCATGCCTAAAAAATAATTACTACAAACCAATAACAACGACATTTATACTAATATTAAAAGGAGTAAAGTAAACCATAAGCATATTAAGTTTTGCCCGAATAAGAGAGATTGAGGAGCAATGTCACAAAACTGGAGAAAGTTTGAAGAAGAGTAAGGAGATTGAAGAACATACCTCTGAAATAAGAGAGAGTAAGGAGGAGCAATGTCACACAACTTTTGTCCTGCTTTTTTTTTTTTTTTTGTAGTTTAGCTGCTGCAATTAACAGTGGCCGGATAAGAGAGTTTTTTTGGTTTACTTTAATGCCCTTAATGATATATGTGTATAAAAAAAATAGACATTTACGTTTCTGACCTGGGCCTGTGCCTAGGTCAGGCTCCATGTGGCTCCGCCACTGTGTCCACGCCAGCGAACTAACCAATCACGAATCTTTAAAAGGAGCATATACCAAATAGTTAATTATACATTAAATAATATTGGTCTGCGCCAGCAGCACTAGCCAATCGCGAATCTTTAAAAAATAGTTTTGACAAAAATAAAATAGTATTTTAACGGAAAAAAAAATGGTTTTAATGGAAAATTAAAAAAGCAGTTGTATCAATGTTTTGATGCCAAAAATGATTATGTGTGAACGAATTTAAAAAATATATATATTTTTATTTTTAATGAAAGACATTTTTTTAACAAAATTATTAGTTTTTATAAATAAATAAAAAACAGTTAATAATAAACATTTTTTTTTTGTGCCTCAAGTTAATAGTAGACTTTATTTTTTTATTTATGTGCATAAGTAAGATAGAAGGATGGAGGAATTGATATAAGGATATATATGTCTTTTGAGAAGAAAATTGAGTGTTAGAAGAATTTGTAGGAGTGAGAATAACCCTACCCTTAGTAAATTCTCTAAAACTTTATTTATATACTATCAATACAAGTGATATTTTTCTTGATATCTTAAACTCGTAAATTTTTAACTTAATTAACAATAGGTCTATGCGCTACAACTCATATGCGTGATTTACTTATTTTATTCATGTTGAATGCTTAACCCTCTTTATCAAATCACATTGTTCATTGAAGTTGCAAAATAAGTTATGTGATAGTTGAAAGGGCTCTATTCTTTCTGCATCCAACAGGTGAATTTTCTTCTTGTTCTGTTTTTTTACATTATTTGAACTTGAAAAAAAACTCATATATATCTATATATGTGTGTGTGTGTGTGTGTGTGTGCGCGCGCGCGCAAAAAACAAGATAGAGAAGAAAAATTAAAAGAATAAACGATTATAGAGAATATTTTGAATATGTTTATACGGATTGACGACTTTTATCAAATCGCTTAATCTGATATAGTACATAGTCAACAATAACAATATATATTTAAACTTTGAAGATGATGAAATGGATTTATTTCTTCATATTGCAGAAAAACTCTATTGGATTAATAATTAAATGTACTAAATTGTTATTCATGATTTCTTGGTAAATGTAATTTTATATTATGTTGTTGTCGCCATGATATAATTGTAAGTTATTTTCTATCATGATATCTTCCTTAATACATAATTCATTAATTGAATATGAAAAATTCAAATAAAAAAATATTTTGCTTAATATAAATGATTCGCTAAAATTGTAAACGTATGTCTATCAATATAGGTATAAATATTTTATTGTAAGTGTTTGTTACATTATATCAATATAAGTACCCAAATCATCATATTTGAGTATGAAATATATTTACTTAATGTAACCACTGTTAAAAATTTATAAATGTAATTATTATTCTTGTAACTGTATCGATTTTACAGATAATGTATCAGTTTATAATTATATGTCCTATTCTTGTAACTGTATTTGTTTTTCTGTAACCGTATTTGTTTTTATGTAACTGTTTTCACATTATATTTCTTATTCTTGTAATTGTATTTGGACCGTATCTATTTTTATGTAACTGTTTTCATATTGTGTAACTATATGAAATTTTTTGTAACTATATCTAAACTTTTTGCATGTATTTGTTGTTCGCATTGTAACTGTATATGCCTTTATCATTGTAACTTTAACTAGTGTACTTAAATAAATGCAACGTTGATTGTTTTAAATGTTATAACTATCTTCAACTTAGTAGGTGTAACTGTATATGTTTTCAACATTGTAAGTGTATCTATATTTTTCAAACTCTATCTATTTTCTTGAAACTGTATCTTCTTATCTTCTAATTATATCTTTATTTATGTAATTATATCTTTTTTTGTATATGAATATTAATCCTTGTAATTGTACCTATTTCTTTCTAATTATATCCATACAATTGTAACTATATCTATGTTGTAAGTGTATCAATATATATTTGTAACTGTATCAATATTTATATATGAATGTAAGAATATACAACATATATTAATATTTTTAATTCAATACAGGTACAATGGATGACATTTTGATTTTAATGTGTCAATATAAGATGATCTCGACTATGGTACTCGTTGACTCAATAACAAAATTTCAAGATATAGTACAAATTTTACAGTTAAAATATATTGATTTGGCAGAATACGTGTAGTTGACATACTCATTTCCTAAACATTTAAAATGCGTGTTGAATCCAATTATGATGTCCGTGGAATGTTTGTCACATTGTCAATCAAACCTATATAAATATCATAGATGGTAAAGTTAAAGAAGATTTTAACCATAAAACAACTGAAGGTGGGAGTAGCTCTGAAATTGATAGTGTTTCCGATGGTAATTTGTAACTAAGAAATGGAAACAAACAAAAAAATACAAAGAAACAGACTTGTCAAATAACCTTTCAACAACTAGTAGATCAAGTTTGTTTTTTGGCAGTTTGTCTAGTGGAATTATTCATGTCAACATGAAAAAACCAAAAGCTCTGCCCTCCACCTCTATCTATTTAAGGGATGGAAGGGTAGAGTCCTTTGGTATCCCCTCCAATCAAGAATTGGGGCCTCAGAATCACTAGCCAATATGTTTTTCTCTTATGCCTTTCTTCGTTCATGGCTCGATATTCTGGTGTCCTAGACGTATAGGAACCACATCAATCCATCCCGAACTTGGTGGTTAAACTCTATTGTGGTGACGACACTGTAAGGGAGGTCCTGCGAAAAAATAACTTAACACTAGGATGATAAAAATCTTAACACCTCCCATTCTTATTACTATTTTAATAGGAAAAAGAAAAAAAATCAAAAATCAAAAGGTCGTCTTATTATAAACTCCAATTATGACATTCCTTCTCTCCCACTTCACACCTCGGAACGCATCGTTCTTATAGAGATAAGATGCTTTCGCATCTTCTTAAACCGAAATGGATGGGGAGAGGAAAGGTTCCTTTTTTTAGGGTACTCTCAGGAACAGATCCAGTGGAGATGGGGTAGGACCTATAGCTCAGAGGATTGGAGCACGTGGTTACGAACCACGGTGTCGAGGGTTCGAATCCTTCCTCACAATGGAGGGATTGATCAATTCAAAATTAAATTATCAAAATACTCAATAAAGTTGGGATTTCACTACACATATCTAAAAATAAAAGCACCAGAATTATAGTTGTTTTTTAAAACAGAGATACAACTCGTTGCATGTGGAGAATACATGCATCAGTCGAGCAAACTGACGGATTTTTCTACATAAGAATTTTTTACAATGATCATACATGTTCAACATCAATACGTACAATAAAGAATCAAAGAATGAGTTTTGATATTATTTTTGGCATTATACTTGACCAATTCAAGGACATACCACTTCTCAACCCAACTGATGCAGTGCACCCGTTGCTTACAAACCTGTGAAAAAAGAATGTTCACAAGCTTTCGATAATGAATCTATATCCTATGATTAGTTGAAGTGGTATATTGATGCAAGAAAGTCATCTAACCCGAGAAGTGTATTGGAAATCAATTACAATCCAACGACAAAATGATCGAGTCATCTAGTTGTCACTTCCAATGCTTGCATTGAAGGATTCAAGTTTTGTTGTCCACTTTTCTTCCTTGATGGCACTTTTTTAAAAGGATACGATAAAGAAACACTACTCACTGCAATAGCAAAGGATGGGAATCAAGGTATATTAATTAATTTTAATAAAACATTTTAGAAATTTACTTTTCTTGATTTGTTATTAAACATCAATACTTACTAACACTCGTATTTCAATATTGCAACATACGTGTTTCCTTTAGCAATGTGAATTTTTGATTACGAGACCATTGCAAATTGGAGTTCGTTTTTTAAGGAACTATATCAAGTCGTTGAAAATGAAAGAAAATTGACTTTTATATCGAATAGACATGATGGGGTTAAAGAATCTGTACCCAATATTTCCCAGGATCATACAACTCCTATTATATACAACACATGAAACTGAATCTCAGAAATGAACTTTCAGGAGGATATGTGACAAATCCATTTCGAGATTCCATGGTGTTTAAGTTCAAAGAGTGTACTTATGCTCCTGCAAGAAAGCTTTGTGATCAATATTTGGCATAATTCAAATGTTGTAGAGGAAATTCAGTTGTTAATATTTTAAATAATGCACCTTTGAAATACTAATGTAATGCCTACTTTGAAGGGAAAATATATGGAGAAATGTATCCTGATGTTGCTGAGTCCTTAAATTTATGGATAAGGGAAGTGCGTCATTTACTGATATTTCAATTGGTTGATCACATAAGGATACTGTGGGATATAAAATACCCCACCAATAATAGCATGACACGTAGTAAGCGAACCGGTCAAGATGACGACCCATGCCCAATCTAACAAGATACAGATGATTAAAGTCCTTGCTAAAGTAGAAGACTAATTATACCAAGAAGCATTATTCAATTTTAACTCAAACTCTATAAGGATATGACTTATCCAGTTGTAAGCCTAACTCTACATAAATGGGCACTCCCATTATGAAGAGGGGGGGCTCAGAGGCTAGAGAAACACTCTCATGTAAATTCTCTTAAGTTTATAGTGAAACACTGCTGATGTCCCGTGGACATAGTAATCAATGGTCGAACCATATAAATCTTTGTCTCTCTCTCTTATTTATTTTTATACTCTCACCGTGATGGTTGGGCACCCCCTTGTGTGAATTTTTTAACACCGCAACTGGCACCGTGTGTGGAATATGACATGAAAATATTTTAAGTCTTTCCTACTTATTAGAAGAGACAGGAATTTACGTTGCAAGGCAATGATTTATGCAGCCTAATTAAGAGCTATGTTTTATTTCTCTTTGTATAAACAATGATATGTTTTATGTACACATCGTTTCATTCATAGATGATTCTCGTTCATTTATGTTGATGAACTATGTGTTCAATTTTATTTTTATTTATCTGGGAATCTGCATGACACTATTGAATTTAGATAAATTTCATCATCAGAGGTTTTGAATGACTCCTTAAATATTTTGACTCTCATGTTAGTTTCAAGGTGCAATACAATTATACACCTTGTTTTTCTCTTCAAGAGATTTTTTCTTGACAGAGGAACAACAGTTGAAAAAATGGCGATTTGTCTGGAAATCATCCAATGATTATTATCAAGTTGTATGTGGGTATAGCCAAATGATAAGAAGCTTTTATGTTATATCGTTGTCTTCAAAGCCACTCTCAAAATTCCCTTTAGTACCTACAAAACTTGTCTAAAAATAACTTGTATTGCGGTAAGTACGAGTATCAATCCAACTTTCAAGGTGAAACAATTAATGTGAAAACTTGCAATTCCAATTTTTTTTAATTTTAAAAAACAATTTCAAGGGAAAAATTAACTAACAAATGCTAAAAATTATAAAATGACTAAATAATGAAAAAGAATGTGCAACCGAGTGTGAAATAATGTAAGAAGGTCAAGAGATGTGATTACACTGCATTTTCAATTATTTTAATTTCTCAATTTATTAATTTGAAATATTTCGAGATAATATTAAATCGATAATCTAACTCTCGTTACAAAATTATAAATTTAATAAAATCTTTTTTAGAAAATTAATTTAAAAATGTCACACGATGAAAAATAGGACTAATACTATTTTCATAAAATTACCCGCTAGGGTCAATTTAACGACAACAATACCAATCCTCAAATTTTAATACCGAATTAATATTCAAATATCGAAAAAACCTATCTCTAATTCGATTCCTAAATTCAAACATTAATTCGTTCAATTAATTTACTAACTCTCGTTACATAAATTAATTGGTGACAGTTTAAATTAATTTACCTAGAAACATAAAATTAATGAAACCAATGAATTAAATTAACATCATTCGCAATGCATCCCACCCCTTGAACGGGGTGTTTAGCCAAACATTTTCATGTGTGCATAAACAACATTCAATAAAATATCAAAAGATGACATAAATTTGAATAGAGAAATAGAATACAATACGCAAGTCTCATGAAATGCGTCACAATCTTCTCACTAATCCAGCACTTGATTATACCAAAAAGAATAAAAAACAAACCTAAAAATTTATTCTAAAACTAAACTAATTTTTTTGTATTTTTTTGAAATTTTTTTATGATCCTAAATTGTACATAATATACACACTCTTTTTCTCTCTGTGCGTCTCCCTTTCTTTTTGTGCTGAGAGTCTCCTCTTTTAAATGAGCTTCACCCTCTTTTATAACCCACGAAGTGTGTTCTTGTTGAAGATTTTGTTGGGATTTTCTTTTGGTTTGAATTTTTGTCCCTACTTTAAAGGGATTGGGTTTGACAGGTGGAGATTTGGATTTGAGATGGGTCTTCCGATTTTGATGGGATATGGAGGAGGCTGGATCGGGTTTGGAAAAATGGAAATCGGGTATGGGTTTTGATGATGGTCGGCGCCGGCGTGGGGTTTGAGTGCGTTTTTGGTTCAGGCGTCGGTTACGCCGGCCGCCGGGTTGATGGCTGGCCGGACCAGGGTCGCGCTTGGGTTTGGGCTCGGATGTCCGGGTATAGCAGCTGGGTCGGGTGGTTGGGGCTAGAATCGCCGGCGTCGGAGGGAGTAAGGTCGTCGAGCAGGTGGTCGAGAATGGGGTTAGTTGGGGTATACCCGATTTCGGGTATTGGTATGGTGAGATGGGTGGAGGTTGATGTTTGTGGGTAATGGAGGAGAGAGAAGAAGGTTTGGTGGGAGGTAGAAGAAAGGTGGAGGAAATAAGGTGTATGAGGGTGTAGGTTTGTTTGGTGAGGGTGAGGGTGAGGATGTGTAGGATGTTTGTGTATGTGTTTTTATTTGTGACCCTTAAAAAAATAACACCTTCTAAAAAAAATATAATAAAATAAAAACTTAAAATATAATAAAATAAAAAAAACTAACATTTCAAACTAAATAAAAATTTTGAAAATAAAAAGAAATAAAATAAAACTATATTAAAACTAAAAAATATAATCCTAATAAAATAAATAAAAAATATATAAAATGAAATCTAATAAAAAATAAATTCCTAAAACTTAATCCTAATAAAATAAAATAAAGATTAAAAATTAAAAACTAATAAAAATCAAAATGAAAATAAAGAAATAGAAAAATATAAAATAAATCCTAATTAAATCTAAAATAAAACGACTATAAATAAAAATCTAGAAAAATAATAAAGGTACAAACTCAACACACACGGGGCTCGGGGAATGGTCTGGGCTCGGTGTAAGCTCAGGTTAGGGTTACGGTACTGGTTCGGGACATCGGAACTCTTCTGGGCAAGCTCAATGAGGACTCTGACTTCGCGGTCTCTTTTGATTTCTTCGTTGCACTCTTTTGACCTCTTCTGCATCGCAATTGCACTGATTTAGCATTATTTGTGCTGCAACTGCATATTGACCTGAGAAATAAATAAATACGAACATAAGGTCATTTTTAATTAAAATGAGAGACTAAAATGCATCCATCCGGGGTATAAAATATACACTTTTGGGTTCTTATCACCAAACACAATAAAACTCTCACATTTTGTCTTTGGCAAACCACCTCTTGGAGGTCGATAAACCACCTCTTTAAGGTTATTGGCAGCTATGCGTAGCCACTAGTAGAAAACCGACACCATCTTAAACTCAAGGAGAAGTAAAAAGCGCTGCCGAAAGATCCGTTTCATCGCCTGAATCACGGCGACACCACCAACTGAAAGATTAAATTTTGTCTTGCAAAATATGAATCCCATCCACATGGGACCTTGCCTGCCTATTGGCAACAATCATGGGTGGTACAAGAAAGAACCTACAGTTGTCAGCATCTTTTAAATTGAAAATTACAAAGCAGGAGCTTCATTTCACGTACCATAGTGAACCCATGATCGAGTATTGAGGAGCAATGTTCGGATTCTTTTATGCCAACTGACCATATGTGAGAAGTAAAAAAGCTCAGGTTTAAAGGGATTAAAATAATTCAAGTTCTTTAATATAATCCATGAATTTCATTTTTGGCAGTTGCCTCTCCTACAAATTTCATCTCAAGAAATTTAATTCACGAGGAAAAGACTGCTCACGTCTAGCTTTGGTCACTCGAATTCTAAAAAAACAAAGCAAAAAAAAAAAGAGTTGTGGCCCCTCTCCATGTGACACCTCGCCTATTTTAATCACGGGAGATTAGTCATTTACTAAAATAAAACGAAATCTCATTTGGTTGATTCTTAATATCATTGTCGAAAACTTTTTAAATTACTAACTACCTAAGTTAAAATAAGTCAGTGCCAATTTTTATCTTTTTAATAAACAGCAACACCCACAACAAAATGCAAAAATAAAATAATATAAACCATTCACACAATAACTAAAGTCTAGAACATCACAGGATTAAATAAATAAATGTCGAATAATCCATCAGCTCCAAATTCAAAATCTAAATCGCAAGTCTAACTGAAATGAAATGAATCTAAATAAAAAGTCTGAAAACTGAAAGAACTAAATCCATCTAAATGTCTGAATTGAACGGGGAACAAGCCCAACTGAAATGACGAAATATGAATCTTAGATTAGGATTGAAAAAACTGAAGCATCTACTCAGGCACTGCATGCCTCCACAAGCGCTACAGCTACGCATACATGTAATGAATCATCATGCCTGGCGTCTTTATTGCTGGAGACCTAAAATGCTTTGGAAAATATTTTTGACACGGGTCGGAGCCCAAAACTTTTGAAAAGCATTTGCAAGTAATTAAGATGTAGTAATTAAATATGCATGAACACTTTTTATTTTAAGCTGATGTCTCACTCTCGTGAGATACCCCTCACCTCTCAACTATTGTGCACACCTAGTGCTTACATCTTAATCCGCCTAGTTATGATGCCCCCTCTAACTAGATCTATTGCAATTCCCTATATCACACTACTCTAACCCCAGTACTTTCTATCAATGATTCATAAATTATTCTACTTATTAGCTTAATTAATTAATTCAACATTAATTGATTGTATAACTTCCACATCAGTTATATATATAATACATTCACACTTTACGTATTTAACCACTATATAATTTTCTACACTATTATATACGTAGGAGTATACAACAATAAGAACACATATGTCGTGTATAATTACAATCCTTTCGAGCATTACCCCATTAGATGTCATCCTTCCGAGCATTACCCCGCTAGATGCTTTTCTTTAAAATGCTATCATATCCCAGGTATGCTCACTCTAATTCCGCTACCATAAGTCGGCCTAACTCAACCGAACTTGGTAAAAATAATGCAAACGTAGTGGAGGCGGTCATAGTCCTTCGATAGTGAGACCGAACCATACCCAAATTATCTCACCTCGAAAATAAATTACACAATAAAATACGCGGCGCTATAACCTGGGCACTATACTCATCCTTCATTCACTAGCCAGGGATTCACCCACATCGCATAACCTCCCACAATCGCAATAGAGGGGTATGTTCCACAGAAAATATCAAACACATAGATATTTATAAATATATATAATGTTCCTATACCCGTATAAATATAAATACAAATCCGGCTAAACCGTGCCTATCACCCAAATCACTCGTTTACTATCCTGAGTCCACACTTACGACGCGTAAATTCATTTTATCTCTCAACTATAATTTAAATAAAATGCTTCACTCCGCTAATATGCTCGGACTTCCCAAACAGGCCTTATATCAAATATTCTCGAATTTATCCCACTCAATCCATTCATTAGATTATTCACCAATTAATTCTCTCTTTAATTTAATAAACCGAAACTCTAGATTTCTAGCTTGTTCCTAGGTAATATACCCACGCTGAATTACTCAAATAAATATTTCTCCACTTTTACGAAATTATAATCTCGAATTAAAATCCCACGAATCAAACCCATGCATAAAAATGGTCCAACTTGGATTTCCCAAACATCCGAACCACTTTGGTTGTTCACCCGAACCGGTTCGATGTACCTGACAGTGTCACTTCGGGTTTCTTCTCCAAATTACTACCCCAAATCCTTTCATATGACTCCAACCCTCCATTAATATATACATACATTTTGGGAATGGTTTCTAAACTAATCGTAACATTACCTAATCATTCAATATCGATAAATCGTCAATTATCCTCACTTAAATTTCACAAATTGGGTTCACATTAAGGATATTAATACACAATCCTAATTTATATTTCAAAATTCCCAACAATCATATTATATCTCTACCTATTAATATGAATCTGATTTTCCATCAAGATTAGATAGTCTACACCACTATTCATGATTCAATTTCATTATATTCATCATACAATTTTAATTTAAAGGATTAATTCACCCAAAACCCTTTTTTACATGTGAGATCCCCTCACAAAAATTATTTAGGTCTACACCTACTATGATATGAATCGAAAATCCCTATATATGCGATTAGTTCAAGTCAATTACTTGCCTTAAATGGTTCTAGAGTATGAAAATCCGTTGTAGATGACGAATCTATGGTTAAATGCTAAAATCTCCCTTGAATTCTCTCTTAATTTGGCCTTTCTAACTTTCTGTTAGTCTTTGCCTATTTTCCTCTTTCTCTTAGGGTTTTCCTCTAATGATAATGGTCGCCCACACCTCTAATCTTAGGTTATAAACATTCTAAACCTGAAATTATCCTAATGGGCCAAGCCGGCTTGACGAATATACCCCCGTAAGAGCTCGGTATAGTTTAAAACTCTCCCGCAACCCAATAATACACATGGATACACTATTTCGCCTATTTCGGCCTATTCAGAATCAACCATGACCTCAAAATTTCCATCCGAGTCACTCTACAAAAATTTACCATCTCAACCTTAATATAGCCTACACACGACCCCTCAATTGAGATATGACATAGTCCCGTCGTTATTACTCACTACAACGTATACTAATTATCACATGTTATTTACTACACACTTAGTAAATTTATTCCATAAATATTAATCATAATCTCTCGCGATCAATTTTTAATAAACGCACAATATTTTATTTTAATTAAATTACTGCACACGTATAATTTAAAAATTCCCAAATTAATTAAATTCTAAATTCTCAAAAATACGGGGTGTTACATACTTACCCTCTTACAAAGGAATTTCATCCCCGAAATTCGAACATACCTACGGTAAATAACTATGGATACTGCTCGTGCATATTATCCTCCCGTTCCCACATCGACTCGTCTACATTATAGTTCCCCCACTAAACTCGAACCAAGGGCACCACCTTAGACCGCAGCGTATGCTCACTATGATCAAGTATAGCAATTGGTCTCTCCTCGTAAGAGATATCTGGTTGTAAGTTTATCTTCTCTAATGGAATGTGTCAATAGTCCCTCTCTCTCCTCCGGTGCCTCTTCAGCGACGACACATGGGACACATCGAGAACCCGTTATAAGTGCTCTAATAAGACAGCATATACGCAACTGGTCCCACCCTCTCGATAATTGAAAAAGGTCCCACATACCTCGATGCTAACTTTTCTTTCTTTCTGAACCTCATGACTCCCTTCATAGGAGACACTCGTTCGAAAATCTGGTTACCAATCTCCAGCTCTATGTGCCTCCTGCATCGGCATAACTCTTTTACCTGTCCTGAGCTGTACGGATGATCCCCTGAATAAGCTCAATCTTGGAAGTAGTATCCTGAATCATCTCTGTCCTTAATAGTTTATTGTCCCCCACCTCCAACCAGCAAGCTAGTGAACGACAAGATCGTCCATATAGTGCCTCAAATGGTGCCATGCCGATGATAAACTGGTAGGAGCTATTATAAGAAAACTCCACCAATGGACAGTACTGCTCCCATCCTCCTCCGAAGTCGAGCATACACATCCTCAACATATTCTCCAATATCTGATCAACTCGCTCTGTCTGCCCATCCGTCTATGGATGATACACGGTACGCAATCACAAATTTGTGCCTACAGCCTCCTGGAAACTCTGTCAGAAGTGGGACATAAAAAATTTGTCTTGATCCGGTACGATATTAATTGGAACCCCGTGCAGCCTCACTATCTTTGCAATGAATAATTGTGCATACTTCCTCGTCTCATAATCGGTACGAACCGATAAAAAATGGGCCACCTTAGTCACATGATCCACTATCGCCTAGATAGAGTCGTGACCTTTCTGCGAAGTAACCTGGTAATGAAGTCTATAGAGATACTATCCCACTTCCACACTTGAAACTCGAGTGACTGTAATATCCCTATCGGTCTTTGGTGGTCTACCTTCACTAGTTGGCAGGTAACACACTTCGAGACAAACTCTGTTATGTCTCGCTTTATCCCTAACACCAGTACTGCCTACCTATATCCTGGTATATCTTATCCCCACCGGGATGTATCACAAACTGTGACTTGTGAGACTCTATCAATACAGTGTGTCTCAAATCCTCATCCTCCAAAATAATGAGTCTCCCATTGAAGCGTAAGACTCCCTTAAAACTGATTGAATAAGACTCTGCCCCCTCTACTAATAACTCGTGTACCCTATCCTAACAAAACTCATCCTCTGCCTGTGCTTTCACCACCCATATAATATAATCAGGAGTGATAGCCAACACGAACATACAAGCTCTGGCGACCCTATCGCCATGTCAAAGCTCTCTCCACTTCGCCTTCCAAACCTCTGTTATCTCCCCAGTAGACCATCGGCTCTATGTGTCTTCTATCACGTTAACCTTCCCAGATCCTTCACGAACTTTAACCATATCCTCTGACTCATATTCAGATCCTTCTGTGTGAACAGATACTTAAGTGATTTATGATCCATGAACAAGCTGAACTGCTCCCCCATAAGATAATGCCTCTAAATTCTCAAGGCAAACACAACCGCTTCTAACTCAAGATCATGTGTGGGGTAATTCTTCTCATAGGGGTTCACCTTATGAGATTCATAAGTTATAGCCCTCTCATCCTGCTGTATTCAGTGTTCTAAAAATGCGCCTAGACGCTCGGCTTTTTAGATACGCCAAGATTTGGCCCTAGGCATGGACTAAGGCGTGGTCAACTTTGGTCAACATTTTTTTGGAAAAAGGCGTTAAAAGACGCATTTTTTAACGTCGAAACGCGCCTTAGGCAACATTTTTGTTTTAATTTTAAGGGGTTAACCAAAATGACAACATTTAGGTATCTCTTAAACCATAAAAAAAACTCACGCTCGACTACAAATCGGTCTAACTCTAAACCTAATTGTGTTTTGAGTTCTCACAATCTTCGTTCTTCACTTTTCTTCTCACAATCGTCATCTTTTGTTTGCCTCAACTCAGGTAAGAGTTTAAAGCATTAGTCTTTGTTCCCCGGAACCTAACTGTTCAAATTTAGAGATTTGTTTTTTATATTCATTCCCCATTAGTTTTATGAGATTGTCTTTATTTAACTCAACTTTATTTGGATTTTGTATTCGTATGTTATTGGAATTTGTTCCCTAATAGTTATTTGGATTTTTGTACTCAACTTTGTTTAACTCAACTTTGTTCCCTAGTAGCATTAGTCTGTAATTGTTTGTAACTTTTCTTTTTTAATTTCAAAATTTATGGTTGGATTTTGTACCTAATAAAACCGAGGATAATAAAACTATTAGTCTTAGTCTTAGTGACCCATTTTGTACCTAATATAACTGATGATAATAAATATTAGACTTGGATTTTTTTAATTATAAAATTTATGGTTGGATTTTGTACAGAAAACTCTTAGTCTTAGACCGTTTAACTATAATTGTTAATCTGTTTCTATTTTTAATATAGGGTAATGGATCCAAATGAATCTTCGTCGATGGAATCCAACGAGGCGTCATCAAAGATATATCATAGTGATGTTGGATGGGAAACCGCAGTTCGTGTGAATCCAAAAGACAATAATGTTATCAAGTGTACATTGTGTGGAAAAATTACTAAAGAAGGAATATATATACACAAAATTCATGTATCAAAAGTCAAAGGGTTGGGTGTTGCACCATGTAGTAAGGCTAATGAAGAGAAAAAGGCCAAATGTATTGAGGCACTTGAAGAGGCAAAACACAAGAAAGTTCAAAAATTGGTGAGCGATAAAAGTATGAGGAGTGAGATAAGTTTAATGAATGAGGAGAGGGATGAAGAAGAAATTAAAAGTCTTAAAGGTGGGAGTCGTAAAAGGGCTTTTCGTGGTCCCATAGATCAATTTATGAGGGAAATTAGTTTGGATGAGTTATATTTATCCTCTTGCATGGAGAAGAAGCAACAAAATATTAACGATAATGTTGACAAGAAGCGGTTCATCAATATTTGGCGAAGTGGATATATGAAGCCAAGGTACCTTTCAATGCAATTAATAATGATAGCTTCAAGAATTTTATTGATGCGATTGGGTTATATGGCCCGGGTTACCAACCCCCTTCGCAGTACCAACTAAGGGAGCCTCTTTTGAAGGGGGGATGGAGTCAACCAAAAAAAACTTAAAAGGCTAGAGGAGGAGGAGAAAGTGAATGGGTGTTTAATCATGACCGATGCTTGGAGTGATAGAAAAAGGAGAAGTATAATGAATTTGAGCATGAATTGTAAGTTATGTACTACCTTTCTTTCTTCAAAGTAAGCGTTGCGTGATGCTCACACCGGTACTTACATATTTAAGTATGTGAATGGGTGTATTAAAGATGTTGGGCCCAAAAATGTAATTCAGGTGGTGATCGATAATACAACTAATAATATGGCGACAGAGAATTTATTATCTTTAGGAAGGCCTAACATGTTTTGGATATCATGTGCTACCCGCACTCTTAACCTCATGCTTGAGGGGATTTCTAAGCTTCCCACCTTTAAAAATGTGATAAAAAAGGCAAAGTCATTCACTATTTTCATCTATTCATATCACAAGACTTTGTCATTGATGAGAAAGTTTACAAAGAACGAAATAGTTAGGTCGGGATTCACAAGGTTTGCTAATTCTCTCTTGACTTCATAAAGTTTGCTTGACAAAAAATAGGAGTTGAGAATATAATGACTAGCAATGAGTGGGATGAGACTAAATGGTCTAAGAGAAAAAAGGGGAAAGAGGCCTTTTGTAGACACCCCATTTCGTTACCCCCAACTATCCTTAGGTCCCTAGCACCTCCTTTCATCACTACAAACCTAGGTCATGTCCCGAGTACTGACCTAGAAGCCATCGAGCACTCCCCGACTCAGTTTGACCAAAAAATAAAACTCTTCGTCTCGACTAAGACTCAATGAATCTTCGAAGGGTACTGAATCCCCTTTCCAACGGACTGCCCCGTGCACGATTCCGACTTACCATGCGGACGAACGATCCGTTTGCGTCCGAAACTTAACTCAGAGGCCACCGGGCGTTCCCGGGCTCTGTTTGACCTATATCAACTCTTCAGCTCAATCGAGGCTGAATGAATCTTCAAAGGTCACTAAATCCCCTTTTCAACGGTCCATCCCGTGCGTGATTCTGACTTTCCATGCGGACGAACGATTCGTTTGACTCCAAGAGGTCACCGAATGCTTCCCGGGCCCGATTGACCAAAGTCAACTCTCCAAACCGGGTCAAACTCTTTGGAATGTCGAATTACATCTCCTAACCTTTCCAACGGTTCGCCCCGTGTGCGATTCGGACTTACCATACGGATGAACGATCCGTTTGCGTCCGAATGATTCCCCGTCCAATGAACCGATAAACGCTTCCGAGCCATATTTGACCCAACGTCAACTCCCAAACTCGGGAGAGGTCCAAAGGACTCTAAAAGGTCTCTGAATTACCTTTCCAACGGTATGACCCATGCGCGATTCTGACCAATAGTTTACCCTCAGCATCCAATTTTCCGAAAAAGCCTGAAGCGCACTGCCAAATGGCAGGTTCCAGACCCTGCCTATCGGCAGGTGCCGATATGCAGGAACAGGTATATGCCGATTGGCATTTACCTAGGCCTATAAAATTAGGCCTTCACCTCATTTGCAAAGAGAGCCCCGATCTGATCAAAATCACTCTCAGCGAATCCCAAAAACTTCTCTCGAAGGCAGCGCGATTTCAACATCTAAATCCCTTTTTTACTTCCACTTTTCATCACCCTTTTCATCAAACTTGGTGAATTATCCACTCTCCATCATCATCCAAGTGCAAGGGATGCTCTCCAACATTCAAGATCAAGATCAAGGTCTCCAAGAGGGTCCATTTTTCTCATATTTCTCTCCAAATTCTCTTAAATTTGCAATAACTTGTTTTATTACTTAGCATTTTTATTATCTCATTTCACATATCTTAATATACTTTTTTATTTAGTATTATTGCACATCTCCTATTTTCATATAAATAAAACCCAAAAAAATAAGAAAAAGAGGGTTTGCTCATAAATTCCAAATAGGGATTCTCATACTTTTCTCACATTTTTCTCACAACTAAAACACTTTTTTTCACACACACACTCACAAATAAGAGATCCCCATTTGGATTTATGGGATAAACCCCACCCTCGTTTTTTATGCGAACTACGTGGACTTTGATGCCTTTATAGGCTACGTAGGCGTCTTGGGGTAAAACCCGAGACTCGAGTCCTTTTTCACACTTTTTCTCACATTTTCTATTTTCTCTAAATCCAATCTTCTTATATTCTATATACTTGTTCTTAGTGACGTATTACTCCATATGCGTTAACGTTCCATTATAACGATCAACGTAAGGGTAATCGCGTAAATCTTACTTTCTAATATTATTCTTATATCTTATTACAGATGACTCGCTTTATCTTTTCCATGATACAAGTCGAGGATTACTACCTTCATTATATATATACACATGCACACATATCACGGGGAAAAATAAAGGAAAATAGCAAATATCCATGAGAGATCGAAAGGTCAGAATGAGTGCCTAACACCTTCCCATTTCGTAACTAAGCCTCTGAACCCTTCTCGAATCATTTTGGTTTCTCATGCACCAGTATGTCTTTGGATGCCATCCTTCGGGGTGGCCTCGCCTTTTTCTTTTGTCTGTTTTGAGTAAAATAGACTGGCGACTCTGAATCTCTCTACATTTTTACACCACATCTCAAACGACGCCAGCCGAAGCGCTCCCGAGTGGGACACGCGGGACCCGAAGGATCCTTCCTCCACGCGCCCTTCGGCATGGCGAGGATCGTGGATGGACACATTGGCGACTTCGCTGAGGATATGTGTATTTTGAGGGCTTGACTCTATTTACATGGATGCTATATTTATTTATATTCCCCTCTATATCTTCATGTTCCCCTTTTCCATATGTATCCCATGCTTATGCTTACGTTCACACACTTGTATAAAATTCTCCATGTACACTTCACACCACGTGCACCTAGAATCACATATATCCCCATGTTGCACGCATCACTCATCCATACTTGATGTACCTTTTTGGGTACTTATACTTTGCTCCCTATTTGGCATAATCAAGGAAGGCATCCTCATCATAAGATACTAATAATAAGAGAATCATGCATGATTCACACGACATCACCAAAGAGCATTGATATTGACCAAATTTTACCCAGTAACTGGAGGGTCACTTCGTGATGGGCTCTGATCCGGCAGGTCGCAGTTAGCCTAAGCGATATGACTCTCACCTTCCATTGGCCAAGTGCCCTCGACGTATATCGAACGGTTCCCCCACATCGTACCGCTTGACCGAAGTCATGATGGGAGGTATATCGTAGGGAATTCATTCACGTACGCCGAGTATATCGAATTTGCTCTCACACGTACCTTCCCCATGAGGTATATGGTGAGGTAATTCACATACACTCAGGTATATCAAATGACTTGTCCACACGTATCGATTGCCCGTAAGAGCAAGACATATATCGTGGATGTCATGCCAAAGGGGGGAACCCATTCCAATTCACCCAACCAACTGCATACCCGTATATAGGTGTCAAACCTAGGACACGCACTTTAGATTACCGATTTTAACCCGAAACTCTGCCGAAATTCTGGGTCGGCCTGCCGCCCAAATTTTCGTGCATTTTTAAAACGAAACCCTGTCCGTGAGCCTAGTTATAAGTCCAGCCGTAGCTTTGCATATATTAAAAAACCCATTTTTCCGGGTTCGGGTCCCGTCCGGCATTGCATTTAAAAGAATTAAATACAAGTGAGAACATAATAATTGTAATAATCATGCTAAGTTCTGTCTCCGAAAACATTTCTCCCTTCTTTATTAAAAATCTAAAAACATTTCTCCCTTCTTTATCAAAAATCCAAAAACATTTCTCCCTTCTTTATCAAATCTCCAAAAATATTTCTACCTTCTTTATCAAAAATCCAAAAACATTTCTCCCTTCTTTATCAAAAATCCAAAAATAGTTTCTTCTCTTTTTCCAAAAATAAATCCCATTCTACGCCTTCTCAGGTTGATCGCAAGCCCTTGGCCTAGCTCCCTATTGGCTTCGGTCTTCAGTCAAATCACCCCGGAGTTTCATTCGTTCCTCTACTACTTCTTCTGAGTTCGAAATCCATCCACTTCCCATGGAGAATACAGATCAAGCACCAGTCATACAGCCAGATCTGACAACAGTCCTAGCTCAGCTCGTGTCCAAGATTGACAACCTCCAAACTGAGGTCCAATAGATGCAACGAAACCAGGTTTCTATTCCTTAAGTGCCCAAGGCCCTGTTCCCTCATGCTATGGGTCCACCCGATCCTATCTGGGTTCTCGAAGATTATCAGCACACTCCACGTGCCCCTCTTGTCAATGGGCCGCCGCCTGCCCAACTTCCAATGCTAAATATTGCCCAGCTTGTGGCTAACCTGCCTATGGTCATTGATTCAAAAGAGGAGGAGTTGAATAAAGTCAAAGAGGATCTTAAGATGCTCACCAAGAAGTTTTACCAAGTCAGGATCTCTGGGAATTACATGGACTGCACCCACATATCCCCTTATCCTAAAGTAAGGTTACCCGAGAAGTTTAAGATGCCAAATATGGAGAAGTTTGGAGGGAGTGGACCCTCAATTGTTCATCTTCGCAGTTATCATCATTCCATGACTCTACTAGGGGTTTATAAAGAAGTGATGGACCAATTGTTTCAGCAAACTTTGAAGGATAGTGCCCTTCGATGGTTTTTGTCTCTCGGGGAATCCAGAATCCGTAGTTGGGAGGATGTAGCCCAAGAATTCATGTCACAATACAAATACAACGAAGAGCTTGAGGTCACCCGCCGTGATTTAGACCTTCTCAAACAAAACCCTGGGGAATCAGTAAGTAACTTCATAACCCAGTGGAGAGAGCAAGCATGTACCATGACCAATCGGCCATCTGAAGAAGAACATGTTAATAAGTGAAGAAGAACTTCTTGCCCCATGTCTGAGCGACGATGGGAGGATAATACTATCCCCACTTCCGAGCTCTCAGAGAGGCTAGAGTAGAAATCGAGGAAAGCCTTGTTAAAACAGAGGTTGAACCAAAAAAGGAGTCCGGACAGTTCACCCCTAGAAAGTATGATAAGCCTACCAGTGCTACAGTCTCAACCATCAATTACATCTCTCAACCAACCACATCATGGGCACCAGAAAGCCTCCCTGCCCCCATACGAAGGGAATACACTGAGCTCCATGCTCCCCTCTTCAAAGTTTACCAAGCCCTATTAAGTCGAAACCTCATCAAACCCTTGGATCCTCGTCCATTTCCAAATCCACTCCTAAGAAACTTCAAGGCCGATGCCCATTGCTCCTTTCACCAAATTGCTGGCCATACCACCGACCAATGCTTCCACCTCCGAAACATAATCCAAGATCTCATTGATCGGGGTAACATTGCCCCATCAGCCAATCCTAAGCCAAACACTACTCACAACCCACTCCCAAATCATGCCAATGCCCTCTTCTTAGAAGAAAACCTGGATTTCGATCCCTCAACTTAAATTACACCCATATACTCTCCTAAACCTCTTTAAATTGCCCATATTTCCTCCTACATCTTATTAGCCTCGCTGACCAGGCACTGTCACTCCTTACCAGATCATGCATCGCTATCCGTAACCATTATGAAAATGGAAGTATGGAATTGTTAGAGGTGTTAAACCAACTCCTAGAGTTCGGGCTGAAATTTCCCTCATAGATGGTCATCGATTGCCAGAGATTCAGTACACTATTCTTAGAAGCACGGAAATGGTCCCAAGATTCAGACAAGTGGATGGTACCAACTCACAAATTCAACCTAGATGATGTTGTCCGGATTATGGCAGAATTATTCGGGCAAACCAACAGCATTTGTAGTATCATCGGACTACTTAAAAATTTGAAGCTATAAGGGCGCTTGGTCCCTTCAATCACACATATACCCACAGAATGGGAAGACCTATATGACAAAGCCGTTGAAGTTGTGGAATGCATTGACTTTACATGGAAAGACATAATTATTGCCACCGGATGGGAGGAAGAATTTGAAGATTCAAACGAAGAACAGGCTTTAGGAAGAGCTGGCCCAGTAGCCGATATATGTGGGATGATATCATTTAAAGAACTCCTCGGAGAAATAAACAGGGTGACAGAACAACCTGAGATTGACGAGGAAACGAGATTCATGTTATTCCCTTCTTTAGTAAATCACATGACCAGATCAGGGAGACATTACCAGGTTCCAAACTCACTACTAACAAATGACAAAGGGAAGGGCGTTGAAAACCTTCCTATGCCAAAGATGACCATCGAGGAGAGCAAGATCCTCGGTCAACCGAAGAAAAATCAAGCTAACATCACTCTATGGGGGCTTTTCATGTCTTCCCAGTTGCACAGAAATGCTTTAATCAAGCTGCTCACTGGACCCACAGTTCCTCTATCTGCCATACCAGAAGAAGCGGTAAATCTGGTCGGATCCTTGACCTCTACCCGAATGCTATCTTTTTCTGAAGAAGAAATCCCCAGAATTGGGCCGAATCACAATCATGCACTCAACATCTCCATCGAAGTTATGGGGAAGGCCGTGCCACTCTCTCTTGTCGATAACGGAAATGCCTTAAATGTTTTCCCTCTGAGAACCTTTAAGTGTTTATGACTGAAAGAAAGAGACCTCGCTCCAACCTCCGCCGCTGTACGTGCCTACGATAATACCCGTCGGGACGTGATGGGATCCATAAAACTTGTAATAGGGGTTGGCCCTATAAACCCTGTCGTTGAATTCCAAGTCATAGACATCCCAGCTTATTTCAACCTGTTACTCGGACGACCCTGGCTCCACAGTATCAAGGGTGTGTCTTCCTCACTTCATCAGAAATTGAAGTTCTTTGCCGACGAGTGAGTCATCACCATTTTGGACGACGGCGAAAATATCGAGGGTGCAATCACCAGTAGTCCAATTCTTGAGATACAGCACGGGTCAAATGATATGCTCCTATCAGGATTCTGAGTTCAGCCACTCCTACTCCCGGCAGGGGACGGTTTCAAAGAAAGGGTTTGTCCAGAATATGACCCTTATGGCAATGTCAATGTGATTCAGATGTTCAGAAACATGCACTTCATGCCTGGACTGGGACTAGGGTAAAGGCAGCAAGGGATACTTGAGCCCATCGAACTGAAGAAAGATTTTCCTCCTTGTGTCCTGGGGTATCAACTATCAGAATAAGATCGATCCACCAGTCTCGACCAAAGAAAAGATTAGACTGCATCCAAACTATACTAGGAGACTCCTTGAATGGACGTATCATCAAAGAAGGCGAAGACTTCCCCTTTTGCGGTTTTCCAGAACCATGGTATCACCACACAGACAAGAAGATGAAGCCTGGAATGGAGATCTTTTTCTAAGACAGCTACCCATGGGCTGAAAGTTTCCAACACCGAGTACAACCGCTCATCAAAGATACCGAAGAGGCTGAGGAAAGTGATTTCGAAGATTCCTTTAACTTACAGACACTGGGACTGGCACTCTTCATGGTTCATTTAGGCACTACATCAATGGATCCATCCCATCTGATTAAAGTTGCTGATACACCCCTCCTCAACTGGCATGCTGCGCCAGTTTTATCTCTTGAAATTCCCCTAACCCCAATGTTTACCCTATTTCTGCTTTTGTTGTCTATCCTTGTTCAAATGTAATCGAGAGATCTTTTGATAAGGTTCTCAATGATGCTTTTCCTATCAATGAAATAAATGAAGATTTTGAGTATCTTGTTGTGCCTTACATTAACTGCTTCGATTCTAATCAAACTTTTGATGATGATGATTTTGCAAATGAATAATTATTAACTGATCTAAATAAGGTTAATAATAAATAACATAATCGCGTTCAAGTTAATAAAGAAGAGACTGTTGTTATTAGTCTCGGTTCTAATAGTCAACTGTGCGAGATTAGGATGGGGGCCACCCTTGACGAGCATAAGCGCGCACAACTCGAAGAATTGCTGAAGGAATTCGTAGATGTCTTCGCATGGTCGTATGATGATATGCCCGACATTGATCCTGAAATAGCTCAGTACGAGATCCCCACCCTTTCAGATTACAAGCCGCTTAAACAAAAATTGAGAAAACTCCGCACCAAATGGTCATTCAAGGTCAAAGAAGAGGTGGTCAAACAGTTTAATGTGGGCTTCATTCGTGTGATCGAATATCCCACATGGCTAGCCAGCATAGTACCTGTGCCAAAATTAGGAGGGAAGGTTCGAATGTGTGTGGACTACCGAGATTTAAACAAAGCTTCTCCAAAGGATGATTATCCGCTACCCAATATCGACATGATCATGGACAACACAGCCAGTCATGATCTCAAGTCATTTGTTGACGAGTTTGTCGGATACAACCAAATCAAGATGCACCCAGACCACCAAGAAAAAACTGCATTCATCACCCCATGGGGAACCTTTTGCTACACCGTTATGCCATTTGGTCTCAAGAATGCTGGGGATACCTACCAATGGGCTGCCACAACCATCCTTCACGATCTGATTCATAAATAAGTCAAGGTTTATGTGGATGATATGATTATCAAGTCCAAAACTAGAGAAGGTCATGTTCCCGCTCTCCGAAAGTTCTTCGAACGACTGTAACGGTATCAGATGAGACTCAATCCACAGAAGTGTGTCTTTGGCGTTACAAAGGGAAAACTCTTAGGATTCATGGTCAGTGAGAAGGGGATAGAAGCAGATCCTGCAAAGATGAAGGACGTAGTTGAGATGCCACTGCCCCGAACAGAGAAAGAAGTCCCAGGTTTTCTTGGGAAATTGCAATATATCAGTCGGTTCATCAGCCAGCTAACCTCCATCTGTGAACCAATCTTCAAGCTCCTCCAAAAGGATTCAACTAAGATTTGGAATGGGTCCTGCCAAGAAGCTTTTGACCGAATTAAACAATATCTGACCCAACCTCCAGTGCTCATGCCACCACAGCCGGGTCTCCCTTTGCTCCTATACCTAACCATAACCGACACTGCAGTTGGGGATTTACTAGCCCAATACCTTGAAGTCTCCCGCAAAGAAAGATCCATCTATTACGCCAGTCGCAAATTGGTCGGGTACAAGGTCAACTACACTGCTTTGGAAAAGGCGTGTGTCGCACTTGTCTGGGTCACCCAAAAATTGCGACACTACATGCTCGCCTTCCCCATCAAACTTATATCCCGAATGGATCCCATCAAATACCTGCTTAAGAAACCCGCCTCATCCAATCGAATGGCCCGATGGTTGATGCTCCTAACCGAGTTCGATATCGTATATGTCACGTAAAAAGTCGTTAAAGGAAGAGACATCTTCGACTACCTCATTGATTACCCCGTAGAAGAAGCAGATGTCCGGATCTCTGAATTCCCAGATGAAAATATCCTCTGCACCGCTCAAGACCACCTTCGATGGAAAATGTTCTTTGACGGCGCTGCCAACAAAAAGGGATATGGCATTGGGATACTTTTGATCGCCCCAGATGACTCCCACACTCCCATCGCCATCAAATTGGATTTCCCTTGCACCAACAACATGACGGAATACGAAGCAGGCACTATGGGCCTCAAAGTTTCTCTCAAGGAAGGTATTCAATACCTTGATGTCTACGGGGATTCTACCCTTATCATCGGTCAAGTGCTCAGAAAGGGGAAAGTCAAGGACAAAAAGCTCCAGCCCTTCCATGCCCACTTAGAAGAGTTAGCCTCCCGATTCCGAGATATCACCTTCCATTACCTACCCCGAGCAAAGAATAACCTAGCCGATGCTCTCGCTATCTTGGCCTCCATGGTCGACATGCCTGAAGGAATAATGATGACCCCTTTCCTAGTTCAAAAGCAAGACAAACCAACCCACTGTTACCATATCGAGCTTGTCTCCACCGAAGATCCTGAACGAGTCGATTGCTGGTACTATGATATCTGGTGCCTACTTAAATATGGTAGGTATCCCGAGGGTTCCAATAAGAAAGATCAAATAAACCTACGAAGACTGGCCGCCCAGTACATCATCTGTCATAAAGCTCTACTCAAGAGGAATTTCAGTGGAACTCATCTACACTGTATCCCAGGGGCTGAGATTGAGAAAATAATGCAGAAAATCCACAACGGGGAATGTGAACCCCACATGAACGGTCACATGCTTGCCAAGAAGATCATCCGATAGGGATATTACTGGACCACCATGGCCCAAGACTGCATCGCCTATGTTCGGAGATGCCTCAAATGCCAACAGTTCTCTAATCTTCAACACTTGCCTCCTCGAGAATTATATAACATGACCTCTCCTTGGCTATTCTCCACCTGGGGTATCGACATCATAGGGAAGGTTACACCAAAGGCTTCAAACGGACATGAGTTCATCCTGGTTGCCATCGATTACTTCACCAGATGGGTCGAAGCTGAGTCATACTCAATACTGAACGCCAAGAAAGTGGCCAAATTCATCAAGAAAAATATCATCTGCCGATATGAAGTCCCACACGAGCTAGTGTCAGATAACGGGTTGCATTTCGAAGAAGCAGACACAGAAGTAGTCAACGAGTACGAGATTCAGAGACAAAAATCTTCTCCCTACTAACCTCAGACCAATGGTGCAGTTGAAGCCGCCAACAAGAACCTCAAAACCATCATCAACAAGATGACCAAAAGCTGTAGGGATTGGGCCGATCGGATCCTGTACGCCCTCTGGGGCTATCAAACCTCAATTCGAACTTCTACTGGGGCTACCCCTTACTCTCTGGTCTACGACATGGAAGCAGCCCTACCTGTGGAGCTGTACATACCCTCGCTACGCGTCATGCTCAAAATCAAAGTTAGCAAAGAAGACTGGTGCTAAAGCCGTCTCGATGAGCGGACCCTCCTAGATGAAAGGAGATTAAGAGATCTTTACCACATACAAGGGTATCATCACCGAATATCACAATGATTAAACAAGAGAGTCAAGGACCGCGGTGTCCGAGAGGGAGACTTAGCCCTCAAGGAGATAATAGAACCCATCTCGGACCCCAGAGGGAAATTCAAGCCCAATTGGAGCGGCCCCTACATTGTGAAGAAAATCTTATCCGGCGGTGCCGCCATGCTCACTGACCTAGATGGGGAAGATATGGCTCGTCCAGTCAACCTGAACCGTCTCAAGAAATTCTACCCCTAGTCCGAAATCTCGGCGCGCTACGACTCTTCACATCCCCCTTCTATTCTAAGAAAATATAAATAAATAAATAAAAATCTTCATTTTCCTCTACCCAGAACTACGTGGGCCTGATCCTCTCCAAAAACTGTTTTCAAACAGATAAAAAAAAACTTTACCCAGAGGTACGTAGGCAGCTCATACACCTCACATGAGTGCGGCCCTTTCTTTTTCATAAAATACTGTTCTTTTCTTACCTCCGAGAACGGCGGTTCATTCTAAAAATACTTGAACAAAAGGATTATGTATGCCTTAGCGATCAGTATAGATAATTCAAAATATAAAATTCATCGAAAGGCACAACTAGATGATCAGAAACTTGTTTATTTCATTAATAAGAAATTACAGTACGGATTACTTAAGAAAAGGAACGGATAACTCCCTTCCCCCACTACCATAAAAAGCCAAATAAAATCCCCACATTTGTCATCCATTACATAAATAAACTCTCCAAGAGTCCTACCCACAGCTACCAGAGGAGCCTGCACCCTCATCATCTACATCCCGAGGTCCCCAAGCTTCCCCTGCCTGAATAGAGTGCCTCAAACACTCCATGGACCGATGAGCCCGAACCATCTTCCAAAAGACCACAACACCCCCTTCCATGGCGTTGAATAAAACAAACCATCTTTGTCTAGTCTCCACTACCAACATCTTGCTGGCTACTTTCCTCCACAACCACTTCATATAATCTTTGGGGACATGCCAAACCTTCCCGATAGACTGAGAGGGACGGGTCGACGGACGTCGATTTTCCCACAGAGATCCAAGCAACAGATGGAAGCGCTCAGTCAAATATTCTACCGGAAAGAAATATAGTGCCCGAGGTGGCACAACCTGTGCCCAGCCAAATTGGCGCAGAAGTCGCCAAGGGAAATGAAAGGAGGTCTGCCTGAAACCAACCAGCCGCACATATGAATACTCTCCTAGCTCCAGAACAGGCTGCAACTGCCCCCACCATGGCACTGACCAATATAGACCACGAGCCCCATATTCCACAAACCAATTCTCCCAATTCTCAACATACAGGCCAACGTTGATGAAGGGGCACGAAAAGAAGTTGAGTACAGCCAACAAGGGATACTCTGGAGGAGTCGCCAAGAAGAATCTTTCAGACAACCACATGAACAGCATCACGGGGCTACCCCTCAAAAAGTCAGAACGACCTTCTCTCCAGGCATCCAGGCCATTCAGAGACTCCGCCAGTATCACCGCCACAGGATTGCGAAGGTATGACATCCATGAAGTAATGGATGCAAGTTGCGGGTCCACCTGCAGTTCTCCGATCACCAACAACAATTTTGAAACCAGGCCCAGAACAACGGATCCAGCATAGCCAGCATCACCTACTTCTCGCAAATGCACGGACTGCAGCACCGCCGGGAGGGAGATCATTCCTCCAATAACCAATGATCTGGCTGTCGAAGGCAAAATATAAAGAAGCTCGGCCAATAAATCCCTGGGAGAACGAGAAAATTCGAGTAAAGCCGCAGCAACACTAGGATTTACACCCAGCATGGCAGAAAACTCCTCGTAGGTAGGACAAACTTCATCCAACCCAAAGCGGAATACATGGTCTTCGGGGTACCAGAATTATACCGCCGCCATCAGCACGTTCCACTCAATAGGTCGATTATGCCACAAAGAGACTCGACGCATGTTAAAAGCATCATAGTCAAAATTATAAGAGCACATAGCTTCCAAGGCTTCGAGGTAGTTGGCAAACTCAATGCTACCAGGGAGAGCTATTTTGCAAAACTAAGAGATAGTGGGCAAGTCGGTAAGAATGTAAAGGTGTGATGAAAACACTCCACCCTTACCCCTTTTTATACTTGAAAACCCTCACAAGGAACATAATCCCTGCAAAAATCGGAGGGAATCCTACCCCACAAGGTACCAAAGGCTGAAGAGGGTACCAATCAAAGCTTTGAATTGATGGCACTGGACTAAACTGCCGATAGGCTGGACAGGGTGCTTGCCGATCAGTAACCCCCCATTTTTAGAAAATTTCCTCTTTTTCCTCTTTTATCAAATCAGAAAACTCAATAAAAATAAATTGATATTCTCAACAGAATTTAAAGAATCCTCTTTTTTTTCCTTATAAAATTCCCCTTTTAATTAAGAACTTTCCTTCAAAAAATTCTAAAAATATTCCTTTCTACGGTCTCAGCAACAAAGTAAAAAGCGCATGTGCATGCATTCGTTATGTAATAAAAGATAATAAAAAACTCCATTGCATTGCTTCTATTTGTGTTCTGTGTTACATTAATTTTGCAGGAAATAAAAAGAAAAAGCAAAAACAACGGGACTCAGCCCGAACCCACATTCTCTCTCTCTCTCTCTCTCTCTCACTCACTCTCACACACTAAGAGCTTCCACCCCTGCGACGTGCTCTCTTTCCCCTACGGCGAGACGATGAGGCACTACTACCTGAGCCGGAGTCCTCTCCGGATGAAACGGACGGCACCAAGAAAGAAGGAACAGGAATCGCATCCCGAATATGGGCAGTCACCGAAGATATCCAGTCTCTGATGTCCCTTAGCCAAGTGGTCGACACCCGAACTTGCTGCAAGGAAAGGCTAGTATCAAAGCAGAAATGACCAAAACAGAAAAGAAAGAAAAAGAGGAACATAAAGGTATACCGCAGGTCGAAGGACCTCCTTTGTCAAACCCAACTCCTCTGGATCCATCGCATGAGGACAGTGCAACATAGGCACCATCCCTCCATCAGCTCACCGGATGTTGTACGAAGGGGCATGCAACCGCACAAAAGGGACCTCCGAGGTAGACACCGCCGCAGATGTCGTCGGACCACCACCACTATGGGAAGATCCCACCGCCCGACTCGAACCCGCAGGAAGGAAAGGCAGGGCATCATATATGCTGGCACCATCAACCAGCTCGTCACAAAGTCCATATAGTCATACGGCGTAGCCATATCAGTGTACAACAAGTAGGACTCACCGATCATCGCCGTGATCCTCTCATCCTCCGATAGTAGTCGCTCCCACCTCATAGACGTAGGCTGTGCGGGTGGCACCACCAACTCCTCCTCAGAAATCTGACGAACCACCCTCTCCCCAAGATACCAAGAATGGCCAAACTCATGTGCTAGCAAACGCCTCATCCGCAGATTCACCCTGATTGACCCCGCATCCTGAATAGTTATCCCCCAGGGATAAAAGGTCACCTGAAATCTCAAAGCAAGCATAAATCAATACAATATCATAAGGTGAAAAAACCAAGACTGAAATGGAAAGAGTCTTACCCTACCACTGGTCAGGTCATTCAAGACCTGACGCACCGCCTCCAGAGAAACAGATCCCTTCGACTACCGATTGGCCTTACACCATCGATACAATCGACAAAAGTCCCCAACAGTGTCGTCCTTCAAAGCGATCAGCGGGGTATTGCACCCAATCACCTCATAGAACCACGTCTGAATTCACAAGAAAAAGTGATGC
Organism: Sambucus nigra; assembly: GCA_949130495.1. Classification (NCBI taxonomy): domain Eukaryota; kingdom Viridiplantae; phylum Streptophyta; class Magnoliopsida; order Dipsacales; family Adoxaceae; genus Sambucus; species Sambucus nigra. Next base: position 40,230,603 of record OX422220.1, read on the forward strand.
ATAAGGAAAATGCGAATGCATGAAAAGAAATGCGCTAATTAAAGAATACCTCAAGAAGGTACATGGCCCCAGTAAAGGTCTGTCGGCAGCACCGGCTGAATGCATCCAGAGAAGAGTAAAGGGTAGCCAAAGTCAGACTCTCCCAGTCATAGGAAGGGATGTTCGAAAATATCCTGAGGTACGGCAAGAACCACAAATGGACGACGTCGTCGCTCGACGCCACCATGAAACCGCCCAACACCAGCAAAATGAATAACCGGGCCATCTGCCTCACCTGCAGCCCATCCTCCACATCAATCTCCCTATCTAACAGAACATCCTTCAGCAGGGACAGCCAGATAGAATCCCTAGAGACTATCCTCCCTACATCACCAAATTCCACCCGCACTGCCCCGGATCTCACCCGCAAAGAGCGATCTTCCTCTATCTGCTCTCCATCACAATCCAGCCCCAATAGCTGCTGCACGTCTATGGGAGTCACAGTCATCTCACCGAAGCCGAAATGGAAGGTGTGGGTAGTATCCCACCGCCTCTCTCCCAAAGAACACAGGATCGCTGTCGAACGAGGCGTCTCATCCAGCGCAGATGCCAACCTCCCAAAACTCGCTGATGAGACCACGCAAGGCACCACAGGCGGGAGATGCTCCAAGACATCCTTGAGCTCCGTCATCCCACGAGCACGCATGTTCTTCAAGGAAATATCAGACTGGAAAAAAGGAAAAATCTCATCAAAAGTCAAGAAAGAAAAAAAATCACCAAAAAAGAAAGGAATGCCAAAGGTCAGGTTACTTACATAACCGTCGGGAATCACTCTCGAAGAGAGATGGCGCGATGGTTCCCACAACAAGGTCCAGTCATCTTCAACAGGCTCAAACACATTAAAGGAATTCTCACTCCCCAAAGCAAGAGGCACCCTGTCCCTCCAATCCACATTCGCCCATTCATCAACTGTCAACCACTCTCGATGGACTGCGGCGCTCACAAAGACGGCCATTTCTTGAAGATCAGAATGCTAGAATGACTTGCAGAGAAATCGCAGAAAAAGAGAAATAAAAAAAGCTGTGAAAAAATGAAGGGATTCGTCCCCTTTATATAGGATGACAAGCGCCATGCCGATCGGCATCTCCCCCTACCATACCGATCGGCACTGACTCCTCACCTTCCCTAGGTAGACCAAAAGTCTGTACCACTACCGAATGGCACCCCTCATACCATGCCGACCGGCACCTCACCTTAAATTTCGTACAGAAATTCCCAGAAAATACCAGAAAGCCCCGAAAAATCCTCAGAAAATTCCTAAAAATCCCAGGATAGGTTTTGAACATTTTCACCAGAAAATTTTGTATTCCCTCAAGCGAAACCTCTCTTCCCCAGCGGAATCCTCAGAAACTCAGTGAATCTCCTCCCGATAAAGCTCCGGAGGATCTCTAAGGATCGCCTGATCACTTCCCCAACGGAATTCTCTTATAGCACCAAAATAGGTTATCCCCCTTGCGAGGTCTCCTAAAGAAACAAAAGATTCCCCAGCTATCAGCTCCCCAGCTCAGATCAAAATCACAAGGCCCTTTCTCCAGCAGAATCAAAATCCAATCTTTATCCACTCTTGGGTCAGAATTGACCCCGGTCTTGGATCGTCACCTGAGTTAGGTCAGAATTGACCTCGGTCCTCACCACTCTTAGGTCAGAATTGACCTTGGTCTTGGATCGTCACCTGGGTTAGGTTAGAATTTACCTCGGTCCTCGGTCGTCACCACTCTTGGGTTAGAATTGACCCCGGTCTTAGATCATCACCTGAGTTAGGCTAAAATTGACCTCGGTCCTCGATCGTCACCACTCTTGGGTCAGAATTGACCCCAGTCTTAGATCGTCACTTGAGTTAGGTCAGAATTGACCTCGGTCCTCGGTTGTCACCACTCTTGGGTCAGAATTGACCCCGGTCTTGGATCGTCACCTGAGTTAGGTCAGAATTGACCTCGTTCCTCGGTCATCACCACTCTTAGGTTAAAATTGACCCCGGTCTTGGATCGTCACCTGAGTTAGGTCAGAATTGACCTCGATCCTCGATCGTCACCACTCTTGGGTCAGAATTGACCCCGGTCTTGGATCGTCACTTGAGTTAGGTCAGAATTGACCTCGGTCCTCACCACTCTTGGGTCAGAATTGACCCCGATCTTGGATCGTCGCCTGAGTTAGGTCAGAATTGACCTCGATCCTTGGTCGTCACCACTTTTAGGTCAAAATTCACCCCGATCTTGGATCGTTACCTGAGTTAGGTCAGAATAGACCTCGGTCCTCAGTCATCACCACTATTGGGTCATAATTGACCCCGCTCTTGGATCGTCACCTCAGTTAGGTCAGAATTGACCTCGGTCCTCAGTTGTCACCACTCTTGGGTCAGAATTGACCCCAGTCTTGGATCGTCACCTGAGTTAGGTCAGAATTGACCTCGGTCCTCGATCGTCATCACTCTTAGGTCAGAATTGACCTCGATCTTGGATCGTCACCTGAGTTGTGTCAGAATTGACCTAGGTCCTCGATCATCACCACTCTTAGGTCAGAATTGATCTCGATTATTAGATCTTCACCCTAAGCCCGCAGGTTCGACTTTGACCCAAAGAATTGGTCATCCCCCAACATCACTTCAAGTCCTCAGAATCGACCTAAACCTTCGATCATCAGTCCATCCCCAGAACGCCCCTTAGGTCCTCAGAATCGACCTCAACCCTCTGAATCGGTCATACTCCCTCAAAAGCATCATGTGTTATCTATTCAACGGTTATCATTTGTTCCAAACTCACTCGTCGAGGGGATCTGTAGACACCCCATTTCGTTACCCCCAACTCTACTTAGGTCCCTAGCACCTCCTTTCATCACTACAAACCTAGGTCATGTCCCGAGTACTGACCTAGAAGCCATCGGGCACTCCCCGGCTCAGTTTGACCAAAAAGTAAAACTCTTCCTCTCGACCGAGACTCAATGAATCTTCAAAGGGCACTAAATCCCCTTTCCAATGAATCGCCCCGTGTGCAATTCTGACTTACCATGCGGACGAACGATCCGTTTGCGTTCGAAACTTAACTCAGAGGCTACCAGGTGCTCCCGGGCTCTGTTTGACCTATGTCAACTCTTCAGCTCGATCGAGGCTGAATGAATCTTTGAAGGGCACTGAATCCCCTTTCCAAGGGTCCATCCCGTGCACGATTCCGACTTTTCATGTAGACGACTGATTTGTTTGACTCTAAGAGGTCACAGAATGATTACCGAGCCCGATTGACCAAAGTCGACTCTCCAAACCGGGTTAAACCCTTTGGAATGTCAAAGTACATCTCCTAACCTTTCCAACAGTCCACCCCGTGCACGATTCGGACTTACCATGCGGACGAACGATCCATTTACATCCGAACGATTCCTCGTCTAATGGACCGACAAACGCTTCCGAGCCATATTTGACCCCAAGTTAACTCCCAAACCCGGGAGAGGTCCAAAGGACTTTCAAAGGTCTCTAAATCACCTTTCCAATGGTATGCCCCGTGCGCGATTCTGACCGACGGTTTGCCCTCGGCAGCCAATTTTCTAAAAAAGCCTGAAGCGCACTGCCAAATGGCAGGTGCCGATAGGCAGGAACAGGTATATGCCGATTGGCAGTTACCTGGGCCTATAAAAGGAGGCCTTCACCTCATTTGCAAAGAGAGCCCAGATCTGATCAAAATCACTCTCAACGAATCCCAAAAACCTCTCTCGAAGGCAGCGCGATTTCAACATCCAAATTCCTTTTTTACTTCCACTTTTTATCACCCTTTTCATCAAACTTGGTGAATTAGCCACTCTCCATCATCATCCAAGTGCAAGGGCTGCTCTCCAACATTCAAGATCAAGCTCAAGGTCTCCAAGAAGGTCCATCTTTCTCATATTTCTCTCCAAATTCTCGTAAATTTGCAATAACTTGTTTTATTACTTAGCATTTATATTATCTCATTTCACATATCTTAATATACTTTTTTATTTAGTATTATTGCACATCTCCTATTTTCATATAAATAAAACCCCAAAAAACAAGAAAAAGAGGGTTTGCTCATAAGTTCCAAATAGGGATTCTCATACTTTTCTCACACTTTTCTCACAACTAAAACACTTTTTTCCACACACACACACACACTCACAAATAAGAGATCCCCATTTGGATTTATGGGATAAACCCCACCCTCGTTTTGTATGCGAACTACGTGGACTTTGATGCCTTTATAGGCTACGTAGGCATCTCGGGGTAAAACCCGAGACTCGAGTCCTTTTTCCCACTTTTTCTCTCATTTTCTATTTTCTCTAAATCCAATCTTCTTATATTCTATATACTTGTTCTTAGTGACGTATTACTCCATATGCGTTATCGTTCCATTATAACGATCAACGTAAGGGTAATCGCGTAAATTTTACTTTATAATATTATTCTTATATCTTCCTACGGATGACTCGCTTTATTTTTTCTATGATACAAGTCGAGGATTCCTACCTCCATTATCTATATACACATGCACACATATCAAAGGGGAAAATAAAGGAAAATAGCAAATATCCATGAGAGATCGAAAGGGCGGAATGGGTGCGTAACACCTCCCATTTCATAACTAAGCCTCCGAACCCTTCTCGAATCATTTTGGTTTCGCATGCACCAGTATGTCTTTAGATTCCATCCTTAGGGGTGGCTTCCCCTTTTTCTTTTGTCTATTTTGAGTAAAATTGACTGGCGACTCTGAATCTCTCTACATTTTTACACCACATCTCAAACGACGCCGACCGAAGCGCTCTCGAGAGGGACGCACGAGACCCGAAGGATCCTTCCTCCATGCGCCCGCCCGCATGGCGAGGATCGGGGATGGCCACACCTTTGCTATTGTTGTTCCAAATGAGTTTTGGAACTTGATTGAGTTATGCTTATGGGTGTTCAATCCATTAGTGAATGTGCTTAGACTTATTGATGGTAATGTTAAGCCTGCAATGGGGTTTGTGTTTGGTGAGATAATAAAGGCTATGGAGGAAATAGAAAATGCATTGAAGAAGGAGCGCAATTATAAACCGATATTGGACATTATTGATACCAAAGCCAAGGGTCGCATTGATAGTCCACTTCACACAACGGGTTATTTGTTGAATCCGTATTATTATTACAAAAATTTGAGTATCAAAGATGATCCAATGATTAAAGATAATTTAATTACTTGTGTTGAGAAGTTCTTTCGTGGTGATGATGCAATCCAAAATCATGTGCTAAATATTAAGTTTCATAAGTATTTCCAAAAGGAGGGTGCATTCGGTAAAAAGCAAGTGATTAGTGGATGTCAGAACAATGATGATAGTTATAACCCTGGTATGTTACTATTCCTCTTTCATTTTCGTACATTTAAAATAATCACACTCTTTACATTGTTCTCACCCACTTATTCTATTTATTTCACATTAACTAGTTGCTTGGTGGGACTTTTATGGAAGTGGAACTCCAAATTTGAAGAGAATGGCCAAAAGGATACTTGGTTTGACTTCTAGTTCATCAGGGTGTGAACGAGATTGGAGTGTCTTTGAAGGGGTAAGTATTACATAAATATCTTATTTTTAGCTATTAATTACTTTTTGTTATTAATTTTGTAATTTCAAGTATACTAAAATATCCTGTTATTTTGTTTTCTTAATGTAGATACACATCAAGAAAATAAATAGATTAGATACTACGAGAATGAATAATCTAGTATTTGTGCAATTCAATGCAAGGTTGAAGAATAAGAAGGATAAGAAAATGAAGAAGGATAAATTGCTAGCAAGTGATGCTACTAATGCACAACTATGGATTGTTGATGGTTGTGATGATGATGATGATGATGATGATGATGATGAGAGTGTGGATGGGATGGAGGTGGGTTTCGAACTTACATGGTATGCGGTTAGAGAAGCAGCAAATGAGATTTTTCAAAATAGAAGAAGCGGTAAAAATGCCCGTGATGAAAGTGAAATAAGGGAACCCGAGGAAGATGATTTTGTATCGGATGGCACAGAAGATGGAATGGATGAAGAAGATGATTTTGAATTAATGTACGGAAAGGAATTAGATGATTGAACATGTTTATTTTATTTTGAATGATTGTAATATTTATTAGCTTGTTTGAGAGACATGTTGAATGGTTGAAACTTGGGTTGTACTAACTCATGGATCATTTTAGTATGTTAATTTGAATTTTGGTCATATTGTTATTTATGGTTACGTTACTACATGATTTATTATAGTGTAAGTTTAATAGGGTGATGTGGACTTATGGAGCATGCACATGGAAGAGGGATCCCAATGCGTATATTGGTATTCAATTTTCAAAGTATGTATCATTTTCTATTTTGTAAGTGGCTATTTTAATTTCATTCATATTGATTAATATTATTTATTTAAATTATTTTATTGACTACTTTGAATTTTGATTGCATTGAATTGGGTGATAATATGATGAGAACTTATGGAGTATACATATTGAAAAGGCGCCCCACTTATAAATATACGGACATATTTTTAAGGTATGTACCATTTTCAGTATTTTAATTCGCCTTGTTATAATTAAAAAATATTAAAATATATTTAAAAAAGGCCTAAATGCCTTTTCATACCTTTGTACGCCTAAGGCTCGCCTAGGATTCTAAGGCTTAAGGCTTGGCCTACATGCCTCGATCACGCTCAGCGTTTTTTAGAACCTTGGTTTTAGTGCACCCTGAAGTCCCTACAAGGATGCATCTGTATAAACATGGTACTCCACTCCTCCCGTAGGAATTGCAAGTATAGGTGTTGAAGTCAAATTGTCCTTTAGCTTATCGAGAGCTAACTGACAGAGGTCATACCAAATAAACGACACCCCTTTGCTAGTCAGGTTCATCAACGAACCCGCAATCTTTGAGAAACCTTTAATAAAGCAATCATAGTATCCGACTAACCCCAAAAAACTACGAACCTTGGTCGGTGCAATGGGTTGTTCCCACTCCCTCACCATTAATACCTTACTTTGATCAACATCAATGTCCCTGTCGAACAAAATATGACCCAAAAATTATACCTCTCATAACCAAAATCCACACTTCTCAAATTTGGCATACAACTAATGGTCCCGTAACATCTGTAGAACCATATGTAGATGTTCTGCATGTTAATCCTCCGAATGAAAGTAAACCAGAATGTCGTCTATGAATACAATGACGAACTGGTCAAGGAACTTTCTGAAATTTGATTCATAAGATCCATGAATGTTGCTGGCATATTGGTTAGCCCAAATGGCATTACCCTGAACTCGTACGATCCATACCGCATTAGGAAAGTGGTCTTAGGAAAGTCCTCCTCCCTAATGCATAAATGATGATACCTCGATCTCAGATTTATCTTAAATAAGTATATTATTCATCTTAGCTGTTCAAATAGATCATCATCTGAGGCAACACATACTCATTCTGAATCTTGACCTTATTCAGCTCCCTAAAATCAATACACATATGAAGCGACCTATCCTTCTTCTTGATGAACAACACTGGAGCACCCCATGGTGATGTACTCCATTAAATGAAACCCTGCCCCAGAAGCTGATGAATTTGCTCCCTCAACTCCCGCATCTCTGAAGCAGCCATGCAATAAGGTGCTCGACCTCGTACCCGGTGCTAAGTCGTTGACAAACTCAATCTCCCGATTAGTTGGCAACCTGGGTATCTCCAAGAACACATCCTTAAACTACCACACCACTATAATCGAATTCAAAGAGACAACTACCTCCTACGAAGTCTTATCCTTAATATAGTACAAGTTTCTCAACCCTCTGTCGGGAAGAGGCATCTCCACCACGAACATCTCATGTCTCAGAATAGAAAACACAATGGTCCTCCTGAAGCAGTCCACCATTGCCCTGAACCCTGATAACCAGTCCATGCCTAAGATGACATCATAACCCTTCACATCTAACACTAGAAGTTCGATGGATGAACATAGTCTCCCAACGTTAATATCCACACCCCTATAAATCGAGTGTATAAGTGACCCATTGCCCAAAGGTGACTCTACGCACATAAGGAGACTGTCAGTTGTCTCTAATAGACTGGCTGCACATTCAAATTTGGTAGCTATAAATGAGTGAGACGTTTTCGTATAAAAAAAAATCCGACCCTCATGCTCACGAATAGGAAATGTACCCTCAACTGCTAATGGCACCTGTGGTGCCTGCGGTATGACTGCATCTCGAATGTTATAGACACATCCATACTATAACCGCCCCTTCTACTGTGGGGTTGGTGAAGATGGTGTTGCAGGGGTAATTGCATCTGCTGCCCCTACTGGGCACCCTGTTGTGGTATTTTACCCTATTATAGGCAGTCTTTCCTCTTTTAACCCGCCTCTCCATAAATAAAGAAACGACCTGGAAATTCTCCCTACCTCTGGCCACGATGGCCCTGTCAGGCTGACCCTGATGACCTTACTGGCCTCCCCCATTATTCCCTTGGCCCTGAGGAACATGCTACTATTGCTGCTAAGGACCCTATTAGTCATACCTACCTTCTGTTCGGTAACCTCCCAATCTGAAACTCTTGGCCGAATGCCCCTATCGAGAATCCTGCCCTAGTGCCTACTCATCTTCTATTGCGATGCCCCACTAGCACCGTTCCTTCCTTCCTTGCCTAACTAGCTAGTCTCACCCCATCCCTTGCTTCCCTTCAGGTGGAAGCGATGATCCTGAAAGTGAAGAAACGCGACGATGATGACTTCAATATACGACTTCAATGCTAGGTTACAAAAAAATATTGCCTAATCCTCGAGGAGAGTCCATCCATGAACTTTAACTTTTTCTTCTCCTCGTTGTTCACCTTATCAGGCATAAAATTAGCCAGACGAGAAAACTCCTCCCCATACTCTACTATATAATGGTCACCCTGAACCACCTCATTAAACTTCCTCCACATCTTTGTCTCGATCGCTGATGAAAAGTACTTGCAGTCAAATCGCACCAAGAACTCAGCAATAGGCATATCATCTCTCTCCTCAGAAGTGGTAATAGACTCGCACCACTGTAAAGCTGCTCCTACCAGCTTAAACATAGTCAATATTTTCTTTTGAGTGTAGCTGCACTCAACCATACGAACGTGGTGTTGAATGTCTTTCTTCAACTGACATGCAATGATCACATCGAAACTACCCTAAAACTCTGGTGGGAGGCCCTTCTAGAAATCCTCCCTCACTCTCTTGGGTGGCATCTAAAATCGAATCAAATTGTATGAGTTCACAGTTAATACAAAAATAATAGCAGAAGAACAAAATCTTGAATACGTAAATATGAATGCAAGAGTCCAAATAATTAGGCTCTATATCAAAGGGCACTACGCTAAAATCGTAGTAAGCTGCATAGATCCTATGGATACTAGAACTTGATGCTCTGATACTATCTGTGACACCCCACCTCTCTTAATCACGGGTGATCAGTCCTTAACCAAAATAAATAGGAATCTCATTTGGTTCATTCTTAGCATCACTGTCGAAAACTTTTTAAATTACTAACCACCTAAGTTAAAATAAGCCAGTGCTAATTTTTATCTTTTTAATAAATAGAAAAATCCACAACAAAATGCGAAAATAAAATAATATAAACCATTCACACAATAATAGAAGTCTAGAATATCATAGGATTATATGAATAAATGCCTAATAAACCATCGACTCCAAATCCAACATCCAAATCATAAGTACAACTGAAATGAAATGAATCTAAATACAAAGTCCAAAAACTAAAAGAATAAAATCCATCTAAAAGTCTAAACTGAACAGGCAGCATGCCCAACTAAAATGATTGAATATGAATCCTAGACTAGGAATGAAATAACTAAAGCGTCTACTTAAGTCTTGCATGCCTCCACAAGCGATACAACTATGCATCCCTCAAATGAATCATTATACTTGGCTTCCTTGTGGCTGGACACCTAAAAGGATTTGAAAAAAAAAATTTGACACGGGTAAGAGCCCAAAACTTTTGAAAAACATTTGCAAGTAATTAAAATGAAGTAATTAAATATGTATGTACACTTTTCATCTTTAAGCTGGTGTTGCACTCTCGTGAGATACCCCCCCCCCCCCCCCCCACCTCTCAAGTATTATGTACACCTAGCGCTTATATCTTAACCTGCCTAGGTATGCTACCCAGTCTAACTAGATATGTTACAATTCCCTCTATCACACTATTCCAACCTAAGTACTTTCTATCAATGATTCATAAGTTATCCTACTCATTAGCTTAATTAATTAATTCAACATTATTGATTATATAACTTCCACTTCATTTATATATGTATATAATACATTCACACTTTACATATTTAACCAGTACATAATTTTCTATACTATTATATACGTAGTAGTATAAAACAACAAGAACACATATATCGCATATAATTACCATCCTTCCGAGCATTACCCTCGCTAGATGTCATCCTTCCAGGCATTACCCCTATGGATGTTTTTCTCTAAAATGCTATCATATCCCAGGTATGCTCACTCTAACCTGGTTACCATAAGTCATCCTAACTCACACCAAACTTGGTAAAAATAATGCAAACGTAGTGGAGGCAATCATAGTCCTTTGATAGTGAGACTGAACCATACCTAAATCTTGTCACCTAGGAAATAAATCACACAATAAAATATGTGGCGCTATGACCTGGGGACTATATTCACCCTGCATTCATTAGCCAGGAAATTCACCCACATCGTACAACCTCCCATGATAGCACTAGAGGGGTATGTTCTAAAAAAAATATCACACACACACACACACACACACACACACACATATATATATATATACATACAGTCTCTATACCCATATATATATAAATACAATTACGGCTAAACCGTGCCTATCACCCAAAGTACTCGCCTACTATCCCGAGTTCACACTCATGACTCGTAAATTCATTTTAGTTCTCAACTATAATTTAAATAAAATATCTTCACTCCGCTAATATGCTCGGACTTCCCAAACATCCCTTATATCAAATATTCTTGAATTTATCCCACTTAATTCCTTCATAAGATCATTCTCCAATTAATTCTCTCTTTGATTTCATAAACCCAAACTCTAGATTTCTCTCTTGCTCTTAGGTAATATAACCACACTGAATTACCCAAATAAATGTTTTTCCATTTTTACGGAATTATAATCTCTAATTAAAATCCCACGAATCAAACCCATGCACAAAAATGGCCCAACCCGAATTTCCCAGACATCCAAACCGGTACGGTTGTTCCCTCGAACTGGTTCGATGTACTTAACAGTGGCACTTCGGGTTTCTTCTACAAATTGCTACCCCAAACCCATGCATATGACTCCAATCCTCCATTAATATATACATACATTCTGGGAGTGGTTTATAAACTAATCTTAACAGTACCCAATCATTCAATATCGATAAATCGTCAATTACCCTCACTTAAACTTCACAAATTGGGTTCATAGTAAGGATAGTAATTCACAATCCCAATTTATATTTCAAAATTCCCAACAATGATATTAAATCCCTACCTATTAATATGAATCTGACTTTCCAGCAAGATTAGATAGTCTTCACCTCTATTAATGATTCAATTTCATTATCCAATTGCAGTTTAAAGGATTAATCCACCTAAAACCCCTTTTTACATGTGAGATCCCCTCCCAAAAATTATTTGGGGCCATACCTACTATGATATGAATCGAAAATCCCTACATATGCGATTAGTGAAAGTTAATTACTTGTCTTAAAGGGTTCGTGGAGTCTGAAAATCCATTGTAGATGATGAATCTACGGTTGAATGCTCGAATATCCCTTGAATTCTCTCTCAATTTGGCCATTTTAGATTTCTCCTAGTTTTTGCCTCTTTTCCTCTCTCTCTCTCTCTCTTAGGGTTTGCTTCTGATGATAATGGTTGTCAATACCTCTTATCTTAGGTTATAAACTCTCTAATCCTGAAATTAGCCTACTGGTCTAGGCCCACTTGACCCATATACCCCCATAAGAGCTCGGTATATTTTAAAAATGCCCCATAACCAAAATAATACATTCAGGTACACTATTTGACCTATTTTGATCCATTTGAAATCAACCGTGACCTCAAAATCACCATCTGAGTCACTCTATATAAATTTTCCATCTCGACCTTAATATAGCCTACACACAGCCTCCCAGGTTGAGATATGACATAGTCCCGTCATTATTATTCACTACAACGTATAATAATTATCACATGTTATATTCTACACACTTAGTAAATTTATTCCATAAATATTAATCATAATCTTTACCGATCAATATGTAATAAACACATAATATTTTATTTTAATTAAATTACTGCACAAGGTAATTTAAAAATGCCCGATTTAATTAAATTCTAAATGTTGAAAAATACAGAGTGTTACACTGCAAGGATATAAATGAGATGGAAATAATAGGACCCATTTGAGTTTGGAGCATTTTGAACCCCTTAGAGTAGAACACAGTTCTACCTTTAATGCAAAATCTGGATTCATTTCATAACTTTAAATTTAAACCCTATGCCTGACATCAATTACAGATTTGGCGATAATCTGCGCATACAATATGAAAATTTATATAGCACCGATAGGTGTTCAACATAACATTTATCATATGGTGTTTAAAAATCTTTCTCTCGCAGATGGTTGAGTGGATGCATATCATACTTTGACCGAATCAATTCAGTCTCATGATAATTTCTATTCAATTTAGCCCCAACGGATGATTATTCAAGATTATTCTTATTTAAGCCCGATGGATGATTAGGCAATATATTAATTTCTTTAGGTTCTCAGATTCATCCCCGATGAATTCTAGGGGATAATCTTAACTCCTTGGAAATCTTGTTAATGCTCAAACGGATTGTCAACAATTATATTATTTATACGAATTTCCTATAAACTTCGCTGGATAGTCGACACGATATATATTGTGTGATTATTGAAATTTAGCCCCAACGAATGGTCATTCATTAATGATCATTGTATTTATTATTGCGATTCAGTTTAGATTGTTGAGAAATTTATTTAATGTTTATCTCTAACAAATCATCAGTGCAGGATCTCTTGTAACAGTTAATCGGTCCTCTAAATTATGCCACGCCAAACGGTCGAGCATCTTATTTAATCATCTCAGATCATTCATAACACTTGTTCGATGTTGTGAATTTTTCCTTGGCAGATGGTCGATCGTATGGATTATTTAGCATGATATATTGTTCAATATCACTAACATAGCCCTGACGAATTCTTAAGTATGTTAATTATAAGTCATTCGACGTTATGATTTTAGCCCCGCTAGACACTCGGGCATTGATATTTTTTAGACTTAATTATTCATTGTTCGACCCTACAATTCGTAACCTGATAGATGGGAAGGCATATTTAGGATTTATCCTGATGAATGGTCGTTAAAATATTTATCGTCATATATCTCCAGCTTAGTCCGATGGACGATCGACATAATATTTTCCATGCAAGTTTCATTTTATCCCCAAAGGATGGTTGGTCAGGATAATTCTTATTTATATTTAGTCCCTATGTATGGTCGTCCTGGTCGATTGCCAGTCGACATCATATTTACTATTGTAATTCAGCCCTAGTGGATGGTCTCGAAATATATTTTTCTCTAATAATGTAAGATCACTCTTAACATTTATTCGATCCTTTAAGTTTCGCCTTAATGCACTCTTGGGCATCATCTTATTTTCTTGGAAATCTTATTAATTCTCCAACAGATGGTCGACGCTTATATTAGTTCTTTCGATTTCTATTAGCTTTGATGGATAGTCGACGCAATGCATCTTATGTGATTATTGCAATTTAGCAATATAATTATTATTTAATTCAACCATGGCTAATGATCGTGTGGTCATTCATTAGTCAGCATTGTACTTATTATTGTGATTCAGTTCAGATGGTTGGATGTATATTGGTTATTTAACCTCATTTATTAAGGTACAACAGGTGGTTGTGCGAGATAATTCTTATTTGTATCCGAATCGATGGATATCGACGCGATGGATGTTCGGGCATACTTATTATCTGATCTTCTTATCTCGGTTACTCTAGATAATTGATATTATATTTATATTGCAACAAAGTACCGACGGGTGGTCGGACGTCATCATTATTTGGCCCTCTCATCTTAGCCCCGACGGATGGTCGGGCATGATGATCATTAGATCTTCTCATTTAAGTGACCGATGAATGGCTAACATGAATTGCAACAAATTCCTGATTAATGGTCGGATGTTATCATTATTCAATCTTCTCTTTATATTCTCGATCGGGGGATCCATGGCAATGATAACATATAAACAAACTAACCACAACGCTAGAGAGAAAATTAGACTTCAAGTTGAAAAACCATAAGATTGGTTTCCCCATGATGAGTGGGTTTAAAAGTCCTGAATGATAATAGGCATTTGAAAAATCCTTGGCGCGAGAGTGCTTATAGGACTGTGACCAGCCTCTCGAATTGGACCATGGAAAAATCATAATACAGGGAAATAACCTAGACTAGATGCATGCACAAGGAAGTCTCGGTACATAAGTGTGGTCGAACTCTCCAATTGGACCATAAAAAAATCCTAATACAGTGAGATACCCTATATAAGGTGCACGATAGATCAAGTCTCGGTGCATGACTGTTTAATGGCATGTGGTTAGCCTCTCTAATTAAACCATATAAAAAGTCCTAATACAAGGAGATGCCCTAGACTAGGTGCACGCTCAAGCAAGCCTCAAAGCATGAATGCTTAATGGAATATGATCGACCTCTTAAATTAGACCATATAATAGTACATAAGGACGAACTATAATAGACCGGATCTCACAAGGGTAGGTGGGAAACTCGACACGCTCGAGTCCAGTTCACATATTGATTGAACGTCTCTCAATTCAAGTAAAGCATTAGTATGAGACCTTAGAAAGGCAAATGGATCAACCAAAGAATACTTAAAAGTTGAATGAGAATTCAAAGTATGCCAGCACAGTTCACATTAACAACTACACATGTTGAAAGAGATTACTGACTAGCTCCCAGCTCATCTTGGAATCAACTTCACCGAACTGGGGGGCTATTGTGGGGTAGACAATACACCACCAATAATAGCGTGACGTGTGGCAAGTGAACCGATCAAGATGATGACTCGTTCCCAATCTAGCAAGATAAGGACGACTAGAGTCTTTACTGATGTAGAAGACTAGTTACACCAAGAAGCACTATTTTATTTTAACTCAAACTCTACAAGGATAGGACTTATTCAGTTGTAACCCCTAACTTTATATAAAATGGGCACCCCCCATTGTGAAAAGGGAAGCTCAGAGGCTAGAGAGACACTCTCATCTAAATTCTTTTAAGTTTAAAGTGAAACATTGTTGAAGCCCCATGCACGTAGTCCATCAATGGTCGAACAACACAAATCATTGTCTCTCTCTCTTATTTATTTTTGTACTCTCATCGTGATGGTTGGGCGCCCCCTTTGGGTGAATTTTTTGACACCAGAGATACAAATAATGGATTTAATGGAAAAATGAAGGTAATCGGATGGGAAATGGACTTTTGTTTTATGTGCAAATATAGATTATAAAAATACAACAACTTGTGTTGGAATCGAAGTAGTGGTTTGTCTCAGGTTCAAGTTCATCTATCTTAAAAATCTGATATTAATTATTAGTTGTTGTTGATCTACACAAATAATTGTGTTCTTATGGATTGTGGCAAATACATTGTTTTCCTTATGCTCATGTTGTAGCTAAAATACGTAATAATGGTCAACATGTAACGAAATTTGTAGAGTCATAGTTTCATACATCTTACTATCGAATGTCTTATGATCTCCCTATTTTTTTGATACCTATTGTATAAAAGACACGACGTGAGGGTGGAATCACAATACTTCCTCTAATAACAAAAAAAACATTTGGTTGTTTGAAGGAAATAGGTAACAAGAATAAAGGAGAGACAACTAAAAGAATAAAATATAATAGGTGTGAAAAATTAGGAAACGACAACAAAAAGAAACTTATAAAGTAGTGATTGATTAGTCAAAAATTGATTGAAAAGATTTGACATTGATCAATACAATTTTATTTCCATCATCTATATATGCTGCTATATTTCTTCATACAAAGGGTAGCTATATTTTTGTAATTGAAACTATTTATCCAGACTCCCAATTGTAACTCTTTTCCTCATAAAAAATTATCATTGAATTTATATATATTAATAACAAAATTATTTTTTCAATTGTAAAAAATAATAATAGTTATTATTGTATTTAATTATACATATGTATACAATAAATTGTAATTCAACTTTTACACAACCATAACTGAATTATTTTGTAACAAAATATTGCAAATGTAACTGGATATAATTTTGTAATGTTAGATACAAAATTAATTGTATCTAATTTTGTAACTCTAACTAAATATTACATATGTAACTATATCAGATTTACTAACTATATATAGTTTTACATTTGAAATTGAATGTTATAAATGTAACTCTATCTAATTTTGAAGAATTGTTATTGTATCCAATTGTATAAATATAACTGAATGTTTTTTTATTTATCTCTATGTACATATTGAGAACACATTATATGATTGACTTACTTGAGTCTATATCATATAGGAGTTCCAGCTAGTTTGGACATTGAGACAAAGTAGGTTAGATTTTCAAAGATTTGCTCTCTCTCAAAGTATCCAAGCATCAAAGAAGAAAACCAATCCAAGAACCTCATGATCCACCAAAAAGGGAAGTTATATTTACCTCATGACCACTTTAGGACACTTACAATGCATATTTTTGATGTTATGTGTGCATAAGGGTCATATTATTTTTTAGGTATCTTTCAAACATTTTTATATCACTTGAAACATTTTTTAAAAAATTAAAAATGATTTTCCAAAATTAATTAAATTGAGATTTTAAATGTTTGGGGTTTAAATGCAAATACTGTTTTTCCTACAAACTTTCACAGTGTAGAAAATAAAAGCGATAGAGAATTCGAGGGATCCAATTCATATTTTTTAAACACAAAAACACGCATTTCTTGTTTCACCTCAGCTATACACGTGTTGGCTTTATATCGGTTAGATTTGTGTTTCTCTTAAGACTCGGTTATAAGGAGTGATCGTGGCATTTGGATCAATTTAATCAATGTTCTGCATGCGTTCTAAGCCAATCCATGTGATCCCACTTTCAACCAATCATCATTTGTTTAATCACCGCTTGTGGTCGACCGTTAGATTAAAAGTTAATTGGTCAGCCTTAATCTCAGCCCTTGATTTGAGTCGATGTTCTCGATCCTTCTTCGACTAGTATAAAAGAAGACTCTTGGTCTTCATTAAGAAACTTTTGTTTATTTGTTTAAGTTAAGAGAAAAACTAGAAAAGAGAGAGAAGAGAAAGAAAAGAGAGAAGAGAGGAAACCATGTTCGTCCAAAGACCAAATCCCAAGTGTTTTCTCCAAAATACCATACATCCAAACCTTCTAATTCCATATACCAGGAAAAAAAAACTTGAGTGTTAGATCTAGGGTGTCTGTGAGTAAGAGTGTTGGGTATTTTCTATTTGAAGACCTTTTCAAACCAGTTGTCTCTCTTAGAACCTATTTCTAAGAAAAACTTGAGTTTCTTTGTAAGAATATTGAGGTTTTCTAAAGAGAATATCACACAATTTTTTCTAGGTTTTTATCTCTCTTGGATCTTTAAATTTGTTGTTATTTTCTAAAAGATCATTCTCTGTTTTTCAACTGTTTTAAAAAAATAGACTTCTGTTTTTTCAAAGTGATTTTAAAGATGTTTATGTCTCTCAGATTGTATTTCACATTTTGTGAAAAAAAAGTTGTACATAAATAAAAGTTGAGACATATAGGATCTTGGTTGCTTTTGATAGAAAGATTGTTTTTATAATCCAATTTGAAAAAGAACTCTAAGTTTCAGATATAGTTCTTGCATGTCATATAGAAGTTTTATAATTCGTAGGATTCTGTGTGTATAACTATTCTGAGAGGTGTGAGTTGAATTTCTGCATTTAGTTCACATCACAACCACTTACACTCTCACACGAACACTTAGTATAGTGGTTCTTTTTTAGAAAATGGGTGTTTTAGTATAGTTGTTCTTTTTTACAAAATGGGTGTTGTAAGAGCTACTACAATCAGTGGACAAGGACAAAGCAAGGAAGCTACTGCGGGAGATCAAAATCAAGTCAGAAGCCTTTGAGAGTGGACTAAGTCGTGTAGATATATTTTCTTGACTTAGATTTAGGATCTTGATTTGCATGCTTAGTGTTGTAACTTGTATCATGATTGTTTCTAGTGGATTTTTCATTTTGCTTCGTAGATGGGCCTTGGATGTTTCCCTTACTTTAGGGTTTTACCAAGTTAAAAATCCTATGTTCTTTTGCTTGAATTTTCTTAATTTCTTGTGTGAATGGTTTCTCACTTAAGACTTAGTGATAGGTTTTAATTTTAAAAACCTAAGGTAATCAAACTAATAAATCTAGAAAATATATTTAGAACCTATCCAACACATCTTGTGTTATATTTTAAAAAGAGTTTTGTTCAAGGAGTTTATTATCGGAGTTTGCTTAATATATAAAATTTATTATTATCTTAGTAAACAGTTTTTTCAAGTGGTATCAGAGCAGGTTTATCAATTTTTTTTTATCCTGAAACTCTAGAAACTGTTTTTGAAATCTTTAAGTTTTGAATATGGATGAAAGATTTGAGAAGTTAGGTAACTTTTCCCGACCACCTCTTTTTGATAGAAACAAATTTTCTTACTGGAAAGTAGGAATGGTTGCTTTCATTCAAAGAACTATTGGTGATGACATCTGGAATATGATTGAAAAAGGGTATAAACATCCAACTAAGTCTTTATCTGAAACTGATCCCACAAGGTTTAAGAAACTTTTTAGCGAATTTACTACAGGAGAGAAAAAGATGTCTCTAGATAATAGTAAGGAAAAGAATGCTATTTTTATGTCCATTAGCGAACACGAATTTAAAAGAATATCTATCTGCTCTACTTCTAAGGAGGCCTGGGACACGTTAGTCACCGCCCATACAGGTGATGAACGTGTTAAGGCTGGAAAAACCCAAACGTTAATCTAGTAGTATAATACATTAATCATGAATGACGATGAATCTTTTGATGATTTATGCATTAGGTTAACTGCTATTTTTACAAAATTACATGAAAATAGTATAACCTATAGTAGAAAAGAAATCATTCAAAAGATTCTCAGGTCATTACCTGCTAAGTTTGATAATAAGAGATATGCCATAGAAGAAATGGACGACACAAAACTGTCTCCTGAGTTGCTAAGTAGCAAACTAAGAACTGTTGAGATGGAGTTAGAGTTTAAGAAACAATGGACTGCCCAAAATAAGATACCCACGGGTTTTAATGTTGTGTTTTCATTATAATTGACTTCAATTAAAGTTAGTCCCTTAGACTATGACCTTGGCTTAAATGATGACTGTGATTTAGATCACCTTGACAATCAAATAACTATTATGAGCAAGCATTTAAAAAGATTATCAAATTTAGAAATGAATTAGCCTCTAAACAAGGCAAACAAAATTAGCAAGGTAATGAAAATCGCAGACCTCATGAAAAACACAATGACAAACAACCCTATGACAAAAATAAACCCGTGATGGAATTAAAAGATGTGAAATGTCATAGATGTGGTAGAATGGGACACTATGCTAATAGATGCAAAACAAATTTAAACAAGAACAACAGGGCAAACATATGTAAAACATGGGACGAATCTAGTGAATCTAGTGATTCTATATTTAAAAATTCGGCAGAGTCTCCTTTGTTTATTTATGAAAACTAATCTATTTAAACATAAAAATTAACTCAAAAACAACAATAGAAATAGACACAACATTATAAACAACTAAATGTGAAATAGTCACAACATATATCCTACCCAACACTTCATCACATACATATATAAAAATAAAATAAAGATGTGTCATTACCTAATCAGTATGGTCCATTGAGGTAATGGAAGCATGATTAGGGATAATACTCTAAAACAAACTCTGCATTTCACTTCTCATGTCAGTTTTCATCTCTAGGAGTTCTTGTTGGTGACAAAATTATAATTCTTTGAGCTCGTGTCGATGTCTAGACTCTCGATCTTCGGCATCTTGTCTAGCTCTACCCTCTCGATGTTCAGCATCTTTCTTAAGTTGATTAATATCCTCCAATAATGCAAGAGAGGAACTTGTTCGTGTAGATGTTGGCCTAATACCTACCCCCTTTAGTAAAGTATAGCCATGGCCTCCTTGTCCTACCACATCCTTATAAATCTCATTCCTCGCTTCCGGATCATTTTGCTTCTCTTCTGGTAGGTCATCTAGTCGTCTCTCGAGCATTGTCTACCAATTAAACATATATTAAAAACTAATGAATTTGATTTAAACATATATTAAAAATTAATGAATGGCTTTAGTTATCATATATACACATCGCTCTATCTGATGACCCATCTTCAACATTGAAAGACTTATTATTCGGAGCCCGAGTGGCTTGCCACATGCTGATTTGGTTAACGGGATCTCCTGCCTCTACCCTCTAACAAAAATAATGTATATATTAATAATTATTAAACTAAAAATTATAAGTGTTTATAATAGCAAAATTCTAATCTCCTTGGTAATTTTTGCATGTGGATTTCACCCATTCCTTGAGTAAGCACATTCACCTTCATGGTTCTTCAAGTTTTTCTTCGCTATATCCTATAAAAAAAGTTAGAGAAATTAATAAATTTGATGTTACTAATGAAGTAGATGTAAATAGACTTATCTTAAACTTAATAAGTTATCATACAATTATCTTCTTTAGACCCCAATACTTCACTAAAGTATGCCATTGAACTTTGTCGACTCGAGGGGGCGACATCGGTTTGAAACTTCTTTAGACCCCGCTCTTTATCGATTTGAAACTTTTGATAGTGATCTATCTTCAATCGGTACTTCCATTACCTCCAAGCAGCTCCCATCCTTGCAAATCAAATTGGTTTAAAACCTTCTGGTGCATTTGTGTTTTCCTTAAAATTTACAACAGAACAAATAAATATTGAATTAATAAATTGGTTAGAAATTTAACAAACTCATATATAACGAAACAAATAAATAAAATTGAATTAATTAACTACCTTCACTTCATTCCAAATACCCTCAAGAGTGTCCTTTTTCGCCTCGGTCCAATATAACATTATCAATGGAAACAAATTTCCACTCCTAGCATAGTAGCCTAATTGCGACATCAATTTGCATTCAAGCCTACAAACTGGCTGACAAAGCTCATTCCATTCTAGTATCCTCTTTTTATTATTATTCCATTTAATCCAATGCCTAGAAGCTTTTCTAATATTTTTTGCATTAGTCGGGGTACTCCCTGTAGCTAAACAAATATTCGATAAACTATTATTATATGAAATATAATATAAAACGAATGTGATAAAAAAATTGCATTGCTAACATATGGTATACCTGCGGGCTCCTCAACATCTAAAGTCGAGTCATTGTATGAAGGATCAACATTTTCTCGTAGATCACTAATTTTCACGATATATTGGGTTTGTTGGCATGTAGGGCTCTAAAATAAAGAAACATGAACCCTTGAGTTGCGATGTGATGTGTCTGACTGAGGTTCCACTAAGGTCATTTATTGGGGTTGAAACACCTCACTTGGGTGGGATATCAATATATGCGTCTCTAAATCGTCTTCCATTGGTGTTGTGAATGGTTGTTTCTCAAGTGATCTTTGCAATAAAAGGCTTCTTAGCAAGCACTCTCATATTGATTTTTTAGGCATTATCAACATCATTATGAGATAAGGATCTTTTAAAGACTATAGTATTTTCTTTTCAACAAATCATTTCGGGAATCAAGCAACCCTCGATCTGACACTAGGCTCTCTCATTTCTCACTAAAATCATAACATGCCCGCCTCAAATCAGGTTTTTGTTGTTGTTTAGTTTCAATTTTCTTTTTGTTGTTCCATTTATGTATCTATATGTTTGGAGATTATCCTCATTGACGAAATGAAGATTGGAGTCATAAGCAACTAATACATTACTTATGGTATATTTGTGTTAATTTTTATTTCGCGGTACTTTTCATACAATCTTATGTGGTTCAATTTATAGTTCATAAATTATTTGTTGGTTTTTCTTGATTCCAGTTTCTTTGATTATAATGTTTGATCAGATTATTATGTATGAACATTTATATAATAATCTTCCATCAGTGCCCAAATGAGTGTCAACTTTGTCCTTCACTTTAGAAATTCTAGATTACTTCTTTGATAGAAATATATAATGACAGTTACATTAAGATGTCTCTTAATATTCCAAAAAACTTATTTATTCCATATTCTATTGTAGATGTCTCTTAGTATTTTCCCACTTATTATTCTATATACTAATTGTGATTCATGTGTTTTAAGATCATGGGAACAAGAAGAGTAGAAAGAATATTGAGTGTGATGGTCTTAAAGGTTTCAGCGTAGCTGTTGATGCGAGTGCAAACAGTCGATGGAATGCTCCAATGAATCCAGTCAGAACACTTGAGCTGCAATAGATACAAACAATCGTTGAGTTGGTGGATTACTGTATGTTAAATCTCTCACATTAGAGCTGAATTTTTATAGTATTTTAGAATGACTCTGATGAAGACTCTGTATGCGGAAGCTATTCTAATATGCATAGAGCATACATCAAAATTCTTTTCAGTGTATTACACACTAGAATTATACATGTTCTGAGTATTGATTCTTTGTATCCTTTTTAATATCGTATTTGGTTGCTTTTAATTTTATTTTAAGAAACCTTTGATAAAATTAAGTAACACTTAAAATAAACTTCATGTTTCTTATCATCCTTTTTTATATCTTATTTCTTCTAACAACTTTGGTTGAAATAAGTCTTCATCTGCAAGTACGTGTGGAGTAGGGGAAATTTTTCATGACAATTTAATAGGCACTTAAGATAACCCAATAAAGACCAAGCTAAGCATATATTCTGGAGAGTGGGAAGACATAGAACGAAACATGACATTACTAACCAAAAGGATTTATTAGATGTCTATACCCTGCATTGTTGCTACTTATCGTTTGAAATACAATTCACGTAGAAAGAAATACGATCCATGTAAAAGCATTTGAAATATAGTTCATGTAGAAGAATTTGAACTGATCTACATGTGGTAGTGTTTTTGGTGGAGTTTTAATGGTGCTCACTTATCTAGAGGTGTATTCTCTTTCTCACACTCTTTCAGTATCAAGGTAGATCTCCATGCTCTGTCTTCTCTCTTCTCTGTGCTTAATCTCTTTCTTTTCCTATTTTAGTAGATTTATCTTTTTATCACTGATTTTAGGTTTGGGGAGTTTGAAAATTGGGAGAGGTGTATTAGTTTTTTTTTTTATTTAAATGACTTTTCTTCATTTTCATGAGCATGAATGGATATAGCAACCTTAAAGAGGTATAACAACCTTATTTAAGATGTATGCATCCTTAAAGAGGTATAGCATCCTTAAAGATACTACATAATTGAAAATTAGATTCTTTTTTGATATCGTGAGTAGGGTCAAACGAAATTGAAAATTCGATTGTTCATTGCAAAACTAATTACATGTCAAATTTGGAGTGCAATTGTATTTCACTACAGTTCAAAACTTTAAGATTGACCCAAAATTATTTTTCATATTTCACTAAAGTTGGTTGTTGATTATTGATGGCTAAAAACAGTGATGTGTTAATGCATTTTTTTATCGCTTATCCTCTTCATTTATGAATTTCTCTCACTTATGAAACTTGCTTTGTAATGTCAACATTTTCATTTTCACTTTCATTTATATTTCCACCTAATAACTTTTTTATTTGTCTCATAGAGTTTGGGTTCATTAGTTATTGGTTACGGGGGAATCATCCTATAGCTATTGAATGCACAAAGCTCAATGATTTTCTTTTTCTCACATTTTTAATTACAAACTGTGGGGGCAAAAAATATGCCTACATAATAGCATGACACGTGGTGAGCACCCCGATCAAGATGGCGAGCAACAGACGCTCCAATAAGATAGGGATGACTAGAGTCCTTGATAAACTAGAAGACCGAGGAGCAGTATCTGATTGGAATGAAACTCCACGAAGAAAGGACTCATCCATATTTTTAACCCTAATGTAACCCCTAACTCTATATAAAGGGGACACCCGCCATTGTGAAAGGGGGCTTAGAAGCTAGAGAAACACTCTCATGTAAAACTCTCTCATCATTCTAATGGAACACAACAGCAGCCCCGTGGACGTAGGCCATTCATGGTCGAACCACATAAATCTTTGTCTCTCTTATATTTATTTTTATGTTAGTATCGTGACGAATTGGCACCCCCATACGGGTGAGATTTTTTGCACCTACACAAACCTTTATGCAAATTGAGACTTGATTATCTTTAGTTTGTTGCGGCCTTAAAAAGCATGGTCCGAGGGAGACGAGAAGAGCGAGTGAGGTTTATGGATTGAAAGCAAGAGAATCGAAGAAGAAGGATCGGTGTGGTCTATTATATTTTATGGTTTTTATAGTTATGGTTCCAAGTGAATTCTTTATGTTTTATTTTGACAAATCATTACTTTTATTCTTTATATAATGAATTTCATTTATTCCTCCACTTTTAGTGTATATGATATGAATGCCAAATAAACTTTTGTGTAACCGATTATGTTTCTTATAAAAGGTCCAGGACGGAGTATTAATAATGTTGTAGAGTATTTTTTTAATTTCTTAAACGGGGGGATACTCCCTTTGTGTTAATAGGTCTAGGTATGCTAACTAATTTCTTAGACAGGGGGATAACTCATTCTTAAAATCTGAATTTTTTAACAAGTTAGTTTTACGCTATTTGATGTTTTTTTGGTGTGTCAAGTGTGAGTATACATTCTTAAAATTCTTCTCAACAAGTGTAAGTTTTTTTTGGTGTTTTTTCAGCTATAGTTTCGGTATGATTCTACGGGAGATTGTTAGCATCAAGAAGACGATTGTAATACAATTTTGTTCTCTATTTCTAATGACTTTCGAATCAGCTGCACTACTTGCTTTATGATATACACACTATTGTTGATATAATTTTTGGGAACTCAGTTCTAATATATACAACGGTGGTATTACATCGGTCCTGATATACACTATTTTTTGCAGGATCTTTACTATTATGTTTTACTTACTTCATTCAGAAAAGATGTGATTTCGATTTGTCTTGGAGTTTTTTTTTGGATATGAGCTAAGTTTAGTACTATGTTCTGCCTTATCATCTGGATGGATTGGATTGGAAACATTCTTCTCTATCTCAAATGGTCTAATACTTTGCACCTGCTCAACTATATATACTACTGTTTGGTGATTTTTCCTATCAACTCTTGGTATGATGAGCTGCCTTGGAACTTATCCTATATAATTCATAAAATGATAGATTGGTTCGATGATCAAATCCTCATTTAGTATGAGGATTTTCCCCTGTTCATTACTCACTAATGTTGGCCTCCCTCTTCCTGCTACAACCATACTTAGGATTATCTTCTTATTTATCTCACTTGTTCCTCATACCATCAAGTCTCAGTTATGGATTGGTAATATAGATAGTGTGAATACATCCAAGTTATTGACTTCACTCTTTAGTCGTGTTGCATTTTCCCTACCTCAAACAGATTGGAACTATGTTTGTGTCTTGGATTTATACATAGTAGACTGCTTCTTTTGGGATGTCTATATTGGCTTGGAGGTGTTAAACTCCTACTTGATGCTCCATTTGAAGCTATGTTTGAGAAAACCTCCATATGAGGTGTTTGAAAACAGATACTTGATTTAAAAATATTAAGGTGAGCAATCAGTATTTGATATGAGTGTTTAATTACCAGTCTATAACATGTTTATTTATTTTTTATTTTGTATGTGTTGAAATATAACAGGTATGGAATATAGTAGGTATGATACCCGAATCTAGCAGGTACAAAATTTTTGTTTCCAAATCAATTTTAAGCTCTATTTCTTGTTAAATTCAAGTCATTTTAGTCATAATGTTTCCTTGGCCATAATGTTTCTTCAGTTTTAACGACATCAAACTGAAATATCAGTACCCTTTGTTTTCTACAATGGATTGAGGACTCAATATCATATTTGTCCAATATAGCAGAATTTTTGGTATTTGAATTGTAAAATTATCCATGTTGTATCTTTCACATTATAGATGAATATTTTGGGGGTTACAATTTTAGAGTGGTATAATCGGTCTATAAACTAAATTATTTATATTATAAGTATCAAATATCAATCGAACGATGCGAGATTATTTATCAGATGTCGATTGACCGATGCGAGGCATTGGTCAACCGACTTTTTCAACCATTTTAACCATTGCGTAACTCAGTATTTATAAACAACATTATTTTAAGTCCCAAAAAAGCATAATTTATTTATGGGATATAGAGATAGGACTTGAATGACCTCAACCAACATTGTTTTTTGACTGGCCTGAACTTAATTCAATGGTTTGAACACTACTAAGCATAACCAAGAACAATGAAGCAGCCTACTTAGATCCAAAATTGATGGAACACTTGAACTTTCACAATCCAGGTGAAGACACCAATCCAATCAAAACCACTACTCCCAGTCTATTACCAAGCACAAGAAACAACCAAAAAGAAGAAGAACAATAATTCGATTGTGATAGTGATTGTGCTTGTTTCTTAGGCAATAATGTGGGACACATATATACTGAAAATATATGCATAAGATAACATCAAGTTTTAAAATTTAAATAAATGGACAACATGCATAATAATGTCTTCACATTGTTCCAATCTTTGACATCAAACAAATAAAAAACAAAAGGTCTTTAATTTAGGATTACATTCCCCTCAAGCATTGCCCCTCCCAATTTCATCATCATCAACATCATCATCATCTTCATCATCATCATCCTCTAGGACACTTAAATCAACTAAATATCCATTTGCTCCTTGCCTCACCCACCTTACAGTTTCATCTTCATCCAAATTTTGTATGTTAAATGGCTCATCTCCATTGACCGATAATTCTTCTTCGGTCGTCGTGTACCTATTAAATGAATATCTTGGTGATATGAACAACAACGTGTCAATCTTATTCTACAGGATCCTGCACGTAAAATACTTGTTCTACTTGAGATGCGAAGATGAAAGGTACATCACTCTCTCGATCATCCTTATATTTCAATTGCTTGAAGTTCACTAGTGTAAAGTTGAACTCGTCCACTTTTGTTCCCATGCGATTTTCAACCCAATCACACTTGAATAACACAAACTTCATGCCATTAACATATTGAACTTCAATGATGTCTGCCAGCTCCCCGTAGTATGTAATATCGCCTGCAGTAGGATTTTTATCTTTTCGACTTGAATAGCTCATTTGTTTAGCTTTTATAACAACGCCTCTATTTTGAGTTTTTTTTTTGAATATAAACTTTCTTCGTTCAAAATCGGAAATCGAAAATAATATAACATTTGAATCTAACTGTATCTTTGAGGGGACCTAAAGATAAGAATTTGATTTCATTGGATAGTTCAACGCCATAGGCTAACATTCTACTCACCTATAGTATTTTAAAATAAATATCAATAAACAAATATAATCGTTATTTATAATTCAAGTATTTGTTATGATGTTTTTACTTGCATGATCCTTAAACCATATGAGGAACTCTTCGTTGTGAAGACGATTAACATGATGCTTTTTTGAATCTTGAGGGTAAATTAATGAAAGCTCTGCGAGATGTTTTCTATAAAATACAAGCGTAGTCATATATTTGTTTCATACAAAACTATAAGAAAAGTTTTTACAAAATTTAACTGGGTATAATGAAACTTACAAAAGGAATGGTGTCACTGACTGTGTGTTGGTAAGAACATACCGATGAGCTTACGTATAAATTACCTAATCAACTTCAAATGGAACTTTTTCCCAAGTGAATGACTGTTCATATCCCCCCTTATCATCATTTCTATAAGGTCAATTAGACTTGGTTTCCACACCAATGTAATGCGAAAAAAAAGTCATGCATTCCTCCAAAATAATAGACTTGGCGATCGAGGCCTTTGGATGAGCTCGATTACGAACGTATAGTTTTAATGTGTGGAGATACCTTTTAATTGTATACATCCAGCGGTAAAGGATACAACCAGAAATTAGGAGTTCATTGGGAAAATGTATAGGCAAGTGTTCCATCACATAAAAAAAACTCGACGGGAATATCTTCTCAAGGCTACAAAGTGTAAGAGCCATCTGATCTTCAAACTTTTCCAAATCAGCTGGGGTAACTGCACTTGAACACAATATCATAAAGCAGTTGCTTAATTCAATTAAGCCTTTGACAATATGCTTTGGCAATACCCTTCGCGCTGCTATAGGAAGTAATTCTTGCAATAAAATGTGATTATCATGGTTTTTTAATCCTGAAATTCTCCTTTCTTTCATGTTCACGCACCGTGAAATGGTCGATGAGTAACCATAGGGAGTTTTAACATCCCGTAACATTTTTAAAAAAAGGGCCTTCTCCTTGTTACTCATCGTGAACTCTGTTGGGGGAATGTACTCTAAATTTGACCCCCGTGGTTGAGGATGTAACTCAGATATAATATTCAATTTTTTGAGGTATTTTTGAGACTTTAAATTGTCCTTTATCTTACCTTTAGTACCCAATAGTGTAAATAGGACATTATCACACACATTATTCTCAATATGCATGACATCGAGATTATGGAGAATAAGATTATCCTTCCAGTAAGGAAAATAAAAAAATACTTTTCTTCTTCCAACCCATTCTAGGTTTTAACACTTTCTTTGTTTTATTTTCTAGCGCCTCTCTTTCCCTTCTTCTAAAGACATCTTCCATCTTATATTGAGTTTCAATGTCAAGATCATTCAACTATTGCAACACTTGCAAGCCCGAAAGTTTTAATGGGGCCGGTTGTAATTCTACCCTCCCATTAAATGGTGTCTTCTGTCGACGAAACCTATGGCGGGGGTCTAAGAATCAACGATGACCCCAATAATAGAACTTCTTACCATGCTTTAATCGCATAGCCTGATGGTCTTCGTTATAATAAGGACAATAAAATCTACCTTTTGTGCTCCATCCTGATAACATGGCATATGCGGGGAAATCATTAATCGTCCACATAAAAGATGCATGCAATTGAAAGAACTCCTTACTAGATGCATTGTAAGTGCGTACACCATCATTCCATAGCTAAATCAACTCATCAATCAATGGTTGTAAAAATACATCAATCTTATCTCCGGGTCCATTTGGTCCATCTATAAGTATAGACAAAATCAAATTAGGTTGCTTCATGCACAACCATGGAGCTAAATTGTAAATAATGAGGATAACAGACCATGTACTTTGCTTAATGCTCATATTACCAAGTGGATTAAATCCATCAGAAGCTAACCCAAGTCTAAAATTGCGATTGTCTCTCGCAAAAGATGGGTTTTGCTCATCAAATGTTTTCCAAGCACGAGAGTCTGCTGGATGGCTCAAGACACCATCCTCAATCTGTTCCTTGACATGCCATTTCATTAGAGTAGCTGAATGGGATGACCACAATAATTTCTGCAATCTAAGTTGTAAAGGGAAATACCTTACTTTCTTTAAGGCTACCTTCGGGCCTTGGACACCCACACTTTAATCATCATCTTTATATCGAGAAGATCCGCATATGTCACAATTTTCATGATTCTCAGCTTGATTTCAAAATAGCATACAATTATTTGGGCACGCATCCCACGTCTCGTACTTGAATCCCAAGTCCTTCGTTAGCTTGTTGGCTTAGTACTAAGACTTCGGAATTCCAGCACTCGGAAATACCCTCCCCAAAAAACCCAATAACTTAGTGAAAGAATAATTTATCCATCCATTAAGTTTCTTAATGTGCAAGAGTTCAACAACAAATGACAATTCCGTAACCCCCTCTGGATAATTTTCATACAAATCGCATTGCGCCTCTTTCAAAAGCCTAGAATACTCTGGAATATTTTCATCCGATTCGAAGACTTCTTCGGTTCTACATTCCTCATCATTACTCATATTGTCATATGTGTGAGGAAACCCCCTCCCTCTTGAACCATTATGACCATGGAATCTCGAGCATTCAATTCAACGGGTAAATCATCAATTAGCATATGATCCCGTAAAGAATTCATATTACTTCCTACACCACCAAAAGTTTCTCCATGGAAAACCCAAACCTTATAAGGCTTGTCAAAACCATACATCTCAAGGTGATTTCTCACCATTTGTCGGGTGTGGTATACTCGATTTGCACATCTCTTACACGAGCAATAGATTTATGTGGTCCCAATATTATTGTTTTCGTATGAATAGTTAAGAAATCCTTCAATCCCGTCAATGTATTCTTTTGAACACCGACTACGTAAATTAATCCAACTCTTATCGATGATACCTCAAAATGAAAAAACAAATGATTCCCAACAATTTGATACATAAATTCAAAAAATTCAATAGCAAACTAATTTAAATAATAATAATATAACCCAACAATTCAACGCATCAATTTTAATATCTACATCATTAAAAAGTCACACAATCATAAAAAGTCAAGAAAGAAAAGAATATTACACAATTAAAAATTCACACAATCAACATTTTAGTACTAATGCACCAAATCTTAAGAAATGACAGCATCCAGTGCAATTAAAAAGTCACACAATCAACATTTTAGCATCTACATCATTAAACATTTATACGTAAAAAAAACTCGACCAGCATACCCATTTTCATCCCTGCTCGAATCACTACGTTCATATTCTCCTTTGTATGGCACGTACACTTCATCGTCAACCAATTTTTGATTACTCTTTGATTTACTTTTCTTACTTTTAGCGCGATCCCGCATTACCGAATATATTTTATGGACTCCCAATTCTATCAATTTTTTTCTATTTTCTTCAACCTCTGCCTCTCGTACTCCTTCAATGTTGTAAACATTTTCTGATAAAAGATATGTAATTAGATAATAAATGAGGAAGAGAGAGAATGAAAAATCAAGTTTTCTTTTTAGATTCTTTAAAGATCGTGATATTACTTTTTTGTGTGTACTAATTTTTTTGTAAACTAGAATTTTAACTAATGTTTGCTTTCGAGTACCACCTCATATGTTGGAGCTTGTGTCTAAATACTTAGGGTCCGTTTAATTGGCGTCGAATTATTTTCCATGAAAAATACTCATTTTTTACTTTTGAGGTGCTTGATTTCATATGCATTCTATTAGAACACTACTTATAAATATGAAAAGTGTTCCATGTTTTTATCAATTTCACGAAAAACAATTCTCACCCACTACCCAAAGAACTGATTTTCATGAAAAACTTCAAAAGTAAGACCAAATCCCTCTTATCTTTTCCACACATTTTCTTGCCTATAATAAAAATGAACTATTTCTCAACCATTTTCCAACTTTGTAATCAAACACAACCTTAGTAATTTTTATGTTAAAGATTTAGCATTTGATATGGTATTAGATGTAACAAAAAAAAAAATAGGGCTCTGAGCTTATTAGTCCTCTTTTTTAAAAGAAATTAGCTAGCGATCTCATGAGATTTTTATTTTGTTGTTAGTCCTATGTAAAGATACGTGGATTTCACTCCATTAAATTAGGGCATAAAAAATCAACAGCACAACCCACTAACATATGCAGTTGTTAATAGTTATGGGATTTTTTACCCAAGAAAAAAAATACAGGATGGGCTCCAAAAAGATGTTGTCGAAATAAGACCAATGCCAAAATACCTAAAAAATATATGGTATTGGATAACATTGGTGATTTTTTCAATGGTGATGCATTTTGAATCAATTTGGGTCCATCACATATATCACAAAATAAAATTATAATCAAATAGTAAATCAAATTAATAGCATGAACTACTTGCAAATGCCATGAATTAATTAACACAAACAAGCATATCAATAATTCTAACTAAAATTCACACAAACAGGAACACAAATATTTTTATAAACTAGTCTTAAAAATATACTACAACAACCAATTGATAATCCGAATTTTCAATTGGCTCACCCTCAACCTCCTATCACCACTATAAATTAACAAAAATAATCAGGAATTGCACCCAACATGGATCTATATGTAACTCGAGTAGTAAAAGAACACATATAAAGCCATATACCAATGAAACAAACACATATACTGATGAAAAAAAACATATGTAACTCGAGTAGTAAACAAACTAGCGGCTTACCTAGGGCGATGGTGATAGTTGGTGATTAGGATGACGAGGCTAGGGCAAGTGATGAGGCTAAGATTGAGGTGTGCAGCCGAGCGATGAGGCTTACCTAGGGCCGGTGTGTGCGTCAGGTGAAGAAGAGAAGAACCAGGGTGTGGGTTTTTCTTTTTAGTGTCCTTTTTACTTGGGATTAAAAGAAGTGGGAACCTAAAATGTAAGAAGGGGGAACCCAAATATTTTGTGGCTATCTCATAAAGTATATTTTCTTAGATGGTTACTAATTTGTTGCCTTTTTAGCTACTACTTTATGATACGGGGGATAAAATTTGTCTTAAAAAGAATATTTTTTAAGACGGTTAATTTTAGCTGTCTCAAAAAGTTAGTTTTTGAGACCAAAATTTTAACCGTTTCAAAGGTTTCGTCTTAAAAAATACTTTTTTGTAGTGAATTTAATGATGGTCTTTTTATTAAGCAATCAAAATATGCCTCTGATCTCATTAAGAAGTTTGGGTTAGAACACTCTAAACCTGCACGTACTCCTATGAGCACAACTACCAAATTATCTAAAGAAGAAAATGGAAAAAATGTTGACCCAACTCTTTATAGAAGTATGATAGGTAGCCTCTTATACCTTATTGCGTCCCGACCTGATATTACTTACGGCACCTGTGTATGTGCAAGATACCAATGTGCACCCAAAGAATCACATATGTTAAGTGTCAAACGTATCATTAAGTGTGTTAGGGGTATACAAAATTATGGTGTTTTGTACACTAAATACACCAGTAGTGCTATTGTAGGATACACAGATGTCGATTGGGCAGGGTGTTCGGATGATAGTAAAAGTACTTTTGGTGCCTCCTATTATGTAGGAAATAATTTAGTAGGATGGAGTAGTAAGAAATAAAATTGTATCTCTCTCTCATCGGCTGAATCCGAATACATTGCAGTTGCTAGTTGTTGTTCACTACTATTATGAATCAAGCAAATGCTTAGTAACTACGATATCGTTGAAGAAAAATTGACAATGTATTGCGATAACCAGAGTGCCATAAACATATCTAAAAATCCAATCCCGCACTCTCGAACTAAGCACATAAAAATTAGGCATCATTTCATTTTTTATCTTATAGAATCTAAAGAATTAGACATTGATTATCTTAATACAGAAAAACAGTTAGCTGATATGTTCACTAAACCTCTTGATAATATTAGATTTGAGTATCTTCGTAATGCCATAGGTATGATAGTTCTTACTTAATGTAGGAGACCCTTGCATTTTCCTTTGATTATGTCATTGCTTGTGTTGTTTTCATAGTAATTATTCTCCTCCTTTATATCTTTTTACCCCCATTGTATATTTGAGCAAAATTTGGGGAGAAGAACTTGAGTACCTAGCTTATATTTCATGTACCTGGTTTAGGCTTTATATCTTATTTTGTACTAACCAAACTAATATGCCATTGAGTGTTTATTTGTTTCAGGCATTTTTCAGACTCGTTTGTATAACTTGTCCTATTTATTAGGGTATTGGTCTGTATTGTAGTTGAGTGATGTATTTTCTTTCTCTTATTTTTGGTTCTGGGATGGGTAAGGGTAGTTAGATACTTTGTATAGGAAATCTAGGATTTTTTCTTTTTACCCACGAGTATAGGTTACTCAAGGGAATTTCCATCATCTATATATGATTCTATATTTTTTCCTACAAAGGGTAGCTATATTTATGTAATTGAAACTATTTATCCAGACTCCCAATTGTAACTCTTTTCCTCATACAAAAGTATCACTGAATTTATATATATTAATAACTAAATTATTTTTTCAACTGTAAAAAATAATAATAGTTATTATTGTATTTAATTATACATATGGATACAATAAATTGTAATTGAATTTTTACACAACTGTAACCGAATTACTTTGTAACCGAATATTGCAAATGTAACTGGATATAATTTTGTAATCTTAGATACAAAATTAATTGTATCTAATTTTGTAACTCTAACTAAATAGTACATATGTAACTGTATCAGATTTACTAACTATATATAGTTTTGCATTTGAAACTGAATGTTATAAATGTAACTCTATCTAATTTTGAAGAATTGTTATTGTATCTAATTGTACAATATAACTGAATGTTTTTTATTTATCTCTATGTAGATTTTGATACACACTATATGATTGACTCACACGACTCTATATCATATAGGAGTCCAACTAGTTTGGACATTGAGACAAAGTAGGTTGGATTTTCAAAGAGTTACTCTCTCTCAAAGTATCCAAGCATCAAAGAAGAAAACAAGTCAAAGAACCTCATGGCCCACCAAAAAGGGAAGTTATATCTACTTCATTACCACTTTAGGACACTTACACTGCATATTTTTGTTGTTATGTGTGCACAAGGGTCATATTATTTTGTAGGTATTTTTCAAACATTTTTATATCACTTAAAACATTTTTTTTAAAATTAAAAATGATTTTCCAAAATTAATTAAATTGAGATTTTAAATGTTTGGGGTTTAAATGCAAATACTTTTTTCCAACAAACTTCCTCAGGGTAAAAAGCAAAAGCGCTAGAGAATTCTGGGGGTCCAAGTCATATTTTTTTAAACAAAAAAATACGCGTTTCTTATTTCATCTCAGCCATACACGTGTTGGCTTTATATCGATTAGATTTGTGTTTCTCTTAAGACTCGGTTATAAGGAGGGATCGTGGCCTTTGGATAAATTTAATCAACGTTTTTCATGCGTTCTAAGCCAATCCATGTGATCCCACTTTCAACCAATCATCATTTTTTTAATCACAGCTTGTGTTTGACCGTTAGATTAAAAGTCAATTTGTCAGCCTTAATCCTAGCCCTTGATTTGAGTCGGTGTTCTCGATCCTTCTTCGACCAGTATAAAAGAAGACACTTGGTCTTCATTTGGAAACTTTTTTTTATTCGTTTAAGTTGAGAGAAAAACCAGAGAAGAGAGAAGGGAGGAAACCCTGTTCGTCCAAAGACCAAATCCCAAGTGTTTTCACTAAAATACCATACATCCAAACCTTTTAGTTCCATATACCAGAAAACCCAAACTTGAGTGTTCGATCTAGGGTGTCTGTGAGTAAGGGTGTTGGGGTATTTGCTGTTTGAAGACCTCTTCAAACCAGTTGTCTCTCTTAGAACCTATCTCTAAGAAAAATTTGAGTTTCTTTGTAAAAATATTGAGGTTTTCTAAAGAGAATATCAACCAAAATTTTTTAGGTTTTTATCTCTCTTGGATGTTTAAATTTGTTGTTATTTTCTAAAAAATCCTTCTCTATTTTCAAATGTTTTTAAAAAATAGACTTCTATTTTTTCAAAGTGATTTTAAAAACGTTTATGTCTCTCAGATTGTATTTCACATTTTGTGAAATAAAGTTGTATATAAATAAAAGTTGAGACATATAGGATCTTGGCTGCTTTTGATAGCAAGATTGTTGTTCTGATCCGATTTGAAAAAGAAATCTAAGTTTCAGATATAGTTCTTACATGCCATATAGAAGTTTTATGATTCGTAGGATTCTGTTTGTATAACTATTTTGAGAGGTGTGAGTTACATTTCTGCATTTAGTTCACATCACGACCACCTACACTCTCACACGAACACTTAGTATAGTGGTTCTTTTCGAGAAACTGGGTGTTGTAAGAGCTGCTACAATCAATGGACAAGGACAAAGCAAGGAAGCTGCCGTGGGAGATCAAAATCAAGTCAGAAGCCATAAACAGTGGAGTAACTCGTGTAGGTATATTTTCGTGACTTAGATTTTGGATCTTGATTTGAATGCTTAGTGTTGTACCTTGTATCGTGATTATTTCTAGTGGATTTTTTGTTTTGCTCCGTAGAGGTGGCCGTAAATGTTTCCCTTACTTAAGGGTTTTACCACATTAAAAATCTTGTGTTCTTTTGCTTGAATGTTCTTAATATCTTGTGTGAATGGTTTCTCACTTGAGACTTAATGATAGGTTTTAATTTCAAAAACCTAAGGTAATCAAACTAACAAATCTAGAAAATATATTTAGAACATGTTCAACACATCTTGTGTCATATTTCACAAAGAGTTTTGTTCAAGGAGTTTAATTCGGAGTTTGCCTAATCTATAATGTTTTGTTATTATCTTAGTAAACAGTTTTTTCAAGTATAGCATAGAGATTATTTTGTAGTAATTAAATCTAAATGAAGTTTTACACAATTGTTCATGAAACATTTATTACACAATTGTAACTGAATTTTTGAACAATTGTAACCGATTTTTCAATTTTTATAAATTATTTTTTAAAATAATATTAAACAACATAACTCGATATTTTATTTCTATAATCTTTCGCATAAGTTGAATTTTTTTTTTTTAAATTTCTATATAGACATGGAAATGTGACTACTTTATTTTACGAAAGTGTAACTGAATTATGTTTTACTCAATGGTTATTGGATTTTATAAAATTGTAAGTGAATTATATTTTAAAATTATTTCTATAACTCAACTGTATCTTCTTTTATTTAAAGAATTGTAAGTGACTTTTTACACAAAGAGTAACAGACTAATTTTTTAGATAATGTTAACTGAGTTTTACACAATTGTAATTTAATTTTCTCATAATTGAAACTGATTTAATTAATAGAACTATATATGTAATTACAATTGTAGTTGTATTCATTTGTAAAATAAAGTGGATTTTCTTAAGCAATTTTTATGTAGACAAACAATTCTAACTCATTTATTTGTAAAAGTGTAACAGCCTTAATTTTTACACAATGGTAACTGAATTTAACAAAAGTATAACTAAATTGATTTTTAAAATTATTTGTGCAAAAACTCAATTATATCTTGTTTTATTTACAAAATTATAATTGATTTTTTACATAAATAGTAACTGGCATATTTTTTACATAATAGTAACTCATTTTTACAGAATTATAACCAAATTGTGTCATAATTGTAACTCGATTTATTAATGTAACTATATATTTAATTACAAGTGTAATTATATTCTTTTGTATAAACAATATTTGTTTTCTTTGAGCAATTTCAATGTAAATACACAATATAATTGATTTTTTTGCACAAATGTAATGTAACGCCTAATACCTTAAATTACACGTGTGCACGTAATTTAATTAATTTGAGAAATACAAAAAATTGTATAAATATTAATTAGTGATTATAAGGATTAATATTTATGCGCATTTGTATTTACTTGAGTGATAAGTAAATGATAACATGTTAATTTACATTACGTCGTAAGTGAGTAAAATCGATAGGTTTGATGATATCTCATTCAAGATGCGCGTGTAGTGTTGTGTCGGGAATGGGATTGAAAAATTGATGTTTGGTAACTCGGATGGTGATTTTGAAAGCATTAATGGTCCGGGATGGATCGAGATAGTCAGAATTAGGTACCCAGGGGTTGTAATTGGATTTCGAGGAATTTTTAGGCTAAACGGGGCCCGCATAAGGGCGTTCGAATCATTTTACACATGGGACTTAATCTAATTTCGGGACTAATGAGGTTTAAGGTTATATTTAGGGAAGGTGGATGGAGTGGGAAGCAATTCTAGCATCCAAAAGACTTAGGGTTGAGAGAGAAAAGGAATAGAGAAGGAAAAAAATAAGAGAAATTGAGGAAGGAACGATCCGGGAGGAGAATTGAGCATTCCGTGCACAAGATAATTACGTAAAGGAGATCACAGCGGGAAGAATTTAGAATCTCTATGGTTTTAAAGGTAATTTTTATCTTGCTTTAATTATTGATTATAACACCCCGCCTAATTAAATACCAGGTGATCAGTCCTTTATTAAATTAAATCAAAGTGTCCGGTTGATTCATTTTTAGCATCACTGTCGAAAAACAATTTATATTATTAATCACCTAATAAATAATTACTCTCTGTGTCAAAACATTTTCCCATTTATTTATACCCAATTAATCCATTTATAAATTTTCCATTCTTTAGAATATAAGCTACTCACATTCCACAAGAATAAAATAAATACTGGACACGAATCAAATATCGAAATAAATGAGATTGGATAAAACATTCCAGTTCACTGTCTAAAACCAAAAGAACAATAATACTCAATTCAATAGGAAAAGAAATGCTAATGAGAAAGTACAATTTTTGAAATCACTAAGATGGAAATGGGCGACACATGCCCTAACTGAAATGCCTGAACTAGGAAATGAATGAAAAGATAGAAGCATATAATATCAATAACCTACAGCTTCCACAATAGCTGCAGCTTCTCGAATGATCCACGCGTCTAAGTCTGGTGATGACCCTGTGGCTGGACGCCTGGTATAATATATATATATAGCAAAAGAGAAGAGAAATAACAAGAAACGGGTCAGAGCCCTTTTATGTAAAAATATTTGTTTTAGCAAGTATTTAAAACTGCATTAATCCAATTCTTATGTGCATATTAGTTCTGAACTCTCACATGAGATCCTCACCCCTCCACTAATGTGCACTTCTAGCGTATGTCTACCATAACCTAGTTATCCATATTATTCCCAACTAGGTCATAGACATATACTACTAATTATAGCTCGTAAGAGAATTCATTATCACCCATATAATACGCTATTTAATACCTCACTCCCATTATCTGCATTTGATATTCACTATTATAGTAGTAAATACTTTATCCCCTTAAGTTACTTTGTTTACCAACATTTACATATTTGCTAATTTCACACATTAGGATTATTCACAAAAGTAACTATATATATATATATATATATATATATATAATCAAATCATCCTTATACATATATATATACAAATCCTGCACCCCTTTGTTAGAACCACTTGGCGCAATGCATACTCTGTTATCGCGTCTCGGTGCATCGCTCGCTGCATAAAGAACAACTGGTTCAGCGTCTCTGACGAATCATAAATCTCATAACTTAAATATTGGAGGCGAGCATACTCACCATCTAAATGGGTCACGCACAAACCTACACTCCCATTCAACCGTCGAAACTATCCTACGTAAAAGATAGTCAAGTCAAATATCCCCCTATTTGGGTCACCGAGGGTAAGACTGTCCATTGTGCGATACCTCCTCCCGATAGCAAGCAGCGTAGGTATGCTTATACACACAATTAGAAAAATCATAAAATAATAGGCATTCCCTAATCCTTATAAAATTCAGGTATTCACCCAACCCATATTTATATTTCTACACGCAGTAAACTTCTCTTTACTACTTATGCAATTAACTTAATTATTTACACTTTCAAAATTTCCAAGGTTAATTCACTTATTCAATCCTTAATATTTTATCCTAGGAATGCTTCCCAAATAATTTTTCACTAAGCTAATATCAATAAATGGTTGTTTTCCTCACTCATCTAACCGTGTAACATGATTTGGGCAAAATGGGAATTTCTAGGCTTTTTTGGGACCTATCGTTCGAACGATTCAGAAAGTCGTTTGAATGACTCTGCTTCTCGTTCGAACCAGACTCCATCTCATTCGAACGAGATGGGGTTTTTCCCTGGTTTGGCCAGACCTGTTACGTTTTACTGTTCCTACTTTGGCTTCCTCAAAATTTCAGTCCCAAAATCTCTAAATTTCTCAACCCCAACACCAAAACAGTAATCCTAATTAATGTTCTAACATGTATAAATGATTTCCCTTAACTTTGAAACATTAATTCATCATAAATCAGTTATAAAATCCAAAATACCCAATTTAACAATTCAAACCCCTAGTTCATCAAATTTCCATACAAGAACATCAATCTCAATTTCGTCCATCATCAATAATCATCAATTTGGGATTTCTAAATTATCTATATGAGGGATTCATCTTACTTTAATCTCCAGATTTTAATTAATGTCACTAATCCTCCAATTTCATCAAAACTTATGAATCAAAGAGTGTATATAATACACATATATTAATATGAACATGCTTATTGCTATAAATTGCAAGAATTAAACACTTGCCTTAATTTTGACGGTCTGATCCACTGTAGATATGGGTATGGGTGCATTCCTCGTCTTGCGATCTACACTTTGGTATAGTTTTTGGTGTGTGTTCTTGAGTTAGGCACCAATAACACCAATAGTCTCATCTACCTTCCTCTGTGCCTCTCTTTTTTCTCTCTCGTAGGTTTATAACTGATAATGATTATACCATCAATATCAATGGTAATTATTATACTGTCAACCCCGAGGTGATTGTGAAACCTCCCATTACTTCCCCATACCCTCAATGGTTGGTCTCTCACACTAAAGAGACCTCCCATGACTATGTCTTATATGTTCTTAAGCAAGTAAAGATTAATTTACGTTGTCTCGAGACCATAAAGTAAATTCCCACATATGATAAGTTTCTTAAGGACTTAATCACGATGAAACATAGACTAAATGTAAAGAAAAATGTGTTCTTAGCACAGAATATTAGTTCAATACTGTTGAGTGACCTTCCACAAAAATATAAAGATCCGGTGCACCGACCATTTCGTGCATCATGGGGAAGAACCGAATTAAGAGAGCATTAATAGATCTAGAGGTGAATGTGAACATTCTCCCTTACTCCATCTATAAATAATTAGACTCAGAGGACCTTAAGACCACCAAGATGACCCTCCAATTAGCAGATCATTTCATGAAGATACCTAGGGGGTCATTGAGGATGTGATCATCTAAGTTGACACTTTCTACTTCCCGGTAGATTTTGTCATTTGGGACGAGTATCCCTCCTCTATCTTGAGTAATAATATCCCCGTGCTTCTTGGCCACCCATTCATAGCTACGATTAATGCATTGATTAATACACACAATGGGTAAATGAAACTCACGTTTGGGAACATGACTCTCAAAACAAACATATTCAACATCACTAAGAGCGAGGGCGATGAGGGGGAATTTCGAGAGAGGGATTTTATGGAAGATATTGTACATGAACCCATTGAGACTAACCAGATGAGAGAGACATTGGGAGTATGTCTCGTTACAACAAGTGAGAGAGAGAATTCTGAAGTTGATCTAGAGGTCGAGGAGGCATGTTTAGTGACTAATGTTGAGAGCGAGAGAGATCACGTAGTTAAGAGCGCGAGAGAGGATTCGAAGATTGATCAAGAGAGAGTTTTAGTAGGTGTGAGCCTAGAATATTTTGAAAAATAATTCAGGCCCATAGATGCGGGCCTTAATATTGAAGTCCAATCACTATTGGACTCTTTTTGTCACTTAGAGGAGGAGGACTAGAAAGATAGAATAGATCAATTCCTTGTTTGTGACCATACACCCATACCTCTTGAGTCCTCGGATGTGATCGAGGAGAGGACTAGAGTCTCGTCCGATTTAGAGCCTGACCCATGCAGTCTAAAAGCTAAGGGAAACCTAGGCTTAACATACCCACCCAATCTTAACCAAGATGAACTATCAAGGTCGGGACAAAGTTGCAGTGAGTTGATTGGACACCCCGATGATTTTTTCCACATCATCCATCATGAGCCTCGAGGTGTTCCCCATACTTATGGGGATGATCCCCAATTGTTTCTATTAATGGTTTACAATGTGAGGAAGATGGAGATGAGGAGATAATCGAATGCCGATTACGGGGTCGGGGGAGTTTTAAGGAGAAAAAGAGAGGTCATCGCACCCCCAACGCATATGGGGTGATTCTTGTTGTATTATAGCGAGTCATAATAGGTTAGGATAGTTATAGGTCCATGATTTGCCATTGTATAAAGGTTAGTATCACCGATGCACAACACAAGCGAGCATACGTCGAGTCGCAGTGAGATTTTGAGGTGTCACGAGGTAGACGACATAGATAGGAGAGCATTGGTCAAGTTTAGGGAATTGAATAGAAGGATTTCCAACATTCTTTGATGAGAAACAATTTTTTTAGAATCGATGTACTATATATGTGAACCGATTCGCCCTGTTAATCTTACAAGGCGAAACCGGTTCGGATTCTGGTTTCCAAATTCTTTTCCCCTTCTCTTTGTCCCACCATTTCTCATTTCTCACTATTATTCCCCATTCATTCGTGACCCCAACACACCCGGACCCTCACATTAAGTCTTGTGTTGTGATATGTTTGGTGTACCCTTCATTATATATCTCTTTTATGTTTTATTTTTTTTATCTCACTAAAGAACTATGTAATTTATCCTTTATCGTTGTATAATAAATTGTAGTGAAATAAAAATTTGTATTTCGATAGTTGTTGCTTTTTATTCCACACTCTTCTTTTTTTTTAGTCGTTTTCATTGAGGACAATGCAAAAGTCTGATTTAGGGGGTGTACACGTGTTCTTTTAAAAATCTCACAATTTTCAAAATGCCAAAAGTCCAAAGAAATTGAAAAAATTCGAAAAAGCCAAAAATAGTTTTCTTAAAAATGAATAAAAATTGGAATTTAAACGTTTCAAAAATGTCACTAAAAATTTGTTTGAAGTCTCAGATTGTAAAAACCTTAATGCGTTAAGCTGAAATTGACCAAAAACGGAAATTGAGCGAAAATTGACAACTTTACGAATAAGTGTGGAGATTAATTAACCTCGTGAGATTTCGAGCCTATCATTTTTGTGAGTAATTAAATCAATCCAAGTTAAAATTAACTCAAAGTTCAATTTATCTTTAAATAAGTCATTGAGGATATTTATTTCTTTGCTTTGATCCGTTACGGGAAGCGAATGAAATTTTGTCTTGAAAAACGTGCTAAAATATCTCTAAATTAAATTAATCTCGAGACGCATATAGTAAAGTAATTAGTAATTCAAATAAATGACGTTAGGCCATCGTTTGTTACCCAAAAATATGAGCCATAGAGATTAGTGAAAAATATCCTTTTGCAAACCAATTTGAGCCCAAATAAATTTCCCAATTCGTTTGATTAACCCGAAAAAACCAATTAGCTCGGAGTTGCGAAAATCAAAAAAATTAGTCCAATAAGTCCAAATGGTGCAATAAAAAGGGGCAAGACAAAAAAATATGAAAATGCTCAACCAAAAATAGAAAGAAAAAAAGGAAAAAAAATAGAAAAAATCATGAGAAAAAATTGTAAAAGAAAAAAATAAGCAAATGCCCTAAAAAATGCCAACGAACATCGTAAGCAAAAATTTCCAACTCCGAATTTCCCAACCATTCCCATTTTAACCAATGCACCTATTAA
Source organism: Sambucus nigra (assembly GCA_949130495.1). Taxonomy (NCBI): domain Eukaryota; kingdom Viridiplantae; phylum Streptophyta; class Magnoliopsida; order Dipsacales; family Adoxaceae; genus Sambucus; species Sambucus nigra. Next base: position 40,274,156 of record OX422220.1, read on the forward strand.
CCCGATAAGTTCCTAACTGAGTCCAAATAACGATATTAAATACCGCGTGGAGAGCTAAGACATAAAAGATAAAAAGATAGATTATTTGGCGTGGATAAGAGGTGACGTTTCCCGTTTCCCAATAACCGTAATATGATTATGAGATCTATTCACCTCAAACATTTCGTCTTTCAATTTTATATGCATGAATTCACGTTCCATTATATTTATTCTTTAAATCCTGCATACCAAGAAAACTAGCCACATTTCGAGTGATTTCCTTGTGAGAGTATCTCATGAGAATTCAATCAAAACGAATTTTTGAAAAATAACGTAATAATCAATCGGTGGAAACTAGCGGTGTAATTCTCGGCTTTGCACACACACACACATACACTATAAATTGAGACTATTGAATATGAATTTATGGTGACTATTTTTAAGGAGTTTAAATTGTACAAGTTTTAATTATTTTGATCTTTCTTTGAGTAGAAAAATGAATTTTGTGGGTATATTCTCTACAAATCCCCACGAGACACCACTCGTCATACTAAGGTAACCTAGGGGTTTAACGACTTGTTATATACGTTAAATGCAATTGCTCGTTCGTTAAAAAGACATTATATCACAATAAAATGTTTTTCAAGTGTTTAACCATGCTATGATTCTTGTACTTTGCTCAGGACGATCAAAGTTCAAAGTTAGGGGGTTTGATTACGCATAAATTATCCGTATTTATCCCTGTAGTTTAGATGCTTTATCACTTCGGGCGATGTAATTTAGGTGGATTTATCTCGTATTATTGCTACTAACCCCCTTCCTGCAAATACATTGTGATACATGAATTTCTCTTGTATTTTTTAAGTATTTCATAGACTTGAAAGAAAAGAGAAATCGAAAGGAGAAAGAAAGGAAAGAAAGGAAAGGAAAGGGGAAATTTCATAATTTTATAGTTGAAATACGGATGAGGAGTCAACTGAACAGTTGAAGAGCTTCAAGTCCTAGGAACACTGGAAAAAAATGGAACCTAAATCCGAGTTACGATGAAGAAGTTATGCTCGTTTGAAAATGAATAATAAAAAAGGCAAAACTAAGGAATGCAGAGAGTTGAACTGGTTCGGTTTTGAAGTAGAGCCGGTTCTCCCCATGCCTTGGCCACAATGGAATGTAGAACCGGTTTGATTGTGAAGTAGAACCAGTTTGGATTATCTGGTGCATAAAATTACAAGTTTATCCACATTATTTTGAGAGTTTGTTTTGGTTAAAACACTTGTAAAAACGTGGAGCTTTATTTATTCATTATTCTAGGAGTTAGGTAGACAAGTTTTAAACTAATTTGGAGAGCAAGAAGGAGGCAATAAACCTTGGTGCAAGATTTATAAAAAATATCATCAAATTATTCATTATTTCATGTGGTGTTCTTCAATTTAAGTATTTACTTCCTTTGCTTTCAAGTTTTGTCTTATTTTTAGATCATTCTTCCTTACTGCCTTGCTAGAATTCGTTCATTTATGTCTAGATACCATAATTATGTAATAATAAATTCATGCAACGTAGAACCCATGCTAAATTGTAATTGCTCCGGCTAAGTTCTTAGAGGGTTGGGGTACACACCCAACCTAGGTATAAGGAATGGATTTAAAAGTTAATAAAATCTCATTAATAATTCAAAGGTCTGAAATCTTATTGAAATAAATATCGTAGGACTTTTAATTCCGTTTGCCCTAGGTAACCAAAATATGTAAGAATATAATACGAGTTTAATTTATCATTCCCGTTAAATATTATTTTTAAATTGATATTTTTAGGAGTAAAATCCGCATACATCGAATGCTTAGAAAGTATTTAATGTTTCTTAGAATTGGGAATTAGGTTTTTAAGGTTTTTTCTTCTAAGTAATTACCGTAATTACCGACGGTTCGAGAGAGTATACTCCAACTCCATTTTCTCGCATAGATTGAAAATCAAATAGATATTCTTGCATGCGTCGTTAGTTCACAATTTTTAATTAATTTGCATTAGTTGATAGGAATTTCCCCAAAACAATCATCTTTTCCTTTCTTTCTCTGTGTCAAACGTACGGTTATTCGTCGTTCCTATTCGTCGTCATGTTCGTCTTCCTATTCCCTGTGTTCGATACCCGAATTTCTCGAATTATTACCTACGCGTCCGGTTTATACTTAAATCAATATTAGCACACACTAGAGACACATTTTGAGTTGCGTCAACTTGCAAGAATTGATTAGACACTTACATAATTGTTATCTAGATAGGATGTTTTACTTTGGGTTCTATTTCGGGCAGGTCGCCCAGTTAGACAGTTCTTGTATTATGCAGACTTTACTTTAATTCCGTATCAGTGGATATTTTATTTGGTCTTACCGAGAGTTATTCGGTAAATTAATTTATTTCATATCATCGGTAGTTAGTCTATTGTTATGGTAAATGTCTAGTTAAATTGGTTAAACTTATTCATACATTGGATTTGTTCATTTATATGGTTGAATATTTTTAATAAGGCAAGTTATGAAGTTTTTAAAACTTGACATCGGGCCTAATAGGTTATTAGTAATTAAATTGGTTTTCGACAGTGATGTTATGAATGAACCAGACTGAGATTCTTATTTTATTTTAGTAGAGGATTGATCACCCATCATTTGAATAGGCGGGGTGCCACAGATGTTATCGAAGCATCATATTCTAATGTCCTTAGGATTTGTACAGACTTGCCGCGTTTCGGCGTTGCTTTTCTTTGATGTAGAGCCCTATGCATAGGACTGTTGATTCATATTGTGCTTTTACTTAATTCTAGTATTGTGTACAATTGAAGTGAATCTTATACGAGTTCGATTTGGTTTCAGATGAAAAATTGGAGAGGACGACCAGCAGGGATCGCTAGGAAAGCCACTGGAGGAGAGGTTGAGTCGGAGCCACAAACTATTCAGGGGATAGTGACCACAACAGAGGTCGCCTCAATTGTTTCTCAGACAGTTATTTCGCTATGATTTCTATGGTACAACTATTTACCCAGCCACCGCCATAGCAACTAATGGCGCCAATTCAAGATTTTCTAGTGCCGTTAGTATACGAGAGAGTCAAAGGGTCTTTTCAGAAGAGCTATCCGTCAGATTTTTAGTGAAATGTGGATGTTGTAGTAGCTAGCCAATGGAAGAAGGACATCTAGAAGCATCTACATATGGTTGGGTGCAGTGACACTCAGAAATAAATTTTAGCGACTTTTAAGCTTGTAGTGGAATTGTAGTGGTGGGAATCAATCACCACATCTGAGGAGAGAGATACCGTGACTATCGGGGAGTTTTGGGTGTGGTTCGATCGCAAGTTCTTTCCATTTACTATTCAGATAGAGATATGAATGAAGTTTTCGGACTTATTATAGGAAGGTCGGATAATGGCCGATTATGAGGAGGAATTCACCCATTTGGAGAACTCTGTGGTCAACCAGATGGATATGGAGGAGAAAAGGGTCCTTAAGTTTGTTGATGGACTAACTTGGAGGATTCACCAACACTTATTTAAAAATCTAGACAGTGCTATTAGGGCTAGCAGTGTGTTCCACAGGGCCAAATGCGCCAAAGGAATAATAGGGGTGGCCAGTAGGGCCGAGTCCACTAGGGCCAGAGATCAATGCAACCCCAACGTGGCTAACAGGGCCAGAGATAGGGGGATTTCACATGTAAGTGTTTTATAAATGGAGAGCAGGGCCACATGTGTTGAGCTTCTTCGCAGTAAGCTAGGGGATAGGAGCAGGGTGTCCAATAGAGGTAACAGTTGAAGTAGTTTTTAGGCCAGTACAGGCGTGAGTATTACGTTCATGAACCAGTTGAACATCCAGTGTCATTGGTAATCAAAGGAATGCTTTCTATCAATGAGTAAACGGGGTATGTTTTATGTGACACAGGTGCGCCATAGTATTTTGTTAGCACTATATTCATGCGTGAGATGGGTTTAGTAGATGTAGTGTTAGTATTACTATTACGAGTATATATTTATCGTTGGGTAGCGGGGCTTTCTTTAGTTCCATTTGCAGAGGAGTGAGTGTGGACACTGGGAGAATATATTTTAGTGGATCAACTCATTTTAGAGAGTTACGAGTATGATGTTATCCTGGGTATGCACTAGTTAGCGATGGTTTGAGTGATAGTGGACTGTTACACTAAGGCTATCATGTCCGTTGTTCCCGGGCAGCATGTGTTATTTTTGCGATGTTTCGTCCTAAGAAAGGGTCAAGATCGTGTTTATATTATCTTGGAGAGGAGACTTTGGATAGTATAGTTGTCTCGTTATATTCAATCTCTGTGCATATGGACTTTACTGATGTGATTCAGTGGACATCGGCGTTGCCGCCTAGCCGAGAGATTTAACTCGTTACTAATTTAGCACTGGGAACTTATTGATAGTGTGAGCGACATATTATATGACTCCTTTAGAGAAGTAGGAGTTAGAAATTTGAATTAGTGACTTTTGGGGACGGATTTTTGAGTATCGCAGGGGGTTTCTTATTTGGATAATGCTTGCGAGACATACCACGCATGAACATTAGTAAGCATTGGTATTTGGGAGACGTGTTGGGCTCTAGGGCGGTGGTTTAGTACATTAGTTATTACACATGTGTAGATAAAACTTTGAGCTTAGAGCTATTATACAAGTTAAGGCCAGCGGAGCCAGGCAGTTCTATGTAGAAAGCACTATGGAACGTTCTTCCCACTAGATGATAAGTGGGGTAATCTTGAGAAGGATTGAGTCGCGATTAGTAAGGTAAGGGATCCTACCTTTACTGAATAGTCATACAGTGCATGCAGGGTCGATTTTGATATATGTATGTTATGTCTGTGATATTTCTGCAGATATGCAGAAGGTATAGGATTTATGGTCACCCTGGTTAGTTCGATATTCAGTATCATTCGAGATAAGGTAACGTGTAAATAAATGCGTTGAGACAAATGCCTATAGGGAAGTTAGCAACCGAGGTTGAATAGTTAGGTGGAATGACCTTCATTAGAGGAAGAAGATAGTTCATATATACACCGTAAGGAGAGTTATCACACTCGAGATGGTTTAAAGGACTGTGAAGACACAGGTAAGGGATGTCTCTTGCCTAGGGAGGATCCAACAGTTTTGGGAAGTAGATCAAAGTCGTACTCAGTCAAGTTTTGAGAGTATCTTGCGCATAAATAAATAGTTGATTATACTAGATGAGAAGGACTGGGGAAGTGCGTAGTTTTAGAGCAGACGCATGGGTAAAAATTTTTGGTATACCTAAGAGGGGGAGTAGGATGTATCACATAAAGTGGGATACAGTCCGTGTGGGTCGGTGTGGAGCGATACATAGCATGGTTTATCTCCAGGTGAACCACTCATAGAAAAGGTTGCGTGGTGATTCCAATGACGAAATGGATGGGTCGACTGATGGAGTTCAGTTTGGGTTACCAACATCGCAGAGCGGTCAAGATTACTTTAGGGTTTGGGGATCGAATGATCGAGATGGAGCAGTTATTACTAATTTGGGTGAATTACACGATCGAGAAGTGTTCCTAACATTTCATTGAAGAAAGGGAATGAGTCGGCAGGAGGTACCGCCCAATATTGTTATGGATCAAGATAAGATCCTTATATGCTAGGGACGTGTATTCTGGATTTTTAAGGTAATTGAGAGGAGTAATTACCGTTGGTAGAGTTGCTTGTAATACTCGCACCATTTTATTATTGGTGTGGCGCTTTTTGAATATTTGTACAGGAGACTTTGTCATCCGCCCTCTAGCTTGTTAGAGGTGGGTGATAACAAGATTCTAGAGCCGGACGTGATTCAGGGTAAGTCGATGAGGATTGAGTTAATCAAAAAAAAATTTAGGTGGTTCAGGAGCATCAAAAGAGTTAGGTCATTACGAACCGAAGATTTTTAAAGTTTGACATAAGTGGCAGATGTTACTGCGGGTGTCTCCCATAAGTGGAGTTATACGGTTTGAAAATAAGGGAGGTTGGAACCTAGAGATTTGGGGCCTTCCTCATTACTGAGATAATAGAGTCAATGGTGTATAGGCTCGTTTTATTAGAATATTTATAGCGGGTTCATAATGTGTTTCGTGTGTCGTCATCAAGGATAAAACTTAGGAATGACGTATTATATCGGCATAAAATGATTAGAAGAGACCTGACACTATTTGGGCCGTAATGCATAGGACTTCAGTCAAAATGGTATCGTTAGTGTGTGCATAGTGGGGGGCACCACAATGTTTTCGTGAGTTGATTTTGGAGCATGAGGATGACATGAGGGATAAGTATCCGGAGCTTTTAGTACCAGGTATATCCAAATTTCGGGGACGAAATTTCTTTGTAAGAGGGGAGTATGTAAGATCCCGTAATTTTAAAAATAATTTAAATTACACGTGTGCACGTAATTTAATTAATTTGAGAAATAAAGTGAATTGAATAAATGTTAATTAGAGACTATAAGGATTAATATTTATCTGCATTTTTATTTACTTGCGTGATAAGTAAATGAAAATACGTTGATTTACATTACGTCGTAAGTGAGTTGTAAGGACACAAATTTCCAATTGTGCCCATGTATTGTGTTGGCTCAATTCCGGACAAAAACATTTATTCATAGGATGGTATGTCATTGTAATACTCTCAAGCCTATGAAGTGTTTGTTGAAGACGTAGCGGCAAAGAGTATAAAGCTTCATCAAATATGCCGGTTTGCGTGCCTCGTTTCTTCGTCATCAACTATGGTTCCATGCTCCCAAGGTATGAATGCAATTATATATATAGGAGCTTGTAACAAAGTTTGTTGGGTGTTAGGTTTAATAAAAACTGTGTTTTATTTTCAGAAAAATTTAATTGGAACTTTAAATTAAAGTATATAAAGTTTCTGGGCCAAAATCGAATTTTACAAAATTTCTGGAAGTCGTTCGAAATGTCGTTCGAACGAGTTTTTCGTTCGAACCAGGTTTCGTTCGAACGAGTTTGCCAACGAGTTCTCACTAACCTATACTGGTCTGTCGTTCGAAATGTCGTTCGAACGAGATTGTTCGTTCTAACGATATTTCCAACGAGATTCTAACGAAGTCCATACTGGAGCGTCGTTAGAAGTCTCGTTCGAACGAGATCTCGTTCGAACGAAATGTCGTTGGAACGAGAGGCCAGGCGGGAACAGTTTTTGGCAGTTTTTGGCAGTTTTTTGGCAGTGTTGCACCCACTTTCCCACTATGTTTGTAACCAACATTTTCAGATTTTAATAGGGACGGGAATCACTTTTGTTTATCAATCTTTTTGACATCATACAAACTCTTAGAGAGTGTTTTGAGAGCAAAAACAAAAAGAGAAAAAGATCATGTTTTGAGTGCAAATTTTCAAAGAGAAATTCATATACCACTCTAGTGTTTACACCCAATTATTGTTTATCCAAGTTCTTATATACATATCAAATTGCTTGGAGTTTGGCACCGGTTTTTCTCTACCGAATTCAAGAAGAGAAGTTTTTGGTTTGCTTCTACATCCATCAAAGAAGAAGACGTTTGTTGTGATTCTACCCACTTGGAGAAAGGCTCCTTGCTCGGGTGACGGTGACCATAGAAAGCCCTATCGGTGGATTCCGAGACCGCGGTGGTGTTCCAAGGTTATCCGCTAGGAAGAGGTGTCTACAAGAAGAAGCGTCGAGGCTTGAGAGGGATCGAGTCAGTCGTTGTAAATCTATCTGTCTTGTACTTGTAATTCCGTATCTAGTGGATTTGTGGCTAGGGCCGTCCGAGGTTTTTTCCCGTTTTGGGTTTTTCCTCGTACATCGCGGCGTAGTGTGATATTGTTTAGTTTATCTTGCATTATAACTTAGAACGCATGCTTAGGACAATTCAAGATAAAATTCGGTTTAAATTATCACACTCATTTTAATTGGGACTAAATTAAATATTTGGTAAAGCTTATTTAACTCAAGTCTTTTGCTACAATTTGGTTTCGCCTAATTTGCTAATATTGATAAATATGACTTAGGCAAATTCTAGGACTTGGATTGATTTAATCGGTTTAAGTGGATTATAATCATTGATCTATTTTATTGAACCATCACCTTACGCTTCCGCATCGAGTTTATATAAAAGGAAATTACAATATTTTTAGTGTGTTCAAAATTGTAAATCCGGGGATCCATCATTCCGACGTTTTCATGAGTAAAATCGATAGGTTTGACAGTAACTCATTCAGGACGCACGTGTAAGGTTGTGTCGAGAATGGGATGGAAAATTTGATATTAGGTAAATCAGATGGTGAGTTCTTGTAAGCCAATGATCCGGGATGAACCGAGATAGTCAAAATTAGGTACCTAGGGGTTGTAATTGGATTCTAGGGACTTTTTAGGCTAAACGGGGCCGGGATAAGAACGTTCAGGTCATTTTACACATGGGACTTAATCTTCGGGATTAAGGAGGTTTAAGATCATATTTAGGGAAGGTGGATGGAGTGGGCAGCCATTACACCATCCAAAATAGTTAGGGTTGAGAGAGAAAATAATGGAGATGGAAAAACTAAGAGGAATTGAAGAAGAAATGATCCGGGAGGAGAATCGAGCTTTCCGGGCACAAGATCATTACGTAAAGGAGATCACAATGGGAAGAGTTCAAATTCCTAAGGTTTTAAAAGTAAGTTTTTATCTTTCTTTAATGATTTATGTGGTTTCAATAGTTCATGAATAAATTTGGTGTAGGAACAAAAATTTTGGGGTGGGATTAATATGTAAAACAAGTATTTTGTATGTAGAAAAATGATGTATTATGTCTGGGATTGAGAGGAAACTCATATGAAGGGTTTAGTTGATGTTGGGGACTCATAAGGTTGATGAGTAGATGAAGAAACCTATCAAAAGTTGGATTTTTTCTCAGGGTAACTGAACCGATTCGCTGGGTAAGGGCGAACCAGTTCGCCCATCGAAGTGGTTCAGACAACCATGTGAACTGGTTCGCTGGACACGACTGACTCATCTTTTGTTTGATGATTTTTTATGGGTCATTGACGGTTCGAACTGGTTCATGGACTTCGATAGGTGATTTAAGACTTCTGGGAATCCATAGGAGAGACTATAACCTACCTAGAGTTACACGGGACTAAATCCAGGTATGGGATTACGGGTATTTTAGGGTGAATGACACTCGAGATATAATTTATAAAATCGGATTGGGATTTCGAAAAGCGTTAAGCTACCGGATGAAGTAGAATAACTTAATGGTCAGATTGTGATATTTCTGAATTTAAAATAAGTAAGTGGATACTTGAATATTCTAGAGTCGGGAGTGAACTCAAGACTTGTGGGCAAGTGCTACGAGGAATTTATGCATATATATATATATATATATATATACATGGTGAGAGAGATAGTATATATTTTAACACTCCGCCAATTTTAATCACGGGTTATCAATCCCTTACTAAAACAAACAGGAATCTCATTTGGTCAATTCTTATCATCACTGTCGAAAACTTTTTGAATTACTAACCGCCTATGTTAAATTAAGCCAGTGCTAAATTTTACCTTTCATTAACATATAACATGAGAAAATAAAATAATATAACACATCCATACAAATATAGATGTCTGAAATATCGCAGGATAATAGATAATTGATAAATACCAAATAAACCATCGGCTCCAAAACTAATATCCAAACCACAAGTCTACTGAAATGAAACTCAATCTAAATACATAGTCTGATAAATAAACTGAATGAATGTATCAAGTGAAGGGGCAACATGCCCAAATTAAATATTAATCATAAATCCTAGTCTTGGAATGAATAACTGAAGCGTCTATACAAATCTTGCATGCCTCCACACATGTTGCAGCTACGCATCCCTGGAATGAATCATCAAGCTTGGCGTCCCTAAGGTTAGACACCTAAAATGCTTTGAAAATAAATTTTGAAACAACCTAACGGTACTAGAAAGGACCAAAGCTAATGCGTATTAGGTTATTTAAGAACTTTTTTAACACTTTGATATAAAATCTATTACAAATTATAAATTAAAAATACTCTTGCACACTAGAAAGTAAAAGTGGTGATGCTAGATATAAAAATAATTTCCTTTAAGAATGAGATGAGAAAAAGTGGAATGAACACAATATTTGATAACGAGGAAGCCAACGAAATGGAAAACCCCGGGTCCCTTAGTTCCAGGACCGACCACCGACCCAAGTCTGCTATTACCAATTATCAATTACAGATTATAGCCCATCAGTTTACAATGATTTAAACTAAGCAAATACAAACCCTTACACCCAGCCTAGTCTAAATACAACCCAACTTGATTGACATTCAGTCAACCCAATAACACCCATAGTGACTACAACACACACACTACATGCTCAATTACACTAATACCAATGTTTAAATAAAGATTTCAACAACACAAGTATAAATGAAATAGTTGGCCCAATACAAACTAGTACACCAAGGCACAAACTAAACAACCCCGCAATACTAAATCTTACTAAACAACCAAGGTAGTGAAAGCTTGAGACACACACATAAAACTACACACTCAACACTCGAGAAGCCGTGTAGAAGTACACAACACAAATAAATAATAATAAGATGAGATTGAATTAATCGGTACTAAGCGAATGACTAAATATTACGTCACAAGACACAAGCCAGGTCTTCCTTAATAATTAATATTCAAGTAAAGATTAATCCTAAAATAATTTAGTTGGCATAAATGACCACAAATAAAATAGCAGATAAACTTTCAACAATTGTGACGCGCAACTAAAAATAAAAATTAACTTAACACCAAACAGAATATGAATTAATTTAAACCGGCGTTATGTTAAATTATTAAGTCCAAGTAAAATGAGAAAAAGATAAATATGTGTAGCATTTAGCTCATACAAATTAGGACTTAATTAAAGTCAACACAAGATAGTTATAAATATTTTAGTTAAGTCCAAATAACAAAAATTTGTAACACAAAAAATTAATCACAAAGATTAAATTCCAATTTTAGTTCAAACCAATACTATAACAAGGTTTGGATAAAAAAACTCATACACACACTAATACCACCTAAGTATAAAAGAATACAGCAAAAAGTATTCAACTTAGACAATAAAAAGTGTATGAGTCGGTTAATCCAATCCAAATCAAACGAGTACGAGATAAAAAGTAGCACTCGACTCAATAAATTGGAACAGATCTAATAAAAATAAAATTTAAATACCCAACTAAATAAAGTGAACACACAAAAGTTCAACTTGGAGGATATAACTAGTTAGAGGTAAAAATCAAATTAAGTGTGACAACCCGCTCCAAATAATAACGGGTGGCCAGCCCTATACTACATAAATCAGGTATCTCAGATGGTACAGTCTCAACATCAACAACTAAACACTATAATATAAGGCTAACTATCCGAAATCATAAAGTGCGAATTGCCAAAAATTTAAAACTTTTGTTTTTAACAACAACAACAAAACCAATAATGCACACAACTAACAATATACATCTAACTATGATGTGAAATGTGCATGCTCCAATAATAAAAGAGTACAATACATTGTACAACAAAATCTCAACAATGAAATACCCGAATATGCTGTCTGGTAACAGACAATACAATAATCTGTGAAAATGAAATATGAAAGTGTTAATCTATAACACTTGAATACTAACTCAATACAACTGAATCCTAATCTAGATATACAAAGATAGGAATCGACCAAAGCAAAGTGCCGTAACAGTCCGCTACTGCCACAGCTCCATAACTCCTGAATGGAGGGACATCAAAGGCGTCCTTGCGGAGGAACACCTGAAGTAATACAATATATATGCATAGAGGAGGAAAATATAAACGGGTCAGAACCCGAGTTTTGAAAAATAGTTTATAGCAAGTGTATTAAAATGCATAATAATTATAAATGCATTATTACATGATTTAGTTGGAATCGAACACTCCATAAAAATTCAACTCACCTCTCATCTAAAGCGCGCACTAAGCGTATGCACGTATCTCCAAATGGATGTCCGATTCTAATTAGGTAAGAGGATTCTAACTTAAACCCAAAAGAAGTATTTAAGTGAAATCGTCTAACCTATGTCCCAATCTACATTTACCTCAATTTTCTTTAAGTTAAATGCTTTAACTTTAATGTAATAGTTACAGTTATCTTTATAATGTTCATGTGTTGAACATATAAAGTTACATGATCCAATCATGTCCACATCATCACAATACATCAACAATCTCATTTACTAGAATTTTATATTCTAGTGATGCCCTTATAAGGCATGAAACCATATAAATAACTATCATATGAGTTATTAGCATCAAGAGTTAAGGACTAAACTCCTCTCGATTCTCAACACGGCACTGCGTTTTGTGCGTGGGACGTCTCGCCGAGGCGAAATCCAAACAAGGAACCCCCCGTTACACTACTCCTGACCGTATTAATCCTCGAGGCTTATTATGCCCTCAATGCAAGATGCATGAAACCCAAATTTATTTCCAATTTTAATTAATTAATATTCCCAATTCTCAACACTACACGGCGTTTCATGCGTGGGACGTCTCGCCGAGGCGAAATCCAAACAAGGAACCCCCCCCCCCCCGTTACACTACTCCTGGCACTGTCGATTGTCGGGATAGGTGATATATATATAAATAATTATGAGCATTAAGGACTAAACTTATCCCCAAGTTCCAACATTACACTGCGGTTCGTGCGTGGGACGTCTCGCCGAGGCGAAATCCAAACAAGGAACCCCCCCGTTACACTAATCCTGGCAATGTAGGTCGTTGAGGTCCATTATGCCCTTGACACTCAAATACAAGCACAAGCAATAATAACCATCCAACCGAGCTATAACTCGAAGGACGCAGGCTCACATGCTATCATCTTCCAGCAGCCCATATACGTAGCAAACTGGGGCCACCTGGTGGGGTTCAACGACACCCACCTCGTGATCTACTCACGCACACAACGTCCCGGGAAGCGGTCATAGTTCCTAACCGGCAAGTGAGAGCGACACATACCCACGACCTCTCACCCCCAAAATAAATAAATGTATATATATATATTTCATTTGCTGACCACAGAGGACGACTATGACCTGGGGAATATCCACATCCTGCTTTTCTAGTCAGAATGCTCACCCTCTGCGCACGAAACTTCCCAATGATAGCAAGGAGGGGGTATGCTTAACATGTATATACACCATCATATAAGGTATACATACATCCCACATAATAAAGATATACCATTATATAAGGTATACCTGCAACATCATATTCATTTTCATTATACGCTCTTAGGCGCAATTTGATTAACATCAATGTTTAGTATATCTCTCTCTTGATACAATAATCGCTAAAACTCACACATCTTCCCCACTTAGTATACACCATAATTTCTAATCGGTATTCCTCAAATTTAGTCTATACGACTCCAATAATTTCTTATAAGGGAAACTCACTAAAAGTCTCGAAAATATACTTCAAATGTCTCCTATAGAGATCCCCATTCGATAACCTCGAACAAAACGGGGTGAAATTCTCCTTAGAAAAATAATCCCACAAAAGCCCTGTTTCCGAATCGATTCGGGCCAATTTCGAATCGATTCGTCTAGGAAGGCGAATCGATTCGGGTCTTCAGACCTGGGAATCTGTCTCAGTCCGAATCGATTCATCTGGGGACCGAATCGATTCGGTCACTCAGACCTGGGCACCTGCAACTTTCCGAATCGATTCGGTAAGGGGCCGAATGGATTCGGCCTACCAGAAACCACGGATTTGGCTATTTTCCTCAAAAGCCAAAAATCCCAAACCTTCATTTAAATTATAACTCGAATTTTATTTCTACGAACCCAAAGTTTTCCCATCTCCTCGAGTTCTTTAGATGTGCTAACACCCTATTTGGGAATCCACTAATATTTATCTCCAAATAATTTTAACCTTAATTTCTGACTAACGATTTCGATCTTGGACAGCTTTTCGTAGAAAAATAATTAAAAATCCAAAAAAAATCAGAAAAATACCCAGTCGGCGCTCACGCGACCGTATCGAAAAGATCTACAATTTTCATTTTTTGACCAAGAGACGAATCGATTCGTATCATGTCCGAATCGATTCAGAAGTGATGCTGTGTCACTATTCATCATCTTCTCCAAAATTCTAAAATTCATTTTAATCATTTTCTCTTCATTTCTCTTCAACACAATCACAAATATAACATCAATACTCATCCAAGAACACATTTAAACTAATTTCTATCATTAAATCCAAGATCTACATAACAAATCTAAGATTTCCCAAAAAGTTAGGTTTTGTTAAACTAAACCTAAAACCCATAATATCAATCCACAAATCATGCAATAAATGGTACACAACAATTATTTAGCAAGTTTAATCACTTGCCTCGGGTTCGTAGGGTCTGAATCTGCCTTGAGATCGCGTATTGGCCGAAAATCCTCCACTCTCTCTCTCTTTTTCTCCTTCCTTTCTTCTTCTTTCTTTCTCTATTTCTTTCTTTCTTTTTCTCTTTCTCTCTTAAGTGAGAATGACTTCTCACGTGGCTTTTAAGCCTTAAATCCCAAGATACACATCTTTAAATGATAATACACACTCTAAATGACTCAGTAACTTTAATTCGAGTCAAATGGTCCTAATTTATTTCGGAACCTAAATAGACCCCAAGTACAGTCATTTCGACTTTCTCGACCCTTCCGGACACAATGGTACCCTCAGAATTTCCATTCGAGACACTTTTTGACGACTCTAAATTTTGACCTCAATTGCCAATTTTTATTATTCTCCAATAAAATATTATTTATTTCTCCCAAAATAAAATAATTACTGTTTCGAAAGTCTTGGGTTGTTACAAACTTCCCCACTTGCAAAAATTTCGTCCTCGAAATTTTGCTAAGCCTAATTCTCCCAAAGCTCAACTATTTCTAATCTACCCATCATCACTAATCCTATCTCCAAACTTCTAACTTCCCACGACGAATTAATTTAATTTATTTTATTTTAAGTTGATTATGAGTTAAATAAAACCAATTTCCACAACAAGGGCGCCCATGCACCCTTTAAATTTGATCTTTGTGCTCACAGCAATCATAATGAGGCTTTATTTGCCTCCAAAATTCCACAATTCCATCAATATAGAATATATTAACATTTTAAGGATAGAAAAAAAATTTAATGGTCCAAAGAAATAACTCCTCTCAATTCCTGACATTCGCCACTTCTGTGGGGGGGACGTCTCTCAAAAGCGAAATCCAAACAAGGAACCCTCCCAATACATTACTGTGTGACGACGTCGGGAATTGAGAGTTTGTTAAATCCGGACTAGAGTTTGAATTTTTTTTTGATGAAAATCATTTTGAAAGGGCTCGAAGGCCGATAAAAAGTCTTATTTTGAAAACAGTTTATATATTATGATATAATATAAAATGCCTTATGTCCAACACAAGGTCTTTATAGATCATCATCTATATAACATGTAGCTCAGAAATATTATCATATTCATGAGCCAATATTTTACCTGCGTCCCATCAAACCACAATCTCAATTTTCAAACATAAACAACATCTTACATCATTTTAATATATAGACTTTTTTTTTATAAGGCACATCCATATCTGGAATACCACAATTATAATAGTCTATCTTGACTATATAAAGAGAAGTAGCTTTTATCAAAACTACTTATCACCATAACCATTCTTACATTAACTACAAGGTTTAAAGCTCTTTTTGAGCACCTTGCAAAACCATCTATTCCTTGAAAAATCCCCATATCCTGAGTAGGGGAAGGCAAATACCTTCGATCAAAAAGTTCCCAAAATTCTTTTATAGGTAAAGTATCTCTCTGTTCAGATGTGGTGACAGACTCCCACCAATGGAGAGCGGCACCAGATAACCTAAAGGTGGCTAAAAATTGTTTCTGCACCTCACTACACCCAACCATACGAAGATGCCTCTGTATAATATTTTTCCATTGACTTGCAGCCATTGCATCAACTCCCCCTGCAAACTCGGGAGGATGCCCCTTACTAAAATCTTCTTTCACTCTCTCCCATAAAGACAATCCTAAATGGGGTGGGGCTGCTCGAGCGGCAGATTGCTGAGCCATCGTAGAAACGGCAGCAGTGACCGCTTGTGCCATAATATTAGCAACATCATCCGTAGTAATGTTCCTTTGAGGCATTTGGGGTTGCCCTTTGTTTGCCCTGACTGAACGACCTCCCTTCGGTGGCATCTGAAACAAGAACAATTGTATCAGAACGCCTTTCAAATATTTTCGATTCACAGAAAGATATGGACGTATGAATGTAACCGTCCTAGCAATAAGGCTCTATATCAAGAATGCTTACGGAAGATCGTAGTAACGCACACAGATCCTAAAGACACTAGAACCTGATGCTCTGATACCACCTGTGACAACCCGCTCCAAATAATAACGGGTGGCCAGCCCTATACTCCATAAATCAGGTATCTCAGATGGTACAGTCTCAACATCAACAACTAAACACTATAATATAAGGCTAACTATCCGAAATCATAAAGTACGAATTGCCAAAAATTTAAAACTTTTATTTTTAACAACAACAAAACCAATAATGCACACAACCAACAATATACATCTAACTATGATGTGAAATGAGCATGCTCCAATAATAAAAGAGTACAATACATTGTACAATAAAATCTCAACATTAAAATACCCGAATATGCTGTCGGGTAACATACAATACAATAATCTGTGAAAATGAAATATGAAAGTGTTAATCTATAACACTTGAATACTAACTCAATACAACTGAATCCTAGTCTAGATATACAAAGATAGGAATCGACCAAAGCAAAGTGCCGCAACAGTCCGCTACTGCCACAGCTCCATAACTCCTGAATGGAGGGACATCAAAGGCGTCCTTGCGGAGGAACACCTGAAGTAATACAATATATATACATAGAGGAGGAAAATATAAACGGGTCAGAACCCGAGTTTTGAAAAACAGTTTATAGCAAGTGTATTAAAATGCATAATAATTATAAATGCATTATTACATGATTTAGTTGGAATCGAACACTCCATAAAAATTCAACTCACCTCTCATCTAAAGCGCGCACTAAGCGTATGCACGTATCTCAAAATGGATGTCCGATTCTAATTAGGTAAGAGGATTCTAACTTAAACCCAAAAGAAGTATTTAAGTGAAACCGTCTAACCTATGTCCCAATCTACATTTACCTCAATTTTCTTCAAGTTAAATGCTTTAACTTTAATGTAATAGTTACAGTTATCTTTATAATGTTCATGTGTTGAACATATAAAGTTACATGATCCAATCATGTCCACATCATCACAATACATCAACAATCTCATTTACTAGAATTTTATATTCTAGTGATGCCCTTATAAGGCATGAAACCATATAAATAACTATTATATGAGTTATTAGCATCAAGAGTTAAGGACTAAACTCCTCTCGATTCTCAACACGGCACTGCGTTTCGTGCGTGGGACGTCTCGCCGAGGCGAAATCCAAACAAGGAACCCCCCCGTTACACTACTAATGACCGTATTAATCCTCGAGGCTCATTATACCCTCAATGCAAGATGCATGTAACCCAAATTTATTTCCAATTTTAATTAATTAATATTCCCAATTCTCAACACTACACGGCGTTTCATGCGTGGGACGTCTCGCCGAGGCGAAATCCAAACAAGGAACCCCCCCCCCCCCCCCCCCCCCCCGTTACACTACTCCTGGCACTGTCGATTGTCGGGATAGGTGATATATATATAAATAATTATGAGCATTAAGGACTAAACTTATCCCCAAGTTCCAACATTACACTGCAGTTCGTGCGTGGGATGTCTCGCCGAGGCGAAATCCAAACAAGGAACCCCGCCGTTACACTAATCCTGGCAATGTAGGTCGTTGGGGTCCATTATGCCCTTGACACTCAAATACAAGCACAAGCAATAATAACCATAAAACCGAGCTATAACTCGAAGGACGCAGGCTCACATGCTATCATCTTCCAGCAGCCCATATACGTAGCAAACTGGGGCCACCTGGTGGGGTTCAACGACACCCACCTCGTGATCTACTCACGCACACAACGTCCCGGGAAGCGGTCATAGTTCCTAACCGGTAAGTGAGAGCGACACATACCCACGACCTCTCACCCCCAAAATAAATTAATGTATATATATATATGTCATTTGCTGACCACAGAGGACGACTATGACCTGGGGAATATCCACATCCTTCTTTTCAAGTCAGAATGCTCACCCTCTGCGCACGAAACTTCCCAATGATAGCAAGGAGGGGGTATGATTAACATGTATATACACCATCATATAAGGTATACATACATCCCACATAATAAAGATATACCATTATATAAGGTATACCTGCAACATCATATTCATTTTCATTATACGCTCTTAGGCACAATTTGATTAACATCAATGTTTAGTATATCTCTCTCTTGATACAATAATCGCTAAAACTCACACATCTTCCCCACTTAGTATACACCATAATTTCTAATCGGTATTCCTCAAATTTAGTCTATACGACTCCAATAATTTCTTATAAGGGAAACTCACTAAAAGTCTCGAAAACATACTTCAAATGTCTCCTATAGAGATCCCCATTCAATAACCTCGAACAAAACGGGGTGAAATTCTCCTTAGAAAAACAATCCCACAAAAGCCCTGTTTCCGAATCGATTCGGCCCAGCGAATCGATTCGTCTAGGAAGGCGAATCGATTCGGGTCTTCAGACCTGGGAATCTGTCTCAGTCCGAATCGATTCGTCTGGAGACCGAATCGATTCGGTCACTCAGACCTGGGCACCTGCAACTTTCCGAATCGATTCGGCCTACCAGAAACCACGGATTTGGCTATTTTCCTCAAAAGCCAAAAATCCCAAACCTTCATTTAAATTATAACTCGAATTTTATTTCTACGAACCCAAATTTTTCCCATCTCCTCGAGTTATTTAGATGTGCTAACACCCTATTTGGGAATCCACTAATATTTATCTCCCAATAATTTTAACCTTAATTTCTGACTAACGATTTCGATCTTGGACAGATTTTCGTAGAAAAATCATTAAAAATCCAAAAAAAATCATAAAAATACCCAGTCAGCGCTCACGCGACCGTATCGAAAAGATCTACAATTTTTATTTTTTGACCAAGAGCCGAATCGATTCGCATCATGTCCGAATCGATTCAGAAGTGACGTTGTGTCACTATTCATCATCTTCTCCAAAATTCTAAAATTCATTTTAATCATTTTCTCTTCATTTCTCTTCAACCCAATCACAAATATAACATCAATACTCATCCAAGAACACATTTAAACTAATTTCTATCATTAAATCCAAGATCTACATAACAAATCTAAGATTTCCCAAAAAGTTAGATTTTGCTAAACTAAACCTAAAACCCATAATATCAATCCACAAATCATGCAATAAATGGTACACAACAATTATTTAGCAAGTTTAATCACTTTCCTCGGGTTCGTAGGGTCTGAATCTGCCTTGAGATCGCGTATTGGCCGAAAATCCTCCACTTTCTCTCTCTTTTTCTCCTTCCTTTCTTCTTCTTTCTTTCTATCTTTCTTTCTTTCTTTCTTTCTTTTTATCTTTCTCTCTTAAGTTAGAATGACTTCTCACGTGGCTTTTAAGCCTTAAATCCCAAGATACACATCTTTAAATGATAATACACACTCTAAATGACTCGGTAACTTTAATTCGAGTCAAATGGTCCTAATTTATTTCGGAACCTAAATAGACCCCAAGTACAGTCATTTCGACTTTCTCGACCCTTCCGGACACAATGGCACCCTCAGAATTTCCATTCGAGATACTTTTTGACGACTCTAAATTTTGACCTCAATTGCCAATTTTAATTATTCTCCAAAAATATATTATTTATTTCTCCCAAAATAAAATAATTACTGTTTCGAAAGTCTTGGGTTGTTACATTAAGTTCAATCCCAAATTAATTAAATTAAATCAGATTTAAAATAAAAGTTATTTTAATAAAAAATATGTGAGACACAAAACACTTAAGTTTTTAGATTTTAAGTTTAAAAAGTTAAGACTAGTTAACAAGTGCACACGCATTAAATTGGGTGTAAATAAAATCTCAACCCCAAACACTCAAATCAGACCTAGATCCAAAAGATCCCAATTAAAATTTTAGTCCAAAAATTTTTAGACCAAAGTTAAATATATTTATGGATCTAAACACAAACACTAAATATATGGTTATGATTAAATAAAGAACAATATTAAGAAATCAAGGTTGTAAGGACACAAACAAACTAGTCTAAAGAACTTGATCTGAACAATTTGACAAGCCAAAAAAAAATGTTAAGATCTAAAAACTTCAAGTCCTAGAAAATTTATCTAAGGCCAAATTTTAACACTAAAGATCTTAAGAAAAAATCAGTTTTAAATAACACACAACATTCTCATTAAAATCTTAGTTTACTTAAGCAAAAAAAAACAGCATGAGTGTCTAAAGATTTAAAAACCAAGCAAAGGGAACAACACGCTAAGGTTAAAAAGAGATTTAAACACCAAAAGGTAGTTCCAAAGAAATTAGATCTACACAGCCACAAAGATCAAAGGCTCAAGATCTTTCAAATAAAAAAAAACTTTCACAACCTAAAACTAACACTAACCAAAACAGCAAACAACATTTCAGTTTTAGAAAAAAATGTGTTCTACATAAACAAAAGGCAAACATGTATATACACACACGAGTATATATAAATATGTATATTACAGTTTTAAAAAAAACTTAGGTCTGTTGTAAAACACTAACACTAAAAAAAATGAACTTGTTAATCACCAAAAAAAATGCAGATCTGTAAAATCTTTTTTATATACGCAACGCAGGTACAAAAAAAATAAAGGCAGTAGAGATCTCAGTTCAGTCAAGAAAAAAATATACAGACATATGTAGATGGTAGTTCGTATATATAATTATATATATATGTATCGATACATATATCTGTATAAATAAAGAGGGTAAAGGGAACGTTATGTCACACCCCGCTTAATAAAATACGGGGTGATCACTCATATACCAAATTAAAACAGGAATCCCATTTGGTTCATCCTTAGAATCACTGTCGAAAACCTTTTTAAAACTTACTAACCACCTAGTATTCCAAAAAGATGGTGTCAAATTTCAACTTTTTAATTAAACCAAACAGTACATGCAAAAATAAATATAAACCATTCACACAACTTAATTAAATCAACTAAACAAACAAATTTAACTACTTGCCGAATAAACCATCGGCCACTAAAATAAACTAGTCCAACAACAATCATCCAACAACTGAATAGATAAATCTGAAAACTGCAACTGAAAAGTCTAGGCGACATGCCCTAAGTAAACTGAAACTGATAGATGATTCCTACTCTAGGAAAGAATGAATGAGGCGTCTAATCCAAGCTCCTACTAGCATCCACATATGCTGCAGCTCTGTGTCCCTGAAATAGAATATCAATCCTGGCGTCCCTGTGGCTGGAGACCTAAAAGGTTTTGAAAATAGTTTTATAGCAAGAGTTAGAACCCAAAACATTTTGAAAATATTTAGCAAGTGAATTAACTGCAGTAATTTAAAATGCATGAATGCGCTTCATATTTAAGTTAGTGTCGCACTCTCTTGAGGACATATCCACCGCTCCCCTAATGTGCACACCTAATGGTTACCTTAACCCCACCTAGTTGTACTACCCCGTCCAACTACTTATGGTGTAATATCCCCTTTCCATACTACTCTAACCCGAGTATAATAATTCATGGATCATAATTTATCTCACCGATTAACTTAATTAATTCCTTTTAAATAATATTATATAATCGTGACACAAGTTATAAAAAGAAGTACCTACACACTGTATTATGACCCGCATGTAATATTACATCTCATTATATACGTACCTTTAGTAAAACATCCACACATAATTCATATGTATATCCATCCCTCCGAGTATACCCTCACCGGATGATTCCCTCGAAAGTGCTATCTCACTAGGTGTGCTCACATAACCTAGTTACCCAAGTTGGAATCGTTCACCAACCTGGCCCAAAAATATAATCATAGTGGAGGCGGTCATATTCCTTCCCTGAAAGTGAGATAAGCCCCTCGCCCATATACCGGACGCTATGACCTGGGGATATACTCACCCTACTCCTCAAACTAGGGGATTCATCCACATCGCGCAACTTCCCTTGATAGCACTAGAGTATATAAATTAAATAAATATCTAGTCACTGATATTTAATAGCACACAATACACACACACACACAGATATATATATATATATATATACACACACACACTATCACCACACTGTATATATAAATATAACATATATCCCGTCTTTACCGTGTACTCAAAAACCCATAACACTAGCTTGAAATTTCTGGAGTCTCTGGCCCGACTCAACTTAATTAATTTTCACACTTATTAATTTATCATCGTCCCGAGTCTATGGTCCGACTCTAATTTATTTAATTCACACGTCAATTAATATAATATTTCCCCCTAGCCTATGGTCCGACTCTAATATAAATACTTTACACATCAATTAATATAATATTATCTGAGTCTATATTCCGACTCCAAATCAATTTGATTATCTCCATAATTAATTTAATACCTTGGCGTCGCTAATCCAATATACCCGAACTTGCTCACTCAATCTGTATATAAATAAATATGAAATCTAATTCCCCAAATTTAGCCGTAAAGTACCTCACGTAAATCCTCCCTAATCCCAATTACTTTCCCCTATAATTATAAGGAGTAGGTGCCTCCAATTTATTTATCCCTAAATAAAGCATAGAAATTAAATTAAATATAATTTCCCCCTTATATATAAAACTGGGCGACCTGTAAAAAATCTGGGACCATCGATCGATCGATCGATCGATCGAACAGGTACCCTTCTTCTCCGACTTGCTATTTCAGCCATTGTTAACCCAACCAAGCTTTTAGTTCCTCCCTTAACATCCTCTGGTCATAATCAATGATATTTTCACATGAAAACATGTTCTAATCGTCCTAGAAACCTTAATCCAACAACTAATTTCCATTAATTCCAACGTTTTACCGATTTGGGTTTTATCCGGGTTTCAAATCTCCAATAAGATTTTCATTCCCTATTAACAGAAATTAACCATCGACTCTTACTGGTTTTAACATACGATTCATACCTCTACATTCCAGAATCATGAACATAATAAATTTCACCCCTAATCCCATTAAAGTATATCAATTACCTAAAACCCAATTTTACATGATTACCCACCCAAAACAAATTTTGGTTTACACCTCCCATAATATGAATTGATTATCATCAATTTAAGAATCACAACAGTTAACCACTTGCCTGGAATTGTTCGTAGAGTCTGATCCTTTCGTGTAGAAAAGGTGTTGATGAAGAACACCCTATTTGTCCCTCGATTTGTCTCCAAAAAGATCCCCAATTTTCTTCTTGATTTGTTTCCTCTGTATCTCTCTCAAACCCTAGGTTTAGAATTTTTAACTGTCGTTTAACACTTCATCAATTAGATTTAAATTCCCAAATCCCGTTTTTGGCCACATGGGCCTAATTAAAATGACCCGAATCACCCTGTGTGGGCCCTGCAATGCCTAAAAATGCCTCAAGACCCGATTACTACCCCCGGGTACTCTTTTCTGACTATCTCGACCTATACGGACTCAACCGCGCACTCATAATTGTCATCCAAAATACTTTATAATATTTCCAAATTTTGACTTCAAAATGCGACACACATTAATTCGAACAATTTATCTTAAAGTCGCCAATTATAAATAATTCTTCCCACTCAAATAAATTCTCCAAATCATAAATTTAAGTTTCTCCAATTTAAATATTTTTTTATTTCTCCTAAAAATAATTAAATACTAAATCCTCAAAATTACAGGGTGTTATATACTTCCCCCCTTACAAAGGAATTTTGTCCTCAAAATTATGACAAGCCTAGTGCTCCAAGCATCGAATATCACTCTCTAGTCATGTACCTCTAAGCTCGCTATATCTATCTCTCCCGCTTCTAACTATAAGTTACACAAATATGCATTTTAATTAACCAGGACGCCCAAACACCCTGTACCAGTGCTTACCCGCACAAAAGTTACTCTACTTCCCCAGGGTGCCCATACACTCTATCCCCGTGCTTAACCGCACGAAAGTTACTCGACTATGCTATCCGTGACCCGTAATATAGCTTCCAACCCGTAGTCATATATATATATATATATAATGTCCGGGATACCCAACCCATGTACTAACGACCAAACATCTCCCCACTTCCAACGTTGCACTAAGTTTCATGTGTGGGACGTCTCGCAAAGATAAATCCAAATAAGGAACCCCCCGATACACTACTACCTAACCTTGTGGGTTGTTGAGATCCGTTAGACCCTCAGTCCATATCACGTACCCCCAAACACTTGTCTCTTAACACAAAAGCATACACGCCTACCCTTAAGCTACAAAAGACAACATAAAATACCGGGTGATCAGTCCAATACCAACTTAAAATAGGAATCCTAGTTGGTTCATCCTTAGAATCACAGTCGAAAACCTTTTTAAAACTTACTAACCACTTAGTATTCCAAAAAGAATGTGCCAAATTTTAACTTTTTAATTAAACCAAACAGTACATGCGGAAATAAATATAAACCATTCACACAACTAAATTAAATCAACTGAACAAATAAATTTAACTATTTATCGAATAAACCATCAGCCACTAAAATAAAATAGTCCAGCAACAACCATCCAACAACTGAATAGATTAATCTGAAAACTGCAACTGAAAAGTCTGGGCGACATGCCCTAAGTAAACTGAAACTGATAGATGATTCCTACTCTAGGAAAGAATGAATGAGGCGTCTAATCCAAGCTCCTGTTAGCATCCACATATGCGGTAGCTCCGTGTCCCTCGAATAGAATATCAATTCTGGCGTCCCTGTGGCTGGACACCTAAAAGGTTTTGAAAATAGTTTTATAGCAAGGGTTAGAACCCAAAATATTTTGAAAATATTTAGCAAGTGAATTAACTGCAGTAATTTAAAATTCATGAATGCGCTTCATATTTAAGTTAGTGTCGCACTCTCTTGAGTACATACTCACCCCCTCCAATAATGTGCACACCTAACAGTTACCTTAACCCCACCTAGTTGTACTACCCCGTCCAACTAGTCCTCATGTAATCTCCCCTTGTCATACTACTCTAACCCGAGTATAATAATTCATGGGTCAAAATTTATCTCACCGATTAACTTAATTAATTCCTTTTAAATAGTATCATATAACCGTGACACAAGTTAGAAAAAAAATGTACATTACACACTGTATTATGACCCGCATGTAATATTACATCTCATTATATCCGTACCTTTACTAAAACATCTACACATAATTTATATGTATATCCATCCCTCCAAGTATACCCTCATCGGATGATTCCCTCTAAAGTGCTATCTCACTACGTGTGCTCATATAACCTAGTTACCCAAGTTGGAATCGCTCACCAACCTGGCCCAAAAATATAATCATAGTGGAGGCGGTCATATTCCTTCCCTGAAATTGAGATAAGCCCCTCACCCATATACCGGACGCTATGACCTGGGGATATACTCACCCTACTCCTCAATATAGTGGATTCACCCACATCGCGCAACCTCCTTGATAGCACTAGAGTATATAAATTAAATAAATATCTAGTCACTGCTATTTAATAGCACAAACAATACATACGTATATATATATATATATATATATATATATATATATATATATATATATATATATATATATATACACTATCACCACACAGTATATATATAACATATACCCCGGCTTTACCGTGTACTCAAAAATCCGTAACACTTTCTCGAGTCTCTGGCCCGACTCAACTTAATTAATTTTCTCACTTATTAATTTATCATCATACCGAGTCTATGGTCCGACTCTAATTTGTTTAATTCACACGTCAATTAATATAATATTTCCCCCGAGTCTATGGTCCGAGTCTAATATGAATACTTTACAGATTAATTAATATAATATTACTCGAGTCTATATTCCGACTCCAAATCAATTTGATTATCTCCATAATTAATTTAATACCTTTGCGTCACTAATCCAATATACCCGAACTTGCTCACTCAATATGTATATAAATAAATTTGAAATCTAATTCCCCAAATTTATCCATAAAGTACCTCACGTAAATCCTCCCTAATCCCAATTACTTTACCCTATAATTGTTAGGAGTAGGTGCCTCCAATTTACTTATCCCTAAATAAAGCATAGGAATTAAATTAAATATAATTTCCCCCTTATATATAAAAATGGGCGTACTGTAAAAAATCTGGGACCATCGATCGATCGATCCCTTCCGTCGATCGATCGATCGAACAGGTACCCTTCTTCTCCGACTTGTCGTTTCAACCATTGTTAACCCAACCAAGCTTTTAGTTCCTCTCTTAACATCCTCTGGTCATAATCAATGATATTTTCACATGAAAACATGTTCTAATCATCCTAGAAATCTTAATCCAACCAGTAACTTCCATTAATTCCAACGTTTTCCCGATTTTGGTTTTATCCGGGTTTCAAATCTCCAATAAGATTTTATTTCCTATTAACAGAAATTAACCATCGATTCTTAATGGTTTTAACATACGATTCATACCTCTACATTCTAGAATCATGAACATAATAAATTTCACCCTTAATCCTATTAGAGTATATTAATTACCTAAAACTCAATTTTACATGAATACCCACCCAAAACGAATTTTAGTTTACACCTCCCATAATATGAATTGATTATCATCAATTAAAGAATCACAACAGTTAACCATTTGCCTGGAATTCTTCGTAGAGTCTGATCCGTTGGTGTAGAAAAGGTGTTGATGAAGAACACTTAATTTGTCCCTCAATTTGTCTCTAAAAAGATCCCCAATTTGCTTCTTGATTTGTTTCCTATGTGTCTCTCTCAAACCCTAGGTTTAGAATTGTTAACTACCGTTTAACACTCCCTTAATTAGGTTTAAATTCCCAATTCTCGTTTTTGGCCACATGGGCCTTATTAAAATGGCCTGAATCACCCCGTGTGGGCCCGGTTATGCTCAAAAATGCCCTGAGACCCAATTACTACCCCGGGTACTCTTTTCTAACTATCTCGACCCATAGGGACTCAACTGCGAACTCAGAATTGTCATCCGAAATACTTTATAACATTTCCAAATTTGAACCTCAAAATGCGACACACATTAATTCGAACAATTTATCTTAAAGTCTCCAATTATAAATAATTCTTCCCTCTCAAATAAATTCGCCAAATCATAAATTTAAGTTTCTCCAATTTAAATATTTTTTTATTTCTTCCAAAAATAATTAAATACTAAATCGTCAAAATTACGGGGTGTTACCCGTTACCTTAAAACGAAATACTGCAACAAAAATGAGTCTGAAACTGTTCAATACAGCCAAAATGTTTGAAGGTTCACACGAAATAAAACACCATCAGGCAACAGTCTATGGAGCTTCACACAAAGACAAATCAGCTTCCAACAACGTAAGTCTTCAAAAAAAAAACAAATCGTAAAAAAAAATTGGAAGCTCAAAAACCCTCAAAATTTATAAACAACCACACAAGATCTGTTCGATTTTAAGGGAGATGATGTAAAGTCTTAAAGAAGATTCTTTGATCTTGAATATGTAGGGAAAGAAAAAAAATGTTGGTGGCTCCTCTTTCTGAGAGAGAAATAAATATGAAACCCCTTTTTCCAAAAGAACACCCAAACCATAAAATATAGAGCTGCAACAAATTCAGCCATGGTCCGATCGAAATTTCCAAGTCCCATGAGGGAGTATTAGTAAAAGACCAAGGGACATAAGGGGCTAAAATGTAAACACATGGGGAACACAACGGTCAACAAGGCATAGTCTTGAGACACATAAAATGACCTTGAGAAGGCTAAAACTCAAAAGCCACAAAGTGGGTTTGAACAAAACTATCAACGCCCAAAACCATCAACACCCAAAACTAAACATTATCGTTTTAATTTTATGTCCAAAATGGTAATTAAATAAATATTTTGTCAATCAATTTATTATCGAGACACATTCAAAGTTACAAAAAAAAATAATCAAAACATACTAAAAATGTATTAACACAAATAGATTGTTTATAAAACAAATAAATATTCAAAAAAATATTAAAACTCATACATAAAAAAATAGATGAAATTGCATTTTACCCAAAGCAATTTGTATAATACAAAAAAAATATTTTTATCAAAAATAATTTATATGTTATATCAATATAAGAAAATATGATTTATGGTATAAAAAATAGATTTTAATAAAAAATAAAGCCGGAGCAACAAAAAAATGTTTGTCTCAAAATTGAGCCAACATAAGAGAATGAGAATTTCAAATTTGACACGTGTCAAAGCCCAAAACCTTTGAAAACATTTAGCAAGTACATAAATCGCAGTATAAAAGCAGTTATTAGATACACATGTTAGTTTCATGTACACTCCCTTGAGTTCCTTACCTCTCAACTTAATGTCTACAATTTTACCCACCTAGTTATGCTACCTAACAAGACACAAGTATCTAACTAACAAAAACAAATTTAGCTCACCCGTACCGTCCATACTATACGCTATCGTAAAACTAATAATTAATGTTAACCGAATATTTTCATTGAACTATTAATTAAGTTACTCTTACTTGAGTAACTTTTAGTTATACACTATCTATCTTTTATACCATCACACAAAAGTAGAATCATCACACTTATACACACACACATATATATATATATATATATATATATACACAACGAAAACATTCCCCAGAATGGCCATAACGATGCATGTACCTTTCGTGCCAAATCGAGGATTATCGGTTCAGAATGTCACCTCGAACCATAAATCAAATAACACACAATGGAGGCGAAAATAGTTCTAAGCATTTAGGCTACGTACATACCTAACATACCCAAATGACCTGCCAGTCCCACTAATACACTCGCACATAGTGAGTCACTCTAAGTTCTATGTTCTGGGGCACACATCCGGACCTTGCTAGAATCTTCAAAGTGGGATCGCCCACTGCGCGAAGCCTTCCGTGATAGCAGGTAGCTTAGGTATGTTCACATATGTAACAAAGCACATAATAGGTATATATATATATATATACACACACACACACACACACACACACAGAGACAACCCACAGTATCTAGTATGTACGTAGTATATATCACTCGAATACCCAGTGCACTAACGATTCACACTTAATATTATTTTCGTACTTCCCGAGTATCACTCACTACCCTAAGGATCCTAGTTATCCCTTAAGTAATTTTAGTAGTTAAAACATCACTATCCTACTGGAATTAATCTTAGGTTATCATTTACTCTTCACGTAACTCGATTTGTAAAATCTCGATATTTAACACAATTGTTTAAATCGGTCCTAATCCTTAAGACTAAGACGGGCCATAACTATATGTCTACTGATCTTATCTAAGTCTTTATATAGTTAATACAACATCACTAAAGTTACCCACGGTTATCTGCAAGGAAAACTATGTAAATAAACAAAAGAGTCCCATTTCAGCTTTGGTCGATCGATCGACCCTGGGTTTGACAGATTCATCTCTCCATGGTTAACACGTCAAACCTCCATGAAACCTCCCCAAACTCCCATACAACATACCCAATCATCAAATATATGTATAACGATAATTTCTAATGTAAATATATCACCAAATATTTAAGAAATCTACCCATAAATAGATTTACTTCCATAATTCATAAAACCCTAGTTTTCATGCATGTTCATCAAGATCTCCAGATTTCTTTCAAGTTTATCATCATGTAATCTGAGATTTCATATTTTTAGTATAGAGGGATTGATCCTAACATGAATCCTACCTCAAATCTTGAATTACACCAATATAAATCCCAAGAATTTTCACCCAATTTATGCAATTTTCAAACCTACACTATCATAGGTATTATAACATGATTAAAAGAATTGCAAGATAAACACTTGCCTTGTAATAGCTGGTCTGTTTTTTCTTATTAGATGTTGGAGTTGATCTTCCCTTGCTCTGATTTTCGATAACGTCGGTGATGCAAAATGGTGTGGAATAGCCTAGGGTTCCTCTCTTCTTCTCTCTTATGGCCTCTTATCTTTCCCAAGTGTTGTAACCCTAGCATTTAACTCAAAGTGGCTGATATAACCCACTTTAATTTGGAGTTTTTTATACCCTGGAATCTTAAATGACCAAAACGCTCTAACGTGGTGCCGAGTTGGTCTAAAAATGCACCGGGGCCCAATTAATACACCCAGTTACTCTATTTCACCTATTTCGGCCCATTCGAAATCAACCGTGACCTCAAAATCGCGATCTGAGTCACTTTACCTTATTTTCCTATCTCGACCTCAATGTAGCATATACATGACTCCCGGGTGAGATATAACATAGCCCCATCGATATAACCTGCTACGACGTATAATAATTACAATATGTTATTTAGTACACACATAGTAAATTAATCCCATTCATATTAATCATAACCTATATCGATAAATATTTAATAAATATATAATATTTAATTCAATAAATTACGGCACACATGTAATTTTAAAAAAATAATTGAATTAATTAAGTTCTAAATACTTAGAAATACGTGTTACATACTTCCCCCTTATAAATTAATTTCATCCCCAAAATTTGGATGTACCCGCGGTAAATATCTCTGGATATTGCTTGTTCATATCATCCCGTCGCTCCCACGTTGACTCGTCAACATTATGGTGCCTCCACTGAACTCTCTCTCTCTCTCTCTCTCTCTCTCTATATATATATATATATATATATATATATATATATATATATATATATATCACTCACACACACAGGGTTTCCACATAATCAATTTTTTTTCCTTCACAAAATAATGTTTCAAATCAAGGTTCTTTGTTCGATGGCTTTGAAATTAGAGGATTTAATTGGTTCACTATGGATTTTGTTTGTAGATTTATCAAAACTGAATTCTCATCAAATTTGCGCTTCCACAATCGTTCAACAAGTATCCTCAGTGGCTATCATTATTCGTTTTTTTTTTGGGGGGGGGGGGGGGGGGGGGAGGGGGTATTGCTTCAATTATATGGCTCAAAATCAATGTTTACATTCTTTATTAGAGTTAAATCTTATATGTTTTCAATTAGGGTACAGTTTATGGGTTCGAACTCAATATTTTTGGAACTCGAGTTCCATATAAGGGTTTTTTTATTATTCAAAATTAAGGTTTTTGATCAATTTTATATTTTGTTTGATTATGTTTTTATTTGAGTTATATTTTCATTTATTACTTATTCATGGATTCTCAATCATGTAGGCGGTGTCGTCACATATCATCACAATAAGTTTAGTTTGTAGACAAAGACGGACAAGTTAGTATCAGAAAGATCTCTCTTCATCATATTTTTTATACAATTTTTTTGGTTATCCTCATTTTTTTACGCTCTCCTAATACACCAAATAGCAATTTTCTATTGTAATTTGAAGTTCGATGTCCCCTTGTAATTAGCAGCTTGTTGCTTTATTATGATTTGAGTTAGGCTTTCTTGATTGATATATGTGGATGTTTTATAGGATTGGGGTTTGAGCATATATCAGACATTAATTTATTGTTTCCTTTCTTTTCGCTATATGATTTTAATACTTATCTTTCACTTTCTTATTACATCACTATGCTATGTTATGTTGGATATGGTCTAAGTAAGAATATTTGGGAGTCAATTGAGGAGTTATGGTATATGTTATTCCTTATGTGTTTTCACGCTTTTTCTCTTAAATTTGGATGTGACATTTACAATTTATTTTACTTCTAAGTAAATGCCAATACTATATATGGGATTTTCTAGCTTGATCTTGTTTATTGAGGTGACTTTTTAGAATTTGCGAGGTTTTTCAAAATCTTTAGTCTATGGATGAGCCATGTTTTTGTCCCATGAGATTGAAAAAAAATTATCTTGGTAGCTAGGGTTTCAATTTACCTTTACACCAAGAATTTTGGTAGGAGTTTTGACTGTTACTAGGTTTGGGGGCTTCTTCATTACGGGGACTCCGCATTTGTATATAGATTTTTTTGTGTTTTTTTGCTGTAATTTATAATTCTCTGGTTGTGCATGTGGCAATTGCCTCAAAGGTGTGTTTACCATTATAACTGCTCATATGCTCCTTATGAGGTTTATTTAAAAAAAATATATATTATAACTACTCATAATTTTACAATGTTAAGTTTCAATTTATTTTGTTTGGATTCTGTTTCTAAGGATGAATTTTTAGATAGTTTGGTGATTCTAAGATATATATGGATCCAGGAACGAAATTAAATTTGTTTTAAGTAGTTATAGTTTCAATATAGATGCTACGGGCCTTGTTTATTTTAATATAACTTTAACATTTTTTGTGAATAAATTTATGTTTTTCAAAATGATACATTTGGTGAATGTCTTTTTAAAGGTTCAAACATTTTCAATCATTAAAACATCTTTCTCATTGTTTTCCTTACCCGTTTTGCTAGATAGAGAGAAAGTGTGATGATTAAATTCATTTTATTAGTTTGCAGACTTTTAATCAGTTCTTTTAGTTACTTACTTACTAGTATTTATTATTGCATTTTAAATACTTGCAAATAGTTTTAAAATGATTTTGGGCTCTGACCTTGATCAAAAATATTTTTCAAATTTAGGTGCTTAGCCATAGGGACACCAAGCGTAGCTTTCCTTCTAGTCAGACGATGCTGCAGCAGCTGTTGATGCCTATAGGGTTTGCTTATACGCTTTTATCATTGCTATCTAGATAGGATGTTATTTTAGTTTCTCTTATTCCGAACATGTCTCCCACTATTGGACGGCTTTCCTCTTTAGACTTTGCTACATTATTTCTTTATCAGTTAGATGATAGTAATTAGAGTTACCGAGAGTTATTCGGTTATTTTATTTAATTGACGTCATCAATATTCATTTTATTCTTGTAGTGAATGTGTATTTGATTAATGGAATATTTATGTTAATTGTTGAATGTTTTAATAAAATAATTTATTAAGTCTTTAAAATTTGACACCGGGCTTTATAGGTTATTTGTAAATAAATTGGTTTTCGACAGTGATGCTAAGAATAAACCAGACTGAGATTACTATTTTATTTTAAAAGAGGATTGATAACCCGTTATTAGAATAGGCGGGGTGTCACATATTGCCCTTCTGAAGAGTTTGATTTTGTTCAAATACAGCAATTATTTAATTAAACATCGTTTTTCAATTAAATCCTAAAACATGCATCTATATGATTCATCAATTAAAATAAATATAGCATGTGACACAACATATCAGGAAAAATCCCCGCAGGGCAAAACCATATTATTTTCACTCTAATTTGTAAAGAACGGTTTACACGAATTATACTGGAAAAAAAAATTTAACATACGAAAATACCCGTAGGTGTCGGTTCCGATGTCATCGGCTGGAATCTCCCGCAAGAATTCCAGATGGGCAGTAATGAAGAAGAAATCGGCTTCTCAACAAAATACACCAAAAGTGTAGATGACTTCTTGAAAGTCTTCAAAGTGTGAAAAATGCCTCTAGAGGGGTTTTATGATGTGTGTATGTTGTGTCATATAAATAGGAGATGAAGAGTGCATTTTATGGGGAGGATAAAAGCAAACAAAACACCTTTCATAAAAGATGGAGGAAACATCATCGAATTATCCTCAAAGTGTTGGGAAAAGTTTTTGAGTGGAGACAACATTTTTGGCTTTTGGAATCTGCAGCCTACAAGGACCCCGAACCGGTTCGGGTCCCCTGCGAACCGGTTCGCCCCCCCGAACTGGTTCGGGTTGGGTTCAGGGACAAGGGCTAGCCCAAAGGTTTGAACACTTAGGAAAAATCCTGGATTTTTTAAAGTATATTTCTCAAATTTCAAAAGGCCATAACTTCTTAACCGTAGCTCAGAATGAGGTGTCGTTTCTTCCAGTGTCTTCGTTGCGGAAAGATCTTCAATGTTACAGTTGACCGGTCCTCCGGACTGTGGCTGTAAAATTACTAAAATGACCTTGAACTTCCATATCAAGCCATATTTCCCTGTTTTGACTTCACTAGCATTCCTCTTGCATTTCGGGCCTAAAATCATGAAGCATGAATTCGTTGAGGCCGATGTGGGATACTAGTTGGATATGATAAATGCTTGAACCCAGGAATTCGGATAGAGGCCGTCATGAGAGATCGTGCCTTATGTAGCGGCATCAGACATATAAACAATGATCTTAGGGAAAAAAGAAAATTCCTAGATGTTATCCGAACATTTAGAATTATGTCCTTACAAATCTCCCCCTATATCTATGCCGGTACATACATAAAAGATCCTAATTATGCAAACTCTCCAAAACAAATGACATTTGTGAAACACACTTTAACATCTTCAATTCATCAACTTTTCAGAAACGCCCAAAGGTTTTCTCATCAGGGTGTGCAATCTAATAGATATCAACTTTGTACCTACACACATGAGATAAAAGTAAATACCCATGACATGCAATAGTTTGAAATATAATGATATGCAACAAACCAAAGATGAATTAAGTTTAAAAAAATCATAGATAAATCAACACAAAATTTTCTCCCCCATAATTCATTCTCTCCCTTTTTATGATGTTCCCAAATAGACAGATATGAGAAGCATAAATATGGAAAATGTCGCACAAAATTGTTCTATATTTTTTTAATTTTTTAATTTTTTGCTCAAAATATACAACAAAGAATCAAAGAATCTTCTATATTTGTACAAAAAGAATTAAAGAATGTTCTATTTCTGAATTTTTTTCAAAATTTGTACAAGAATATACAAAAGGAATCACACCGTGGATGAACACAAAAACAACCAAGTCGATGGTAGCGTAAATGTAGGGGTGTGAACACATTCGATAGGTAAATAAACTCAATCAATCATATGTGCATGATGCATACGTGTACTCCTAACGAATGAACATCAAAAGTATCCTTAGGTGTAAAAATTGTTGAATTTAGATGACATCGTCTTATACAGATCAACAAATCAAATTAAGAGTGATTTCCACACCAATAACGTCCAAAACTATTTAGCGCTTTTTCAAGATCTTCAAGGACGTGCACACCCGTTTAAATTTTCCAACCAAACTCCCTCAGATATATTTTCTTTTAGAGGTGATAAACTAAATTCTCAAACTTTGGAGAATTGATGGTGAAACCTATTGGACCATAATTGGCATGTATTTCTTTTTATTGCCTTTAAATTTTTCGGGCTCTTTTAACCTCTTTGGACCTCGAATAATAAAATTCCTCAATTTTTTAGGTCCATTTTAACGGTGGCTTTTGCGCAAAGGATAGATATTTACCTTTCGCAGCCCCTCCCCGTTATAAAAAATCACACAGTCTCACCAAAATGATTTTTACATGCACACCAATCTTATCAAGTTTTATCACGCTTGATTCGTTTTAAGGACAAGATTGAAGTGAAAACACCCAACCAACATGTGATAAGACAAGAACAATATTCAAACAAATCCGTGCATGTGTGCAATAAAGGAAATCATGAGTCAAACATGTAGGAAGTAACACTTAATTACATCTTAATGACTCCAATAATTATAGGCACAAAGATGACAAGATATATTGTCTCAAAACACTATCAAATAGTCACATGAATAAATGGAATGAAATTTGTGACTTGGCTATCTTAAATTCTCATCTATAAAAGGTGCAAAAACAAAAAATCTTTTTGTTCTTTTCTAAATTTTTATA
The DNA here is from genome assembly GCA_949130495.1 of Sambucus nigra. Classification (NCBI taxonomy): domain Eukaryota; kingdom Viridiplantae; phylum Streptophyta; class Magnoliopsida; order Dipsacales; family Adoxaceae; genus Sambucus; species Sambucus nigra. Next base: position 40,310,103 of record OX422220.1, read on the forward strand.
AAAAGAAAATCTTTTTGTTCTTTTCTAAAATTTTATAAAAGAAAATCTTTTTGTTCTTTTCTAAAATTTTTATAAAAAATAAAATCTTTTTGATCTTTTCATTTTTAAAAATAATTATAAAAGAAATAATAATACACAAGATACAGTCTAGCAATAGGAATCATATGATGTAAACATGACAAAGCATCCTATCCTAGACACGGACCATCCCTTCAGTCAACTGTGCAAATCCCTAAAGATTTTCTAAGACACTCGAATCTAAGGGCATCTAAAGGTTTCGTGAAAATATCAGCTAACTGACGGTCGGTAGGAACGTAACTCAGAGATACAACTTTCTCTTCAACAAGCTGTCGAATAAAGTGCTCACGTATCCAGATATGCTTTGTGCGCGAATGCTGGACTGGATTGCGGGATATGTGTATCACGCTCGTGTTATCACAGGAAATGGTCATGGTGTCCTGTGAAATCCCATAATCCTCCATCATATGCTTCATCCTCAAGAGTTGCATGCAATAACTCCCGGCGGCGATGTACTCATCCTCCGCAGTGGATAAAGAGATGGAGTTTTGTTCTTGATCAACCAGGAGACAAGGGCATAACCAAAATAAAAACACCCACCAGAAGTTCTCTTACATCCATCTACATCCCCAGCCCAATCGGCATCTGAATAGGCAGACAAATGGTCATTGGTATCAAGGGAATACCAAATACCATATGAGAGAGTCCCACTCACGTATTTGATAATACATTTTAGAGTGAGTAAGTGTGACTCTTTCGGGGAAGCCTGATATCGAGCACAGACTCCAACACTAAAGGCAATGTCGGGACGACTAGCAGTCAAGTAGAGAAGACTACCTATCATACTTCGATACAAGGTTTGCTCTACGTCCTTACCTGAAATGTCCTTACTAAGCTTGATAGAAGTTCTCATAGGTGTACGAGCATGCTTAGCGGAGTCTAAACCAAATTTCTTCACTAGGTCTCTAGCATACTTAGATTGAGAGATGAACATCCCATCCTCTAGCTGACGAACCTGGAGACCAAGGAAGAATGTAAGCTCACCTACCATGCTCATCTCAAACTCACTTTTCATCTCCTCCTCAAAGTGGTGAGCATGCTGGGAGCATGTGGATCCAAAGACTATGTTGTCCACATAGACCTGGGCAACCAAAATAGCACCATCATCTCTCCTGACGAATAACGTCATATCAACTCCCCCTCTCTTGAAGCCACAGGATAAGAGATAGGAAGTAAGCCTGTCGTACCAAACACGGGGTGCTTGCTTCAAACCGTACAGGGCTTTCCTTAGATAGTATATGTGTTTCGGGTGCATGAGGTCTTCAAACCCTTTTGGTTGAACCACATAAACCTCTTCCTATAGAATGCCATTTAGAAAGGCACTCTTGACATCCATCTGATATAACTTAAAGCGCAGATGACATGCGACGGCGAGTAGTAAGCGAACGAACTCAAGCCTCGCAACAGGAGAAAATGTCTCCCCAAAGTCTACACCCTCAATCTGTGTGTAGCCTTGAGCGACCAACCTAGCTTTATTTCTGATTATGGTACCATTTTCATCCATTTTATTCTTGAAAATCCACTTGGTACCTATCACATTAGTCTCACTAGGTCGGGGGACTAGTTCCCAAACATTGTTCTTTTTAAACTGAAGCAACTCATCCTGCATAGCAGATATCCAGTGTTCATCCTTGAGTGCTTCTTTGTGATTCTTGGGCTCGATTGTGGACATGTAGGAAAAGTGGCTAACAACGTTCTCGAGCTGAGCACGAGTCTTGACCCCTAAGGTGGGATCGCCAACAATGGTAGAAGGATCATGACTCTTTAGAACCCAAGCAGGTGTGTCCCCTAGCACAGGAGTAGAGTCCACAGAATGTGGGCGAGGGACAAGTAAATCACGGTCAGGAAAGTCTTCATCCTCACATTGAAGGCTAGAATCAATAAACGTGGAAGGTTCGTCATCTTGCACGGTGACGTTTATTGACTCCATAACCTTGGAGCTCTTCAGGTTAAAAACCCGGTATGCTCTACTGTTTGATGAATATCCTAGCGATATTCCCTCGTCGCTCCGGGAGTCAAACGTTCCTAATTGCTCTATATCCCGTAGGACATAGAATTTACTCCCAAAGACACGAAAATATGCTAGGTTGGATTTCTTGCCAGTCCACAATTCATAAGGCGTCTTAAGTGTGTGTGGACGTAGGTACACCCTATTCACCGTATGGCATGCAGTAGACACTGCCTTTGCTTAAAATCTCCTAGCAACCTTACGACCTAGAAGCATAGATCTATCCATTTCTTGAATCGTTCTATTCTTTCTCTCAACAATCCCATTTTGCTGAGGATTTTTCACAGAAAAAAACTCATGTTTGATTCCAAGACTGTCACAGTAAAGATCAACCTTTGCTACTTTAAATTATGTGTCGTTGTCACTACGTATCCTGTTAATAGTGACACCATGCTAATTTTGCAAGACACGACACTTGGTCATTAAAAAATCAACAACATCTGATTTCTCTCTCAGAAAACCAACAATTGAATATCTAGAGAAAACGTCTACCATCACGAGGATATACCTCTTACCACCCAGACTCTGAGTGCGAGTAGGACCCATAAGATCCATGTGAATTAACTCAAGCACACGGGATGTGGTAATGGAATGCAGCTTCCAGTGGGGACTGCGGATTTATTTTCCCATCTGACAGGGTCCACGAACCATGGAAGTTGGCTTTCCAAGAGATGGTAAGCCTCGTAATATGTCCTTTTTAGCTAATCATGACAAATCACTTACGATCACGTGACCTAGATGCTGGTGCCACAGATCCATAGGAGTGATCGTGGCGCTGTTGCAGACAAGTGAGGATGTGGGAAAAATCCCATAGCAATTATCTTCTGTCCTCACCCCTTGCACTAAAAGTTTACCGGATTGATTATAGACATTACACACGTCCCGGTCAAACTTTACGTCAAAGTCATCGTCACACAGTTGGCTTATGCTAAGAAGGTTTGCCTTTAAACCTTTGACGTACAAAACATTCTCTAGCTTAGGAAGTCCTGGTAAAACAACTGTACCTCATCCTACAATGCTAGATTTGCTCCCATATCCAAAGGTGACTCTTCCATCCTTATAATCCTTAAGGTGGGTAAAAAATGAGACATCACCTGTCATATGTCTGGAGCAACCACTATCAAAATACCACTGTGAGGTATTATGCGCTTTGACAGCGACATGAACAACAAGGGCCTTTTCGTCTTTCTTAGGCACCCAAAATGTGGTAACCTTTTGTATACCCTTGTTGTTGTTGGTTTTAGCCGGGATGCGAGAAGCATTCACTGACAGTAAATATATCCGTCGGAATTCCTCCATCAAACTCTGTGATGTGGTAGCTAAAAACTCAACACACTCTCTTAGATTGGCAAAATCATTAGAATGATGTGGCGGAGCAGTAGTACGTCGTGTCCGACCCAAACTATAGCAAAACTCCCTAAGGTGGCCATTTCTTTTGCAATAAGTACAAAAGAACACAGTATTAGGCGGACCTTGGTTGGCTTTTCTTGGTCAAACTCTCCTACGTGGATTTTGACGATGGCCATATGGAGTCGTAGTAAACTCAGTAATTGGTCCAGGTGCTATTTGGGATGTGGTGGCACCCTCATAACCTATTCCTTACCTATCACTAAAACCTAAAGCGGGACCGAGGATCATCTTTCCCATCTTTCCAGATTTGTCCTCGATTTGTACCTTGACTTCCCGAGCTCTCTCAAGATCATGAGTAAGCTGGCAAACACGGGCTTCAAGTTTCTTCCGAGCTTCCATGGAGGAATGGAGCTCACTCGTAAGACTAGTTACTTGATTAGTCAAGTACCCTTTCTCTTTCTCAAAAAATTCTCTCTTTCTCTAAACAGACTCTCTTTCTCAATAAAAGCAGACTCTTTTTCTCTCAAGGTAGTGCAGGTGGAGGATTCTTTCTCTCTCGCTTCTTCCAAATCTTCTTTTAAAGCGATGATCCTAAGAACTATCGCTTTGTAACGCTTTTTGGTTTTAAATGATTCATTATATAATTCAGCATAGGCGCGTTGAAGATTATACTCGCTCTCACTTGCATCATCCTCCCCTGCATTCACATCGTTCTCGCTGTCGAGCAGTCCTTGTGAAGTGACATGCTCATCGTCGTGTGGAGCACTAGACGTATGACTAGCCATTAATGCGGTGAAGTTACATTCATGCGGTGACTCATCTCCAGAGTCCACTGACTCAACCTCACTGTCGTCACTAAGGGTAGCATTTAGGACAGCTTTATTTTTTTCTTTTGCAAGTCTATTCAGTCTAGTTGCACACTCAAAAGCTCTATGTCCCTTACCATCGCAGTCATAGCATCTCTCACCATCTTTAGGAGGGTATTTAAAACCTTTTTCATTTTTCTTATTTTTCTTAAAAATCCTTTTATCTTTACAATTTTCATTTTTCTTAAATTTGAGAATTTTCTTGAAATTTTTTACAAATAAAGCCAAATCATCTAAATCAAAATCACACTCAGAATCTGAAGTTTCTATTTCTCTTTTTTGAGATGATTCAAATCTTTTTCTTGCTGAACCCTCACCTTTTCTAGCTTGGGCATTAAGTGCAATACCCTTATCTTTTGGTTTGAAGGTTTTAGGAAACATATCAATTTCATAAGTTTGTAAGTCTCCTACAAGTTCCTCCAATTTAAGTGTGTTTAAATTTCCTAAAGAATTTAGCACAGTGACTTTAGGGATAAAACGCTTAGGAAGAGATCTTAGAATCTTTTTAACAACTCTAGCATTGGGAATGTGCTCACCAAGATTAAAACTAGTGTTAACAATATCAGATAACCTAGCATAAAATTCATCAAAACATTCAGTCTCGAGCATGGTGATAGTTTCGAATTGAGTTGTTAAATTTTGTAGTTTCGACTCTTTTACAGCATTAGTTCCTTCATGGCTGAGTTGAAAAACATCCCATGCCTCTTTTGACGTGGAGCATGTCATAATTCATCGAAACTCGTCAGGAGTGACGGATCCAGAAATAGCACTTAAACCCTTAGAATTAAACGATGACCATTTAAAATCTTCTTCAGTCCAATCAGTCACAAATTTTAGATTAGTCACGTTATTAGCAGTGACGGACGGAGGAGTCCATACTTTTTTTACTAAAATCCAAACACGTTCATCTATGGCTTTTAAGGCAGATTTCATGCGAGCTTTCTAGTAAGCATAGTTTGACCCGTCAAAAACTGGCATTTTATTATATAATTTCTCCATTGAACACGCTCTTTTTCAAAAATCAATTTTTAAGAAAATTGATTTTTAGGAAAATTACAAGGTATATTGTGTAATTGGCTCTGATACCAATTTGAAGAGTGCGCTTGTGACACCCCGCCTAATAAAATGCCGGGTGATCAGTCCTATACCAAATTAAAACAGGAATCCCAGTTGGATCATCCTTAGCATCACTGTCGAAAACTTTTCAAAACTTACTAACCACCTAGTATTCCAAAAACTGGTGCCAATTTTAACTTTTTAATTAAACAAAACAATACATGCGGAATTAAAATATAAACCATTCACACAACTGAATGAAATTAAATAGAATAATAATTACACAACTTGCCGAATAAATCACCGGCCACCAAATAAATAATCCAATACAAATATTCAACACCTGAATGAATTACACCTGATATCTGTACCGAGAAGTCTGGGCTACAAGCCCTAAATAAAACTGAGACGGATACAAGATTCCTACTCTAGGAATGAACGAATGATGCGTCTAATCCAAACTCCTGCTAGCATCCACATATGCCGCAGCTCCGTGTCCCTGGAATAGAATATCAATCCTGGCGTCCCTGTGGCTGGACACCTAAAAGGTTTTGAAAATAATTTTATAGCAAGGGTTAGAACCCAAAACATTTTGAAAATATTTAGCAAGTGAATTAACTGCAGTATTTTAAAATGCATGAATGCGCTTCATATTTAAGTTAGTGTCGCACTCCCTTGAGGACATTCTCACCCCTCCACTATTGTGCACACCTACCGGTTACCTTAACCCCACCTAGTTGTACTACCCCGTCCAACTAGTCCTGGTATAACCTTCCCTTGTTGTACTACTCTAACCCGAGTATAATGATTCTTGAATTATAAGTTATTTCACAATTAACTTAATTAATTCTTCTTAAATAGCAGCATATAACCGTGTCACAAGATATATAAAGTACATACATCACACACTGTATTATTCCCAAAAATGATTAACTTAATTAATTTCCCATTAATTAACTGCATATAACTGCAACCCGAGTTATATAAAGTAAATACATCACACACTGTATTATCACCTACATATAATATTTACTACCATATTATACGTACCTTTACTAACATCCACACATATATCATACGTGTATCCATCCTTCCGAGTTTACCCTCACTGGATGATTCCCTCTAGAATGCTATCTCACTAGGTGTGCTCACAAAACCTTGTATCCCCAAGTTAGAATCGCTCACCAACTTGGACCAAAATATAAACGAAGTGGAGGCGGTCATATTCCTTCCCTAAAAGTGAGATAAATCCCTCACCCATATATACCGGACGCTATGACCTGGGAATATACTCGCCCTACTCCTCAAGCTAGGGGATTCACCCACATCGCGCAACCTCCCTTGATAGCATTAGAGTATTTAAATTGAATAAATATCTAGTCACTGATATTTACTTTCACACATAATATATACACATATATATATGCTATCACTACTCGTATATATATATTATGAACCCCGGTTTTACCGTGTACTCAAAATCCCGTACACTGCCTGTAATTTAATGTCACACACAATACATACACGTATATATATATATACTATCACTACACCGTATATATATATTGATAACCCCGGCTTTACCATGTACTCAAAATTCCGTACACTGCCTATAATTTCCTGAGTCTGTGGCCCGACTCAATGTAATTAATTTTCTCACTTAATAACTTATCCTCTTCCCGAGTCTATGGTCCGACTCTAATATAATTAATTCACACCTCAATTAATATAATACTTTCCCCGAGTCTATGGTCCGACTCTCCTTAAATTAATTAACACACAATTTAATTTAATACCTCCCCGAGTCTATCGCCCGACTCTAATTAAATTAATTAACACACATTTTAATTTAATATCAATCCGAGTCTGTGGTTCGACTCTAATACAATTAATTTACACCTTAATTAATTAAATCCTACCCGAGTCCACAATTCGACTCTAATTAAATTAATTAATACACTTATTAATTTAATACTACCCGAGTCTACAATCCGACTCTAATTAAATTAATTAACACACTTATTAATTTAATACTACCCGAGTCTAAAATCCGACTCTAATTAAATTAATTCTCACACCCATTAATTTAATCTTACCCGAGTCTACCATCCGACTCAAATTCAATCAATTAGCGCAATCATTTATTTCATAACTTGGTGTCACCCAACCATTATCTCCGGACTCACTTACTTGGCCCGTAACTTAATATTTCTCGAGTCTAAGTTCCGACTCCAAATTAATTACTCTCTCTCAAAATAAATTTGATACTTTGGTGTCACATAACCAACATACCCGGACTCACTCACTTGGTCCATTTTTACATCTCATAATTTCTTTTCCACATTTTTCGCCCACAATGTGCCACACATTTATTTCCATAATTTCTCAATTATATTTACCTGTAATTACCAACATACCCGGACTCGCCCACTTAGTCCATAATTAAATATTCACCCGAGTCTATATCCCGACTCCAAATTATTTGGTTTATCTCCAAACTTAATTCACTACCTTGGGGTCGCATGACCAATATACCAGGATTCACTCACTTAATCCGTACCTCACTATTTTGGAATGAAGTCTCTCAATTTCATCCATTAAATGTCCAACATAAATTCATCCTAGTCCCAATTATTTTCTCCCATAATTGCTAGGAATATTTGTTTCATAATTATTTATCACTTATTAATGTATGAAACCCCCTTTTTAATAGATTTCCCTTTATATAATAAACTGGGCGAACTGCCCAGATTTCTGTACCTTCGATCGATCGAACCCCCTGGGTCGATCGATCGATCGTTCCAGTATTCGTTCTCTCCCGCCGCTGTCAGCCATGGACGGAAATTTAAGCTTTGATTCTCCATCAAAGCTCTTACCCAAATACAAACAACATATCCTCCGAATAAGAAAAGGGTCTAAACATCCCACAGACCTTAATTCATTGCCAAAAACCATTTATTCCAAACTTTTTTCCGATTTGGGTATTATCCGGGTTTCAAATCCCCCAATACGAATTTCATTCATTTTTATCAGTAATTAACCCTCTACTCTTACTGATTTTAACATCTGATTCAGCTCTCTACATTCTAGAATCATAAACACGATCAATCTCCCCCCTTAATCTCATTAAGGTATATAAATTTACAAAAACCCAATTTAGATTTTGGTGACACACCCAAAACGAATTTTCATACACACATCACTATGATATGAATTGATTATCAAACTTTTAGAAATCACAACAGTTAACCACTTGCCTGTAAGTGTTCGTAGTGTTTGATCCGTTGGCGTAGTCCCTCAATTTGGCTCTAAAATCCCCAATTTCGTTCTTGATTTGCTTTCCCCCAATTTCCCTCTCAAGCCCTAGGCTTAGATTTTTTATGGCTGCTAATTTTCTAATCCCTCACTTAGGTTAAAACTATAAATCCCGTTTTTCACCTAATGGGCTTAATTAAAGTGGCCCAACTCACCCCGTGTGGCCCGGCTATGCCCAAAAATACCCCGAGACCCAATTGCTACCCCCGGGTACTCTTTTTTGACTATCTCGACCCATCCGGACTCAACCGCGCACTCAGAATTGGCATCCGAATTAATTTATAAAAATTCTTATCTCACACCCAAATTTAGTCTATACCGACTCCCGGCTGGAATAAGTGCATACCCCGTCATTAATACCCGAAATGGCGTAATTAAATTATTACTATTCACTTAGTAAATAAATTTTCCTAGACCTTAACCATTCACTCCCCGATTAATATTTAAATATTTATAATGCCATAATTAATTCAATTAAAATTACAACACACAAGTAATTTAAAATTCCCGAATTAATTAAATATTAAATGTACAAAAATACGGGGTGTTACAACGCTTTTATTCAAATACAGCAATTATTTAATTAAACACCGTTTTTCAATTAAATCCTAAAACATGCATCTATATGATTCATCAATTAAAATAAATATAGTATGTGACACAACATATCAAGAAAAATCCCCGCAGGGCAAAACCATAATATTTTCACTATAATTTGTAAAGAACGGTTTACACGGATTATACTGAAAATAAGTGTGACATACGAAAATATCCGTAGGTGTCGGTTCCGATGTCGTCGGCTGGAATCTCCCGCAAGAATTTCAGATGGACAGCAATGAAGAAGAAATCGGCTTCTCCACAATATACCAAAAGTGTAGATGACTTCTTGAAAGTCTTCAAAGTGTGCAAAATGCCTCTAGAGGGGTTCTATGATGTGTGTATGTTGTGTCATATAAATGGGAGATGAAGGGTGCATTTTATAGGGAGGATAAAAGCAAACAAAACAGCTTTCATAAAACATGGAGGAAACATCGTCGGATTATCCTCAAAGTGTTGGGAAAAGTTTTTGAATGGAGACAACATTTTTGGCATTTGGAATCTGCAGCCTCCAGGGACCCCGAACCAGTTCGGGTCCCCTGCAAACCGGTTCGCCCCCCGAACCGGTTCGGGTTGGGTTCGGGGACAAGGGCTGGCCCAAAGGTTTGAACACTTAGAAAAAATCCTGGATATTTAAAGTATATTTCTCAAATTTCAAAAGGCCATAACTTCTTAACCGTAGCTCGGAATGAGGTGTCGTTTCTTCCAGTGTCTTCATTGTGGCAAGATCTTCAACTTTCCAGTTGACCAGTCCTCCGGACTATGGCTGTACAATTACGAAAATTCCCTTGAACTTCCATATCAAGCCATATTTCCCTGTTTTGACTTCACTAGCATTCCTCTTGCATTCCGGGCCTAAAATCATGGAACATGAATTCGTTGAGGCCGATGTGGGATACTAGTTGGATATGATAAATGATTGAACCCCAGAATTCGGATAGAGGCCGTCATGAGAGATCATTCCTTATGTAGCGGCATCAGACATATAAACAGTGATCTTAGGGAAAACAGAAAATTCCTAGATGCTATCCGGACATTTAGAATTATGTCCTCACACCATCACAACTTTATCAGTAATACTCTTCAAATTATGCATTTTATTTGGTTCCCCTCAATAATTATTTTACTTATCTCAACCTCCTTTATTAAATTACAACATTTGGCCTCCTTCCCACGCAACTCTCTAACCTTCTCTTCAAGCCTTATTTTCAAAGAATCAATCTCACCGTTTTCTTGTTCAACACCACAAAACCTTTGACTTGATTCATTCTCCAATTTTAAAATCTCATTCCTTAATTCCCTATTTTTCTCCTCCGACTTTGTCAACACTTGTTCATTACATTTGGAGAGAAACTCAAACTTACATTCCAATTTAGTTTTCATTTCATCAAATGATTTTTTGGATAAGCTCATGTCATTCCTCGAACCATCTATCAAAATATGGATCCAAATGTTAAATCTTGGAGTGATTAATCCCTCCCTCTGTTTTCATTCTAACACATTCATCAATCCTCGATTCCATTTCAGCAACCAGACGCTTTTTCTCATTATCAACATTGTGAAATTTTTTCACTGCAGAATTTTTCTCTTACTCGAGAGATTTAATTTATCTCACCACCTTATTCGCCGCCAATACTACAACATCCTTTTCAGATAAATCTTCTTTAATACTTTCAATCATTGAATTGTTCTTAGATGCAATGGCAGGTAATACAATAATGTTCAAATCTACAACAGGTACACTACATACTGGATTCACTTGAAATAACTTTGACAATATTTCTTCTTTTGGTTTCTTTATTCTCATTCAAGTTTGCATCAACCTCGTCCGAAAGTATATTAGAACAAAACTAATCAATACACATTGACCTAGAGACAATATTATCATTGATTTCATCATCATTTTATAAAGGGTCTATAAATTATTTAACACCTTTCTCATCCCTTTAATCATTTCCCACCATCTCACCAATTTGGTCACTTCTCTCCAACACTAATGTTTCTTCCCTAATTTTGTGTGTCTAATGTTTCGAGGGATAGGTACATTTTTTTAGGCTATCGATAATAAAAATATCACATGTCAACTGATCATTGTTATTATATCTCTCACAACTATCAAATTGATCAAATATGATGTTTTCATCATCTTCACCATTCCCACCAACATACTCAACTTCTTCATTACCTTCACCGTCTATATCACTAACTCCTCTTTCTTTAATATGATTTATCCTCCCAACATCAATATACGTAGAAACATCCATAATTCTAAAATAAGGAACATAATCGATGTCAACTTCATTCATTTTCTCAACACCCACTGACTCACCAATAACAACAATTTTAATATCAATGCAGTGTTGATATGTTCTTGAACTTTCTTCACCCAAACCCACTAATTCATCCATTCTCAAATTCCTCTTTGACTTAAATTTCAACCGAATATTTTTACCACCTTCAACTTCATTGATTTTTTCTATAGGACTATCAGCCGCCATAATTAAATCTTTAACCCTTTTCATGTTCTTTGAGTTTCTTTTATAGTTCTTTAAATTCATCTGGTCATAATCTCCAACGGTACTCTTCCCAACATTATCATCTCTTAATTATAAGATCACCTGCCATTTAATTTATAATGTCAACACCAATAAACAAACTACTTCACTTAATTTCAAATATTATTACTTTATTTATATCTTCTTCATCTTTTTTGACTTTTTTTTATATTTCTTTAAGTTCAATTCATCAGAAGCTCCATCGATACACTTCCCAACATCACCATCTCCTAATAATAAGATCAGATGCAGTTTAATTTATATTTTCTGCATAAGTAAAAAAAAAATTGACTTAGTTTCAAAGATTATCACTTTGGTTATACTCGGTTTACTCTTGAACCGATGCATCTCTTGCACAGCCACAAGAATGCCTCCACAAGCTGTCAAATCCATAATGCTCCATAGCACCCTCAAAAATCCCTAGTTTAACATCACATCTAGCAACCATCTTCAATCGCCTCTAATCACTGGTTGGTAACTGAAAGTCATATTCTCCCTCCATTAAAGAATAGGACGTCCCCGACTTTCCTTCGTATCTCTATCAAGGCCAACTTATTGCCTTCCGTGCATATTAACGGCACACGAATGGACTATCATCATTCCATCAATACTATCGCAAGCCAATTCCAATTCCGACCTCATGGGTCTACCTCCCTTTAAGAACTATTGAAATTTTGGTTGTTATCTCAAAATTGATTTCACTCTCCTAAAATATTGTGTAGTCCCCTCACAACTCGAATGAGAGTAAACATCATCAATCTTCGCAAAATACAAGTCACGCTTTCCTACTCCTCCATTACCAGGCTTCAAATGTGAATTTTCACTTTCCAAAATAGAAGACCCAAAAAAAAGCTCCACATGTTACCATATTCCTTAGGAGAACAAACACGTTCTTCACCTTGGTGCCCTTATACACCACAAGAGAACCTTCCACGACCATCATACCTCCACCCGATGTTACCACCTTGTAACCCATGGAGTCTAGCACACCCACAGACATAAGGTTCACACGAAGACCTGGAACATGTCGCACTCCACATAAATTTTTCCCCAACCCATTACGTGTCTTGATTTTGCTTTAGCTAAATCCAAAAAAATTGAAGGCACTCCCATGGACCATTAAAGTATAACCAACTTTCACCTCTTTATAGGAAGAGAAATAATACCCAAACTTCATTAAATGACTCACCAATTTTGGTTCCCATGAGAGCATAATCATCGACACCCTCCAAATCACTTGCATCCACCACTGCTGCGGTTGCATTTTGAACATTTTCTTTTCCTTTACCCCTCCTGTCTTTGAATTTTGGATAATGGGCGATGATGTGCCCAGCCTCATGATCGTACTAACATTTTCGATCCTTATGCCCCTTCTATTTGGACCTTGAGCTCTTGAAAAATAGGTTCTCCGGTCTTCCTTGAACGACTAGGCATGTGGCATCACAGTAACCTTCAACCACTTTCCTCCTATTTTCATTGGAGAAAAGTGTTGACGTAACTCATTTAGGAGGTCTTGCAATGAAGAACTCGGACCCATTTTAAATCGATAGAATTATTTTTTGAGATTAATCTGATTTGTCAACGACTTCTCCAAATAAAGCTTCTCAACCTTTACCCAAATCATCGTACTGTAAGTCTCTGTCATAACATTGTGTTTAGTCACCTTAGACAAACATGATTCAATCATAGAATAAGACTCCCTATCTATCTTCTTCCACTCATCACCATTCATTGTATCGAATTTTCTTTTTGAAGCTTGTATCAAGCCCTCTTTGACAAGGTTGTCCGTCACCTCCAGCTGTCAAAGGACAAAATTGTTCCTCCCATAAAATTTTTCCACATCATACCTCATTTTGGATTCCATATCCAAAATGATCACATTCACAAAAAAATAATGAAAATTTTTCTAAAATTTAGAAAAAAAAATTCTTGGTTGTGAATACTAACCATGTTCATGAATACTAACCATGCGTATGAACAGTACCCGTATGTATACCATATGTATGAATAGTGACATATGAATACAATACGTAAGAAAATTTCTTCGCCAAAATCCAAAACCCCTAGATCGTGGGACTTAGTCCTTGATACCAATTTGTTATGTAGAAGTGTGTCAACAAATGATATTAACTCTAACTATGATCCTAAAAACAAAGTGGTACACACACGCAAGAAGTATAGTGTAGAGAACATACACACAGGAAGACACAATATTTACATGGTTCACTAATTTGGCCGAGTCCACAGACGATCTGGGACACTAAAAGAAAAATTTTACAAATGGAAAGACAATATGTTCCTTCTTCACACACTAATAATCTCTCTACTCACAAATAGAATAACGCTCTCAGAAATTTTGGAAGACACACAAATATTAGTCTCCTCACAAAAGGGCTCCTAATTTGTACCTAAAATTGTAAATAGAGAATGCTCAAAATTTGTTTCCTAAATAAACAATTTTACACAAAAGAGTAAACCCTGAAATTTTCACTCAACACAATTATTCTCTACTTTAGAACACTATGCACAAACTCATTCTCTGAATTTTAGTGTGTTTATATCTGTAAAATTTCTTCCTTTATATAAGGGAAAATGAGGAAGCTAGTAGAATATGCTAGGACCCTTCTTTTCCTTTCATCAGATCCTACACCACCCACCCCGAAAGCTTCCACCCACTATTGAAAAGTAAGAAGCTTTTAATGTTTTCAACACTTTCAATAACATCCATATTCAATATTGAATTTTATAAAAAATTATTAATTATCATTCATTTCACATGGGTTGGTGTTTTATTAGCCTTTTTAATTTTTACACTATAAGTTGAAATCACAAAACAAGAAGAGTATAATTTTAGTGGAAAATAAAATTTACGCACATAGGTTACTCTAAAAATATACTTTAGTATTGTAGATGCTCTAAAAGTCTTAAAAACATGCCTAGGACATGCGTTAACCTCCCAATTTGCACGAATTTCATTTCCAAGCATTTTATAGAACTAGGGTTACTCAATTAAATGACCAAAGGTTACGTGTCAACCTTATATCTACTTTCACTCTTTTTATTATTTTACAAGGGTGTCTTATGTTAGCTTTTGCGCACCGGGCTAATCCCTTGGACCAGTTCAGTTCGGCATCCACATTGGGCCTAGCAATCTCACAAGGAGTTTTCATTTGTTCCTTGTTGCCTAGTTCTAAGATGTTGTTACCAAGCTTCAAACCTTGGTACCTGATTTGACAGCTACATCCGATAACCAATGTTTAGAAGCTTATTAACATAGGTGTTACTCTCTTTTCGAAAAAATTGGCCACTAGATATCTGTGATATTTCTCCATACACTGTCAGCTTTAGAAGTGTGATTAAAATACCTAGATTTGTAATAGTGAAAGTCTCTTAAGAAGTGTTTCACAAATTTTGGATATTGATAATATTAAAATTAAAAAGACTTAAAATATTTTCACACTTCAACTTTCATTGTTGAATAGTTGAAATAACAATAAAATGCCTAGATTTGGATCATTGAGATATGTTAGTGGATGAGTAATGAATTGTCTATTATTATTTAGCCAATGTTTGATAAACGATAAAATGACGTTGATTTCTTTTCATTAAACTTTTTACGGATCTCTTATAATATGTTGGGTTTATTTTTGCATAATTATTAAAAAATAAAATTGATTTATGTTTCGGCGGTGATTTTTTGAACTCATATAGGCATAGCTAATTCATCAAAAGTGAATCGTGTGCCTTTGAAACTTTTTCTTTTTTGACAAAGAGGATATTAATCCCCGATTATTACAAAGGAGTTAGGAGAAAAAGCCTCTCCTAGGTGACTTTACAATGCATAATTCTAAAACTTGGAAGACAAAACTTATCTAACTTTATGAAACCTTTTGTCAACATAGGCAAATCAGAATAATGGTAGTAAATAGAAGATTTCTTTGAAGAAGAAGCTAAACAAGCTAAAGAATCAGCTACACTATTGCATGGTCTCCAAATATGCTCAATTTTGCTATCACTTTTTTGCATCAATTCCTAAATCTCTTTGATCTGAGTGATTGCCTGCCAAGGAGGTTTCCACATGTTAGATAAGTTTTTTAAACTTATTATTACCCAAATTCATACAAAAAAATATTGGTTTTGGGGATAATTTAAGTCATGAAATTTGCTAATTTTAGTGTCAATTCATAGTGAAGAACATAAAAATTGTTATTTATTGTTTTAGAGATCAATTTTTGTGTGTTTCATTTCTGATATCACTATTTTTTTAGTTCATTAAAAATTAGCACCTATTAATCTGGATCTAAGGAAAATTTTATATACCCTGAATTTATTACTTTGTCTAAAGTTTTTGTTTATTGTCGTCATTTTCATATTCCTATGTTATATATTAACATATACGAAGTTTAATGAAGTTTTTTATTTTTTGTTTTTTGCAACTTAGAATCTCTAATTATATTTGTGGATGTAATGGGATTTTAAGTGAGCCTTTTTTTGGCCACTCCACTTTTTACTATATGGTATGAAGACTGAACAAAAGATATTTTTGGATGCCATCAATGTTAAACGAAAAATAATACTGTTATTTTCTTCGCATATAATGGAATATATTTATTTTTTTCATTTAGAGTGAGGCAATATGTTTATTTTGGCATTACACTCAGTTTATCCCAACTTCACTAGAAGCTAAAGCCCTTGTCCTATAGTTGTACTAGAATTAACAAGCATGCAAGAAGGGGAATATTGTTTTATTGAGACCCTACATATGACATTTATCTAATTGTCACTTTTCAAGTTTCTCTTTGATATTTTCCTTTCAAATAGTGTTTTTCTCTTTAAATTTAGTATCCCGTACATATTGTTGGCATGACTAAGGTGTGACCATCATGGCGGCAAAATCATGCCAAATTTCCCTCCAACAGTGATCATGGAATATGGTCGTGGCAACAAACCATGACCATTTCCAAAACTCCCTCCATGGGGGTTACGGCTTTGGGTCGTGACCATTTTTAATTGGTCACGTCTCTTGATCATAGCCAGTCCTATTATAATTCGATGGTCACGGATGGTGACGCGGAATAAATAAGGGGCAACAGATAGTGGTCACGGCTCAGGGCCATGACCAGGATCCTTATTTATAAACCCCTAAAACCATTTCAGCATATTCACGTAAACTCTCCCTCTCTCTCTCTCAAACCCTTTCAATTCCTCTCTCTCGCGCGCGCACTCGCAGACTCTCCCTCTCTCTCTCTTTTCGGCTTTCTCTCTCTCAATCTCAAAGGTAACATTTTGTTTATATGTGTATGTGTGTGTGTGTGTGTGTGTGTGTGTGTATGTGTGTGTGTATGTGTATATATGTGTGTGTGTGTGTGTGTGTGTGTGTGTATGTATGTGTGTGTGCATATATATATACACATACATGGACAGAGCTAGGAATTGTGATGAGTGGACGCTAATTTAGTAAGGAATATCGGGGGCGGGAGCCCCCGAGCCGACTTTTTTTTAGGTCATTTTTTACTTATAGCGTATAATTGTTCATATTTTAATAACAAGATAAATAGATAATCAATTACAAATAATAAAAACACATCATAATACATTCAACCCCAAATTTATATCTACAAAACAAAAAACAAAAAAATATATATAATATCAGTTGCCATTTAACAATAATTTAACAATAACACTAACAGACATATAATTTAACCATTTAATTTAACAATAAACTAAAAAACATATATAATATAAATTGCCATTTAACAAATTAATAAAATTGAAAAACGAAATAATATATATAGACAGAGAGACGGGAGTAGTGCAAACTATATTTAGGTGTTGAGTGTGTTTAGAGTGTGTAAAGGTTTCAGTTCTACAAGTTTCCTTTATTTCAAGAAATGTCCCAACTAAGTTTGAAAATATTTTTTCGGCACCTAAATATAGTATAAGCATATATAATTATTTTTTTAAGAAAATGTTGTGCGGGCTACAGCCCCCACTGGACCTCCTGTGCCTTAGTCTATGTATACATTTATATAACAAACATATACGTTAGTGATGCATTGGGTTTGAAACAAAGTAAATCATAAACAAATACTCTCCCATAATTCAAACTCATCGAAAACTCCATTTTTTAATTTGCTCTCCCCCTTTGTTTTTATCGAAATAGAGTATTAGTGACTTCTTACTGAATATATGTTGAGGAAAAACCTATTTGAACCTTGAGTAATGAGTGAGGCTCGGGAATACTTAAAATTAAGAAGTAAAGTGTGTGTGTGTGTGTGTGTGTGTGTATGTTTAACCCTAATTAATTTTTGCCATAAACCCTAATGAATTGAAAAACCCTAATTTTTAATTCTCAAACCCTAATTTTTAATTCTTAATCCCTGATATTCAATTCTTAAACCCCAATTAGTGAAAAATTTGCCCATTTTTTGAAAAACCAAATTGGTGGGAAAATACTCAATTTATGAAACCCTAATTTAGTGAGAAGCTACCCCTTGAAGCACCTTATACCTTTGACTTACTTAAGTCTATATTGTATAAGTGTTCATCTAATTTGGAAATAGTGACAAAATTTGTTGTCTAACCTAGAATCCAAAGAACCTCAGACTTGTTCACTCTCTAATCCTCTTCAATGATCCAAACAAGGTATAAATTGAATCAAACTACACACATTAGAACTGCATACATGTGTATATATTGCTCATATTGATTGTCTGTTAAATTCCACTTAAAATGTTGTTCTAATAATTTTTTGGGAATTTTTAAATAGTTTTAAAATAATGTTTTCTTTAATAAAAGTGTGTTTATAAACTTTGTATGGTTAAAATGCTATTATGAAAAATTAGTTTTTCATTAGAATGTTTGATTGGGTAGAATATCAATGCGCCACAGACTTTAGGGTGTTGCGTGTAATTAGTTTGGACGCGCGTTTGCCAGCCAATGAAATGCCAACACTTGTCATGCTCTTGTTATCTCATTTGTGTTTGTTTTGTGAGAGAACTGCCTGGTGTATTGTGGATCGTTAGATCAAACGTTATCTATGGCCTGCATGTGTTTTAAGACTATCCATGTGTTATCACTGTGGACCAATCACCTTCGTTTTAACCAACCGCTATCTTAGCACCCTTGGATCAAGTCAATATAAGGAAGACTGAATCTCAACCGTTGATTGCTATCAGCGATCCAGAACCTTCCTTGGCTACTATATAAACCCTCTCATTCTCAGCATTTTAAGACTTTTGGCAGTCGTCTAAATTGAGAGAAAAAAAGAGAAGAGAGAAGAGAGAGAAAGGGAAACTGAGTTAGAAACCCTAACCCTAAACAACTTCAACCCATATTCAAACCTTCGTACTTTCAGAAATCCAAACACAACCTTGAGTGTTTGAGAGAGATTGGTGTTACTGGTTTGATCGTTTGTAGCTGTAACCTCTTGATCTGTGATCTTGTTACCAACTTAGACATTTTGGTGAGATCTGTATTTCGTTTTCATAGAAATCTTAGATCTACACTATTGCATGTTATATATCACTAGATCTGCATATTTGTTTCTCGTTTTAAGAAAATATTTGTTGATTTAGATCTGTAAATATTTTATATTTCTTGTTCTTGTGAAACTAAACCTTGACCTAGTTGGATTCTCACTTGGAGGTTTTCAATCTCGAAAATCTTTTCAAAACTGAGATTGATTAAGATCTTGACTGGTTTTGAAGCAAGATATCCGTGGAATCTGGGATAGATTAAAAGGTCAAAAAGGTTCCAAGTTTTGTAAGAAAGAAAGAAAAGAAAATCATAGCATATAGTCTTTATATGTAATTTTTTAGGATTGTCTGTACAAACTAAGTGTGTGTGAGTTCATGCATGTGGATAGAAATCACATCACAAACACTTGACACACTACCACACTGAAAGTGTTGGGTATAAGATCAAAGATTATTGAGTCGACGCAAAGAAAGCTAAAGAAAAGTGGAAGTTATCAAACTGGAAGAACATCATCCACAATCAGATCTACAAAGAAGTTAGAAGGACACTAAGTGGGGTATATTCCCAAACTTAGAATAGGCTGAGTTGTGTGCATGTATGTTGTATTGTTTGTAACTGCTATTTGTTTTTAGTGAATTTTTTTACTTTCGTGACTTAAAAGTCACCGTGGATGTTTCCTCTATTGGGAGAGGCTTTACCACGTTAAAAATAGTGTGTTCTGATTATCTTCATCTCCTCATCTCATTCTATAGTGTGCTGATATTTTGAAACTATCTTAGTTTTAAAACTGATTACAAAGTCTTGGTTATTCTCGTACATAAGTTTTTGTAAACACATCTTGTTGTTTATCATTTTTATTTTCAAAAGAAAAGGGTTTCTTCAACAAACAACTCGGAGTTGTTTATACAGTTTAATCTTTGTATTAAACGGCATTAGTAACGTTTTTCAATTGGTATCAGAGCCCTGTAAACTTTTATTTCAAAAAGTTTCTTGTGTTTCTGAAATCGTTTTCTGAAAATCTTAACTATGGACGAGAAGAATGAAAGGTTTGGTAATCTGTCCAGACCTCCACTCTTTGATGGAAACAACTTTGCTTACTGGAAAGTAAGAATGGTTGCCTTCATCTAAGGGACTTTAGGAGATGATGTCTGGGACATTATTGAAAATGGATATACTTATCCTACTAAACCAGCCACTGAAGAAAGTGATGAGAGGGTAAATAAAATCTTAAGTGAGTTTACCCAAGAAGAGAAAACAATTTCTCGTAATAACAATAAAGGCAAGAATGCCATCTTTATGTCTATTAATGAGTATGAGTTCAAGAGAATCTCATCTTGTGCCACTTCCAAGGAAGCTTGGGACACATTAATCACTGCCCATGAAGGAGACTCAAGAGTTAAAGCTGCTAAAACTCAAATGCTTACCCAGCAGTACAACTCTTTAATTATGTCTGACTCTGAGACTTTTGATGACTTTTATATGAACCTAACTGATATAGTTACTAAGTTGCATGCTAATGGTATAACATATGATAGGAATGAGATTGTTTCTAAAATCCTAAGATCATTACCACAAAAGTTTGACAACAAAAGGTATGCTATTGAGGAGATGAGTGATCAAAACCTCACCCCTGAGTTACTCAGTAGCAAACTTAGGACTGTGGAAATGGAATTAGACTTTAAGAAACAATTAAATCAGTCTCAAAGAAAACATCCCAACTCTAACTTGAGTTTTTCTTCTAAGATATCTAAACTTGAGACTAATTTGATCAACTGTGACTCTGGTGAGGAGTGTGATATAGACAAGCTAGATAATCAGATTGCCTTAATGTCCAAATAATTTAAGAAAATTGTTAAATTTAGAAATAAAGAGGCATCTAAACAAGGCAAGCCTAATTATCCAACTGTGTCTAATCCCAAACCTCATGAGAGAGGTCTTGACAAACACCCTAAGGACAACAACTTTAGATCTAACAGAGACCTTAAAAAGATTGAATGTTTTAGATGTGGGAAACTAGGTCACATTGCTCACGATTGCCGAGTTAATCTGAATAAAACCAACACACACAAGAGAGCCAATATCTGTAAAACTTGGGAAGATTCAAGTGACTCTGATGAAGAGGAACTTGAGTCATCTAATGTATTTGACCCTTGCATGTCTTTTTTTGCTAAGATCATTTACAATGATGATATGCATGTGTGTGATAATGATACTTCTACTTCTGCTCTTGTGAATACTGCTTTGACTGGCCTAGATGCCTTGTTATCTGAAAATGTTGCTAGCTCTAGTTCCGTGTGTGTGAGTCAAAGAGATCTCGATAACGACGATGTAAATGGGTGCGTAAGTACTAAAACTGAATCGTTAGGGGTCACTGCACACACTTCACTTAGCGACTCAAACACAGATGACCTCCCAGATATTCATACTTTGTATGCTAAAACTCTTAAAAAAGGCACTAAACTGGAGAAGACTGTTACAGACCTGACTAAGAAATTATATGATCTAAGTCTTATTGTGAAGCTGAATGCCGAAGAGTACACTAACCAGTGTCTGACACATCAATCAGAAATTGAAACTTTTGATCAAAAATTAAAAGAGTTGACTAAAACTAATGAAACCCTGGAAATGAAATACAAGGGAACATTATTAGAACTGGAAGAAGCAAAAACAAAGACAACAACGGTTTTCTAAAAAATTTCTAAGTTTGAAAACAATTCAAATTGTTTCACTGACTTTGTTGTTGACTCTAAGACCAATTCTGATGATAGAACCGGTATTGGTTTCTGCCCTAAGAATAAACCACAAACTAAAAATTTTGAACCTATCAAGTTTGTGTCTGGGGGCAAAAGACCAATAGAAACGTGTCCAGATTTTCATTTTATTAAAAAGGAATATGATCAAAAGCAACAACAGAAAGACATTGGAGAGTCTAGTAACTTTAAGGCTGACAGTACACTTGAGACTAAATACGTCTGTCCTTTGATCAGAAAGGCTGAATCTACCTTTAAAACCATACCTCCTAGGAATAAGACTTCTCAATGAAATCCTGTCAAACCCATCTTTAGAAGTTTCCCTAAGGAAGTACATCCCTCAAGCAATCAATATTGCTCCTACTGTGGCGTTTATGGTCATTCATTTGAAGGTTGTTATGATAGGCATCTAAACACCCCTGTGTATAACACTCCTGTTTACAAGAACTTTAACTACTCTAGGCAAAATCGTAACCATTATGTCCTTCCAAGACAACCTGATAAGAACTTTAACTACAGGAATAGAAAGACCAAAACTAAGAGTTCATTTTAGAGAAAGGCTCCCAGAAACTTTCCTAAACCAAAAGCTCAACTTTTCCACAAAAATCAGTTTGTTGCGCCAAACGTTTTTCGACAAAAAGCTGCTTCTCGAAAATTTTATCAAATGAGAGTAAACTTGCGCAAAATTAAAACTAGAGCTATTTGGGTTAGAAAAGATGATCTTTTACCCCAAATGAAGTGTAACATTGTTATCACTGCCTTAAAGGCTGAACACACTTCATCTGGTTGGTATTTAGATTCAGGATGCTCCAAACATATGACAGGAGATGAAACCAAACTCTTAAACAAAAATAGATTTGCTGGAGGTAAAGTAGTTTTTGGCGACGGAGTTTCATCCCAGATCATAGGTAAAGGAATCCTAAAAGAAGAGGGAATGCCTGTTTTGGAAAATGTACTTTTAGTTAAAGGCCTTAAAGCCAACCTCCTAAGTATATCACAATTTTGTGACTCAGACCATACTGTTACCTTTTCAAAGAACAATTGCAAAATTCAAATGATAAAGGTGAATGCATCATTACCGGATTTAGAACACCTGACAACTGTTATACTGTCAAGACTAGTTCTGAAACCTGTAACATTGTCAGAAAGGATGACAATGAAATCTGGCATAATCGTATGTGTCACCTAAGTTATGATATCCTTGGTAGATTTTCTACTCAAGAGATAGTTAGAGGAATTCCTAAAATTAAACCTATTTCCAGTGTTGTTTGTGGTCATTGCCAGGAAGGAAAAATAGTTAAGACTTCGCATAAAAAAATTAAAGACATTCTCACCTCTAGACCTCTAGATCTCATCCACATGGACCTTATTGGTCCCTCTAGAACTGTTAGTCTTTGTGGACACAGTTATATCCTTGTCATGGTTGATGATTTTACACGATTCACTTGGGTTGCCTTCTTGAAACATAAATCTGACATGTTTCAGAAATTTTTGAAAATTTTACTAAGAATTGAAAATGAGAAGGACACATAAGTCAATCGCATTCGTAGCGATAGAGGGGGAGAGTTCATAGACACGGGAATAGTTGAATATTGTGACTACAATGGTTTCAAACACGAATTCAGTGCCCCCAAGACTCCTCAGCAGAACGGTGTTACCGAAAGGAAAAACCGAACTCTTCAAGAGATGGCACGTGTCATGTTGCATGCCAAATCTCTACCTAAGTACTTCTGGGTAGAATCTATTAGAACTGCATGTCATATCATTAATCGGGTTTACCTTAGGAAAAACACTAAACAAACCTCTTATGAGTTGTGGTACGGAAAGAAGCCTAATCTGAAATACCTAAGAACTTTCGGAAGTCTGTGTTATGTCTGTAAAGACAGAGAACATTTGTTTAAATTCGAGACGCGTGGTGATAAAGCCATCTTTTTAGGTTACTCTCCAAATAGTCGTGCATATCTTATATACAATCTGCGTACTAAGACCCTTATGGAGTCGATAAATGTAATTGTAAGCGACACTATTGTTGAAAATAAGATATCTGAATCACCTATTGTGGTTGAATCTGAAAATGATTTCAAAAATGATTCACCAGAAATAGATGACTCATTACCTATTGAGAGTCCAGAAGTACCTGGCTGGGTCTCTAAAGATCATCCCATTGACAACGTGGTCGGTAATCCTAATGAGCCAGTCCGTACTAGATCCCAGTTAAGAAATTATGCTAATTACGCATGTTTCGTCTCCCTTGTGGAACCGAAAAATGTTAATGAAGCATTGAATGACGCACACTGGATTTCTGCTATGCAGGAAGAACTTTTACAATTTGTCATTCACGATGTCTGGTATCTTGTACCGCGGCCTCAAAACAAAAATGTTATTGGCACACGTTGGATCTTTAAGAACAAATCTGATGAAAATGGGGTAATCCTTAGAAACAAAGCTAGACTAGTTGCTCAAGGTTACTCACAAATAGAAGGGATAGATTTTAGCGAGACATTTGCCCCAGTCACTCGTCTTAAATCTGTTCGACTTCTTTTCGCCATAGCGTGTCACTTAAAATTTACACTTTATCAAATGGATATCAAGTTTGCCTTCCTCAATGGAATTCTATCCGAAGAAACGTATGTAGAACAACCCAAAGGGTTCCTGACCCAAAATACCCAGATCATGTCTTTCGTCTAAAAAAGGCTTTGTATGGCTTAAAACAAGCTCCTAGAGCTTGGTATGAACGCCTATCCAACTTTTTGTTGGATAAGGGTTTTAAGAGAGGAGGAAATGACTAGACCCTCTTTGTCAAACATTTTGACAAAAACATTATTATAGCCCAAGTCTATGTAGACGACATCATCTTTGGGTCTACTTCAACATCTGAAGTTAAATCCTTTTCTGCTATTATGCATAAGGAGTTTCACATGTCCCTTATGAGGGAACTACAACTTTTCTTAGGATTTCAAGTGAAACAAAATTATGATGGATTATTTATCTCTCAAACTAAGTATGCCTTAGATCTTGTTAAGAAGTTTGGTTTAGATAATGCTAAAGTTGCCAAAACGCCAATGAGTACTACTGTTAAATTATGTAAAGATGAAAATGGGAAGTCAGTTGTTCACACTTTATCGTAGTATGATTGGTAGTCTACTCTATCTAACTGCCTCATGACCAGATATAATGTATGTTGTATGTCTGTGTGCTCGTTACCAGAATAACCCTAAAGAGAGCAATTTATCTTGTGTAAAACGTATAATAAAGTACATAAAAGGCACTCTTAATCTTGGATTTAGGTACACTAATGATACCTGCAGCACCATCATAGGGTATACTGATGCTGATTGGGCCGATTGTACTGATGACAGTAAAAGTACATCAGGTGCCTGTTATTATATCGACAATAATTTAGTAGGTTGGAGTAGCAAAAAACAAAATTTCACATCTTTATCTACGGCTGAGTCCGAATATATAGCAGCTGGAAGTTGTTGTGCTCAATTGTTATGGATAAAACAAATGTTAAGCGACTATGGGATTAAAGAAGATCAGTTACAATTGTATTGTGACAATCAAAGCGCCATTAATATCTAAAAACCCGGTTCAACACTCGCGAACTAAGCACATTAAAATAAGACATCACTTTATACGCGAACTTGTTGAGACTAAGGAGTTAGAAATTCATTACCTACCTACTGATTTGCAACTTGCAAACATGTTCACTAAACCTCTAGACTGTAACAGATTTCTGTATTTGCGTCATTCTATAGGTATGGTATGTGCTGATTAATCTCTTAAGACCGTAATTTTTTACCCTTTGTCCATTTGAGACAAAATGGGGGAGAAATTTGAGTCTTACGGGTTCAATGTTTTGTTCACATTTCATCTGAACTGCTTGATCTTAGTGCATATTTGCAGGAACCTCTTCTACTGGTTTTCTACCATTTCTCTCTAGTGTACAAATTTGTAAATAGTTGAGTTATGTAATTTTTGACTTTCTAGGAAATGGGTAGATAGTATCTTTTGCATAGGACTAGGTTTTATTTTTTTTTTGGTTCCCTAAGAGTTTAAGCTAACTCAAAGGAGATTTCGTCCCATATTTCCAAAGGGGGAGATTGAAGCACCTTATACCTTTGACTTACTTAAGTCTATATTGTATAAGTGTTCATCTAATTTGGAAATAGTGATAAAATTTATTGTCTAACCTAGAATCCAAAGAACCTCAGACTTGTTCACTCTCTAATCCTCTTCAATGATCCAAACAAGTTATAAATTGAATCACACTACACACATTAGAAGTGCATACATGTGTATATATTTCTCATATTGATTGTGTGTTAAATTTCCCTTAAAATGTTGTTTTAATAATTTTTGGGGAATTTTTAAATAGTTTAAAAATAATGTTTTCTTTAATAAAAGTGTGTTTATAAACTTTGTATGGTTAAAATTCTATTATGAAAAATTAGTTTTTCATTAGAATGTTTGATTGGGTAGAATATCAATGCCCCAGAGACTTTAGGGTGTTGCATGTAATTAGTTTGGACGCGCGTTTGCCAGCCAATGAAATGCCAACACTTGTCATGCTCTTGTTATCTCATTTGTGTTTGTTTTGTGAGAGAACTGCCTGGTGTATTGTGGATCATTAGATCAAACGTTATCAATGGCCTGCATGTGTTTTAAGACTATCCATGTGTTATCACTGTGGACCAATCACCTTCGTTTTAACCAACCGCTATCTTAGCACCCTTGGATCAAGTCAATATAAGGAAGACTGAATCTCAACCGTTGATTGCTATCAGCGATCCAAAACCTTCCTTGGCTCCTATATAAACCCTCTCATTCTCAGCATTTTAAGACTTTTGGCAGTCGTCTAAATTTAGAGAAAAAAAGAGAAGAGCGAAGAGAGAAAAGAAGAGAGAGAAAGGGAAACTGAGTTAGAAACCCTAACCCTAACCCTAACCCTAAACAACTTCAAACCATATTCAAACCTTCGTACTTTCAGAAATCCAAACACAACCTTGAGTGTTTGAGAGAGATTGCTGTTACTGGTTTGATCGTTTGTAGCTGTAACCTCTTGATATGTGATCTTGATACCAACTTAGACATTTTGGTGAGATCTGTATTTCTTTTTCATAGAAATCT
This sequence comes from Sambucus nigra, assembly GCA_949130495.1. Lineage (NCBI taxonomy): Eukaryota > Viridiplantae > Streptophyta > Magnoliopsida > Dipsacales > Adoxaceae > Sambucus > Sambucus nigra. Next base: position 40,337,287 of record OX422220.1, read on the forward strand.
TAGATCTACACTATTGCATGTTATATATCACTAGATCTGCATATTTGTTTCTCGTTTTAAGAAAATATTTGTTAATTTAGATCTGTAAATGTTTTATATTTCTTGTTCTTGTGAAACTAAACCTTGGCCTAGTTGGATTCTCACTTGGAGGTTTTCAATCTCGAAAATCTTTTCAAAATTGAGATTGATTAAGATCTTGACTGATTTTGAAGCAAGATATCCGTGGAATTTGGGATAGATTAAAAGGTCAAAAAGGTTCCAAGTTTTGTAAGAAAGAAAGAAAAGAAAATCACAGCATATAGTCTTTATATGTAATTTTCTAGGATTGTCTGTACAAACTAAGTGTGTGTGAGTTCATGCATGTGGATAGAAATCACATCACAAACACTTGACACACTACCACACTGAAAGTGTTGGGTATAAGATCAAAGATTATTGATTCGACGCAAAGAAAGCTACAGCAAAGTGGAAGTTATCAAACTGGAAGAGCATCATCCACAATCAGATCTACAAAGAAGTTAGAAGGACACCAAGTGGGTTATATTCCTAAACTTATAATAAGCTGAGTTGTGTGCATGTATGTTGTATTGTTTGTAACTGCTATTTGTTTTTAGTGGATTTTTTTACTTTCGTGAATTAGAAGTCACCGTGGATGTTTCCTCTATTGGGAGAGTTTTTACCACGTTAAAAATAGTGTGTTCTGATTATCTTCATCTCCTAATGTCATTCTATAGTGTACTGATATTTTAAAACTATCTTAGTTTTAAAACTGATTACAAAGTCTTGGTTATTCTCGTACATAAGTTTTTGTAAACACATCTTGTTGTTTATCATTTTTATTTTCAAAAGAAAAGGGTTTCTTCAACAAACAACTCGGAGTTGCTTATAAAGTTTAGTCTTTTTATTAAACGGCATTAGTAACGTTTTTCACCCCTAAACCCTAATTTAATGAGAAACGATCCTACTTTAGTGAGATATTATGATTATTGGTATGTGTTTTGTCATTTAGATGATAGAAGGAGTACGCTATAATTATTGGTTGTTGGTTTGGTTATTGGATAGTAACGTTGGATTGATTGGATTGATAACACACATATACTTTCAAACTCTCTCGTAATAAACCCTAACAAAATGTGTCTTAACTCTTACGACGGGTTCTTGTTTGGATTCCACCTCAGTGAGATCCAACACGCACGAGGTTAAGAAAAGGGTAGTGATGAATCAAAACCTTAATCAAACTAATATATCCTTATACATCATATATTAAAATAATATAAACATAAATTGGATCGGTTGAAGAAAAATAAATAGTTATTGATTAATTAGAGCCCTTATTTGTAGGACTCATATTCACGCCCTCGTGTATTTTTCTCAAGAAAAATGTGGCACGGTGATAATCACTAGCAATAAAAATACGAGAGGTTGCAATTGGATTGCACATATACCTTTTCATTAGTGCGTGCCATATAAAGGGTACTCCTATTTAGAGGTATGGGAATAAGAAGATCAAACAATTCAACTACCTTGAAAATTGTGGAGTTGATCTCCAGCAATAGTACATATTCGATCATATTCTATTTTCCCTACCAGAAAGCTGGGATGATGCTATGGAAAATATATTCCACGTACATAATCCTGATGTAGCCCTGACCTTGCTTACGTTGTTAGAGAAGGCATAAAAAAAAATTCACCCTTTATGAATACACCTACGTACAGAGAGCATTGACATAGACTATGATGTCTCACGACATATGCACGTTGAATTGAATATTCCCAATAAGTTGAAGAAGATGAAATTCCGAGTTCATGTCATGGATATCTACACATCAATCATACTTACGCTTCCTCCTAGTTGGCCACATGCAAAAATCCATAGATTTTTAAAAAGTAATACCAAATAGATGGAGATCAGACACATTGAACATATTGTATTGCTTACTCAGAAAAGGTAGATATATATATAGTCATAAACTTGATTAGTTAGTTATAATTACATACTATTATAATTATTTAGTCACTTATTAATTTTTATTTTTGTAGATAATGTCGGGCGATAACGGACAAAATGTACCAAGTGACTAGATGACACCCCAACGAGGATCCTCATCTCGTGCACAACAACAAGAATTCTCATCACCAATTGCTGAGAAATTCACAACTCCCCCATTGGTTTAGTCCACCAATCCAAGTACAACTCCAAGTACGAGTAGGCAATAAACACACGTTTCTCCAACGCCCTCATTCAGCGATCCCAATACCTCCCACTCAAATGAAAAGAAGCCCATTGGGTTTTCCCTTCCCAATAATAACCCCACGAGTGATAAAAATGACCTACTAAAATTTAAAGCCCAGTGTTTATCGCTGGGAAAAATGAGCGTGGGAGTAGGGGGAGCAGACAATCGGAACCTTGTTGATCAAGCCATCAAAGATGACATTTACGATTAACTCCGAAGAGATTTTCACTTCCTGCTCGTTTAAAGAATAAGGTTATGTTTGGATTTGCTAAATAGTTGAGAACATGCTAGAGAAACCTTCGGCAGAGACATTTCTCGAAGGGGCATTAAGCTCCGATATTTTGGCTCTGAAAGACATTGCGCCTTCGAATGTTGAAATGTCGATAAAGCAGTGGAATGATTTTTTGGAAAATGAAGCAAAGGATGAGAAGCTGGTGTAGTGGGAGAAAAATAAACAAAATAAGATAAAAAAATTGATGTCCACAAGCTGGGCTCAAAATCTTATAAAGATTTGAAGAATGAATGGTCGAGTAGGACAAAGGAAGGTCCAGATGCTGGCACATAACCAAATCGGGTCAACTTGTACGTTCATGCTCGACGGGACAAAAATAAAAAAAAATCCCCCCGCACTTGGATATGACTCTAAAATCAATAGATGCCATTAGTGATCAGTCAAGTTTGAGCCTTTATGATGACTTAGAAAATGATGCCCTGACATAGACCTTTGGAAAGTAAAAAAGAGGAAGGACGAGAGGTGTCGAATCACATATGCCAAAAACAAAATTAAAACACATTGCACCTCTCATGGCCGAGCTTTCTTAGGCCAAGAATCGTATCTCGGCCCAAGAGGAACATCAATCCAAGGCCGATGGGGATGTCCAGGAGATTAAAACTAACCTGGGATCCTTGACAATTGAAATTGGGAAACTTGTGTCCTTTTTTACTCAAGGTCTTCGGCCCTCAATGCCTCCTCAAGGTTTCCCTTACCCTCCTTCTCAAGGTTTCTCCTTTCCACCCTCTTCAAGTTTCCCCTACCAAATATCGCCCCCTTCAACATTCCCCTCCCAAATGTCGCCTCCTTTAATATTTCCCTTCCTAATGCCTCTACCTGTCATAGGTCGTGGTTTATCATCAACAACTCGCGGTGACTATGGCGAGCAATTATATTTCAAGCATCTGGCCAATAGTAGGATTGTTGGCATGTGCACGCTCATCTATGTAGTTGTATGAACTAAAGTACACGACCGACCTTTGCAGAAGGGTGAGGCTCAGGTGATAGTTAATGAAATATACAATGGTTGTGAAGACGTACTTTTGTACGTTAACAACGCGAAAGGGAAATAATTGAGGCATTATGCAAATTCTTTAATCACTTGGCCAGTTTTTTTGTTGGTCAAGTTCTAATAATTTTTTTTGCTTCAGTTGTAATAATATTTTTTTATTTTAGTTGTAAGAATATTTTTTATTTCAGTTGTAATAATATCACTTGGCAAATTTGTTTAATTTGAGTTTAAATTGTGACATTTTCGTAATCATATTAATTTCTTGTGTGCAACATGACATTTGTTTTAACCTATTAACACGGGACTGGAATTTGAAGATTATTAAATGGATTTCCAACAATACAAAGAGTGGATGGAAGAGACTAACTGAATAATAAATAATCATGTAAAGGGTGTTCAAGAAGTTTTTAAATACGCTTATAAAAATCTTAAAAGTGACAAGATTCCGTGTCCGTTCACCCGTTGTATGAACGGAAAGTCATTAGAAGACGTTGAGTTGCATTTAATAAAGTGGAGAATTTTTCAAGACTGTAAAATATGGACTACCATGGTGAAAAAAATATACCTTATGTTCCGAAACAATTGTCGATACCCGATCGCGTAATGGAACCCCAACGAGTGGAAGTGGTGTATGATTCGCCAACACATCGTTCATTGACCGACCAAATTGATCAAGCTTATGGAGTCAATGACCATCAAAACCACCAATCTATGGATATAGATAATGCGCATTATGACCAAGTAAATGAATAATTTGATGCTAAATTACCAGGGGATCGGGTTCGCATGCCTCTTGCATCCCTTTTCCCTTATTCACTCAATTTTTTTCAATTTTAATTAAACTATCATGGGCAACGGTTCTTACACGTGCTACTTTCATTGTCTAGTTTTACCGCATTTGGTTCGTTTTAAAGACGATATTGAGATAAGGACACTTCTACCAACATGTGATAGACAAGTGCAATAATCAAATAAATCCCTGCATTTATGTATTAAAGGAAACTATGAGTCAAATATGAAGAAAGTAATCGTTAATCGCAGCTCAATGAATCCTCACATTATAAAGCATAAAATGAAATGATTGTTGATGTAAAAAATTAGATCGCTCTAATTATTCAATCACAGATAAATAAAATGAGACAAAGATTTTTAAAGTGGTTCAGCCTTATAAGAATGGCCTACGTCCACTGTTATGTTATTGCTGAGTATTTTAGGAATTCTCGATTACAAGCTCTATCAAGAAATTCCGGTCCTCTTGAATGAGGGTGATACAAGGTATTTATAGCCCTTAGGTAGTACATGAAAGGGTTGATACATTAAATGATATACATATGAAATGGTAATACATTTAATGCAGCGTGTGCGTCAAGATGATAAACATTCAATGAATAATTGAACTGTTGATTATCTGGCAATTAATGTCACGGCCGAGATGCAGATCGGACCGCCTTAGATGCTCGTTGCTCAGGAGTTCCTCGGAGCGCTAGAGTACCTCGGAGTGCGGAAGTTCCTCGGTGTATCCTCGTTGCTCGGGAGTTCATGAGTTGGTCGGGGAAACGAACTTCCTCGTTGCTATTGTGCCAAGTAGATTGACACGTGTCTTCATATTATTCGTCCATATCAGCATATTAATTTTGGTATCAACAGAAGCCCCCAATGTTTCATATTTCGAACTTTGAGGAGTATGGAACATTCTTTCTCGGTATATGGCGATATTAAATGACTTTCCTGGGTTTTAGGAGCCTTTTCTTCATATTTGAATTTCTTCCAAATCCACAGAATCCGCCTTTTTCGAATTTTTATGAGTGCTTCGATCTTCGTGCATTTTTTTCCTTTTAGCCGCCGGTGGCGTATTAGTTTCTTTTGTGTAATCATTTCCTTCGCAGCTTCCCAAGGTAAAGTATTTAAACTTCTTAGGTAACCATACCGTCTTCTACCTTTTCCAATTTTTTGCATTCAAGCTTTCTGTTCTCTCTCTCCCTTGTGCGTTCATCTTTTCCTTCGCTAGTTGTCAGCTCTTCCTTTTTCCTGTAAGATTCTCTTCTTTTCTTCTGTATTTCTTTTATTCACTATGGTTTATCTTGTGGAGTCTGTTGAGAAATTTCGTTCCGATTTTTCCATTCCTTCCTGGGTAACTCTGGAGGTTCTTTCTGAGCCTTTAGATTATTTTCGATTGGCTGAGGGACATTGGTTCCCCAGTCTATTCATTGCTAAATGTGGATTTTCTTTTCCTCCAAACCCCTTGTGCTTAGAGTTCTGTCAGTACTTTGACATTGTTCCTGCAAAAATAGCCCCCAATTCATGGAGAATAATTAATGGGGTGTATAAATTAAATCTAACTCATGGAACTCGTATAGGGATTCCTGAGATTATGTATTGCTATAGATGGGCTATTTTAGATAATGTTTATTACTTAAAAACTAGGTTTTTAAATAGGGCTCTTGTAGTTAATCTCCCTGATGCAAATAGAGATTATTTTGAACATGGGGTGGTTATTAAAAATTGGCAATATGCCCCCTTGGTTGGAGATGCAGTATACCAGGGTCCTAAATGCCCCCCATATGGCAATGGGATAGGTTTATTCTCATTTTCCTTTACTTATGAAATTATGCTTTTATCATATTTGACAAAATGTATGACTGATATTTCATTATGTATTTATTTGCAGTTGATAGTAAAAGAAAAACTCCAAAAGAATCATAGGTTAATATTAAGCATCTGAAACTTATCTGGGATTTGCATAAGAACGTTGCAGACGAGCACATCAGGTCTGCATCATATTTGCTGCAGTATAGGAGTTATACGACTTCTTATACTGCTCGTCCTGTGATTAGATTTGTTGAGCCAGCCTCAACTCCAGAGGATTCTTCTTTAGATTCTCACATCCCTTTAAGTCAGAGAATGGGCAGGAAAAGAGCTCCTCCTTCTTTATTAGACGACACTACTTCTGCTGCTGAGGCCAAGAAAAGCAAAATTGATGTCCCATAGGGGACTAAGAAGGTGGATGTTGCGCCTTCCAAAGCTACCGAGAATCCCCCAGTGGCTCCGAGCAAGAAGGTTGATCCTGTGGAGATGACTGCTATCTCTCCGACCAAGAGCTCTTCCTTGGTTGAAATTGCTGAAGTTCCTTTGAAGAGATTGAGGAAATCGTCCTCAGTCAATTTGGCTGAAACTGCCAATCTGGCTGAAACCATCTCCTCTCTACCAGCTGGTGGTGTTGGTGTTCCAACCATCATTCCTCCGAGCTCTGCCATGAGCTCGGTAAAAACTTGGATCATACCCGAGGTCCAAGGAACTGATGAAAAGATTTCTAGGGATATGCTGACATCCCTAGCTACCCGTCACCTTGCTTTAGTAAATTTCTCACACTCTGAATTTCCTTTCTTTCTTTGAATACTTGTATTTTTGTACTGACCTGTCACTTTTTCCCTTGTTTAGCTGGTGAATTGTTTTAACAACATCGTGAAGAAAGATGAAGCAATTAAAGCTTCCAGCTCCTCGTCGGGGGTAGAGGATGCTCTGCTGGGTTTGACCCAATCCTTGAAGGATTCTCGTCAGCAGTATAATGAGGACAAAGCTAACTGGGAGAAAAAGTTGTCTATAGTTGAAGCTGAGAAGGTGAAGCTGGCTGAGATCTCCAAGAGTTTGGAAAATAAGGTGAAAAGTTTAGAGGTCGAGCATCAAAAATATGACGACAAGCTCAAGAACTTTGGAGAGCTTGAAAATAAGCTGAAAAAGGCAGAGGAAGAGTTGTCCGTCCTGCGAGATGACAAGCGCCAAAAAGAAGAATTGGATGCGAAGTTAAAGACTGCCGAGGATCTTCTATCCGAGAAGCTATCCTCGGAGAAACTGAAAAGAAAGCTCGCAGTTAAAAAATCCTTCAGCGCTGGCTGGGATAAAGGATGGGACAAAGGGATTACTGCGATGACATCCCAAGTACAATACGGGAAGTTAAAATACTTCCGAGATGGCTGGGTAGCTGCCCTGCAGGAATTGAAGATCAAAGAGGACTCTGGGCTATTTCAGCTACACCTCCCTGGTCCTCCCCCACCAATTATAGAAGAAGAGGAGGATAAGGCTATCTCTGACGAATCTTCCATGGCCACGGGTGATCAAGTCCCTGTCTCTCTACCTTATGCCAACGAGGACATTTCTTCCATGCTTCCTCCTCCTGAGAAAATTTCAACTCCTGCTGATCAAGATGCTGTTCCCACCGAGCAACCAAGCTCCTCGTCCCAGCCTCCCGAGAAAGTCTTGGGAGACAAGGAAAAGGTGTGAAGTTGTTCGGTATCATTTTTATCTTTCATTATCATTTGTAATCAAACAATGTAATCTTTTTATGATCTAAAAAAATACATCTTTGTTCTTCTCTGTTGTTGATGATTTGTTTTTGTTGACTGTTGTCTCCTCTTCATTAGTTTATGGCCAGGATGGAATTGCTATCTGCCAATGATACAAAACTGATGCAGAAATGTCACGAATACTATAAGGCTGGTCACACAGAGCTAAGTGTATCAGAAATTGCTGACATCCTTGGCCATGATGCTTCAGAACAGGTAATTGAGGCTTATCGGTACTTGAAAGCTTTACTTGATCGAGCTGTGGCCAATAACGTGGCCTACTATGAATTGATCGAGGAGCTTCATTGTACCTTAGAAGATCTTCAAAATCAACACAATGAATCAACTGCTTTGCTGCACAAGGAGTATGAAAATAGATATCAACAGCTTTCTTCCGAAACAGGCCATAAAAAGATCCTTTCTGGATACGATGTTAGGGAGATAACCCTAAAAGGTGAAGTTGAGGCCTGCAGGCAGATTGCCGAGTTGCTGGAACATGAAAACAACAATTTGCAGAAAAAGTTAGCACAATATGAGTCTGCAGCTTCATCCTTTACTGCCTTGGTACCGGTCACTGATGAAGGATTCTCATTCTTAGAGGTTGAAAACGCCATATTAAGGCACGAATTGGATACGTTAAGAAAGTCTGGTGTTTCTACTACTGCTCGGGGATGAGGAAGAGGGTCTCGTGGGCGAGGAAGAGCTGTTCAAAATGTTGTCGAGGAGCAAAATTCTCCACCTGCTCGGAGTCGATCAAGAGTTCTCAGCCGTAATATTGAAGAATCTCGTACTCTGTCAACATTGGAAACCCAAGCGTACCAACTGAACGCCAAAGATCGGGCTTTGTCTGAAATGTCCAAGAAAAACCTATCTTTGGAAGATCAACTTACTGCGATGAAGTCTGCTTTGAATAATAAAGATGTTTTTGCCAGGAGCCTTCACGAGCAACTAGAGAGAATAACTTTCCAATTCCACAAACAACCTCGTGAGTTTTGGATGGCAAGCTACAATGAAGCCCTTTGTCACTTAGATGCTCGTCTTGAAAATGCCAATAACGAAGGTTATAAACAAGGATGGTTGAACGCCCTGGGTGTGTTAAAGCTAGAGCAGGGCCATTTTTTATGGGATTATCATGCTCCTGGGCTACTAGACTTGCCTGTACCGCCTTATAAACTAGACATGGAAAGGATCCCAGCTCGTGCCATTCCTCGTAGCTTAATTTCAAAATACCTTGGTGACTATAGTCTTCATTCTCAGATTGAATTATCTCGTACCGAGCATCTCTTGGATACACCTTCTGTGATGAACGTCAGAATGCTCAGAGATGTTAATTTCATTAATTCTCCTCTTTGCCTGGAGGATCCTCCTGCTGGCGAGGAGCCTGTTTCAAAAGCTAAAGGAAAGAAACCAATAGAATAGGTTTTTCAATGTAACAGTTAGCACATATATGTAGCTTGTAATTTATTTTGATTTTAATGAAAGACTTTCATTTTCTGTTTGCAAATCTGTATTGCTATTGTTTTGTGTTTATCAAACATTTTTACATTTGTGCATATGTATCTGTTAAAAAGATAACAATACGGTGTTGTTCATCAACCAACTTAGTAATCAAAATTACAAGTATCAATGTTGCTCAATCACTTAATAATAAAGTAATGAGTATAAAATGTTTAAAATGTTTCCAACCAACCAAGGTTGTTAAATTGTGTTTGTCGACCAACTACAGTTGATGGGTTTTTATCTCCAATCAGCCATACTTGGTAAATTTTTTTCATAAAATGTGTCCGACCAACCAAGGTCGATAATTTATCCTCGTCGACCAATTACAGTTTTGATCACCGACTAACTATACTTGGTTCAGTTTGGAGAATGATTTTACCTTCCGACCAACATAAATTGGCATATTTTATTTCTTAACCAGCCAAAATTGGCATTTTTAAGAATGTTGTTCTTGCCCTCTTACCAACCGGAGTAGGTCATGGGTTTGAACTATCGGGTTCTTTCGAACTATCTTGTCCACAAGCTCTTTTACCAACCGAAGTTGATCACGCAAGTGTACGCCTCCTAACCAAAGGAGTATAATTTGTTCTCGCTATTTTACCAACCGAAGTTGATCACGCTCGAACTATCAGGTTCTTTCGAACTATCTTATCCACAAGCTCTTTTACCAACCGAAGTTGATCACGCAAGTGTACGCCTCCTAACCAAAGGAGTATAATTTATTCTCGCTATTTTACCAACCGAAGTTGATCACGCAAGTGTACGCCTCCTAACCAAAGGAGTATAATTTGTTCTCGCTATTTTACCAACCGAAGTTGATCACGCTCGAACTATCAGGTTCTTTCGAACTATCTTGTCCACAAGCTCTTTTACCAACCGAAGTTGATCACGCAAGTGTACGCCTCCTAACCAAAGGAGTATATAATTTGTTCTCGCCCTTTTACCAACCGGAGTTGGTCGTGGGTCTGAACTATCGTCTTCTTTTTGCTGTCGAGCAGCGTAGTGTACAACACTAGTATTCCCCGAAAAACTTTCAAACAAAGGAGAGAAAAATGGTGAAAACATCATCGTTTTATTCATATTGATGGAACTGTTGGACATTTTACATCATTGATAATACTTGCGAAGGTGTTCAGCATTCCAAGCATTCTTGAATTCCTCTCCTTCTAGAGTTGCTATTCAGTAAGTTCCTGGTCGAACAACTTCTGTAACTCGGTAAGGTCCATGCCAGTTTGCCTCCAATTTATTGTGCTTCTGAATGACCTTCTTTAGCACATAATCTCCTTCTTTTAAATCGCATTTCCTCACCCTTTTATTGTAGAACAGAGCTGTTCGTTGTTGATAAGCAGCATTCCTAATGGCTGCCTCTTCTCTGACCTCCTCGAGCATATCCAAATCCAGTCTTCTCATCAAGTCACTGACCGGAGAATTGAAATTCAGCACTCTATGTGTTGGAAGACCCAACTCGGCAGGTATCACAGCCTCACTTCCAAACGCCAGCATATATGGTGATTCTCCAGTCGATGCTCGGGGAGTTGTTCGGTAAGCCCACAATACTGATTGTAGCTCATTAATCCAGTTAGCTTTAGCTTCACTTAGCCTTTTCTTCAAACCATTTAGCAGTGTTCTGTTCGTCACTTCAGTCTGTCTATTGCTTTGAGGATGGCCTGGTGCTGAATGAACCTTCAAAATGTTCGACTGATGATAATAGGCAGCAAATTCCTCGTTATCAAATTGGGTTCCATGGTCTGTGATGAAGGCATGAGGGAGACCATATCGACAGATGATGTTCTTCTAAACGAACTGGTATACCTTCTCGTATGTCATATCAATAAGCGGCTCAGCTTCTACCCACTTAGTAAAATAGTCCACTGCAACGACGAGGTACTTGAATCTTCCTCGGGTGGTCGGTAGTGGTCCAACCAAATCAATTACCCATATGGCAAATGGCCAAGGGGAAGTTATTGGTGTCAACAATGCTTGTGGAGTTCGTCGGATGGAGGAAAAACGTTGGCACTTGTCACATTTCTTAGCATAGGCTATACAATCTGCCCTCATCGTCGGCCAGTAGTATCCTTGAGTCATTACCCTTTGCAAAAGTGTTCGACCTGCTACATGAGCTCCACAAGACCCTTCATAGATTTCTTCAATCAATTCTTTCACCTCGGAGGGATGTACACATCTCTGCAAACCTGCCATAATTCCTCGTCTATATAAATTACCATTAGTTAATACATACCGAGCAGCTTTATACTTCAGTTTCTTGGCAGCGAGCTTATCTTCCGGTAATTCGCCTTCTTCCACATATGCCCTGATGGGATCCATCCAAGATGGTCCTAAATCGAGGGTAATATTCATCATCAAGTTTTCATCTATGCTCCGATTTTCCAGTACTTCAATTGGTATCGTTCTTCGCAGCTCGGTACGAGTAGCTGATGCAAGTCGGGCCAGTGCGTCTGCTTGTGCATTTTCTATTCTGGGTATTCTGATCAACTGAATCGCATCAAATTCTACCAATAACTCCATTACCTTGGCATGATACTTGACCATTAATTCTCCTTTAACTGCATATGTTCCCATCATCTGATTCACAATCAATTGAGAATCACTGAATACCATCACTTGTTGCGCTTCCATAATCTTTGATAAATTAAGACCTGCTATCATGGCCTCATACTCAGCCTCATTATTGGAGGCTTTGAATTGGAATCGCAAAGCATATTCCATGTCAATCTCGTCTGGGGTGTTCAAAACAATTCCTGCCCCGTAACCTGCTGTGCAAGATGAGCCATCTACATATAATCTCCATATGGGCAACCCGTCTTCAAATTTCTTATCTGACAGAGTTCCTCGGTGAAATATTTGTTGCTTCTTTTCATCCTCCCCTGACACTTTTCGCTCCTCGTCGACCATCTCTTCTCGCTCTTTTACCAATCGGAGCTGGTCTGAGCTCGAAGTTGATGATCTTTCTACATCCATAAGCCCTTTTACCAACCGGAGTTGGTCTGGATTTATGTCTGTTGATCCTGTAACATCCACAGGTTGGTCAGCGAGCAATTTTTGTTCCTCGGGGGTATCAGGATATGTAAACTCTGCTATAAAATCTGCTACAGCCTGCCCTTTCAATGATGATCTGGGCTCATACACAATATCATATTCAACGAGCTCTATTGCCCAGTACATCAATCTCCCTGACTTTTCTGGCTTATGAAGGGCTTGCCTCAGTGGCATGTCGGTATAAACGACGATGGTATGGGCCTGGAAATATGGCCTCATTCTTCTACTTGCTTCAATTAATGCCAATGCCAATTTCTCCAGCTTTGGGTACCTGATTTCCGCACCTCGAAAAGCCTTACTTGTGTAATAGATTGGTTTCTGGACTCCATTCTCCAATCTTATCAATGTTGAACTGACTGCATTCCCTGATACTGCCAGATACAAGTACAACTTCTCTCCTGTTATTGGCCTGGACAACAATGGAGGTGATCCCAAATACTTTTTCAAGTCTTGAAAGGCCTTCTCACATTCATCAGTCCACTTAAAAGTTTTTTGAAGTGTTTTGAAGAATGGGAGGCATTTATCAGTTGCTCGGGACACAAATCTGTTCAGCGCTGCAACTCGTCCTGTAAGACTCTGCACTTCTTTCTTCATCGTTGGGGATCGCAGCCCTAAAAGAGCTTTGATCTTCTCTGGATTTGCTTCAATACCTCGTTGGTTGACGATGTATCCTAGGAACATCCCTTCTCGTACTCCAAATCTACACTTCGTCGGGTTGAGCTTCATTTGGTATTTATCCAGTTGATCAAATGTCTGAGCTAAGTCAACTAGATGATCTGCAGCTTTCTTGCTTTTTGTCAGCATATCATCGACATAGACTTCCATGTTGCAACTGATTTGTTCGGTGAAAACCTTGTTCATCAGTCGCTGGTATGTCGCTCCTGCATTTTTCAAACCAAAAGGCATAACATTATAGCAATAAGTTCCCCTAGGGGTAATAAAAGAAGTACTTTCCCTGTCTTCAGGTTTCATTTTGATCTGGTTGTAGCCAGAGTAAGCATCCATGAAGCTGATCAGCTCATGTCCCGAGGTAGCATCCACTAGTTGATCAATTCTGGGCAATGGAAAATGATCCTTTGGGCATGCCTTGTTAAGATCGGTGAAATCAACACACATTCTCCATTTATTGTTTTTCTTTTTTACCATCATCACGTTTGCCAACCAGTCTGGATACTTCACATCTTCAATGAATTGGGATTTCTGGAGCTTCTCGACCTCCTCTTGTATAGCCTGATTCTTCTCAGGGCTAAATACCCTTCTTCTCTGCTTTACAGGCTTGATCTCCTTATTCACATTGAGCTCATGACATAATAAGTTTGGATCTATTCCTGGCATGTCTTCATGACTCCACGCAAAAGTTTTCTTCCTGTTTCTCAAGAAAGTTATCAACTCCTTTTTTATTGAAGCATCGAACGTAGAACCTATCTGGGTTACTCGTTCAGGGTGCTCGTCGTCCAGAATAATATTTTATGTAGATTCCACCACCTGTCCTTTTACAAGTTGGGATTCATCTCGAGGATCCAGTGTTTCAATTTCTGTACCTTCATCCACCTGGTAGGTAGTAGTCTTTTTTCTTGAATCTTCAAGTTCCTCTTGCTCGGCAGATGAATAATAGCATTCCCGAGCTACTTTCTGATCACCTTTCACAACTCCTACTCCAAAATTTGTTGGGAATTTTAAGCACTGATGCACTGTAGATGGAACTGCTTCGAACTTCTTCAAACCAACTCTTCCCATGATGATGTTGTAGGCTGAATGCACATTCTTATCCATCACAAAGAAGCGTATTCTCTCTGTTCGACAAGCAGGCCAAGTTCCAATGAATATGTCCAACTTGATCGTCCCAAGTGGAAAAACTTTCTCGCCAGCAAAACCCAGGAGGGGTCTGTGATAAGGTTCCAACTGAGATAATTTTAAATTCAAGCTGTCAAAGCATGAATAGTACATGATGTCTGCTGAACTGCCATTGTCTACCAGCACTCTTGATATCACTACTTCTTTCATCCTCATTTTAATCACCAAAGGGTCGTCGTGAGGGTAAAGAACACCCGCTAGGTCGTTTTTTGAAAAGCCAATGACCAGCTTCTCTTTGTTTACCTTCCTCGGATGATCGTCCTCGGCCAGATTTATTCGCTGAATATATGAACAAGCTTGAGCCTCTCCAAGGTAAGCCTTTCTTTCTGCAGTAAGGTCTCCTCCTCCTGCATCTCCTCCTGTAATGACATTACAATCAAATGACCCAAAACGTATAGAAAATACCTCTCGTTCTGGCTGTCTTGGTTTTTTGGGAAGGTCGGAATCATCATCTGGATCATCTTCATGGTTTCTCTTCTTTTTCTCTTCTGCTCGACGAGGAGATCTAGACCTCTCTCTAGTTCGGTCGTTATTTTTTCTTTCACCTCCCCGATCAACATATTTTGCTAGCTTTCCTCTTCGGATGAGCGTTTCAATCTCGTTCTGAAGAGCTATGCAATTTTTGGTCATGTGACCATGATCTTTATGAAACTCGCAATATTTATCCTTACTCCTCGAATCGGGGTCTGACCTCAGTTTCTTTGGCCATTTTACCTCCTCGTTGTTCTTGATTTCTTCCAAGACATGATGAATACCCATTTTCAAAGGAGTATAATTGTCGTATTTCTTCAGGACTTCCCATGATGATTTATTATTTCTGGAACGTTTGTCACCGCCATTGCCCTTATGCTCTTTATTTTTAGACTTCTCGACGTCCACCTTGGTGTCTTTATCCATATTCTTCTTTGCAGCCATAGCTTCCTCGGCATTCATGATTTTGGCCGCTTTTGCCATCAACTCTGACATAGTTTTAGGTGGATCTTTTGCCAAGGTGTAATACAATTTATTAGGCAACAACCCACTCATCAAGGCGGTGATTGCTGTCTTTTCTTCGTAATCTATGACTTCCAGCTTCTCGTTATTGAAACGAGTTATGTAATCTCTAGTACTCTCACCAGATTTTTGTCTAACACTTAATAAGTGTGCTACTCGTTTTATTGGCTTTGCTCCAAAACAGAAATTGCCAATAAACAACTCGGCCAGCTGAAAGAAAGTTGAAATCTTACCCCTAGGAAGATTGTTGTACCATATCTGGGCAGCTCCAGTAAGAGTTCCTGAGAACGCTCTGCATCTCATCTCGTCAGGGACGACATAGATATCGGCAGCAGCTTGATATTGCTCTATGTGAAGAACAGGATCTGTCTTTCCATCATATTTGGGGGTCACTACAGGTGCTTTGAACTTTGACGGTGTAGGAAAATTCACAATGGCCTGTACAAAAGGTGTTCCTCGAACAAAAGTTCGTTGTAGGGGGTTCTTTGCTTTGGCCATTTCTCCCAATTTATCCTCCAACCGTTGGAGAGATCCTTTCCACGCTTCATTTCCTTCCTCGGGCCTATTGGTTCGAGCAATTGATCGTTCTGAGGTAGCTTCTTGAGATCTATCTTGACGAGCAGCTGGTCATGATTGTGCTGATCCTTCTCTTAGATCTGATGGTTGTCGAAAACTCCTCGGCATGGTCTTAGGTGGACTCCTATTCCTCCTAGTGCCTAATCGACTGAAAGGAGACACCCTACTCAGTCTTTCTAAAGCACTGGGTCTTTCTGGAGAGAGGGTGATATGTTGATCAGTATCTGTAGCCCTTATTGACGAAGTTCGCCCAGGTTGATAAGAGAAATCATCAGACTCCTCATTGCGACGTGACTCAGTACGCCTGGATCGTGAAGAAAGTAAATAAGTTTGCCTCTGACCACTTTGCTGTCCTGAACGTGCAGGTGCACCGCCATGAAGGGTTTGTATGAGTTGCCTCATTGTTTCTTGCATGGCGGTTTTTCCTAGAGCCAGATTTGTCATGATCCCGGCCAAATCTGGAGGTGCAGAGGGATTTGGAGGATTTCCAGCATTTCCAGCGTTTCGATTGCTAGATTCTGGGTTATCCGCCATTGATGATGAATGATTTGTGGTGAAAAACGATAATAGCAAATCGTTCCCACAGACGGCGCCAATTTGTTGATGTAAAAAATTAGATCGCTCTAATTATTCAATCACAGATAAATAAAATGAGACAAAGATTTTTAAAGTGGTTCAGCCTTATAAGAATGGCCTACGTCCACTGTTATGTTATTGCTGAGTATTTTAGGAATTCTCGATTACAAGCTCTATCAAGAAATTCCGGTCCTCTTGAATGAGGGTGATACAAGGTATTTATAGCCCTTAGGCTGTACATGAAAGGGTTGATACATTAAATGATATACATATGAAATGGTAATACATTTAATGCAGCGTGTGCGTCAAGATGATAAACATTCAATGAATAATTGAACTGTTGATTATCTGGCAATTAATGTTACGGCGGAGATGCAGATCGGACCGCCTTAGATGCTCGTTGCTCAGGAGTTCCTCGGAGCGCTAGAGTACCTCGGAGTGCTGAAGTTCCTCGGTGTATCCTCGTTGCTCGGGAGTTCATGAGTTGGTCGGGGAAACGAACTTCCTCGTTGCTATTGTGCCAAGTAGATTGACACGTGTCTTCATATTATTCGTCCATATCAGCATATTAATTTTGGTATCAACAATGATGTTGCATCTTAAAACACTATCAAAAATTCACATGGATAATGGAATGTTATTGTGATTTGATCATCCTAAATGTCCATCCATATATGGTGTAAAAAAAATACAAAAATCTTTATGGAGTTTTCAAAAAAAATAAAATCCTTTTAGGTTTTTCACTTTTTCTAAAAAAATAGAAAATCTTTTTGTATTTTTAACAAAAATTTCAATCAAATGAAAAATAGAATACAAAAGATACACATGTTATAACACTAGAAAAGATATATCATGAACCATAGCTAGCGTATGACAATAATCTAACACGATCAACCGAAAGATCTAACATGGGGAGAATCACGCGCAAGAAAACGAGAGTCGTGAAGTATAATTCCTAGAGCTTCTAATTTTGATTTCCTAACCCCAATAGATATGTAACGACGCGTGGGGATTTTGGGAACCAAAGTGACTCTATTATTAAACTTCTTGGGAGCATTTTGAAGTTTTTAACAGAAACGCCTAAGGTGACCTTTCCTACTGCAATGAGTGCAAGTGTAGATATGGCGGTGAACGTCACCAAAAGGTGGTCCTTTCCTAATTTCCCAGGTGTCTCTCTCCTAAAGTTCCTAGGTGGATCTCTACTAATGTTCTTAGGTGGCTCTCTCATATGCATGGTCTTGGCTTCGGAAATGGGAGCAATATAGTCATCGAAGCCAATTCCACACCTATCAACTTTGATTTGGACGGTGCCTAAAATCCTATCCAACTTTTTCGACCTAGCTTCCAAATCAAACTTAACCTTACTCGAATCTCTCAAGCTCACCAATCCTAGACTCGAGTAAACACCTCGACTCCTCAAATTCTATAAGCTCCTTTTTCATAGCCTTCATTAACCCACAAAGACTATCTCTCTTGCCCTCAACGTATTCTAGCTTCTCCCGAAGAGTCTTCTCATGTTCCCTAAGATCCTCAATCACAGCATCAGTATTATTATTAAGTTTGCCTTCTTTACCTTCACAGTTCCAGCATATAATTCAATGAAGGCAACTTGCAAGTCACTCTCCTCCACCTATTCATACTCACTCACATTACCCCCACTCTCTTGGGCTTCACTCACTATGGCCACAAAAGAATCATGTAAATAAATATCCTCATGAGAAGATTTCCCATCATCACTCACATAATTAGCCATGAAGGTGGTAAGGTCTCGCTTAATTGCATAAAAATTTCGCTCTTCCGGCTCACAATCACTAAGGGTGGAAACAAAATCAATTGGTTTACTAACATTCTTTCTTAAATTCGTAGGGTGCATAGATATCCTATAACCATTATCCCACACCTCTCAGAGTCATCATTTTTAACTAAATTCGTAAGTACAGACTTCATACGTATTTTCCAATTAAACCTTTCAAACAATTGTGTTCTAAAATCATCAAACCCTTCTAAAGTCATACCGACATACACGGGATCACAGACATAATAATTTAATGTTCTAGCTCAGATACCAACTTGAGAGTGCGCAGCGGTTCAGTGTCTCAAATTTATTCAATTATATATCAATCCACACCAAATTTTAAGTAACCTTATAACATGCAACTGTGTGATTTAAGGTAATTATCAATTAAAACATGCAATCACAAATATGATATTTTAGGAAAAAAACCTTTCGGGTAAAAAACATTTATTTCACAAAAGTTTTGCAAATCGCAACTTACAATACAATAGAAAAATACAGTAATGAATTCCCGCGAGAACTCACAAAGATTGCAGTCTTGAATCGGCAATGGCTTCCCTCGAGAACCCACAATGATCGCAATCGCCAGAAATGACTCCCTCGAGAATCACAAGAACCGCAGTTCCTCCTTCAGCAGTGAATACCCTTGAGTATCCCCAAGTCCAACAGTAGAGATAGCACGCCATAAGAAAACTTCAACAAAGAAGTGTTTGGTTTCCAAAGAAGTTCACAAAAGTATATGGGATTGTTTTGGTGAATCTAAAAAGTGTTTTTGCCCTAATAAGTGAAGACTTAATTGTAATTGTTCTGCTGTTTGCGTAAATGTAAAGTATTAATCAAAAGGCTTCACAAATAGATATTTATAGGCGAATAAAATTATTTTTGAAGCAACGAAGATCGTAGTGGTATGTCATTTGAACGACCCAAGAAACAACCTATTAAAAATTATTCCAATACTCTATCATTTAATCCATATTCGATTTAGGACATCGAGCGACATATCTAACGAGATGGGCATGCCGTTTGAACGACTTAGTCATGTCATTTGAACAACCACTACTCCAAAACTGTCGGATTGTCACGGTCATTAATCGTGACAAGTCTGGGGGTGACAACTATTTTTTTCATGGACTTGTCACGGTCAAAGACCGTGACAAGTTCATTAGACTTGTCACGGTCCTGTCATGGTCTTTGACCTTGATCTGAGCGGAATTTAAAAAAAAGGCAATATGGCCACTGCCACTGCCCAGCAATATATTTGTACCTGTTATAGCAAAATTGTACCTGTTCAAACAGCATATATCCAAATAAAATATAAAGAATGCACCAAATCATCGCATATATAATTCCATATCCAAATAAAATATAAATACAATCCATATCCAAACCAAAATGTAACAAATCAAAACAATACAAATATAATCCAAGTGTCTAAATAAAATAGATACAAATAATCAATGCATAGAGTTTGGGGTAGGTTGGAGGAGGAAGGAAGGTCACACGATATACGCATTGAGACACCCCTCAATATGCATCACGCAGCGTTGTTCGCGCAACCACAATGCGGTGTTCTCCTTTTGGGTATCACATGCGTGAACCTTGGCCTCGATGTCTCAAAAGGAGATGTCCATGAACCGACACACCCGATAGGGTTCTCGAGTCCGTCAACCCCCTCGCTCTCCGTAAGCCATCATATATGTCGAGTAAAAACACGCTCGGCTAACCGATTGTTGACGTAGGCCATTGGACGAGAGCCAAGATGGGAACTGGATCATCAAGCGGTGATTCCGCCCGTATCGTCAATGAAGTAGTGACATTCACATCCTTGTCCTCATCCTCGTCCCCATCCTCATCCTCGTCCTCCTCCACCGTCTTCTCCTTTCCCTTGCCCAACTTACGCTTCATGAAGTCGTACATATCTAGGATCGTCGCCTCGAACCTTGACAGCTTCTCATCATACGTGTCCACCTGACGAGCCAACCCGGTGTTTCTCGTATCCATTCCGATGATCTTAGACTTGCCCACCCGCGAGCTCACCCCCTAATCCTCCCCTTGCGATCAGCGCCGAGCACTTGGCTGCGTGCATCCGTAGTTAATTAAATAAATAAATAAATTATAACGTAATTAACAAAATTAAATATTTATAACTTAAAATCATGGACGCAACGCTCGGGGACACCTCCTTGACCTTGCCATTATTTGTCTGAATTCCCACATAGGCATCGAGCCTATGTGGCCTACCCCAGGGCCACCTCCCGTCTCCTGAAATAAAATAATGCAAAATTAGTAAGTAATGCAAAATAAAATAATGCAGAATAACATAAAACTATAATTATAGAAAAATAAAAACTTACCATCCTGTGCTCCACCTCGACGTAAGACGTCCGCCCGAAGTAGTGCACGTCCGTCTTTTTCGCCCGATTAGAGAGATGCCAATTTTCGATCCTCGATCTCATTGTTAAAAAACTTTTTCCACTGTGCCAATGCGTTCGGTCCTTCAGCGGGACGGTCTTACGTAGTTTGAGGATGGAGTCCCGGGTCTTCCCAAAGTACCGGGCCCGTAAATTTTTCTTCCACGTCTTATTTTGTCCCCTCATCTACTCCAACATGAAATCTCGGAGTTGTGAGGGCAGGTCGAATTGTTCTTGTCAAACAAATACAAAACAAAAAGAAAGTAAATGTTAGTTGCTAATAAATTGAAATTGATATTAAAATTGAAATTGAAATACATTACATGTAGTGCTGCCCAAATTGCCAACTTGAGCTCATTTGGCACCTCCCTCCAACTAGTGTACCCCGGGCCGATAATCGTCTTCACCAACTAGAGGGATCTAGAAAATATTCCCATCTTGTTCTCAACATCCAATCCTAATTTTCCGCATTTTGGGAGCCTAGGAGCCGAGGAGCCCTCATCGTCTCTGCTGCCACCAAGCCCTGAAGAAGACATTTTCTGTAAAAAAAATTATTATTAGTACAAATCCAAATTAATTAGAAGAATACAAAGCACTAACCATATAAAACTTGAATTAATGCACTAAACTGATCGAGTACAAATGAATTAAAAGCATTACACTGATGTCCGACAACAATAAAACACTAGAATAATACACCCACCAGACATTGACTTTGAATTAATGCTCAAGAATTAAATCTAAATATAACATGCAGTAAACTGATCAAGTACAAATGAATTAAAAGCATTAAAATAATGTCCGATAATTGGAATACTTATTACAAATCTAAAAATTGTTTTAAATTCCGGTTATCATTAAAAATGGATTGATATTTGGTAGAAGCAGCCAAGTCATCCACACTACTGTTTAGACGCTTTGGCGCATGTAGGATGATTGACCAAGGCTCGTTGTTGATATACTCCTAGTAAAACACTTGCTTGACCTTTTGAAATGCACAAACAAATGGCTCATTGCTCACGTGTTCGTTGCTCTTCAACTTGGACAAGTAAACCATAATCAAATTGGTTCCAGGATCAACTTTACAAACATTTTTATCCTCAACTCTTACCCAATCATAGTAAAATACAACCTCTTTGAAGCTTACATAGTCCAATTCAAATATATATTGAATTACACCATAGTAAGTCATTTCAGCTTCAACGAGGTTTTTATCTTTCGCGCTCGCTCGAAAGAAAGTAAAAGCCTTGTATGAAATTCCCGAGTTCTGTACATTTTCACTTTCCTCGTACATCCTTGCACCAAATACGTAACCATTCAATCGATACTTTTTGTACTCTTGTGCCATGAACAAGGGTCCGATGGCTAGACGAGCAAGCCTTGATGTCGCATCACCCGTCTTTAAGAGCTGAAAATTTAGATAAATTAATTAGGTTAGTTGTAAAGTTTTATTGTAATGTAACATTATATAACAGTCATTTTCATTCTAATTACCTCGTGTGACAACCACAGCCTAAATTCGTTGTCCGATTGTGCCATTATTTTTGTCTTTTATTGTTCTCACGGGCTTCATATTTTCTGCATTAAAATTAATGTGATGAACGTATTAAAAAATTAATCATGTATAAAATAATGTAAAACTTAAAATAATTTAAACTTACTTTTCCACTCTTCGACATCTTCATGTGTCAAATAGATAACAAGCTACTTGTTCATATTGCAAACTACATTAATTCACTCGTTTGCCCATCACATGACTAACCTCAACGACGAACTCATCAATGTCATCAACGCTGGTTGAGTCAAGCATATATTCCCGAGTATAGATTGATGACTCCACGGTTATGTATTCCTCTATAATTGATCTTGTAATGTATCGTGTATTCTTGACGTAATCTTTGAAAACTTTCATCAATCTTTTAAATGGATACATCCACCGATATCTAACTGGACCGCAAAGAAGTGCCTCATCGCATAGATGTACCAACAAGTGAACACTTATGTCAAATAATGATGGGGGAAAATACTTCTCCAACACACAAATCGCTTCGGTAACAGCCAATTTTGGGGACACTATATGTTCTCGATTGACTACCTTCTCACATAAAAGTGAGAAGCAGATACTAATTTGCATAATAGACATCCGCAATTCCTTGTGTTTGGAGAAATAGTGCTTAAACAATAAAGGAACCAATTGCATGATCACATGCCAATCGTGGGACTTACACTTATGTAAATCATGGGTAGAATAATCCACAATCCTTTGCAAGTTGGACAAAAAATTAGATGGAACCTTCAAATTATCTATTGTGTCTAAAATCACCTTCTTTTACTCACTCATCAAAGTAGAATGCACCCAGGGGAATTACTGTTCTTCCCCTACTATCTTATTTCGACCATAGTTATGGCTTAAGTTTCAACGATTTAATGTCTTTTCATGAATTTTCTCCATTCTTTGAATGACTCCCCCCAAGGCATGTGCCCATAATATGTTCAACGGTGTTCTTCTCTGCGTGCATCACATCCAATACATGGCACACCGGGTTATTCTTCCAATAAGGCAAGTCAAATAAAATTGACCTCCTAGACCATGCCTTTCTTATCTCAATTTCATTCCCAGTCTGGGTCTTCTTATGCTTGACATTATTAAATTTAGGATTCTTACCTGGCATATTAGGGCCACAATCAAAAGATTTACTTTTAATTTCTGAACTTGAAAGTTTTCTCGGCGGTAGCCTATGTTCAACCCCGCTTAATAAAAAATTAGAACCTTTCTTAAATCTGAAACTATGAGCGGGGGGTAAAAACCTCCTATGGCAATGGTATACATTTTTTGAGCTAGTGGGGAGACGAAGAGATTTAGTCTCCTCTCCATAAATAGGGCATCCCAAATAAGCATGTACTACATAACCGGATAATGTCCCATAAGTTAGAAAATCATGAATTGCCCACATCAACATAACTTTCAGTGTAAACTCTTCTTTTCTAAAAGAGTCAAATTCTTACACACCCTCTTACCACAACTCATTTAATTCTTCTACCAAAGGAGCCAGGTAGACATCGTGTCATCACTTGGTGCCTTTGGCCCATGTATCAACAAAGACGGCATCAAAAATTTAGGTCTCATACACTGTGAAGGAGGGACGTTAAGTAGGGATAGGATCACTGGCCATACATTCTGATTGGTTTTAAATTTCCAAATGGATCGAAACCATATGTTGATATTACCAAATGAATATTACGCTGTTCTCGAGCAAAATCAGGATACTCGTAACTCATCCTCCTCCAAGCTATAGAATCAATAGGATGACGCATGAGATTATCCTCTACTTCTTCCCTAGCATTCTAGGTCATTGGATCCACTATCCATGGTACTGTGAAAAAATGCTTTAATCTAGGACCAACGGGAAAATATTTCAACACTTTTTTAGGCACTTTTGAGCTTGTGCCTTCTTTTCCAGTATATTGGACATATCTAGGTTCATCGCATACCGAACACTAATCGATATTTTCACTTTTTTCGATATATTATTCCATCATACACACAAGCATGAATCGATTTATACTTCATTCCCAAATCTTTCAAACTGTTCTTCAAAACAGGATAGTTATTTGGAAGTGTATTCTCCTTGGGTAGCAAGCCCTTCACCCAATTCAAAATTCCAGTCATGCTATTGTCAGACAAACCATATTGGGTCTTCAAACTATGCAAACTAACCATGGCATATAAAGTTGTTTGATCTTTCTCACAACCAGAGTATAATGGTTGGGTCGCCTTAAATTTTAAACTTTGGTAGTCATCGTCAACGTTTATCCTGATATCTTCATGATCACCTGAACCTTGTACATCGTCGGTGACCTCATTCTCTTCCATTTCATGAACTCCTTATGTGTCATCAACTAAATTCTCTAATATATTATGATTTACGTCGTCACCTTGTACATCTATCCTACTTGTTGAAGGTTGTTGTGAAGGTTGCTCGGGGATAAAAAGAACTTTTGATTACCCGTGAAAACTCCAAAATCGATAACTATCTTGCATATTCCATCTTAACAAATGTAGTTCAACTGCTTTCCACTCAAACACCTTACCATTTTCACACCTAGTACACGGACACGAAAACTCTTCATTATTATGACATCTCTTTGTGTATTTCATAAATTCATTAGCATCTCTGCAAAACACATCCCCTAATCTATTTGTCTCACCCATCTACTCTTTGTATTTAGGATATCCCATCACAACTACTCCAAACAACAACCTATTATAGGTAAGAAGCGTATATTTGTGGATTAGTATAAATAAAAGTGTGAACATTTAGTTCATATTAGTATAAACAATCACCTATTACTTGTTGTATAAAATTTATAGTATGTTTCATTTAATTATGTCTTATTTATATTCGATTTTTAAATTTCAAATTCAATTTATAATATTAATTCCTATTTCCTCTATCTCCTCTAAATGGTGATTGGTCTTATCCCATTCAAGACCGCATATTTCTGTAATATACTTAATAGCTCATGCATATTGTTCCAATTCGAGGAAAATTCGGCAAGCATATCCCCATAGTTATCCAAATCACAGCGTAGATTCGTAACTGTGAATGTTGTTTCAATTGATAATTGAAATAAAACTTAACATTGCATCATCTAGTATGTACCCAGAGAACATTAAGATACGACTACATAACTTCCTCCAAAAGTAACAAGTTTAAGCCACTAAGAATATTATTATACAGAAACTATGCAGTCCCAAATTGTCCAAACGGGACAATTCAAGAGATATCATTACAGGGGGTAATGAATCTCGAATGGGTCTAAGGTCTATTGAATGCGTATGCATAAGAACTAGAAGGCTAGTATCTATGTGCAATATGTGTAATTTCAAGTATGTTTCATTTAATTATCATTAGTCCATGGTCGTGCCCCCCTCGAACTGGTCATGACACAAGGTAATTTTAGAAAAAAGTTGAAAACTCCCCCTCCCCCCATTTTGACAATAATCCACTGTTCGTGACACTTCCAAAATTAACGAACCCAACAAATTAAGACAATATAATTATTTAAGGATTTATTAGTGTGAATTTAATTAAGGATTTTAAAAAAATTAAACAACCAACTTCTATATCTTACCACATCCGTCCAATATCCAGGTTGTTACATACTTCCCCACTAACAAGGAATTTCGCCCTAGAAATTAAACGAAGCCTAACACTCAAAAATCAGGCCACACCAACAATCTCCAAAATTAAATCTCGTCTCCAAAAATCAACTTTAAATACCTCGCATCTAACCTTGATGCCTAACACAACTTATCACCAAAAATTTATATCTCCAAAAAAACAAGTCTAACACGCATGCTAGACCCAAAACTCAAGTCCCGAAGGTTGTCGTATAACCTAGCTCTGATACCATCTATAACATGTCGCGCGCCCGAGAGGACACGCGGCGTGCTACTACGATAAAACTAAACTAAATCCATCAATCAACAAGTATAGAGCATCTAAATATCCACAATTTAAATACAACAAATCCATAATTCTTCTATTTCCACAATAATGATTTACAGTAATGTTTCTCCCAAAATACACAATTCTCCAACAAAAATTACATCACTAATTTATACATAAAAAAATAAATCTTCCAATCCAAGCTTTAAAATAATTCTCCAAGCCCATAGCGTTCCAATCCACGTTAACCTGTCAACTAAAAGAAAATACGGAGAAGTACACAATATGATAGGAATAGATGCTCAAAAATAATTAGCACGATGAATAAATCACAATAATACGAATGCGCATATACAAATCAAATACAACACTCAAGTATTATATCAATATTAATTTCTCAATAACACATCAATGGGTCACCAGGCCTCACCTCACCGCGCTTATGCATTCTTAAGCATATCCGGATTTTGGAATATTGACGGGTGCCCATTCTCCGTGTCATATTAAAATCTCAAGGCACGATACTCAAATCACAATATAATATATCACAATGAATCAATATCAAGATTCCAACAATTTTCATATTTCAAATGAATATCATAATTCAACATGAGTGCAATCGACACAGGAAAACAAACGGAATACTCTCGAGATAATTTAGGAGCATATTGTGTAAGTCCCGTACATCAAAATCATCACATGAATCATCACATAATTTCAGCCTCAAAATCCAATCACACCATCACGTTCTTCTCGCGAAAATAATCAAATCTCATTCTATCCCAAACTCGAGAAAATACCAAATAAGCCTTTTAATCTAAGGTTGAAATTTTGAATAAGTTTGGGGCTATGGTTTGTAGATGAAAGGGAGTAATTTTGGAGAGGTATTCTGGTTGAAAAGTTTGAGAAAAAGTGATTTGAAAAGCCAAGTCACGAATTTGTTGACATATAAAGGATTAAGAGTTTGATTAAGAAAAGAGTTCTAATCAGATACAAACACTAAAAAAAATTATTCCAGACGATCGGACCGTTGGATTTGGATGAAATTTGGGGGAGAATTAACTGAAGACAAGAGGAAGCTGTAAAAAATTCAGCTCGATCGGGCGGTCTAATATTTTTAAATTTTTTTTTTGTAGAGAGTTTTATGTTTTGAGGACTCTTAGAGAGTTTTATGTTTTGAGGACTCTTCTATATAATAAAAATTCAATTAAAGCTCCATTTTAATTCTGATTCCAATTCCGTTTGAAAATTTATTTTTTAAATATAAAAACCAACATTTTAAATTATAAAATTTATAAAATCCAAAATTTCATTTTTCTCCGACTTCAAAAATTAATTTGAAAATTCCCATTTAAAAAATCCGGGTTGTTACATACTTCCCCACTAACAAGGAATTTCGCCCTCGAAATTAAACGAAGCCTAACACTCAAAAATCAGGCCACACCAACAATCTCCAAAATTAAATCTCGTCTCCAAAAATCAACTTTAAATACCTCACATCTAACCTTGATGCCTAACACAACTTATCACCAAAAATTTATATCACCAAAAAAACAAGTCTAACACGCATGCTAGACCCTAAACTCAAGTCCCAAGGGTTGTCGTATAACCTAGCTCTGATACCATCTATAACACGCCGCGGCCCGAGAGGACACGCGGCGTGCTACTACAATAAAACTAAACTAAATCCATCAATCAACAAGTATAGAGCATCTAAATATCCACAACTTAAATACAACAAATCCACAATTCTTCTATTTCCACAATAATGATTTACAATAATGTTTTTCCCAAAATACACAATTCTCCAACAAAAATTACACCACTAATTTATACATAAAAAAATAAATCTTCCAATCCAAGCTTTAAAATAATTCTCCAAAATAGCCCGTAGCGTCCCAATCCACGCTAACCTGCCAACTAAAAGAAAATATGGGAAAGTATATGTTGATGTAAAAAAGTAGATTATCTCTAATTATTTAATCACAGATAAAATAAATAAGACAAAAGAATTTTTAAATTGGTTCAGCCTTAAAAGAATGGCCTACGTCCACTGTTTTATTATTGCTGAGTGTTTGGGAATTCTCGATAACAGATTTTTACCAAGAAGTTTCCCGTCCCCTTACAATGAGGATGATACAATGTATTTATAGCCATGAGGTTGTACATGTGAATGGGTAATACATAGTTGTTCAGTAAGCGTATACATCCGTATGATAATAATCAGCATTTAATGCGAATTTAATCCTCTTAATTGCGTGAGAATAAATGCTCTAATCGAGGTGCAGCTCGGACCGCCTAAGTATCTCGGTATCCATGAGTTTCTCGGTGCAATAAAGTTCCTCGGTCAGCACCTACTGTTCGGAGTATCTGAGTTGATCGGGGAAATTGAGTTCCTCGAAGTCAAGGTATTGTTCAGAAATGTTTGTTAGTGCCATGTAGATTGACACGTGTCTCCACTTAATCGAGCCATGTCAGCAGACTAAATTTGGTATCAACAGAAGCTCCCAATGTTTCACAGTTCGAGACTGAGGAATGTGGAACATTCTTCTCGAAATATGGCGGGATTAAATGGTCATCCTGAATTTTAGGAGCGTTTTCTTTGCATTTATTTTTCTTTTTAAATTCATAGAATCAGACTTTTCAAATTTTTCTAACTGCTTCGATCTCTGCGCCCTTTTTGTCCTTTTAGCCGCCGGTAGCGTAAACGTCTCCCTTTGTAATCATTATTTTTACCTTTTCCCAAGGTAAGGTATTTAAGCATTGCAGAAAATCATTTCGTTTTTTACTTTTTCAAATCTGTATCTTTGAGTTTTCCATTTTCTCTCTCTCTTGTGCGTTCATCCTTTTCATCGTTCGTTATCAACAGATCCATCCTTTTTCTCTAAGATCTTCTTCCTTCTCTTTTATTTCCTTTATTCATCATGGTTTACCTTGTTGAGTCGCTTGATAAGTTTCGTTCTGATTTCTCTATTCCTTCATGGGTTATTTTGGAGGAACTTTCTGAACCTTCTGACTATTTTCGTTTGGCTGAGGGACATTGGTTCCCCAGTCTCTTTGTAGCTGAATGTGGCTTTTCTTTTCCCCCAAACCCTTTGTGTTTGGAATTCTGTCAATATTTTGACGTGGTCCCTGTAAAAATAGCCCCCAACACATGGAGAATAGTTAATGGAGTTCATAGATTAAATCAGATTCATGGAACCCGTATAGGAATTCCAGAAATTATGTTTTGTTATAGATGGGTTGTAGGTGACAATACTTTTTATTTAAAAAATAGGTTTTTAAATAGGGCTTTAGTGGTCAATCTCCCAGATGCCAATAGGGACTACTTCGAGCACGAGGTTGTTATGAAAAATTGGCAACACCCTCCATTAACTCGAAATAATGTGTACCAGGGTCCTAGATGCCCTCCCTATGGCAATGGGATAGGTTGTTTTTATTTTATTTTATTTTAGTTTTGAAATTATGCTTCCTTTGTGTTTGATAAAATGTGTCACTGATATTTTAATTTTCATTTATTTGCAGTTGACAGCAAAAGAAGGTCTCCAAAAGAGACAGAAGTTAACTTAAAACATCTGAAACTTATTTGGGGTTTGCATCAGACTGTTGCCGACGAGCATATCAGATCAGCTTCATATTTGTTGCAGTATAAGAGCTACACCTCGTCTTTTACTGCTCGTCCGGTGATAAGTGACGTAGAACCAGTACCAGCTTCTGCAAGTTCTTCATCTGAGTCACATATTCTCTGAGTGAAAGAATGAAGAAAAGAAGAGCTCCTACCCTCTTCGAGAAATCTGCCTCTATTGCTAGAGAGGCAAAGAAAAGCAAGCATGATGTCCCAGGAGAAGGGACAAGAAAAATCGATGCACCTCCTCCGGCTGCTACTATGAAGGTTTCCGAGAAGCCCCCAGTAGCTCCGAGCAAGGTCGCTTCTCCAAGCAAGGTTATAGTCATATCCCCGACTAAGACTACATCCTTGGTCAAAACCGTTGATGCTCCTCTGAGAAGGTTGAAGAAGAGCTCCTCGGTCAATTTGGCTAAATCCATCTCTCAGCCTCCAACTACTGGAAGTGGTGTTCCCACTTTCATTGCTCCGAGCTCTGCCATGAACTCGGTGAAATCATGGATTATCCCCGAGATCCAAGGCACTGAAGAAAATCTTTCTCTGGATATGGTTACCACATTGGCTACTCGTCATATTGCTTCCGTAAGTATTAATGTCCTAAACTTTTATTTTTCCACTGTTATATCTTTGCGCTCACTTGCTATTGTTTTATTTTCCCAGTTGGTGACCTGTTTCAATACAATTTTGAAGAAGGATGAAGCTATTAAAGCTTCAAGTTCCTCGTCAGGTATAGAGGAAGCTTTGGTGGGTCTGACGCAGTCTCTGAAGGATTCTCGTCAGAAGTATATTGATGATAAAGTTATTTGGGAGAAAAAGCTTAATTCCACCGAGCAGGAAAGGGATCAGGTTGTTGAGGTCTCCAAGGGGTTGGAGAAGAAAATAAAAGACTTGGAAAGTAAAAATAAAGAGCTCGAAGGGAAGCTCCAAAATGTTGGGGAGCTTGAAGGTAGACTCAAGTCTGCTGAGGAAGAATTGGGCAAACTTCGTGAGGTGGATCACCAGAGGGATGAGGCAGAAAAGAAATTGAAGGCTGCCGAGGAACTCATGACTGAGAAGATTTCCTCAGAGAAAGAGAAAAGGAAAATGGCTATTAAGAAGTCCTTCAGCGCTGGCTAGGATAAAGGATGGAATAAGGGTCTGGCTGCCATGATGTCACAAGTGGAATATGGTAGCCTTAAGTACTTTAGGGACGGCTGGGTCGCTGCTCTGAAAGAGATGAATGTTGACGAAAATTTTGACCTGTTTCAACGACACATCCCTGGCCCCCCTCCAACTCCTGAAGAAGAAGAAGAGGACGAAGCTGCCTCTGAGGAATCCTCCATGGTGATGGGAGATCAAATTTATCATCCCCCAGTTGTCCAGTCCTCCTGCAAGCAACTTCAACCATCCATTACTTCAACCGAGCAGCTTCCAGCACCCACCGATCAACCATCTGTGCCATCCAAGCAACCTACCTCCTCGTCCCAACTTCCCGAGAAAGTTTTGGGAGATAAGGAGAAGGTGTAGAGTTGTTCGGATTTTTCTCTCTGTTTATTTTTGCCAATTGTAACTTTGTACTATGTACTTCTCCTTTATGATGTAATAAAATTTGAAATTTTGATTATGCATACTATTGATTCTCTTCTTCTTGCTCTGTTTACACTCTTACTGATTCTTGATATCTCTTCCTTTTACTAGTTTATGGCCAGGATGGAATTGTTATCTGCTCATGATACAAAATTGTTGATACACTGCAATGAGTACTTCAAAGCTGGTCATACAGATAAGACTGAAGCTCAAATCGTTGATATCCTCGGTCAAGATGCTTCAGAGCAAGCAGTTGAAGCATACCAGTATTTAAAGTGTCTGCTCGACCGGGAAGTGGCTAATAATGTAGTATATTATGAGATGATTGAAGACCTCCAGGGAACTCTCGAGGAGCTTCAACAACAATATAAGGAATCTACAGCCCTCTTGCACCAAGGATATGAGAAAAAGTATCAGCAACTGAATGCTGATAAGGGATATGATAAAATGTTTACTGCTTACGATGTGAGGGAGAGAACTTTGAAGGCCGAGGTCGAAGAGCACAGGCAGATAGCTGAGTTGCTGAAGCAGGAAAATAATAACCTGCGAGGAGAGGTGTCTCAGTTGAAATCTGCAGCGTCTTCCTCGAACGCTTTGGTCCCTATCAACGACGAGGGTTTCTCTTTCTTGGAGGTTGAAAATGCCAATTTGAGGGACGAATTGGAAACCTTGAAGAGAGCTGGTCCTTCTACCTCTACTCGTGGACGAGTAAGAGGTTCTCGGGGATGAGCAAGGGCTGCTCGGCTGATTGTTGAAGAGGCAAGAACTCAAGCTTCTCTGGAAAATCAAGCAGTTCAGTTAGTTGCGAAGAATAAAGCTCTGACAGAGATGTCCAGGAAGATCCGAAATCTGGACGAGCAGCTCTCTGCACAAAAGTCTGCCTTGGAGAATAAAGAACTCTTTGTAAAAAATCTTCACGAGCAGCTGGAAAGGTTGACTTATCAATTCCACAAGCAACCTAGAGAATTTTGGATGGCTGGCTATAATGAAGCCCTCTATCACCTCGATGATCGAATTCAGCAGTCGAACAACGAGGGGTACAAGCAAGGATGGCTAAATGCCTTGGGCGTGTTACAATTGGAACAAGGTCATTATTTATGGGATTACTATAATCCTGGGTTGCTCGACCTGCCGGTGCCACCATTCAAACTCGACATGAGTTGGATTCCTGCTCGGGCAATCCCTCAGTGCTTGATTTCCAAATATCTTGGCGACTATAGTCTCCATTCCAATGTTGAGATATCTCGCCTAGAGCACCTACTCGATCGGCCATCTATGATGAACATCAGGATGCTCAAAGACCTTAATTTCATAAATTCCCCTTATGCCTTAGACGATCCTCCTGCTGGCGAGGAACCTGTTTCAAAAGCAAAGGGGAAGAAACCAATAGAATAGGAATCTTGATGTAATAATTAATATGTATTTCATTCTCAATGTATTTTGTTTTGGATTTAATGAAAGACTTCTATTTTTCTTTGCAATCTTGATTGCCATTGTCTTGTAGGTATTTTATAAAACACTTTACTTATTTACTAATGAATGTGCATGTATATCTGTTAAGAAGATAACAACATTGTGTTATTTGCCGTCCAACTAAAGTTGGTGAAACTTATTATTGACTATCTTAAATCATAATAATCATTTGTCGACCAACCAGAGTTGATGATATTTTGTTTCTCGACCAACTTGGTGAAATGTTTCAAGTATTAAAATTTTGCTTGATCATTTTTTAATTCTAAGCCATTATTTGTTTAACCAACTATTTCCGACCAAAGAGAGTTGGTATTTTTAATTCTCGACCAACCTTAGTTGGTAAAAAAAATTTATTCCCGACCAACTATAGTGGGTGAATCTTCTTCCCAACCAACCGGAGTTGGTATTTCTGGGAAATATTTTTTATTACCGATCAACCGGAGTTGGTGGATTTTCTTCCCAACCAACCGGAGTTGGTATTTTTGGGAAATATTTTTTATTCCCGACCAACTCGAGTTGGTGGATTTTCTTCCCAACCAACCGGAGTTGGTATTTCTGGGAAATATTTTTTTATTCCCGACCAACCGGAGTTGGTGGATTTTGCTGAGTAGTGTGTAGCACTAGTATTCCGCGAAAAAATTTCAACAAAAGGAGAGAATTGGATAGAATATTCACATTTTATTCATACTGATGAAACTGCATTACATGAGGGTTTACATTACTGATAATATTTGCGCAGGTGCTCTGCATTCCATGCATTCTTGAATTCCTCCCCTTCTAAAGTTTTTAAACTGTAGGTTCCTGGTCGAACAACTTCTGTAACTCGGTAAGGTCCATGCCAGTTCGCTTCCAGTTTGTTGTGATTTTGAATCACTTTCTTTAGCACATAGTCTCCTTCTTTCAGGTCGTACTTCTTCACCCTCTTGTTGTAGAACAAAGTTGTTCGTTGTTGGTAAGCAGCATTTCTGATCGCTGCTGCTTCTCTAACTTCCTCGAGCATGTCCAAATCTAACCTTCTCATTAAATCGCTGATAGGGGAATTGAAATTCAGTACTCTGTGTGTTGGGAGACCCAACTCGGCAGGTATAACAGCTTCACTTCCAAATTCCAGCATATATGAAGATTCTCTAGTTGCTGCTCGGGGAGTAGTACGATAAGCCTATAGTACTGAATGTAGCTCGTTGATCCAGTTTGCTTTCGCGTCATTTAGTCTTTTCTTCAAGCCATTTAGCAGCGTTCTGTTTGTCACTTCAGTTTGTCCATTGCTTTGGGGATGGCCTGGTGCCGAGTGGATTTTCAAGATATTTGACTGATGACAATAGGCAGCGAACTCCTCGTTGTCAAATTGTGTTCCATGGTCGGTGATGAATGCATGGGGAAGACCATATCTATAAATGATATTTTTCCAAATAAATTGGTACACCTTTTCATACGTCATGTCGACAAGAGGCTCGGCTTCAACCCACTTAGTAAAGTAATCCACTGCGACGACGAGATATTTAAATCTTCCTCTGGTCGTTGGAAGTGGCCCGACCAAGTCAATCCCCCACATGGCAAATGGCCAAGGGGAAGTAATGGGTGTCAACAATGCTTGGGGAGTTCTTCGGGTAGTGGAGAAGCGTTGACACTTGTCACATTTCTTGGCATAGGCTATGCAATCATCCCTCATAGTTGGCCAGTAGTATCCTTGCGTCATCACTCTTTGCAGAAGCGTCTGACCTGCTACATGGGCTCCACAGTACCCTTCATGGACTTTTTAAATCAAGTCTTTTACCTCGGAGGGATGCACACATCTTTGCAAACCTGCTATAATTCCTCGTCTGTATAGAATACCATTAGTCAATACATAACGAGCAGCTTTAAACTTCAATTTCTTGGCTGCGAGTTTGTCAATCGGTAATTCTCCCTCCTCAATATATGCCCTGATGGGATCCATCCAAGATGGCCCTAAATCAAGGGAAATAAAATTCATCGTCAGATCTTCATCTATGCTCCGACCAGCTAGAATTTCAATTGGGATTGTTCTTTGTAGCTCAGTACGAGTAGCTGAGGCTAATCGAGCTAAAGCGTCTGCTCTTGCATTCTTCATTCTTGGTATTCTGACCAGTTGAACAGTAACAAATTCCATTGCCTTTGCATGGTACTTAATCATCAACTCTCCTTTTGCTGTATATACACCAAGCATTCGGTTTACAATCAACTGTGAGTCACTGCATACGATTACCTGCTCTGCCTTCATGGTTTTTGCGAGACTAAGACCTACAATCATCGCTTTATATTCGGCCTCATTATTAGAAGCTTGAAATTGAAAGCGCAGAGCATATTCTATATCGAACTTTTCTGGACTTTTCAATACAATCCCAGCTCCACTACCTGAGGTGCATGATGAGCCATCCACATATAGATTCCATACAGGTATTTTGCCCTCAAACTTATTATTGGATAAAGTTCCTCGATGGAATATTTTTTGCTCCTTTATCTCTATTTCTACCACACCTCGCTGCTCGTCGACCTTCTCCTCTTACTCTTCGACCAACTTAAGTTGATCGGGGTTTAAATTTGATGATCCTGTAACATCCACAGGTTGGTCGGTGTTCAGCTTTTGCTCCTCGGGGGTATCAGGATAAGTGAACTCTACTATAAAATCTGCTACTGCTTGCCCTTTTAGTGACGATCTAGGCTCATAAATTATATCATATTCACCTAGTTCTATTGCCCAATACATCAATCTCCCTGATTTTTCTCATTTATGAAGAGCTTGCCTCAACGGCATATCGGTATATACGACTATGGTATGAGCCTGGAAATATGGCTTCATTCTTCTACTCGCTTCGATCAGCGCCAATGCCAACTTTTCCAGTTTTGGATATCAGACCTCTGCTCCTCGGAAGGCCTTACTAGTGTAATAAATCGATTTTTGTACTCCATCCTCTAATCTTATTAATGCCGAGCTAACTGCATTTTCTAAAATTGCCAGATACAAGTACAACCTTTCTCCCATCACTGGCCTGGACAACAATGGAGGTGCTCCCAAATATTTCTTCAATTCTTGAAAAGCTTTCTCGCATTCTTCATTCCATTCAAAAGTCTTTCGAAGCATTTTGAAGAATGGGAGGCATCTATCAGTTGCTCGCGATATAAATCTGTTAAGTGCTGCTACTCGCCCTGTAATACTTTGCACTTCTTTCTTCGTCATTGGAGATCGTAGTCCCAATAGAGATTTGATTTTTTCAGGGTTTGCTTTAATGCCTCGTTGATTGACAATATACCCGAGAAACATGCCTTCTCGTACTCCAAATATGCACTTGGTCGGGTTCAACTTCATTTGATATTTATCTAATTGATCAAAGGTCTGGCCTAAGTCAACTAGATGGTCAGCAGCTCTCTTGCTCTTTGTCAGCATATCATCAACATAAACTTCCATATTGCAACTGATCTGCTCTGCAAACACCTTGTTCATCAGCCATTGATATGTTGCTCCTGCATTTTTCAAACCAAAAGGCATAACATTATAACAATAAGTTTCCCTAGGGGTAATGAAAGAGGTACTCTCTCTATCTTCAGATTTCATTTTAATCTGGTTATATCCAGAATAAGCATCCATGAAGCTCAGTATCTCGTGTCCCGAGGTAGCATCCACTAATTGATCAATTCGGGGCAAGGGAAAATGATCCTTTGGACATGCCTTGTTTAGGTCAGTGAAGTCTACACATATCCTCCATTTGTTGTTCTTCTTTTTCACCATCACTACATTTGCTAGCCAGTCTGGATATTTAACATCTTCAATAAAGCCAGCTTTCTGGAGCTTCTCGACCTCCTCCTGTATAGCTTGGTTCTTCTCGAGGTTGAACACTCTTCTTTTTTGCTTCACTGGCTTGATCTCCTTATTCACATTGAGCTCGTGACATAAGAAATTTTTTGGTCTATTCCGGGCATATCCTCATGACTCCAAGCAAAAGTTTGTTTTCTGCTTTTTAAGAAACTTATCAATTCCTATTTTAGTGAGGCATCTAACGATGAACCTATCTGAGTTGTTCGTTCAGAGTGCTCGTCGTCCAGAATGATGTTTTCAGTAGCTTCCACCACCTGACCTTTCACGAGTTGCGACTCATCTCTAGGATCCAATGTTTCAATTTCTGCACCCTCATCCACCTGATAGGTAGTAGTCTTTTTCTTAGATTCCTCCAGTTCCTCCTGCTCGGTAGATGAATAGTAGCATTCCCGAGCTACTTTTTGATCACCCTTCACAACTCTTACTCCAAAATTGGTTGGAAATTTTAGGCATTGATGTACCGTAGATGGTACTGCTTCGAATTTCTTCAATCCTACTCTTCCCATGATGATATTATAGGCTGACTGGACATTCTTATCCACCACGAAGAAGCGTACTCTTTCTATTCTACAAGCAGGCCATGTACCAATGAACATATCCAACTTGATCGTCCCAAGTGGAAAAACTTTCTCGCCAGCAAAACCGAGGAGGGGCCTATGATAAGGCTCCAACTGAGACAACTTTAGATTTAAGCTGTTGAAGCACGAGTAGAACATAATATCAGCCGAGCTACCATTATCAACCAGTACTCTCGAGATCATCACTTCCTTCATTCTCATTTTGATCACCAATGGGTCATCATCAGGATACAGCACACCTGCGAGGTCGTTCTTTGAGAAACCGATGACCAGTTTTTCTTTGTTGACCTTCCTCGGGCGATCATCTTCAGTCAAATTTATTCGTTGAATATATGAATAGGCTTGAGCCTCATTGAGGTAAGATTTTCTTTCTGCAGTAAGGTATCCACCTCCTGCATCTCCACTTGTAATAACATTACAATCAAATGATTCAAAACGTATTGAAAATACCTCACGTTCAGGCTGCCTTGGTCTTTTGGGAAGATCGGGGTCGTCTTCTGGATCATCTTTATGGTCTATTTTCTTGTTCTCCTCTGCTCGACGAGGAGATCTAGACCTCTCTCTTGCTCGATCGTTGTTTCTTCTTTCATTTCTACGATCAACATACTTTGCCAGTTTTCCTCATCTAATGAATGCTTCGATCTCGTTCTGAAGAGCTATGCAATTTTTGGTCGTGTGGCCATGATCCTTGTGGAACTCACAATATTTGGCCTTATTCCTCTTGTCAGGATCTGACTTCATTTTCTCTGGCCAGTTTAACTCCTCGTTGTTCTTGATTTCTTCTAGAACATGGTTGATATCTACCTTCAAAGGAGTATAATTTTCAAATTTCTTTAATACCTCCCATGATGGCTTTGTCTTTGAGTGCTTGTCGCCACCATTGTTCTTATGCTCTTTCTTTTTGGCCTTATCAACCTCCACCTTGGTCTCTTTGGTATCCATATTCTTCTTTGCATCCATTGCCTCCTCGGCGTTCATGATCTTGGTCGCTTTTGCCATCAGTTCTGACATGGTTCTGGGTGGATCTTTAGCCAAAGTGTAGTACAACTTGTTGGGCAACATCCCACTCATCAGAGCGGTAATCGTTGTTTTTTCCTCATAATCAATAACTTCGAGTTTCTCGTTATTGAAACGAGTTATATAATCCCTGGTGCTCTCACCTGCCTTTTGTCTAACACTTAACAAGTGTGCTACTCGTTTAACAGGTTTTGCTCCGAAATAGAAGTTTCCAATGAAGAGCTCGGCCAGTTGAAAGAAAGTGGAAATCTTACCCCGAGGAAGATTATTGTACCACATTTGAGCAGATCCTGTAAGAGTTCCCGAGAATGCCCTGCATCTCATCTCATCTGGCACAGCATAGATGTCGGCAGCAGCTTGATATTGCTCTATATGAAGGACGGGGTCGGTTTTTCCATCATATTTAGGAGTCACAACAGGTGCTTTGAACTTTGATGGTGTGGGAAAATCCACAATTGCTTGGACAAAAGATGTCCCTTGGACAAAAGTTCTTTGTAGAGGATTCTTGGCCTTAGCCATTTCCCCTAATCTATCCTTCAACCTCTGAATAGAGACTTTCCACGCATCATTTCCCTCTTCGGGCCTATTGGTTCGAGCAATTGATCGTGTTGAAGTCGCTTCCTGGGATCTATCTTGTCTAGCAACTGGTTGTGATTGGGCAGAACCCTCTCTTAGATCAAATGGTCATCGAAAGTTTCTCGACACAGCCTTAGGAGGACTTTTATTCTTCCTAGGACCCAATCGATCAAAAGTAGATACCCTACTTAATCTTTCCAGTACACTGGTCCTTTCTGGAGAGAGAGTGACGTGTTGCTCAGTATCTGTGGCTCGTACTGACGAAGTTCGACCCGATTGATAAGAAAAATCTTCAAATTTCTCAGAGCGATATAAATCGCTTTGTCTAATGCGTGAAGAAGGTAATTGAGTATTTCTTTGAACACTTCGTTGTCCTGAATAGGTTGATGCTCCACCCTGGATAGTTTGCATAAGTTGTCGCATTGTTTCTTGCATGACTGTCTGACCTTGAGCCAAACTGGCCATGATTCCAGCTAGATCTTGGATATTTGGAGGAGCGGATGGATTTGGGAGGTTTCCAGCGTTTCGATTGCTGGATTCAGGATTGTCAGCCATTGGTGATGAATTGTTTTTGGTGAAAAACAAAAATTACAGTCGTTTCCCACAGACCGCGCCAATCTGTTGATGTAAAAAATTAGATTATCTCTAATTATTTAATCACAGATAAAATAAATAAGACAAAAGAATTTTTAAAGTGGTTCAGCCTTAAAAGAATGGCCTACGTCCACTGTTTTATTATTGCTGAGTGTTTGGGATTCTCGATAACAGATTTTTACCAAGAAGTTCCCCGTCCCCTTACAATGAGGATGATACAATATATTTATAGCCATGAGGCTGTACATGTGAATGGGTAATACATAGCTGTTCAATAAGCGTATACATTCGTATGATAATAATCAGCATTTAATGCGCATTTAATCCTCTTAATTGCCTGAGAATAAATGCTCTGATCGAGGTGTAGCTCGGACCGCCTAAGTATCTCGGTATCCATGAGTTGCTCGGTGCAATAAAGTTCCTCGGTGAGCACCTACTGTTCGGAGTATCTGAGTTGGTCGGGGAAATTGAGTTCCTCGAAGTCAAGGTATTGTTCGGAAATGTTTGTTAGTGCCATATAGATTGACACGTGTCTCCACTTAATCGAGCCATGTCAGCAGACTAAATTTGGTATCAACAGTACACAATATGACAGGAATAAATGCTCAAAAATAATTAGCACGATGAATAAATCGCAACAATATGAATGCGCATACACAAATCAAATGCAATACTCAAGCATTATATCAACATTAATTTCTCAACAACACGTCAATGGGTCACGAGGCCTCTCCTCACCGCGCCTATATATTCTTAAGCATATCAGGATTTTGGACTATTGGCGGGTACCCATTCTCCGTGCCATATTAAAATCTCACGACACGATGCTCAAATTACAATATAATATATCACAATGAATCAATATCA
Source organism: Sambucus nigra (assembly GCA_949130495.1). Classification (NCBI taxonomy): domain Eukaryota; kingdom Viridiplantae; phylum Streptophyta; class Magnoliopsida; order Dipsacales; family Adoxaceae; genus Sambucus; species Sambucus nigra. The sequence goes on from OX422220.1 coordinate 40,377,487, forward strand.
AGATTCCAACAATTTTCAGATTCCAAATGAATATCATAATTCAACATGAGTGCAATCGACACAGAAAAGCAAACGGAATACTCTCAAGAGAATTTAGGAGCATATTGTGTAAGTCCCGTACCTCAAAATTATCACATGAATCATCACATAATTTCATCGTCAAAATTCAATCACACCATCACGTTCTTCTCGCGAAAATAATCAAATCTCATTCTAGCCCAAACTCGAGAAAATACCAAATAAGTCCTCTAATCTAAGGTTGAAATCTTGAATAAGTTTGGGGCTATCATTTGTAGATGAAAGGGAGTAATTTTGGAGAGGTCTTCTGGTTGAAAAGTTAGAGAAAAAGTGATTTGAAAAGTCAAGCCACGAACTTGTTGATATATAAAGGATTAAGAGTTTGATTAAGAAAAGAGTTCTAATCAGATACAAACACTAAAAAAATTATTCCGGACGATCGGACCGTTGGATTTGGATGACATTTAGGGGAGATTTAGCTGAAGACGAGAGGAAGATGCATAAAAAAATTTCAACTCGATTGGACGGTCCAATATTTTAAATATTTTTATAGAGAGTTTTATGTTTTGAGGACTCTTAGAGGGTTTTATGTTTTGAGGACTCTTCTATATAATAAAAATTCAATTAATATTTCATTTTAATTTCGATTCCAAATCCGTTTAAAAATTTATTTTTCATCTATAAAAACCAACATTTTAAATTATAAAATTTATAAAATCCAAATTTTCATTTTCCGATTACAAAAATTAATTTAAAAATTCCCATTTAAAAAATTCGGGTTCTTACATTATCTCGTACTCCTTCTAATTCATCCACTCAATTAATTCAACATTAACAATTTCTAATCAATTTCAAACCTAAATAAGAATATATAATAAGATTCAATCAATATTAATAATACCTATTAATTTCAATCCCAACTAACATCACCCAATCAACATTAACAATTAATTTCAAGTCCTAAACTAAAAATAAATATACCCAATCAGTTTTTATAATTCCTAAAACCAAATTGAAAACCACACACACCTCCCCACTCACCCCCCTGCCCCACCACCCCCCAAACCCCCTTACCCCACCACCACCCTTCCCCCCCCCCCCCACACACACACACACCACACACCCCTTCCCCCTCACCCCCACCACACACACACACACACACACACAATATATACAAAGGAAAGAAAAAGAGAAAAAAAAACTCACCTGAAAATGTAAATGTAGAGAGAACGGTCGCGCTTAGAGAGAGAAATTGGAGGGAAGTGAAAACGGTGGAAAAAAATAAGGGGGAAGGGTTTTTTTACTAACAAAGTTATCACGGACCTGTCACGGACTTTGACCGTGACAACTTTATAATGTTGTCACGGTCATTGACCGTGACAAGTTCATGACAAATGTACTTGTCACTTATCACGGTGATTGACCGTGATAAAAAAATGCGTGTTTTTTTGTCACGGTCAAAGATTGTGACAAGACTGGTCAGCTGAAAGGTGACAATTAGGCCTCTTTGGTGTAGTGGACATTGGGCTGTCGTTTGAACGCCAGGAACGAAATAATTTTTTTTTAAAGTCCGCCTACAGGTATTTCAGAAAACATTTTAAGTTCGAAAAAAGCCGCAATTCGAATTAAAACATTTTAGAATAGTATCCCATTATTTAGTAAAAAATCTAAGTAACACAAAACTAAAACATACCAAAATATACCTTATGTCGCATATATGTTGAAGATGATTGATATTCGGATCTGTCTGCCTGAACGGGTGAACGTGAACTTCCTTTGATGATTGTAACGGGATACGACATACTCAATGTAAACTAGGGATGATGGAAAATATGTCCTTACATCTTGATTCCAACATTTATTGCTCTTTATTCAATTTAATATTTCTTCAAGAAGTTATTTACAACTTCTCATACTTCGTAAAGAAGAACAGTTGTTTGAATGACTCATTCTTGATACATAAATTGTTGTCTTTCTTTAGAGGGTTTTCTATAAAAACCAATTAATCGGGTCAGGTCGGCTAACGAGAAAAACTTATGGCGAACAACAAAACATACGCTATGGCTTACTGCCGATGAAAGCCCTACTAGGATCTCTTAGGCAGACCAATTCAGTCATCAAGAAAATATCCTCACTGGGGAACGATTCTGCAAATAGGTATATTTTTGCTTTTTGGCTTTAGGTTAAATGTGACGAAATCACCTAAAAGGTAAGACTAAAAATCCATACAAAATCACAAAACAAAGCAAAAATTGTAATTTCTATTAATATTTATAAACGTTATTACAAAAAGATCATAAAAACACACAATTTACAACATATTAATCACGCGAACGAGGTTGCTCGTTTGTCGAGCTTCCAAATCCAATAAGGGGAACATCCCATGCATATAGGGAAACAGTCGCCCTAAGGTCCCTGAGCCTTAACAGACCACTATAACTCACCCTATTCACTAAATATTGAGGTCGGTAGAATTCATTATCCCTGTGAAAGTTATGATCACCAAGATATTTTCTCATTAGACTCACTAGAATGGCATTCGGAGGGATCCAGAAGCATCAACTTTAAAGGAAGGTTTGGTATGTTCCAAACAACCTCGGTCATGCCAATACCATAGCTCGACGTCCTTGGGAACCTTCGCCACAACAAGGGCATTAAGCCATCCATACTTGTAACCAACATTACAAACATCATTTAACACTAGATCCATATGAGTGAAAGCCTCATCATAATCGTCCATCCAAACTCGGCGAGGTTGTTTGTGGAACTGGTACATAAAGCAATCAACTTTCTCATTTGATCTCTTAATAATTATAGTTGACAGTTGGTTCTTGATGGTCGTTGCTTGGTCGATCAAAGTCATCTTAGTCATTTCCTCCTCGTCGGACTTATGGTTTGCGCTCTGTTGCTAGGAGGAGGTCCGGACCTTGGCCTTTTTAATATTTTCCAACTCTTCCCTTAAACGAGCATTCTCCTTTTCAAAAAAGGAAGCACCCCCCCACCCCTAATCTTGTTCGGTCGTTTTGGGACCTTTAAGTCCTTCTAAATCTAACCTTAAAGAATTGTTATCCCCCCCCCCCCCCCTTAATCATTGTGGCGACCTCCCTAGCGCCGACCAATTCATCACGAAGGACAAACTTCTTCGAATAAGCGAATGCTGGAGCAAGCAGTTTCTGATCAAAACCACTGCTATTCTACAGATCGGCCAGTTTTTTTTCATGATAGGCTTGAAGGTTTGCTAATGATTCCTCTGAGAAGAAAAAAATCATTTCATGATAAGTAGCTTTATCAGCAACTTCCTAGTGAAAAATACGACGTAAGTTCAAGTATGCCTCTTTAGCCAGAGAAGACACGTCAAGGCCAAGTAGTTCCTCAAGTTCATCCTCGTCGACCTCATCATGACCAGCATCGAACAACCAATTGCGCCTCTCCTAGAACTCACTTTGAACAGCGACTAAAGATTTCAGCCTTGTGTCAAACTACATAAAAATGCGATTGGACATATGAGTTTGCTAAAGGGAAAACTTGAAGGAAATTTGCAGAAAAGTAAACGGAATAGCAGTAAATGGAATAGCAATTACATTTCATTAATAAAAGGTTACAGTGGGGCATGCCCCTTACATTGATGAAAATGAAAAATGACAAATAAAAAGCAAAAGTAAAAGACGAGCCCTTAACATGACTAAAAGGGACTATTCCCCACCTTCTCCTTATTGGAAGCAGAAGAACCTTAGTTGACTCAGCAACAGCCAAAGCTTGATCCGAGGACTGAGCCTTCGGTACTGACCTCATCTTCATCGTCAATTTCTTATTTAATTTGAGGAGGAGAACCAAAAAGGTGTTGGTTGAAAGGGTCGGACCCTTCAATACTGCCAACCTTAGTAAGGGCCTCATCTCAACCATTTTTTAAGAACACCTTCTTCAAACACTCATTTGCATGGAGGCGTTAGCAAAGGCCTTGTCCCAACCTCAGGTGAAGGCATCCTCTTTATCCTTGGCAACTGAAGACCAAGCCTCCTCGGCTTTGGCCTTTGCCTCGGTCACTTGCATTTTGGCCATTTCGGTTGCCGTTTTGGCATCATCAACCTCCTTCTTAGATTTCTCGGCCACAACTGCAGCAGTAGTTGATGCATCTATCTTGTTTTGAAAGGCAACCTTCTCCTCCTCCAGACTCTTCTTCTCGCCCACCTGGGCTTCATTAGCTCGGTGAGATGCCTCCAAGGACTTTTGCATCTCACTAAAAGCAACCCTCAGCATCATTGGATGACTCCCTCATCCTATCGTCCTCTCCAAAAGTTGGCCATAATCAACCAGGAACTGCAAGATAAATAAACAAAGCAGACAATAAAAGAATACACAAAGAAAAGCATATATGGAAAATTATAAAAGCGACCAACTTACGAGCGCAACATTATGATTTGCACGCTCCAGCAACCTTGAATGTGGGAAGGAAGAGGCAACCGCTCTATTCATAGCAAGAACCCCAGACTTGATCAGGCCCCAAACAATCTGGGCAAGCAACAACAGACTGGGTAACACCTTTGTCCTTGTCAACACTTTTCTTCCCCACAATCTCCATTTCGGGAGGTAAGTCTTTCCTCGGCCTCTTAGAGATCGGTTCATTCTCCCTCCCAGGGGATTCCTCCAGGTCAAGGGGATTGGTGGAACCCCAAACTTTAGGCTTCTTGTTCGTTGGCCGAGCAGGTGGAGGTGATCTCGCGCTAGCATGTGTATCGAAGAGATTTGTAATCTTACATCTTCACCATGTTACTCGAAGAAATGTTGGAAGGAACTAAAGATACGTCTAAAGGTTCAAATGATGATGAAGTTCTTTCCTTCGTAAATTTATCTCCTTTTAAGTATTCTAGAGGAGAGGACCCTGAACCAGATGTTGAGGCCTCTTAATCGTCCAACAAAATTAGGATGATTGTCCTCTCTTCAATAGGTCTTGAAACAAAAGAAGTTGTAGTTCTCTTGTAGTCAAACAGAAATGTGTTCGACCTTGGATGTTCGCCAGTCCCCACTTGTTGAATAGACCAAACGATTTTTAGGTCGGCAAAGTAAATGTCATTATTACGAGGAAGCTTTTTCTTGTTCTTCGCTACAAAACAAAATTGGGGCATAAAATCAATACCAATTAGAAAAAAAATAACAATGACAACAAAAATATATTATAACCTATTCCTGGCCCTCCTAAGGGCATCTCGACCCCTCATAAGCAACACCCTCAAGTGGGGGGCATATTGTCAATCCTTCACTATGAGACCGTGGTCCCAGTAGTCTTTGCTGGAATCAGGAAGATTCACAACTAAGGCTCTATTAGAGAATCCCGTCTTCATATAGTTTATATTTTTGTGGTGGTAACCCAGTGATAACAGTACATCATCTTGGTGATACCGGGATGGGTCCAGTATAATTTGTTAATATGGTGTACCCCATTAACAATCCTTTAAGTATTGGGGTCAACTTGGGCTGGAACCACGTCAAAATATTAACAAAATTTCAAGAACGGGCGATTTGAGGGAAAAGTGACCCCACACTCTGCTATGAAAATCGAGGGTAACCAGTGACCCTCAGCAAGAGCGCAAAGGTCACAGGGACCATCAACCAGCTCTATTCTTACATATGGAGGGATTCCATATTTGGTCCTAAATTTCTCTGATGAATTTTCATCAACAGCATACACAATTTCTTAAAAATCTAACAAGAAATTAAACAAGGAAAGCAGAGAAGAACGAAGTAAATAGAGTTTCAAAAAGAATCCTTACAATGAGGAGAAGGAAGTGACAAGCCCTAACATGGTTTAAAAGCTTTGAGACGAATGAAGAAATTTAATAATAAGAGTTGAAGTGAACAAAAAGGTGGGAACCGTCACCTTATAAGATGAAAAGTGTCTTCACAGTTCTCCAAATCTATTAATGATTAAATGTATGTGGTGCTTCATTGAAAATTAGCTCACTGCAAAATATGATTTATTACCAGTGGACCCTTGAGATGTTTGATTTTGTAAATCTTCCCGCATTTACAAAACTTCCATTAGACTGAAAAGTCAAAAACTTTGACACGCCAACTTGTTGGGGTCGCCTGCCCACTAAGTCATAAGCAAAGCTCAATGACGTCAATGTGGCCCTGAGCTTTGGGGTCAATTGTGGGAACCAGAATTATCAAAGTCGCATGGCTCGCACGTGCTCAACATGGGCCCACGGGATCAAGATCGTTAAAAGTCCAAGCTATGAAGAAGTCTCATCAGCGCGCACCATAAGGCGGTTAGCTTAGATAACAAATATGTCTGAAATATTAGGGATAGCTATCAACTGAGTTAGGACTCTCCCAAGATCCTCTATAAATGTAAATCCGCCCCAATGAGAGAGGAGCGTAAAAAATTGTATCGCCTGCAATACTATAATTATGTTGACCATCCTTCTAAAGTTAATAAAGAGAAACTCACAACTCCGTGGACGGAGGCAGTTTTCCAAACCACGTACATCTTGTGTCGTGTGTTCTCTGGCTCCTCTCATTAAGCATTTTATTTTGTTTATACTTGTGTGCATTGAATACTCAAACTGTAGGAAATCACCACCTATATTCCATACAATTCATTTGTTAATGGTATTAATTACATGGTTCACCTTGGTTAGTTTTTACTTTTTCCACTATCATTATTCAAATTTAAACATATAATCCATTCGCGCATCACACGGATCTAAAAGCTGGTTACTTTATACAATTCATTTGTTAGTGGTATTAATAACATGCTTCACCTTGGTTAATTTTTATTTTTTCCCACTATCATTATTCAATTTTAAACTTAATAGGAATGGGCACATGATAATGACTAAAACTGATATTATATGGAAACGCATCAAAATGGTAAAAAATTAACATGTTATGTGTTCGTGAAGCATTTTGTGCAAGCATTATAAATCTATATTTGGGGTTAAAATAAGGGGAAAATGCAAAATTAATCTTGAAATTTGGGATCATTTTCAACTTTTGACATGATATTTCAAAAGTTGCAATGTTATCCCCAAATTATGAAAATTGATTCAATCAAACTCATTACAACCAACTTGGCAGCCCATGTGTCATTTACCTATTGAAAAAGTGTCTTGTGGATAAATAAAAAATTAGGATCAAATATCAAAAAGTCACTCAAACATTTTTTAATACACATTTAGTTCAAGCGTTTAATTTTGTATCAAAAAATCCCTTATTCTCTTATCTTTAGAGGGCCGCGGTAGCGGCATGATAAAGTCTTTCCTTATTCTCTTATCTTTAGAGGCACGCGCTAGCGGCATGATAAATAACTTTTTGTTGCAAAATAAAAAGATTGGACTATACATGTATTAAAAAAAAATTAATAAACTATTTGGTATATGCACCAATAAATTAATTAAACATATATATTATCATTTTAAAATAAATCCCACACACACCACCACCACCATCACAACCAACACCCCTACGAATGAAACCCTAACTCGCACAATTCCACAAAATACACAGAGTTGCAGTCCCTTTCTTTCTCCAGTCCACTTTACCCAAAAACATTTCTTTCATAGTTCCATCGATTCCATTTTGGATATGCCTAAACCCTTGTCCAAAACATAATCTACACAAGGTTGGGAGGCTTCGACCCATACATATATAATATAGTGGGTATATATACATCATTTGTTTATATATATAGACGGATTCGTGTATATATACACAAATCGATGAAGGGGTGGAGTGTCTTGACGGGGGAGGCAGTGGCATGGGGCCGTGGTGGGTAGGGGAGGGCGGAGGCTCATTGGAGGAATGGAATTGAGGGTTGAGATATTTCACGTGAGGGTTAGAGAGATTAGAACCATTTAGATTATTGAGAGTCACGCCTTTTGGATAAGTGGTATAAGGTTGTCATTGAAACACTGATTGGGGTGGATTGAATTTGGTCCCCATTTCGATCCCTGACAGTGTCAAAATAATGCTTGGTCAGCGGAAGCTACGAATTCCGAGCGGGAATTAGTCGAGGTGCGCGTAAGCAGCTCCGGACACCTCGTGGTATGAAAAATACCTTACCAAAAAAAAAAAAAAAAAATAGATTATTGAGTTTCATGTTGTTATCTAGGGAATTGTGTATAAGAGATACAACTGATCTTTTTATTTTTTATTTTCTTTATCTTTGTAAAAAGTTGAAAGAGATTACAGTTGAGTTTTTTTAATAAAACGCGTGTTACTTAATTATTGGATAATATAACAAAGTTGGCCACATAAGATTAGGGGTGGCAATTCGGGTCAACGGATCGTGTTTCAGGCCGACACGACAAGGTTTTTTCAGACACGAACACGATATGATACAAATTTGTGTTTTTTTTAGTTGACACGAACATGACCCGAATAAAAAATAACACGACACGACAACTAGAATTTCTTAAATTTCAAGCCTAAAAAACATGATAACACGACACGACACGACTCATAATTAAAATACGAACACAATACGACACAACTTCGTGTAAAAAAAACACGACACGAACACGAAACATCGTGCCAATTTCGGTCAATTTCGGATCGTTTTTTCGTGTCGTTTCTAAAATTGTCACACCTACATAAGACGCCATATTTAGCATTTTCATTACTTTTATTAATAGTAATGTAACGATGTGTTTGATTGCATCAAGTTTCAAAATTGAGGTTAACATTACAACTTTTGAAACATTGGTTCTAAAATTAAAAATAATTCCAAACTTCAGGGTTAATTTTTCATTTTTCCCATGAAATAAGTATAACGTTTTTGGAATATTAATCGTTGAGGCTAGTTTAGTGGTCACGACTCTCACCTTCATGTAGGAGGTTAAGGGTTCAATTTCCCCCCTCCCTTTCTCTTTCTCTTTCCCTTTCCCTTTGCCCTTAATAAAAAAGTTAAAGAAACGAAATTGTTGAAAAATTTAGGGGACAAATGATTAAAGGTATTATAATAAAGATATGACATTACGTTGTTTATTGAAATTTTACATCTTGAGAGCTAATTATTAAAAAAAATCTTTGTAAATACATATATCTAAAAGTGTATACAAGGTCTGCGCATTCCGCGAGCTAAAAAGCTAATTTAAAAATATGTTTTGTGATCTCAAGTCATCCTAAGACAAGAATGAATTGACCAAAATTGTAATTCGCATAAAAAAGTAAAAACTGAGGGCTCCAAATAATCGATAAAATATCAAAATGGCGTAATTTTAACATATATGTGGGTAAAATGCCCAACATATTTACCAAGTTGGTTTTTGCAAAAGAACGTCTCGTGCGACACTTGAAGCATTGGGAGAGCACCAAGTGGAATTTCAACTCCCGTGGGAGAGAGATATCTATCATTGTTGTGGCACTTCAAGTGCCGCCCCAAAGCCGCTATGGTGAAATCGGTAGACACGCTGCTCTTAGGAAGCAGTGCTAGAGCATCTCGGTTCGAGTCCGAGTGGCGGCAGGCCGTCTTCTAAAAGAGATACAATAGATCCTATAATGAATTCAATTCCCGATTTCTATTTCTTAAGGGATTCCTCTTTTTTTTTTTTAGATTTTTTATGATATTTTCAACTTTAGAGCATATATTAACTAAGGCACATTGCATAATGGGATACTATGAGTTATCTTAACCAGAATATGTTCATTCATGACTAACCTTTTTAATAATTTGTAGGGCTGACAATTTTTGACACGATAACCCGTTTACGATAATAACTCGAAACTGACCCGAACATGACACGATTAGCTTGCATAGATTTAAAATTACTTAAAATTTATACTCAAATCAAAATCAACGCGACCCGAAAATGACACGACTAACCCGAATTGCCACCCCTGATAATTTGACAACACTTCCAAGTGTCGTGGCAATATTTTCAAGATTTTTTTTATGAAGTCATTTACATAAAACAAAACAAAAAAGCTAAAAAAATAAAGGAAAAGAAAGATACATAATATTTGTATTCGTTCGTATTACTTAATATACATACACTATTACACTATGCTTATCAAGCATTGATTTGAAATTTTTCTAAATATTAACAAAAATATCGTTTACACAACATTCTAAATAATGTAAATTATTTTACTAAAGATGAAAAGAAAAATAGACAAGGGTAAAAAATGAGTGCTAATAAGTGTTAAGTGGCCTTTATTGACCATTAACGAGTCTTACCCGGAGGTATGCAAGTTTGAGTAAGCATTTTACTAAATACATGATGAAATATATATTGGGCCCAACTACACTACATTGGTAAGACCAATGTATATGAATCGTGGTGAATATGTCAACCAAATGAGAGAACGTCCAGAGTTAAAGTGACTTTCGATAACAAGACGATCAATGCAAAATAAAGACAGTGTGTAAGATGATATTAAAGACAATAGATAAATGGATAGAATTTTCTTTATTGTGTTTATACATTAAATAATTAATCATTTTTATTGTTTGCAAAAACCCATCCAGATAACTATATATATATATATATATATATATATATATATATATATATATATATATATATATATATATATATATATATATATATATATATATATATATACAGACAGGCTCGTGTGACTAAGTTTGCATATCATTTTTTTAAATTAGTAAAAAAAAAAAATTGAACTGGTTTTTTTCGTGTGATATTTAAACATTTAAAGGACCCATATAAAAAAAATCACCTCGAAAAAAGAAATTTGCTATTTTTAAAAAATTGGTCAAACTTTAGCTACTTTTAAGTACTTTAAAAGCTGCGAAAGTTTGACCGATTTTTTAAAAATAACAAAAAAATAATTTAGCTGATTTTTTTTATATGGATCCGTTGAAATATTTAAATATCACATAAAAAATCAACTCAAAAATATTTTAAAAAAATTGGTGTGCGTCAACACGTGTGCAAACTTAGTGTACACAGGAGTCTCTCTCTCTCTCTCTCTCTCTCTCTCTCTTATATATATATATATATATATATATATATATATATATATATATATATATATATATATATATATATATAATGTAATATCCATGACAAATATTCGTACATACAAATAGTCCGTTTCGAATAAAGATCATCCATGATGGTTAGTATCCATATTTGTATCCGTTTTATCTCAGATATTTAATAATGGTATCTGAATCAGCTCTTTCGGATATCTATTCGGATAAATATCCGTAAAAAATGAATCTGAATATCGAACTAATTCAAATTTTCGAATATCCGTTTACACCGCTATCTCCACCGACTATATCTTTTTCCTTTTGCTTTTTTTGTAGTTACTTCTTCCTGGGGGTGTAAACGGATATTCAAAAATTTGAATCCATCCAATATTCGAGTCCGAATTTTGCGGATATTTATCTAGAAAAACGGATATGAATATGGATATGGACAGTATATTAAAATATCCGCAAAAACGGATACGGATAATATGTGTATCCCAACACGGTTCGACGCGGAGTATCCGTTTTTTCGAATATCCATATCCATATTGGATTTAATAATAATTTATCATTAATATTGGTTATATATAATTATTATTTATAATATTTATTATATGTAATGTAATATGTAAATATATAATACAAAAATGTTAATCATCAATTTTCACTCATTTAAAAAAATAAAAAAATAATACCTTGTAAAAATTAAAAGATAATGAATGGTTTGAAAAGAAAACAATAGAAAAGAATAAAAGGCAGACAAAACAACTCGAACAAAATATTTGACCAAAAACCTCTTTCAATTTTCCCGTTTTACCCTTATCCCTCATTTTCGACGCACACCCTTTGTCCAAAATCTTCCCTATACTGGTAACTTGGTAAGCAGCTCCCCCCCCCCCCCCCAACCACCACACACGCACCTACAACACAGACACACATAAACACGTCCCCACAACAACACAAGCACATAACAACACATACAAATGTGCACACGCACACACACGCACACAACACGCACACAGCAAAAATTGTTGATTCTACTTTCCATGTTAATTATGACTTGGTAGATCGATTTGTTGATTATAAAAAGTTGGAGCTTGATATTTTTTTTTACAGTAGTTACATGTTAAAAGAGGGAAGTCAATTACAATGGATAAGCCATGTAAACAGCGAATCCAGAAAATCCGAGAGGATATGGATATGGATAGTTGTTCTTACTATCCGAGCGGATATGGATAATGCATCTAGATAGCGAATACGGATATGGATAACATGATATCCGTTCCATATCCGTTCATTTACCACCCTTACTTCTGCCTATTGTCGTCGTTTTTGTTTGGTGAGCTTAATTTTTCCCCTCTATCGACCAGTTTTCAGTTCTAGCCTTTTGTTAAAAGATTGATCCATATGATTGAAGCGCGTGATGAGGATATTTGACCACTTCAGGTAGGTTTGTATCAGATGAAGTGTTGACTCCTTTTATCGTCTCCTTTGCAATTTCTTTGGTTGATCAACTCTAGATTGTTGAAAGACAAGGTAAGCATCGCCCTCTGACGACTACTGAGCAATGTCAATGAGAGGCAAGTCAGCTTTACCAAGTGCGACACGAGATGGACCTGGCTCTGACTCGGTTGTAACAAAATCGATGGATTTTAATGTTATCCTAGGTTGCTTCATTGCCTTGCACCGCGTTTAGAAGGCTCAGTTTCACTCTGAAGTGTATTTAGAACAAGCCAACAATGAGAAAACTTAAAGAACTCTCCCAGCTCCGTTCGGTATGCGTCCCAACCATTAAAAACCACTTCATTGCTTTGAAAATATCCCTTATATCTTTCAAACCACTCAATAATGACAGCAATTTAATGCACAACCTTTTGAATTGTTGAGCATCTGATGGCAAGTGAGCCAGCGGTCGGTAATCACCATGAGATGAAGAGGAATTAAAAATGAGCCGCAATTTGTCCCACAATCGAACTCGGCTTCGATTAGCATCATCGATGGGGAAATGCGAATGCCTAATCACACTAACGCTCTATCTGTCAAAAAAAATGTCTGAAGGCCAAGATGAAAACCTCCTAAAATAAGGGCATAAATTATCTTTGTAACTAAACAATGCAAAAAAATAGCTGGAGCATTCAATACATGTGCCAAAAGGGTGCGGGTATTGAATGCGCCTATCCAACCACACCGCTTTGATAACCGCACCACATGTGAAATCCTGACTTTCTTTAATTTCAAAATTGCAAATTGAACTCTTCAAAATACAAATAAGGTCTTCAAAAGACAAAATAACCCTGCAAAATTCATAATCTATAAAATAAAATTTGGTCTTCAGAATTACAGGCGGTACACTTGCAAATACACCCCTAATTATTTCAAAAAACATTAAATGATGAGGAACACAATTTACTATGAGAACAGACATTATCAGAACAGATACATCTGCACATGGGGTGGAAAACTACAATATCCCCATTCACACTCGCATCCTCAGATCCTCGGAGTTAATTATATATCATTTATTGCCATAGAGGATATATTCCAATTTATAAACTTGCTAACTTTAAATATAATTTAGCTCTACCATTCAATAAATTTAAACATTATGTAAATTGAATCAGCTTTGCAAAGGGCAATAAGTAATACTGAGAATCAGACTGACACTAATCACAAGTTGCATTCTAAAAGCATAACAATATGGCAAAGGAAATCAAAAACGGGTCTACTATTTTCATGTTCAAACCCCTGTAACTATAGTATTCAATTAAATTAAATAAAATAAAATAAAATAAAGGTAATCCGATGGGCTATCCCTCTTGACGGAAGCTAATGGAATGTTTAAAATATGATCTGTCTGTCAATATTCCACAGATGCGGAATTTCATCCATTGCTGTTTATGCAGGCACAGAGCCATAAATATAAAGCCACTGTGAAATCCAAGAAAAACATGAAAACCAAAGGGGGACAACCCAACAAGGGTTGTAACATGTTACACATACTCTACCGTTACAACTGTTACATATATGGCCTCTACCATAAAATTTGTAGCTCACAAGTAATAAGGGATATGGATGTAGACTATCAAGTTGATGTGGGTTGTACCTGCTGTTCGTTTTGAGCTGGCACACATGGCTGTGGTTGTTCGGGTATCACACACGGCTGTTCTTGTTCAACTGGCACACATGGCCTCCAAACTGTTTCCTTCCCCACATCCATTAGAGCAATGCCTTTAAAAGCCAATTCACTCCTTATCTGATCACCTCTAGAGAAATCTTTGTTTTTCCTTGCTGATGCTCTTTCCTCGATCAGATGCAATATGTCATCTTCCATCAACTCTGCTCTCTTTAGAGCTTTCTCTTTCAATTGCCTCAATGTCTGCCCAATCGAACATAACAATTTCGTGATAAATTTCATATTTGTACGAAGATATCTTTCAGTTTAAGGTCATACATATATGTGTGCGAGCGTGTGTGCGCGCATTGATAAGAATCCTACAAATATGCTCACAAATTTAGTAGCACCTCAGAATAAGTTGAATCAGAGAGTAATCCCAAAGTATCCAAAACTTTCTTGACTTCTTTCTCCAATTCAGATAGGGACCGTACAATGGACAACAGTTGTTTTTGTTGCTGCTTCTTCTGGAAGCCATTACAATGAATAAAAAAATAAATCAATTACATCCAGAGAGAGAGAGAGGGGGGGAGTAGTTAGAACCAACCAAAACAAGTACCTTGAGCAGGTTCAAGGAACTGTTAATAAATCTATAAGCTTCTTGAAGAGAACCATTCAAAATAGAGGGCGTGTGCAAATCATCAGACAGTTTTGTCTCAAAATCAGTATGCAGCTTACTGATGCATTCTTGGGCAGCTGGAGTAATACGAGCTGTTTGGCCCTTTTGTTCAGTTTCCTTCTTTTGGCTTCCATCTTTAGATAGGGATAAAGCGTCTTCACAATCTTGCAGGGTCTATCAATCACAAAACACCCAACATAATTCATCCAAAATAGTATGTTTCATTTCGAAGCTATTGGGGATTAGACATGCTTTCTACCTGATATATATAATAAACAGACTCAGATGCAATCTCTAGCTGTGATATTGAGTAATTGACAGGAGATCGATAGTGTGTGCTCATTAAGAAATGCCTCAATGCAAGCGGGTGATACAGTTTGGTAACCTACAAAAACCAGAAGAACCAAATATTAATATCCAGAATACTCATGATACATCAACCAAATAAAACATAAATGATATGATATGCACCACATCACCTCACGAATTGTGAAGAAGTTACCAAGTGATTTTGACATCTTCTCATCGTTTGCGGTCACAAACCCGTTATGGACCCAGTAACCCACATTGGTATCTGGGCAAGCAGCGCAGCTCTGGGCAAGCTCATTTTCATGATGAGGAAATATCAAATCCATCCCACCCCCATGAATATCAAAAGTATGGGTCAGGTATTCGGCACTCATGGCACTGCATTCTATGTGCCATCCTGGTCTTCCAGGACCCCAAGGGCTGTCCCAACTTGGTTCACCAGGCTTTGCAGCCTGAAATAAATGAAAATATCTAGGGGTGTCATATGGAGTAGAATTGCCGTAAAAATGTAAGACAAGTTTTAATTAACATTTCACCTTCCAAAGTGCGAAGTCAAAAGGATTTTTCTTTCTTGAATCAACAGCAACCCGTTCACCGGCTCTGTTGTCTTCTAACTTCCGTCCGGATAAACGGCCATAGTTGGGAGAATTATCAACAGAGAAGTACACATCCCCATCAACTGGGTAAGCACAACCATTACTAATTATCTGCAATGAACCCAAAAGTTATCATAAGTAAATAAATTTTTTTTGTTGAAAACAAAATATCCCATATGCAGCGACAAACACTCTCCTATGACTATGGTTCCTCGTTACTATATACTCTGTCCCAAATTAATAGTCTTTCTTTAAAAGTTAACATTTTCAAATAACTATTTTACTTCCAAATTTATCCTCAAAATGATCTGCTGGGAATCCACATTTTATTTTCCTTTTATGTTCTTTTATATTCTTTTTAGCCTTTAATTAGCCCCAAGCCTGTTTGGAACTAATTAGGCATTCTTTTATTTTTAGTAGGCCCTTTTAGTCATTTTAGCTAATTACTTGATTAGCAAGTAATTCTGCCCCTATAAATAGGATTGTTTCTCTCATTTGTATCACTTTTCAATTCTTGAATACAAGAATTCTTTTGTTTCTCTCTAGAAATCAAATTTTCTTGATTTTTTTAGGTCATTGACGTGTAGTTCACGTCAAATTGGTATCAGAGCGGGTGAGGCCCCAAACATTGGTGTGCGTGTCTATCGGTGTGAGGTGAATATCAAAATCGTGCCCTACATTTTTCAATGGCCCCGAAGAATGCAACTCGAATTCAAGAAGAGATTAACGAGGAGTTGAGACAAAACAATCAAGAATTAAAACAAAATTATCAGGAATTGGTGAAGAATAATCGTGAGATGAAACAACAAATGGAAACCGTCTTGCAACTCTTGACGAAATTACAAAACCCTAGCCCCTCAATTGAAACCCTAGTTGCAAATCACCAACAAGAAGGTACCAATAGGGTTGGAAAACAGCCCAAATTCATCTGCAATAGGCCCGAAAGGAAAACCGAGGCTGCTGACCCACATTCCAGCCAGTTTCCGGCGCCGGACAGGGCCAGTATTGACAAAGGGGCTGCCGATCAAGGGGGTTTTACTTTCTGCCATGTCGGGCCACCCAAATGGGGGCCGATCTGCATCCAAGGGCTTTTTTTTGTGCCGACAGCCACAAAGGGGCAGCTGTGATTTCACCCCAAGGCCGGACCACCCTCCGGGTGACCGATCCTTATTTTTTTGCCCCAAAACTCCCCAATTCAAGTGTGTATACAACACCTCCCATCTAAGATTATGAATTAAACCCCTTAAATGCCAATTGTTGTCCAAGCAACAATCCCAAAACCCTAGTACCTGCTGCTCCGTTTGAAACCCTAGCTTGTGTGGATGTAACCAAATCTTTGCCCCAATCTACCAACCATTTCCCTTACCCCAACCGTAAAACCCATTTTGAACCCGAACCTCACCATAATTTTTCCAACCAAAATATTAACCCTAATTGTACCCAAGAATGTGCACCCACCCAAAAATTAACCCTACAAATCCCAAACACAATATCCCTCAACCATCCACCCAACCTCAACCTTATTCGACCTCCCGATCCATTTAATTTTGGTATTTTTATATATCATAATATCAATCCGTGTTTGCATCCCCACGCACCACCACCCATACCAACCCACCTATCATCACATCACACACCCTCTCATCATGACCTCTCTTTACTTTACATTGATTCCTCTTCTTCCCCTGACATTGGAGATACCCGTCGTAGTATCTATGAGTGGATTCCTCCACCCGGTGCCCATCGCCCCATTTCACTACGGGATTGTCAGTGCTTCTATTGTGGAGAACATGGTCACCTATGAAGCACCGACACTCTCTCGGAAGCCACGAGTCAGCTTTGACACGAGTACGACACGCGACACGCTCCGACACGTTGTCGACACGCTCCGACACGTTGCCGACACGTAAAAAGGACACTTTTTTTTAAAAAAAAAATTATGTGATTATGATTCTGTCTTATTTATGATTTTTAATGTTAAAGTGTGTTTGAATTTTGTTTTATATGGTCCATTTTCTTAATTTCATGTTAAGAATGCTCTAATAATGTATTTTATGGAAAAAAAAATTGTTTTATTTCATTAATATATATATATATATTTAAATATATATTATATATTTGAACATATATTATATATTATACGTATCCTAGCGTGACGTATCCTAATTTTTGGAAAAATCACGTGTCGCGTGTCATGTCGAAACACGTATTACGTGTCGAGTCCGTGCTTCATAGGTGGTCACCTCATTGCCACGTGTCCCCACTATCAGCGTGATCCCCGATCACCTCCCATGGCCCTACATGATCATCTTCCTCACCCACCACCTGTGCAGATGCCACCGGACCCAGTTGATTATATTGTACCTGCACCTGGTGATGTGGTGGGCCCGAGAGCTCATCAAGATGGAGACCCACTCTCTTTAGCACTCCAGTTAATTTCTCGGAGTCTCCATGGGGACATTCGTGTAGACATCCCTATGTTTGATGGCAGATTCTCTCCGGATGATATGACCGATTGGCTCGCCGCTATGGAGACGGTTTTCGATTACAAGCGAATTCAGGGCCGCTCATGTGTTCTACTAGCTGCGACCAAATTTCAGGGGTTTTCTCGTGTTTGGTGGAATGACCTTTGTTATCGTAGGACAGCTGCGGGACTCCCTCCTATCCAGGACTGACTCGATCTCAAGGCAGCTCTCCATGCCTCCTTTATACCTCCGACGTATGAGAGAGACCTCTTTACGCGTATTCAGTCTCTCCAGCAGGACACATTATCGGTTGTAGAGTACACGGAGCAGTTTCAGCTCCTCTGCACTAGAGCGCGTCGGCCCGAGACGGAGGATCAGCGGATCAGCCGCTACATTCTGGGATTTCAGCCACATATTCACCGCGACATTGAATTTAGAGAGATACCGACCTTTTTGAAGGCGGTAGAATATGCTACTAAGGTAGAGGCCTATCACGCAACCTTAGCAGCTTCTCCAGCATCCCGACCTCCATCTCCCTTGAGTTCTGCTCCTCCTGCAGCTTCATCTTCAGCCATTGCTCCAATCACCACCACTTCCGCTGCGACCCATACAGGCCCTCCCACATTTCGCTGCTTTAATTGCAGCACCATCGACCACCGAGCTTCTGAGTGCCCTCAGCCACGTCGACGGGCTCTATTAGCGATGGATCACTCTCCCGAGTATCTCGACGAGGCCGAGCAACCCCCTGATTCTGCATTGATTACCATCTTGGAGGGTGATTCTGTTGGTCTTCCCCTTTAAGTTCGTGGACGAACTCTTTTTGAGGGGGGGGAGAGTGATGGGAATCCACATTTTATTTTCCTTTTATGTTCTTTTATATTCTTTTTAGCCTTCAATTAGCCCCAAGCCTGTTTGGGACTAATTAGGCATTCTTTTATTTTTAGTAGGCCCTTTTAGTCATTTTAGCTAACTACTTGATTAGCAAGTAATTCAGCCCCTATAAATAGGATTGTTTCTCTCATTTGTACTCACTTTTCAATTCTTGAATATAAGAACTCTTTTGTTTCTCTCTCTAGAAATCAAATTGTTTTGATTTTTTTAGGTCATTGACGTGTAGTTCACGTCATGATCAATGCCTTTGAACGCATGACATCCACTCAAGTCATTTTCACTCATGGGTATTGTTCAGATGTATAACATTGCAATCTCATCTAGTTTTATATACTATTTTTAGAAAAAGGACTACTTATTTTTCTTTCTTTTCATAAATAGAAACGAGACTACAAATGATATGCTGCAAGTATGCAAATCAAAATGAATGATTCATGAAAACATTAACAGATATCGAAATACATAGAACTGGCTGATGCTCGACCTTCCCTAGGAGGCAAAAGATGAACTAGTGTCAAGATGGCATTCAAAGACATTAGTTGCTACAGATTAAGAGTATAACCCATTGCTCCTCCCCCATTACCCCTGATGCTTTTTTCAAAGTTCAAAATAATCGGAAAGTTTGTTCTAGAAATGTGCTTATTATAAAATGATATTTTTGGAGTCTACTCTTGAAACCTTGCGAACAAAATCCATATTTAGTATAAAGTTTTGTAATTAGCCAAATTGGTCCAATAGGAGAATAAAAATTTGGGAAATTACTTTCTGGCAACCTTTTGGAAACTAAAAGCCGTGGCACAAGTCAGATACGTGTGCAATATTAGAAGAGAAATTATGTTACAACACATACTACTCTATTCGTAGTAATTTTATTGAGTACTATAGTCATTTTATGGGCACGCCAAGATATTACTGCACAAACTAAATATATGTAACATATATACACTATTACTCAATGTGTAGTTACTTCAATGAGGGTATCACGGTCAATTTATGGGCATACCACTTCTGCTCTCCCTTCATGTCTAGTACAGATATAACTTCACATATACGGTTCACAAGTAAAACGCAAGTCAATATCTGGGGTGGTGCATGGAAAAGTCTAGTAAGCTAGGTCCGGTGGAGAGTTTTTGTGTTGGTAGGAATGCTTTGGAGGTATCTCATTTACAATTTGCGGATGACACTATTTTTTCATATTAGGACAGCTTTAAATTAAAGAATCTTGTTTCTTCTATCCTCTTGTTTGGTAAGCTATTGGGACTTGATATCAATTTAAATAAATGTAATGTGACCGTGATAAGTTTGAATGTCCTAGAGGTTGAGGCCTTGGCTAGTATATCAAGATGTGGAGTGGAGTAATGGCCCCCAACGTATTTGAGTCTTCCTTTCATATTCTTTAAATTTTTGGTCTCAAGCTTTGGATAGAATCTAAGAGATAGAAAAGATGGAAGACGCTTGTCAAGAGGGGTAAACTTACCGTAATCTCCCCAGATCTTTAATGTTCTTTCCTCTTTTTTTTTGTGTTCATTTGTTTGTTTTTTATGGAAATGGGTCGTTATTTTAGGATTTATTAGTCATTTTATTTTATTTTGTATTTTCTTTCATGTTCTTATTGTATTTTCCTTTATTTTTGTTATTGTATTTAGAGGTAAGGAATAGTAATGGCAATTTTATAATTAGGGCCTTAGCTTGGAGCCTAAGCAACTCCTCCCCTCTAAATACCCTTTTGTAAGCCTCATTTGAGGTAGACTTGAATTTTGACAATAGAATAGAATGCTTCTCTCTCTAAATTGGAGTTTAGGTATTTTTAGGAGCCTTTTGATGGATGGTTTACGTCAAATTGGTATCAGAGAGGGAGAAGCTTCACATTGGTGTTGGTGTATCGGTGTTTATTTTTATCAAATCGTACACTACTCTTCAATGGTTTCCAAGAAATCCAAAAAACTTTACGAGGAGATTCAAAAACGAACGAGAGAGTGGGTCCAATCACAACAACAAATATATGCCCTCTTTCAACCCCATTTTCAAAACCCTAACCCTAGCCCCTTGCCTTTCCCCAAGCCTCCTCCACCCCTGCCCTGCACCACACAACCCCCTACTGCTGGCAGCCCCCTACACCTCCCTTTCCTCAACCGCCCAACCTCACCCCCCCTGTCCCATCCCTCCGACCCCAGCGCAACAACCCCCTGACTGCCCAAGCACAAAACCCCACCCCAAACCCTACCGGCAGTAGCTCCGACCCAAGAAACCCTTCCCTCCGACCCTATTTTGACCCGGGCCAACCCACTTCGTCTCCTCACTACCCCGTGACCCAACTCCTGCCTCTCCAGGCTCCCTCCGATCAAATCCCCAACTGCTCGCCCCACCTCGCCCCATTTTCCAACCCAATAGGCTCCGACAAACCTCCAAACCCACTCAGCGACCAATCCCTACCTGTCGTACCCCTAAACCCCACCTCCCACTCCTCCCGACCACTGGAAATAACCCCCCACCCCAGTCGACCTGCCCCCAACTCAAAAAAATCACCCGACAGCCCCTGTTCAGCCGCGATTATACCCTCTTCTCCTCCCCGATGCCCCGAAACCCTCCTCCTACCCGTGGGCTCCCAACCGAACCATTTTTCAGCCCCCACACACTAAAAAAATTACATCTCCGACCTGATTAACTCTCGAGGCTCGATTCAAGATTGTCGGTGCCTAGTCCAATATTGGTTGCTCGACCCAATCATTCTCCTCCATCACTCACTCAATCGGGTCAAATCAACGACAAAAACTCCCCTCTCAAGTCGGTTGATTACAAGAATGATAGAAATGACGAAATTAGGTTGTGTATTGAAGAATTTTTTGACATTATTGTCGAGGATGTTTGGGTGGCTCGCACACTTTCGCAAGCCGGATACATTTGATTTGGGAGATTTCTTCTCAATTTTGGGGAATGGGGATGATGATTTTGATGAGGTGGTGATTGGTGGTGAATTTGTGGATCCATTTTTGGTGCCATTTGATACACGCTCGGTGGATGTTTTTCCCGGCTTAGTGCTAAGAAGGCTCATCACGGGACCCCGAGACCGAGGTTTTGTTGCTCGGCCATTTTTGGGTTGTGTTCCTAGTCTCCATGGACTTCTTGCAAGCCGGTACAAGGGGCACTTCCGAGGACGGCTCTTTTTCCATTTGAGGCGCTCTTTAATGGGTGCCATGTTTTCTTATCGTCCATCTCCTATGCTCGAGGACGAGCTTTTCGAACCCGGGGAGAGTGATGGAAATGGGTCCTTATTTTAGGGTTTATTAGTCATTTTATTTTATTTTGTAATTTCTTTCATGTTCTTATTGTATTTTTCTTTATTTTTGTTATTGTATTTGGAGGTAAGGAGTAGTAATGGCAATTTTGTAATTAGGGTCTTAGCTTGAAGCCTAAGCTACTCCTCTCCTTTAAATACCCTCTTGTAAGCCTCATTTGAGGTAGACTTGAATTTTGACAATAGAATAGAGTGTTTCTCTCTAAATATTGGTGTTTAGGTATTTTTAGGAGCCTTTTGACGAGTGGTTTACATTAGTTGGGGTTAAAAATGAAAAACAAAATTTTGGTTTAAGTAAATGGTTGTGGAGATTTCCAAGCGAAAAACAAATCACTTCGCTTCAATTAAACATGGGTGGAATGATAAATCTTGAGAGAGGATCTTTTACGAGCTCTCAAAAATCCACATCTTATGGCATTGAATCCTTCCTAAAGAATCTCATTGGAAGCACGGGATGAGCATCCATTCCCCGTATGTTTGGAAGAAGAATCTTCTTTTTGAAGTCCTTCCCCATTCATACAATCTTTTCTATAAATAATACTCTCTCCATCCCAAATTAAGAGTCCATTATTCCTTCTTAGGTTGTCCCAAAATAAGGGTCCACTTTCCTTTTTTGAACATAATCAACAAACCAAGTTTCACAATGGTGAACAAGAGTTAATCTTGGCCGTTGATTGAGTGTATCCTTAATTTATATAAAATAAAGACATCCACTCTTCATTTGGGACGGAGGGAGTAATTGTATCATAGCGTATCGTTTTTGGACTCAAATTCAGCATCTTCTTGGATTTTGTAGAAATCCACATGACCTTGAGACAGCTGAGTTAATTTCCGTAACAGGTATTGTTGAGATGTTTATCCTCATAAAGGGGTGGGAGACAAAAAAAATATGGATTTTGGACGATTAAGGCCTCTCTTGCAAATCCTTTTTAATTTTCTTACTGAAAATTGATCTTTTCCTTCTTTTTCCCCTACCAATCTGATTTGGGTAGTCGCGATCCAGACCAAAGTCTGGGTTATTGTTGTGATATGGTAGAGGCTAAAAGCCTACAAGGAGGAGGGGGTATAATCCAGGGAGATCTCACATCAAAAAAGGAGCAGCCCAAGGAGGGTGGTCTTCAAACATTTCCATGTCACTTGCAATACCATGTCGCATATTTGCCATCAAGTGTTCAGATGAATTGCCGCCTTCTATAAACACATGGTGGACTGTCAATTCCCATGGCATCCTAGTAGCCTCTTCCAACCACGAATCATGACATGAAGGGAGTGGTTGTCATTCATACCGTGGTAAATCAGTTTCCCCTCCATTCTGCAGTCAGATTCCACAATGATTTTGGGAAGCCTCGTTACCCAAGCCCTCTGCCATCAAGTGTGCAGATGGCATCCTAGGAGCCAATTCCAACCATAAATCATAACATGAAGGGGGTGGTTGACTTTCGTACCACGGTGAATCAGTTTCCCCTCCGTTCTGAAGTCAGATTCCACTGATTTTGAGAAGCCTCATTACCCAAGCCATCTCCATACCTTTTTGGATTGTCCATAGCTGTCTTCATCATCTCGCACATTCCTATCTTGCCTAAGAAGCCCTTAACCAACAGCCTTTGATGTCCCCTATCAACCCACCAATCACTCGTCCGAGAGAGGGCTTTTCAAACTTCCTTCAACGATAAGCTTTACCCAGCCTAGTTTTAAGCCTATCATTCCTCCATCTCGCGGATTTTGTTGGTTGGCGGGGCAGGGTGGGGAGTGTTGTCTTTATCTGGCCTCTACAAAGTTTGAGGGATTTGCAAGAGTTTGGTTACAAGATTTAACTCGGCACCGCATTTGACGATCAGCCTCCTGTTCGTACTTGGGCCGAATTAAAAGCAGATATGAACGCACTATTTCCCCTGCACATAATGACAATGACACTTTAACCTCCACCAAGGCACACTGTCAAACATTGATTATGCCAAGAAATTCCAGCTTCTCAACACCCATGCATGCCTATTGGAAGCTGATGAACAACGAATGGGTTGCTATATCAATGATCTGCAAACAAAGATTGCCTATGAGCATGCTTTCCGTTTGGAGGAATTTCATCGCACTACGGCTCTGCACACAACACCCGTCGTCACCTCATCAGCTACTTCAAAATCTTCTCTTCCCTCAGGGCTCTGGCATGATGTCCATAGAGCACAAGATGGAACTTGAGCCGACTAGCCCAACATTGATCGCCGATGGTTGAGTTGCAACCCTTGTTTTTGTGTCATTTTATTAAATCCTAACACATTCGGTGATCCCCTTTGAGTTCGAGAAGAACACTATTCAAGAAGGGGGAAATGGGGTAACAAGCGGTCCTTAAGGGAGGGGACGCCACCAAAAGACAATGAAGGATCTAAGTCAATGGTAAAGTGGGCAAGTGACCACCTAATTTTTAGTAGAGATGGGAGTAGTTAGTAGAGTTTGGCAGCAATTTCAAATTATATAGACCACCTTAAGATAGGGGAAAATGTAAATTACTAATTAAAATTACTTGTTTATTATAATTGTTCGTTTTTTGTACTGTGATGGTTTTATTCAGCGCATTGGGGACATATTGTTCCATTCATGTTAATTATATGCTGTTGCACATATATTGATGCGATTGGACCACATATCACACATTAGAATATATGCGCTTGTATATTGAAGGAATGTCGTCATTGATAGAAAATGTATATATTAAATTCTCCACCCACATTAATATATGTTCCTTGGTCCAACCCTTTCATGAGAGAGAGAGAGAGAGAGATTTTTACCTTTCTTTTTTATTTAGTTATTTATAATATTACCCCATAGATTGTCCTTCTCCTTAACTCTTTATTGAAGTTCATATTCATCTAGGTTTATATATTAATACTGTGTTAGATTTAGGTCTCTACTTAATTCTAACTACAATACGGCCATTAAGGTAACAAGTTAATTATTCAATATTTAAGATAAGTTTTGTGTTCACATCAAAAGGTTTAGGGAAACAAAAAGGAAAAAAAAGTAAAGAATATGAACCCTTGCGCTTCTCTACGAGAAACGAAATTTCATTAAAAATAAAAAAGGAGGATCTAAGTCAATGGTAAAGTGGGTAAGTGACCACCTAATTTTTAGTAAAGATGAGAGTAGTAGAGTTTGGCAGAAATTTCAAATTATATAACTTTGACCACCTTAAGATAGGGAAAAATGTAAATTACTAACTACAATTACTTGTTTATTATAATTGTTTGTTTCATGTACTATGATGGTTTTATTCAGCGCATTGGGGACATATTTTTCCATTCATGTTAATTATATGTTGTTGCACATATATTGACCCGACTGGACCACAGATCACACATTAGAATATATCGCGCTTGTATATTGAAGGAATGTTGTCATTGATAGAAAATGTATATATTAAATTCTCCACCCACCTTAATATATGTTCCTTGGTCCAAACCTTTCATGAGAGAGAGAGAGAGAGAGAGAGAGAGACATTTTTGTCTTTTTTTTTATTTAGTTATTTATAATATTACTTCATAGATTGTCCTTCTCTTGAACTCTTTATTGAAGTTCATATTCACCTAGGTTTATCTATTAATACTGTGTTAGATTTAGGTCTCTACTGAATTCTAACTACAATACGGCCATTAAGGTAGCAAGTTAATTATTCAATATTTAAGATGAGTTTTGTGTTCACATCAAAAGGTTTAGGTAAACAAAAAGGAACAAAAAGTAAAGAATATGAACCCTTGCGCTTCTCTATGAGAAACGAAATTTCATTAAAAATAAAAAAAGACGAGGGAGAACGAGGATAAGAAGACCAACAAAGAAGATGGTAGGAAAAGGAGGGGGCAACAAAAGAATCCCTTCCCCATAGAGAAGAAAATTACATAATAACACACCTCCATCTCGTTTTTTACCTTTAGGGCTCCACCACCTCATACAAATGGAGTGAATCGAGTCTGGCCCAAGTTTAGAAGAATCATATAAATCGAATGTGTACACGAAGGTCCTCGTGGTTTAATTGTGATATGTTTCGTTAAACGTTTTTATTCTCATACCTCTTTTAGGTTATTTCCCGCTTTAGAGTTAGTTGTTTTAGAAGGGATTCCCTCACCTTCTTTGGATAGGAAAATTGCGTGGGGTGCTACCATATACCATATTTGGAGAGAGAGAGAGAAATGCCCACTTGTATAACACCGAATACAAAATGCAAGGAAAAGGTCCTTAAAGTTATAAAGGATGATGTGAGATTTAGATGTGCCTCCAATCCTAGCATTCGAGATGATCCCACAAACAGAGAGATTCATTGGAGGATAATATTCCCTTGAAGTATTCTTGAAGCACACAATTTAGACTTTTCACCTTTATGGATTATTTTGGCTACCAAGATAATTTAGCCAACTTAACCTTTAAGTAAAATCATTGGTCACCCGTTGTATTCACTTTGGTTTTGAAACAATTGTATTCATTTTAGTTTTGATAATGGATGAATGGCGAGAAACCCAAATTTTAGTTTCCTCTGCATTTACATAAAAATCCCTACAATTATTGTTTGGAGCTCCCCAAGACAGCCCACAAATTTTATCTTTTCCCAAATTACACACTTGTATTCCTAAAATACTGTCTGAAGCTGTCCAAAACGATCTTTAAAAATATGGATCCTTCGTCTGGACATCAGTATCATACTTATTGAATAGAGTTTTTCCTTTAGGTGGCTAGCTAGTGTGATAAGTAAACAGAGAATTCATAAAGGCAAGGCATACATGGTTTACAAAGAAATATTAAGGAACTTCGCATATTCAAAGTTAAAAAGAATAAGAGCGTGCGCAGAGAGAGAGAGAGAGGGAGAGAGATCTTCATCCAGCAACTTAAAGGGAATAATGTAACGCAAACCACCTGAGTTATCATATTCTTAATTTGGTCCATATGGTCAGAAACACGTGGCTGATGGGTAGGGGGGAGGCACTGAAGATCAGCCATATCATCAAGAAATTCTTGACAGAACCGACCACTCAAAGCTACTGCATCCTCCCCAAGCTCATTTGCCCTGCGGATAATCTGCATAAATCCAGAAATTAAAACACGACGTAAAAAAAATTTATGACATAAATACATCAAGCTAGTAACAATTTCTTATTTTCTAATTCTGAGTAATAATTACTTAGTAAGATCATGTATGAATAAAATAAATTTTAATATCATCTGGCCAATTACTTCTTTCAGTACAATCCTTTCTGAATCATGTCAACTCGGCTGATTAAGCTTTACGCGTGAACTGGAAAAAATTGTTGTGTAAAGGATGAAAGGTGCCCTGTAAGACTGTAAGAAACACCTCAAGAAGAAATAAAGGTAATTCGAGAATTTATAGCCAGCGTTCCAATTGTTGGTGCCACACCTACACATAGGTAGGGTAATAATTTGTTAAATGACAAGAATACAGGGAACGAAATGACCAGAAATTGACCCGAAATTGACATGATATTTCTTGTTCGTGTCGTGTTCGTATTTTCTTGACACGAAGTCGTGTCGTGTTCGTGTTAAAATTATAAGTCGTGTTATCGT
The DNA here is from genome assembly GCA_949130495.1 of Sambucus nigra. Taxonomy (NCBI): domain Eukaryota; kingdom Viridiplantae; phylum Streptophyta; class Magnoliopsida; order Dipsacales; family Adoxaceae; genus Sambucus; species Sambucus nigra. The sequence goes on from OX422220.1 coordinate 40,405,359, forward strand.
GTCTCGTCGTGTTAATCGTGTTTTATTCGGGTTTTCGTGTCTATTTATGTTTAATTTAGTGTAAAATTTACGAAATCATATTAGACATGTCAGGTTCTATTCGGGTCATGTTTGTGTCGAATAAGAAAAAACCTTGTCGTGTCGTATCGTGCTAAAAAATCTTGTCGTGTCACATCATCCCGTGATCCGACCCAAAAACACGAATTGCCACCCCTATGCCTAGATGCCCACCTCAGCTAAAACAATGCTAACAAGAAGGCCTGAAAGAGCCCACATGTGCAGGAGACCGCATGAGCTTTCACTTAAGTAACGCTTATGTCATAGCCAACGACGCCTTATGGTCAAAGCTAGTGGCAAGAGATTAATGGGTATGACTTGCCACCGTGACGGCGTAAATCTCGCTACGACCTACGACCTTGATGTGGAACAACTAACACAAGAGTATATGGTTACATAAGATCACCGCAAGTCGGGGAGGCTGAAAAGGTAATAGCAGCCTATACGTGAACAACAATTGTATATATGACAGTCCCGTATGTACTGTTCATACAGTATCTAGCAACCCCTAGAACCCTCCCTTGGATCCCCTTTGGATTTCATATCCCTTGTATTCCTTGTGTTCCTTCTTTCCTTAAAATTGTCCAAAATGTGTTTACCTTTTAATTAGGATTCCCTTTTATGTCATTATATTAATAAGTTGTTATCTTTTATGCCCCCTAGGCTATCCAAAGTGTGTTTCCCCTTTAGTAAATATGTTAGAATATTAATAATTGTGTCTTTTGTAACTCACTAAATAAGAGCAAGCTTGTAAGTGTTTCAAATCATCTCATCTTCAAATATAAACTTCGTTTTCTTCTCTTTTAAGTGCATTGCGAATTCAAGGATAGTTCTTATATTAACACATTTTCCGCTATGTTAGGTGATATCAGAGCAAGGTTCTGAATCCTAAGATTCGCCTTTGTTGGTTGGTTCACGTGATGGAAGCAAGAATGACGGTGATCGTAATGAAATTGCTCTTTTGGGGACTGAATTTACCAAGTTCCAAACCAACGCCAATCAAATCTTGAGCGATTTGCATGAAACCATGCGTCAAAATCCTAACAAGAATGCTAGTGATGGAACTTAACCACGAGAACGATCGAATGCCCAATGATGATTATCATAAACGTCCTATCGGTAACCGCAATCCAAACATCCCAATTAGTACGAGAGAAACGTCGGTTTCGTTAACAATCATGCTGTACCAGTGTTTGGAGACAATCAAGGTTGATGGGAGCAAGATGATTCCAGGGACTTTCGTATGAAGATTAACCTACGAACTTTTCAAGGTCATCTTCGTATTGAAGAATTCTTGAATTGAATTACTGAAGTCAAACGTTTCTCTGATTATATAAAAATCCAAGAAGAAAAGCAAGTCAAATTGGTCGCGTACAAATTGAAACGCGGTGCGTCTGCGTAATGAGATCAGATGCAAACTACCCGTGCACGTCAGGATAAGGAACCAGTCCATACGTGGGTCAAAATAAATAAGTTATTGAAAGCCCAATTTCTACCCCTGATTATGAGCAAATTCTTTACCAACAATATCAAACATGCACATAGGAAATGAACCGTTACTGTTGTCATCTCGTAACAACCTGTGGTGGCCCGCATTAAAGGAGGGTTACGATGGGATATTGAAGAAAAGCTGGCATTACAACCGTTGTTCAAATTGACCGATATTGTCACAACAGTTGGGAGAACAGATTCACTACTGGAACAGGCAAATATTTGGTATCTTCGTACACCCACGTCCTACACGGGACAAAGATAAACAAACCACTGTAACTTCTCCTCATGCAACAGGACGAGACACTGGAATGGATCCATCAAGAGCAATTACTACAGTACCCTCATACTCTATTACAAGAATAGTCCCTCCAGTACGAGAATATAAATATGCATGCCCAAGCCTGAGCAAGTGTTATTGGTGTGGAAAGCAAGGTCATAAATCCAACATTTGTCCAAAAATGATCCACTGTGAATTTGGTCGAACACGAAGAAGACGAAAAGGAAGAAGTCAATTTTGACACCACTTAGGAGGACGACGAGGTGATTGAGGGAGATTACGGCGAGTTGTTATCCCATTCATTAGTAGTGACACTGATGTACACATCCAAAAAAGAGGAGCATCCACAACGTCATAACGTGTTCCGTACACGTTGCATTGTCAATCGAAAAGGTATGTGGCGTTTTCATTGATAGTGGCAATAGTGAGAATATGGTTCGAAAGTTGAAATTGAAGACAAAAAAGCATTCCCACCTTTACAAAACTGGATTGATCAACAAAGGTTCAGAAATGCGAGTGACTGAAACCTGTCTTATCTCATTCTCGATTGGGAAGGTCTATGCAGAAGAGATACGATGTGATGTGGTTAATATGGATGCTTGTCATTTGATCTTAGCGAGGCCCTGGCAATTTGATGTCGATGTCACTCATCGTGGTACAGATAATGTTTATGTTGTATCCAAAAATAGTAAGACCATTAAAAGAGGAGGAATTCCCTAAGACTACCATGGCTAAAGAAAATCCAGCTATAATGATCAGTCGAGAAGAATTTCTGGACGAAGTGAAGACAGCTCTTGAGATCCTGGTTGTTTTGATTAAAGGAGAAGTGATCGAACCTCCTCTTCTTACTATACTAGCAGTCGTACCACCTCTATTAAAGCAATTCGATGATTTAGTACCGGGAGACCTCCCTCAGAATCTTCCACCCATAAGGGACGTTCAACACCACATTGACTTGGTGCCAGAGTCAAGCCTGCCAAACTAGCCCCTTTACAGGATGAATCCCACGGAAGGCCAAATTTTGCAAGAACAAGTAAAGGAGTTACTGCAAAAGGGATTAATATGGTAAGGTATGAGCCCATGCACAGTTTCAGCTTGGCTAGTGCCCAAGAAGGATGGAAGTTGGCGAATGTGTATAGATCAACCGGATACCATGAAATACCAATTTCCCATTCCATAGTTAAAGGATATGTTGAACATGTTGGCAGGAGGACAAGTTTTCACCAAAGTGAACCATAAAAGCGAATACCGTCAGATTCGATCTGCCCTGGGGATGAGTGGAAAACAACGTTCAAAACAAAGGAAGGATTACACGAGTGGCTAGTTATGCCGGTTGGATTATCCAAGGCACCTAGCACTTTCATGCTGTTAATGAATCGGGTTCAAAAATCGTTTATTGGTTGAATTGTAGTTGTTTATTTCAACGATATGCTGGTTTATAATAAGATAGAAGCAGAACAATTTTTGAACTTGAGGGATGTACACAGCTTTGCAGGAAAATAAGTTGTATATTAACTCGAAAAAGTGTAGTTTATTACCCTGAGTCTATTGTTCTTGGGCTCTGTGATTAGTGGTGATGGTATTCGAGTAAACGGAGAGAAGGTGAAAGCTATTAAGGGAGTGGCCCACGTCAAAAAATGTGAGTTAAGTACACAGTTTACATGGCCTAGCTACATTTTACCGAAGGTTCATTAAAAACTTCAGTAGTGTTATGACCCCCGTCACCAAGTGCATGAAAAGAGGGAAGTTGAAATAAGTTTTACCTTGATCAAAGAGAAGATATCAACAGCACCAGTATTAGTTCTTCCAAATTTTGAGAAGTTGTTCCAAATGTAGAGTGATGCTTCAATTGTGGGAGTATAAGCATTTTTGTCATAGGAAGGGCTTCCAGTGGCATTTTACAGCGAGAAGAGCAATGAGGCGCGCAAGAAGTGAACTACTTGTGAGCTGGAATTCTATGCTATGGTGCAAGCTTTGCATACATGGGAGCATTATCTTATCCAGCGAGAGTTTGTGTTGTTTACGGATCACCAAGCATTATCTTACCTTGTTATGGTGTATTTAAGGAAAGAGACATTTTCTGTGGGGGCATACAACAAACTGAAGGCTAAGAAATATGGGTCATATCTAACTCTACAGAAAATCAATGATATTAGAAAATCAATGATAAGGCCTACGTACGTGATTGATTTACTTGTTGACATGTCAATTTCTTTTACCTTCAATGTGGCGGGCATACATGAGTATTATCCCCCAAATTCAGAGACGAGTTCTTTTCAAGCGGGGGAGACTGATGTAGAACAACTAGCACAGGAGTATATAGTTACACAGGATCGTCGAAAGTCAAGGAGGCTAAAAAGGTAAAATCAAATAGTAACTATATACATGAACAGTCCCGTATGTTCATACGTACAGTATCCATTCACCCCTAGGATCCTCCCTTGGATCCCCTAGGATTCCATATCCCTTACATTACTTTTGTTCCTTCTTTCCCTAAAAATGTCCATGTGTGTTTCTCTTTTACTTAGGATTCCCTTTTATATCATTATATCAATAAGTTGTTATCTTTCATGCCCCCTAGAATACCCAAAGGGTGTTTCCCCTTTAGTAAATGGGTTAGAATTTTAATAATTGTGTCTATATAATTGTTAAAACACAACTAAATTCTGCAGTCTCACCTATGAGTGTATTGTAAATACACGGAACAATGCATATTCATAATAAACAATAACAATAAAAAATAAATTTAAACAAATAAAAAGGCAAAAGGTTAAATCTAGCACTGCAATCAAAACAGGTGTCCAGCATATCTTTAAGTCCTGGCAAAAGATATTATAATGCACAAAAAATAAAAATGAAAAGGCACAAGGCTAATTCTAGCACAGGAAAAAAATAAAGTAAAAATCGAAAGGGATACAACACATATAAAAAAATGAACTAATAAACTATAATAAGATATTAAACTTCTCACCTTGTCATCAACATCAGTGAAATTCCGCACATACACAACTTCATAGCCTAAATGCTTTAGATACCTGCATAGTCACAATTCATGTGAAGCGTGATTAGAATATACTGCCAAAAATTATTTTTTCCATTTTGAGGAGAATATACAGGCAAATACACTACATAAGAAATAAAAGCATGAAATAGATCCACATTTAAATATCTAGTCCTGTATGCCTGACAGTCTTATTCAAACACATGCAAACTACCTGCCTTTGGGGCATGCAACGTCTATCAAACCACAACATAATTTTTCTTAAATCAATTGCTAGACTCACATGCGTGACTGATCAAAAGCAATTTGCTCTTCAAGACTTCCTCGCCTTGGACACAAGGTCTCAAATTATTTACAGAGGTGCAGGTTCAAAGATATTTCTTAAGACATCTTCCCACAAATTTGAATGCCAGAATAACCATACTTACTTCGTGATAGTGGATGTTATTTGTTAAAGTTCAAAGACGTTTACTTCTTTATATCAAAGTTTGAATGCCACAACAGGAAATGTTCTAGACTTCAACAAAGACCCACAACAGAAGAATGCTGCACACATTTGGCAGCGAAGCTAGCATAAATCAAAGGTCCAATGCTCTTAATCAATAAAGCAATTTGAAACATGAAGACCATGCAAACAAATAATATACAAACAACTTTCAATTTCAAAAGATGAGGTAGTAATAACACCATCAACTGCCAACAGAACTCGTGTACTACGTAGTGATATTGGAGGCTTGTATTCCCATCATTGTCGATAGTAGTAGCAGTGGCACTAGTTGCCACGGTCGTCGTGGCAGTGTAACAGCTCACTGGGCAACTTTATTGGCTGTTTCTCTGCCAAAATAACAGTTACCAAACTGTAAAAGCCATCATTGGGCCATAATGGACCATTATGAAACTGTAATGGCTATAAATGGCTGTAAAAGCTATAGTCTTTTGTAATGGCCGTGAATGGGCGTGGGTGTAGAATATGAGAACGTGTCCAGATTTCTTTTACTTCTTTTACTTCCGTAAAGTGGAACAGCCATTTTTATGCCATTACGACAGTGCATGAGCATAAGCACAAAATGCGTTAAGATTAATGTGAAAATATGTTTAGATTTATTATTTATTTATTATGGTATTGACTTTATAATATGAAGGTTATAAGAGAACTTTGAAACCTAGACACCTTAAATCAACCTTTGTTACCACAACTTCACAAGAATTCTTGATTAATTTGAATCAAGACTGACAAGTTATTATTATGAATTTATAATATATGTATACACTTAAGATATCAATATCTTCCTTTTTTAAAAGTGATATGTTTTCAATTATTCAAGCATCAAAATTACAACTATATGATAGTGCTTTACATGTTAAAACATTTTTTAATATTTCAATTTTTTATTTGTTATTGTCAAAAAAGAACAATGTTACTGGGTATTCTTCCCCTAAGTATCGCATTCTAGATCTTGCATACCTTTTTAGGGTACTTGAAGGTACCAGATCTCAAACATTCCATACCGCTTATTTGAAGACAATAACAAAGAAATATGAGCAAGGAAACAAATACAATACAAATTCTCTCGATTTGACCCAGATCAAACAAATTCGAAAGAACTTGGGTACTCCAATACTAAGTCCCTAAACTAAAATACAAAAATATAAGTCTGTGCATTTGATTGTACTATATATAAACATTTTACACTGTACCCAAAACAATCAAAAAAGTAGTTACAATCATCCACAAACAGTTAACCGAAACAGTGTCCAAATTAAGCATACCCCTAACATCTCTTGTGCCGGGAATAGTAGCATAAGTACCCGTACCCTAGACACGCACCAAAGCGATCCACATTCTTATAAGTGGATCCCTTTCATAGCACAAGCGTAGGGGAAAAAGCTGTGACCAAGTCACCCACAGATAACAGAACATATCCCATTGATGCTATGAACTCTTCAGAATCCTGATTAGTACGTAGATTGCAAGTCTAGGATACATGGCGGGTGCTAGGCTAGGATACAAGGACTGCCAGGCTACAAGTCTAGTCATTCTATAATAATTAATGAGGCCGCTCGGAACCCACCTTGGTAGACATCCAGTGCCAAAGGATATACCAAAGGATATACAAGGCGAATTCATAAAACATTGCTAACGGTCAACATAATATCTAGCTTTAGATATTTGCTCGCCATGACCTTGTACCTCCCTCACCATTTTGAATGGAATTGGAGCAAGCTCGTCCTCGAGCGTAAAAATGGGGACTCGTGAAGAAATGCCAAAAATAGGTGCCTGGTGGATGATCCATTGCCAATAGGGCATGATGGGGAAGCTCCTCGAATGCGTCCAAATAGTCGGGTGGATGATCCATTGTCAATAGGGCACGACGTCTTGGAAGGGAGCAGTCAGAAACTCAGTGACCAACAATGCCACAATTGTAGCACTTGAATGTAGGAGGGCCTGGTGGAGGTGGTCCCGCAGTGGTGGTAGTGGGGGACTGAATCCGATACTGGAGGAGCGGGAGCGGAGACCGGGGTGAGTGGGGCTCGAGAGGTCGGAGGAGCTGCTGAAGACGTGTGGTTGGCCTCAATCTTAGTCGCGTACTCGACCGCTTTCAAAAAGGTCGGTATCTCCCTCAACACGAGGTTATGTTGGATGTGGGGCTGCAGTCCCAGTATATAGCGGTTGATCCGGTGGTCCTCAGTCTTAGGGAGGCGAGCTCGGGTGCAGAGGAGTTGGAACTACTCTGTGTAATTCACTACAGTATACGAACCCCGACGGAGGGACTGGACACGGGCAAAAAGGTCACACTCATAGGTCCGCGATATGAATGTCGCCTGAAGGGCGACCTTCAGCTCGGACCAAGTCTGAATGGGAGGTAGTCCCGCCGCTGTTCGGCGATAGCAAAGATCTTTCCACCAAACCCGGGCGAATCCGCTGCCAGAAGGACGCATGAGCGGCCCTGAACCCGTTTGTAATCAAAAACTGTCTCCATCACCGCTAACCAATCCACCATAGCATCCAGGTAAAATCGTCCATCAAACATGGGAACGTCGACCCATATATCTCCCTGAAGACTCCGAGAGAGTAACAGTAGTGCCATCGACAGGTGGTCACTCTCCTGACAAGCCTCGAGGCCCATCACATCACCTGGTGCAGGTGCAGCAAAACCCGCAGGGATCGGTGGCAGTTGAACAGGTGGTGGATGAGGGGGATAAGCATTTGGAACCGTGGGAGGTGCAGGGGGCAGCGATGGGGGCACATGCCAATCAGGTGGTCGTACTCTCCACAATAAAAGCACTGGCGGTCCAGAAGCGGGGCAAAGCGGGGAGGGTAAGGTGGCGGGGGAGGGATCCACTCGAGGATGCTGCTGTGAGTATCCCCGGTGTCGGTAGATGAAGACGCATCCGTGTTGGACAGGAGGTCATGGTGGGAAGGGGTATGGTGTGATGGTGGGGGAGGTGGACATGGGTGGATAAACGGGGGAGGGAGTAACGGGTCGAAGGTGGGTTGAAGGTCGTGGGTCGCCATATGATGGGTAGTAGCTCCGCGATATGTGGAAAATCCGGGGAGACTGGGATAGGTACGCATACGATGGGTCGGAGCCACAGAGTGGTGGGGCACAGAGGTGGGGGCATCAAAAAATTGGTCGGATCGGGGTATGGGGCTGACCCGTGACTCGAGGGGTTAGGGGCTAAATTTTTTGTCGGTTTGGTGCAAGTAGGGTAAAAATAAAGATCGGATCGGGTCGAGAGTGGGGCGGGGAAGATATGAGGTGGACGGCCCCAATAACGGGGGTGGGTTGAGTCCGGTGTAGTGGGGTTGAATTTTTGAGTCTAGAGGTAGGTGTCGGGGGTCGAGTTGGGGGTTCAAATCAAGTGGGGGCTATTTTTGAGGATTGGTTTGGGGGTGGACTAGGGTTTCGACACCTAGGGAGTGGGGTGGAGGGCTGGAGGGAGTCGGCCAACAGGGGGAGGGGTCGGAAGAGGTTCGGTGAGGCAGGTGGTGCGCAACGAGACAGTGGGGGGGAGAAGGGGCTGACCCGGGTCGGGTCGAGGGGTTTAGGGTGGCGTTCAGCAGGTTAGGGGCTGCCATATGGGGGCAGCAGGGGTGTGCGGCAATAGCAGGGCTTGGGAGGGTGGTGGTTAGGGTTAGGGGTTATTTTTGCGTGGGGACAACAGGTATATGGGGGCTAGGGTTTAGGCCACTTGGGTGGAAGGTGGTGGGGGTTGTTTGGGCCGCAAGGAGTTGAGCCACTTGTTCCAACCTCGCCATTTGTTGCCTCAATTCGAAGTTCTCATCTTGTTATTGTTTGGATCTCTTGGGAGCCATTGTTGTAGTGTACGATTTTGATACTACACACCAATACACCAATCGGGAAGCTACACCTCGCTCTAATACCAATTTGACGTAAACTACACGTAAATGGCAAAGAAAATAAACAAACCCTAACTTTAGAGAAAAAATCAAATGATTTCTTATAATTTCAAAATGGAGAAGTGTCCTCAAATGAAGACTACATGGGTATTTAATGGGGTGAGTAGCTTAGGCTCCACGCTAAGGCACTAATTACAAAAATATCATTAGTACTCCTAACCTCTAAATAACAAAGCAAGTAAAGGAAAATACAAATAATAAAAATAAAGAAAATAAAAATGACAAAAATAACGCTAGAATAGGGTCCATTTCCATCAACAACAATGGCGAGAAAAATTGAAACTCAAAAAAAGGATCAACTCCCGCAATAAACCTATGGTGCGCAAGAGTACTTGTATCTTCCCTGTATACTCTCTCCTTATACTCTCTCTTGCTTTCATCTTCTCCCCATTACATCCTCTCTTCTTGGGAGTTGATCACACCTCACTCCCTCCATAAGGTAAACCTAGTTCATACATATCTATTCTTATCCCTGAACTCACTACCCTCTTGCAGTTATTACTTGCCAATTATTAATTGATCAAACCTTAACTGATATTGATTACATACCGAATAATTTTACATACCACAAATTGCATAAAAATTACAATTTCTAAATTTTAAGTTAATTTTTTTTTATATAACAGCATATATTTTTAACTTGGATTTTTTATAACAAAGAATAGTAAAAAAGTGGGATCTAATGGGTTTCCTTAAATCACCGACGTATAAATTAAATTTTAAGTTGTCACTTAAAAACAAAAAAATTATACTTCAAGGATGGATAAAAGGTAAGTAAAAATTAATGCCCAAAATTGAATGATCCCAAAGCAAGAAAATGTACATCCCCATTATTTAGGTAAGGGGTTAATATGATTAAAAGGAAAAATATCAAACCTATACTTATCGAGTCTGCTACGTAACATCTGTTACATCCCGGAGATACCCATTGGCAGAACAATTACACATTAGCTCAACAGCAATTGTTACAGGAACCACGACCTTTAATGCAGTGCGAGAGGCATAAACCGCACTATCACAATGTCATATGGTGAAAACCTTTAAAGGTAGGTCCTCTTGGACAAATATCGGATGGGCAAAGATTCAATCAAATTTTTGTAATAAGATGGCACAATCACATGTTAGTAGAGATGTATAGTGGAAGTGTTGAAGGAAGTAAATGGGATATTTTCTTATTTGGTAAAGAGGTAAAGTGGATGGGAAATAAAATTAGAGGGCAGACCCCCCTAATCCCCTTCCTCCACCAAACCCACAAAAATCTTCTTTTTTTTTAAATGAGGGAAAGGAGGAAGGAAATAAGTGAACAATAGATTCATATTTTAGTATTGACCTCAATACAACCCATTAATTTAAACACTCCCTAAATTTCATACATTGTACACATTTTTTTAAGTACTACCAGATATTAATAGCGGGAGAGCACAATATTATTGTTGTATCATTTTGTCAAGTATTACTTTATAAATTACATCTTGAAAGTACTTCCAACAGTACTTTTAATACTTTATCATCTAAAATTAAGTTTCTTCTAATGGTTTCAAAGTTAAACCATAATTGATGTATTCTGTCCTTGAAAGTCTATGCACAATTTTTCTATAGCCATTAAAGTATTTGGTGAACTAAAATTGTTAATCTCCCACTTTATGATAATTAAATCTTAAGAATAATAGTTTTGAGAGTAAAAGAGACAATTAACAATGGTTTGTTATTATTCCACTCTCACCGTAACACCATATATATACTACTCAAGTAGGTACATCATTACACGGCACTCTAGCAAAATAGCATAAATAGCCTCGTTACAATATTATACTCTCCTAACAGTTTTAAACATCTTGAAACTACTTCTAACAAGAGTTTCCTTCCAATACTTTATCATATAAAATTAAGTTTCTTTTAATGGTTTCAAAGTTAAAACCATAATTGATGTATTATGTACTTGAAAGTTGATCCCACAGTTTTTTGATAGACATTAAAAGTATTTGGTGAACTGAAATTGTCATTCTCCCACTTTATGATAGTCAAGTAAAAGAGACAATTAATAATGATTTTCTATTGTTCCACTCACCGTAACACCGTATATATACTACTCAACTCGGAACAACATTACACAACACTCGAGCAAAATTGCATAAATAACCTCATTACAATATTATACTCTCTAACACCTCCCCCTCAAGTTGAAGCATGTCGAAAAACATGTTCAACTTGCAACAAAAACATCCAAAGGTAGCACGAACGTAAATGGAACATCATGTCCACCAACAAGACAATGCAGCCAAGCCAATCACCACCTGACACCATGAAACCAATCACCAAAAGTAGTCACCAAACCAGCAAATTTGAAGTATATCATCGTCAAAAACCACCATGAGCACCAGGCTTCCACTACGACCTCACCACAAACCCTTAACCACCATTAAACTTCACCACCAACGTGTCACCACTTTAACATTCCACACACCAACAAAAGTAAATTCATCATTAAGGTCCAAGATGAGGTGTAAAACACCTACCAACAAACAAAGGAATGTTCCATCACTCATCGACAACCACACATTCACAGGACGATGAACCTCTTCCATTAAGGTCGAGGATAATACCTCTCGATAACGGATTGTGTCAAAACTCACCATCACACGACATAATATAATTGAACATCTACTAGGCTCAATCAATATAGGGTGGTCAACACCTGACAAACCGGAATAATGAACAATTCCTCTCAACAAAGAGTGATGAAACCCTGTATCAACAAAAGGATGATGAAGTACTTTTAACACGAGAAATGAAGCTGACAACGGAACACTACCGCACGATAAACGATTGCGAAAGAATAAAATAGCTACCATACACCAACAAAGAAAATGGAAGGTCAAATGTAAAAAGAGAGTCAAAGGGGATGAGGGAACCATATATAGCACCGAATCGTGTGACGGAAAAACAAATATATCACCAAATAATGACTGAGGCTGACTGTGCCACTTACTTTATGTGTTTGACCTTCCTTTTTCTTTATTGGTGTATAGTTTGAATTTCAAGGATAATAAATTATGAGAGAAAAAAGAAATTAAAAAAAGGCTTATTTATAAGTTAAGGAGTCTTCCTAGCCAAGAAATCCTAAAAAGGTAAAAGACTAAGGGGGTGTTTATTTTTACCTCTTAATGTTGGATTGAAAGAGTACCATTCAACATTAAGAGGTAATATTTAATATTTGGTTTTTGTTTTTACCTCTTAATGCTGAAAAATAGTTAAAAGTTAAGCATTAAGCATTAAGAGGCAAGTCCCCCGTTGAATGTTAGAATGCTTAATGCTGAATTCTTTTAATGAAATTTTATTCTCATTTTACCCTTATTTTATTTTTTAAAGGACACAATACAAAACAATTAGCAAATAGTTAGTAATGGAAAAATGGTCAAATTACCTTTATTCAGCATTCAGAGTCAAACAACTCTAAACAAAAACATACATTCAGAGTTAAGCATTAAGCATTCGGTATTCAGAGGCTGAAAAAACAAACGGCCCCTAAAATCGGCAACTTAGTATATTCCAAAGATATATCACCACTGACTAATAAGCCTAAAATACTAACCTAATTAAAGGAACTAAAGGAAACAAAATAAACAGAGTACAATTTGACATTATTACAATTTAGCACCAGTACTCTCCAGTTCTCATCATTTTAAATGTAATCAAGCAATGTGTGAAATAATTATGATTATTAATACTCAGGCATACACTCTAATTTGCACATCCATTAAATACAATAACCATCATTTTTTTTTAAGAAAGTCATTTGCCATCTATCTCCCATCATATTACTCTTTTTTAATTTGGGGTTTGTATTGAACAAGCGGTAATAAGATGGAAATAACAAATAAACCCAGTTATGAAAAAGACTGCAGCTTTCTAAAGAATCGCTATATATACAAATTGCCAACACTTCAGCATGTGCGTGTGTGCGTGTAGAGAGAGAGAGACCTATAGAGGACATCAAAGGCGACATAGGCACGAGCATGACCGATATGGCTAAAGTCGTAGGCAGTAACACCACAGACATACATGCCAACCTTGCCTCCAATTTTGGGCTTGAAGACCTCTTTCTGTTTCGTCATACTGTTATACACCTGAAATTCCTGTTGCTTCGCCATTTTTCAACTCTCTTCTTCTCCGCAAACAATCGCTACCCCCTAAGCCCTAACCCTAACCCTGCGTTAAGATGTTGCAGGAGAAGTTAGTATTTTAATCAAGACGCAAATTCGCTTTTGCGCAGATAATAATGTGGGAACTTGTGTAATTTGGCTATATTGACTTTAAAACCCAAATTTATATTGCAAATATTTAGTAAGTTTTAACAAGAACTAGCATGCAGCCCGCGTGATGCGCGGCCACTAAATAGATGATCATTTTTATATGGAAATACAACAGATTAGCTCCAATATGAACCAAAGGAAAAATGTGCAACTTAAGTATTAGATTCAGTGATATCTATTTATGTAGTGGAGAATTGATCAATTTAATAACATCGGATGTTTAATGAAAAACAAAATTAACAATGGTTTCAAAAATTCAACTTAATCCCACTCCAATTCTCAACAATATGTAGTCCAAAAAAGAGTCGTAAACCCCCTAAAGATTCAATTTAATAACCACAAATGTTTAATGCAAAGGAAAGTTAACCATGTTTTGTACCCAATCCAAATCTACGAATTTCAACAATTCAGTTTATAATCTCAGTTTCTACCATAAACATAAAAAAATCCACAATAAACATATGCATATATAAATACAAGCAATGAACTTGGCTAATGAAAAATTAGACCCAAATAATAAATACTTACCACCTCGCCCAAACAATTTATATTTCCAAACCCAATAATATTACCTTTATTTTATTTTATTTTCATATTTCATTTTCTTTCTTTTTTTCCAGATCTGGTAGAGTAAAGAAAAGTTAGATAAGTATTTTGCATACATGTCCAGAATACTAATGTAATCACTATTTAGGCATAATAATTCAGCCAAGATCAAACCAAAACAAATTAAAAGTACTTTGAAACAAAAAATAAATAGGGAAAAGTAAATTTGTACAATGCACAGGTCTTTCACTTTTATTTCTAATACATTTTAAAACTGTTAAACTAAATTTAAATACAAAAATAAGAAACATAATTGCAGCTCATTTTACAACGACATTTTAGTAGAGGTTAAGATTTCGTTATCAGTTTTTCATTTCATTTAGCATTTAATGGCGAAGAGAAATTAGGTTTAACAGAGGATCTCATAGCTCACACAAATTATAACATGAAAGGTATACATACCTAAATAATCTACAGATGAAATTAATGGTTTATTGAAAAACTCATTGAATTTTGTGGAGCTCTCAAACCCAACAAAGAGAGAGAGATTAAAAAACAAGAAAAACGCTACCTACGTATTCCACGGTTAAGTTAGGTTTATGTGAGGGGCGGCAGAGTAGAGAAGAGAATAAGTACCTTGCGTTAATGGGAGTCGTAGGGGCTATAGCTTGGGAATTTGGGATGTGAAAAATCAAAGGAAATAGAAAGTTTTATCGTCGCTTTAGAATAATTTTGGAGTGAATTAAGTTCGGTCTCTATTTCGATTTTTGGGAGCGTCAAAATAATGCTTGACCATCAGAAGCGGAAGCCACGAATTGCGAATAAAAATTAGTTGAGGTGCGCGTAAGTTGACCTGTCAGGACACAAAGTACAACTCTCTATTGACTTGTCTTATTAGGCGAGTATAGAAAACGGATATGAAAGTGTTTTAGTGTAGTGGTAGTTTTTATCAAAAATGCTATTGAACCCCATTTTTTTTTAGTGAAAGTGCATATATCGAAACAGGTGGAGGGTTTTTATTGGTTACTTTGTGGGATCCACGCTGGTGGGATTACAAAATTCACCAATAGCATGGTGCCACGTCAATTTTTAGTCAAAAATTAAGTCAAAATTTTTATCACTGTAGAAGAACTCGAGTTTTATTATGAGCTATGTTGGGTTCGTTGTGATGATGAAAGGTGGAGTCGGGATTAATTGTTGAGTTCGCGTTGATTTTTCTTCGAGGTTATTTTTTATTTTTTTTAGCAAATGATTAGTCCACGGCCGATTCTTAAGGCTACTTCGAGTTTTTTAGCAATTGATTACTCAAATATAGGCATGTGTTTCGGCGGAAACGAATCGAAAAATGCCTCTTCGAAAAAAAAATGATTTTTTCGGAAATAAAATAATTATTCCGATTTTCGATCCAATTTTTTCGAAATATTAAAAAGAAATTCGAATTCGGAAAAATCGAAAAATCGAAAAAAATCGAAAAATCACAAAATATATTGAAAATTCCCAAATTCGAAAATTTCAAAAAAATAAATTTTCGATTACTCGAAATTCTCATTTAAATAAACAAAGAAAATGATTTAACCTAATATATAAGTACACGAGGATTTGCCCATTTTTTTCATTTGAGTCTAAGTTAGGAGGATACTTTCATTTTATAGATCACACTTTGGAGCCATTTCCCTTTCTCAACCGATGCGGGACATGGAAAACTTTCAAAAAATCGAAAAAACAATTGAAAAAATAGGAAATCAGAAAATAATTCAGGAAAAAATCGAAAATAATTCGGAAAAAATTCGAAAAATTCGGATCGGCATAGTTTCGAAAAAATCGAATAGGAAAAATTAGAAAATTGGAAATCGGCAAACTAAAATTTCATTCCAAATTTGAAAAAAAAGCGGATCGAAAATTTGAAAATTCGGAAGTTCGGGAAAAAAAACACAGCCTTACTCAAATATATAATAATTAATATTAGTCACCAATCTCTCTCTCTCTCTCTCTCTCTCTCTCTATATATATATATATATTAGAGCCTAAAGTGGTCATGTAATTTTCCTCCTCCTTTACCATTACAAAACCTCCCCTCTCTCCTCTATTACGAAATACACTCAGAGGAGACGGATAGCGTTAGAGCATTTTGCTTTTTGAACTATTCACTTCCCATTTTTTAAATGTCAAAACTCTTCACCTTCAATTGCAATAAAACAACCCCACAAAAAATCTTCCACATCCAAGCCGACATCCTTCTTTTCTCTCATCCAATACATTGAACCAACAATAGACTTTTCTTCTCCGTCCATTGACAGATGGCTACTAACCCACCCTATAACTACAAAGCCCGCCACACAAACATGTCTCAGTTACTCGGCTACTGAATGAACACGAGTAAGAAATGTCTAAAAAATGACTCATTGTTAGTAATAAAAATGGTGAGAAATGAACACGGTGTGAACTTCACAAATTGGTCTAGAGAAGATTTGTGGTGAAAAAATGATTTCAAGTGGATGGGTTAAAGGCAATTTTATTCAAGACTCAAAGCTGATGGTGACGAATAGTACATATACACAGATCTTCGCAACGTGTAAAGACATGTGGCATGATGTTGGCACGTATAGGATTCATCCTTAAATGTGGCAAACTAGGTTTAGCACCGGCCAGATCAGTATTCATTTTCGATTAGTGTTAGGCCCTTCTCTTCTTTATCTTTTTTTTTCTTTTGCATCAAAAATGGGAGAAGTTGATATAACAAAAATAAGAGTGTAAACACCCCATTCTAGAACCCCATAACCTATCCTTAGGTCCCTATCACCTCCCTTCATCACTGCAAACCTAAGTCATACCCCGGGTACTGACCTAGAGGCCATCAGGCACTCCCAAGCTCCGTTTGACCAAAAGTCAAACTCTTCAGCTCGACCGAGATCGAATGAATATTCAAAGGGCACTGAAACTCCTTTCCAACGGTCCATCAGAAAAGGGTCCGGACCGGGTCCCCAAAAAGTTTTGTATAAAAAGTGAAAGGGATCCAGACCTTTTATTCAAAAAGGGTCCGGACCGCCCTGGTAAAAAAGTCATTGTTAAGAATTTGAAGGGGATCCGGACCTTTTATTCAAAAAGGGTCCGGACCTCCTTGACCTGACATTCCCTATAAAGATTTTGGGGGCGATCCGGACAGCCACCCCGATGGGTTCGGACCGCATTGGATGTCCTCGAATTTTTCTGTTCTCTATCAGAGTTTTATGTGGGTCAAACTCTTGTAAATTTCAAAGCTATTTATTCACATTAGTTACAAAATAATAGAGTTGAATTTTTTAGGCTAGCTAATTAGGAGTAGAGGGTTTTTGTAGTAAAAAACCCTAGTTTTCCATTAGAAGATTTTGCCGTAAGGATTTGATGTTAATTTCTGCAATTTCAGTAACATCTTTTCCTTTAATTTTCAATTGCTCATTAGTTAATTCTTGATTGGAATATGCAATTCTCTTTTCATTGGTTTCTTTAGAGTTAATGTTTTATTTCTTAAAAACCCTATTTTTCTCTAAGTTAACCATGTCTAGCTAATTTTCTAGGGGTTGAGGTGCATGAACCCCACACGATGTAATTCACGATAATGGGAAATAGATTATTGAATCAAAATCTTGATGAATCGTGTTGCGTAACTATTTCAACCGTCGTAGGATTTTTGATCTCATTCGTCCTAGGTAATCGGGATGCTTAAGAGTGCGACGCGCGTATCGGTTAATGCGACACCGTTTTGTTCTTGACTTTGATTTCATATGGTACGGGCTACGAGATCTCATATATGGAATGCTTAGGATTAATAAAGACTGGTGTTGATACCAAAATTAATATGCTGACGTGGACGAATAATAAGAAGACACATGGCACAATAACAACGAGGAGGTTCATTTCCCCGACCAACTCATGTTCTCTCCGAGCAACGAGGATACACCGAGGAACTTTAGCACTACGAGGTACTCCAGCGCTCCGAGGAACTCCTGAGCAACGAGCAACTAAGGCGGTCCGAGCTGCATCTCGGCCGTAGCATTAATTGCCAGATAATCAACAGTTCAACTATTCATTGAATGTTTATCATCTTGACACACACATTGCATTAAATGTGTTACCCTTTCATATGTATATCATTTAATGTATCAACCCTTTCATGTACAGCCTAAGGGCTATAAATACCTTGTATCACCCTCATTCAAAGGGACCGAAATTTCTTGAGAGAACTTGTAATCAAGAATTCCATAAACATTCAGCAATAACATAACAGTGGACGTAGGCTTTATTCCTAGCCGAACCACTTTAAAAATCTTTGTCTCTCATGTGCTTGATTGGATTGCTTTTATCTATTTATCTGTGATCATAAAAATGGGATTCGGTCCAGTTTTTTGCATCAACAGATTGGCGCCGTCTGTGGGAATCGTGTTACAAGCATTGTTCTCCATCAAAAGCTAAGTTTTTATTTTCTCTACGTATAATCAATTATACATACATCTTTTGATTCAATCATTATTTTTATGTTTATATACATAAATTAATTGTTCAACTTTTATCTGCAAAATGTTGCATATCATGATTTTTAAATTATAACTATTAGATTAATTCTTATTTAGAAATCTGAAAAATAGTGGATTTCATAAATCATAAATTTTTGCTTGATTCTCAAGTTTCAATTTTGTATCATGGAATAAATATTTTAAATGATTACATATACCGATATATATGACGGTGGTAAGATTTGATAATTTTCATTATAAATTTTGTAAGATCTTTGATGTCTATTCAAATTTTCATCATATTTTTAATAAAAGAATGGGAAAAGGTTAAAGATAATAAAAAGTCTTCTCATGGAAATCATGACCCAGATCTATTTTCTCTCTCTTCAAGTTTGAGTCTCTTTGCATTCACTTTTATGAATTATATACTTAATTTGGTTCATCTTCCATCTATGTCAATAAAGTCAAATTGATTGATTTTTTATATAAATTTGGTAATAACTTTAATCATTCACCATATTTTTATCTCTCCAAATTGGGAATAGGAAGGGATCAATATAAAAAATAATTCTCTCACCTGAAAAATCATTACTCACCTCTTGTAAAAGAGGATCAGTAAAACAATCATGACCATATCAAGACTCTGGGCACAAATTTGATATGTTGGCCCCTCGTTCATCACATCACAAGGTTTCTTTGTCGAAATCACACGATCTAGTGGGTTATATATTTATTCATTTAATTAACATTCTTAAGGCTTAAATTTTACATTGAATGTCATTTTTTTATCTAAAGATTCGATATATTCTGGTCATCCAACCATATATTCAATAATTTGAGATATCCTTAAATGTTGGTCGGCAACATCCATGTTGTTTGTCGGCAGCAGTTGAATCTAGGGGTATTAAAAAATGCTAAGCACCCCTGATATTTCTTTAAACACGAGTTCGGCTTGGGGACAAGCAAGGGGCTTAAGTTTTTTTTTAACTTATGATCACCCCAAAAATATTTTTAAAACCAAGTGATAAATAATTTTCAAACAGCAACTTATACCTGATTAGTTGTTGGAGATTAAATAAATTTACAAAAAACTTTACGTCTTATTTATGATGCATATTTGATAATAATTTGTCCATCTCACACACATTTGGCATAAAACATATTATTTTATATTTTGAAATTAATATTTTTATTTCTCAAGCATATACATATCATATATTGATTGGATGAGTAAATTATTCTCATGACTAATCAATTCAGCCTACACAAATGGTAGAGCAAGATATTAATTTTTACAGGTACAAGATTCAACTCCGACGAATGCTCGGAAATAATCTTACTCTTCTGAAAAATATTATCATAGCTCGGCAGTATGAATTTTCACCTCAGCGAGGAACTATTGATTTTATTATTGCTATTATATCTGCTCCGGCACAAATGATTCTATATATCCATTGGGATTCATATTCTATATTCATCTCAACATGGAGCACGGCGAGATACTTATTATCATATTCAGCTCTGAGGAGAACTATAACATTTATTTCACCCCCAACGGATAGTTGGTCGGGGTAATTCTTATTTATATGCAGGCCCAGCAAAGTTCTCGGCCATATTCTTATGTTATGGAAAATATTATTCTTATTCGGCATTCTGCAATTATGCCTCGACAAGATACTTATTCAGCTTTAAGGAGAATTACAACATTCGTTCGGATAATTCTTATTTATATTCAGGCCTGACAACGTTCTCGGCCATATTCTTATGTTCTGAAAGATCTTATTCTTGTTCGGCATTATATGATTCTACCTCGACTGATCGGCGAGGCACTTTATTATTTTTAATTATTCTTTATATCTATTTGGATGCATATTCTATTCTCATTTCAGCATGGAGCTCGACAAATATTTATTATATCTTATTCAGCTCCAAGGATGTCTCCAACATTTATTATATCTTATTCCCAACAATCTGTTGGTCATCGTCGAGGAGGTATCCTGCATTTATAATATCTTATTCCCAACAATCTGTTGGTCATCGCCGAGGAGGTATCCTGCATTTATATTATCTTATTCCCAATAAATCTGTTGGTCAGCGCCGAGGAGGTCTCTAGCATTTATATTATCTTATTCCCAACAAATCTGTTGGTCAGCGCCGAGGAGGTCTCCAACATTTATATTATCTTATTCCCAACAAATCTGTTGGTCAGCGCCGAGGAGGTCTCTAGCATTTATATTATCTTATTCCCAACAAATCTGTTGGTCAGCGCCGAGGAGGTCTCTAGCATTTATATTATCTTATTCCCAACAATCCGTTGGTCAGCTCCGAGGAAGTCTTCATCATTTATTATCAATTACCACCAACTCCGATTGGTAGATAAAATCCAACTCCGGTTGGTAGACAAAATCCAACTCCAGTTGGTAGATAAAATCCAACTCCGGTTGGTATTGGTCGATAAATCTCATTCAAAGTTCACATTCCACAGTTGGGGGCTTCTATTACATATATATTTGTTCATTTGGTGGCACATTCTTATAACATCATGCAGTCGAGCATCAAATTCAACTCCACAAACTCACACGGTCGGGGCCCCGACTAATCATCATTCAGGAGTTGTTTTTCTTGCTCAGGAATTACTTTTGATATTGAAGTTCAGGAGGTATATTGAAGTTCAGGAGGAATATTGAAGTTCAGGAGGTATATTGAAATTCAAGAGGTGTATTCAGAAGTATCAGGACATGATGAAAGAAAGCGACAAGTATTCCACCGAGGAACTCTGTCAGACCAGAAATTAGAAGACAAGTTGCCTATATGGAGGCTATATGTAGATGGCTCATCTTGCACTACAGGTTGTGGGGCAGGGATCGTTTTGAACAGCCCAGACGAGGTCGACATGGAATACGCCCTACGTTTCTAATTCAAAGCTTCTAATAATGAGGTTGAGTATGAGGCCATGATTGCAGGTCTTAATTTATCAAATACTATGGAGGCACAGCAGGTTATTGTCTTCAGTGATTCTCAATTGATCGTAAACCAAATGTTGGGAATATATGCAGCCAAAGGAGAATTGATGATCAAGTATCAAGCAAAGATGATGGAGTTGGTATCAGAGTTTGTTGCTGTTCAACTGGTAAGAATATCAAGAATGGAGAATGTGAGAGCATACGCCTTGGCCCGATTAGCATCAGCTACTCGTACCGAGCTGCGAAGAACGATACCAATTGAAGTATTAGAAAGTCGGAGCATAGATGAAGACCTGACGATGAATATTATTACCCTTGATTTAGGACCATCTTGGATGGATCCCATCAGAGCATATATTGAGGAGGAACAATTACCGGAGGATAAGCTCGCTGCCAAGAAATGGAAGTTTAAAGCTGCTCGGTATATACTAATTAATGGTATTTTGTATAGACGAGGAATTATGGCAGGTTTGCAAAGATGTATACATCCCTCCGAGGTGAAAGAATTGATTAAAGAGATCCATGAAGGGTCCTGTGGAGCCCATGTAGCAGGTCGGACACTTTTGATGACGCAGAGATACTACTGGCCGACGATGAGAGATGATTGTATAGCTATGCTAAGAAATGTGACAAGTGCCAACGCTTTTCCTCCATCCGAAGAACTCCACAAACATTGTTGACACCCAACTTCTCCTTGGCCATTTGCCATGTGGGAATTGATTTGGTTGGACCACTGCCAACGACCCGAGGAAGATTCAAATACCTCGTCATTGCCATCATCACAGACTACGGAACACAATTCGATAACGAGGAGTTTGCCGCTTATTGTCATCAGTCAAACATTTTGAAGGTTCATTCAGCACCAGGTCATCCTCAAAATAATGGACAAACTGAAGTGACGAGCAGAACATTACTAAATGGTTTGAAAAAAAGGCTATGTAAGGCTAATTGGATTAATGAGCTACAGTCAGTATTGTGTGCAACAATACGCTGCCCAGCAATAAAAGCAAACACCGATAGTTCAGACCCACGATCAACTCCGGTTGGTAAAAGGGCGAGAACAACTGATATACTCCTTTGGTTAGGAGGCGTACACTGGCGTGATCAACTTCGATTGGTAAAATAACTAGTGTACAAGATAGTTCGAAAGAACACGATAGTTCAGACCCACGATCAACTCCGGTTGGTAAAAGGGCGAGAACAACTGATATACTCCTTTGGTTAGGAGGCGTACACTGGCGTGATCAACTTCGGTTGATAAAATAACTAGTGTACAAGATAGTTCGAAAGAACACGATAGTTCAGACCCACGATCAACTCCGATTGGTAAAAGGGCGAGAACAACTGATATACTCCTTTGGTTAGGAGGCGTACACTGGCGTGATCAACTTTCGGTTGGTAAAATAACTAGTGTACAAGATAGTTCGAAAGAACCTGATAGTTCAAACCCACGACCAACTTTAGTTGGTAAAAGGGCAAGAACAACATTCTTATAACGCCAATCTCGGTTAGTTTATACTCTCAAATGCCAACTTATGTTGGTCGGGAGGTAATATTATTACAAAAGTTCCTCAGAGAACAAAATATTCCAAACTGAACCAAGTATGGTTGGTCGGGGATAAAAACCCACTAACTGTATTTGGTCGACGAGGAGAAAATATTTCAAATTGAACCAAGTATGGTTGGTCGAGGATAAAAGCCCATCAACCATAGTTGGTCGACAAGCACAATATAACAACCTTGGTTGGTTGGTAAATTTTAAACATTTTTATATTCATTATTAAGTGATTGAACAACCTTGATACTTGTAACTTTTTATTAAGTTGGTCGATGAACCATACAATATTGTTATGCAAGCACAAATAAGAAAGTGTTTGATATTTACAAAGACAATAGCAAATACAAATTTGCAAACAAAAATGAAATTTTTTCACTAAATTCAAAATGAATTATGCAAATTTATTACATTAAATTGTGTACTAACTATTATATTGAGATTCCTACTCTATTGGTTTCTCTCCCTCTGCTTTTGAAACAGGTTCCTCGTCATCAGGAGGATCATCCAAAGCATAAGGGGAGTTTATGAAATTAAGATATTTCAGCATTCTGATATTCATCACAGATGGTCTGTCCGAGCAGCTCTTGCTCGCCCCCGAGAAGCTCTTGATCGTTCCAGAACAGGAAGTTGCTTTTCAAGACTCATGATCTTCTCGGACATCTCAGCCAAGGCCTGGTTCTTTGCCATTAGTTGGAAGGCTTGATTCTCCAAAGCAGATTGAGTTCTCTGTTTTTCGACAGTTACCCGAGCAGCTCTTGCTCGTCCCCGAGAACCTTTTTCTCATTACCGAGCAGAGATAGAAGTCAAAATCAGCATCTACAGCACTGAGATCCTTGCTACTACTGTCTCGACAAAGTATTCAGAGGATCATAAATCAGAAGAATCAAACACGTGAAGTTAACACTGCAAAATAAAATACTCCATCCTTTCAAGTAAACCATCAAGAATGAAGCATTGGGGGCTTCTGTTGATACCAAAATTAATATGCTGACGTGGACGAATAATAAGAAGACACATGGCACAATAACAACGAGGAGGTTCATTTCCCCGACCAACTCATGTTCTCTCCGAGCAACGAGGATACACCGAGGAACTTTAGCACTACGAGGTACTCCAGCGCTCCGAGGAACTCCTGAGCAACGAGCAACTAAGGCGGTCCGAGCTGCATCTCGGCCGTAGCATTAATTGCCAAATAATCAACAGTTCAACTATTCATTGAATGTTTATCATCTTGACACACACGTTGCATTAAATGTGTTACCCTTTCATATGTATATCATTTAATGTATCAACCCTTTCATGTACAGCCTAAGGGCTATAAATACCTTGTATCACCCTCATTCAAAGGGACCGGAATTTCTTGAGAGAACTTGTAATCAAGAATTCCATAAACATTCAACAATAACATAACAGTGGACGTAGGCTTTATTCCTAGCCGAACCACTTTAAAAATCTTTGTCTCTCATGTGCTTGATTGGATTGCTTTTATCTATTTATCTGTGATCATAAAAATGGGATTCGGTCCAGTTTTTTGCATCAACAACTGGGTTCATTTAAAATCTTAATTCCGAATCTAGTATCCTATGAAGTGAATTGCTAGGGTGTGGGGGATTGTAATCCAACCTCTTATTCTCATCTCATAGTTAAACTTTTAGTCCATTTGTAGAGGGGGCTTGAAGGTAATCCTGAGATTAGGGATAATTCCCCGATTTACAACAGTATCTGGGGTTAAGGCAGCGTGGCAACTCAGTAAGGCAGCTCAAGCGTGGCAACTCAGCGAGGCAACTCATATTTTAGCTTGTTGTGTTACTTAGCCATATTATATCTTTTGTTTGTACTGACTATGAGCTATAACGATTGTAATGATGTAACGAGAATAATGATTATGTGTGAGGTCGAACGGTACTCGCGAGAGACCAGGCTTGGCAGGGCCTAGTAGAGCTTTTATGCTCTATCGAACGACCTCGCCGTGGGAACTTTGGAGGGACTTGGTTAGGAGGATTAAGAAGTGAGGCACTGTTGGGGCTTGTCCTGACCATATTAGATACACCTGGTAAAACACCGAAAGACCCTTACAGTAGAACCTCGGGCAGAGCAACTTGGAGCTTCATCGGGCGTTGAGTTGTGAGCCAAATAACCCTCCATTTAATGTCGCATCCATTTTATTTGATGTCACTAACCAACTAGGTAATGTCAGACCTGCACTTGAGTAAACCACCGTGGTATTTGAGGTTGTCAGACAGTTAGTGAGCCACCTCTGTGACGACAGCCCTCGACACACAGTGGTTAGGCAAAAAGCGTATCTTGGCATTTAATGTTTATGACGTGGAGACAACTAGTGCATCAGGTATTTAATGTTTGTGACATAAAGTATGAGGGATGTCTTTCACATGCATTAATGGTGGAGTTGCCTCGGGGATTGTGTGGGAGGCTATTTAAGGACCCCAACCACCTCTGAGGAGAGGATGATATTTTTTAGAGTTCATAAGTGATTACTAGAGATAATATACATCAGAGAGAGAGAGAGAGTTATTACAAATCAGAGAGTTTACTCACCCACCATTGTCATTTATTACGAAGCTTTTAATACTTGACAGAGATTCTTGAGGGTGGTTGGTGTGTTTGGCTGCCTGCCAAGGTGTATCTAGGGTGCTAACTTCTCTCTCCCTCTAGATAAGTTACTTCTAAGTTCATTACTACCTTCTGAGTTATACACGAGAGATCTATGAGTTCAAACTGAGTCTATCTTCATTGAGTAGTGTTTGTATATCCTATGGTTAATCAATAGTGTCGTTATTTAACTTATCATTACTATACTAAAAAAGGGGTTACGCCTCTATCTTATCTATACTACACTCTTACATTTGGCGACTCTGTTGGGGAGGTATTCTTCTAAGCAAGGAGTATGGCGCAAGATAACGTTAATCGAAGGCTCAACTTTGATGACATTCAACACGATGAAGAATAAGCGATGAGATAACTGGAGGCTCTAAGGAATGGGACCCCTTGAATAGAGGTACCTCCAGTTCAGGCAACGACAGGCGCTCCAGGGATGACACAAGCTTCCACGAGTGTTGGGTTGGGACCAGCCCAGGTGTCACTCCTCATGAATAAGTTTTGGGAGTTTTTGCAAACTCCGGTAGCTTCTACGGTGTTGGGAGGATTTAAAGCCAACTCCTTCGTAACACCAGGGGCAGCCCTAACATCCCCACCAAGTGCAGGCGTAACGGGAACAGTCCCAGCAAGTATACCCTCTGCTGTGAATCCATCAGTGGGAACCGTGGGAGTATCAATGGCTCCAACTGTAACAATTGCTCCAGCTACAATGGGCTGAGTTGCTCGAGCTGCAACGGGCACTCAACCCATGGCCCCGTTAGTTATTGCCCCAGTAGCATCACCTATGGAGGAAATTAGGAAGGAGATGCAGAAAGAGATGCTGAAGTTCATGCAAGCCTCCTCGTAATCTGCTGGCGAGGTAGCTTCGATTTATGACGACTTTAGAACACCTTACCCCTAGGAATACAACGATGAGCCTTATCTAAAAGATTATATTCCTCCTATTTTTGAAAAATACACAGGGAAAGGTGGAAACCCGAATGAGCATATTAAGCGTTTCGTTAAACACTTAAGGGCGCATTGTAATAATAAGAAGCTCAGGTTGAGGGAGTTTTCTAAATCCTTAACCGATAAAGCATATACCTGGTATTCTCATTTGGCTCCCAAGAGCATTTTTATATGGGAGGATATGCATGTTTTATTCGTCCAGAAGTTCTTTCTGGCGAAAGATGAGTTTACTTTGACCCAATTGGGGTGGGAGAAGCAACGACCCGGGGAAGAAGTGGTGGCGTACGTTCGAAGGTTCAGGGAAAGGTCCCTCTATGTGAGGGAGGAGGCCAAAGAATCCAAGTTATTACAGATCTGTGCGGAGGGGCTGCTTTCTGAGTACATTTGTCATCTCATTAATGAAACGCGCGAGGGGACTTTTTTGGCGTTCTTAAAAGCAGTAAGAAATATCTCCTTGGTGGTGTGACCAAATCCAGTGGTGGTGCCCATGATGTTTAGGCAGTCGATACAACCTGTGGGAGGGAGGTCTCAGCCCCCACGGGTAGGGTACATGGAGGGAGCAGATGGGGGTAAGGCGCCGAAGTAGGACAATAAGAGGAAGTTTGAAATAGACAGGGAGGACCCACCACCATTGCCTTGTACGGTGGAGGAGGTTGTCAGTTGTTACAACGCAATGGTCCAAGGAGGAAAGGTCTATGAACCAAAGGGCATTCCCATGGGGGAACCCGATGCGGCGATAAGGGCGGATCACAAATATTGTCAAATTCATCGGAAGATCCAGCATCCCAGAGAGCTGTTTCACACTGAGGAGAATCATCGATAAGTATGTAAAGGCAGGGACATTACAAATCCCTCCACAAAACGTTTAATAATAACCCACTCCGAGCACATGGGGCCAATTTGTTAATGGCCTATGATGAGGAAGCAGAGTGAGAAGAAAGAAAGCCAACTACGAATCAGGGAGAATTCAAAGAAGCTCTGGAAGATTATACGAAGGGAATAGATAATGTAGTACTAGCCTACGATGAGGCAAGCACCAAAGACGTGGAGGAAGTATACATCGTTAAAGGTGAGGAAGCAGACCCAGTCCTAGAGTACTGTACAGTTTCAAAATCCCCAAAGTTCACCTGGTTCTTTGACCAAGTGGGGATACTGAAAGAGAGTAGGTTGGAAATAACCCAGGCAATACTTGACATTGCGAGGAAGAACGTAGTCCCTTCACTGAGATGGAAGGGACCTATGGCCAGGTTGGTGAGGAGGTTTCTGTCAGAAGTAACTTTCAGCGATGCAGATAGGGCTGTAAGATTCCCTCATAACAGGCCATTGTATGTGACCTCTAGCGTCAACGGAATTAGTTTCGCAAGGACTCTTATGGATGAGTAAACTTCCATCAATATTACGCCAATCAACTATTTTCACGCAGCTAATATTCGGGACGAAAGGTTGGTCCCCATGCCTTTGGTGATTTCAAGATATGACAACCAGTCTTCCAAATCCATTGGGTACATGAATGTTGGTATCGTGATGGGAAATCTGAGTTCTCATATAAAGTTTCACGTAATATAGAGTGCAACTTCCTACCATCTGCTAATAGAAAGAGTGTGGATGCATAACCAAGGGCTAGTTCCCTCGACGTACCACCAATGCGCTAGGGCGAATATTAAGGGAACGACGGTGACCATTAGGGCTATGAAGAGGCCCTTCGCTGTCGAGGAAACTCACTTGGTAGATGTGGCATTTTACATAGAATTGGAGGAGGATGTACGGGTTTTAATGAGAAGAATGGAGGGAGCATGGGTTCCCTCGATCAGAGAAAGGATGGGGCCCTTGAACGATTAGAATAAAGAGGTTGCAAGCAGCGTAAGAGTGATGACGAAAGAAGCTCACCAGGTGGTCCCTCAGCCCCAAAACAGCTCGAAGTAACTTAAAGACAGGATGAGGCCCAAAGTGGATCTGATGGAACATGAAGTCCAACAGCAAAGCGTGTTGAGCCGATTTTTAAAAAAGAGAGTAGCTGAAGCCTCTAGAGAGAAGAAAAGGAAGGCAGCTACAGCTACCAGCAGACAGTGCAAGAAGGTCATTACCGAAGAAGGAAATGTGATATATCGTTTATAATGGTGTGAACGGGCGACCAAAGAAGCTGACAATGAGGCTGACCCGATATATGAGTATTTTTTAGTGGATCAACGGGGATAATGTATGGTGATAGACAACTCCAACGTACAGGAATTTATGGAGGAAGTCATCGAGGAACCAGAACACATGGCAGATCAATCAAAATCGCAGGCACAAGAATCGAAGCAGTTGAACCTAGCGAAAGAAAAGGAGGATCGAAGGCCTATTTTTATCGCAAAAGATCTCAGTAAGGAGAAACGAGAGGATTTGGTTATGTTGATTCGAGAGTTCATAGATGTTTTTGTGTGGAAATACACGAAGATGGAAGGGCTGGATGAGGGAGTCAGCTGTCACAAATTGAACGTAATGCCTTCAGCAATTCCGGTGAAACAGGCAACAAGAACGTACAAACCTAAGCTAGACTTAAAGATAAAGGAAGAGGTCCAGCGCTTATTAGCGGCAGGGTTCATCAAACCGATACAGTAACCACTTTGGCTGTCTAGCACTGTCCCGGTGGGAAAGAAAGATAAAAACCAAATAAGGATATGTGTGGACTTAAGAGATTTGAATAGATCTTGCCCCAAAGATGAGTTCCCTCTGCCCTCTATTGATAGCTTGATAGATGCAACGACTGGTCATGAGATGTATAGCTTCATGGATGGGTATGTAGGGTACAACTAGATCAAGATGGACCACTTGGATGCAGAGAAAACAACATTTAAAACCCCGTTGGGGAACTTCATATACAGAGTAATGTCGTTTGGGCTCAAGAACGCTGGGGCTACTTACCAGAGAACAATGATGGAAATTTTCCATGACTTCTTCCACAAATTTATGGAATTATATGTGGATGATTTAGTCATAAAGTCGAGGAAGGAGGAATCCCATTTGAGTGATTTGAGGAGGGTGTTTGCCCTATGCATGAAATATAAATTAAATATGAACCCACTTAAGTGAGTCTTCGGAGTAACAAGTGGGAAATTTCTAGGCTTCGTGGTTGATCGGCAAGGGGTGCAGATGGACCAGGACTAGCATCGAGCGATCTTGGAGATGCCAAATCCAAGAACGGCGAAGGATCTAAAGAGTTTCCTCGATAAAGTCTCTTATCTTAGAGATTTGTGCCTGGATTAGCCGAAATGACACACCCGTTGATGCAGCTATTGCAAAAAAACACGAAATTCAAGTGGGAGGGGGTTCACTAGGAGTCTCTCGCTGGGCTAAAGAAGCTGCTCATTTCACCACAGATCATGGTTCCCCCACAGGCAGGAATACTGTTGCAGCTATACCTCACATCCACCACGAGGTCCGTGGGAGCTTTGTTAGCACAGGAGATTGATGGGGAAGAACGATCGGTCTACTACCTCAGCAGGATTATCCATGGGCTAGAAGTCAGATATAGTAGCTTGGAAAGGCATTGTTTAGCCTTAGTATTTGTAACACAAAAACTTAGACATTATATGGTGTCTTTTACAATTCATATTGTAACTAGATGTGATCCTATTAAGTCTTTGCTGGCAAGAACTATATTGAATGGTAGGGCAGCTAGGTGGTTCCTCATCCTCGCCGAATATGACTTGAAGTGTGTGGTTCCTCGCGTAATCAAAAGTCGAGCGTACGCCGATCTGTTGGTAATCTTCCCCTTGGGAACGTTTGATCCACCTAAAGAAAGTATTCTGGGAGACGATTTGCAGGCCAATCACCTAGACGCAACGGATGAGGAATGGAAAATGCAATTCGATGGATCTTCGGCGAAAAAGAAAGGAGGAGCAGGGGTTATTCTTTTAAAAGGAATGGAAGAGATTTACCTTTCCTAAAATTATATTTCCCTTATTCTAACAATGAGTCGGAATATGAAGCATTGGTGTTGGGGTTGTTAGAGGCTCTTCGAAGGGGGATTCGTTTACTTTGTATCAAAGGTGATTTAAATTTGGTGGTTCAGTAAGTGAATGGAGAGTACGCATTGAGACACATGAGCCTGGCACTATACAGAACAATCATTCAGAGGCTCCTCTGTCAGTTCCATCGGACCAAGATCAAGAGACAGCCTAGAACGATGAACCGCCACCCAGACGCATATGCCACCATTGCCCAAAAGATGGTCATGGGGAATGATACAACTATCGTCATGATCCAACGAAGAATAGCTCCTTCGATAGTACCGTCAATTATACCAATGGAGGAGGACGTAGATTGGAGGGGAGAGATTATAGGGCAATTAGAATCTGGGAAAGGAGCGATGGAGTTGAGGGAATTAGCCCAATACTTCACGAACCAAGGAAACCTTTACTTTAGGAACACAGGAGGATGGTTGTCGAGATGTATCGGTCCAGAAGAGGCAGAGTGGAGATTGAAGAGAACACATGAAAAGTACTGGGAGACAACTGAGATACCCCTCTACCGAAGAATTCAAAGAGAGGGGTATTTTTTGCCCAAAATGAAATAGAACGCGACAGAGCTACAACGAAACTGCGACAAATACCAGTTATTCTTTGAAGCAGCTGAATGTCATTTCGTGGAAGCTCAACCTGAGTGGAGACAGCCGTATATTGACTTTATCAGAGATGGAGTTGACCCAACACAGAAAATTAACGTGATGGGACTCCAGTGAAGGGCCCCGAGATTCTACGTTCAGGAGGGGTAACTTTATTGAAGGGGCTACTTCAATAGGCCGTTGTGTTGCATCACGAAAAACCCTAAACCCTAAACCCTAAGCATCCGAAGTCCTCAAATAGGCGCACGTTCCAGCTCACATAGGAGGGGCCAAGTTGTATGACCAATTGATGACTTTGGGATACTATTGGCCAACAATGGAGAAAGATTCTGTTGAGTTCGATCGAAAGTGCAAGGCTTGCTAACTTTATGGAAATATGATCCATGCCCCATTAATGGACCTACACTCCATAGCAACGCCTTATCCTTTTCACACTTGGGCGTTCGACCTGGTAGGGGCAATACACCCTTTTTCGAGGGGGAAGATATGGATACTAGTAGCAACGGAGTGCTTCACAAAATGGGCTGAAGTGATACCACTGATAAGGGCAACAACGAGGGTGGTATGCAACTTCATTAGAGGATACATCATTTGCTATTTTGGGATCCCAAAGGTTATCCTTTCAGATAATGGAACCCCTTTCGTCAATTCAGAAGTAACGATGCTCACAGACAAGTACTCCATTATTCATCATACTTCGACGGTGGCATATCCAAAGGGAAACGGTCAGTTCGAAGCGACTAACAAAACTTTGGTTAATATCCTGGCTAAAACGATGGAGGATTTCCCAGGAGCGTGGAATGATAAGATACCAGCTGTATTGTGGGCCTATCGAATAACCAAGAAGAAGCCTACAGGGTATACTCCGTTCTCCCTCATTTATGGGGCTGAAGCAATCCTTCCGGTGGAGTTAGAAGTTCGCTCTGCTCGGTATGCATTGCGAAGTAACATGCTCCCTCAGAGTAGACATGTGCAGCTGGACGCGTTGGATGAACATAGAGATAATGTGATGCAACACTTTCGAATGTATACGAAATAGCTTTCCAGGGCATATGATAACTTGGTAAGACCGAGGAAGTTCGTGGAGGGAGACCTCGTGTTGAAAGCAGCAGTGAAGTACATCAAAGGGTTGCCCCTACCCAAGTTTGCAGCAAATTGGGGGGGACCTTTCATTGTAAAAGAAGCTCATGACTCAGGTTATTACTTAATTTCTAGGATGGAAGATGATAAACCATTCAATATTAATAATAAATGATTGAAAGTCTATCATGTGTTAGCAATTAGGTTTAGACCACTGATGTATCTAGCTGTTGTTATGAATACACAACTTCTTTTTATGATGAGTATGCAAGTTCTTTTTATTATAACTCAAGTGGAGATGAAAAAATTATAGAACTTCATAATGTACGCAAGCAGTTGTAACGCAAATAAATGACATGGAAAACATACATTTTTTCTTCATTCATAAATTTTGGGTATTACAAAATTGGGAGCTATTTCCCAAGAATTACATAGAAAGAAGAAAAGAAAACATTTATAACAAATCATTGACCTAAGAGGAACCAAAGATCTGGAGCAGAGAAAAAATATCCAGGAAGTCCCGAAGAAGCTGTCAGGTAAGACTGTTGGGCATTTATAGAAGCCTCCAGCCTCGTTTCCGCTTGTGTACGCTCGATGAGGAGCTTCTCTCGCTTCGACTTTGCCAAGCGCAGAGCTTCTTCGAGGTCCCCCATCTCTTTGTCAAGGTCTTCAAGAAGAGGTGCTAACTCAGCCAACTTAGCTTTCTCAGCCCGTTGATCCTCCTGATGTTTCCGGAGCAGTTTCCTCTGGCTATCCAGTTGTTGGCTCTTCAAAGTTTTTAATACGCGATAAGCCAATCAAAACGAAATCCATTACGACCCAAATCCTTCAGGTGGCCCAAGAATTGGTTGAGGAGGGATCTGGTAACATTTGAGGTCGGAGTATTGGCAATCTCAGCCATAGGAGTAGAAATGCCCTGAAGCCTGTAACTCATCACAGAGATATTGGAATGCAGGCAATCCACGGTGAACATTTCAGGATGGTGGTTTGCAAGCTGCTCAACTACCAAGTGATGGTTGGCAGGAATCTAAGGGGAACGCTGAAGCACCATCAGGCAGAAGGCATGAGGAGCCAAGTCGGGTAGTGGAAGCTCACAGCCAGATTCGCTCTCAGCAACAGCACCGATCGTTGAACCTTGATCGTTGCGACTCGAGTCTTTTGAAATAACGGGTTCTCGACGGAGTGAGGAGGTAGGCGAAAGAACTGGTGGAGAATCCTCCCGAGCAACCTGAGAATAGTTAGAGGAAATAATAAGTTTATAAACAAATCTTAACAAGTGTTTTCGTTGTTAAGTCACCGATATAGGTGGAGTTTATGAAAAATCTTAACAAGTGTTTTCGTTGTTAAGTCACCGATATAGGTGGAGTTTATGAAAAATCTTAACAAGTGTTTTCATCGTTAAGTCACCGATACAGGTGGCGTTTATGAAAAATCTTAACAAGTGTTTTCGTTGTTAAGTCACCGATATAGGTGGGGTTTATGAAAAATCTTAACAAGTGTTTTCGTTGTTAAGTCACCGATATAGGTGGAGTTTATGAAAAATCTTAACAAATATTTTTGTCGTTAAGTCACCGATATAGGTGGAGTTTATGAAAAATTTTAACAAGTGTTTTCGTTTTAAGTCACCGATATAGGTGGAGTTTATGAAAAATCTTAACAAGTGTTTTCGTTGTTAAGTTACCAACATAGGTGAAATTTAAGAGACTGAGAAATGCAGAGAAATTAGCGAAGTACCTCAGTAGTAGCAGCAATGATAATAGGAGCCACCGTGGAGGCCTCAACGGCGACCCTAACTGAAGAAGCCTCAACGGTCGGCAAAGCTCCCTCGCCAACAAACGGTACCAAGGTCAACGAAGGAGTTTCGCTGAAAGAACACGAGGGACCTCCAAACGATGCCCCAACATGGGCAGGCACTGAAGAACCACCACGCGGGGTAGCAGCATCAACCTTGGCCTTGGAAAGAGAAAAGCCACTAAGAGTAAAGGGTGGGGTAAGGCTTAGCGAAAGCTGAAAATACGAAACCAAGTGTTAAACACAAGGAGCAAGTACAGGAAAAAGGCATAAGTGTTACTTACCCCCGTTATGGCACCAAAAAGGGGAATCGCAATTATGGGTCTCGTCAGCACGGTGGGAAGAAGAAGGTCAACTAACAAGGACGCCATTTCAACCTAAGGCATCCCAACATATCAAAAGTTCATTAGGTTAAACAGAAAGAAAAGGGGTGGAAGAGAGAAAAAATATGTCAGACCTAACAAGTAATAGATAATATATTACCTCGAGGGAACTTTCTGCAGTTGGAGTAAGGGGCAGAAGAACCTCGGGCTGAGGTGCTAATTCAGAAGAAGCTGGGGGAGTTGTCTCCGGTTGGGAAGATATTCCAATAGATTCAACGGTAGTACCCTCCGTAGTAGCATCTTTATCCTGTTGGGAGGACGAACGGCGAGAGTAGGTAAGACCTATCATGGGGGAACGAGGAGGAGGAGTATCGACTTGAGAGACACCGAAATGCCTCCCCACGAAACGGCTCATGGGGGAACTAGGGGGACTGGGCCTTTCTTCAACTCCCTGCACCAAAGTTATCAAAGAAATAAACAGATGCAGCTAGCCTTAAGAAAAGGGGAATAAGAACAAAATATGCACACATACCTAAGATCCAGAGGGATAACGAGAAGGTATAACCACTGGTGAAGGTGGAGAGGAGGCAGCAGCAGAAGGAACTGAGGCGGGATGTATCTCGGGCGTCCATTTCTTCTGGGACTTAGTACCCAGAGTTTTATTCCTCGTGCCTGTTTCACCAGCACCATGAGGTACCCTCGAGCTTTTTCTCCTCTTTACCGTTGGCTCAGTTGGATCAACTATGACCGTGGGAAAGGCAGCCGAAGGAGGAACAACAGGGGCGAGTCATTGAAACTCAGCATTTATTCATTCTACCTCAGCCTGAACTTACCTTCTCAACTCCTCGGCCATTTCTATAGACATGGAAGGAGGAACAGAGGTAATGGGGAGCGCCTCTAAAGGAGCTTGGGCTTGGGACTTAGATTTAGAGGAAGTCCCACCATTGAACTTCCTGGTCTTTTTGGCTAGTGGCTGGGAAGGTCCTTCGCCAGTAACAACTTCAGTTGAGGGGGCAGGTTATTTCATAGTTACAACAGCCTTGGGCTTCGGGGTGGCAGTATGGATCATCGGGCAATAAGGGGGTAGCTCCTGGGGAGGTTCTTTAATGGTTTTACTCAAAGGAAAGTTAACTCCAAAAATGGAGTTGCCCTTGAGACCCAGTTCAGAGGCAGAGAAAGAAAGCACTGGGGGATATTGGGGGGACTCTGAACATACTCACGAATCCTAGTCAGCTGCACCAAATGGAACTTGGTGGCATAGGAGGTGTATACGTCCCCCTTCCTAGTGGCACTGGGATGGGTGACTCGTACATCGATGGTAGAAGTCACACCAAGCACCGCTGCGGCAAGGTAGAGGGTGCAGGCTTCAGCGAAAGTGGCCCTTATGTGGTTTTGTTAAAACACAGGTCGAGGGGGCCCCTGATCAAACCCAAACTGCCAGCTACATATATCAGGGTTGTAAGGTTCTGAGGTGTATCCCCATTCAGTATAGGAAGGAAGAAACCCAGGGGTAAACACAAACACCACGGCCTACGAAGGATCTTCTACAATCGGGATGAATTTAACCGTTAAAGCTTTAGAAGGAAAAAAAATCCTAAGAATGGGCAAAAGTAGATTCGCTGTATGGACTCATTATAAAGGAGTCAAATCAATCAAAAACTCCCATTATCTCCTTTCGGCTTTGCTTTTTATGGAAACATAAGAGGCGTGGGGGCTTAATACCTTGGCTCGCGGGGAGAGAGATAGACTTGGCGGCAATGGTAGGAAAATGGGTGTAAAGAAAGCCCATCAAGATAATGGTGTTGGTAAAATTGGCCAAGTTATAATGACCCAATGACTGTGCCATGTCGATATGAGTTCGATCTAGCCAGGTGTAGAGGGACCCCAAGGCAATGGCGGCCAGTGGAAGGTTGAAACCCCTGGCCAAACAGATGGAAATGTTTATGAGGTCCCTCATGGGCTGGTCGTAGGGTTTCCCAGTCAGGAAGAAGCGTGAAAGCAATATAAGAATATAGGTTGGTAGTTCTAGAGATGTACCTCTACCTTGGGCCGTTGTAGTAGTGACATCCTTCGGGGTTGGAGCTTCGAAAAAATAACTGATGAGGGGGTAAATGTGGCTTTATTCGAAGAACCAGTGCAACTACGATAGATTCGATCCAGCTCTGCCCAATCAGCAGCCTCTTCGACATCCAGGGCTTCATCATGGTATGAAAACTCACCCATGTGCTCAAGCCCAAGTAGCTCGCAGACGTCCTCCAACGTGATGGTGAACTCTCTCCATGCAGCAAAGAACGTGTGAGTTGTAACATTCCACCTAGAAACTAGTACTTGCAGTGCAACGCTATGCTTAGAAAGTGTGAACTCCCTAAACCAGTAGGCTCGATGAAGACCAACCTTTACAAGAGCAACAGCGTGAGAGCTCTGCATATGTGCGTGCCAAGCAGCGAAATGGGCTACCGACCCCCCAGGTGCCTCAAAATCGATCTGAGAATAGGGGAAGTCACCACGGTCTAACCGAAAATATAGAGTCCCCTCTAGGGGAAGATAACCCCACTTTGACCAATCCTCATCCTCATCACCCAACAGTAAAGGGTCATACTTGGCTGAGAAATGGCAAGTCTTACATGCATCAGAGAATTCATCATCTTCGCCAAAGATGGGAGACTGGCGGTAGAAGTTTAGTTGCTCTTGACGAGTAGCATTTAGGGCAGTGGTGCGAAGGATAGCAGCGGTGCTAGAAGTGGCAGAAGGGGAGCTTAGCTGAGCAGCGGTGGTGGAAACCTTTGAGGTACTTGAAGAAGCCATATTAAAGTGGTGATGAATGAAACATCTTGGTAAGAAGGGCTAGGAACAAAAAGGGAGGAGCATAACTATAAGCGGTGGCGTAAAAGATGAGAGAAGGAAGAAACTGAGTAAAGAGTTGGGCAACAATGGAGTTTTTGCACAAAGTTCTCTCTCTAAAAGAAGACGGGAGCTTAAAGAAGAAAGAAGAAAGAGAAGGGTTTTGAAAAAAGAAACGTTTGAAACCTTTTATGGAATCCGTCTATTGAGTTTCCCACCACCACACGTGCAAGGCCGCCTGTAATCATTTCAAATGGACACGTAGCACTTCGGGAGGTGTCTTGACAGTTAAAAAGACAGCGCTACGTCTTTAATGAAGTGACACTTGGGAAATAGAAGGGGGTTGCCTTATTCAACAAGTTTGAATTTTGGCACCAGAATTTTTGTCAGACATATCCAATAAACTACAAATGAAAAAGATGTCCCAACGGTTCAAAAAAGCTACGATGTCCCCTCGCTACAAGTCCAAACGTTGTTTAAATTGTGACTCGACTACGTCGGGGAGAATTTATGCTTTTTTCGAACGTAGCGAAGCGTTATAAGGGAGATTTTCACAAGTCCCAATGATAGGGGTCGTCCTAACGAAAAATCACTACTCGCAACTATACCCCACAACAGCATGAACGAGAGAATTTCACTTCCACAGAGCAAAAAAGAGTATTTAAGAAGGTTAGTAGGCCTTTCGGGAGAATTTTAAATAGTAAAGCTAGAACGGTTGAAGCTCAGTGTAAGGAAAAAGCGGCGATGTCCCTTCGCCAAAGCACCAATAAGCCGTAGCGCCTCGGTTCAGGTACATCGGGGAGAATTTTTCTTTTTTCCTGGAGATTCTAACGCGATGCTATAACGAAGGAAATGATGCCATAATTTTTACACATAGAGGAGGTTCATCAGATTGAGAAGTTTTCGTGCAGATATTTCCTGTTCCCATAGTAAATCTCTCAACGAAGGGGCAAATATAGAGGGGGCTTGAAGGTAATCCTGAGATTAGGGATAATTCCCCTA
The DNA here is from genome assembly GCA_949130495.1 of Sambucus nigra. Lineage (NCBI taxonomy): Eukaryota > Viridiplantae > Streptophyta > Magnoliopsida > Dipsacales > Adoxaceae > Sambucus > Sambucus nigra. Next base: position 40,443,688 of record OX422220.1, read on the forward strand.
TTTACAACAGTATCTGGGGTTAAGGCAGCGTGGCAACTCAGCATGGCATCTCAGCGAGGCAGCTTAGCGTGACAACTCATATTTTAGCTTGTTATGTTACTTAGCCATATTATATCTTTTGTTTGTACTGACTATGAGCTATAATGATTATAATGATGTAACGAGAATAATGATTATGTGTGAGGTCGAACGGTACTCGCGAGATACCAGGCTTGGTAGGGGCTGGGAGAGCTTTCATGCTCTATCGAACGACCTCGCCGTGGGAACTTTGAAGGAACTTGGTTTGAAGGATTTATAAGTGAGGCACCATTGGGGCTTGTCCTGACCATCTTAGATACACCTGGTAAAACACCGAAAGACCCTTACCGTGGAACCTCAGGCGGAGCAGCTTGGAGTTCCATCGGGCGTTGAGTATTGAGCCAAACAACCCTCCACTTAATATCACATCCACTTTATCTGATGTCACTAACCAGCTAGGAAATGTCATACCTGCACTTGAGTAAATGATTAGGCACATATTCTTCATATTTGTCCCCTTAATTTCGGTATTTTTATGATCTCGTGCATAGTAAATAGCTTGGATTTGTCTCGTATTTGTGCTACTAACCTCTTTTGGAAAGTATTCCGTGTTTTGTGTATTTCTCATGTGCTTTATAAGTATTTCATGCAAGTTAGTGCGAAGGAGAACTCAAAACAGTGAAAGAAAGCAAGAAATGTGAAGTTCAAGAACATTTTCGTAATTTTGCAGCCTTAGTCCGGAGGCGGGTCCAATTGGAAAGTTGAAGATATTCCAATTACAAGAACACTGGAAAAAATGACACCTCAATCCGAGCTACAGTGAAGAAGTTACGAGGTTTTGAAGTTGCGAGATAATGAAGAGTCATTTTCAGAAATGAAGAGTGATTTTCAGAACTGAAGAGTCAAGACTCTTGAAATTTCTTGTTTAATTCATTTTTATTAGTTGTAAAACGTGGGGAGGCAAGGTAAGAGTCAAATTTAGGTATTATAAAAGGGCAAACCCTATTAGGAAGTGGATGGAGTTGTTTTTATCAAGTTGTAGGAGGCTAGTAGTTAATTTTTAGAGGATTCTTGTAACCAAGAACCCTAGTTTTGAAGTTTGGCTACTATTCAAGAGACAAGGTTCTATTCAAGATTCATCATTCATCCATTGCAAGTAATTTTAATTTATTGTCTTTACTGCTTTCCTAGTTAGTTTAATTAATTGTTGCTTTCTAGTTTTTCAATCCCAATTCAAGTCATGTTCTCAATTTTCTAGATTTAGTTATGAATTCCTGCACTTTCACTTTTAAGTTTTCTTTTATTTTAATCATGTTAAGCTAAGTTTTAAAGGGTGGGGATGCATGAACCCAACCCGATGTGGTATGCATAGATATAAAATTTGTCCTCTAAATTAAATATGTGATTAGATCGTGTTGTATAGTTTCACAACCATCGTAGACCTTTTGACCTCGTTTGCCCTAGGTAACCGGGGTGCTTAAGGATGCAACGTGCGTGAACCATTGCGACACTGCTTTACACATTCTTTGATTATGTATGATGCGGGCTTGAACCTCATATATGTAATGCTTTGGAGTACTAAAGACTGGGTCTGATCAATTATCTAATTTATGACTAATTTTGAACTGGCATACACACTAGGGTTTGGGGGAGTGTATTCTTAACCCATTTCTTCATTCATATTAATTCCTTCTTAGTTAGTTAATTTCGCATGCATAGGTTAATTTAATTGAATCTAGTTAATTCATAGATAAAATCCATAAAAATCAATCATCTTTTTCTTTTCTTTTATTTTAACATCAACTTTAGGATTAAACTACCTTACCTTTGTCGTCACGTTCACACGTCCTAATTCCCTGTGTATTCGATACCCAGACTCGCCACTATACTCCTTAAGAAGTGTAGTTACAAGTTTAGGTTTTTTGTATTGAGGTTGGAAGTCGATAACAACGACGTATTTACACGGATTCTCGATTTACACCTCGATCAGTAAACCATCGTGGTATTTGGGGCTGTCAGACAGTTGGTGAGCCACCTCTGTGACAACAGCCCCTTGACACACAGTGGTTAGGCAAAAGGCATGTCTTGGCATTTAATGTTTATGACGTGGATACAATTAGTGCATCAGGTCTTTAATGTTTGTGACATAAAGTATGAGGGATGTCTTTCACAGACATTAATGGCGGAGTTGCCTCGGGGATGGTGTGGGAGGCTATTTAAAGACCCTAACCACCTCTGAGGAGAGGATGATCTTTTTAATAGTTCATAAGTGATTACTATAGATAATATACATCAGCGAGAGAGAGTTATTACAATCCAGAGAGTTTACTCACCCACCATTGTCATTTATTACGAAGCTTTTAATACTTTACAGAGATTCTTGAGGGTGGTTGGTGTGTTTGGCTGCCTGCCAAGGTGTATCTAGGGTGCTTACTTCTCTCTCCCTCTAGCTAAGTTACTTCTAAGTTCATTACTATCTTCTGTGTTATACACGAGAGATCAGTGAGTTCAAACTAAGTCTATCTTCATTGAGTAATGTTTGTATGTCCTGTGGTTAATCAATAGTGTCGCTATTTAACTTATCATTACTATACTCAAAAAGGGGTTACGCTTCCATCTTATCTAAACTACCCTCTTACATTTAATTCACCGTTATAGGTGGAGTTTATAAAAAATCTTTACAAGTGTTTTCATTGTTAAGTCACCGTTATAGGTGGAGTTTACGAAAAATCTTAACAAGTGTTTTCATTATTAAGTCACCGGTATAGGTGGAGTTTACAAAAAATCTTAACTAGAGTTTTCATTATTAAGTCACCGTTATAGGTGGAGTTTACGAAAAATCTTAACAAGTGATTATCATTATTAAGTCACCGTTATAGGTGTCACCATTATTGGTGGAGTTTTACAAAAATCTTAACAAGTGTTTTCATTATTAAGTCACCATAATTGGTGGAGTTTTACAAAAATCTTAACAAGTGTTTTCATTGTTAAGTCACCGTTGCTGGTGGAGTTTGACGAAAAATCTTAACAAGTGATTATCATTGTTAAGTCTCCATTATGGGTGTCACCGTTACTGGTGGAGTTTTACAAAAATCTTAACAAGTGTTTTCATTGTTAAGTCACCGTTATTGGTGGTGTTTTACAAAAATCTTAACAAGTGTTTTCATTGTTAAGTCACCGTTACTGGTGGAGTTTGACGAAAAATCTTAACAAGTGATTATCATTGTTAAGTCACCGTTATGGGTGTCACTGTTATTGGTGGAGTTTTACAAAAATCTTAACAAGTGTTTTCATCATTAAGTCACCGTTATTGGTGGAGTTTTACAAAAATCTTAACAAGAGTTTTCATTGTTAAGTCACCGTTAGTGGTGGAGTTTGATGAAAAATCTTAACAAGTGATTATCATTGTTAAGTCACCGTTATGGGTGTCACCGTTATTGGTGGAGTTTTACAAAAATCTTAACAAGTGTTTTTATTGTTAAGTCACCGTTATTGATGGAGTTTTACAAAAATCTTAACAAGTGTTTTCATTGTTAAGTCATCGTTACTGGTGGAGTTTGACGAAAAATGTTAAGAAGTGTCTTCATTGTTAAGTCACCATTATAGGTGGATTTTTACGAAAAATCTTAACAAATGTTTTCATTGTAAAGTCACCGTTATAGGTGCAGTTTTACGAAAATCTTAACAAGTGGTTTTCAATGTTAAGTCACCGTTATAGGTGGAGTTTACGAACAATCTTAACAATTGATTTTCATTGTTAAGTCATCGTTACCGGTGGAGTTTGCGAAAAAAACTTAACAAGTGTGTTTTCATTGTTAAGTCACCTCTAACGGTGGAAGAAAAACAAACTTAATAAGTGTGTTTTCATTATTAAGTCACCTCTAACGGTGGAGTTTGCGAAAAACCTTAACAAGTGTGTTTTTATTATTAAGTCACCTCTAACGGTAGAGTTTACAAAAAATCCTAAGAAGTGTGTGTTCATCATTATGTCACCTCGTAGGAGTGAGTTTGCGAAAAATATTAAAGAGTGGTAATTTGATCGAGTCAATAATATGTACATGTACAAGAAACCTCATCGTGATTAAAACAAGTCAAAAAACATGTTGTAACAACCCTCGCTTTTGAGAACCTATTTTATATTTATTTACTATGTGAAGTAATTATATATAAAATGTTGGAATGTGGAGTAAATATTAATTTAATGAGATAAGTTAATATTTACTAAAATGTTGTATGTTTACCTTATATGTGGGTAAATATCACCATGTTGCAGTTTATTGTGTCATAAAAATTAAAATGACATCTATGACTTAAGATGGAAACCGGAACTTGAAATGAGTTATAAAAATTCCAAATGAGAATTTGAAGGGTGTAGTCAGTCCCAAATGGTGCGAAATAGTCAAATTGAGTGCCATATTGTATTTTGAGGTTTTGGGCACTTTTGACTGGTTTTAGCATAAATGTGTAGTTGCGAATCATTTAATGTGGTATTAACCACTTAAGTTGGGAATTTAGTCTAAAGGCACGATTTATGTCTTGCTTTTCTTTTATTTCTCTTAAGTGAAATTTGTTAACCTAGAGTGAGAGAGAGAAGAACAGAACTTGTGGAGAAAGAGAGAGATTGAAGATTTGGAGATTGATCTTGCATTCATCTTCCTCAAATCTGAATTTGTAAGCATAAGGCAAGTTTTCTACTTGCTAATATATGATTTATGATGGAAAATTTGTGTGAATAGTTGTGTTCTTGGGAGATTTGGGTAAATACTAGGTTTGGATACCTATTTTGGGTATTTAAATTATTAGATCTAAGTTTGGTAGGATTTCTAAGAATTTTAGTGTGTGTTGTTGAGGTTTGGAGATGTTGTTGGTAATATTGTACTTGGGGGTTATGGGGAAAAAGGGCAAAAGGTTGAAATTTGACCTTGGTGGAGGATGAGAATGGTCTAGGTCTGCTATGACCGGTCGACCGCGGTCCTCTGACCGGTCGACCGGGCCTTCGGGGGTGGGCACACTCCTTTCCCACAAAGGCATAATTTTTGGTGTGCGGTCGACCGCGGTACTATGATCGGTCGACCGGCCCTTCCGAATTGAGCTTTATGCTTTTCTTCTTAGGTAAAATTTTGAGACGCGGTCGACCGCGGTCTCAGGACCGGTCGACCGGTCCCCTGTTTTTCACTCTCAAATCTTGTTTGCTTTCTAGATCTCTTCTTCTTATAGGGACTTAGGAACCTTCTTAAATGAAGTAAACTTAGAGTCATAGAGTTTTAGTTGAGTTGAGTCATTACCCTACATTAGGATTGGGTTAAATGGGACTTATTCCGGATGTGTACAAATTGAGGCTTCGGTTTTTCTTTTCTTTAGAAATCCGTTAAAAATCTTGGAATTGTTGGCCCATACTTGGAGACTCTAGGGGCCCTAATGAGGTATACAAGACCTTAGGACTTGTAGCAATAGTGTGATTACTTGGAGATCAATTCGGGATTTAATATATGATGAATATTAATGAGAATATTCAATGATGATGGTTTCGAATAAAATGAAACATGCATATGAGTAATGGAAATTAAAATAAAATTTAAATGGTAAATGCTAATTTATTTAAACACACCTCTCTAAATACTATCATAAGGGAAGCTCGCGTATGAGGTGATGCCCCCTGGCTAGTGAATGCAGGGAGACTATAGTCCTCGGCCGTATGCGGGGTTGTTATATGTTTATTCTGCGCTAGTGAGGTAATTCCGGGTGTGGTTATGACTCACTCGAAGGCATATGGCCACTTCCCGACGTGCGTTAGGTGCCCAGGTTGTCTTGTTTGATAGGCCCTGGAAGATGATAGTCATTTAGGGGCGCGCCCAGTGGGGAAACTCGGAGGGGTGGTCTTAGAATCATTATATGTATAAGAATATGACCATTCTAAATCAAGTGGGACTTGAGATATGTAAAATGCCATAAGAACATATGATGCTATTATATTCCTGTTAAGGAATGGAAATTGGAATGAAATGGTAAATAATGATGGAGGCTTTTAAATTTATGATGTCTAATTATATTCTCTTGTATAATTTAATAAAAGACAAAATTATTTAAACTGCTATATTATGCTTTGGGTTTTTATTGTTAGACTCTTAGCCTTATCATTCACAATTAATATTTCATGACTGTCATGCTTCTTATTCATCTGGTAATCATATAAAAACGGGCCGTGACCCGTTCATTTTCCTTGTTGTGTATGAAATTGTATCCGCTCAGGTGCTCCGCCGCAAGGGCGTCCATGTTGATATTCCCACTCCTATACTTTTGTGGAGCTGTAAGATTTTGCGGATATTGCAGGATGTTTTATTAGACACCTTCATTTTTGTATTCTAGATATGATCGGGTTTTTCACTCGGGCGTGTGGCCCAAACTTTTGTAACTGTTTAATGATTGTATTATGTAATTTATTAAACTGTTGTAACACGATATATGTACCTGTCGACCGTCAGCATATTCGGTCCTTTATTGCATATTTGTTATTGATGTAATATAAGACCTTTTGGGAATTCCATTTTCTCTTCGGATTTGGGTTGTTTAAATTGTTTTCTTTTACTTGTAATCAAACTAAATTGAAATTTTTGGCAACCTGTTTTCTGAATTATTGGGTGATTTTCCCGTATACTTATTTTATTGTTATGATGCTGAGAATGGTTTCCATCCATGATTCTGTTATGTTGGAGTATCGGGTTGGCCACCCCTTATTTCGGATTACGAGTTGTCACGGATGGTATCAGAGCATTAGGTTCTAGGATCTATGCGAATTTGTCACGCTCTACCGTGGCGTTCTTTGATATAGAGCCTATTGTTAAGACTGCTTTGTTACTTATGTTTACGATCTTCTGCAAGATAGATTGTTTTTTTTATAGTATTCTAACTCTATTGTTTCTCCATCTCAGATGCTGCCTAACAGAGGTCGCCCAGCGAGACGTTATAGAGTTGTAGAAGGGGATGATGGTCCTCCACCGCCGCCACAAGGAACAATCAATGTTGCTGATGTAGCAAACATCGTGGCTCAAGCGGTTAATGTAGCGATGACTGCAGTGGCTCAATAAATACCACAAGCCCAACAACGAGCGCAAGAGGCACAAGCTCCTATGGGACCTTCTCCGTGGGAGAGAGTTAAAGAGTCCTTTTTAAAGGGCCATCTCCCGAAATTTGATGGAGGTTCCGATGTTATTAGAGCAAATCAATGGAAGAAAGATATGCAACGCCATTTACGAATGGTGGAATGTTGTGAAGAGAAGAAATAAGTCCTTGCTACGTTTAAACTTGTTGGGGTCGCGTTACACTGGTGGGAGTCGATGACTACACCAGAACAGAGGGATACCATGACGATCACTGATTTCTGGGTCATGTTTGACCAAAAGTATTTTCCTCCCGCAGTTCAAAGGGATATAAGAATGAGACTTCAGGATGTGGTACAGGGAGAGCGGTCCGTGGCCGAATATGAAGAGGAGTTCATCCGGTTGGCAAGTTTTGTACAGGATGAGGTGACTCCGGAAGAGAGGAAGGTTTCAAAATTTATGGGAGGTTTGAATTGGAGAATTCGGTAACATTTGTTGGGTAATCCAGCATTGCTCCATTGCCAAGAACATCGGTTGTACTTGCAGTGTGGCAAGAAAGCTATCGTAGTGGGGCAAGAGGGAAAGCCTGGAGGCTGTGGGAATGGAGGAGGAGCTTTTTCCTCGTCCCAATCTTCGGGTAATAAGCAACGGGAAAGGGATCCCAGCAGGGGGACGTGTTAAAAAGGCAACGTTCTGGTGGGTTTAATGTGGGTGGTAATAATAATAGGCACGATCAGGGTGCCTCGCAATAGCAACAAACCGATTGGGGTGGTCAAGGGGGTAGGGGCCATTCGGGCCAATGTGTTAACCAGTTTAGAAACAACCGGAGCCGTGTTCCGGAGAATATGTTGGGGAAGTGCTTCCAATGTGGGGAGGCGGGTCATTACAAGAAGGAGTGTCCTCAGTTGGTTGGGGGTCAGCCTCCTAGGGTCCCTCAGCAGCCATATGTTCAGTTTCCGCCACAGGCACCAAATCCGGTTATTCCTCCGCAGCAGGGTCAGCTACAGTATGAGAGAGTTTATCATATCCAGGATGTTATGCATGCTCCTGCTCCGCCAGCACCGCCAGAGATTGAGGGTAAGTTCCTTATTCAGGGACATATGGGTCGCATTTTGTTTGATACGGGTGCGACTCATTCATTCATTTCTAGAAGTTTTGCTCAGTCTACAGAGTTGATAAAATCTGCAGAGAGCACTTTCACTAGCGTTTGAGTCCTCTATAGGTGATGGTTCACTCATTTTCCTTGTTTGTAAACATATAGGAATTACTCTTGGTAATTTGTGCTTTGAGGCCGATTTATTCGTCCTAGACATGGTCGAGTATGATGTGATTTTGGGCATGGATTGGCTTGTCAAGTATCATGCAATAGTTAATTGTTACGGGAAGAGTATAGTCTTTGTCGTTCCGGGGCAAGAAATGTTCTTGGTAGTCATGCCTCGTTTAGAAGGAGGTACTAGTACTTATTTGTATTGTATTGCGGAAGAGACTTCTCGGGATGTAGTTGTTCCCTTAAAATCTATTCCAGTTGTTAGAGAATTCGATGATGTCTTCCGGGAGATACCGGGTTTGCCTCCGAGTCGGGAGATTGAGTTTATGATTGATTTAGCGCCAGGAACTCGACCGATCGCGAGAGCTCCTTATTGTATGGCTCCTGTTGAAATGGGTAGTTGAGAGATCAAATTCAGCAGTTGTTGGAGCAGGGATTCATTAGGCGTAGTACGTCGCCATGGGGTGCTCCTGTGTTGTTTGTAAAGAAAAGGGATGGTTCCCTCCGGTTATGTGTTGACTATAGAGAATTGAATAAGGTCACCATCCGGAATAAATACCCTTTGCCTCGTATTGATGACTTGTTTGATCAACTTAGGGGAGCGTCGTACTTCTCTAAAATCGATTTGAGGACGGGGTATCATCAGTTGAGGATACGGGAGCAGGATGTATCCAAGACCGCTTTTCTGACAAGATATGGGTCTTATGAATTTTTGGTTATGCCTTTCGGACTAACCAATGCCCCTGCCGTCTTTATGGATCTCATGAATAGGGTATTTCGGGACTTCCTGGACCAATTTGTTATTGTATTCATCGATGATATCCTAGTCTTTTCTCGAACGGAATCTGACCATGCTATTCATTTGAGGTTGATCCTACAAAGGTTGAGGGATCACCAATTGTACACTAAGTTCGAGAAGTGTGGCTTTTGGTTGCAGGAGGTACAATTTCTGGGTCATATTGTGACATCCCAGGGTATATCGGTGGATCCGAGTAAGGTGGTTGCGGTGAGGGAGTGGGGTTAACCCACGACACCGACCGAGATTCGTAGTTTTCTGGGTTTGGGGGGTCATTACCGTCGGTTTATCAAGGGTTTCTCTAAAATCGCTAGCCCTTTGATAAATTTGACCCGGAAAGGGGTGAGATTTGTTTGGGATAACTCTTGTCAGGCTACTTTTGATGAGATCAAAGATAGATTGACTTCGGCTCCAGTCCTTGCATTGCCAAAACCGGGGTTGGAATATCTAGTCTTCACCGATGCATCTCTACAAGGATTAGGAGGTGTGCTTCAGCAAGAGCGACGGGCTATTACTTATGCTTCCCGCAAGCTCAAGCCCCATGAAAAAAATTATCCTGTGCATGACTTAGAGGTTGTCGCAGTTGTCTTTGCCTTGAAGATTTGGAGGCATTTTCTCCTAGGGGAGAAATTTAGTCTTTTCACAGACCATAAGTCGCTGCAATATTTATTTTCACAGAAAGATTTGAATATGCGACAATGCCGATGGTTGGAGTTCATGAAAGATTATCAGTTTGATATCTATTATCATTCGGGCAAGGCGAACGTAGTAGAGGATGATTTGAGTAGAAAGCCCGAAGGAGAGTTAGCTGATGTATGGAAATCTAAATGGAAAGAGCTCAGTCAGGAAGATGCTGTTGCAAGAGCGTTCATGTCGGTGATGACCGTTAACATATTCGGTCCTTTATTGTATATTTGTTATTGATGTAATATAAGCCCTTTTGGGAATTCCATTTTCTGTTCAGATTTGGGTTGTTTAAATTGTTTTCTTTTACTTGTAATCAAACTAAATTAAAATTTTTGGCAACCTGTTTTCTGAATTATTGGGTGGTTTTCCCGTATACTTATTTTATTGTTGTGATGCTGAGAATGATTTCCATCCATGATTCCGTTATGTTGGAGTATCGGGCTGGCCACCCCTTATTTCGGATTGCGGGTTGTCACACATGTGCATGCACTAAAAGATTAATCGAAGACAATGAAGTAGTTATTATGTAAACCCACCAAACTTGATAACGAGGAAGTAGTTATTATGTAAACCATAATAATACTTCCACCAAGCTTGGTTGAGAATGATAAAAGAGAATGCTGAAGTAGTTATTATGTGTCCACGATAATACTTTTTACCAAAGTAGAGTTAGGAACAATCACAATAAAATCGTGGATGCATGTTCATTTAAAAGGAATGGGGGCAACACTCATAATATATCATTCGTATGAAAAGAATGATAACGAGGTCCTTTGGAATAACCTATGAGATCAAAGCCTTAAAATGAGATTTAAGATATGAGATATGAAATTGATGTATATCATGTAACTGAGATATGAAATATGAGATTGCATTATATCATAAAATGTGAAATATGAGGACATCATCAAGATGAAATGAGATATGAGATTATTAGCCAAGATCCAAAGGTCGATCGAACATATGAAAACTGACTAAAGTTGTTTTGTACATACAGTCGATATATTTCAAACATGTATCAATATATCAACTATATGTACGAGGGGGCAAATGTAGGAGGGGCTTAATGATAAGTCTCTCATTAAATTATTAAATGAGATTAGAGATGATTAAAATTGACAAAAGTCCATGTGATTATGCAACTGGAGTATTATTAAGCGCGTCGGACATATCGCGCGTATTTGTGCATTATTTACATATTAACTAGACAATATTATAGTATTGAGAGTTTTGACATATGTTATGGGACACATGTTACTTAAAATAGGACATGTGTCACCACGAGTTATTTGACATGTGGCGACCAGTTGGGTTGGTTTTTGTAATAAATAAGCCTCACCACCATACATTTTAGAGAGAGCTTCTTGGGAGTAGAAGAGTCATTTTCTTGTTTTTTGAGTTTTTATAGAGTTTGAGAAAAGAGTTTTGAGATGAGTTTCAACACCTCCCACCTCTCGAAAAAACAACCACAATGAGTTTTTCGGCGAATAGTACGAACCCACGAACTACGTTGACTTTGATTCCGAGTATAACGGATACGTAGGCGCAACCGAAGTTGCTCAAGTCAAACACGTATAAAAATCTGGTATTTATCCATATTAAAATCCCCTCTTACACCATTTATCATCAGCATTTTGTTTAAGTAGCGTAGTTGCATATTGTTAGTTCTTAGTTTCATTAGTAGTTACTTTAAAATTTGCATCTAGTAATAGTTGTTTCCTCCCCCAAATCATCTTTTCGTTTCTTTTAGAGTCAAAGCTAGGATTTCTTCATCTTTTCAACGTCGTCACGAATTCGTTCGTCCTTTTTTCCTGAGGATCGATACCCGACTTATCAGGAAATTACTTGAGCGACAGGCTTGCACTTGGGCCTACATAGCACGCACACTAAACACATTTGTAGTCACGTCAAGTTTTTGGCGTCGTTGCCGGGGAATTAGGTAGACTTAGGTTAGATAGAGTCAATCTAAAACTTTGACCCCCCCAAAAAAAAAAATCTTCTTTGATTTTAGCCTCCTCTTCACTGTCAATAAGTTGCATATTGTAATCCAACCTCTTAGTTGCATATTGTCAATAGAAAAAAAAAACACTTATTGACAGTGAAGATGAGGCTAAAAGCAAAGAAGATTTTTTTTGGGGGGTCAAAGTTTTAGATTGACTCGATCTAACCTGAGTCTACCTAATTCCCCGGCAACGGCGCCAAAAACTTGATGCGACTACAAATGTGTTTAGTGTGCGTGCTATGTAGGCTCAAGTGCAAGCATGTCACTTAAGTAATATCCCGATAAGTATGGTATCGATCCTCAGGGAAAAAGGACGAACGAATTCATGACGACGTTGGAAAGATGAAGAAATCCTAGCTTTGACTCTAAAAGAAACGAAAAGATGATTTGGGGGAGGAAACAACTACGACTAGATGAAAATTTTAAAGTAACTACTAATGAAACTAAGAACTAACAATATGCAACTACGTTACTTAAACAAAATGCTGATGATAAATGGACAAAAAATTTAACTATGAGATGAGAACAAGAGGTTGGATTACAATCCCCCACACCCTAGAAATTAACTTCATAGGATACTAGATTCGGAATTAAGATTTTAAATGAACCCAGTCTTTATTAATCCTAAGCATTCCATATATGAGGGATCGTAGCCCGCACCATATGAAATCAAAGGCAAGAACAAAGCGGTGTCGCATTAACCGATATGCACGTCGCACTCTTAAGCATCCCGGTTACCTATGACAAATGAGATCAAAAGTCCTACGACGATTGCAACAGTTACACAATACGATTCATCTAAGATTTTAATTCAACAGTCTATTTTCCATTATCGTGAATTACATCGGGTGGGGTTCATGCACCCCAACCCTTAAAAAACTATCTAGACATGGTTAACTTAGAGAAAATCAGGGTTTTGAAGAAATAAAACATTAACTCTAAATAAACCAAATGAAAAGAGAATTGCAGATTGAAATCAATAATTAAATAATGAGCAATTGAAAATTAAAGGAAAACATGTTATTGGAATTGCAGAAATTAACTTCAAATCCTTACAGCAAAATCTTCTAATGCAAAACTAGGGTTTTTGACTACAAAAACCTTCTACTCCTAATTAGCTAGCCTAAAAAATCCAACTCTATTATGTTGTAACTAATATGAATAAATAGCTCCGAAATTTACAAGAGTTTGACCCACATAAAACTCTGAGAGAGAACAGAAAAAATCGAGGAAATCCAATGTGGTCCGGACCCATAGGGGAGGCGGTCCAGATCACCCCCAAAATCTTTACAGGGAATGGCACGTCAAGGCGGTCCGGACCCTTTTGCAATAAAAGGTCCGGATCCCCTTAAATTTCTTAATAGGCGCTTTTTTACCAGGGCGTTCCGCACCCTTTTTGAATAAAAGGTCTGGATCCCCTTCACTTTTCATACAGAACTTTCTAGGGACCCAGTCCGGACCCTTTTCTGGGCGGTCCGGACCTTCGACCTTTTTCATACAGGGATCTTTTTCTAGACTTTTCTCATCTTCAAATGTTCATAACTTCTTCACCATAACTCGGATTGAGGTGCCGTTTTACTATTTTTTAGATGGTTATTCCAGGTATAACCAAATTGAGGTGGACGTGTTAGATCAAAAGAAGACTAAGTTCACATGTCAATTTGGCACGTTTGCCTACAAACGTATGCCATTTGGATTGTGTAATGCACCTGCAACCATTCGAAGGTGCATGCTTATTTTATTTAGTGACATGGTCGAAAGGGTCCTTGAGGTGTTCATGGACGATTTTAGTGTCTTCAGTGCTTTTTTGACCATTGCCTAGCTAATCTCGAAAGGGTGTTTGCCCGGTGTGTGGAAAAGAACTTGGTACTAAATTGGGAGAAGTGTCATTTTAAGGTTACCTAAGGAGTAGTTCTTGACCACATCATGTCAACTAAGGGGATAAAGGAGGTGGCCCATGGCTCTCTCAAGCATTTAGTCAATAAGCAGCAAAGGAAAGTGGTATTTTCTAGTGCCAGCATTGAGCTTGAAGTATCAATGCAAAAGTGCCACCCAATGGTGGTACTTTTTGGATTAAGTTCCCCCTTTGCATTTTCGACCATAGTCATTCCTGATTTCTTTAAGACGAATTGAATAGGACTCGCCCATTTACTATCTGAGATTGGATAAATGATGCCCACATTTAATAACGTTTTGCATGGTTGGGTTTAAACGCCTTTGCATCTCCCTAAAGGGCTTCATGTCCTCCTCTAGGTGGATTTCATAGGTACCAATTAAAGGACTTATAAACTTAAAATCCGCGATGGTCCAACAAAAATCACCTTTGTGCTTCCTCAAAATGGCCATAAGCTTCCATTCTTGTTCTTTATTCAGGCTCAGGAGAGGGATATGTCTCATCCTCTCTTAAATAAGCATATTCGGTGGTAATTCCTAGTATCGAGGGACCCAACTAATATCTCTCACGTCCTCGTCGCTCTCACCCTCATCTAATAAAGCTCCCATCCGTGTACGCACTATCACTCTCACTCACCGTAACTAAACATGCCTCTAGAAAATCCCTCTCATGGTTACTCTCAAAGTGTACTACCTTACAAATAAAATTATAAGTACAAAATTTTCAATTGAGTCCATTGTATAGTTTTGACTTATTCCCAGAACAAAACACGTTTGAGTCATAGGTCGAATTTTTATTATCACGATCCGACACAGACTATGACGTGTTGAAGTTTTATTGAAGACGTTGCGGCAAAGATTCAAGAAATTAATTACGCCGAAGTTTAATTGGTGCAAGTTTATTCGTCTTCAAGATCAATTGATGTCCGAGATCACTCAGATATGAATGCATAAATTTAATGAGACTCGGAATTTATTTTAAAATAATTAAGGATGTAATTTTTATTAAATAAATGGTTTTAAAATGTTTTAAAAGGTTTACACTTCGTTTTCATCTGATGAGGACGGATTATAGTTGAATTTAAGTGGAACTCTTTCTTAAGAGTTGGTTTAAAATCAAACTTTAATTTGATGGTTGCTCAAATGACTTGACCAGTCGTTCGAGCGAGATGCTTTGTCGTTCGCGCGACATTGCTATCTCGTTCGAGTGACAGGTCAATGTCGCTTGACTGACGCGCCGCCACAAGGAAATTATACAAGGCATGTTTTCCATTTGTTTTGGTAAGTGTGCATTCTGCCAAAATCAGTATTCATCCAGAACGTTTCTACACACAAGTTTTCTAAGGTTTTCCAAGTTTAATGTATCCTTAGAGGTTCAAAGATTCGAGTTATCATTAATATATGCGATAATGATCTTTATGGCACCAAGAAGAGTTGTTCTACACTTGAGCATTGCTAGTTTTGTGGTGGAGTCCGGTTTCAACATCGTAGACGTTACAAGCTATATCGGTGGACACTGAGACATACGTGGATGCGTGTGTCGTGGACAGGGATTGTGGAAGAAGGTTACTTACTGTGTGGGTGACGCAACCACAAATGTGTATCTAGTGTGCGTGCTGATATAGGCTCAAGTGCAAGCCTGCCGCGTTAGTAATAAACCTAGTAAGTAGGGACCGTCTCTACAGGGAAATAGGACGAAGAATCGTAATGACACGGAATAGATGACTAACCCTAAATTTGACTCTCGAAAGAAATGGAAGAGGTGATTAAGACAAATAAAAAATCTATTAACAAAATGTGAATGCAAATTAACTAACAACTAAACTAAGTATAACGGAAAAAATCTACTGAATGAATCAACTATGAATAAGGAAAGATAGGTCGGGTTACAATCCCCCAAACCCTAGTACATTTACCGTATAGATTGCTAGATTTTTTAATTAGAAATTTTATTGAACCTAAGCATTACATATACGAGGATACGAGTCCGCATCATACATAATCAAAAGCAAAAATAAAGCGGTGCTGAATAGCTAACACGCACATCGCATCTTTAAAAACCTCGGTTACATAGGGCAAACAAAGTTAAAAGGTCTACGACGGTTGTGTGTACTACACAATATGATTCACTTAAAATTTAATTCAAACCCTATTTTCTACACGGGTAAATTACATCAGGCTGGGTTCATGCACCCCAACCCTTACAAAATTAACCGAACATGATTAAATTAAAGGAAAACGTAAATTTTAAGTTGAGGAACTATTTTGGAAAATTGAGAAGAAAATTTTGGAATTAAGAATTGAAAACTTGGAATTAAAAATTAATCTAACTATATATGAAAGAAATTGAAAGCATAAATTAAATTATTACTTGCAATCAAGAAATCGGGAAATAAACGTTGAATCTTGAATTAATTGCAACAAATCTTCAAAAACTAGGGTTATTCTATACAATATCCCTATAAAATTAATACTATTCGACCCTTCTTTAATGTCTGACAATAATCTGAAATAAATACACTACGAAATCTATAAGAGTTTGAAGCAAGGAAAACTCTAAATTGGAAACGAAAAATTTGGGAAAATCTCAACCGAATCGGTATGGCGGATCTTCTTCGATTTGGTTTGGTATTCAATTTTGTGCAGGGATTTTCAAGACATCGGACCGGTTCATTTATTTCTATAATCGGATCGATCCAGCCCTAAATTTTATTCAGAGATCTTAAAGGCATCGGATCGGTTTGTTTTTAATTGTATCCGGATCGGTCCGGTCCTCATTTTGATACAGAGCTACTAAATGAATTTAGACCGATTCATTTTCAATTGTATCCGGATCGTTCCGATGTTGAATTATATACAGAGCCTTCATGCTTCCCGAATCGGTTTGATTTTAACCAACCCCGATTCGGTCCGATGGCAAAATTTATTCAGAGTATGGATCGCTTCCTTTTTCTTGATTTTCCTCTTATATTTGAATCTCCGTTACTTCTAATCCAGGGTTCGATTTAGGATGTTGTTTCTTCCTACGCGCTCGTAGACGCGAGGTCTTCATTTTTCATGTTGGTCCCTCGTCCAAACTCTAGATGAGAAATGGCTATTTTACCCTCTGACTTTCCTTCCTTTGTTGATTTCTCGACTTTGGATTCCTCTTCTCTTCACTTGCATTAAATACATGTAAAAAGCATAAAAAATACACAAAACTCGAGGCATTATGTGGGAATTGTCAGTAGCATATAAATGAGAGAAATCAATACGAATTACATTATTCGAGGTGCTAAAAATTACAAAATTAAGGGCATAAATTCAAAAGAATTTATGCCTAATCAAATTCCCCTAACTTAGAACTTTACGTGTCCCGAGCAATGTAAAAGAACTTCATTAAGGCTCAACTCTTGAAATTCATTTTATTAAGATAAAATACCAATTTCACGAGAAAGCGCTTGCATTTAGCGTATGCAACAAGCCTTTAATCACCCAGGTCACCCTAGTAGGACGAGTTGTGTCTCGTAAGGGTTTACAGTAAATATACCCACAAAATTCGGTTTTTGACTCAAACAAAATTCAAAATACCTAAAAATTGTATAATTCAAACTTTTTGGAAAATAATCACCATATATTGCTATGCTCAAATCTCAATTTGTAGTGTGTATGTGTGTGCGAAGCTAGAAATTTAATCGCAAATTTCCACCGATTGATCATTACGTTACTTTTCCAAAAATTCATTTTGATTCAAATACTCACGGGATGCTCTCACAAACGAATCACTCGGAATGTGACTATTTCGCTCGGTATGCGTGATATAAGGAGTAAATGTAATGGACACGAATTCACGCACATAAAATTGAAAAACCGAAGTTAATGGGTGAAAAGATCTCTTCATCGGGTTTCGGTCGTTGGGAAACGGGGACATTGCCTCTTATAGACATCGGTTAATCTCTTCTAATACATTTTTTTGTTTTAACTCTCCACGCGGTAATCAATTTTGAAATTCGGACTCGGTTAGGACTTTTCTTGGGTTATAAGGTGTATTGGGTGAAAAGGGAAACTTCAAAATTGGAAAATCTTCTATGATGTCCATTAGTGCTTTTTCGGGCTTTTACTCATTTTCTTTTCTTTTTCTATTTTTTCACATTTTTATTTTCTCGCTATTTTTGTTGAGCATTCCTCTATTTTTTTCTTGCCCCTTTTCATTGCACCATTTGGACTTTATTCCTGAATTTTTAGGTTTTCTCAATTTCGGGCTATATGGGTTTATTTAGGTTATCAAACGAAATGATACATTTTATTTTGCTAAACTTGGTTTGCAAAAGGGAACTTTTTCACAACTTTTTTATGGCTAATCCTTTTGGGTAGCAAACGATGGCCTAACTTCATTTATCCGAATTACTAATTATACTACCATACGCGTCTTGAGATGAATTTCAGTTTAGAGATATTTTAGCGCGCTTTTCAAGGCAACATTGATAAGCACCCAAAAGTGTACATTTTATACCCCGAATAGACGTATTTTAGTTCCTAATTCCCGATAATTTGGGTCTTATACGCGTAAATATTTATTGTGCAGGTTTATTGCCATTTGCGAAGTTCAAATGCTTAATTTAAGGCAATTGCGCATCAAATGGAGCTAATTCCCTTGTCCCGTACCCTAGCCTACCCTAAACCTACCTAAACTTGTCCCGAACCGTGTGTGTTTAGTTTGTCCCATTTTATTTTATTTGTGTCATTTTATTTTTTAGGGTTTATTTTATTATTTTATTTTATTGAGTCATGTATATGTTTTTAGGATTTTTATATTTTAATTTTTAGCGCGTCGTGTATTAGTTTGTTTATTTTCGTAGTTTTTAGTTAGTTTATTATTATTTTATTTTTTTTATTTGTTAGTTTTTATTTTTATAGTTTTTATTTTAGTCATGTTTAGTTTTTTTAGAGTTTGTATAGTGTGTCGTGTCGTGTCATTTTTATTTTAGTTGATTTTTATTTTTAGTCTAGTTAAATTTTTATTTTAGGTTAATTTTGTTTTATTTTATTTTTATTTTATTTTTTTTAAGGGTCGCAATTTAAATACGAACACTCACACCTTAACAACCATACACACTCACCCACCCAAACAAATCACACGTCCACACCTTTTCTACCCTACACCTCACCACATCTTATCACACCTACTTTTCTTTAGAGAGAAAATTCTAGAGAAAAGCAGAGAGATAGGCTAGATTAGAAAATAAATTAGAAAATTATATTCGTAAATAGTTTTTATTTTTTTTAGAGATTTGGTGAGATTTAATTGTGAGTAATTGAATTATATGGAAGAAGATAGAGTTCAAATTGTCAATTTCAAGGAGACTTGTTGAAGATTTGTTCTTTTTATCTACTCTTTTAGTATATATGCCTTTGATTATTTATTCATCATGTTTAATATCATATTAGGCTAGATACCTTTTCAAGAGGTGGGGTGAACCCTTATTTGATATTATTTTAATTTAATTAGTTTGATTACTTGAAAATTCCCTTTGAATATTAATTTTGATCCCTCACCCTTAAATTTACGCCTCGAGAGAGGGTAAATAATTTTCGAGAGAAAATCGAAATTCTAAGTTATAATAACCATTTATATTCGAACTAGAGATAGGGGTTTCTTAAGTGTGGTATTATTCCTTAAATTTCAACTCTAATTTCATTTTCTATGATTTATACAAATTTTAATTGATCGATCCTAGCGAATGATTAATAAAAAAAGAGTGTAGATTTATTTTCCAGAGTTGTGGGGGGGTTAAACTTAATTTTCTAAAAGATTACTATTAAAATTACAATTGCAATGAGAGTTGATTTGTAATTTTGATATTAATTTGGGAGAATTCAAATAATTAAATTAATTAATTAGAATAGCTAGAATTTGTGGTGTAGTCCCACTCCCTGATTGCTCTCACATTTATTTACCTCACTTTATCTCTTATTTTTGTGTTAGACTTTATTTTTAATTTTAGTCACTTTTTAGTTTGTAATTTGATCTTCCAGTTAGTTTAGTGTTATTTCACCTCACCTCACCAAATTGTTTTAATATTGAAAAAGCTAAAAAAAAATAGTAAAAAAAAAAATCCCCAAAAGAAAATGAAAGTGAATTGCAATTGAGTTTGTCTCAAGCTTACCCCCTTGATTTGGATTGATACCCTTACTTACCTCTGCACGTTAATTTGATATTATTTTGTAGGTAATTGAGATTTTGATTAGAGGACTTTCAAGCAACGACGAAATATACCGAAAAGTTCCTTTATCAAACATCGCGCACTATTCCTTGACCCACCAAAACAATAACTTTGAGATCACAACGACTTATTTCAGCGCTGAATTGAACTTTGAGTTAATCATTAACTCGGATTGATTTTAAAAACTCAGAAAAAGTGAAAAGTTCAAAATCTCACCGTGTTGATTAATCTCCACACTATTCGTTAAGTCGTTAATTTTCTTTCAATTTCTATATTTGGTCAATTTCGGCTTAGTGCATTTTGGAATTTACAAATTTGAGACTTTAAACAAAACTTCTTTGATATATTTGAAAATTTTAAATTTCAATTTTTATTTACTTTGAAGAAAAATATTTTTGGCTTTTTTGGAAAATTTTCAATTTTTCATTTTTTTTTTTTGTTTTTGGGCATTTTGAACTTTGTAAAATGTGAAAGCGCATGCATACCCCCACCTAACTTAGATTTTTGCAAAGTCCCGATGCAAAAAGAACTAAAAGCTAAATTTAAGGAGAAAAGCAAGAAAAATGGAACAAAGTACAAAATGCAATATATAAAAACAAGCATAAAACACACATAATAGGTAATCCAATTTCCATTATATATCGAAAGAACATACAAAGATGTGGAAAAAGGAAATGCAAAACATTATATGAGCATCCTAGACCGAAAAAACTACTGAGGGAGAGGGTGAGAAGTTCCGGGAGCATTTGGGTCATACGGGTCATAGAAATAGGCCGGGGGAGGGGTACCCATGCTCATCCAATACATTTCAGCTTGGAGACGGTGCATCATACTCGTATCCTGTCGATATGGTCATCGGTACTCCTTCCAACGAGCATTGTATTGATCGATAAACCCATTAAATAGGGCTTCGAGCATAGCGATTCACATATCAAAGTTGGTTCCCGGTGGCTAAAAATCATAATCGTCATCCTCGTTATATTCACCCTCGTTGCCCTCAACCATACTCACGTCGTCGCCCCCAGCGGCTTCCTCCTTAGAATCCTCATCATTCGATTCGGTATCATCATCATTATCCTCCGCCTCCTCTACTTGTCGAGCACGGATAATCTCCCATTGGCGCTCATTTTTGGTACGGGTGCCTTACCCAAGAGGATTGGGACGGCGAAGGGACCCGTCGGTATGAACAATGAGCATGTCGGCTAGAATAGACGTTATGAGCCAGGCATATGGGAGAGGGGTGACACCCTTTTTGTCCAAGTCCGCATAAATATATTTTTGTAAATAATATGGGCCAGGTTGATCACGGTGTTAGGGTCAAAGAGATGATATACATGGGTCGCTTGCCGGGGTTGCATGGCGGAATCATTCGAGGTTGGTAGGATATTGACGTAGACGATTTGAAATGTGATACGCGCCTTGTCGCTCTTTCTCCCTACAGAAAATATTTCGGTATCCCAAACCTCACCCGGTGCAATACGGGCAATGCAACTGGCTTTGTCGATGGGGGCGAGAGCATTGGGGTATGTGAAAGCGGTTGGGTTCGAAACATCTGTTTCTGTTAATTTCTGGGCAAGAATCTCGAGGGAGAAAGGGATGCGTTGTTCGTCCATAAGCTTACGTATGACGCAACCGGATCACATCTTGAATTTCTTCATTTGGTACGTATCTTTAGATGAGTTGGTTCGCACAATATTTAAGTAGGAATGGATCGTCATAGAAGAACATGCGGGACCAAGTGATGAATTTCTTCTTCTCTTGCAGTGTCCATTCGGGAGGAACGGATCCCCTGACAAGATAGTTAACCATTTCCGCAAACCAGGGTAGAGAAGAAGTAGCAAAGAGCTGCTCATCCAAAAAATACTCGTCTATGGGTATCGGATCACTAGGCACGTCGAACGAGAGCCATGACAAATGGTCGGCAACGACATTATTTAACCCTTTCTTATCTTTTTTAGAGAGATTGAACTCTTGTAGGAGTAGGATCCACCTTATGAGGCACGACTTTGCATCCTTCTTCGTAAGAAGATATTTCAGGGCTGCGTAGTCGGTAAAGCATGTGATGGGCGACGCAACAAGGTATGAGCAAAATTTGTCCAAAGAAAAAACAACAGCTAACAACTCTTTCTCCATGGTGGAGTAGTTAAGTTGTGGCCCGATTAACGTCTGGCTAACGTAATAGATAACATGATCTTTCTTGTCTTTTCTCTGCCCCAAAATAACCCCAATCGCATAATCACTAGCATCACACATAAGCTCAAACATAAGAGACCGATCCGGAGCTTGCATGATGGGAGCAGAAATTAACATGCTTTTTAATTTATCAAAAGCCTCTTGTCATGCGTTATTCCACTAAAAGGAGGCATCCTTCATAAGGAGGTTACTCAAGGGTCTAGAGATGGCACTAAAATCCTTGATAAACCGTCTATAAAAACCTGCATGGCCAAAAAAAAAGCGCACGTCCTTTGGTGATTTAGACGGGGGAAGCTCGGATATGACATCTATTTTTGCTCAGTCAACTTCTATTCCCTTAGATGAGACTATATGGCCTAAAACTATGCCCTCGGTAACCATGAAGTGGCATTTTTCCCAATCGAGGACTAAGTTCTTCTTCACACATCGGGATAAAACTTTTTCAAGATTCGCTAAACATTGGTCAAAAGAGGGGGAAAAACGCTGAAATCGTCCATGAAAACCTCAAGTCCTCTTTCTACCATGTCGCTAAAGAGACTTAATATGCACCTTTGAAAGGTCGCAGGCACATTACACAATCCAAAAGGCATACGTTTGTAGGCAAACGTACCAAATGGACATGTAAAAGTCATCTTCTCTTGATCAAGTATATCTACCTCGATTTGGTTATAACTGGAGTAACCATCAAGAAAGAAATTATATGGGTAGCCTGGTACGCGTTCAAGCATTTGATCGATGAAAGGTAAGGGGAAGTCATCTTTTCTCATTCCGGAATTGAGTTTTCGACAATCAATGCAAACACGCCACCCGGTGGTGGTGCGTTGATGAATTAATTCACCCTTAACATTTTTACCACTGTTGTTCCCGACTTCTTCGGGATGACTTGAATTGGGCTTACCCATTTGCTGTCTGAGATAGGGTAGATAATCTCGGCATCTAATAACTTTATTATCTCCCCTCTAACAACTTCTTTAATGGTTGGGTTTAGTCTCCATTGCATTTCCCTCGAGGGCTTCATGTCCTCCTCGAGGTGGATTTTGTGGGTACAAATCAGGGGACTTATACCCTTCAAATCCTCTGTAGACCCACCAAAAGCACCTCTGTGCTTCCTTAAAAATTCCATCAACTTACCCTCTTTCTCTTTATCTAGGCTAGAGAAGACAACAACAAGAAATGTCTCATCCTCTCCTAGAAAAGCATATTTCACATTAGAGGGTAGTTTCTTCAATTCGAGGGTAGGAAATTTCTCTTCGAAAGGTGTCAAGCATGACTCCATCGGGGTTAGTTCCTCGAATCTAAAAACCCAACGAACATCTCTCAACTCCTTTAACGACCCTCCCTCGTCTAATATGGCTTTCAACTCCTCTACCTCTCGCTCATACTCGGCGTATGGGATTTCACTTTCATCACCTCTCACTAGGCAAGTTTCTAACGCTTCCCCACCCATAGTTCTCTTGATGTGATCTTCTACTACCTCATCTTTGAGGTTGACCGTATGGATTTCATCTTCGTCACCCATTTGCTTAGAAACATTGAATATGCTTGTCTCGAGGGTCATATTCCCAAAAGTGAGCGGTATTTGCCTATTTTGTGTATTGATTAAGGCATTATTCATAGCTAACAATGGGTGGCCTTGAATGATGGGAACGTGGTTTCTAGAATGGATGGAGGGATCCGTGTCCCAAATGACAAAGTCTATCGAGAAGTATAAAGTGTCCACTTGGACTATCATGTCCTAAACAATCCCTCGAGGAACCTTCACTGTGCGATCCGCTAATTGGAGAGCGATTCGTGTGGGCTTAATTTCACCCAACTCAAGTTGCCTATAAATGGAGTAGGGAAGTATATTAACATTCGCGCCTAAGTCCAATAAGGCTCTCTCAATTCTATGTTCTCCAATAACACATGAGATTGTGGATGCACCCGGATCTTTAAACTTGGGTGGAAGGTTGTTAAGTAGAACGGAGCTCACATTCTGTGCCAGGAAGACATTCTTCTTCACCTTTAGCCGTCTTTACACAGTCAAAAGATCTTTAATGACCTTGGCATAGGAGGGAATTTATTGGTTGGCATCAAGGAATGGAAAATGCAACTTCATTTTCTTAAGAACATCTATCACATCTGCACGGGAGGCTCCCTTTTAAGGTGGGACCAACCGTTGAGGGAACGGAGCAGCGGTGGGAGGTTTCACAATAACTTCGGGCTCACTAATGTCTTCCTTTCCACTCTCATTCAAGGGGGCATATTTGGCCTCTTTCTTATCGCGCAAAACCTCCTTGTCTTTTGGCTTCTCGTGTGGGGGAGGTGATAAATCAACGACACGGCCCACTACATAGAGTGGTGAAAACTTGGCATTGCTCTTGCTGATCGAAAGATGTAGAGCTAATATTGGCTTGACCTTGAGGAGGTTTTTGGCCTTGAGCCGAAAGTTTTCCCTTCTCTTGGACACTTAACGAAGATTGCAACTTAGATAAATTCGTATGGATCAAAGTGAACATACGCTCAAACTTAACATCGGTTGCATTTTGAGACTGGAAAAAATGGGTTAAGATGTCATCAAGATTCCTCCGCGGTAGGGTAATGTATGGGCCTTGAGGTGGAGCTTGCATGTGTGCTGGCATAGGCGGAGTTTGCTGAAATTGAGGATGGGGTGGAGGTAAGGCAACATGTGAATGTGGGTATCGTCGGACATTCCTTTGTTGAATGGCCCCTCTTATAAATAGCGCACACTTTTTCTTTCACAACACGGGTGGAACCAGTAGCTTCTCTCAGTCGTACCTCAAGTAGGTCTCTCATACTCGTCTCAAATTGATCAAGTCGTCTGTCTACCATGGTATCATGATGTGACACCCCGCCTAATTAAACATCGGGTGATCAGGCCTTTATCAAATTAAATCAGGTTTCTCAAATGGTTCATTCTTAGCATCACTGTCGAACACTTTTTAATTACTAATCACCTAAGTGAAAATGTGACCGGTGCCAATTTTGTCTTTCTTAAAACAGATAAATCAACCATGCAGAATGTAGTAAAATAATCATCATGTACTAAAACCCAATCCAACAAAGTATAAGTACAACATAACAAGAGTATTAACGAATAAACCATCGACTAAAATCCCAAACAACAATAGAACAACTACTAGTCTGAAACTAATATCTGAGACTAATACCGGACCACAAGTCCATATATAGAATAGTGTGAGATCCTGTACTAGATCTGAATGAGAGATATGGTCTAGTCAAAATCCTGTAAGCATCCACTGTGCTACAGCTTCGAGTCCCTGGGATGAAATCGTACATGGCGTCCCTGTGCCTGGACACCTAAAAGTTTTTGAAAATATTTTATATCAAGAGTTATTATTCAAAATATTTTGAAAATATTTAGCAAGCGTTTATCACAATATAAAATGCGATTATTGATTACACATGTTAGGTTCTCGTACACTCTTTTGAGTTTACTCACCCCTATTTTTTTGTGCACACCTAACTTTCTACACTTAGTTTACCTAGCCATACCTCCCAAGCTAACAAAAACTAAAGTAATCAACTGAACTTATCTGTACCTAAATTCTCGTACCGCTCATACAGTACATCCGTTTCACTAACATTTCGCGTATGTTAATTAACTCTCAAGTACATTTTCTATGTTATGTTTCAAGACTTCTCATTTAGTTTCATTACTAAATTACTACAATTTTCATAATTGTCATCTTCCCACTTGTGTAATTAAGTTTCACTACTTAAATTACTAATTAGATATTCTCTATCTAAACGTACATTTCGTAATTAAGTTTCACTACCTAACTTACCAATTTGACTTTAATCATTAAACACATCATATATCCATCTACTAATACACAACAGTAGAATATCATTAAGTGTATATATTTCACACACAATATAAACTAAATATCAGTTATTACTATTATGTCCTTTTGACACACGTAAAGGACTCTTGGTTCGGAATGATCCATCGACCCCAATTATTTATATAGACATATTATGGTTCGGAACTCTTTCATCACGATATCAGTTCTAAGGTTTGGTTCGGCATTTTACATCGACCCCAAACATATAATAACCCTATGTTAGTTCGGAATATCTCATCGACCCTAACATAGTTAATTTAGGTATACTTCTCTTAACCTAAAAGTTCATACAATTCAGTAGGTACACGCCCGACCTATTAACCATGTTCGTACGTAATATTTTATTCTCTTATATTTACCGTACAATTTTTGTTTTACGATTTATCTCACTAATCACATTTATTTGAGTATTTACACCACTCTAAGGGCCCTAGTTACCCCTCACATATAATTTCACTAGTTATTACTTACCCTACTGGTCTACCACTTGAATTGACTTTACCTCGCTCCGTAACTCAATTCCAAATTCCCCGATGCTCTACTCAATCGATTTATTCTCGTCGGTCCACAATCTAAGTCATACTCCAAATGGCCTTACCGGACCTCAATAATATACCTACTGGTCTTATTCTCATTTCCATATAAGTATAATATAAATCATAGGATTCCCATTCATTCCCGAAAATCAAAGAAACCATAAACGAGGAAGGATTTGAGAAAAACAGCTTACGTCGAACGATCGATCGACATTAAAAGTCGATCGATCGATCGAGCAGGGACAGCAGTAGTTCGTCTTCTTCGTTAAATTCTTCCTCCATTAACAAATATCCAAACTTCATTATAGTCCACCAAACTTCGACCCAATGATCCTAACATGTTCCCATATATACTAGGACAATTTCTAACGTTTTAAATACATCAAAACCTCAGTTCACTTGAAGAAATTGTGGATTAAACCCAGAATTTCTTAAAACCCTAGTTATGATATTCTTCCCATATTCATACAAAAACCCAGATTTTATTCCGAAATAATCATCAAGTCATCTCTGAATATTATTCCTCTACATATGTTAAATCATTCTACATGCGATTCCTATCCCAACATGTATAAATATCATTATTTTCTTATCAAGATTTTGATTTAACAAAACTATTCAAAAACCCTACACATGGGTATTATAACTTTATAATTTTTACAATAAACAACTTGCCTTGATAGAGGGGTTCTGATTTTGTGATTGTTGTTGATGATTGATTGTTTTTCTCCTTCAATGTTCCTTCCCCACAAGTTTGTGGTGAAAGTCTCCTTTGAATCCTTCCCAATTCTTCCTTTTTCCTTGAGAATTGTTTCTCTCTTCTCTCTAATGGTTATGGTGTGTTTTTTCTTCTCTCTAACCCTAGCCTCCAACTCTTATAATCTGACTTAGAGTTATTAAATTCGTAGGTCTTCTCACTCCTATATTTTAATAGACTAAAACGCCCCTAAACGGTCCCGGCTTAGCCCAAAAATGTCCCGGGACCCCAACTAGTACCCCTGGGTATACTATTTTGACTATTTCGACCCTTCCGGGGCTAATCGTGACCTTTAAATTGTCATTTGAGTCACTTAAAAATATATTACTCGTTCTCACCCCCAAATGATCTACACGCGTTAAGTAACTATTTACTACTCGCACTAAGTAAATAGAATGAGGCAACATTAATCGGTTTCTATCTCTCGATTAATACTCCATAATCATAATTTTTAATAAATCTCATTAAATTACTTCTCTTACGTAATTTAAATTAAACCGTCTTTTCTCATTTAATTTTTAAATTTAATTAAATAGAAATATTCAGAAATACGGGGCATTACATACTTCTCCCCTTACAAAGGAATTTCGTCCTCGAAATTAGGATAAAACTGGTATTAAGACTAAGGACTTTAAACATCACTGCATCCTCTAATACCCAAAAATCAAATCCTCACATCCTAACGGTCATCCCAAGTACATGCCTTGCTTCATTATAAACCCTTATCGCATGTTATCCATGCCTCATATATTATAATTAAGTCTCACTACTTAATTTCTCCATAGATTTTCCCAATCTAACGTTACTCTTGAAATTAAGTTTCTCCCTACTTAATTTACCCTTTTGATGTATATCTCTATATATAACATCTATGCGTCTACTATCACTCATAAGTAGAATATTATAAGGTATATATTTCACACACAATATATACTATAATGGAAATTGGTCCGGCAAAATCATCGGCCCCAATAATCCTATCATTTACATTGGTCCGAAAATCCCTCGACCCCAAGGTAAATGTAATGCATATATTGGTTCATACCTTCCGTCGATACCAATAATGATCATCGATTTGGTTCGGAAAATCATCGACCCCAAATCGATCCTTCATGTATTGGTCCGGAACATCATCGACCCCAATACAGAATTAAGCATACTTATTATCGCACATAAGTAGGAAAACCATAAGGTATATATTTCTTACACATAACATATACTATTAACACTAATATTATAATCACCCCTCTTCTATAATACTTTTGGGGTTATTGGCTCGGAATCCCACCTCGATCACCAATAGTGATTGGTTATATTATCTCGGAATCACACTTCGAGAACTAATAAATGTAAATATATCTCATCGCACATGATTAGACAATTTATGAGCCATATATTACACACTTCATATATCCTAAAATGTCATACTCCAATAGAATGTTCTCACATCACACGTTAAGGACTAAGAGTTCGAAATGTCTCCTCGAACCACATCTCAAAGTACATATAAGTTCATAATCGGTACCCAAGAACCTAATCCTTATGTACAGTCCATATAGGCACCCACACTACCTATAAAATATGCTCATACGGTTATACATTCAACCTATGAATTGATCAGTGGTTTCTTCCAAAATTCCACTATTGTTAGGATGTAGTATCTTCCTTTCTCATAATCATTGGGTCATAGGCGACACAACATACCCAAAATAAAACGTTATCTCCATTCCTCCCTGACCATCTCTCACAGGGTGGGATTTTAGAATTTCATCCTGATTCACAATAATATAGAGTCGCACCTTGCACTTATGCACTCTACCTTTTTAACGACATATTAGTCCATCACGGTCAACCCATTTCGCTAACCCAACGGAATGTTGACTTAGTTACGATGTTCACAGCCCATCCATAAATTATAAGTCTGCCTACGCATTCCATTACTAGAAACGTAGGTTCACTACCGAATTTCGGTTGCTCATTTCAAGATCTTCTTTCTCTATTAACTAATGGTGCGTCTGGAGACAATCTCACTATATATCTTTCGCAACACCGCTTCCCATTTACGTCATCTTTCCTCAAGTGGTACTCTATTCCATTTTCTCTCCGGGTATTTTATACTTTAAAATCTGTGCGCTCTTCGTAAGTGGCGCACCTTTAGGGTTGGTTACCTTGTAAGAATCAACATTTTAGTAACGCGTAAGTCACTCTCAACACTCAGTCAAGTAGCACCCTGCGTTACTTCTTCACTATAGTTAGGCCTCCCATATCAACAGATAACTTTTGAATGGCTTCCCAACGACTTTTATCCCATAGGGTGTGCTGGCACTCTCAGCACATATAAGCGTGGATTTGCGTCTATCTCCCATGACGTTCAATCCATTTTATTAATACGACTTGCCTCATAACTTCCCCACCGGCGTACTTATCGAAATAATTTTCCGCATCCCTCTATCTCGGATGACTAAGGAAGTCAATTGACTAGGGCGCCCATACACCCTTTTCTCCGTGCACATTTGCAAAAACATTGCAACTGTCACTCTCGTAACACGCTTTTTCCTCTACTCTCGCCTTGTCTTCATGACGTGACTACAATCTTACGAGTATTCTCAATCCCCTATAGACCGAAAATCAAATTCGTGCCCCCAAAGTCCCACATATCCCTTCGTGGTGAAATAAGCCTTTCAGTGTTTCTCCACAACACTACCGGCTCCATTGATGCCCTAGTATCAAATAATGTCTCTTCTCCCGACGTGCATAAAAATTCAGTCGTATCCCCTTTTCGCAACCGAACTTAAATAAGGGACTTCTCCCCATGCATTCTTACTGAGCATTATCGGAACAAAACATAGTCGAGATACTCAAATTCCATTCCTCGACAATATGTGCAACCATACTCCAATATCTCTAAAGGAGTCAAGTGACACTGCACTTATACTATCACTAAGTCCTTAGCACTAGTCATAACAACGAGCTCGATCTCTCCGCTTAGCAGTCATACGATATACCTTTAATCACATCATTAAAGTCCCTATACACTGGGATCAATCACTATGAGACATCCATAATCTTTGAAGTCTCCAACATACTAATGAATAATGCGAGCTCGACCCTCTTTCAGGTGAGGCATCATCAAATACCTCATTTACTTGAGGCTAAAACTCATGCACTTTCTTGCCCATCGCACTGGTGGTTCAAATGGTTCCCGGACATAATACGCTTATCCTTACAGATATGCAAAACTTATCCGAGTTATTATTCCCTTAAATAACTTCGGACAAGATCAATACGCGTGGTCTTACGTCCCACATAAGACATATTTTCATAAATCCCCTTATTCCAGGCCACACCGATTGGTTTAGGGTATTCTTCCTCTCGGACTTGGCAACCTTGATTTTGAACACTATCATTATGGTTCCCTTAGTTTTGCTGACCAAGCAACGTACTATTAGACTTAACAGTCCCGACTTAGAATCAAATCAATGAATCCCTTAGTGGGTTTCCACTTATGGCTTGCACTAGCCCCATTACATTTAGTCTTACTCTTTGACTAAATGCTTAAACTCTTTTAGCCCCGCCCAGCTAGGAGCATTTACCTCAACCTTGTAAGAAGCACCATACTGCCTTCATACACATAAGTCATCCAAGCAGAGTTTTACCAAAATTGCGGACGATAACTCGAGAGTCCATTCTCTCAAGGGATCTTTTTCCCTTGTACCTATCTCATCGGGTACAAGTTCACTTCAACAGATAAATTTCTTTCTCATAGTTGGCCTCTACCAGGCTTTCACGTAATGGGTTCAGAAATTTCCATTCACTTCGCGTCTTAACCATCATTGGAGAAATTTGTGGTTAAACTATACGTAAGGTTCCTCTATTTGTATACCGACCCTCGGTCCGAATGTGGTGACTGGTATTCCCACCACGTTGCCTCTATAAAAAATTTACCCAAATTTTCACTTTTGAGTATTTCTACTCTATCTTTAATGCCAAAACCTCTGTACATTCTACTTCCATTGGTTAACAAACACAGTCGCCATTTTATCAAAAATAATTTTCACGGGGCGTTCTCTTCCAAGATCCTTCAGACCTTCTCCCATTATCACTGCGTTGGGCGGGTTTAGATTTGCCTCACCCTCTGCCGTCGCGGTACTTGGAAAAATGTCTGATATGCCCCAACAGTCCTTGCAGCATCTACTTCCATTACACACTAGGAGTGACCTCGACAACAGTCATCTCTCCCATGATTACCATCCTCGAACACTCCGTGCTTCATGCCGAGCTCCTCCCTCCTGCAGTCCTTCTAATACCAATGTTGGTCCTACCGCCATTTTCGACGTACCATGCCCAATCGAACTCGTATATATAACACTACATCTACTAAATAGCAGGAGAACGTAAACTACGTACGTAGAGGAGTACAACAATCCTAAGATAGGGCTCTATATCAATCAAACGATACGCTGAAAACGTTGTAAGCCGTACAGATCCTATGAACACTAGAACCTGATGCTCTGATACCATCTGTGACACCCCGCCTAATTACCATCGGGTGATAAGGCCTTTATCAAATTAAAACAAGTTTCTCAAATGGTTCATTCTCAGCATCACTGTCGAACACTTTTTAATCACTAATCACCTAAGTGAAAATTAGACCGGTGCCAATTTTATCTTTCTTAAAACAAATAAATCAACCATGCGGAATGTAGTAAAACAATCATCATGTACTAAAACCCAATCCAACAAAGTATAAGTACAACAGAACAAGAGTATTACCGAATAAACCAGCGGCTAAAATCCCAAACAACAATAGAACAACTACTAGTCTGAAACTAATATTTGAGACTGAGACCGGACCACAAGTCCATACATAGAATAGTGTGAGATCCCGTACTAGATCTGAATGAGAGATATCGTCTAGTCAAAATCCTGTAACCATGCACTATGCTACAACTTCGAGTCCCTGGGATGAAATCGTACATCGCATCCTTGTGGCTAGACACCTAAAAGTTTTTGAAAATATTTTATATAAAGAGTTAGTACTCAAAACATTTTGAAAATAGTTAGCAAGCGTTTATCACAATATAAAATGCGATTATTGATTACAAATGATAGGTTCTCGTACACTCTTTTGAGTTTACTCACCCCTCTTCTTTTGTGCACACCTAACTTTCTACAGTTAGTTTACCTAGCCATACCTCCCAAGCTAACTAAAACTAAAGTATTCAACTGAACTTATCTGTACCTAAATTCTCGTACCGCCCATACAGTACATTCGTTTCACTAACATTTCGCGTATGTTAATTAACTCTCAAGTACATTTTCTATGTTATGTTTCAAGACTTCTCATTTAGTTTCATTACTAAATTACTACAATTCTCACAATTGTTATCTTCCCACTTGTGTAATTAAGTTTCACTACTTAAATTACTAATTAAATATTCTCTATCTAAAGGTACATTTCGTAATTAAGTTTTACTACTTAACTTACCAATTTGACATGTATCATTAAACACATCATATATCCATCTACTAATACACAACAGTAGAATATCATTAAGTGTATATATTTCACACACAATATAAACTAAATATCAGTTATTACTATTATGTCCTTCTGACACACGTAAAGGACTCCTGGTTTGAAATGATCCATCGACCCCAAGTGAGAATTGTTTCGGAATGATACATCGACCCCAATTATTTATATACACATATTCTGGTTCGGAACTCTTTCATCACGATATCAGTTCTAAGGTTTGGTTCAGCATTTTACATCGATCCCAAACATATAATAACCCTATGTTAGTTCGGAATATCTCATCGACCTTAAGATAGTTAATTTAGGTATACTTCTCTTAACCTAAAAGTTCATACAATTCAGTAGGTACACGCCCGACCTATTAACCATGTTCACACGTAATATTTTATTCTCTTATATTTACCGTACAATTTTCATTTTACGATTTATCTCACTAATCGCATTTATTTGAGTATTTACACCACTCTAAGGGCCCTAGTTACCCCTCACATATAATTTCAGTAGTTATTACTTACCCTTCTGGTCTACCACTTGAATTGACTTTACCTCGCTCCGTAACTCAATTCCAAATTCCTCGATTCTCTACTCGATCGATTTATTCTCGTCGGTCCATAATCCAAGTCATACTCCAAATGGCCTTACCGGACCTCAACAATATACCTACTGGTCTTATTCTCATTTCCATACAAGTATAATATAAATCATAGGATTCCCATTCAATCTCGAAAATCAAAGAAACCTTAAATGAGGAAGGATTTGAGAAAAATAGCTTAAATCGATCGATCGACTCCTGGGTTCGATCGATCGATCCAGTCGATCGATCGACATTAAAGGTCGATCGATCGATCGAGCAGGGACAGCAGCAGTTCGTCTTCTTCATTAACTTCTTCCTCCATTAAAACATCTCCAAACTTCATTATAGTTCACCAAACTTCGACCCAATGATCCTAACATGTTCCCACATATACTAGGACAATTTCTAACGTTTTACATACATCTAAACCTCAATTCACTTGAAGAAATTGTGGATTAAACCCAAAATTTCTTAAAACCCTAGTTATGGTATTCTTGCCATATTCATTCAAAAACCCAGATTTTATTCCGAAATAATCATCAAGTCAACTCTGAATATTATTCCTCTACATATGTTAAATCATTCTACATGCGATTACTATCCCAACATGTATAAATATCATTATTTTCTTATCAAGATTTTGATTTAACAAAACTATTCAAAAATCCTACACATGGGTATTATAACTTTATAATTTTTGCAATAAACAACTTGCCTTGATAGAGGGGTTCTGATTTCATGATTGTTGTTAATGATTGATTGTTTTTCTCCTTCAATCTTCCTTCCCCACAAGTTTGTGGTGAAAGTCTCCTTTGAATCCTTCCCAATTCTTCCTTTTGCCTTGAGAATTGTTTCTCTCTTCTCTCTAATGGATATGGTATGTTTTTTCTTCTCTCTAACCCTAGCCTCCAACTCTTCTAATCCGAGTTAGAGTTATTAAATTCGTAGGTCTTCTCACTCCTACATTTTAAAAGACTAAAATGCCCCTGAACGGTCCCGACTTAGCCCAAAAATAACCCGGGACCCCAACTAGTACCCCTGGGTATACTATTTTGACTATTTCGACCCTTCCGGGGATAACCGTGACCTCTAAATTGTCATTTGATTCACTTAAAAATATATTACTCGTTCTCACCCCAAAACGGTTTACACGTGTTAAGTAACTATTTACTACTTGCACTAAGTAAATAGAATGAGGCAACATTAATCGGTATCTATCTCTCGATTAATACTCCATAATCATAATTTTTAATAAATCTCATTAAATTACTTCTCTTACGTAATTTAAATTAAACCGTCTTTTCTCATTTAATTCTCAAATTTAATTAAATAGAAATATTCAGAAATACGGGGTATTTCAAATGATTCAATTGATATAGACCGGACGCAGCATGAGTATTAGACACTTGTCGAGGTCGATTTGGGGAATTAGGATCAGACGTATCCCATGCTTGAGTAGTCTTGGCGACATACTTAAGATGAGCTTCAACGTCACTCGCATCTAATTCCCAAAATGATCTTTTACACATTGTTTGAACCAGTTGTTTAGACGCTATAGAAAGCTTATGATGGAAGAAAAAAATAAGGTGATATTTCTCAAATCCATGATGGAGGCAAGAGTTAACCAACTCTTGGAATCGTTCCCAACACTTGTCAAACGACTCATTATCTCTTATTAGAAAGGCTTGGATTTAAGCCTTGACAGAGTTGGTTTTATGTTTTGGAAAGAGCTTTGAAAGAGACTTGGATTGCATGTCCTTCCATGATATGATCGAGTTCGGTGGTAAAGACCAAAGCTAGGTATTAGCTTTATCCTTTAAGGAAAAATCTTTAGGCGAACGACATCTTGCGTGTAGGCTTGATCACTAAAGGTTTCGCACGCCTCTTCGAACTCTTAGATATGGAGATATAGTTTCTCCGAATCCATGCCATGAAATGCTGGAAGAATTTGTATCATCCCATTACGGATGTGGAACTGACCGGCAATATGCGGGAGTAAAATGCAACCAGGGGTGACAGTTTTCTCAGGAAAGAGGAGTTCTTTCATGGGACGATACGACATATTTCCCTCACTCGTACCAAAATAAGCAATATCCGACATGGCTCTCTCTCCAATGGACTTAGAATCCTCACTCAGTGTTCTAAATGTGTGACTCAGCGTGTGACTGGTGATGGATTTTGGAGGGGTAGGGGGAGCCCAAAATTGTGGAACGCGAGGGGTCTGGGGGATTTTGGAATTGTACTCGACGATGGGATTTTCATGAATTCTTATTGGAGTATTATGAGGAGCTTGTTCTTGATTTTGATTGAAAGGGATTTTGAGAGATGATTTCTTTTTGAAATTTTTTCTTTTTGAATTTTTTTTTGGCTTTTTAAATTTTGGAATCAAATTTGGGATTGAATCAACTAACCTAATGTCTACCTAAATCCAAGCCAACGACGCCAAAAACTTGACGCGGCCACAAATGTGTATCTATTGTGCGTGCTGATATAGGCTCAAGTGCAAGCATATCACATTAGTAATAAACCTAGTAAGTAGGGAT
Source organism: Sambucus nigra (assembly GCA_949130495.1). Classification (NCBI taxonomy): domain Eukaryota; kingdom Viridiplantae; phylum Streptophyta; class Magnoliopsida; order Dipsacales; family Adoxaceae; genus Sambucus; species Sambucus nigra. The sequence goes on from OX422220.1 coordinate 40,479,662, forward strand.
TGTCTTCACAGGGAAATAAGACGAAGAATCGTAACGACATGGAATAGATCGAAAGAAATGGAAAAGGTGATTAAGACGAATAGAAAAATCTATTAACTAAATGTGAATGCAAATTAACTAACAACTAAACTAAGTACAAAGGAACAAATATACTGAATGAATCAACTATGAAAACAAAGATAGGTCGGGTTACAATCCCCCAAACCCTAGTACATTTACCGTATAGAATGCTAAATTTTTGAATTAGAAATTTAATTGAACCCAAAATTTAGTTTTCCTAAGCATTACATATATGAGGATACGAGTCCGCATCATACATAATCAAAGGCAAAAATAAAGCGGTACTGAATAGCTAACACACACATCGCATCCTTAAACACCCCGGTTACCTAGGGCAAATGAGGTTAAAAGGTCTACGACGATTGTGTGTACTACACATCACGATTCACTTAAAATTCAATTCAAACCCTATTTTTTACATGGGTAAATTACATCGGGTTGGGTTCATGAACCCCAACCCTTAAAAACTTAATCGGACATGATTAAATTAAATGAAAACACAATTTTAAAAGTGTAGGAATTCATGACTATCTTGGAAAATTGAGAAGAAAATGCAATTAAGAATTAAAAACTAGGAATTGAGAATTAATCTAACTAACTACGAAAGAAATTGAAAGAAGAAATTAAATTATTCCTTGCAATCAGGAGATCTGGAAATAAACGTTGAATCTCGAACTAATTGCAACAAATCTTCAAAAACTAGGGTTCTTCTATACAAGAGCCCTTTAAAACTAATACTATTTGACCCTTATTTAATGTCTAACACTAAGCTAAAATAAATACACTACGAAATCTATAATAGTTTGAACCAAGGAAAACTCTAAATTGGAAACGAAAAATATGGGAAAATCTCAATCGAACTGGTCCGGGGGATCTTCTTCGGTTCGGTCTGGTATTTAATTTTGTCCAGGGATCTTAATACATCAGACCGGATCATTTATTTCTGTAATCAGATCGGTCCGACCCTAAATTTTATTCAGAGATCTTAAAGGTATTGGACCGGTTCATTTTCAATTGTATCCAGATCGGCCCGGTCTTCATTTTGATAAAGAGCTCTTAAAGGAATTCGGACCGGTTGATTTTCAGTTGTATCCGGATCGGTCCGGTGTCGAATTATATACAGAGCCTTGATTTCTCTACTTTGGATTCCTCTTCTCTTCCCTTGCATTAAATACCTATAAAAAGAATGAAAAATACACAAAACTCGAGGCACTATGTGAGAATTGTCAGTAGCATATAAATGAGATAAATTAATACGAATTATATTATTCGAGGTGCTATAAGCTACTAAATTAAGGGGATAAATTCAGAAGAATTTATGCCTAATCATTGGACACTGTGAGAGGAGTGGTTGAAGATCAGAGGAGCGCCAAGTCTCGTGGGTGGATCGAGTCGTTGAGTATGACTACCATTTGTACCTTTGTAAAACCATATTCATAGTGATTGTCTGGCTTGGGCCATTAGAGGTTTTTTCTGTTGTGGTTTTCCTCATTCATCTGGCATTTTGAGTATTCTTCACTTTATTTTACTTGCTGTAATCACTAGATGAATGTTTATGATTAATCAAGATAAAATTTGGTTAAGTTAAATTTGTTCACAACTTTGTGCGAAATAAAAATTGGAAAAAAGTTTTTTTTTTCATAAAAATAGAAATTGTTTTGTCATTCTTAAAATACTTTCCGCATAAGGACCATCAAATTGGTATCAGAGCTAAAAACATATTTTTATTGTGTTTGATCCCTTGTGTTTTTTGAAATGAATTTTGGAGGTTTTGAAAGTTTTTGTGTTCCTATTTTGATGGCACGAATTATGCTTATTAGAAAATGTGAATGAGAAGTGCTTTAAAATTCATTGATGAGTGTGTGTGGTTAGTGGTTCAAAAAGGTTGGATACCACCAGTCACACGAGAGGGTGAGGTCACTAGTTTGAAACCCGTTGAGTCATGGACTGATGCTGAATATAGGCTTGCACTGTACAACTCTAAAGGTCTTCCAGTAATTTCCTCACACGTCACACCTGAAGAGTATAATAGAATCATGACTTGTAAAACTTCAAAAGAGGCTTGGGATACACTAGCACTTACTCACGAGGGCACTAGACCGTTTAGGGCGTCTAAGTTACAAAACCTCACTACACAGTTTGAGAAAATTAAGATGTTAGATAGTGAGTCCTTTTATGAGTTTTATGCAAGATTATCTAATATTGTGAGCTCGCCGTTTAACTTAGGTGAGAAAATTCCCGACAACCCTGTGATAAAGAAAATTTTGAGACCTTTGCCAAGTAGGTTTGATGCAAAAGTGACTGTTTAAACTCCTTATGAATGCTTGATTTGATGAAACTTGAAGAGATTGTAGGTGACTTACGAACCTATGAACTCAATATGGTTACCTCCAAGCAAGTGCCAAAGAAAGAAAAGGGCATTGCTTTGAAATCCCGAAAGGATGAAACTAAAGTTTCGGATGATGATTTCGATTCCGATTTTGAGGATGTCTCCTTGTTGGCTAAAAAATTCAAAAAATTTCTTAAGTTTCAAAAGCAATCAAAAGATGCCAAAAAGTTGAGAAATTCAAGAACAACAAGGTTGAGTCCACCCCTAAAGATAAAAGTGAGAAATTTAATAGGGTTGAATCGGATAGGTGTTTTGGGTGTGAGGGGTATGGTCACAAAGTTGTCGAGTGTCCCACTAGACTTAAGAAAGAGTGCAAGATTCCGATAGCTTATAGTGTCTCCATAAGTGATAGTGAATCGAAAAAGGGAGAGAGTTCCCCCAATGAGAGCAAGTTTATTGCTTTCTTGGCATGTCATGTGAGCAACAACGATAAATTTTCCCACGAATATTCTTATGTGCATGACACTTCAGAGGTCGTTGAATCCCAAGTGAGTGAGGGAGAAGTTAGTGAGGACGAGGAGGTAGATGTGAAATAGTTGCAAGTTGCATTTAATGAGTTGTATGCCGAGGTAGTGAAAGTGAAAAAGGCTAACTCTAAATTGCAAGCTAGGTTGAATGAGCGTGCCACAGAAAATAACGATACTTTGATTTAGGATCTTAGGACACAGGAGAAAAAGCTTAGGGAGAAGCTAGAGTACGTTGAGAAAGAGAGAGATAGTCTTCGTGGTTTGATGGAGACTTTGAAAAAGTAGTTACTAGAGTTTGAGGAGTCTAGTAATGTGATTGAGTCTAGGATTAGTGAGTTGGAAAAAAAGTTGAAAGACTCGAGTAAGGTTAAGTTTGATTTGGAATCTAGGTTAGAGAAGTTGGATAGGATGTTAGGCAACGTCCAAGTCAAAAGTGATAGGTGTGGCATAGGCTACGATGATAGAGTAGTTCCCATTACCAAAGCCAATATCAACTGTGTGAGAGAGCCCCTAGGAACGTGAGGAGAGGTCAACATTTTGGTTATCATTCCTGCCTTATTTACACTTGTTCCCATTGCGGTAGGAAAGCTCACCATAGACGTTTTTTCTATGACCTCAGGAATGCTCCAAGGAAGTTTAGAAATAAAGTCATTTCGGTTCCCAAAACCTCCACTCGTTATGTTGCACCTACTTTGGTTAGGAAATCATATTTAGAGTCTTTACGTCTAAAACTTCATGGTTCTCATTTGGTTGCACTTGATTCTTCCCATGTTAAAACTAAAGGATGATTGTGTTACCATATTTGTCATACGCTAGTCTTTGCATCATGATTTATATCTTGCTAGTGTTATGACATGTGTATTATTTTGTGTTATTTTTTCTTTTATTGAGTCTTTTTTGAAAAATAAAAAAAGATTTTTTGGTTTATTATATTTTTGAAAAATACAAAATGATTTTGCAATTTTTCTAGTCAAAATATGTTGAAAACCCAAAAAGATTTTTGATTTGTTTTTATTTTTGAGTTTACATGTTTGATGTGGCATATTGGTGTGCTTGGACCCCCTTCATTTTATTATCCATGTGGCTAGGACATTTGGTCATAGTTATTGATGCTTAGAATGATCTTAACCATTGTATTATGGGTTGTTTTGAAGTTGATATGCATCTCAATTCGACTTTGTATATATGCCATCTTTGCACACATGCACGAGTTTATATGGATGTTTTTTACATCTCTTGCATATTTGAGTTTGGTGAAATGTTCTTATCTCAATGTTTTCATCTATGCGTAAGTATACATGAGGAGGAGGTTTTCATGTAAGAACCATTTATCGTGAGGATTGTAATTGAAAAAATGACGAGTGTTCACGGGAAAGGGTGGATAAATTTAAACGGGTTTGCACCATGAATCCTAACATTGAAAAATCACATCATGATGCTATTGTTTGTAGAATCGTCAAAATTCCGAATTTGTGTGCATGTTTGATTGTTTAGTTCATTAAGCTCACACTTTAATTGTCACATATGGCTAAAATAAATTTTAATGATTTATAGCTATCAATTAGAGCTTCTTGATCATTTCATTGTGTTGGAATTGTGATTCATTTGTTGTAGTTCACTTCCATACATTCCATGTTCACGTTTGAGCACATCGATACTATGTTAGCATGCAACTCACATTTGGTTATTTTGAGTTTTCTTAGTTTAGCTACTATTTTGAGCCCCTTCTAGTTAGATTTTTTCGAAAATTTTTCACTGGGCAACACTGTTTAATCTTCTTTGCTGGAACTGGGATTTCTGTCTTCTCGTTCGAGCGATAGATTTATGTCGCACAAAGTTGTCGTTCTAATGGCATGGTTCTATCGTTCAAGTGATAGGCGTGTACCGTTCGAGTGACGTCTGGAATTTTTTCTTCCTATCTGTTTCAGTACCCTGCTGCTTTTGATCATATTTTTTTGGTTGTGCTGAGTTACTACAGGGCTTTTTATATGCAGTATAATTTAAATGTTCACATATTTTGCTACATTAATTCGTTTAATCACACCTACTTAGTTTGATTAATTCATATTGTGTGATTATTGTTTGCTAGTTAAGGCTTTGATTTTATTGATCGATATTAGCTGGTTGTTTGCCTGATTATCTAGATATATTTCATTGATTATGCTTGTGCTAGATATTTTGTCAAATTGGTATCATTTCATCGAATTGTCGATTCGAGACAAAAAGGGGGAGATATGTATGTGACGTAGGGTTAGATTTGTTGAGCATTGTGTTTATTTGTTGCACTCGTTTAAATCTACATTGGTCTCGTGTTTACTAAAGCCCTTATACTCTTGACTCACTTGAGTCTATATTGTATAAGTGTTCATCTAGTTTGGAAATTGTGACAAAATTATGTCTATCCTAGAAACCAAAGAACCTCAGAGATTGGTTTGCTATTTCATTCATCTATCTTGTAGTGATCTAGACCAAATTACCAACACTCACACACAGTAGAATGCATCATATACATGTCATATTGCATATTAATATGTGTACATATGTTGAGTATGTTTAAATCCCTAAATTTGATTTTTAAATATTTTTTGGGATTTTATAAACACTTTTTTTAATAAAGGTTTTATTAATTAAAACTTAGTTTTAAAAGTTTGTGGGTTCAATCTACAATTATGGTTTAATGGGTTTATTGGCTTAAAGTTGCTTTGGGTAGAAACCAAAAGCGGCAGAGAATTCAGGGTATGGTTGTAATTATTTTATGATACGCGTTTTATATCGCCTAATTGATCAACACCTGTTGCTTGCTGATTGGTGCATTTTGTGTTTCTTTACTGAGTATATAATCGCGTATGCTTACAACCGTTGGATCAATCCTTATCAACGATCTGCATGCTTTCTTTGGTAATCCCTGTGTATCCCTCTTGAACCAATCAGGTGAATTTTAATCACCGCGTACTGTGAGCCCTTGGATCAAAGTCAATCCAGCTTGACTCAATCCTAACCCTTATTTTTGAACCATCTTCTCGTTCCTTCTCTTCGTCCTATAAAAGGAGCCCTCCTCTCAATCGTCAAAAAATTTTGGCCAGTTCATTTTTTAGAGTAAAAAAGAGAGAAGAGAGAGAAGAGAGAAACCAGAGAGAGAGATAGTTAGAAACCCTAACCCTAATCCTTGTTCGTCAAGCCTCTTTCAAACCAAACACTCCTCTAAAACTCCTACATATCCAAAACACTACCCTGAGTGTTCTTGAGTTTTTGAGAGATATTTGTGTTGTTGGTTTTTTTGCTGTAACCTCTTGTTCGTTAGATCTTGTTCCCAACTTAAACTGTTTACTTAGATCTATTTTCTTCTTCATAGAAATTTCAGATCTATGTTCTGCATGTTACATCACACTTAGATTTGCATGGTTTATTTCTCATCTTGAGAAATATATTGTTGATTCTTTTCTGAAAATCATTTTTAACTTTGAAATCAACAATAAATGTTTTCTGTTTTTAGTTCTCTTAAAACTAAACCTTTGACCTAGTTTGGAATCACACTTGGAGGTTTTCAATCCCAAAAATCTTTTCAAAACTTTGAGATTGATTAAGATCTTGATACGTCTTCTGAGCAAGATATCTGTGGATTCTGGGATTGATTTAAAGGTCAAAAAGGGTTAAAGTTTTGAGAAGAGAGAAAAAGAAAAATCACTGAATATAGCCTTATATGTAATTTGTTAGGACTGTTTGTAATTAATAAGTGTGTGTGTGTGCATGCATGTGTTAGAGAGCACCTCCACAAACACTTTCACCCTACCACACGAAAAGTGTTGGTAATAAGATCTTGTGAACAAGAGTCGATGTAAAGTGCTGGAACAAATCAGAAGTTAACAAACTGGGAGAACAACATCAACAATCAGAACTGCAGAGAAGTTATAAGGACACCAGAGGGTACATTCCTAAACTTATATAGGTCTGAGTTGTATGCATGTTAGTTATATAGTTTGTAACTGGTAAATTTGTTTTAGTGGATTTTTTATTTTACTCCATAGAGGGAGTCGTGGATGTTTCCTCAGTTGGTGAGGTTTTACCACGTAAAAAATCGTGAACTTAATCTTCCTACATCTTCTCATCTCATTCTTTGTTGTGCTGAGTTTAAAGTTTGTTTAAACTGTTTTATAAACCTGTTAGTCAAATCTTGAATAGATCTCGTAAATACTGTTTTATTAAACACATCTTGTGTTCAAATAGTTTTGGTTTTTAAGAAAAGAGTTTCTTCAAAAAACTGTTCGGAGTTACTTAAATAGTTTATTTTTAATAAACGGCTTTAGTAACAGATTTTCAATTTATATCAGAGCTTGGTAAACTTCTTTTAAAGAGATCCTGTGTTTCTGAAATTATTTTCTGAAAATCAAATATGGATGAGAAAAATGAAAGATTTGGTAACTTGACCAGACCTCCTATCTTTGATGGAACCAATTTTGCTTACTGGAAAGTAAGAATGATTGCTTTCATTCAAGGAACTCTGGGAGATGATGTCTGGGACATTGTTGAAAATGGTTACACTTTTCCTACAAAACCAGCCACTGAAGGAAGTAATGAGAGGGTTAAGAAAGTATTAAGTGAGTTCACTCAAGAAGAGAAACAAGTTTCTCGAAATAATAACAAAGGAAAGAATGCCATATTTATGTCCATAAATGAACATGAGTTCAAATGAATCTCATCTTGTACCACTTCTAAGGAAGCTTGGGACACTTTGGTTACTGCTCATGAAGGTGACACTAGAGTTAAGGCTGCTAAAACTCAAATGCTCATTCAACAGTATAATTCCTTAATTATGTCTGAGACTTAGTCATTTGATGACTTCTATATGAACCTGACTGATATTGTGACAAAACTGCATGCTAGTGGGATAACTTATGACAGACAAGAAATTGTATCTAAAATTCTGAGATCATTATCACAGAAATTTGATAACAAAAGATATGTTATTAAGGAAATGTGTGATATTAATCTCACTCCTGAACTATTCAGTAGTAAATTAAGAACTGTGGAAATGGAACTGGAATTTAAGAAACAATTGACCCAGTCCCATAGGAAACAGACTAGTTCCAATCTAAGCTTCTCTTCTAAATTGATTAAGCCTGAGTTTAATACTTCCAATGATGACTCTGATGAGGAATGCAATATAGAGAGCTTGGACAATCAGATTGCCTTAATGTCAAAACAGTTTAAGAAAATCATTAAGTTTAGAAACAACATGGTAAATAAACAAGGCAAGTCAAATTATCCAACTCCCTTTAATCACCGACCTCATGAGAAAAGCCATGACAAAAATCACAAGGACTCTCACATTAGACCTAACAGAGACCTTAAGAAGACTGAATGCTATAGATGTGGTAAACTAGGACACATTGCACAAGACTGTAGAGTTAACTTGAACACTCAAAACAAACACACTAGAGCCAACATTTTCAAAACATGGGATGATTCAAGTGACTCTGAAAATGAGGAACCTGAGTCATCTGTTGTTTTTGACCCTTGCATGTCTTTCTTTGCCAAGATTATCTATAATGATGATATGCCTGTGCTTGTTAGTGAGGATGAATCTAGTAATTCTTTGTCTGATGTTTCGAATATTGCTGTTACTGGTTTAAATGCTTTGATTACTGAGAATATTGCTATCTCTTCTTCGGGTGTGTGAGTCAAAGGGAAAGCGATAATGACGATGTCAATAGGTGTGTGAGTTCAAAGAATGAAGCCTTAGGGGTCACTTCACACACTACACTTAGTGACTCGGACAATGAAGACCTCCCAGATATTCACACACTTTACGTTAAAACTATCAAGAAAAGCACTAGACTAAAAAAAATTGTGAAAGATCTTACCAAAAAGTTGGAAGATCTAAGCCTGATGGTCAAACTGAATGCTAAAGAGTATACTACCCAATGTTTAACTCATGAAAGTGAAATTAAAATGTTTGATAAAAAAACTCAAAGATTTGTCTGAAATAAATGAAACTCTGGAGAAAAAATACAAAGGGACATTGTTAGAATTGGAACAAACTAAAGAAAAGACAGCAACTGTTTTCAAAAAATTTACAAAATTTGAAAATAATTCAAACTGTTTTGATGAATTTGTTGTTGAATCTAAAACCAATTCTGATGATCGAACTGGAATAGGATTTTGCCCCAATTTGAAGACACAAACAAAATCTTTTGAAAGTATCAAGTTTGTGTCAGGAGGTAAAAGACCTATTGAAACTTACCCAGACTTTCATTCTCTAAAAACTGAGTTTGATTCAAAACATTAAAATTTTAACATTGGGGAATCAACTTACTCTAAACATGAAAGTTCACCTATAGCAAAATACGTCTGCCCTTCTATTAGAAAAAGTGAGTCTGCATTCAAACCTGTACTACCTAGGAATAGAGTTCAACCTCAAAATTCCTCAAAACCTTTGTTTAGAGACTTTCCTAAGGAGACCCCAATCCTGAGCAATCTTTATTGCTCTTACTGTGATATATACGGTCACTCTTTTGATGGTTGCTATGCTAGGAGACTTGTTAAACCAGTCTGTTATCCTCCTATCTATCAGAACTTTAACTGTTCTAGGAGGAGCCGCAATAATTATATACTTCGTAGACAACCAGATAAAAACTCTAATTATAAAAAGAGAAAGACCAAACCTAAAAGAACATTTCCTAGAAGGATTCCTATGCACTTTCCTAAACCAAATGCTCATGTTTTTCATAAAACTCAAAATCACGCGCAAAACATTTTTCAACAAAAATCCAATGCTCGCAAATTTTATCAATTGAGAGCTAATAAGCGCAAAATGAAAACTAGAGCAATTTGGGTTAGAAAAGAAGATCTATTACCTCAGATGAAGTGTAATATAGTTATTATTGCCTTAAAAGCTGAGCACGCATCATCTGGTTGGTATTTAGACTCTGGATATTCTAAGCACATGACAAGGGATGATACTAAACTTTTGAACAAAACCCGCTTCGCTGGTGGTAAAGTTATTTTTGGTGATGGAGTATCATCTCAAATCATAGGCAAAGTAACTCTCCAAGAAGATGGACTTCCTGTTCTTGAAAATGTCCTTCTAGTTAAAGGTCTTAAGGCCAATCTACTTAGTATCTCGCAATTTTGTGACTCAGATCATACTGTTACCTTTTCAAAGAACAATTACAAAATTTTAAATGAAAAAGGTGAATGCATAATTACAGGATTCAGGACTCCTGACAATTGCTATACTGTCATGAACAATTCTGAAACCTGTAATGTTGCCAGAATGGATGACAACGAGATATAGCATAACAGAATGGGTCATATAAATTACGATAATCTTAGTAGACTGACCTCTCAGGAAATAGTTAGAGGATTTCCTAAAATCAAACCCATTCCTAACATTGTCTGTGGTTCCTGTCAGGAAGGTAAAATTGTTAATGCACCTCATAAGAAAGTTAATGATATTCTTACCTCTAATCCCTTGGAGCTCATCCATATGGACCTAATGGGTCCCTCCCAAACTGTTAGTCTCTGTGGACACAGTTATATTTTAGTTATGGTTGATGACTTCACCAGATTTACTTGGGTAGCCTTTTTAAAACAAAAGTCTGACACTTTTCAAACTTTCCTAAAAATACTTTTTCGGATTGAAAATGAAAAGGACACTCAAGTAAATAGAATCCGTAGTGACAGAGGAGGAGAGTTCAAAGATACTGGTATAATAGAGTATTGTGACTATAATGGTTACAAACATGAGTTTAGTGCTCCTAAGACTCCTCAACAAAATGGAATCGTCGAGAGAAAGAATCGTACCCTTCAAGAGATGGCACGTGTTATGTTACATGCCAAAAATTTGCCTAAATACTTTTGGGTAGAATCTATTCGTACTACGTGTCACATCATAAATAGGGTCTATCTTAGAAAGAATTCCAAACAGACTCCTTACGAACTTTGGTATAATAAAAATCCTAATCTTAAGTACCTTAGAACCTTTGGTAGCACTTGTTATGTTTGCAAAGATAGGGAACACTTGTCCAAATTTGAGAGTCGGGGAGATAAAGCTATATTTCTAGTATACTTGCCTAACAGTAGAGCATATAGAGTGTATAATCTTCTCACTAAAACCTTGATGGAATCCATAAATGTAATTGTGAGTGACACTACTGTAGAGAACAAGACTGGTGAATCAACTATTGAGGAAGAGCCTACAAATACTTTAGAAAATGACTCTTCTGAAATAGATAATTCATTACCAATTGAGATACCTGAAGTACCTAACTGGGTTTCTAAAGATCATCCCATAAATAACGTAGTTGGTAACCCTAGTGAGCCAGTGCGTACAAGATCCCAACTAAGAAATTATGCACATTATGCATGTTTTGTTTCCCTAGTGGAACCAAAGAATATAAATGAGGCATTGAATGACTCTCACTGGATTTCTGTTATACAGGAAGAACTTCTTCAATTTGTCATTCATGATGTTTGGTATCTTGTTCCTCGTCCTGATCACAAAAAGGTTATTGGCACACGTTGAATTTTAAAAAATAAGTCTGATGAAAGTGGGAAAATAATTAGAAATAAAACTAAAGTAGTTGCTCAAGGATACTCTCAAATTGAAGGAATAGATTTTAACGAGACTTTTGCTCCTGTTACTCGTTTAGAATCTGTTCGTTTGCTCTTTGCTATAGCTTGCCGCATGCATTTTACACTTTACCAAATGGATGTCAAATCTGCATTCCTTAATGTAATATTGACTGAAGAGACCTATGTAGAACAACCTAAAGGGTTCATTGACCCTCAATATCCAAATCATGTATTTCGTCTTAAAAATGCTTTGTATGGCCTTAAACAAGCTCCTAGAGCTTGGTATGAGCGTCTTTCCAGTTTCCTCTTAGATAAAGGTTTCAAAAGAGGTGGAAATGATCAAACCCTTTTTGTCAAATATTTTGACAAACACATCATTATTGCTCAAGTTTATGTTGACGATATTATCTTTGGATCAACTTCTCCCTCAGAAGTAAAATCCTTCTCTGAAATTATGCATAAGGAATTTCAAATGTCTCTTATGGGGGAGTTGCAATTCTTCTTAGGTCTTCAAGTCAAACAAAATTCAGAAGGATTATTTGTCTCGCAATCTAAGTATGCTTTAGAGATAGTAAAGAAATTTGGCCTTGAGAGTGCTAAAGATGCTAGAACACCCATGAGTACTACGATAAAACTTTCTAAAGACGAAACTGGAAAATCCGTAGATCTTACTCTATATCGTAGTATGATAGGAACCTTACTATATCTTACTGCCTCGCGTCCTGATATTATGTATGCTGTGTGTGTATGTGCTCGTTATCAAAATAACCCTAAAGAGAGCCATCTGAATTCTATTAAACGTATCATTAAATATGTAAAAGTCACTCTGAATCTAGGACTTTGGTACACTAATGACACATCAAACACTCTAATTGGGTACACTGATGCTAACTGGGCTGGGTGTACTGATGATAGTAAAAGCACATCAGGAGCATGTTATTATATAGGTAATAACTTAGTAGGATGGAGTAGTAAGAAACAAAACTGCACATCACTCTCAACAGCTGAATCTGAATACATAGCCGCTGGCAGCTGTTGTGCTCAATTACTGTGGCTTAAAAAAATGCTAAGTGATTATGGTATTCAAGAAAACCAATTGCATCTCTATTGTGATAATCAAAGTGCGATTAATATTTCTAAAAACCTGTTCAACACTCGTGAACAAAGCACATAAAAATAAGACATCACTTTATACGCGAATTGGTTGAAACTAAGGAATTAGAAATCAATTATCTTCCTACTGATTTGCAACTCGCAGATATGTTTACCAAACCTCTAGATTATAATAGATTCATTTCCTTGCGTAAATCTATTGGTATGGTTTGTGCTGAGTAATATCTTTGTTGTTTATCCAAGTTTTTTCCCTTTGTCCATTTGAGACAAAATGGGGGAGAAATTTGAGTCTTTATGAATATTTGTATATATGCTAAACAGCTTGATCTTAGTGGTTCATTGAAGGTTTTTGTACAGTTATTATCAACTGATGTAATAGGGTATTCAATTGTAAATAGTTGAGTTATGTACTTTTGTTTTCTAGGATTTGGGTAGATAGAATCTTTATAGGAATAGGTTTTTCTTATTTTTGTTACCCTACGAGTTCTAGACGACTCAAAGGAGATTTTGTTACCCTACTGTTTTATTAAACACATCTTGTGTTCAAATAGTTTTGGTTTTTAAGAAAAGATTTTCTTCAAAAAACTGTTCGGAGTTACTTAAATAGTTTATTTTTAATAAACGGCTTTAGTAACAGATTTTCATTTACGTGCATATTTGATATCTGGATTTAAAAAATTGTTTCGTTTTGAATTGGTATCAAACGATTTTGCTCACATATGTCATTGCGATTTATATCATTTGTTCCTCCATACTTCACTGAGTATTTGTCTATTTCATGTGTGTATGTATGCTTAAGACATTCGAGATTTCAATACTACATCACATTCAGACATTCAGAGACAGTTTCATGCTTGTCGGTCCATTGTTTACTAGTCTTATCTTGTATTTTTTGCTTTTGGGTTTATGGGATGTGAATTAGGCGTCATACGGCTTGACGACCCGATTTAGGCATTTCACTGTTGGTTTTGTCCCAGAATAGTCAAAGGGGGAGATTTGTAAGGACAAAATTTCCAATTTAGTCCATTGCATAGTTTTGACTTATTCCCAGAACAAAACACGTTTGAGTCAAGGGTCATATTTTTATTGTCACGATCCCACACAGACTATGACGTGTTGAAGTTTTATTAAATACATTGCGAAAAAGCTTCAAGGAATTAATTACGCCGAAGTTTAATTGGTGCAAGTTTATTTGTCTTCCAGATCAATTGATGTCCGAGATCACTCAGGTATGAATGCGTAAATTTAATGAGACTCGGAATTTATTTTAAAATAATTAAGGATGTAATTTTTATTAAATAAATGGTTTTAAAATGTTTTATAAGTGTTTGAAAAGGTTTAAACTTTGTTTTAATTTGATGAGGACGAATTAGAATTGAATTTAAGTGGAACTCTTTCTTAAGAGTTGGTTTAAAATCAAACTTTAATTCGATGGTCGCTTAAACGACTTGACCAGTCATTTGGACGAGATGCTCTGTCGTGCGCGCGATATTGCTATCTCGTTCGAGCGACAGATCAATGTCGCTTGAATGACACGCCATCTCAAAATAATTATATAAGGCATGTTTTTCATCATATTTAGTAAGTGTGGATTCTGTGAAAATCAGTATTCGTACAGAACGTTTCAACACACGAGTTTTCTAAGGTTTTCTATGTTTAATGCATCCTTAGAGGTCCAAAGATTCTAGTTATCATTAATATATGCTATAGTGATCTTTGTGGCACTAAGAAGAGTTGTTCTGCACTTGAACATTACTGACATTGAGATGAAGATTCAGTGGAGTCTGGTTTCAACATCGTAGACGTTACAAGCCATATCGGTGGACACCGAGACATACGTGGCCGCGTATGTTGTGGATAGGTATTGTGGAAGAAGGTTACTTTCTGCGTGGGCACTGTGAGAGGGGTGGTTGAATATCATAGGAGCGTCAAGTCTCGTGGGTGGATCGAGTCATTGAGTAAGACTATCGTTTGTACCTTTGTAAAAGCATATTCATAGTGATTATCTGGCTTGGGTCGTTCGAGATTTTTACCATTGTGGTTTTTCTCGCACATCCGGCATTGTGATTATTCTTTAATTTGTTTTACTTGATTTAATCACTAGATAGATGTTTAGGATTAATCAATGTAGAATTTAGTTAGGTTAAAATTGTTCACAACTTGGTGCGAAATAAAAAATGGAAAAAAGGTTTTTTTCATAAAAATAGAATTTTTTTTGTCATCCTTAAAACACTTTCCGCATAAGAAATTAAAAGGGACCATAAAAAATCCGACTCAAGCACTTCGTCCTCATCACCCATTTTCTTGGGGATGTTGAAGATATTCATTTTGAGTGTCATGTTTCCGAACATGAATTGCATTTCCCCATTACGCTTGTTAATCAATGCATTAGCCATGGCTAGGAAAGGGTGGCCAAGGAGCACGGGAACATGATGACTTGAGGAAGAGGAGGGCTCCGTGTCCCAAATGATAAAATCTACCAGGAAGTAGAAAGTTTCGACTTGGACGATCATGTCCTCAACTATCCCATGGGATATCTTCATAGAATGGTCAGTGAGTTGGAGAACAATTTTTGTGGGCTTAAGATTTCCCAAATCTAGTTGCCTATAGACGGCATAGGAGATAATGTTGACACTCTCCCCGAATAAATTAAAACTCTCTCGATTCTATTCTCTCCGATGATGCAGGAAATGGTAGGTGCAACTGAATCTTTATGCTTGGGTGGTAGGTCGCTCAATAGTATATAACTCTTGTTTTGTGCTAAGAACACCTTTTTCTTTACCTTTAATATGAAAAAGTCCTTAAGAAACTTTTTATACATGATGATTTGCTTAATAGCCTCAAGAAAAGGTAAATTAAGTTTCACTTGCTTAGGCAGTTATAGGAAATCTTCATGGGAGGCCCTTGTAGGAGGAGGGACGAACCATTGAGGGCAAGGTTCGGTTATAGGGGTTTCAGTACTACCTTGAGCCTAACTGTGCCATCTTCATCACTCTCTTTTGAGGGGAATCTTCGTCCTCTTACATACTTGGCAAAATCTCCTCATCATTTTGCTTGGCATGTGGAGGAGGTGACAAGTCAATAATTCTCCCACTATCACTACACCAAATCCTGCGAATGGTCACGCCCAGTTGGTCACGGCCCAAGTCCGCGACCAGCTCGTCGCGGACTTAGGCCGTGACCAACTCAATTTTTGGCGTGACCATTTCCATTTTTACACTGAGTCATGGATGCTTTGGAAGTGGTCACGGCCCAAGTCCCTGACCATTGTGCGTCACGGACTTTGGCCGTGACCCAAGGTGTGACCATGTTGGCGCCAAAACCCCGCCAAAATTCCCTCCAACTTGGTCGCGGATGGGTCACGGACTTGGACCGTGACCATCTCATAAAAAAAAAATTGGTTGCGCAAATGGGGTCACGGCTAGGGGCCGAAACCAAATTTTGAAGTGGGTCACGGCTTGGGGCCGTGACCATACCTCATTTGAAGGGTTGTTAGTCGCGCATGGTGGTCAGGGCTGGAGGCCGAAACCAATGTTTGAAGTGGGTCACGGCTTGAGACCGTGACCATACCTCATTCGAAGGGGGTTTGGTCGCTCATGGTGGACTGTTGGTTGAGCATGGTGGGTCACGGCCTAGGGCCGTGACCAGTGGTCAGGGGATAACTAATTGGTCGCGGAGGTTGGGTCACGGCTGTAGGCCGTGACCAGGTCAACATATTTAAAGATGATTTACTTACAACGCTACTCAAATTTCTGCCATTCGCGGTTAAGTTTGGACGATTTGGGCGATTTGGAATTTCGTCTATTTGGGTTTTTTGTTGATTTCATCTAAGAATCGTGAAAGGTATGTGTGTATATGTGTGTGCATTTCGTTTTGTTTTGATTTGTGACAGCTATGTGTATGCGAATGTATGTGTGTGTGTATGTATATGTGGGTGTATGTGTGTGTCTGTGAATTTCGATTTGTTATGATTTGTGGCAGCTATTTGTGTGTAGATGTGTGTGTGTATAGATTATGAAAATAAACCCTAGATTGTATGTGTGTGTGTATAGATTACGACAATAAACCCTAGATTGTATGTGTGTATTTTTTTTACAAAATAGTATTCAAAACTCTAGACATTATGTGTGTGTATGTATGTGTGTATGTATAGATTATGTCAATAAACCCTAGATTGTATATGTGTATTTTTTTTGACAAAATATTATTCAAAACTCTAGACATTATATTTTTTTGACAAAATATAATTAAATGTTTATATAATAAGTAAAAAAAATTACAACCGCCTTATTGTTGGTTATATGTATGCATAGATTTATGTCAAAAAAAGTTAGGGTTTAAGTAAACCTTAGATTGTATGTGTGTGTATGTATAGATTATGTCAATAAACCCTAGATTGTATGTGTGTGTATTTTTTTGACAAAATATGCTTGTCTTGTTTTTTTTTGACAAAATATAATTAAATGAAATTTTTTTGACATAAGAGTCGCAAACACGTGTGCACATTACTATAGTGAGATATTGTTGGCTTGGTTGTTGGATACTATGTTGTATTTATTGAATTTATACTAGTGTCGATAAATGTACATGTTATTAAATTTGTTGGGTGTGTTCTTGATTTGCCTATGAAAAAGTATATCATATATCTTGCGATTAATGTGCATTTTTTTACGTTTACGTCAAGATATTCTGAGGCTACAACTTGACATGGAACAATACAACTTAATTCCGTTCATTCATATTTTAACTTCACATGTATGCTATAGTTATGTTGATTTTATACAGTTCTGTTTTAGTTTGAAATTTTTTGTGATCAACTTGATTGAATATGTATTTTAAAACCTTCAAATGGCGGCGTAATAATCATAACTACATTGTTTACTTATTGCAGACCTAACCAATTAGATACCACTTCTTCATTACATACCAGTTCTCCATTACACACCAGGTACTCTTTACTTTAACTAAAGTAGTTATATAATTGATATGCATTATTTATTAAATCTTTTAGATGATAGAAGGAGTACGGGATAATTATTGGTTGTTGGCTTGTTGTTGGATAGTATGTTTGAAGGAATATGTGATAATTAGAAGGAGTACGGGATAATTATTGGTTTGATTGTTGGATAATATGTTGAAAATATTTTAGAGGGTGAAAATCCAAAACAACTCCCGAACAACCCTCGTACGGTCCTGTGAGAGGCACCAACACCTCTCACGGGACCAATGTAACTCATAGGAACTGACCGCGCAGCCACGGGACTCCCGGTTTGAGAATAGGAGAGATGTGAAAATGGGAATAAAAATTAGTCCGAGATGAATAGGAGAGAGGTGAGAATGAGAATAAAAATTAGTCATGGTTCGAAAGTTATTCTTGGGTTTGCAATTTGTGACCGCTCATCTTATTCACTTGTCGCGCAGGACCAATGTGACTCATAGGAACCGATCGCGTAGTCACGGGCTCCCGGTTTGAGTATACGACGCAAATTTCTAAAAAATTAGATTTAAGCATAAAAACATGCCATCGACGGGTGAAAACGTAAAACAACCACAAAACGGTCCGGTAAGAGTCACAAACACCTCGCACGGGACCAATGTAACTCGTAGGAACCGACCGCATAGTCACGAGGCTCCCGGTTGGAGTGTACGATGTAAATTTGAAAAAAAATTAGACTTAAAGCATAAAACATGCCATCAAATGGTGAAAACATAAAACAGCCTTTAAACGGTCCCGTAAGAGTCACGAACCCCTCGCACGGGAACAATGTGACTCGTAGGAACCGACCGCGTAGTCACGGGGCTTCCGGTTTGAGTGTACGATGTAAATTTGTAAAAAATTAGACTTAAGCATAAAAAACATGCCATCTAAGGGTGAAAACCTAAAACAAACACCAAACGGTCCCGTAAGAGTCACAAACACCTCGCACGGGACCAATGCGACTCATAGGAACAGACCGCGTAGTCACGGGACTCGCGATTTGAGTGTACGACGTAAATTTGCAAAAAATTAGACTTAAGCATAAAAACATGCCATCGAGGAGTGAAAACGTAAAACAACCTTAAAACGGTCCCATAAGAGTCACGAACACCTCGCACGGGACCAACGTGACTCGTAGGAACCGACCGCGTAGTCACGGCGCTCCTGGTTGGAGTGTAAGACGTAAATTTGTAAAAAATTAGACTTAAAGCATAAAAACATGCCATCAAAGGGTGAAAACGTAAAACAGCCTTAAAACGGTCCGGTAAGAGTCACAAACACCTCGCACGGGACCAATGTAACTCGTAGGAACCGACCGCATAGTCGCGAGGCTCCCGGTTGGACTGTACGACGTAAATTTGAAAAAAAATTAGACTTAAAGCATAAAAACATGCCATCAAAGGGTGAAAACGTAAAACAAACACAAAACGGTCCCGTAAGAGTCACGAACACCTCGCACGTGACCAATGTGACTCGTAGGAATCAACCGCGTAGTCACGGGACTCCCGGTTTGAGTGTATGACGGAAATTTGATAAAAAATAGACTTAAGCATAAAAACATGCCATCAAAGGGTGAAAACGTAAAACAGCCTTTAAACGGTCCCGTAAGAGTCACGAACCCCTCGCACGGGGCCAATGTGACTCGTAGGAAGCGACCGCGTAGTCATGGGGCTCCCGGTTTGAGTGTACGACGTAAATTTGTAAAAAATTAGACTTAAGCATAAAAAACATGCCATCGAAGGGTGAAAATGTAAAACATCCTTAAAACGGTCTCGTAAGAGTCACGAACACCTCGCACGGGACCAATGTAACGCGTAGGACCGACCGCGTAGTCGCGGGGCTCCCGGCTGGAGTGTACGACATAAATTTGCATAAAGTTAGACTTAAGCATAAAAACATGCCATCGAAGGGTGAAAACATAAAACAGCCATAAAACGGTCCGCTAAGAGTCACGAACACCTTGCACGGGACTAATGTAACTCATAGGAACTGACCGCGTAGTCACGGGGCTCCCGGTTAGAGTGTACAGCGTAAATTTGCAAAAAAATTAAACTTGAGCATAAAAAATGCCATCGAAGGGTGAAAACGTACAACAAGCACAAAACGGTCCCGTAAGAGTCACGAACACCTCGCACGGGACCAATGTGACTCGTAGGAACCGACCGCATAGTAACGGGGCTTCCGAGTTGAGTGTACGATGCAAATTTGCAAAAAATTAGACTTTAGCATAAAAACATGCCATCGAAGGGTGAAAACGTAAAACAGCCACAAAACGTACCCGTAAGAGTCACGAACACCTCGCACGGGACCAATGTGAATCGTAGGAACTGACCGTGTAGTCACGGCGCTCCCGGTTTGAGTGTGCGACGTAAATTTGCATATATGTATATATGAAAATATCAACACATTGGGTCTATTACATCATTCTCCTTTTACAAACTATATCATTAATATATCCCAAAAGGAAATGAAAATCTGAGAGGGGAGGGTAGTTCTGCTCAAATAATCTATTATTAAAGTTCATAATCAATCTGGCACTCACATTACAAAGGTACCCAATGTACTACATCAGGTAGATGATTCTCAAATTTAAACCTTTACCAAAAAGGTAAAGGCATGTCAAAACCCCAAAAGAAAGGATTACTTCCAATTTCGCTGACAATAAAAAGTGCAAAATCACTTCCAGGTAACACTTAAACTTTCTACGTCTAATCTATATTATGAATATATATATCTACTTACAGAAAATGAGAAGAAGACGTGAAAGTTAGTATATAACGGCACGGGACCAATGTGAATCGTATATAATCTGCATATATGTATATATATACATACTATATATACTATATAATATATACTGCAGAGTATATATATACTGCAGTATATACACTGCACTATATATACTATATAATATATACTGCATATATATAGTATGTACCGCTGAGCCAAGAGCAACTGGAACTGTTTGGACTGTCAAAAAAGATATTACAAGGTATCATTCACTGCTTATGACTAATCAAACACTTGCTGTTTATTTAGGCAACCTTGTTGACAGCACTTATACTGGTGTGTACCATGTTGACATTTCTATCCACTTTTATCCTGCTGATGTTGATTATTTGACTAGTGGGTATCATTCTAAGGCTGATCTGATCTTACCCATTTCAAGAAAATTGCCATTGAATGATGGGTTGTGGTTTGAAATTCAAAATTCCACCAATGTAGAGTCTAAGGTGTTCAAAATCCCACAAAATGCATACATGGCTGTTTTGGAAGTGTATGTTTCATTTCATGAGAGTGATGAGTTTTGGTATACTAATTTCCCCAATGAATACATTGCTGCTAATAATCTCACAGGCGCATTAGGGAATGGGCCTTTTAGGGAGGTGGTTGTTAACTTGGATGGTGTTGTGGTTGGTGCAGTTTGGCCTTTCACTGTGATATATACTGGGGGAGTAAATCCACTTTTGTGGAGACCTATTGCTGGAATTGGGTCATTTGATCTCCGTTCTTATGATATTGAGATGACTCCATGGCTAGGAACAATATTAGATGGGAAGACCCATGAATTTGGTTTTAGTGTCACTAATGCTTTGAATGTATGGTACATAGATGCAAATTTGCACATTTGGTTGGATAAAAGCAGTGTAAAGACACAAGGGGAGCTTTTGACACACAAAAGCTTGCCTCTTGTTGTTTCTTTAGCATCCAATTTTACAGGCTTGAGTGGAACATTTTCGACAAGTGTTAGCAGGTCCATAATATCGTCCGGGTGGGTCCAATCGTCTCACGGGAAGATCATTACCGAGTCCCGTCAAGAACTCGGCTATAATAATGTTATGGTGATGGGTGAAAATGCAAACATGCAAATTGTAAGTCAGATGATTGATTTTAATGACAGTGTGTATGCCAAAACGCCATCTTCTTCCATTCACTCAATTAAATCGTTTAAAAGGTTCCCCCTTTACTTGTATTCAGACAATTTGGATAAAGGAGATGGAACTTATGTTTCAGTAGCTAATTTAACATTAGGTTTTAATGAGAAGAGGGTTGAGGCTTCTGATTTTGGATTAAGGGTCAGCTCTTTAAAAAATGTGCAGAATGGTCAAGGTTCTATGCTTGTGAAGGGAAACTTGGTAGTTAGTGGACTGGGGAGCACACAACAAGCATACAACTATGATGGTAGTAAGTTTTGCTATTTCAGGAATATAAGCAGCTCAAACTATACTATCCTTTATGATAAAGAAGGAGCAACTTGCAGTAAGAGAGCATGGTCTGGTTTGGGGTTTGGGCATGGCAAATGGTGGGCTAATACTGCTCGAAGGGCCTTTTTAGCCTCTGATCCCCGTGGTAATAAAAGAGGGATTTAAAATTCGTTAATTTCAGTTGATTTTTCAATCACGTCATAAAAAGGCGATCTCTCTCCATCAGTAGTTTCAGAGGATTTCTGTACTTTGATACCCTGAAGTAAGTGTATCATAGTCTTTGAATTAATGGTCTTTTAAATTTCGATGCATATGTATATAAATAATTTTTTTTACCGAGTTGAGATACTGAATAATATATTCACCTTGGCAAAAAAAAAAAAAAAACATATATATACACTGCAGTATATATATACACTGCATATATGTATACATATATGCAGATTATATACTGCAGAGTATATATATACTGCATATATATACGCTGCAGTATATAATCTGCATATATACTATATATAGAGTATATTATATGGTATATATATGCATATATATATAAAGTATATATACTGCATATATATACTAGTATATATACTGCTCTGCATATATATACAGTATAAATACTGGTATATATATGCATATATATACTGGTATATATATGCATATATATGCAGTTTTATATGGTATATATATGCATATATATGCAGTATTATATGCATATATATACTGGTATATATATGCATATATATGCAGTATATATACTGCATATTTTTTTTTTTTAGGTAAAAATAAAGCTCAATCTAGAGTTAATAATCTTGGATATGATTTTATAAGAGAAGTTACAAAGACTAATAGGCCTGCAGTCTTTACAAGTTTTGGGATTTTGAGATTTTGGGATAAGGCAAATGAGAGTTGAGTTTCAGGATTTACGTATTTCTTCTCCCACGAAGAAAGATTGTATGGCTTCAATAAGATTCGCTTTGATAGTTTTCCAACATGATGTGAAGAAGAAGCTATTGAATCCACCTATACCAGCTCCACTGTTGGCATTAAGTTCTGAAATAGCACTCCAGATCTCTTCTTCGTTAGGAAATTTGGTAAGATTTTGGTTCATATGTGAATTAACCAACTTCGGAATGAATTGAATTAGAGAATTGCTGCTAGAGTGACCTCATGATTGATTGAATGGATCCATTGATTTCTTCTGTGTTGGTTGACTTGAGAGAAGTAGAATTTTGTATTCTTAACACCTACAGAGATCCATTGGCTTTTAGCCTTTTGAAACCAAAATTTTTCCTCATTTGAAAGAGCTAAATTAGAGTCTGCTTGAGTTTTGGACATTGCACTTCGATTTTTAGGGTTTGTATTATCTTTAAATCTTCTTCTTTTATGATCAACTTGTCTTCTAAATCTTGAATTTCTTGAAAGAGATCTTTAACTTCTGATTTACTCCATGTTCTGAGATCAGCTTTCAGTCTTTTGAGTTTAAATGCAAACTTTTCCATAGGCCTCCCAAAAGCAGGTTGAATCCAGCAATTTGACACAGTTGAAAAGAAGGATTCATAAGATGTCCAAATGTTTAGAAATTTATTGTTGTCAGAACCAGGTAATTCTTTATTGTTGTCTACATTTTTTGAGGAAATTTAAATCTCTTCTTTTCTAGTATTATCACCAATCTTGTATTCTTCAATTCTATGACCTAGCTTTTTGGCATCCAAAATAATAGTTTCATGTTAGATCGTATTCAATAGGCTGCCAGAAGCCATAATCTTCGCATCTAATCCACACCCTGTTTGGACGAGGCTTTAGAAGATCCATTTCTCACATACTTTAGCAACACTTGGTCTGTATATATACTGCATATATATGCAATATACATGCATATTAGTCCAGCTTTTAATGTTGAGATTGCTAACCACACTAAGAGTCTCCTCTTCATCTAAGCTAGTAATGAACATATGACTTTTACAACGATTAGGCCTAAGCCCTGATAAACTACTAAATATATCCAAAGCTTCCTTGGTAACTAAACTTTAGTTCACATCCCCAACACAAAGCAGAATTGAATACTTTTTCTTGGTAACCAATGTGATAAGACTAGAAGAGTTGAATGAAGAGAAAAATGTTTGCTCATGATGATGGATACTTTTTCTTCAAATATCACAGCCCCACTTTGAGAGATGAGGTGGTGGAAATTGCCCTTCGAACTTCGTGGGGAACCCCAACATTTTGAATAAATGGAAACATGGTTTCAAGTTCTTTAAAGAGGATACTATTAGAGTTCCAGTTTGGGTGCTCTTCCCCAACATCCCTATGGAATATTGGACTGTTAAAGGCCTCAATCACATTTCTAGTGCCATAGGAATCCCCATCTATGCTGATTCAGTCACTAGAAATATGAATAGAATTAGCTTTACTAGGATTTGCATTGAAATGGTGCCAAAACATGGTTTAAGCAAAACATGGCGTTTGAGGGTGAAAACTCGAAACAACTCCCGAATGACCCCGTGGGTGGCACCAACACCTCCCATAGGACCAATGTTACTCGTAGGTACTGACCCCAGAGCCGCGGGACTCCCGGTTTAAGAATTCGACGATAATTTGCATATTTCTAGACTTAGCCTTAAAAACATGACGTTAGAGGGTGAAAACTCGAAACAGCTCCCGAACGGCCCCGTGGGTGGCACCAACACCTCCCACGGGACCAACGTAACTCGTAGGAACTGACCCCGCAGCCGCGGGTCTCCCGGTTTGAGAGTACGACGGTAATTTGCTTATTTCTAGACTTAGGGTTAAAAACATGGCGTTAGAGGGTGAAAACTCGAAACAGCCTCCGAAAGGCCCTGTGGGTGGCACCAACACCTCCCACGGGACCAACGTAACTCGTAGGAACTGACACCGCAGCCGCGGGTCTCCCGGTTTGAGAGTATGACGGTAATTTGCGTATTTCTACACTTAAGCAAAACATGACGTTAGAGGGTGAAAACTCAAAACAGCACCCGAACGGCCCCGTGGGTGGCACCAACGCCTCCCACGGGACCAACGTAACTCGTAGGAACTGACCTCGCAGCCGCGGGTCTGCCGGTTTGAGAGTACGACGATAATTTGCTTATTTCTAGACTTAGGCTTAAAAACATGACGTTAGAGGGTGAAAACTCGAAACAGCCCCCGAACGGCCCCGTGGGTGGCACCAACACCTCCCACGGGACCAACGTAACTCGTAGGAACTGACCTCGCAGCCGCGGGAATCCCGGTTTGAGAGTAATACGGTAATTTGCATTTTTCAAGACTTAGGCTTAAAAACATGACGTTAAAGGGTGAAAACTCGAAACAGCCCCCGAACGGCCCCGTGGGTGGCACCAACACCTCCCACGGGACCAACGTAACTCGTAGGAACTGACCCCGCAGCCGCGGGTCTCCCGGTTTGAGAGTACGACGGTAATTTGCTTATTTCTAGACTTAAGCTTAAAAACATGACGTTAGAGGGTGAAAACTCGAAACAGCCCCCGAACAGCCCCGTGGGTGGCACCAACACCTCCCTCGGGACCAACGTAACTCATAGGAACTGACCTCGCAGCCGCGGGGCTCCCGTTTTGAGAATACAACGTTAATTTGCGTATTTCTACACTTAAGCAAAACATGGCGTTAGAGGGTGAAAACTCGAAACAGCCCCCAAACGGCCCCGTGGGTGGCACAACACCTCCCACCAACACCTCTCAAAACGATGGTAATTTTCGTATTTCTACTTGGTTACTGATAATTTTAACTCATATATGCAATTTTTCAGCTTGATTAAATTTTTTGTAAATGTTACTTGGTTACTGATATTTTTGTTTTTATTATCCTATCTTTTGTAGGATTTTTGCACGTGGATCAAATGAAGGAGGCAATGGTTTACAACATGAAGATTATTTATATGTTGTGGACATTCAGGATAATGTTTTTTATGTGTTATAGCCGTGCAGGCTTTTATTGTTATGTTTTATGGCCGTGCAGGCTTTTATAATTTGATTGTTGAATTTTATAGCTGTGCGGGCTTTATAATAAGCAGGGTTTTTCATTTACAGGTTTTGGAATGTCAAGAAAATAGAGGAAATTCTGCCCAATTTTTTTTTGGTTTGTGAATTATTAAGACGTGTAATATTTTTAAGTTTGTATATATATTTGTTTATTAACAACATTCTCAATTCGCAATTTGTGATTTTTTTTTATTGTTTTGCCTATAATAAATATTTGTAACACTTCGTAGCAACCGACGGTGCACTCAAAGGACCCCCAATTTTAGGATTGGACAAAAAAAAAATTCATTTTTTTTTAAATTATAGATAAATATGGTCATGGACTTTGTCCATGACCATTTTTATTTTTTTTTGTCGCGCTTAAAAATGGTCGCGGCCAAAGTCCGCGACCATTTTTTTTTATTTTTTTGTCACGGTTATGGGTCGCGGACTAGGACCGCGACCAATTTTTTAAATTTTTTTTGGTCACGCACGTGGGTCGCGGACTTTCGCCGCGACCAATTTGTCACGGTTGTGGGTCACGGACAAGGGCCGCGACCAATTTTTTTTAATTTTTTTTGTCACGGGCGTGGGTCGCGGACTTTGGCCGCGACCAATTTGTCACGGTTGTGGGTCCGGATTACGGCCGCGACCAATTTATTTTTTATTTTTTTTGTCACAGACGTGGGTCGCGGACTTTGGCCGCGACCAATTTGTCACGATTATGGGTCACGGATTAGGGCCGCGACCCATCACGGCATGGGTCACGGCCAAAGTCCGCGACCATCTGCCGTGACCCCTCTTGGCCGTGACCATTTTTTGGTCACGGACTTGGGCCGCGACCCACGAAAATGGTCACGCCAGAAATGGTCACGGCCGAAGTCCGCGACCCACAGTTTTGGTCAGGGATTTTGGCCGTGACCAATCGCCAGTTTTGGTGTAGTGTATGTAGAGTGGTTACCACTTGACATTGCTCTTTATTTTTATCGGGAGTAAAGTTAACACAATTTTGACCTTGGGAGGTCTTTGTCCTTAGCCTAAAAACTTTCCTTTCTTTTGGACACTTAGGGAAGATTGCAACTTAGAAATCGATGCCTATAACACAATTTTGACCTTGAGGAGGTGCCTGTTAATATGGTAGGAGCAGCGTAGTTTGTTGGACAGCGTGTGTGTTCGGGTTTATCATTGTGTTTTGTTATCTATAACTAAAACTGGGATCTTTTTACCTCAATGGATTGAAATAATTCCCATTAAGGGAGTTAAAATTTTCCTTATAGGCTCTAACCGCCTCAACTTGCTCTTGTAGCTTAACCTTGTAGGCAGTTATAATCGAATACTAGGTGTAAACCCGCGCGATGCGCGGATTAGACTATTAATTTTATTTTTTTTAAGAATTTTAAGTAACCAGTAAGTGAAAATCAACAAAACCTTTTCAACCAAGGGATTTTTTCTAACATGGCATCACCTATGAAGAATTGCACAATAGGATAAAGAATCATAAACAGTCATAGAGTGGAATAAAATCTAGAACATTTTAATAATATCAGTTACTATTGGTGTTTTGGAACATGTACACATTGACACAACAATATATTCTCTAAATTCGCCTAGGGAGAGAGTGGAACTCGGAGTCTCAATAGAGGGCAAATCTGGGTGGCCAACCTGGAAAGTTTGTACCCAACAAATTATTATTCAACACAACATGAATATAATGCATATACATCAATATATTCTTAATTACAGAACCCGTAGTGACTCAAAAAACATGTGTGATTCAAATTTTAGAAATTGGATTAAAAATGTAGTTGAATTTCTACTGCAATACGCTTCATCTACAAAACCCATACCATTTTCCTTCAATTCAAGAAATACAAAAAACAAACCCATTTTGATTTAATGAGGTGCCTTCTTCTTCCCGACAATCACAATCTTCTTGTCTTTCAGAGTCCTGCCATACCCCTCTGTAACACTTAATTTCCTTCGCAAGAGCATTGAATCTCCTCTACAGAGTCCCAATGCAAAAATGAAAACAATTTTATATAGAAAAAGTAAAATCAAGTGGTACTAATAATTATTACACAATAGAAATTGGTATACTTCTCTATGCGACTAAATGTACGACATGTAGGTGGTTTTAAAAACATTCAAAAGAACATAAGAGTAAACAAATTAATTTATTTTTTCAGAGAATTATTATTTACTTATGACAACCACGCCTCTTTTGAAAGTTGAATGAAAAATGAATTGAAGTGAAATCCAACGTGGACAGCCTCTAAGAGAAGGAGGATTTATTAATGTGTAGAGCATTTTAGATTGATCAGTCGACCGCGGCCTGGGGACCGGTCGATCGCGTTTTCAGATTTTACTTTTGTCACGGAACAGAGCGCAAGGACAATGGGGAATGGTCGACTGCGCTCCGACGATCGGGGCAACTAAAAAAATGGACCTGCTTCTTTTTTTTTCTCCTTGTCCAAGACATGCTCTTATTTTGCACTTGCTTCCTTTTTTTGGCCTACAAGACCTGATACCACCCCCTTTTTTTTGTTAAGCTAAAGACCTGTTTGTATGTTATCAAGGAAAGACCTATTTGTTTTATTTTTTCAAAGTGAAGACCTATTCCTTATTAGATAACTAAGACCACTCCTTATTAACTCAAAGACCAGGTTTCTTTTTTTGCTTACCAACCTACTCTAATGTATTGGTGGGGTTTAAAAGAATTAAAATAAAAGGAAAGAAAAGCTATAAACGAAAAATAAAAAATATTTATAAAAATTACTATAAAAGAGTATATATACTACAATATTAATATAAGTACGAAATAAGTATATATATATATATATATACACACACACACACACACACTAAAGTGAGGATACCCAATTTGAGTGTGAACTGACCTACACTTCAAGCATCAAAAGGTCCTAAAATAATAGAAACACAACATTACTCCACAACCCAATATTATAAAAACATCACAAAAACCCAAATAGGAAAATGTATTCTAACTGGATCGGTGAAACTGTCAAGTTGAGGATGTATGAAAGAGGATATGAGAGATAAAATAACTGAAAAACAAAGGAGAAGACTAAATGTTATGTTCTGCAGCTAAATCTCAAGGCAAAATATGATGATTTGAACCACACAGAAAAAGTAAAAAAATCAAATAGAGAGTGATCTAACACTCAATGAACCTTATGTCGTGAGATCTGAAAAATCAAAAAACATAACTTGGTTTAGCGACTTAATTGACCACTACCTTGCCATTGCAGAGGGTGGTTAGGCTTTTGGCATATTCTATATGGGTCTCATTGGGATTTATACCCGCAGTGCCCATTTGTCCTTTTGGATTTTTCTGGGTTTACGCTGGGAGATGCGTTTTATCAAATCCTTACTAAATTTTGAACGGCTGTGGCACATATGCTTTTATCACATGTATGGTTTGAGATAATTTTAATTTCTGAGCTAATTATGTATTCACATATGATTCAGGTTGGTTCATCATTTGGTTCAACACCAAGGTTCCTAGGAAGTTTTCTTATGTGGGGAAACGCAAGAGCAAGATTTGGTTCTACGTGAGTGAGCAGATGGTATTGAGGTTCCGGTTGAAATTGAGGTTGATGCTGAAATTGAGACTGGTATTAACTGGGTTCTTGAGGTTGATTTTGGTTCCATGTTCTTAAGAATCCATTTGGTTAGTCATTTTTCCATCCAAAGTTTGGATCGTTTCTCTAAAAGGGTATGTACATCTCACAATAGGGGTGAAATCTTAGAGGAGAAGATGACGAAGATGGTGAAGGCTTTATTAACAGATGATGGAAGAGGAAGAGATAAAAAGGAAAATCAAAAGCCAGGGTGAAATCGAAGAGGAGGGGAAATGAAATGAGGGGACCTCTGTCTCTTAGTATTAGATTTCTACAACTAGGCAATTGAATATGTGAAATTAATTAACGGTGTGAGACGTGGATAGCTCTATTGTTTAACACTTTTAATACCCAAAACAAAGCCACCAACAAAGATGCTCCCACTGCTTGGCCTTCCACCCTCACTATTTCAAATTAACACACTAAAAACTGAGAAATCAAAACCTTATAAAATTATAACCATTACAAAAAAACCTAAAAATAAGTTATAATACATCAAAAATCCATTAAAATCGTTGACAATGAACCTTCCAATTCGCGAACAGTAAATCAAGAAATCGATTTCAAACTGAATGTCTCGACAATAACTGAAAAATTGATTCAAACCCCGTTTCAAACCATTAAGGCATAGTAGTTAGCAACTTCTCTAAACTTACGGGTAATCAAAATGACCCACTAACTTCTCTATCGGAAAACCCATTTCAAATATCTCTCTCTACCTCTTTCTTCATACATCCCCTTATTAAAGAAGAAGGCCAAATATGTGGTGTGTATATATATATATATATATATATATATTTCAATGTGAAAAATATGTAGAGCATATCTCATGCCTGAGAAAGTGGTGACCTTGTTTTCTTCAAACCTTACCTGATCGAAGTTGGGCCTGGTTTTCTTTATTTTTTGGCTAAGTTCAAAACGACCCACTTAAACGTTGTTTGGTATATCTCTTTAAGTTTTCGTGTAGGGTTCCGGCTATTTAGAGAGAGAAGAAGACAATCTCATAAGAGAATAGGAAAAGGTTGGAAAAAGGGAATGGACACCAACGCTTCTTTTCTCTCTGTCCCGTGTCTGTTTTTCAAAAGGTTTTATATAAATGTTAAAGGAATAGAGTTTGGAGATAAAGGGGTGATGGAAGTAATGGACTTTGGAGACGAAAGGGCGATGGAAGTTGTAACAAACAGTTGGCAACTAAATCGGGTATATGAATAGGGCTGATGAGGTGGATATGGATGATTAAAGCAAATGCTCCATATGGAAAATGGCAACACATGACATGTAAGGATAGAGACATTACATAAGAAAATTTTGAAGATCGAGACTTAAAAAATGTTAATAAACGATACGTCATGGATAGATAATTGAAGGAATAATTATAAATATCAAACGACGAAGCCATCTAATAAAATGATTATGAGATTCACACACACCTTACGTCTCCAAAGTTAGATAGCGGAGAACAATAAAATAATCGAACAAAAATTTAAAACCATGCCAATAACAACCTCCTTGTGTAGCCTGCGACCCGACGGTGAACAATAACGTTTTCCCCGATGCTATCTTCATGAAAGACATGCTCTAAATTCCATGGAGATGTACCTAATGTTTAGGAGATCAAGTTGATTACTGGAGTATTTAGGTGCCATATCTTAAGTTATTTCATTATAAAGGCATTTTCTTTATATATATATATATATATATATATATATATAATGAGAGAGAGAAAAGCTCAAAATTAATTTTTTTACTATTGTAATAAATGATTTAATTATATGTTAGTTTTTAGTGGTTTAAATGTTTAAAACCTATACAAAAAAATCAACTCAATTAATTTTTCTAAATTTTAAAATCACTTGTTTTTCGGATCCATTACAAAGTGTCTATATATACACATACACACATGAATTAGAGATCTGAGTACAAAAAAAAATAAAAATCAAAAAGCATTAAATTTCAAAAATGGGAAAAAATATTGTTATACTTATATAACAGATGAATATTGGTTCATCCAACTATTTGACTCACCAATTTAACTAAGCTCAGAACCTAGTAAGTTGAAAAAAGAAGTCAAAACCTAGTGGAAAGTCCCATTAACCGGCCAAAATCGAGTTTGAACAAAATCGACCGGCAACACTAACTATTTTAACAATGTGAATCAATAGCCACATCAGTTACATTTTTTGAAAAGATGTCCCCGACATTGGTGACAACGATTCCTCTTAATGCAAAGAGGCAACAACAATGTCATTGATAATAAAGAAATTAATGAGATTGTAATCCTACCTTGTTTTATATACTACCTCCATCCTAAACTAATAGTCAGTGATTTGGAACTCAATCGATGGCCAATTCAAGCCTTGTTAAGTATAGTGGAATTTGGCAAATATACTATCCCCAAAAGAAAATATTATTTTTAGAAATACTATAAAATTTTAGGTTGCATGTCATAGTGTCATACTAACTTGAAACCTTAAAAAAATCTCAATTAAAATAACATAGCCCCAATAAAAAGTATTAAAAACAACACAAACTTTGCAAAGTAATTCAATATAAGAAATATATATATAAACTGAACAATGTTCAATAACATAAAAAACAATACTCACAATTCTCCGAAAAGTAATTCCAAAACTGAGCTCCGGATCCAACCCATTTTCCAAAAAGTCCAGCCCATTTGATATCTTCCCCTGGTTGAAGCTTGGGTCCGATAATCCAGATCAACATCAACTCAACTTTAACAATATTATGGGATTTTAAATTAGGCATATTGTAAAAATTAGATAGATTGTAAAACTCTAAACAATAATTAATTGATCTACAAATAAATAAACACCAAATATAAATAAAACTAAACCCTAAGAAAATTAACAGAGCTAACAATTTGTACAGCTAAATTAAGCCCTTGTATTGAAAAATAAGCCCCTTTAATGAAAAAAAAAGTAGTAGCAAAGAAAAGTAGCAGCCAAAAAAAAGTAAAAGCGAAGAAAATAAACCCAGGAGACATGACATGATAACAATTGAGTAAACCTTACAATTTGTAACCAGTGTCTTCATGTAATCCACTACTCCAACGACTACCAATGTAGGGATCTCAATGATTGTTACAGCCTCGCAAGCCTTGCAGGTCTCCTTGTGAAGCTGTATGAGAACAAATATCATAAATTATGAAACCAAACATTAGATTTAAAAAAATGAAAAACTGATACATAAATATAAGTTAAATTGTTTTAACATCAATAAATATACTGAAGATTTACCCTACCAAAGTAACTAAAATTTAGTATACAAGATCGCATACTACGAATGAATTTTTAATTATGTAACATTTTTTTCAAAACCCAAAACCGTATAATGCAAACATCACATACATGTTGGCAGAGCAGACAAAGTGAAGCTTTGTCTTATACACAGAGTAACACAAATTTATTAATAACATGTTCCAAAGAAGCCAGTTAAATACTCTTCCATTATTTATAGTATCATTACCCCAATCAATGGTAGAACTGTGGATATAAGTGATTATTAACCTAATACCATTAATAAAATGTTATGACAAATTACAGAACAAAATTGTTATGACAATTTAAGATCGGAATAAAAAATGAAATCAATATGTTCTGCAGATCGAAGCAAAAGAAATGGAGAATAAATTAAACAGATTAAGAGCAAATTTAGAACAAAAAAATTAACAAATTAAGAACATGTGTTACCTTGGAGAGGATAGAGGAGAGAGAAGATGGAAATAAATGAAGACAAAATCAAGGTTTTTGCACAATTGAGGTGATGAACCTCATGCCCTAGTTGGAACCTGATCGCCGACCCTGCGATGCCAATGGGGTCAAACTCAGAGGCTTTGATCTTTTTCACTCTCTTCCTCGACCCCAGATCAAATCTGCTTGAGCATATGATATCTCTTCCCTCTCCACACTCGCATTCAACTTCACATCCCCTGTTTTTGTTGATGATATTGACCATTTCGTTGCTCAAATCGGCGAGGGTTAGGCTTGTAACCATCGTGGGTCAACGGCACCTCGCCATTTGAAACGCCGACGTTGTTGGAGACTAAGGTAGCCTGATCCAAAGAATGGGTTTTGTTGTTTAATGGAGGGTAGCATAAATTGAGGAGATAAAGAGAGAGAGAGAGAGATATGTAAAGGGGGGGGGGGGGGGGGGGAGATAAAAACATAGGAATGATTGTTTAACATTTAGAAAAGTTTTGTTGACACGTGGATAGTCTTGGGTTTGAGAGTCTTAAATGCTTTGCCTATGTGGATAGGCTGGTTGGAGAGGAGTTTTAATGCCTTGTTTTGCATTTTATAGTAGTAAGAGATTCCTTTGTTAATTGTCCCGCCTTACAAATCGCGTAACTCTCCTCCAGTAAGACTCAAGATGGATTGGATATATCTCTCACCTAGCATTGACCACGTCTTATAGCTGCTTGGCTAATTGGTTGATTTAGAGTTTTAACTTATCTTCCTTGTCCAAGTGATAGATTCCGGATGAGAAAGGAGTTATTGACGTGATTCTAGCATTGGGTCAAGTGTTCAGATCCGCTGTGTTCCAATCTTGAGTAGTCTCGGCAACATTCTTAAAGTGGGCCACCACATCGTTTGCGTTTAACCCAAAAAACTCTCTGGGGCACATAATTTCAATTAGTTATTTTGAGCTTAGGCTAAGACCATGATGAAAGTAAGAGATGAGTCCCCACTTCTCAAATCCATGGTGTGGGCACATATTAACTATCTCATTGAACTTCTCCCAACACTTATCGAAACGCTCATTATCGTTTTTCTTTAAAGTCTAAATTTAAACCCGAATAGAGTTGGTTCAATTTATGGGGAAAGAACTTATGGAGAAATTTAGCTTGCATGTCTCTCTACGTATCTATCGAGTTTGGTGCTAATGACCAAAGCCAAGTCTTGGCCTTGTCTTTAAGAGAAAACTGGAAAATCTTGAGGCGCATTACACGTCTTAGGTGCAAGCTTGATCGTTGAACATCTTGAACGCCTCCTCAAACTTTCTAATGTGGAGGTAAGGCTTCTCCGAATCCATGCCATGAAATGTTAGGGGAATGTGAATCACCCCATTCCTAAAATGGAATTGCCCCGCATTATACGAAAATATAAAGCATCCCAGAGTGACGATTCGCTCGCGCTATACGAGGTCTCTTATGAGGCGATACGATAAAACTCCCTCACTTATTTCGAAACTACCGTGATTAGACATCACACTCACACTTGTAGAATCACTTTCCTCACCGGAGTTCCTAAACTTATGACTCATGGTGTGACTATGCGGGGTACGAGGTGGTACCCACAAATTTGGAGAGTTTGGAGTGTGAGGGATAGTAGAATTGAGTTCGACCATGGGATTTTCGTGTACCGTAGATTGATTGGGATTTGGATCGGGCTGAGTATTTTGCATTAAAATCTTGAGAGAATATTTATTTTATTTTATTTTTATATATTTTATTTTTGTTTTTTTTAATTTTGGGGTTTTCTGATTTCTTTTGTGGCTTTTTAGGATTTAGAGTCAAATGCTTAGGTTAAATCGACCTAACCTAGTGTGTCTACCTAATACCCAGTAACGACGCCAAAAACTTTACACGACGCAAAAAGTGTGTGCAGTGCGTGTACCTATGACTCAATTGCAAGCCGTTCGCTCAAATAATAATCTCGATAAGTCGAGGTCGATTAACAGGGAATAGGACGAATATCATAACGACAACTACGAGGAAGGCGTTTAAAACTTAATTATTGCCTCTCGAAAGGAAAATGAAAAGGAAAAGGTGATGATTTTTATGAGTACTTCTACATAACTAAAGTAACCTATCTAGCTAATGCGACTTAATTAAAAGAAAGGAAAATCGGAATTTTGAATTTTGAAAACTATTTCAGAAAATTGGGGCCAGGATACAATCCCCTGAACCGTCGGTATTTTGGTTAGATATAAACTTTTTGATAATTATATATATAATTAAAAGAAAATATTAAATTTATCAAACTACCAGATATATGAGAATTTTACTTCGCACAGTATCTAGTCAATAATCAATTTAACGTGAGTGACAAGATTGTCAATGGCTACAACGACAAACGAAGTTAAGAGATATATAATAATAGTTTCGATAAAATATCAAACCTATCAATTATTTATATAATTTTGACAAATTTTATATCCAACTTATAGACCTAGGTTGCGTTCATGTATCCTAACCCTTAAATTATTTAGCCGAAGATGTTAAATCTAATGATGCATGAGTTATTAACATTTTTTGAAGACACGATGAATGAAAAATAAGAAACAAAATCGTGTAATTAATATTACCAAAAGGGTGAAGAAGCAAGAACATACACAAACGAAGCTTTGAAAGAAATAAACCGAAAATAATTAGGTTTTTATTGAAGTTCCATTCATGAAAAGTAATAAATCTTTCTCTAGATGTTCCTCTACCTCTCTAGCCTTAGACTTATCCTTAATAAAATCTAGGTTAAAATACTCCTAATACCTGTTTACATAGGTCCCTAAGTCATTTAGAAGAGTCTTCAAATCATAAAACACTATAGGCTAAAAAATAGGGCCAAAATAAAAATCCGCTTCAGTTATAACAAACCAGTTTGCCCAAATACCCAAGCCAGTTCACCCTAGAAAAACGGTTCTCTCTATTTCCAAACCGATTCAGCCAAAAGGACTGTGAAAGTTGCCTTATTTTGAAACGAATTCTGCATAATTATACTTTTGCCTCTGGATTTTTATCCCAACTTCAATTGCTTTTAACATTCCTCATCGTAGCTTGGATGTGGGTGCCATTTCTTACAGTGTGCTCGCGACTTCAAAATCTTTCAGTTGGTTCCTCCCCCAGTTTTTAGCTAAAAAATTACGAAAATACCCTTGACTTTCCTTCCTTCGTTTCTTTTGCCATTTCAATTTTCCTCTCACATCTACTCACACAAAATACCTATAAATCAAGAGAGAAACACACAAAACATGAAATACTTTCCGAAAACGTTAGTAGCATAAATATGAGATAAATTCAGTCAAAATACACTACACGGAACCATAAAAATACCGAAAGTAAGGAGATATATATATATGAAAATTATAGCCTAATCAGATAGAGGGTGGGGATTTTTCATATGGAGTTTATATATTGTTATATTCTCTTTCATTTGAAGGTATGTTCAAGTGTGTAGGTTAGCAGCGATGCGGTAAATGTGTACACAAGAGAAAAGCTACTCAAGTTTGTGTCAGTCGAGCGTATGTAACTTTTTTTTTCCTTTTGGGGTTAGGAATTGAGTCTTAGTGAGCTTGACGGCTCAGTAGTTTTGAGTTTTGAGTTTTTATCTCGGAATAGCCAAAGGGGGAGATTTGTACGGATAAATTTCCACATCGAGTCAATTTCTATGTATTGGCATACTTCTGTGTCTGGCCAAAACATGTTTGAATCATAGGTTAGGACTTGCATTGTGTGTCCTTCAAGCCTGTGATGTGTGATTGAAGATCATGCAACAAAGTTAAAGAGTTATCGAGAATACATTGGGTTACGTGTCGAGATTATAACTTCAACACTCGAGGGATCTCAATAAAGGTATGAATACAAATTTATGGTTGGTCCATGTATTTAGTTTAGATGTTATTTTATAAAGTTGTTTAAATCTTTTTCATAAAATATCTTTTTTAAGTTATGTAAACAAGTTTTCACTGTCCATTCGAACGAGTTTACCGTTTCGTTCAAATGAGTTCTTATGTTTAAGTCGTTCAAACGAGTTTTCACTATTCGTTTTAACGAGTTTAAATAAGGTTCAAACGAACTTCAAATTTCTTTCGAAGGTCGTTTGATATTCGTTCGAACGAGTTTAATTCGGTTCGAACGAGAATGCATACTTCATTTGAAATAACTCTTATTTTTATTCGAACGAATTTTCTCAAAAAAGTGTCGCATAAAAAATGTGTTTTCTATAAATACTCAGGTCTGGCATAAGTTTTTAAAGAGGGTTTTTCCAACAACGATTTATAAGTTATATCTTATACCTCCCAAACCCTGGTTTAAACCCAAGTTTGAGATCCAAGAATCCTACATTTATATGCCTGTTTAAAATGTCTTATGTGTTGCACCATACTACTTTTCTCTTTATACAATTAGCGTTTCGAGCGGTGGAGAGATCGTGTTTATGTTGTGCTATGGTTGTACTGGTCACAAGACAAATAAGATCGGTGGGATATCAAGATGTGGAAACTCCCCTAAATTGTGTGGCTATTAAAAGGCATCCAATAGTGGCTGCGAAGAAGGTTCTAAGGAACGAGAAAGCACATAAAGGCTTAAAGGTATCGAGTTTGTAAGTAAGTCTAAGTTGTTCTTATAACCTGCCTATATTGTAGTGGACTTATGTTGCTGGGTCGTATGAGGATTTTCCCATTGTGGGTTTTTCTACTACCACTACACCATATGTCGAAGATGATCATGGACCTAGGCTGTGACCAAGACCTTGAGTCACAACCGAGGTCTGTAAATATTTTCACCGTGACAAAAAAAAGTGATCACAGACTTTATTCGTGACCAAAAATGAGGATTACGGTCTCTTCCGTGGGACAATATTTAGTTTTATAGCCACGAACCTGGGCCATGATCCCACCATGTGTGGACTGATGCTCAAAGTGGGTCACAAACCTGGACTGTGACACCACTTGGTCCGTGACCACGAGTGGGACGAAGTTGAAAATGGGTCACAATTTAATTTTGTGACCCCCAATTTAAGAAAAACAAATAAAAACATGATCACGGTCTTGGATCGTGACCATATTTTTATTTATTTTTAAAAAAAATTAGGAGTCACAAATTTGTGCCCTGATCATATGTATTTAATAAAAAAATTATTTTTAGGCAGCCCCTAACAAAAAAATATTATTCAGTAATCATTTCATATACAATTAATCAATATTGTAACCATGGAGTTGACAATTGAAATCAAAGCATCGTGCCATCCTAGTTAATTCATAAATCATACTAAACGTGCATAAATCAAACTAAACATTCATAAATCAAACTAAACATATATAAATCAAATTAATTATAGATATTTGCAAATTTTCGTCGCACTATGGGGATACAATTAAGCAAGGTGGGTTTTCACCCTCTAGCGACATATTTTTAAGCCCGAGTCTAGATCTTTGCAAATTTTCATCATATTCTCAAACTGGACATCCCGTGACTATTCGATCAGTTCTTAGGAGTTACATTGGTCCAGTGCGAGGTGTTTGTACCTCTTACGAGGCCGTTTGGGGACTGTCTTGGGATTTCGCCCTCTAGCGTCATGTTTTTAAGTCTAAGGCTAGATATTTGTATATTTTCATAATATTCTCAAACTGAGTATCATGTGA
Organism: Sambucus nigra; assembly: GCA_949130495.1. Taxonomy (NCBI): domain Eukaryota; kingdom Viridiplantae; phylum Streptophyta; class Magnoliopsida; order Dipsacales; family Adoxaceae; genus Sambucus; species Sambucus nigra. The sequence continues at coordinate 40,518,462 of OX422220.1, forward strand.
CTATGCAGACAGTTTCAATGACTTACATTGGTTATGTGCAAGGTGTTTGTACCTTTTAGGGGACCGTTTGGGGGTTGTCCTGGGTTTTCGCCCTCTAGGAGTACGTTTTTAAGATTAAGTCTATATATTTTTAAATTTTAGTCATATTCTCAAACCGGTCGTCATGTGACTACGCGGTCAGTTTATACTAGTTACGTTGGTCCCGTGCGAGGTGTTCTTTGTAATACCCCGTATTTTTGGCAATATTTATTTTGTGATTAATTAATTAAATGAGAATTAATTGGGAATTAATCCGGGTAAAATACTAGCGAGATGTGAGTTGGTATTTGACTATATTGAACATATATGATGTTATACGAATATTGAATTATGAAATTTGTCGTGAGATTGATATACGGTAATTTGGTCATTTTATTGGGACTCGTGTGACAGTCGCGTCAGGATATAATTATTCTATTATAAAAGTGAATTTAAATTCTATTAACCGTATGGTCGTTTTGAGTGCGCCAACGCATCCGGAAGGGTCGAGATAGTCAGAAAACACTAGCCGGGGGTTTAATTTGGGTCCCAGGGTATTTTTAGGCCATACCGGCAACATAAAGGGTATTTTGGTAATTTTATATTTTGAGGAATTAAAAATGACGAAAATTAGGAGTCTTTATCTGATTGGGAATAGACCCACTAAACCCACTAACCAACCCTTAATGACCCAATAAGCTACGGAGGTTATCAAATTAGGTTTCCAACTTTCCCAAAGAAAACCCTAGCCACCATAGCCACCTTTGGAGAAGAAGGCTTGTAGAGAGAGAGAGAGAAGGAATTCTGCAGAAAAGCTTTACCAAATCAACACCAAACTCAGAGACACTCGAGGCAAGTGGTTTAATATCGTTTAATTTCAGAGAATGCTCTTTCCATGCATAGGAATTTAATAAAATTGATTTGTTCTTGGTGAAATATGAAAACCCATGTATTTTAGAACTTAGAACTTGAAATCTTGAGGAGAATTGCATGTAGAATGGTAGGTAGATGATTATACTGATGATATTAGTTATTGGATGAAGTTAGAACGGATTTAAATTGGGTTAATTCATGATTTAAAAATTTTAGGGTTTGTGTTCTTGAAAAATTGGGGGAAAGTGATGAGACTTGATGATTTAATGATGATTGGGATGAATTAATTCCTTAAAAGACGTTAGTTTATAACCTTGATATGTTTAGGATTGATTAGAGACCTTAAAACATTGTTGGGACGAATTTTAGAGGAGATTTGAGGAGTAAAAATGGTGAAAAACGAAACTAAGGAAATCTGGGCTCAGAACTGGTAGTTCGTTAGAAGACCTCCCCAGGTCGTTCGAACGAGCTCGTTCGAACGAGCTTCTAACGAGTTGACCAGTCGCTTCTAACGAGGGTGAAGTTCGTTCGATGAGTTCGTTCGAACGAGATCTCGTTAGAAAGCCCACTTCGTTCGAACGAGATTTCGTTAGAAGTCTCAGTTCGTTCGAACGAACTGAATCTCGTTCGAATAGCCTCGTTCGAACGAGACTTCGAACGAGTTGACAGTTTAGGCCTTTTTGGCCTGTTTTGATTTTGGGAGTCCCGTAAACTTGTTCGAGGATAGAGATAACATTCCTTTGAAGATGTATTAGCATACTTGGGACATTTGGGTTATAATGAGGAGTAAATTATATAAATGTGGATCGAATCAAATAGACTTTTGAGTCGAGACGTGAGCGACTACTACGACGTGAGAATAAATATTGGCGCGTATAAATATGGACCGGGATTATATAAATTGTATATATATTAAGTTGGTACGAGAATGCGATATGTACTACAATTAAACTACGGGATTACTAAGATGTGTGCTTACTTAGTATTGGTATATGAACTGTGTGTATGACATACCTACCATACTTGCTATCACTGTAGGTTTGCGTTCGCTTAGGGCCCTCTAATCCTTGTGTTGCCCGGATTTAGACTGGTTACCTTGATGAACATAGGTCAGAGAAAGACTTATTGGGATGTTAATAAGTCCGCTGATCGTGGGAGCGTAGGTATGTGCGTGACCCATGTGATGTGACTGTGTTCGCCTCCATTATTTGTGATGTTGTTATCTGTGAACTATTCCTGAGAGATTCGGAATATGTGATCCTTATGTACGTGATGTACCGGGATGGATAGCAGAGTATGTGTGCACCGCAGCTTAGTCTCGGGGTGCTTATATTGTATATTTATGTTGTGGGAAATATACGCTAATAAACTGGAACTTTCATATAGTATTGTGTGTAACTATGGAATAACATATAGGGATAATCTATAACGAGTTGTATTACTTTTGTATGAGAACCTGAAGATACGTTAAGCCCTATTTAATTGAGATCGTTATAATGTTAATGGGAACCGAGTAATAAGAGTAGAACCTATGGCAGTCTAGCTAGATATGATGTCACTTAGCTAGTAGTTTGTATCATTTTAGATGGGTACTTACGTTAGGAGTGCACAGTTAGAAGAGAGGTGAGAATTTCATGTGAGTGCACGTCCTAACATGTACTTTGCATTTAATGTTTTAAATGTTTTTAAAGCACTTGCAGGTTTTTTGAAATATCTCCACATTCGGGCTCTGACCCGTTTGCTTTCAAATCTATTTTTTGTAAAACCATTTTAGGTGCCCAGCCACAAGGACACCATGCATAGGATACTCATTCAGGTGACGAGCTGTAGCTGTTTGTGGAAGCTACAGGGATTTGCTTGTAGATGCTTCTTTCATTTGGATTCCTGATTCAGTATTTATCAGTTGTAGGGCATGTTGCCCATTTCTATTAGAGACATCTTTCCATTTTAGTTTTTCAAACTTTGGCATGTATTGTTTCAGTATTCAGTATTTCGTTACTTATTTCAGTAGTGGGATTTGTAGTGAGGAGTTTTCCTCCAGACTTTATTTACATTATGTGATGGTTATTCTATTTATTTCGTTATGGTGAATGGTGTTATTATTCTTCATTACACTTGTTGCATGTTAATCAGACTTAATTTAAAATTTGGCAACTTACTTTAAATACTAGGTGGTTAGTAATCATTAAAATGTTTTCGTCAGTGATGCTATTAACTGGACCAACTTGGCATTTTGAATTAATTTAATAAAGGAGTAGCTACCCGGTATTTAATTAGTCGGGGTGTCACATTCTTGTGTTGTGAATTTATAAAATACTATAAGTGCATGGGCTATTATTGAGTAGCGAGTGTAAATACGGATCGAACCCATAGAGATTTATCAATTTTAATGTTTAAAATAACTATAATGTTCCAACTAGACTAAATTATTTATAGATGAGACGAAATATTAAACTTTGCTAACACTAATAAAAAATGCAGCTACAAAATATAAAATCAAGTGTGTGAGAAAACTAGAACATTGGATCCATTTACCACATTTAATTAATACTATGCATTAATTTAACTTTGTGATTCTCGATTTTATAACTCAAATTAAAGCGAATATCGTCACGTTTAATTCGGAAAATTAAACATTTAAGTTCACAATCAAATTTAATGTCTCTAATTTTAGGCGGATTTCAAATTTTAAAGTGTAATCTTTAAGCATGAATACTGAATTTAAATGAATTTACAGTTCACTTTTAAAATTAAAAAATGATTTTTCAAACAAAGTCGACGGTTTGCAACACACTCCCATATTGTTTTAAATGAATACCAAATTTTTAAAGCAATTAAAACAATTCGGGAAATAAAAATGAATTTAAATTACACCTGATATTATTTAAACATAATAAACTTAACCTAGTTATAGGAAAGAAATTAAGCTATCATCATTGAAGACAAAATAAAAGTGCAAGAATGAATACTAATTTTTATTAATAAATCAACTTGCAAAATAATAGTGTCTTACAAATAATCTTAACAAAATTTATCCCACGAAGATACAATTCTTGGTCCTCAAATAAAAATAAAGCACTCAAAATATAACTATAAAAAATTGTTCTAAAGGGTCTCTCCAATGGTGAGGTATTTGGATTGGAGTCAAATTTTCTTTTTTTAATTGTTTTTTATGAATTATAAAATCCTAAAATTAATAAATATTGGGAATCTCACGAAATTACATTTCAGGTGGAATGGACTATTTTCCAATTTGTTGATTCGAAATTTGAGGTGATCTTTTGAATTGATAAGTAAAAAAAAGAGTTCCTAATATTAAGCGAGTCTTGATTTTCGGTATCTGACTTATGGCATCGGGTTTTTTGTTTTGAGCAAACTACTTAAGGACTAGTTAAAAACTCGCGCGATGCGCGGGTTGTATGTTAGAGTAGGATATACACCCGAGAAATTACAAACACATAAAATATGATTAATCAAAATAGGAACTCGATTGGACGTAACAACATTCAGCATAAAATTAATAGCGGGAGTACTAACCTTTATGAACTTAAAAGACATAAAAGTGCAAGATTTCAACACTAACCATATAGCCAAAATTTTGACCAAACATTTTACGCAACTAAGAAATATATTAAAACTTCAACTTTGAGCTCTTCAACTAAAGATTTTCCATGTGGAGAAAGAATGGAAAACTACGAAGCTGGAATATTTTTTCAGTTAAGACATTTTATGAAGAAAAAAATCACAAAATAAGAAGTAACTATATAAGTTACACTTGTGATTGGTCTTATTTGACACACCTTAAAATACATAGTGGCAAGTTATATATTGGCATTATTATAAATATAGTTATAACGACTATCTTTTACCACTATCTTCCAAAATGGGGATTTCATTTGGCCAGATTCTAAATATATCAAATTTAACAACTATCTACTTCACATCCCAAAGAAACGTAATGGGAGCTGCTATTTATTTGTCATCTGTTTTTAGGGGCTGAAAGTAGTGTTCCATCCTAGCGTGACCGATTAACTCGCCTTATGGATTACGAGTTTTTGACCAGATTGACTACTCGTAGCACTTGCACAAAAATTAATTTTTTACCATTGTTTTAAGGAGAGATGCATTAAAAATTATTCTTTTTTTGCAAGAAGAAAATATTTCTCCACTATAGCTTTACTAAAATCGCACAATCATAAACTCAAAATGACATAAGTTATAATATTTGAAAGCTCATATTATAAATTCCAAAAAAATGAAACGTAATAAAAAGTTTATAAAAAATATGTGAAAAATTGAATAAACATTTTAAAATTTTTGGGACAAAAAATGGAAAAAACAAATTAATATATCAACCAATTTCGGGACATAAAAGAACAAATCAGAAAAATTAATATGCTTTTTTAAAAATTTGGAAAAATTGAATTAATAATTTATAAAATGTGGAAATCAGAAAAAAAAATTAAAATGGTGGAAATTACGAAAAAATATATATTTAATATTTTTCAAAATTACTGAACAATGATTTAAACATGTGAAAATTATACATAATATATTCAAACAATCTGAAAAATACAAAAAAAATAAATGGGATCTGAAGTATTTAGTCATTTTTTAAGATTCACTTGTCTGTACTCTAATGTCTTTATTTTTTTAGTTATTAGTCCTATTATAACAAATTCATACAAGTGTTGCAAAAAAAAAAGGGGTAGTTACAAGGCATTTATGGATAGTTTTGAATGGTTATGGGAGCTATTAGAATTTTAAAAATACATGAGAGTAGAGCCTCACGAATCTTTAAAGATGGCACTAAAGCCACAAAAATTAAAAATAAATCTGCCAAACACAAACAAATCTAGGAAAACAAATCTAACAAATCTGGGGAAACAAAGCTAAAACAAATGGGCAAACAAATCTCAAATCAAACCAACAAACAAATCTCAAATAATTCATAACTAAATCTCAAACCCACAAACTAATCAGAAAAAAAAATCACCCAAATCCTCAAATCCCAATGTTAAACCTTCGGATAATATATACCCATAAGCCGTTACCAAATCTTTGGACAGAAACCCAACACCCATCTCCGGACCAACCATCTTCAACCCCAAAACTGACCTTCTAATATGCGAACACCATATACCCATAACCCGAGCAGCAGACACAATCTAGCAACCCAGATTGATTCTTAACATCCCAGACGAATCGGACACATTTTGAAACCGTCCTATATCCAAAATTTAGACGCATATCTCCACCCCTTTACCAAATCCAACTGTATTTTTTTTTATCCACCTCCATTGAAAACCTGTTGAAACTCAATACAGAGAGAAGTCTAGAAAATGAATAGAGTGAGAGAGATCATTTTTTTCCTAAGGTTGCCTGATGATAGTGGGTGGAGAGAAAACAAAGAAAAAGAAAGGGTTTTTATTTTGGCTAGAGTTTGTCGGGGTGGTGGTGGATGGTGGGGATGGGAGTGACCGGTGACGATGAGAGATTGAAAAGAGAAAGAGAAATGAAGATGTATAGGGTTTTGTTTTGTGGTTTAGAGTGGGGAAAAGGTGAAAATGAGAGAGACGTTTGAGTTTTGTGTTTTATAGCGGGTGAAATGTTGAGCCTCCCCAAATTCACTGAGATTCTTCACAATAAATCCTACATGTACATCCTCATAGCTGAGGCGCTTTTAACTCATGTAATCGAAAACATTTACAATTTCAATAAAAGAGAGAGTAACTGAAGGGGCAGAAAAGACCGTAATAATAAAACATAGCGCACAATTGATGTGTATTGCCACGTGTCTATGCTAGTTGCAAGGAAGATATAAATGCTTTGTATAGCATTTTATAGTATATTAGTTTTTAACCCCACGTGATGCGCGGGTGCTTTGTAGTTCTTATTATATAATGCAATAGAAACATACTTACAAAAATAGATGTAAAATATATAACGTTAAAAGACCTATATCACATTTGGGTGATACGTATTATTAATACAGAAAAATTGAAGGAAAATGAATATATGTATTTCATTAATTGAATATTTGATGCCAAACAAATACTTGCTTGTAAAATTACAATGCAAAAAGGAGAAATTTAATGATGAAGTAAGGGGAATTAAAAAAATGAGTATATATATATATATATATAATAAAAGTCTGTTTATAAATAAAAATTATTTCTTTTAAACAACACTATTTGTATAAAAATATAAATATATAATCTTTTTTATAAAACATATAAGAGACAAAGATTTTTAAAGTGGTTCGGCTATAAGGAAAAGCCTACGTCCACTGTTATTTTATTCCCAGGGGTTTACAATAGCATAATGTGGTGTAGAGAGAGAAAAAGGTGTGGATCTTGTGTATGGTGTCTCTCATCGTTGTCGGATCTTCTCTGGTTCTCTTGGATCTCCCTCCTTTTGGCTAAGGGAATACATGTATTTATAGTGATGGGAGATAAAGAGATTCATTGTATGTAGACATTTATACATTATGTCTACATTCAACGAATCTAATTGTTGAATTGCTTGGTATGCTATGTGTTGTCATCTATTAATACAGTATAAATGTACATTAATGATCATTAAATGCGTAGTTATCCTTTGATATTCCCTGTTGGTATGCCGACCAACTCTTCTCGGGTGCCGACTAACTCTCCTCGGGTACCGACCAACTCCTCGGGTGCCGACTAACACTCCTCGGGTGCCGACCAACACTCCTCGGTTGCCGACCAACTCTCCTCGGGTGTCGAATATTGCCACGTAGGATGACATGTGTCCTTTTCTGATTGGTCCTCGTAGATGGAGAATTTTTGCGTTAACAGAAGCCCCCAATGCTCCATGCTTGATGGTTTACTTGAAAGGATGGAGTATTTATTCTGCTTTGTTGCTCGGTGCTTGTGAAATTCTTGATCTACCTTCTTTATTTGTTTAACATAAAGTGCATTATCTCCTGGACGATATATGATGCAGGATGATCGATGGTTGCTAATCTTTCTTTTGAGGAACTCCGTGTGCTATGTATCACCCCTGGGAATTTGGATGCAGCCATGCCATAGTATGCAGCTTGTAGCTTGTAGCTTGTCATAATCTTCAAGTATGTTGATTGGTTTGCTAGCCGACCAACTGCCTCCTGTGCCGAGTAACTGAGTGCTAACTTCACGTGCTTGATTCTTCTGATTTATGATCCTCTGAATACTTTGTCGAGTAACATACTAGCTTTTGAACCCAACTCTTCAATCTGATTAGTACCAAGCTAGTGGTGGACTTCGAAATATTTTCACACAACTTCTTCTTCATTATTGGTCGAGACAGTAGTAGCAAAAGATCTCAGTGCTGTAGATGCTGATTTTGACTTCTACCTTTGCTCGGGAACGAGCAAGAGGTTCTCGGGGACGAGCAAGAGCTGCTCGGGTAACTGTCGAAGAACAGAGAACTCAATCTGCTTTGGAGAATCAAGCCTTCCAACTAATGGCAAAGAACCAAGCCTTGGCTGAGATGTCCGAGAAGATCATGAGTCTTGAAGAGCAACTTCCTGCTCGGGGACGAGCAAGAACTTCTCGGGGACGAGCAAGAGCTGCTCGGACAGACCATCTGTGATGAACATCATAATGCTGAAAGATCTTAACTTCATAAACTCCCCTTATGCTTTGGATGATCCTCCTGCTGGCGAGGAACCTGTTTCAAAAGAAGAGGGAAAGAAACCAATAGAGTAGGAATCTCAATGTAATAGTTAGTATACATTTTCATTCTAATTGTATTTTGTTTTTGATTTTAATGAAAGACTTTCATTTTTGTTCGCAATCTTAATTGCTATTGTCTTGTAAAATACTCTACATATGTGCATATGTATAAGTTAAAAAGATAACAATATTGTATTGTTCATCGACCAACTTAGTAATAAAAAAGTTACAAGTATTAGTAATGTTGCTCGATCACTTAATAATAAAGTAATGAGTATAAAAATGTTTAAAATTTTTCCAACCAACCAAGGTTGTTAAATTGTGCTCGTCGACCAATTATAGTTAGTGAGAGTTTATACCCTACTAACCATACTTGGTAAATTTTTATCTTTTTCATAAAATGTGTCCGACTAACCAAGGTCGATAAATTCTTCTCGTCGACCAACTACAGTTAGTGGGTTTTTATCCCCGACCAACCATACTTGGTACAGTTTGGAATATTTTTTCCTCGTCGACCAACTACGTTGATACAGTTTGGAATATTTTTTCCTCGTCGACCAACTACGTTGATACAGTTTGGAATATTTTTTCCTCGTCGACCAACTACGTTGGTACAGTTTGGAATATTTTTTTCTCGTCGACCAACTACGTTGATACAGTTTGGAATATTTTTTCCTCGTCGACCAACTATAGTTAGTAGGTTTTTCAGGTGAGAGAAAATTATTTTTTATATTGATCCCTTCCTATTCCCTATTTGGAGAGATAAAAATATGCTGAATGATTAAAGTTATTACCAAATTTATATCAAAAATCAATCAATTTGACTTTATTGACATAAATGGAAGCTGAACCAAATTAAGTATATAGTTCATAAAAATGAATGCAAAGAGACTCAAACTTGAAGAGAGAGAAAATAGATCTGGGTCATGATTTCCATGAGAAGACTTTTTATTGTCTTTAACCTTTTCCCATTCTTTTATTAAAAATATGATGGGAATTTGAATAGACATCAAAGATCTTACAAATTTATAATGAAAATTATCAATGAAAATTATCAAATCTTATCATCGTCGTATATATTGGTATATGTAATCATTTAAAATATTTATTCCATGATATAAAATTGAAACTTGAGAATCAAGGAAAGAGTTATGATTTATGAAATCCACTATTTTTCAGATTTCTAAATAAGAATTAATCTAATAGTTATGATTTAAAAATCATGATATGCAACATTTTGCAGATAAAAATTGGACAATTAATTTATGTATATAAACATAAAAATCATGATTGAATCAAAAGATGTATGTATAATTGATTATACGTAGAGAAAATAAAAACTTAGCTTTTGATGGAGAACAATGCTTGTAACACGATTCCCACAGACGGCGTCAATCTGTTGAAGACAGAAAATGGCCACTGCCATTTTAGTGGCGTCAACAGCAGATAAATGATGAGGATGAGATTGAAGATGAAGATAAACATTCACATCAAACATATAAGAGACAAAGATTTTTAAAGCGGTTCGGCTATAAGGAAAAGCCTACGCCCACTGTTATTTTATTCCCAGGGATTTACAATAGCATAATGTGGTGTAGAGAGAGAAAAAGGTGTGGATCTTGTTTATGGTGTCTCTCATCATTGTCGGATCTTCTCTGGTTCTCTTGGATCTCCCTCCTTTTGGCTAAGGGAATACATGTATTTATAGTGATGGGAGATAAAGAGATTCACTGTATGTAGACATTTATACATTATGTCTACATTCAACGAATCTAATTGTTGAATTGCTTGGTATGCTATGTGTTGTCATCTATTAATACAGTATAAATGTACATTAATGATCATTAAATGCGTAGTTATCCTTTGATTTTCCCTGTTGGTATGCCGACCAACTCTCCTCGGGTGCCGACTAACTCTCCTCGGGTACCGACCAACTCCTCGGGTGCCGACTAACACTCCTCGGGTGCCGACCAACACTCCTCGGGTGCCGACCAACTCTCCTCGAGTGTCGAATATTTCCACGTAGGATGACATGTGTCCTTTTCTGATTGGTCCTCGTAGATGGAGAATTTTTGCGTTAACAATAGCGTTAACACTTTTTATATTATTTTAATAAAACCTAATTTTATAAAGATAAGTATAAAATATTTTATTATATTTAAAAATTGTATTTTTATAAAGTAGTTTTCAACAAAAACTGTAGTTTTTAATTTCATTTCTTTATATAAATTTTGTTTTCAAAGGGTGTTCTATAAATATAAATACAAATTATTTTAAGAAAAAAATATTTTTATAAAGCAATGTTAACGTTTAGAATTTATAGAGTGTTTTAGAAAACTCCTTTTTTTTATAGAACTCATTACACGCATCACACAATTTTGAATTGAAATATAGTCTTAAAAGGTAAGCACAAATTGATTTAAACTTCAAAATGATATGGCACCATGTAAAATTTCATTAACATCCCAAACATAATGTCATTCACAATAATCTGATCCAAAAAATAGTTCCAGTAAGGTACATACAAATTTATCTCATTTGTAATGAAAAAAATAATCTAAACATTCCATAAAAATTCATTCAAATTACTAAGAGATAAAATTAACAAATAAATAGGTTTTCAGCAAAACAATGTAGTTAGTCAAATCAAATACTAATTACAATAAAAAGGAAAACATAATTTTGAATTGATTACCCATCAAAGCAATTACCTGAAAAGCCTATAATTTCTTTGGTACACTCCTACCTACACCATGCTTCATCAATCTAACGCTATAAAGAGGGATCGAAATAAAAATAAATTAGAGTCTTTAAGAAATAGCTATTCAAAAAGTGTTGATAATATTTTATTTGATCAAAAGATAAGAGTAAAGATCTTCATACACCAAGTTACCTTTATCATCTTCCTTGTTGAATGGCACGGGACAATAGTAATCAGAATTTCAATGAAATTTATTAGATTTATATAAACATGACAAATTTGGGCCATGTAATGATGAGCATCAAACCATGACACCATTACTTTACAACTAAAATACTACCTACAAACATGAATCACATTGAGTTATTAACGATATATTTGGAGAAAAATCATACCTTTTTCATATAGGATAAATCAAGAAATGTACAGCCAAAGAGGCTAAACTCTTTTGATTTTATATTAACTCTTTGTTACTGATATGGCTGGCCTCGGGTGACACGTTCTGGAAGTCTCCATGTGACGACTTGGATTACCCAAATCTCAATTCGGTGTGGTAGGGTTCACACCTTCACAAAGAGTCAATATTTTAGGTTTCTTGATAGCTTTAAAGTAAGAATTTAAATGGATGGCGTCAAATATCCTAGGCATAAAATGTTAAGTCAATCAAGTTGTAAATAAAGGAAGAATTTTTTTTTTAAAAAAAAGTAAGAAACAGTCTACATATTGGAGTTCAAACATAGTCGATGACTATACATATAGTGAGTATAAGAATTAGAGGTGGCATGGCAAGAATAAGGAAAAAAGGGAATCTGAGACTCACCATTTTTGTCCTTGCCAGAGATAGGCATTAGTGTTGGAACATTAAAGTCCACTGTGATGTTGATTGAATTATACTTATTAAAACTATGATTTTCATTTTGGCAAATGTTAAAGCACTCCTCTCTTTATCTTTGAATCCATACTAAGGGCTCGCTTATGTGTGTATATATAAGAAGAAATTATAACTTGGAAATCAAAGAGACTAAACTCTTGGAAATCTAAAGAACGAAAATTTAAGAGGGGATGGTGAATGACGAGAATGGTAAAAGACTTTTAAAATATATAAAAGATACGGATGCATAGAATGGAGAGGAAGCATCAGAGCCGTGTGAGAAGAAATCGAATTGTTTGGGAAAAGGAGAATAATTTGAGGAGACATGGAAAGCTTCTTGTAAATGAACGGGTCTTCTTTTAAAACAACATTAAATGCAAAACAGTTGTAAATAAATGATCTTCTTTTAAAACAACATTAAATGCAAGACACGTGTCAATACTCTCTAAAGAGACACCAAAATTATATTATGTAATTAGATGTAATCAGATAATAGATAATAGATAATAGATTGGCATTTGGAATCTGAGATTGAAGGCTAATGGGAACAAAAGGGTCAACTTTGATAATTAATGGTTGAGGGCTCTGAGATGATGACACGTGGCGACCTAAAAAAATATAAAAATTCTATTTGAACCGAGATAAGTTGTACAAGATTTGTAAAGATGACTAAAGGACAAAAACAAAGGCAAAATTAATGAAAATGTTTCTTCAGATTTGTTCAACTGTTTTTTTTTAAATAAAAACTAAAAGTTTGTATTTTTAATAAATATTTTATTTTATAAAACTGCTTTTTTGAAACTCTTTTAAAAAAATGTTTTTAATTTTTTATAACTGTTTTAAAAAATAAAACAAAACAAAACAAAACATTTCGCTATTTTTTTTAAAAAATGACTTTTATTGAAAATTGGTATTTTCAATAAAACATATTTTATTAAATAGCGTGGGTCCGCGTCAGCGGCACTAATCAAACGCGATAATGATGTGAGTCCGCGGCAACGACACTAACCAATTGCGATGATGATGTGGGTCTGCGTCAGCGGCACTAACCAATCGTAGGTCCGCGCCAACGGCGCTAACTAATCGCGATGATGTGGACCCGCGCCAGCGGAACTAACCAATCGCGATGATAGTTTTTCATATTTTTAATAAAAAAAATGCAACTTTTTTTAAAATGCAATTTTTCATATTTTAAAACTTTTTATAAATGTTTAAAAAAAACATTACACTATTTTTTTTAAAAATGACTTTTCTTGAAAATTTGTATTTTAAATAAAAGTCATTTAAAAAAATAGTGTAATGTTTTTTCATACTTATAAAAAAAACAGTTTTTTTTAAATGTTTGTGTTGAAAACGCAATTTTTTTGTTTTTATTTAAAAAAACAAGTTTTACTTCTTTTTTTTTGGTTTAAATGGCACTTTATTTAAAAAAAAAAAATTGGTTTCACTTTATTTAAAAAAAACCAAAATTTTCAAACTTTTACTTTTTTTTGTTTACTTTTGGTTTAAAAAAATATTTTTTTTAATTTTAATAAAAAACCGTTTACTTTCAATTAAAAAAAAAAACTGTTTTTTTTATATTAATAGAAAACTGATTTTTTTTATATAAGAAATTGTTTTTATATCCATTGTTGAAAACAAAAGAACAAGAATCTTAAAAAAAAAACTCAAAAAAAAAAGAAAAGAGGAAGCTATATGGCCTCGTCACTATGTACATCCTATGTACAAAAATCCTATGTGCAAATAGAAAAGCTCAAAAAAATAATATGGCCGAAATGGTCTGGTTGGGGTCAAACCCCTAACCTCTAGTCTCCTTATTCCCTTCCTTAACCACTAGACTAGTAAGAATTTTTTTATCAAATACGTGCCTCCACAAATATATAACCTTGCTTCAAACCCCTTTCTCCCTTTTACACTTTGGCCCCAAATCTTTGTAAAATCTTCATTTCTCCTCATTTTACGTCCAAACTTCAGGGTTACCTATAAAAATGTAAAGTAAAGCTAATTAATTTTAATTTAAACCCTTAAAGTTTAAAAAATTATCAGTTTATCCATATTTGCATTTTAAACCTCAGATTTCATAACGTTTTCGTTTTAACGCTGAATTCAACCAAATTTCAGGAAAAACTTTTATATTGCCTACATAAAATTATAGAAATTACTTTCAAGCCCAAAAAGTTTCTAAAATTATTGTTTCACCCCCTAAGGTTACTAAAATTGCACTTATAACACAAATTTTATTCAAACTCGTATTTTTCTTTTTATTTACGAAAATGACTCTAAAATCTCTTTATTTATGATACTTGGGGAATAACAAGGTCTACATTTGGTCATAAATAATATAAAGATATGCACTCATCAAATATTCCTAAACCTAAACTTTGTTAGTTCTCGAGCAAAACTAAAAATTTAAAATTTAATTCACTGTCGTTGGAATCACTATTGCATTTAGCATGTGCTACAAGTCGTTAAACCCCTAGGTTGCCCTAGTGGATGAGTTTTGTCTCGTAAGGATTTGCAATGAATATCCTCAAAAAATAAAAAATTTAGACCCAATACAAAGACATAAAAGTAATATAATCAGGTCTTAAATATAAATTCATTAATATAGTAGAACTTCACTTCTCAATCTTAACTTATCGTGCATATGTCTAGCCAATATAAACATTCATTTCAACAGACTTGATCGTTACGTGTCTTATCCAAAAGTTTGTTTTGATTTTAAAATCTCAATGGATGCACTCACAATCGAACACTCAGAGGTATATGTGAATAAAAGGGTAAAGTTAAATGAACAAATTCCACTTACACAAAATGAAAAAAATGACTTTTTATAATGGATGAATATGGTCTCATGAACGTAAAATCGATCACATGTTGAAAATATTGAATTGCACCATAGATCCTATTCATATTCTCTCCACACTATAACTAACTTCAATTGAAATCGATTAGGACTTTCTTTGGTTGTATTGTGGGCTCGAGTTGAGAATAAAAAGAATGGCTTTTGGAGTTTAAAATTTTTTGAGAGTATAGAAGCTTTCGAAATTTTGACTTTTATGAACTTTTTTTCCAACCTCTATTTTTTCCTTTTCCTTTTCATTTCATTTTATCATTCTTTATTTCCTTCCCTTTTTCATTATTTTCTCATCATTCTTGCAACCTCATTTTCTTTTAGCCTTTGTCCTACCATAATTTTATCCTAAAATTCTCAAAAAATGGGTATAACTTCTTTTTATGGGCTTTTAACTCTCAGTTGGAGTTGGACAGGATAATGGGTTTTCAACAAAAGGTTATTTTAATTTTGGCTCAAATGGGGTTACAAAGGAATCATGTAAAAGGTCAGTTTGGGCTCAATTTTGGGATTTCAAATGATTCCGGAACAAATGCAAAACAAAAATTATGATACAACAATCGTGACCTAATTACATGTTCACTCTTGATATACATGGTTTTGGAGGAGAATGCCCTCTACGTCTCGATCTCGTAATTCTAGATATGACTTCAACTTTTGACCATTGACGTTGAAAATTTCACTATTTTTAGGATTCTCTATCTCAACTGCCCCATGTAGTAGACTGTTTTGATTACAAAGGGACCGTACCACTTAGAACTCAACTTTTTGGGAAAGAGATGAAATCTAGAATTTTACAAGAGAACTTTATGTTCGTGTTCGAATGATTCTGTAAGATGGAATTGTTATGTAACATATTTTTTTTCTCTTTGTACAATTTTGCATTCTCATACACATCATTCCTAATCCATTATACCTTTCAGACCTCACCCACAGCAGGTAAACTGAAATTGAAGGTCTTAATATCCTAGTAAGCCTTGTGCTCTAACTTTACCCAAAGGTGACAGGATTTTCTGTTGACAAGTCTATACGGGGACATAACCAGTTGTGTTTTATCGATAGTGCGATAAGCCCATAGTGCATTTAACAACCTTAAGGACCAATCCTTTTGGTTCAGACGCACAGTCTTATCGGTGATTTGGTTGATTTGTCTATTGGAGACTTATACTTGACCACTGGTTTGAGGGTGATAAGAACATCCTACATTGTGCATGATCGAGTACTTTTTTATGAGACTCCTCAAAGGATCAATTACAGAAATGGGTTCCTTATAACTAATGATGGCTCGAGGTATACTGAAATGGGAGAAATGGTTTTTTCAAAGGAATTTGACCACCATGTGCGATCATTTGTCCTACACGGTATGGCTTCTACCCACTTAGATACATAATCAATTGCTAAAAGGATGTAAAGATTCCCCTAGTAATTTGGAAATGGACCCATAAAATTAATGACCTAATAATCGAAATACTCGATAATCGGAATAGGATTTAAGGGCATCACGTTCCTACGTGTGATGTTTCCTAACCATTGGCAATGGTCATAACTCCTATTGTAATCATTTGAGTCATAGAAAATGGTGAGACAGTAGAAACCACGCTACCAAATCTTCGTAGTGGTCTTTTTTTTATGAAAATGACCTTCATATGCTTGGTCATGGCAGAAAGAGATTACACTGTGAATCTCGTGATCGGGGATTCACTTTTGAATGATTTAATAGGGATAATATTTGAAGAGATACGGGTCATCCAAAAATAAATGCTTGACTTCCTTGTAAAATTTGGAACGATCTTGCTCAGTCCAATGCGAGGGAATTTCACCCTTCACAAGATAATTTACAATATAGACAAACCACGAAAGGTGGGAGACAAGCATCAGTTTTTCATCAGGAAAGGACTCATTCAGCGGTAGCAGGTTATCGATTGATTAAACGGTTAACCTAGATAAGTGATCTGCCACTACATTCTTGCATCCTTTCTTATCTCGAATTTCACATCAAACACTTTCAGTAATAGGATCCACCTAATGAGATGGGCCTTAACATCCTTTTTAGACAAAAGGTATCGCAGGGATGAATGATCAATGAAAATGAAAACTTTAGATCCTATCAAGTAAAACCTAAACTTCTCAAGCATAAAAATGATAGTGAGGAACTCTTTTTCTATCATGGAATAGTTCAACAATACCAGTACCTCACGTTATCTACTGCTAGTATACTAGATAATGTGAGGAAGTTTCTCATTGCGTTGTCCTAGAAATCTACATATGGTATAGTCAAAACTTTCAGGCATGATCTCAAAGGGCTGACTCCATTCGGGAAGTCATATAATGGGTGTAAGGGTTAATTCCTTCTTTAGCCTTTCAAAGGCTTGAAGCCACTCATCGATAAAATCGAATGGTGTGTCCTTGTCAAGAAGATTGCACAATCGAGATATTTTGCTAAAATCTTTAATAAATCTTCAGTAGAAACTGATGTGTCATGATAATGACCGAACTTCACGCATAGTTTTCGTGGGTGGGATATTAGCAATGAGATCAATTTTAGATTTTTCTACCTCAATACCCTTTTTAGAAATGACGTGACCTAAAACTATGCCTTGTTTGACCAAGAAGTGACATTTTTCCTAATTAAGCACGAGGTTATTTTCCTTACACCTCTTTAAAATGAGGGTGAGGTGATGGAGGCACTCATCTAAACTAGACCCAAATACCGAAAAGTCATCCATGAAGATTTTGTTTCACTATATCCAAAAATATACTCGTCATGCACTGCTGAAAGGTAGTAGGTGTATAGAATAACCCAAAGGGCATGCGTCGGTAAGCAAAATTATCAAATGCACAAGTGAAGGTGATTTTCTATTGATCCTAGGGAGAGAAGGGAATTTTATTATAGTCAGAGTAACCGTTGAGATAACCGCAATAGGGATGTCCGACTAATTTCTCTAACATTTATTCTATGAATGGAAGAGGAAAGTGATCCTTCCTTATTACAACATTTAACTTCTTGTAATCAATACACACTTGCTAACCGATTTGAATCCTAGTGTATATGAACTCATCATCATTGTCTTTCACCACCTTAACATCAAATTTCTTCTAGATAACTTGAATGGGGATGACCTATTAGTTATGAGAGTTTTGGTAAATGATTCCCGCATCGAGTAATTTGAGCACCTTAGCTCAGATGATCTCTTTCATATTGGTATTAAGTCTATGCTATCCTTCACGATAATTTTTAGCCTCATATTCTAAGTGTATACTATGCATACACACCGAGGTACTTATCCCCTTAATGTAGGCTATGATCCATCTTATTACTTCTTCGTGTTCCTTGAGAATACGCAACAACTTACCCTTTTATTATTTGTCTAAGTCAAACGCGATGACAATATTTAAGGTTTCACAAGGTCATAACAACCTATGTTCAAGCGTTTCAGGCAGTGGCTTCAATTTATGCTCGAAAGCTTACTCAATAGAGGGCGGAATAGTTGACGTGGAGAGCGAGAATGGCTCTGGCTTAGACTTTCAACTTCCTACTTTCATGATGGGGGAAATTCAAGGATGGCTTTGACTTTTTCAATTGATTGTCCGACATCAAATTCAGACCCAAAAAAAGCGAGACATACTGTTAAAGTGTCGTCATTATAATTTTTATCGAAAGTCTCTTACACGATACTATCAATCATGTCGAAGCCCATAGGTTCATCGTCATTGGGTGGTTGATTGGCTAAATTTAACACGTTAAGGTCTCACATTCCCAGAGGATGGGTTTAATTGGTCGCGGTGATACCTAATGGCAGCATTAAATGCGGCAAGGAAAAGATGACCCAAAATAACTGGATTTTGTGTAATAGGATTTTTGCACTTGTTGGGTGTCGAAAACAATGAAATCAACTGGAAATACAAAGTCGCCTACTTTAATTAAGACGTCCTCAATGATATCTATCGAAATTTTCATAGAACGGTCGGCTAAAGATAAGGTGATCCTAGTCGGATTTAACTCCCCCAAACTTAGTTTCTCATACATGGTGCTCCCCTATCTTGATAGAGATTGTCGGAGTTTTGGGATCCTTATACTTGATGGGAGCTTAACAAGAAATTATCGATCTTGCTTGCTCGTTGAGAAAAGTTTTCTTGGGTATGTTGGCGCTTCTCTTAAAGGTACGAAGGTCCTTCAAAAATTTGGCATAGGACCGAACTTATTGGGTTGTATCAAGTAGTGTAATATTAATTTGTACTTGCTTGAATACTTCTAACATATTTACAACTTGCATCTTTTTGTTTTGGGGCACCAAATGTTGGGGAAATGCAGTTGTTGGAGTATAGTTCTCTACAGATGGCTCGAAAGATAAGGGTGGGGAGAAAGTTAGATCCACGGGTGGATCTTTCTTCTCCTTACATTTCTCAAATTAACTATCGATGGGTGGTGCAACGTTATTTTCTACTTCCTATTCGAACCTAAGCGTGATGATGAATTTTATATGTTGTTGGTTGTATTATGTGATCGTGTCGTCTGGAATAAAAAATTGACCCCGGGCGTGTTACCTTTTAGATTTGGTTCGATATGACTTGGGAATGTTCCCTTGTTCCTCTCACTCAAAGCGTTCCTTAGTTGACTAACTTGAACCTCGAGTTTGGTAATGGCTTGAGTATTCACGTGCATGCTTTGATAGGTGGATAGGAGGATATTTTGAGTGGTATTATTATAATTAAAGTGTACTTTGGGCAAGAACGTTCACCATATCCTCTAAAGATTGGATCCTTTGGGACGAGGGATATGATGGCGCATGTGTGTTCTTTTGTAAACTCATGGGTGGGTTACTGGAAGATTGACCTTGACATCCTTAGTATTGACCCTTAGACCATGAAAGATTGGGGTGGTCTCGCTACCCCGAATTACGAATCAAAATATGGGTCATATATTAGCCTATTTTGATGGAGGGCATTGGCTTGCTCGGTGAGTGCCTTATGGCCCGGAAGGGCGGCTCAATTCTCGACTAAGTGGTCGAATGCTTCTCAAAGTATACACATAGGTGAACCAACGTGTTTCAAGGCCACATGTGTATTTCGATTGACCGTGGCCACTTTAGCATTTAAATCATAACTTTATTGGACTTGACGGGAGAAACCTTTGTTGGACATGGTGGGCCTAAATTATCTATTAGGTGCCCATCACTGAGACTTTTTCTCTATAGCTTCCAGGAACACCCACGCATCGGCCTCACTTTCTTCGGTAAAACCACCATTACATAGTGACTCGAGCACAATTCAAGTATTACAACCATACCCCTCATTCAAAATTTGTAATCGGCATTCCATCTCAATCCCATGGTGCGGACATTGCAGTAGAAAGTCCTTAAATCATTCCAAATATATCCATAAGACTTCTCCCTCCTTTTGGATAAATGTGTGGATGGCGTGACGTATCAAAACCATCTTTTCGTTTGGAAAGATTTTTTATAAAAATGCAACACTCATTTCATTCTATGTGATGAGTTAAACCAACTCTTTGCTTTGTCTATCAACGAGAACGAGGATAATTAACGTTTAACAATATCATCGGTGAGTTCATAGTACTTAATGGTTCCACAAATCTCTTCAAACTCACGCACGTGAAGATAGGGATCCTATTTTTTGGTACCCTGAAGCACGGGAAATAATTAGATTGTTCACGAATGGAATTGGAAATTGTCCATGTTGTGCTCGGGTAGAAATATGCGTCAAGTTTGACTAGACATAGCTGGATAAAGGTGATATTTAAGGTCACGTAGCGCCAACTCATCTCCCATCTCGGTGAATATTAAAAATCTACCTATGTAAGTATTGAAAATTCTAGACTCCACACTAGACAAACGATCGGTATGATCTCGATACCAACTTCGCATACACTGAGCCCACTCGAATTTCTCTTTTTCTCTCTCTTCTTTTTTAGATTTTTTATTTAAGTTTTGAATTTTTTATATTATTTTATTTAAAGAAAAGTAAAAGAAAATAATTTGACTCAAACCACATAAATCTTAAACTAACACAAAGAAATTTGAATTATCTATTTCATGAGAGGGGAATTTTAATTTTAAAAACTAGTTTTCACAAGATTAATCGATGATAACAGGAGTCTCCGAATTAATATTCCTAATTAGACAGCTCCTACTCTTTTACAATGGAGAATTTAAAAGATGACCAACTACAGTTATCACCTCTAATTCCAATTTTACCTCCAGGTAGGTGGTCGGTACGAAGACACATTATAAACACCAATCCTAAATAAGGTAAAACGAAATTGATTAGACAAGTTTGCGATGGAGTATCTTTTAATTATAGCCTCGTTAAGAGGTTTTCTATGAGCTATGTGATATTCTAAGTCCAACGTCTACTTGATTTTAAATTAAATGTGATGGCTTGGGATTACAAATTCTTGGTTAATTAGTGATTTTCGGGCCAAAGAAGGGTGATGAAATTCCCACCTTGTCTTTCACACAGGTTTTTTCTTAAACAAATATATGCAACGTGTTAATTTAAGTGTGAAATTAAACCACGTAGAAGTATACAAAAATGTACCTCCGACGTGAACTTTTTAAAATCACTTATTTACGTCGGGGCAAAGTTAAAGTTGACGTTGATCTCGAAAAACATCGCCTACGTTTTAGTCGCCCCCGAGAGTTCCTTGTGATTGTGACAAGATGGCACCAGTATTCTTTACGTCCGCTCACCGTTGCACATTTTTTCGATTTTATTTCCCTTTTCCCCTTTTTATTTTTTTTGTATTTTTTTAATGTGCTACTGAAAAACAAAACCCAAAAAAAAGGCTACACCAAGCATAAAATGCGACATAAAAAAATAATAAAAAATAAAAATAACACGACACACACTTATGGTGTATTTAACACTAAAAATAAGCACACTTATGAAACACATTTTTAGTTATTTATTTATTTTGTATTTTGTATATTCTGGACATAAGAAAATTACTACTATAAATAATTTTTTAATTTTTTATTTTTTTTATTTTTTCATGGACTACTAAGAGAAAAAACGTAAAATTGGAAATTTTCAGAAAAAAAGTTATACATATTTTGGATTTTTCAAATTTTTATGTATTTTTATGAGATTTTTCTAACCAAAATGCAAAAGTAAAACAAGTTAGTCCAAAAGTCACAATTTTTTTTATAAAAAAAATTGAACAAATCCTTGACAATGCCACCAAAAACGTATTGTCAATTTATAAAATACTGCAAGTGCATAGTCTAATATAGAATAGCGAGTGTAAGTACGGGTCAAACCCACTGAGATTTGTCAATTTTAATATTTAAAATAATTATAACTTTCAAACTAGACTAGATTGTTTTAAGATGAGATGAAACATTAAACTAAGCTAACACAAATAAAAAAAATACAATTACGAAATATATAATCAAGTGTTCGAGAAAACTAGGGCATTGTATCCATTTATCACGTACGAGAAAACTAGGACGTTATAATCAAGTCTGCAAATTTTAGTCATATTCTTGAACTAGGAGTTCCGTGACTATGCGATTGGTTCTTACGATTTACATTGGTCCCGTACGAGGTGTTCGTGTCCCTTCTGCGGCCATTTAGGAGTTGTTTTGGGTTTTGGCCCTCTAGCGGCAAGTTTTTAAGCCTAAGTCTACATATTTGTAAATTTCATCATATTCTCAAACCGGGTATCCTATTACTATGCAGTCAATTCCTATGAGTTACATTGGTCTCATGCGAGGTGTTCGTACCTTTTACAAGATGGTTTGGTGGCTGTCTTGGGTTTTCTCCCTCTAACGGTATCTTTTTAAGCTTAAGTCTAGATATTTTTGAATTTTAGTCATATTCTCATACTGGGAGTCTCATGACTACGCGGTCAGTTTCTACTGGTTACATTGGTCTCGTTCGAGATTTTCGTGCCTCTTACGAGGCCATTTGAGGATTGTTTTGGGTTGTCGAGCTCTAGCACATATTTTAAGCTCGAGTCTAGATATTTGCAAATTTTAGTCATATTATCAAACTGAGAGTTTCGTAACTACGCGGTCAGTTCTTACGAGTTATATTGATCTCGTGCGAGGTGTTCGTGCCCCTTATGGGGCCGTTTTGGGTTTTCACCCTCTAGTGGCATGTTTTTAAGCCTAAGTTTAGATATTTTCAAACTATCAGTTTGTTGCCCTCCTAGTCCCCTGTACAATATATTTTTGGACCATTTTGGGACTTCAACTGTGTCAGGACAACAATTAAAAATAAAAATGTCAGAGTTTAACAGTACATGCGATGTCTAGTCAGGTCGTTCAAAGCAAAACTCATGAATTATTTTAAGACCACCTATTTCCTGATAGGTCAAACTATGAGTTTCTTGCCCTCTGTAGTCAGCCATACAAGATATGTTTGTACTATTTTGGGACTCAGAATGCATCAGGACAATAATTAGGTATGAAAATGTTATAATCTTCCACTTGACGATACTTCTAGGTATGCCCTTCAAAGCAAAACACATGAATTTTTTTAAGATGACCTATTTCCCTCTAGGTCAGATTATGAGTTTCTTGTCCTTTATAGTCCACAATTTTGGTTATTTTTCAGTTTTTTCCCTTCTCCATTATCAATGTGCACAGGTATTTCTTCGCAACTTCTATATATTTCATCAACCAGTATCTGAGCCTTATCCCCGTACAAAGGGGGATTGTGAACTGGAGTTTCGACAATCAAGGAAATGAGTGTACATGCGCTAATAACACTTTTATTGGTAAATTCCTAAAATAGTACTGCTCGACATACTCACTGTGAGTGGATGAAGATGATCGAGGGACTGTGGCGGGGGAGACACTGGGGAGGGTAATGTTGAAGGAGGCGACATTTGGGAGAGAAAACCTTAAGAAGGGGGATTAGGGAAACCTTGAAAAAAAAGGGTAGGGGAATCTTTGAGGAGGCATTGGGGGACAAAAACCTTGAGTAAATAAGGACACAAGGCGCTCGATTTCACTCGTCAATACTACCAGGTTACTCTTAAACTCTTGAACATCCCCATTTGTCTTGGACTAACTTTCCTCTTAGATCGAGATGCAATTCTTGACCAAAGAGGACTCATTCACGAGAGTTACAGGGTGTTTTAATTTAGTTTTTGGCATATGTTATCTGACACCTCTCGTCCTTCCTCTCTTGTCAGTTTCAAAGGTCTGGGTCAGGGCATCATTTTTAATATTATTATAAGAGATAGAACTGGACTGACTGCAAATGATTGTGATCGATTCCTGTAGCATGAAATTATATTTAGTCTTATAATTTTAACATTATTTTATATATGTAGTTGATCATACTCACCAAAGTCTAAGCCAAGTGATGGAAATTTATTATCATTGTCTCATCGAGCATGCACGTAAAAATTTCCACAATTAGGTTTTTTACCGGCATCTGGACCGCCCTTTGTCCTATATAACCATTCATTCTTCAAATCTTCATATGATTTAGATCCCAGCCTGTGGACGTCAACTTTTTTTCGCTCCGTCTTGTTTATTTTACTCCATTTGGACCAACTTTTTATCCATCGCCTCATTTTTAAAAAAATTATTCCATTGATTAACTGACACTTCAACATTCAGAGGGGCTGTCTTTCAGAGCTAAAATGTTGGAGCTCGATGCCCCCTTCACGAAATGTCTCTATGGAAGGTTCCTCCGACATGTTCATAGTTGTTCAGCAACTCGGGAAAGAACCTTTTACTTTGAATGGTTAAGGAATGAAAAACGCTTACGAAGTTGGTCATAAATGTCATCCTTGATGGCTTAATCAACTAAGTTCTAGTTATCCGCTTCCCTAACGCACACATTCAATTTCCTAAGCTACAAACACTGGGATTTAAATACCTAAGAGGTCATTTTTATTTCCACTAGGATTATTCTCAAGAACGGAGAACCCAATAGGCTTCTTCTCATTTGCTTGGGAGGTGTCGAGAGCGGGTGGTAGGGGTGTTGGAGTAACTGGAATTTGTTGCCTACTCGTAGATGGAGTGATAGGTTGAAATAGTGGCGAAGTAGATAATTCTTCACCATGTGGTGACAAGAATCCTTATTGGGGTATAGGATATAAGAATCCTTGTTGGATGTCACGTCATCACTTAGTATATTCTGTCTATTGCCACTCGAAAATGCCTCTAATAAAAACATAAGAGACTAAATCATTATACTAACATGTTTATGACTAACTAATCATTTTTACGAGTATATATATGTATATACCTTCTCATAATAATATACTTCAAAATATTTTCAATGTGTCTGATCTCCTTCCATTCGATATTACTTTTTTAAAATCTATGAATTTTTACACGTGGCCAAAGAACAGGAAGTGTATTTATAATTCATGTATAGATATCTGTGACATGAACTTAGAATCCTTTTGTTTAACTTATCGGCAAAATTCAATTTAACATGTATATGTCGTGAGACATCATAATCTTGGTCAATGCTTTCTTTACGTAGTTGTATCCACAATGGGTGAATGTTTTTTTCTGCCTTCTCTAACAGCATAAGCAGCATTAGGGCTATGTCAGGATTATTGACGCAAAGCATATTCTCTATAGCCCCATCCCAGCTTTTTGGTAGGGAAAAAGAATATAATCGAATAAGTACTCTTACCTAAGATGAATTCAACAATTTGAAAGGTAGTTAAACTGTTCGATCTTCTTATTCCCATACTTACAAATATGAGTACCATCTAAATGGCGCGCATTAATGAAAGAAGTATAAGTGTGGTCCATTGCAACCTCTCGTACTCTTATTGCCAGTGATTATCACCGTGCCTCATTTTTCTTGAGAAAAATATATGAGGGTATGAATATGAGTCCTACAAGTAATGGCTATAATTAATCATTAACTAGTTATTATTTTTCAATCGATCCAATTTAAGTTTATCTTATTATAACCTTAGAATATAAATCCAATTTATGTTTTTCAGCCTTAGGTTTTAAAATCCAATTACAACTTTTTTGTATTTTCACATTTGGGTTTGTTTAATTTGGGTATTTTCACATTTTAATCCAATTATATATAATTTTTGAAAATTTTGGCTACGTCAGGTGCACAGTTACAAAATCCCTTCATGCGCATGGTTTTTACTAGAACCAGTAGAGGTTAAAAATGTGACACATCTATGTGAATGGATGTAAATTAGAGTCATGCTTATGAATGTGAACGGAAACAACATCAAGAATAATTCAAGTTTTGAAATCAAATAGAATTGTTCTCAATTAGATGTTGCACACGACTTATAAATGCATTTTTAGTTATGTCCACAAAAGATGTGCATGGGAATCTATATGGGAATCAAGTCACTCATCTGCCGATCACATTCACATGAATATCAAGCTACATACTTGATTATTTAATACTTAAATGTTTTGATGTAGGAATTAGACAACTCTATATATGACTAAAATAAAATAAATGTTTTTTCTCTATGATGATGTTAACAGATATATCGATCTTAGTACCATAAACATCGGTGGTGAAAAACATAAGAGAGTAGGTTAATATAGCATTTGCGTTAAATTCTATCACTATATTGGAAATGTGACATCTTTGTTGGAGTCGTGCACAGATATATATAACATTTGAGTTAATATAGCATATATACATACACATATATTTCCACACGTACATACACACACATACACATATATACTCACACATACACATACATATACATACACATACACACATAGTGAACATATACACATAGTTAACACACAATTTCATTAGAAAACAATTCATATGAGAGAGGATACCTGAACTAAGGTAGTCTCCGAAGAGAGAGAGGGTCTCTGAAAGAGAGAGAGATAGAGGCAGTGTGTACAGAGAGAGAGTTAGTATGAAATCAATTCCAGATCGCAGCTGGTTATAGGATATGGTCACGGCCCTGGTCTATGACCAACTTGACGTGACCATTTATTTTTTAAATTCCATTAACATGGTCACGATCATGGACCATGACCATATTATGTGGTGTGTAAAAAATAAATGGTTACGGCAGGTTGGTTATAGACTAAGGTCGTGACCACCATCGCGACTATTTCAAAATGGAACTTAACTGAAATCCTTAAATTTGTCATGCACCTAGTCACGATTTAGGATCGTGACCCACTTTGGTGAGAGCTTGGCGCCCATTTGGTTATGAGTTGGTCACAAACCATGGTCGTAACCCCCATGGTCACGGTCTAAGGTTGTGACCATATCCATTGAATGACACCATTTAGATTGTCACAACTTATGTCACGCGATGTTTGACTGTGGTCACAGTCCTGGGAAGTGGCCACCTGGTTACGGTCCTGGGCCGTGACCCATCTGTCATGACCATTATCAATTTTTAGTGTAATATACATCGACATGTTGTGGTTTGCTATATATTTTATTTTTCTTACTCACCTAGATGCATGCTTAAGTCAAGACTAAAATTGGCAAACAGTTGCACACAACACTTTGGTTTTTATTCGATTACAAAGCTTATCAAAATTGTGAAAATTAAAAATTGGCGGTGTTTCTCTACAAACCTTATGGTGCATTTGCTTCCATAGGAAGCCTTGTTGACCCTCAACTTAATCACCTCTTGGGTCCCAGTATTGCACCATTTGTGGAGCTCTTAGGTTGCCTTTTTCTCAAGGGTATAACCATGAATATTTGTCAAGGCCTTCTCTCATAGGATAATAGAAGTCAAGGAACCCTAAAATAGTAAAAAATGAGGTCAGCAAATAGTGAAGTGGTTTACAAAGTAAACAAATATAAATTTACTAAAAATTCCCAAATTCACCTTGTGATGAGCGACCTTTCACAAAGTACAATGTCCAGCCCCCTGAAGAAATTAAAATCAAGACTGTTCCCTAGTAGTCAAGCATATCCACAACATTGGGCATGTGATGGAAGATCAGGGGCGAAGGCAAGAAGAGATTATGGTGGGCAGCTGCCCACCTTGTCTTTCGGCCAAAAAAAATTCAAAGACAAATATGTAAATTTAATTAGTAATAAGTTAAAAGTTTTAAGGGTAAAAAAGTCATTGCCCACCTTACCAAAAGTCTCATAGCTGGCCAACTATACTTACTCTCGTACTAGTATCCCTGTAAATGATATTTGGTTCAGAGATAAAAGTGGCTTTTGTAATCTTGTAGAGAGAGAGGTTGAGATTTAGAGAACCACAAAAGTGAACCCTTAACAAATTGAAAAGCATGGCTTGGCAGTTGTTGTTCGTTCGTGCTCATAGAGAGAGTTACAGTGTGGTTTTCTTATCCAAGCCAACTTGCCAAGGTTAGTTTTAGTTTAATTATGAGCTTGCTTTGTTCTTTAGTGTAAAAATATGGAACTTTGATTTAATTATTTGTATCTTAAAATCTGAGAAATCATATTGTTTTTTTTTTGTGTAAAAATATGGATGTGCTGTTCGTGTAAAAATATGTTTTTTTTGGGTGTTAAATATGTTTTTTTTGCATTATTAAGAGAGTTACAGTGTGGTTTTCTTGTCCAAGCCAAGGTTAGTTTTAGTTTAAATATGATCTTGCTTTGTTCTTTAGTGTAAAAATATGGAACTTTGATTTAATTATTTGTATCTTAAAATTTGAGAAATCATATTGTTTTTTTTGTGTAAAAATATGGATGTGCAGTTCGTGTAAAAATATGTTTTTTTTGTGTTGTTAAATATGTTTTTTTTTTCATTGTTAAAAGCCTAGGTTTGTTTGTGCTCTTCTAACCAGTATATTTTTTTTTTGTATTTTTTTGTACTCGTTTTGATTTTATTTGGATAAAAATCTGATCTTGCTTTTATTTTTTTGCTTCTAGTTATGCTTAGGTACTTCAAAAAAAATGCCTCGCAATTGACTCCCCCTTTGAGTGATGAAGATGCCTACGATCAAAATCATCCTAAGAAAAAGAAAAAATGCCTAAAATAATTTATTCAAAGTTAGATTTTGATCCAAACAAACTTCCAGCTGACCCCGACCTACGACCCCCTGTCTCAAGTTATCATCCGGATGTTCAAAATGAAGTTCGGAGGATATATTGGCAAAAAGGGCCTTGTCAACCTCGTGATCATAAATTTCTTCAAAGAGATCAAGGGGGATTAAGGCGATTTAATCCTTCTTGGTTTGATGATCACCCAACTTGGTTAGAATATAGTGTCCACAAAGAGGCGGCATATTGTTTATGTTGTTATCTTTTCAAAGTGGATGTCAAGCAGCATGCAGGTAGTTGTGATGCATTTGTTATGGAGGGGTTTACCAATTGGAAAAGGAAAGAAAAAATACAATTACATGTTGGGTTGCCCACCAGCACTCATAACAATGCTTTGAGAATTTGTCAAGCTTTATTGAAGCAAAAACACCACATTGAAACAATCTTGAATAAGCAAACTGATCAGGCTCGATATGATTATCGAATTCGCTTGAATGCTTATGTTTGTTGCATTCGATTTCTTTTGAAGCAAGGACTTTCTTTTCGTTCTCATGATGAATCCTATGACTTGGATAACCAAGGAAACTTTCTTGAGTCATTGAAGTTTATTGGTGGCCACAATGAGGATATCAATAGGGTTACTTTAAAAAATAGTCCCGGAAATCTCAAAATGATTGCACCGGAAATTCAAAAGGATATTGTGAGTGCTTGTGCTATTGAAACGTCTAACACCAACATTAAAGATCTTGGAAATACATTATTTTCTATTTTAGTTGATGAATCTCGTGATATATCAACTAAGGAGCAAATGGCAATTGTTATACGTTATGTAGATAAACGTGGACATGTGATTGAGCATCTTTTGGGTATTATTCATGTTGCGGACACCACGTCTTTATCGCTGAAGGTGGCAATTGATAATATGTTTTCAAAACACAATTTGAGCATATCAAGTCTACGCAGACAATGATATGTCGGGGCTAGTAATATGCAAGGGAAATTTAATGGACTCAAAGCTCTAATTTTAAGGGAGAATCCCTATGCTTATTTTATCTTGCTTTGCACACCAACTTCAATTGGCACTTATTTCCATTGCCACTAAAAATGAGTATGTCGATTTACTCTTTACATTGGTCAACAATGTGCTAAATGTTGTTGGGGGATCTTATAAACGCAATGAAATTCTTCAAATAACTCAAGCTATAAATATAATGAAAGCACTTAAAATTGGGGAACTTTCAAGTGGACAGGGTCTAAATCAGAGACTAATCTCAAGAGAGCCGGCGATACACGATAGGGTTCACATTATAATACGTTGATTAGCTTGATTACTATATTCATTTATGTCATTAATGTGCTTGAGTCTGTTGCCAAGGATGGGAAGTCTGACCAAAGGATTGAAGCACATAGATTGTTAGATTTATTGGAATCTTTTAGTTTCACATTCTATATACTTTTGATGAGAAACATAATGATAATTACAAATGAATTGTCACAAGCAATACAAAGGAAAGACCAAGATATTGTCAATGCAATGTCCTTGGTTAGAATATCGAAGCAAAGATTGCAATTGATGAGCAATAATGGATGGGACTCGTTGTTGTATGAAGTGTCGTGATTTAGTGCTACACACAACATAGATGTCCCTAGCATGGAAGAAGCATTTTTTATTCCTGGACGATCACGACGCAATATAGAAAAAATGACGAACTTGCATCATTTTCGAGTTGAGGTGTTTTATCCAGTTATAGATTTGCAATTGTAAGAACTCAATAATCGTTTCAATGAAATTAACACTGAGTTTCTTATATGTGTGTCATGCTTGAACCCTGATGATACATTCTCTGCGTTTGATAAGGAAAAATTGATTCATCTAGGTCATTTTTATCCTCTTGAATTTTCTTCTACACAACTTGTGGCACTTAACAATCAACTTCAAATATATATCCTTGATGTAACATCAGATGCTCAATTTTTAGGGGTCAATGGAATTGGAGATTTGGCTAAGCAAATGGTCAAGGGAAAAAAGGATATATTGTATCCATTAGTTTACAAGCTTCTGACTTTGGCGCTAATATTACTTGTTGCTACTACAACTGCTGAGAGAGATTTTTATACTATAAAGATAGTGAAGAATCGATTGTGGAATCAAATGGGAGATCAATGGATGGCTGATACTTTAGTCACATATACTGAGAGAGAGAGAGATTTAATGGCATTGAAAATGAGGTGATCATGCAACGTTTTCAAAAAATGAAGTCTCGTCGTGGGTAATTGTAGTTACTTTTATAGATGATGGGAGGTTTTTTGGGATAACTTTTTGTACATGCTTGCTTTTTGTCTAACTCTATATATAAATGAGTGCAACCTTTAATACCCCGTATTTTTATGACTTTTAAATTTGGGGATTTCTTAAATTTAAATTGAGATATTAATTTAATATTAATTCGGAAATTATTTTAAATATTTACTAGCGTGATGAGAGTTAGTAATTATTGAAAATTTGTTGAATGCTACCTAATGGGTAATGTACTATGTATAATCGAATTTATTAAAATTATCATGAGTGTATAATTTGATAATTGTTAAAATTAAATCGGGACGCGCTTGTGTCGTGTCGGGATTAAATTATTATTATTAAAAGTGAATAAATTATAAGTCTTCCGTATGGTCATTTTGAGTGCGTCAATGTGTTCGGAAGGGTCGAGATAGTCAAAATAATGTACCCGGGAGTTTAGTTTGGGTCTCGGGACGTTTTTAAGCCTAATTGGCATCCCGCGAGGGCATTATAGACATTTTGTATTTTTGGGCAATTAAACCCACGAATTTTCTAGGGATATATCAGCCGTTAGGAGTTTTATTCTAGGGTTAACAAACACAAAATCAAAGAACGACCATTAGAGAAGAAGTTGGAGAGCATTCCAAGCAACTCAAGGCCAAAGACTCACCCGTTCGCACCGCCACCACCACCAAAACGTAGATCGCGTGACAAGGAACGCAACCATACCTCTTTCGTCCACAAATCAAAAACTCAAATTTCAGGCAAGTATCTATATTTCTTTATTTTAGTTAATGGTCCAATCATGTTAGTCTAGGGTTGTTTAGAACATGTTTCATGGAAGAAAGTAATATTTTTGAGACTTAAAATCATATGTTGTAGAGGAAGTAGATATATTCTGGATATCTAAATCACATGTAGAGGATAAGCCACGAATTTGTATGGATTTAGAAGAAAGTAATCTGGAAAATAATGGAAGAATGGAAATTAAAGGAAAAATTAGGGTTCTTGAAGTTTATGTTAATTTTACTCCATTAAATCGTTCTACTTGATGAAATCGGACATATTTTACATAGAAAATCATGTAGTTAGGTATATAGTACTTGTAGTAATGTTGTTTGGGAGTTTGGGGATCGTTAATGGAGATTTGGTTAAGGTCGGAGAGGTAAACCCGTAACTGGACAATGGAAGGTTTCGTCATAACTGCTTGATCGATCAATCGACGATCGATCGACCCCATTCCTCGATCGATCGATCCCTCCTGAAAAACTGAGTATTTTTTATTCTTTTTGTTTAATCCGGTCAAAATGCGTAGGAACCCTTGATTATAAATTTTATATCATAATGGGATATAGAGAATACCAGTAGGGTCTATGTGGACTCCGTTGAGTGAAAATTTAATGTAGTATGAAATTATGGGTTAACGGGGAGTTATTTACACATACGAAATCATGCATACGTCTAATAAAAGATCGAGACTCGTGAGTAAGTTAGACTAGAGGATAAGTGAGAGTGCCTACTGAAATTATACTTAGGGAGATAGAATACTTTGAGAGATGAGAAGTAAGTATAGATTAGCTTATATACTAGAATAAAAGTGACTAGTCCGTTATGCGAGATAATCGAGTAAAATGTGCTAAGAACGGATAATTATAATGATGATTCGTGGGCGCACCTAATTTAGAATGTGAGTATATATATATATATATATATATGATTGTGTGATTGTGCATATATTATATATCTGTGTAAAAATCATACCCGAGCTACTTGCTATCACGGGGGTTTTCGCACCGGAACAGTCTTATCTCGATTGGGCCTTTATGGGGGGATAATGACTTGTCTTCTAGAAGATAGTATCCTTGATACAGGCTATTTGAGTGATAGTCAGATGGTCCTAAGAGACGTGAGGGTATGTGCTGACCTCTTAGTGACTTGGAACTATACTTCGCCTCCAATTGTATGTGTTTTATATTAATACAGTTCTAGAGTGATTCTGAACTAGTATTTCCCTCAGTACGAGTGATACGGGGACTTGATAGCAGAGTATGCCAGCACCATAGATTTTATGTGGGGTGCCGATAGTATATATATTATATGAGTGACTAATATAAATATATATACTTAAGTATGGAAACTTTCTATTGTGCATAAAAGTAGTTAAGTAATGAATAAATACTCCAACTTTATTATAAATATTTGGAAATTTTGTGACATCACTGGGTTATTTTATATAACATAAGATATATGAGAGAGCTTAATTTTTAGAAATTAAGCTAGGAATTTTGAAGGTGTTGTTTGGAGTTTTGGTAAAGAACGAGGAATAGGAATTTATGGGGTTTAAAAGGGGTTTTCTTGGATCTTTCATGGAGATAAGCTTTGTGGATCTAGGAAACCTCCTTGAGGCCACCTTAGGAGATGGAGGGATGCCATCATCTTTTTCCTCATCCACCATTTTTGAAGCTACATTTGAGGTGAAAAAACTCTACTCTTTATTATAAAAACTCTATTTTTCGATAGTGTTAGTCATCTGGTTAGAGTTTATAAGAGTATGACGCATTCATGAGTAAGAATAATATTTTTTATGATTTGTAAAAATGGGTTTACAGAGGGTTTCAATGGTTTTGAGAAAATAAGAAAACTTGGTGTTTATACATTTTTATGAAAAAAAAATGTTGGGAATGTTTTATGAGCAAATATTTCAAGTTTTCTTATAGAAATTGGGATTTTTGAATAAATAGACATTTACTCAAATTTTGGAGAAATAAAAATGTCTTTAGCTTGATAAGCATGTTTATGCCAATATTGTGAAATTTCAAGAATAAATTATATGTTGGACCCTTTTAATGAGATTTTGGACTTGAAATCCATATTCTCATGAGTATAAACTTGTAGTATTTGATATTGAACATGTAGACAAGTTTAATGAGGGTTCTAATGTGTTTAAACAAGAGATAAATGAAAATAGAAATTTTTGTCTTTAAGGAGCAGTAAGGGGTGGAAAAGGTGGTAAGTATATAGTTTAAAGACTACATGAATTAATAAACAAAATGGTATTTTTCTTATAAAGTAGTGTTATATGTTCAACAATTTCTTGAAAAAGAAAGTAATGAAATAAAGATATTTCTAACTTGAAAGGAATGTTTTTCTAAAATGTTAAAGAAGTGTTAATGAGTTAAAAACACTTAGTAAGTTAGTGTGGGTAACTTAAGGGTGTTTTCGAATATAACACTTGTGAGAATGGAAAAAAGGGTAAGTTTGGAAATGAATAGGTGAAATGGTAATTTTATGTAAAGTGAAATATTTTTTTCAAATAAATATGTTGAAAAAAGGCGTTATACAAAATGGTCCTAAATGAACATGATTTGGGGATAAAATCAATGTTGGAGTAAAAATGACAAGAATTTATGGTTTTTAAAGTGTAACACGAATTGGTATGAACCCCCCGAGTTTGGCTTCGTCCGGAAAAAGAAAAAAAATACGAATAATGTGAATATTTACAAAATGTTAAAACACATTAATAAAAACTTAGATGACATCGAGATAATTAAGGAGGGGCCGAAGCCCTAGGGTGACAGACCCAAAATCATTAGCTAGAGCGTATGGTAATATAGCCGACGTAATAGAGCTCGTTAAAGTATGCGAATATTGGAAGATTCCAAGAAGAAGATAATAAAAATGGAACGTGTCAAGAAATGGATTGTGTGGTGAATATATGAAAATACAACATAACTTGAATGAATTAATAAATGTTTTCACTACACCAAAAACAACAATCTGGCATGGTTTAAAACTGTGCCACATCAAATCTGGCACGGTTTTGAACTGTGCCAGAATTAGGTTTTCCAAAATGGCCATTTTTTTTCTGACACGGTTTAAAAGTGTGTCGGATTTCCCCAAACAGGAACACTTCTGGCACACTTTAAAACCGTGCTAGAATTTTATATTTCTGTCACACTTTATAACTATTCCAGATTTTGTACATTTTGATACACTTTTGGCACAATTCAAAACCGTGCAAAAATTTGATACACTTTTGGCACGGTTTTGAACTGTGCCAAAAAAATTTAATCAAAGAAAAAAATTAATTATTTGAAAACAAGAAAATTCACAAATTGCGAATCTTACAAGTTGTTGATAAACTAATGTACATACAAACTTCAAAATATTACAAGTATTAATAGTTCACAGACCAAAAAAATTAAGCAGATATTCCTCTATTTTCTGAACATTCTAAAACCTACTAATATAAAACCTGCGTAATGTAAAGCCCACACGGTCATAAAATATAACAATAAAATTACAAAAGCTCGCACGACCATAAAAGATAACAATGAAATTACAAAAGCCCACACGGCCATAACACAAAAAATAGAATCCTGAATATTAACTACATTAAATAAATAATTCCCTTGTTGTAAACCACTGACTTTGTATGTTCCATGTGGATAAAAGCTAACAACAAAATGTTATCCTGTAAAAAAATAAGATACAAAAAAGAGATGATATTAGTAACAAAATAATTTAAAAAAAAATCTTATTCAGGCTGAAAATTTGCATATGCGAGCTACAATTATTATTGTATTCTCAAATTGGAAGTCTTGTGACTACGTGGTGAGCTCCTACTCCCATGCGAGGTGTTAATGCCTCTTACAGGGCCGTTTGAGGGCTGGTTTGAGTTTTCACCCTCAAAAGACATGTTTTTAAGAATAATCTAAATATTTTTAAATTATCATCATATTCTCAAACGGGAAAACCCGTGACTACACAGTCAGTTCCTACAAGTTACATTGGTCCCGTGCGAGGTGTTCTTGCCTCTTATAGGGCTGTTTGGGAGCTGGTTTGGGTTTTCACCCTTTAACGGCATGTTTTTAAGCCTAATATAGACATTTTTAAATTATCATTGTATTATCAAACCATATGACCTGTGACTACGCGGTCAATTCCTACGAGTTACATTGGTCCTGTACGAGGTGCTCGTGCATCTTACGGGGCGATTTGAGGGCTAGTTTAGGTTTTTACCCTCAAACGACATGTCTTTAAGCCAAAGCCTAGATATTTTTAAATTATCATCATATTCTCAAACCATATGTCACATGACTACGCGGTCAGATCCTACGACTTACATTGGCCTCATGCACAATGTTAGTGCCTCTTATGTGGTCGTTTAAGGACTGGTTTAAGTTTTCACCCTCAAACGGCATGTTTTTAATAATAATCTAAATATTTTTAAATTATCATCATATTCTCAAACCGGGAGATCCGTGACTTCGCGGTCAGTTTCTACGAGTTACATTGGTCCTGTGCGAGGTATTCGTGCCTTTTACGGGGCCATTTGGGAGCTAGTTTAGGCTTTCACCCACTAACGACATGTTTTTAAGCAAAAGTCTAGATAATTTCAAATTATCATCGTATTCTCAAACCATATGTCCCGTGACTACGCGGTTAGTTCCTACGAGTTACATTTTCCTCGTGCGAGGTGTTAGTGCCTCTTATGGGTCCATTTAAGGAATGGTTTGAGTTTTCACCCTCAAATGGCATGTTTTTAAGAATAATCTAAATATTTTTAAATTATCGTCATATTCTCAAACCAGGAGACCTGTGACTGCACGGTCAACTCCTACAAGTTACATTGGTCCCGTGCAATGTGTCCATGCCTCTTACGGGGCCATATGGGAGCTAGTTTGAGTTTTCACCCTTTAATGACTTGTTTTTAAATCATGAATGTATACTTTACTTAATAACAAAGTAAAGGAAATAATACAGCCTGCAGAACATGATCATAATTTTCACAAAATAAACTCAACATACTTTACTTTATAATTGTGCAACATATTTTCTTCCTCACTCTTCTTTGTTATTTTCTTCACATCAAAAGGAAAACAATTGCAGATTTTAGATGCTAAAATACCCTAAAAGGAACAAGAAGTTTACAAAAAAGGTACCTCCTCCCCAATGTCAAAAATTTATATGCAATTTTTCAATTATATCATTCAGGGAAGAGTTTTACACGTTACCTTGTTAAAAAAAAGGAGGTTATGAAATAAATCTAAAGTATAGGGGGTTAATATAATTATCCCTAGAAGTAAACCATCTAAAAAATACTATATTACCAAGCAATGAAGAAAATCCTGCTATTTGGGACATTTTTTGCAGTCATGAAATCGAAATCGAACACAACATAACGACACTCTTCAGAAGGAAGGCAGGCAGCCAAAGCCTCGTAGCTTTCAGTAGGCTCACCAAGATTTTATACAGTAACCTGCTTTTGCTTCTCTTCAATCTTGTAAATTATGAAGCGGTATGTTCTTTTTACCTTCAATTCCAAAAACTTCAGCTTGCAGTCATCATGAACATCTATACCAGACGCTACATTGGTCTGTGTTTTTTGGAGTGTCAACAAATATCATTCAATCAACAATAATATCATGGTGCTCCATGCATAGAATTGTTATGTAAAAACATTACAACATTAACCAATTGTTATATAGCTCAGTTTATCCATTTCTGGGTAATTACGAACTGACAATATAAGCTACTTGCTGCTCCTCAGTTCTCTCCGTCAACATGAATTATTTACAAACTTTTCCAAGTTCAACTAAATTCTTCAACTAAAGGTGCGTTTGATTACAAAGTTAGTTAGTTTTTTTAAAATATGAAAAGTTGGAAAAATAGATCAGCATCTTGGTAACATATTCTCATACTTCTCAAATTTTCCATAGAATCCAAATCTTTTGGGGCAGCTAATAACAGTTTTCAATGAGATAGAGCATGTGCCATTTGCCATATTTAAGAATTGCAATAAAACACGTTACACGTAAAAGTAAAAAATGAGCAAAAATAAACATTTACCATAATTTAAAAAAAAAGACAGTCAATCGCGGATATATCAGTTTTACACTGTTTATAATAATTCCCAATCCCAACAAAAACACATCAACATGTAGGGTCAAGAAATCCATTCACCCACCACGCCAACCATGTTTGAATTCCTTTGGAAGACAACCCAAAGAGGAGGAAACACATCTCCAAATGTTATCTTGTCCCTTACCCTGATCCACCCGGCAGCTAAATTTTAAAAGTCCCATTTGACAAACAACCCAACATGCTATCCAGGCATACGTTACAACTAAATAATAATGAAAAAAAATATGATCGCATTAACACTATAATAGCTTAATGTTATTGGTGTTTATTTTTGAGTAGACTCAGTCATAAAAAGACATAAGATACTGTTAATCTTGACTTTCACATAACATTAAAAACTCCAAATTACTCATTCAATTAATAGTAAAAACAACTCCTACGAAATAAAGACTCTTGGATCAGAGGATAAAAGAACTCTGTAGCCCACTTGCAAACAATTTGTCAATACTGAATATATAATTCTTCACCACCATCGGCATTAATGAAACACAAAATTGAGTATAACAAAATAAATCAATTTCGTCCAAAACTCCAAATTGATAAATTGTGAAAAATTGTCTAAAAAGAGTACCAAAGGAAATTGATAAATCTCTTAGTTTCAATAGTCTTCAAAAAATTATAACTTAGTTAAAAAAATTCAAATCAACAGAATTAAACCGAGCTCACTAATAGATTGCTCAAGCTCGAAACTTTTAACAAGTTAGCTTGCCTTGAAAGCCGATCTTGAATAAACAAGCTCAGATTAGTTTATTTTTCTTATTGATATTTTAACATGATAAAGGGTTGTTTGATTTGAGTTGAACCAGTGTTGAAAGAGACTATAATTAAATGAAATGAAAATACGATAATTGATTGCGATCTATAAAAACAAAATCTGATTTCAAATTCTAATTTTCATTAAATCGCAATATAATTTTCAAATTCTAATTTTCATTAAATCGTAATATAATATCATCAAAAGAATATGAAACTACTCATGTAGTGTCATATTCAAGTAATCAATAATCGAAACTCAGATCAAGCTTCCAAAAGTAGAAAATTTCACTAAAACCATGTTCAGTAGCTGAAATGAGTTACGGATCTTAAACAAAAGTGGAAAATACATTGATAAATTAAAGTGCATATACTAACCATGTCTTCAGGTGAGAACGAGTATCTAGGGCTCTGCTGAGAAAATCTAGGGCTCCGATAAAGAAGAAAGTAAAGATGGGAGTTTAGCACAAAAGATCATATGGCCCCGTAAGAGAGATCATAACAAAAACTAATGTAGGAGAAGAATAACCATATTAGCACAAGAGAACGATTTTTAATTTTGTTTTCAAACACTAAAAACCCCCCAAGTCAACGATTCAAACCCTCTCTATACAAACCTCTCTCTCTTCTCTCTCAGTCGCGATTTTAGTTTTTGTTTTCAAACCCCCAAGTCAGCGATTCAAACCCCCCAAACCGAGTTTCTAAAAACCAACACAAAAACAGAGAAAAATCAAGATCTCTTACAAACATTTACACCAATAATGAAAGATAAAGAGATAGTTATGAGCGAGAGGTACCGATGGTGGCCGACGGTTTGTGATAGTTGGAGACGAGAGTTCAACAAAGTGGTGGCATTATTTTTTCCGCAGCCACTAAAATGCATATGTAAAAACGGGGGGGATTTCTTTTGGCTACCGCTAAAGTTCCTGCTAATAGTTTGAAAAATGTATAATGATTTTTTAGGATATTTCATATTTTAGTCAAGTGTACTCAATTTTGGCATACTTTAAAACAGTGCTAAATTTTGGCACTGTTTTAAAGTGTGCCAGATTATCATTAAAGCGTGTCAAAATTTGACACAGTTTTAAAATGTGCCAGATTTTTAATATCAAGGTGTGTCAAATTACTGTTTTGTGTGTAGTGTTTGGTAAAGGATAAAATGGACAAGTAATATGAAAATTGATAAAGTTCATATGGTAAAAGAGGAGATTAAATGGGTAGTTAAGCAACCTAAAGAGGTTTAACCCATAATTAGCAGAAGAATGTGTTTATGAAACGTTGCCAAAGAAAAAATAAGTATTTTCTAACATGTCATTTGCGTGTGTTGAAAGGGTGATTTCAATAAAAATACTGACATGAATTGGTATGAATAAAGGGGAGATTTCAGAAAAAAAAATATGATTTTCCTAAAACAAAGTGTATTTGTTTTAAGCATGTAACCGGGTGTGTTAAATCAAGGAATAAATGTCAAGTCAAATAAAAGGGAAATTCTTTTACAAGATTAATGTAGACTAATTGGGGTAAGCAACGTTTTTGAAATAAAGACGATTTCATGCATTAAAGTATATACATACATACGTATATATATATATATATATATATATATATATATACACACACATGCATTTTTGTAATTTCTCACTGGGCATTCGGCTCATTCCTTTATCTTTGCTACGGCAGGTTGGGTGCAATTTTGTATTTTGAGGGCGTTATACAACTAAGTATTCTTTTATTTTACGTTAGTAGATCTGTATTCTAGGATCTCGTGGATGCTTTCCATGGGTGCCTCACGTAGCTTGATTTGAAATAGAAACCGCATGCTAAACAAGTGAATTATTAATTAAATAAAACTAGTTAGCAACATTATGTAAGTTGTTTCATTGCACTTCATACCTAACACTCGAGTCGGATCGGGTTGACCACGGATAACCCATAATCCCGGATCGAGACGTTACAAAAGCTCAAAGTCTTTACCAATTATGTTTAGTCCACCCCATTCACGGGTTACACTATTAGTTCTATCTCTTCGTGTGGGTCGAACTCCCAATTCCCACTCACGTATATGAACTTGTGCTTCCAGTAGTGATTGCTCATTTGGGCTTCCTTCATCATTATCTGATTGGACTTCCTGGGAGAGAAATAGTAGTATCTTAAGGCTTTTGCATTATCCTTCCACTCATAAATAAATCTAAAGACTGCGTCCATCAGGTCGTAGCTCGTATATTACTTCCAGTATACCATTACCCAA
Source organism: Sambucus nigra (assembly GCA_949130495.1). Lineage (NCBI taxonomy): Eukaryota > Viridiplantae > Streptophyta > Magnoliopsida > Dipsacales > Adoxaceae > Sambucus > Sambucus nigra. The sequence goes on from OX422220.1 coordinate 40,559,590, forward strand.
AGATCGTCTTATAAGCATTTGGGGGAAGTTGGTTTAAACTCTCCTAATTGACCCATATAAGGGCAAAATTTTCAATTGAGTCCATTGTATGTATTTGACTTATTCCCATAACAAAACATTATTCTTCAGTCATAGATAGATTTTTATTGTCACGATCCCACACAGGCTATGGCATAGATTTTATTGAAGACGTTGCGGCCAAGATTCAAAGGTAAATCACGCCAAGATTAATTTGGTGCACATTTCACGTCTTCATTGCATTCCGAGATCGCTCAGGTATGAATGCGTAATGTTTATAGGACTCAAAAAATATTTTTAGGATGTTATTTTTTATTGAAAAATGTTTTTCAAATGTTAAACTTCATTTGTTCTGAGATAAGGATCGTTTAAAGTTATTTATTTCACAAACTCTTGAGTTTCATGGTTCAAACGACATTAGAGGTCGTTTAAGCGAGATGTACATGTCGTTCGAACGACATAGCCATTTAGTTCAAGCGACATTAGAGCTGTGAATGGGTCATGTTAACGGGTCGTTTTAACGGGTTAACGGGTGAAAACACCCTTAACCCGTACACGACCCGTTAAGACTAACGGGTCAAATGATGATACCCAAACACGACCCGTTAATATTAGCGGGTACACGACCCGAACCGTTAACATCCGTTAATATTAACGGGTCTAAATGAGTAACGGGTTGGGTGACCCTATATTACCCGTTAATACCCGTTAGTACCCGTTAATACCCGTTAGTACCCGTGTAATATTGGTTCAGGTCACATGACCCAATAAAACTCGGTACCACTAACGGGTGATAATGGGTATAAACAGGTTTAATCGTGTAAGAGTACAAACCCAAATACGACCCATTATGATAACGGTTCTACCGTGTTGACCCGTTAATGACCCAAACCCAATAAGACTAAACCGATTAACTTATAATTTCGTGTCGTGTCGTGTAGTGTTATCGTGTCGTGCCTCATTTTGCCAGGTCTAAGCGACATGCACATTTCGTTCGAACGCTGCGTTGACTTAACTTTTCTATTTAAGGCGTGTTTCTCTCAGAATTTCGTAAGTTGTATGTAATACCCCGTATTTTTGTGATATTTATTTATGGGATTAATTGAATTAAATGTGTATTAATTGGGAATTAATCCGGATAAAATACTAGCGAGATGTGAGTTGGTATTTAATTTTAATGCGTATATATGGCAATATATGAATATTGAAATTGTTGAATTTGTCGTGAGATTGAAATACGGCAATTTGGGAAATTTTGTTGGGACGCGCGTGACAGTCTTGTCAGGAATGTAATTATTTAAATTAAAAAGTGAATTTTAATTCTATCAACCAAATGGTCATTTTGAGTGCGCCAACGCGTCCGGAAGGGTCGAAATAGTCAGAAAATACTAGTCGGGGGTTTAGTTTGGGTCCCGGGGCATTTTTAGGCCATACCGGCAACTTAAAAGGGTATTTTGGTAATTTTGGAATTTTGGGAATTATGATTAACGAATTTCAGGAGTTTAAAATAGAAAATTAAGTGACCCACTAACCCATTACCAGCAACTATCTGATTTGTGGGCAACGGGAGTGTTAGGAGAGGTTCCCAAGAGGAGAGAACCATAACCACCACCTTCAACCTTCAAACTTGGGAGAGATTGTAGAAGAAAGAGAGAGCAACATCCAAGATTCAACACCAAATTCAGAGAAATATCAGAGGCAAGTGGTTTAATTATGTTATTTACAACGAATGCTTCCTCCATGCGTAGAAAATTCATATAATTGTGTTATTTTGGGAGAATAACAAAAACCCATGAAATTGGAATTGGAAACTCATGTATTGATAAAGAGATTGTACGTAGATTTGTGTTTGGGTGACTATACTGTTAGAAATACCTCTTTCATGTTATAAAACGGATTTAATTATGCCTATTGATGACTTAAATTTTCTAGGGTTCATGTTCATGAAATTTGGGGAAAATTGGGGAGATTTGATGATTAGATGATGTTTAGGAAGATTTGGCCCTATATAAATGTTTAGTTATGACCTATGAATGTTTAGTGTGGATTAGAAACCTTAAAATACTGTTGGGATGATTTTTATATGGGATTAGAGGTGAAGAATATTGGGAAAAACGAAAAGGGGAATTCTGGGCTCGAAACTGTCACCTCGTTAGAAGGCCTGCCCAGGTCGTTCGAACGAGCTCGTTCGAACGAGCTTCTAACGAGTTGACTGTTTGACTTCTAACGAGAGGGATGTCCGTTCGATGACTTTCGTTCGAACGAGATCTCGTTAGAATGCCCACTTCGTTCGAACGAACTCTCGTTCGAACAGCCTCGTTCGAACGAGACTTCTAACGAGTTGACAGTTTGACCTTTTTGGCCTGATTTGACTTCTAGTGTTCCGTAACCTTGTTTAATTGTAGAGATGACAATTCCTTGATGACTAATCGATATAGTTGGGACATTTGGGATATATTGAGGAGTAAAACATAGAAGTGTGGTTTGAACCAAATGATATTTAGGGGTTAGAACGTGAGTAACTATTTACGACGTGAGGATAATGGATGACGTGTATATATAAACCGGGGACAAGTGTGTGGGTATAAGAACGAGAAGTATACCACTAATATAAATATGGTAATAGCTAAGATGTGTGCATGCTTAGTATATATGATTTGATGTGTATGACATACGTACCATACTTGCTATCACGGGAGGTTTGCGTTCGTTTAGGGTCATCTAATCTTTGTGTGCCTACGGGGGGATATAGATTGGCACCACGAGAACATAGGTCAGAGAAGGACTTATTGAGATGTTAATAAGTTTGATGATCGTGGGAGCATAGGTATGTGCGTGACCCATGTGATGTGACTGTGTTCGCCTCCATTGTTTTGTGATTTGCTATTATCTGAGAACGATTCCTGAGAGATTCGGAATGCGTGATCCTTATGTACGTGATGTACCGGGATGGATAGCAGAGTATGTGTGCACCACAGCTTAGTCTCGGGGTGCTTGTAATGTATATTTATGACGTGAATAATATACACTTAAATAATGAGAACTTTCATGTTATTATTGTGAGTATAATTATGGTAATGTTTTAAGAAAATATAACGGGATAACCGGTAGTGAATTGTATTGCTAATAATTGAGAATCCGAGTTTAAGTAAAGCCCTCTATTTAATTGATAACGCTAGAATGTATAATGGGAATCGAGTAGTAAGGGGTAGAACTTATTACGGTTTGGTTAGATATGTATGTCACTTAGATGGATACGGTACGTTAGGAGTGCACAATTAGTCGAGAGGTGAGTACTTCATGTGAGTGCACGTCCTAACATGTATTTTGCATTCATTGTTTTAATGTTATTAAAACACTTGCTATTTTTAAAATACTCTCCACTTTCGGGCTCTGACCCGTTTGCTTTCAAATCTATTTTTTTTGTAAAAACCTTTTAGGTGCCCAGCCACAAGGACACCATGCATATGATTTCCATTCAGGTGACGAGCTGTAGCTGTTGTGGAAGTTACAGGGCCTTGCTAGTAGACACTTCATTTGTCTTGACTCTATATTCAGTTTTCACAAGTTGTAGGGCATGTCGCCCATTTCTATTAGAGACATTTCATATTTCAGATTTTCCGACTTTTGGCATGTAATTAATTCAGGATGCAGTTTTATTTAATTCAGTTGTGGGATTGTTGTGAGGAGTTTTCCTCCGGACTTATTATTATTTGTTGGTTATTCTATTGTTCCGTTATGGTGAATGGTTATGTTATTCTTTCACAATTCTTTTATTGCGTGTTAACCAGACTTAATTTAAAATTTGACATCTTACTTTTAAATACTAGGTGGTTAGAAATTATAAACATGTTTTCGACAGTGATGCTATTAACTGAGCCAACTTGGCATTTTGATTTAATTTAATAAAGGAGTAGCTACCCGGTATTTAATTAGTCGGGGTGTCACAGGTGGCATCAGAGCATCAGGTTCTAGTGTCCTTTAGGATCTGTACGGCTTATTATGTTTCCGCTGAGCTTTCTTTGATGTAGAGCCCTATATTTTAGGACTGTCGTATTCTTTTGTATACGCTACGTTCTTCAGCTATTTTGAGTTTATAACTGCGAACTTATAGACTTTATTCTTGTTTCAGATGCCTCCACGACGTGCACAACGGGTTCCCAAGGATGCAACGCCAGAACCACAGCCCGCACCAGTTCAGGGCACAATGAATGCCGCCGAGGTTGCAGCCATTGTGGCCCAGGCAATAAATGCCGCACTAGCTGTGGTTCAGCAGGCACCACCTGAGGCGCCAGTAGCCGCGCCAGTTCAGGCACATGCATTCCCGTCTGCTTGGGAACGCGTACGTGATGCTTTTCAAAAAGCACACCCACCGGAGTTCGCAGGTAGCTCCGATGTTGTGGTTTCAAGTCAGTGGAGGAAAGACATTCAGCGGCACTTGAGGATGTATGAGTGCACCGATGTCCAGAAGCAGATACTAGCTACCTTTAAGCTAGTGGGGTCTGCACTGCAGTGGTGGGAGTCTATTACCACCGTGGAGGAGAGAGATACTCTCACGATACAGGAGTTTTGGGTGCGGTTCGACCGCAAGTATTTTTCGTCAGCTGTTTACACGAAAATGAGGAGGAAGTTGATGAATCTCAGACAGGAGGGTAAGACTGTGGCCGAGTATGAGGCCGAATTTACAAATCTGTTGAATATTGTTCCGGACGAGATACCGACAGAGGAGAAGAAGATCCAGAAGTTTATAGACGGGTTGACTTGAAGGATCCGTCAGCATTTATTGGGGAACCTCTCGTTGACCACTTATTCTGACGTGGTTAACGCTGCACTGTTACACTGCCAGGATCACCGCTTTCACATGACTGAGAGCAAGAAATCAGGAGAGTCCAGCCATCAGGGCAGGACTGGGGGAAATGGTGCCAGTGGGGCACATTCTGTTCAGGGGCAGAGGCAGGGTGATCAGGGTTCCCAGCAGGGGGATCATAAGAGGTTCAGATCGGGGAATTTCAGACACGGACAGGGATGTTTCCGGCAGGGCCATCAGGGTCCGAACGACCATCAGGGCCAGCAGGGTCAGAATGGTCAACAGCAGTTTCAGTAGGGCCAGCAGGGCCAGGGGAGGAATGGTAACGGCCACCAGGGTCGGGGGCAGCAGGGACAGAGAGGGGGGAACTTCCCGGGGAAGTGTTACGTTTGTGGCAAGACTGGCCATAAACGCCAGGATTGTCCTGATAGGGGCAGGGCCCCGCAGCAGCAGCAGCAGGGTGCTCGACAGGAGCCGCAGAGACCTATGTTTCCCGCCGCCCTCCCGACGCCACCACAGATGGCAGCATTACCACCCATCCCAGCGGTCCCAGTTCAGCAGGGGCAGCTTTAGTATGGGAGAGTATATCAGCTTCAGCAGGCCGCAGCCCCACAGGATCCACCAGCCATTGAGGGTATGTTCTCTATTCAGGGGACTATGGGGCGTATTTTATTTGACACGGGGGCTACACACTGTTTTATTGCTATGAGATTTGCACGCACCATTGGGTTGTTAGACACCGTCGAGAGCACGGTTACTTGCGTAGATTCGCCGTTGAGTAGGGGTTCGGTGATTTCCCTTGTATGTAGAGGTGTGGGTATAGAGATCGGGAGATTTACTTTACCCGCGGATATGTTAGTATTAGATATGACCGAGTATGATGCCATTATTGGCATGGATTGGCTAGTTGCGTACCGAGCCATGATTGACTGTTTCAGTAGGAGTATTATCTTTGCCATTCCCGGGCAGGAGATGTTTTTAGTGGCGATGCCTCATCCTGAGGGAGGATCGTCCACCCATTTGTACTATATAGAGGAGGAGACCTCTAAGGAAGTGGTGATACCACTTGATTCGATTACGGTTGTTCAAGAGTTTGCCGATGTATTTCAGGATATACCTTGATTACCTCCGAGTAGAGAGATAGATTTTGTGATCAACTTGACGCCGGGCACTCGGCCTATTGCCCGCGCACCTTACCGTATGGCTCCCGCTGAGATGAGAGAGTTACGGGATCAGATAGAGCAGTTGTTGGGTCAAGGGTTTATACGGAGGAGTACTTCACCGTGGGGTGCCCCTGTGTTGTTCGTAAAGAAGAGGGATGGATCGTTGAGGTTGTGTGTGGATTACTGAGAGTTGAATAAGGTCACGATACAGAATAAATATTCGTTGCCCCGAATCGATGACTTATTCGACCAGCTGAGAGGAGCTTCTTTCTTCTCCAAGATTGATTTGCGATCGGGATACCATCAGTTGCGTATCAGGGAAGAGGATGTCTCGAAGACTGCGTTCTTAATGAGATATGGTTCCAACGAGTTCCGGGTGATGCCTTTTGGTTTGACCAATGCTCCAGCCGTGTTTATGGACTTGATGAATAGGGTGTTCAGAGAGTTCCTAGATCAATTCGTCATTGTCTTCATTGATGATATTCTGGTTTACTCCCAGACAGAGGAGGAGCACGCCGAGCATTTGAGGCAGGTTTTGCAGACGCTACGTCAGAACGAGCTGTATGCAAAGTATGAGAAGTGCGGGTTTTGGCTGAAGGAGGTTCAGTTTTTGGGGCATATTATTTCCGACCGGGGGATATCTGTTGATCCGGGGAAGGTATCCGCGGTGAGGGAGTGGGGACATCCCACGACACCAACGGAGATCCGTAGTTTCTTGGGACTAGTAGGATACTACAGGAGATTTATTCGGGGATTTTTGAAGATAGCAGGTCCTTTGACACATCTGACTCGTAAAGGTGTGCCGTTCATCTGGAGTGATGCCTGTCAGTTGGCATTTGATGAGTTGAAGGACAAGTTGACCTCAGCACCTGTGTTAGCATTGCCGAGACCGGGAGTTAAGTATCTAGTTTACAACGATGCTTCCTTGCAAGGACTTGGAGGTGTATTACAGCAGGAGAGTCAGGCCATAGCTTATGCTTCCCGTAAGCTTAAGCCTCACGAGAAGAATTACCCCACCCATGACTTGGAGTTGGCGGCAATTGTATTTGCCCTTCGGATTTGGAGACATTAGCTTTTGGGGGAGAAGTTTCGATTGTTCATGGACCACAAATCCCTATAGTACCTATTCACCCAAAAGGAGTTAAATATGCGGCAGCGAAGATGGCTTGAGTTTGTGAAGGATTATCAGTTTGATATCCAATATCACCCGGGGAAGGCTAACGTGGTAGCAGACGCGTTGAGCCGTAGGCCAGTAGATGAGGTGGCAGGGGTGTGGAAGGCAAAGTGGAAGGAGTTAGGACACCAGGATGCAGTGGCCCGATCGTTCATGTCTGTGATGACGGTTACACCGCAGATTGTCACGAAGGTGGTAAAGGCACAGGCAAATGACGCGTTCTGTCAGGAGCAAATAGTTCGATTACTAGCAGAGGGAGATGAGTCCTATACCGTTAGTTCAGACGGGGGATTACGCTTCAATGGGAGACTGGTAGTTCCGGAAGGGGAGGAATTACGACACGAGGTGATGGCAGAGTCGCACGGCTCACGATTCGCGGTACATCCCGGTGGGGACAAAATGTACCAAGACTAGGGGTGTGCACGGGTCGGTTCGGTTCGGTTTTGGACCGCAATTCAGATCGAACCGATCGGTTAGGTTTTGGAAAAAATCAGACCGAAACCGAACCGACGATGAAAAAAACCGCCGGTTTCGGTTCACATCGGTTTCGGTTCGATTTTAACCGATTTTCAGTTTTGGTCGGTTTTTTGTAGGTCGGTTTTCGGTTTTGGTGAGTTTTGGAGGTTGGTTAATGATGTTTGGATATAAAAATAAAAGATATTTAAGGGTTTTTTAATATATAATATTAATGTCGGTTCGGTTCGGTTCGAATCGGTTTTTTCTTTGTCTAAACCGACAACCGAACCGATATTGTCGGTTTTTTAAATCCTTAAACCGCAAATCGAACCGGGCTAAAAAAAACCGCCGGTTTCGGTTCGGTTCGGTTCGGTTTTCGGTTCGGTCGGTTTTTTTGCACACCCCTAACCAAGACATGAGACGTCAGTATTGGTGGAGTGGGATGAAGAGAGATATTGCCGTGTTTGTTTCTAAATGCGCCACTAGTCAGCTGGTAAAAGTGGATCATCAGAGACCGACAGGACTTCTACAGCCATTGGAGGTCCCGATGTGGATGTGGGAAAGCATATCCATGGACTTTATCACGGGGTTACCTACGTCACAGAGGGGTCACGACTCCATTTGGGTAATTGTGGACAGGTTGACTAAAGTCGCTCATTTTCTACCCGTAAGAACCGACTACACTACGGGACAGTATGCCCAGCTCTTTATTGCAGAAATAGTGAGACTTCACGGTGTGCCCCTAAATATCGTGTCTGACAGAGACAAGATATTTGTTTCACGGTTTTGGGAGAGTTTTCAGGAGGCCATGGGCACGGAATTGCGGTTGAGTACGGCGTATCACTCGCAGACCGATGGGCAAACCGAGCGTACAAACCAGATGTTGGAGGACATGTTGCGTATGTGCATCATTGATTTCGGGGGTGGATGGGAGAAGTATCTTCCACTGGTGGAGTTTGCTTACAACAACTCCTACCAGTTCACCATTGGCATGGATCCATTTGAGGCGTTGTACGGTAGACCTTGTTGTTCCCCAGCATATTGGTTGGAGGTGGGGGACAACAAACTACTTGGGCCGGAAGTGATTCAGGATACTTCGGCGAGGATAGAATTGATACGGAGTCGCATTCGGGTAGCTCGGGATCGGCAGAAGAGCTATGCTGATGCGAAGAGGTTCTTCAGGGAGTTCCAAGTGGGGGACCAGGTTTTACTCAGAGTATCTCCTATGAAGGGGATTATGCGATTTGGGAAGAAGGGGAAGTTGGCACCGAGATATGTGGGGACATTCCCTATCATCGAGCGGATTGGGTCTGTTGCATACAGACTTGGGTTACCGGAGCATTTGCATCGGATTCATGATGTCTTTCATATTTCCTCGCTAAGGAAATATCTTAGAGACGATTTGGCTCATTCTCTCATTGCTTTGGAGGACATCGATCTCCAGCCTGATAGCTCCTACGAGGAGGGGCCGATTGCTATTTTGGACCGAAGCGAGCGGAAACTGCGGTCAAAGATAGTTCCGTTAGTGCGTGTTCAGTGGCGACATCATAATGTCGAGGAGTCCACATGGGATCGCGAGGATGAGATGCGCGAACGTTATCCAGAGTTGTTCTTACCAGGTACTTTCTAGTTCCGAATTTCGGGACGAAATTCTGTTATTAGGGGGGAAGTATGTAATACCCCGTATTTTTCTGATATTTATTTATGAGATTAATTGAATTAAATGTGTATTAATTAGGAATTAATGCGGATAAAATACTAGCGAGATGTGAGTTGATATTTAATTTTAATGCGTATATATGGCAATATATGAATATTGAAATTGTTGAATTTGTCGTGAGATTGAAATACGGCAATTTGGAAAATTTTGTTGGGACGCGCGTGACAGTCGCGTCAGGAATGTAATTATTTAAATTAAAAAGTGAATTTTAATTCTATCAACCAAATGGTCATTTTGAGTGCGCCAACGCGTCCGGAAGGGTCGAAATAGTCAGAAAACACTAGCCGGAGGTTTAGTTTGGGTCCCGGGGCATTTTTAGGCCATACCGGCAACTTAAAAGGGTATTTTGGTAATTTTGGAATTTTGGGAATTACGATTAACGAATTTCAGGAGTTTAAAATAGAAAATTAAGTGACCCACTAACCCATTACCAGCAACTATTTGATTTGTGGGCAACGGGAGTGTTAGGAGAGGTTCCCAAGAGGAGAGAACCATAACCACCACCTCCAACCTTCAAACTTGGGAGAGATTGTAGAAGAAAGAGAGAGCAACATCCAAGATTCAACACCAAATTCAGAGAAATATCAGAGGCAAGTGGTTTAATTATGTGATTTACAACGAATGCTTCCTCCATGCGTAGAAAATTCATATAATTGTGTTGTTTTGGGAGAATAACAAAAACTCATGAAATTGGAATTGGAAACTCATGTATTGATAAAGAGATTGTACGTAGATTTGTGTTTGGGTGACTATACTGTTAGAAATACCTCTTTCATGTTATAAAACGGTTTTAATTATGCCTATTGACGACTTAAATTTTCTAGGGTTCATGTTCATGAAATTTGGGGAAAATTGGGGAGATTTGATGATTAGATGATGTTTAGGAAGATTTGGCCCTATATAAATGTTTAGTTATGACCTATGAATGTTTAGTGTGGATTAGAAACCTTAAAATACTGTTGGGACGATTTTTATATGGGATTAGAGGTGAAGAATATTGGGAAAAACGAAAAGGGGAATTCTGGGCTCGAAACTGTCACCTCGTTAGAAGGCCTGCCCAGGTCGTTCGAACGAGCTCGTTCGAACGAGCTTCTAACGAGTTGACTGTTTGACTTCTAACGAGTGGGATGTTCATTTGATGACTTTCGTTCGAACGAGATCTCGTTAGAATGCCCACTTCGTTCGAACGAACTCTCGTTCGAACGAGACTTCTAACGAGTTGACAGATTGACCTTTTTGGCCTGATTTGACTTCTAGTGTTCCGTAACCTTGTTTAATTGTAGAGATGACAATTCCTTGATGACTAATCGATATAGTTGGGACATTTGGGATATATTGAGGAGTAAAACATAGAAGTGTGGTTTGAACCAAATGATATTTAGGGGTTAGAACGTGAGTAACTATTTACGACGTGAGGATAATGGATGACGTGTATATATAAACCGGGGACAAGTGTGTGGGTATAAGAACGAGAAGTATACCACTAATATAAATATGGTAATATCTAAGATGTGTGCATGCTTAGTATATATGATTTGATGTGTATGACATACCTACCATACTTGCTATCACGGGAGGTTTGCGTTCATTTAGGGCCATCTAATCTTTGTGTGCCTACGGGGGGATATAGATTGGTACCTCGAGAACATAGGTCAGAGAAGGACTTATTGAGATGTTAATAAGTTTGCGGATCGTGGGAGCGTAGGTATGTGCGTGACCCATGTGATGTGACTGTGTTCGCCTCCATTGTTTTGTGATTTGCTATCATCTGAGAACGATTCCTGAGAGATTCGGAATGCGTGATCCTTATGTACGTGATGTACCGGGATGGATAGCAGAGTATGTGTGCACCGCAGCTTAGTCTCGGTGTGCTTGTAATGTATATTTATGACGTGAATAATATACACTTAAATAATGAGAACTTTCATGTTATTATTGTGAGTATAATTATGGTAATGTTTTGAGAAAATATAACGGGATAACCGGTAGTGAATTGTATTGCTAATAATTGAGAATCCGAGTTTAAGTAAAGCCCTCTATTTAATTGATAACGCTAGAATGTATAATGGGAATCGAGTAGTAAGGGGTAGAACTTATTACGGTTTGGTTAGATATGTATGTCACTTAGATGGATATGGTACGTTAGGAGTGCACAATTAGTCGAGAGGTGAGTACTTCATGTGAGTGCACGTCCTAACATGTATTTTGCATTCATTATTTTAATGTTATTAAAACACTTGCTATTTTTAAAATACTCTCCACTTTCGGGCTCTGACCCGTTTGCTTTCAAATCTTTTTTTTTTGTAAAAACCTTTTAGGTGCCCAGCCACAAGGACACCATGCATAGGATTTCCATTCAGGTGACGAGCTGTAGCTGTTGTGGAAGTTACAGGGCCTTTCTAGTAGACGCTTCATTTGTCTTGACTCTATATTCAGTTTTCACAAGTTGTAGGGCATGTCGCCCATTTCTATTAGAGACATTTCATATTTCAGATTTTCCGACTTTTGGCATGTAATTAATTCAGGATGTAGTTTTATTTAATTCAGTTGTGGGATTGTTGTGAGGAGTTTTCCTCCGGACTTATTATTATTTGTTGGTTATTCTATTGTTCCGTTATGGTGAATGGTTATGTTATTCTTTCACAATTCTTTTATTGCGTGTTAACCAGACTTAATTTAAAATTTGACATCTTACTTTTAAATACTAGGTGGTTAGAAATTATAAACATGTTTTCGACAGTGATGCTATTAACTGAGCCAACTTGGCATTTTGATTTAATTTAATAAAGGAGTAGCTACCCGGTATTTAATTAGTCGGGGTGTCACAGGTGGCATCAGAGCATCAGGTTCTAGTGTCCTTTAGGATCTGTACGGCTTATTATGTTTCCGCTGAGCTTTCTTTGATGTAGAGCCCTATATTTTAGGACTGTTGTATTCTTTTGTATACGCTACGTTCTTCAGCTATTTTGAGTTTATAACTGCGAACTTATAGACTTTATTCTTGTTTCAGATGCCTCCACGACGTGCACAACGGGTTCCCAGGGATGCAACGCCAGAACCACAGCCCGCACCAGTTCAGGGCACAATGAATGCCGCCGAGGTTGCAGCCATTGTGGCCCAGGCGATAAATGCCGCACTAGCCGTGGTTCAGCAGGCACCACCTGAGGCGCCAGTAGCCGCGCCAGTTCAGGCACATGCATTCCCGTCTGCTTGGGAACGCGTACGTGAGGCTTTTCAAAAAGCACACCCACCGGAGTTCGCAGGTAGCTCCGATGTTGTGGTTTCAAGTCAGTGGAGGAAAGACATTCAGCGGCACTTGAGGATGTATGAGTGCACCGATGTCCTGAAGCAGATACTAGCTACCTTTAAGCTAGTGGGGTCTGCACTGCAGTGGTGGGAGTCTATTACCACCGTGGAGGAGAGAGATACTCTCACGATACAGGAGTTTTGGGTGCGGTTCGACCGCAAGTATTTTCCGTCAGCTGTTTACACGAAAATGAGGAGGAAGTTGATGAATCTCAGACAGGAGGGTAAGACTGTGGCCGAGTATGAGGCCGAATTTACAAATCTGTTGAATATTGTTCCGGACGAGATACCGACAGAGGAGAAGAAGATCCAGAAGTTTATAGACGGGTTGACTTGGAGGATCCGTCAGCATTTATTGGGGAACCTCTCGTTGACCACTTATTCTGACGTGGTTAACGCTGCACTGTTACACTGCCAGGATCACCACTTTCACATGGCTGAGAGCAAGAAATCAGGAGAGTCCAGCCATCAGGGCAGGACTGGGGGAAATGGTGCCAGTGGGGCACATTCTGTTTAGGGGCAGAGGCAGGGTGATCAGGGTTCCCAGCAGGGGGATCATAAGAGGTTCAGATCGGGGAATTTCAGACACGGACAGGGATGTTTCCGGCAGGGCCATCAGGGTCCGAACGACCATCAGGGCCAGCAGGGTCAGAATGGTCAACAACAGTTTCAGCAGGGCCAGCAGGGCCAGGGGAGGAATGGTAACGGCCACCAGGGTCGGGGGCAGCAGGGACAGAGAGGGGGGAACTTCCCGGGGAAGTGTTACGTTTGTGGCAAGACTGGCCATAAACGCCAGGATTGTCCTGATAGGGGTAGGGCCCCGCAGCAGCAGCAGCAGGGTGCTCGACAGGAGCCGCAGAGACCTATGTTTTCCGCCGCCCTCCCGACGCCACCACAGATGGCAGCATTACCACCCATCCCAGCGGTCCCAGTTCAGCAGGGGCAGCTTCAGTATGGGAGAGTATATCAGCTTCAGTAGGCCGCAGCCCCACAGGATCCACCAGCCATTGAGGGTATGTTCTCTATTCAAGGGACTATGGGGCGTATTTTATTTGACACGGGGGCTACACACTGTTTTATTGCTATGAGATTTTCACGCACCATTGGGTTGTTAGACACCGCCAAGAGCACGGTTACTTGCGTAGATTCGCCGTTGAGTAGGGGTTCGGTGATCTCCCTTGTATGTAGAGGCGTGGGTATAGAGATCGGGAGATTTACTTTACCCGCGGATATGTTAGTATTAGATATGACCGAGTATGATGCCATTATCTGCATGGATTGGCTAGTTGCGTACCGAGCCATGATTGACTGTTTCAGTAGGAGTATTATCTTTGCCATTCCCGGGCAGGAGATGTTTTTAGTGGCGATGCCTCATCCTGAGGGAGGATCGTCCACCCATTTGTACATATAGAGGAGGAGACCTCTAAGGAAGTGGTGATACCACTTGATTCGATTCCGGTTGTTCGAGAGTTTGCCGATGTATTTCAGGATATACCTGGATTACCTCCGAGTAGAGAGATAGATTTTGTGATCGACTTGACGCCGGTCACTCGGCCTATTGCCCGCGCACCTTACCGTATGGCTCCCGCTGAGATGAGAGAGTTACGGGATCAGATAGAGCAGTTGTTGGGTCAAGGGTTTATACGGAGGAGTACTTCACCGTGGGGTGCCCCTGTGTTGTTCGTAAAGAAGAGGGATGGATCGTTGAGGTTGTGTGTGGATTATCGAGAGTTGAATAAGGTCACGATACGGAATAAATATCCGTTGCCCCGAATCGATGACTTATTCGACCAGCTGAGAGGAGCTTCTTTCTTCTCCAAGATTGATTTGCGATCGGGATACCATCAGTTGCGTATCAGGGAAGAGGATGTCTCGAAGACTGCGTTCTTAACGAGATATGGTTCCTACGAGTTCCGGGTGATGCCTTTTGGTTTGACCAATGCTCCAGCCGTGTTTATGGACTTGATGAATAGGGTGTTCAGAGAGTTCCTAGATCAATTCGTCATTGTCTTCATTGATGATATTCTGGTTTACTCCCAGACAGAGGAGGAGCACGCCGAGCATTTGAGGCAGGTTTTGCAGACGCTACGTCAGAACGAGCTGTATGCAAAGTATGAGAAGTGCGGGTTTTGGCTGAAGGAGGTTCAGTTTTTGGGGCATATTATTTCCGACCGGGGGATATCTGTTGATCCGGGGAAGGTATCCGCGGTGAGGGAGTGGGGACATCCCACGACACCAACGGAGATCCGTAGTTTCTTGGGACTAGCAGGATACTACAGGAGATTTATTCGGGGATTTTCGAAGATAGCAGGTCCTTTGACACATCTGACTCGTAAAGGTGTGCCGTTCATCTGGAGTGATGCCTGTCAGTTGGCATTTGATGAGTTGAAGGACAAGTTGACCTCAGCACCTGTGTTAGCATTGCCGAGACCGGGAGTTGAGTATCTAGTTTACAACGATGCGTCCTTGCAAGGACTTGGAGGTGTATTACAGCAGGAGAGTCAGGCCATAGCTTATGCTTCCCGTAAGCTTAAGCCTCACGAGAAGAATTACCCCACCCATGACTTGGAGTTGGCGGCAGTTGTATTTGCCCTTCGGATTTGGAGACATTAGCTTTTGGGGGAGAAGTTTCGATTGTTCATGGACCACAAGTCCCTATAGTACCTATTCACGCAAAAGGAGTTAAATATGCGGCAGCGAAGATGGCTTGAGTTTGTGAAGGATTATCAGTTTGATATCCAATATCACCCGGGGAAGGCTAACGTGGTAGCAGACGCGTAGAGCCGTAGGCCAGTAGATGAGGTGGCAGGGGTGTGGAAGGCAAAGTGGAAGGAGTTAGGACACCCGGATGCAGTGGCCCGATCGTTCATGTCTGTGATGACGGTTACACCGCAGATTGTCACGAAGGTGGTAAAGGCACAGGCAAATGACGCGTTCTGTCAGGAGCAGATAGTTCGATTACTAGCAGAGGGAGCCGAGTCCTATACCGTTAGTTCAGACGGGGGATTACGCTTCAATGGGAGACTGGTAGTTCCGGAAGGGGAGGAATTGCGACACGAGATGATGGCAGAGTCACACGGCTCACGGTTCGCGGTACATCCCGGTGGGGACAAAATGTACGAAGACATGAGACGTCAGTATTGGTGGAGTGGGATGAAGAGAGATATTGCCGTGTTTGTTTCTAAATGCGCCACTAGTCAGCTGGTAAAAGTGGATCATCAGAGACCGACAGGACTTCTACAGCCATTGGAGGTCCCGATGTGGATGTGGGAAAGCATATCCATGGACTTTATCACGGGGTTACCTACGTCACAGAGGGGTCACGACTCCATTTGGGTAATTGTGGACAGGTTGACTAAAGTCGCTCATTTTCTACCCGTAATAACCGACTACACTACGGGACAGTATGCCCAGCTCTTTATTGCAGAAATAGTGAGACTTCACGGTGTGCCCCTAAATATCGTGTCTGACAGAGACAAGATATTTGTTTCACGGTTTTGGGAGAGTTTTCAGGAGGCCATGGGCACGGAATTGCGGTTGAGTACGGCGTATCACTCGCAGACCGATGGGCAAACCGAGCGTACAAACCAGATGTTGGAGGACATGTTGCGTATGTGCATCATTGATTTCGGGGGTGGATGGGAGCAGTATCTTCCACTGGTGGAGTTTGCTTACAACAACTCCTACCAGTTCACCATTGGCATGGATCCATTTGAGGCGTTGTACGGTAGACCTTGTTGTTCCCCAGCATGTTGGTTGGAGGTGGGGGACAACAAACTACTTGGGCCGGAAGTGATTCAGGATACTTCGGCGAGGATAGAATTGATACGGAGTCGCATTCGGGTAGCTCGGGATCGGCAGAAGAGCTATGCTGATGCGAAGAGGTTCTTCAGGGAGTTCCAAGTGGGGGACCAGGTTTTACTCAGAGTATCTCCTATGAAGGGGATTATGCGATTTGGGAAGAAGGGGAAGTTGGCACCGAGATATGTGGGGCCATTCCCTATCATCGAGCGGATTGGGTCTGTTGCATACAGACTTGGGTTACCGGAGCATTTGCATCGGATTCATGATGTCTTTCATATTTCCTCGCTAAGGAAATATCTTAGAGACGATTTGGCTCATTCTCTCATTGTTTTGGAGGACATCGATCTCCAGCCTGATAGCTCCTACGAGGAGGGGCCGATTGCTATTTTGGACCGAAGCGAGCGGAAACTGCGGTCAAAGATAGTTCCGTTAGTGCGTGTTCAGTGGCGACATCATAATGTCGAGGAGTCCACATGGGATCGCGAGGATGAGATGCGCGAACGTTATCCAGAGTTGTTCTTACCAGGTACTTTCTAGTTCCGAATTTCGGGACGAAATTCTGTTATTAGGGGGGAAGTATGTAATCCCCCGTATTTTTCTGATATTTATTTATGGGATTAATTGAATTAAATGTGTATTAATTAGGAATTAATGCGGATAAAATACTAGCGAGATGTGAGTTGGTATTTAATTTTAATGCGTATATATGGCAATATATGAATATTGAAATTGTTGAATTTGTCGTGAGATTGAAATACGACAATTTGGAAAATTTTGTTGGGACGCGCGTGACAGTCGCGTCAGGAATGTAATTATTTAAATTAAAAAGTGAATTTTAATTCTATCAACCAAATGGTCATTTTGAGTGCGCCAACGCGTCCGGAAGGGTCGAAATAGTCAGAAAACACTAGCCGGAGGTTTAGTTTGGGTCCCGGGGCATTTTTAGGCCATACCGGCAACTTAAAAGGGTATTTTGGTAATTTTGGAATTTTGGGAATTATGATTAACAAATTTCAGGAGTTTAAAATAGAAAATTAAGTTACCCACTAACCCATTACCAGCAACTATTTGATTTGTGGGCAACGGGAGTGTTAGGAGAGGTTAGGAGAGGTTCCCAAGAGGAGAGAACCATAACCACCACCTCCAACCTTCAAACTTGGGAGAGATTGTAGAAGAAAGAGAGAGCAACATCCAAGATTCAACACCAAATTCAGAGAAATATCAGAGGCAAGTGGTTTAATTATGTGATTTACAACGAATGCTTCCTCCATGCGTAAAAAGTTCATATAATTGTGTTGTTTTGGGAGAATAACAAAAACTCATGAAATTGGAATTGGAAACTCATGTATTGATAAAGAAATTGTACGTAGATTTGTGTTTGGGTGACTATACTGTTAGAAATACCTCTTTCATGTTATAAAACGGATTTAATTATGCCTATTGATGACTTAAATTTTCTAGGGTTCATGTTCATGAAATTTGGGGAAAATTGGGGAGATTTGATGATTAGATGATGTTTAGGAAGATTTGGCCCTATATAAATGTTTAGTTATGACCTATGAATGTTTAGTGTGGATTAGAAACCTTAAAATACTGTTGGGACGATTTTTATATGGGATTAGAGGTGAAGAATATTAGGAAAAACGAAAAGGGGAATTCTGGGCTCGAAACTGTCACCTCGTTAGAAGGCCTGCCCAGGTCGTTCGAACGAGCTTCTAACGAGTTGACTGTTTGACTTCTAACGAGTGGGATGTTCGTTCGATGACTTTCATTCGAAAGAGATCTCGTTAGAATGCCCACTTCGTTCGAACGAACTCTCGTTCGAACAGCCTCGTTCGAACGAGACTTCTAACGAGTTGACAGTTTGTCCTTTTTGGCCTGATTTGACTTCTAGTGTTCCGTAACCTTGTTTAATTGTAGAGATGACAATTCCTTGATGACTAATCGATATAGTTGGGACATTTGGGATATATTGAGGAGTAAAACATAGAAGTGTGGTTTGAACCAAATGATATTTAGGGGTTAGAACGTGAGTAACTATTTACGACGTGAGGATAATGGATGACGTGTATATATAAATCGGGGACAAGTGTGTGGGTATAAGAACGAGAAGTATACCACTAATATAAATATGGTAATAGCTAAGATCTGTGCATGCTTAGTATATATGATTTGATGTGTATGACATACGTACCATACTTGCTATCACGGGAGGTTTGCGTTCGTTTAGGGCCATCTAATCTTTGTGTGCCTACGGGGGGATATAGATTGGTACCTCGAGAACATAGGTCAGAGAAGGACTTATTGAGATGTTAATAAGTTTGCTGATCGTGGGAGCGTAGGTATGTGCGTGACCCATGTGATGTGACTGTGTTCGCCTCCATTGTTTTGTGATTTGCTATTATCGAGAACGATTCCTGAGAGATTCGGAATGCGTGATCCTTATGTACGTGATGTACCGGGATGGATAACAGAGTATGTGTGCACCGCAGCTTAGTCTCGGGGTTCTTGTAATGTATATTTATGACGTGAATAATATACACTTAAATAATGAGAACTTTCATGTTATTATTGTGAGTATAATTATGGTAATGTTTTGAGAAAATATAACGGGATAACCGGTAGTGAATTGTATTGCTAATAATTGAGAATCCGAGTTTAAGTAAATCCCTCTATTTAATTGATAACGCTAGAATGTATAATGGGAATCGAGTAGTAAGGGGTAGAACTTATTACAGTTTGGTTAGATATGTATGTCACTTAGATGGATACGGTACGTTAGGAGTGCACAATTAGTCGAGAGGTGAGTACTTCATGTGAGTGCACGTCCTAACATGTATTTTGCATTCATTGTTTTAATGTTATTAAAACACTTGCTATTTTTAAAATACTCTCCACTTTCGGGCTCTGACCCGTTTGCTTTCAAATCTTTTTTTTTTGTAAAAACCTTTTAGGTGCCCAGCCACAAGGACACCATGCATAGGATTTCCATTCAGGTGACGAGCTGTAGCTGTTGTGGAAGTTACAGGGCCTTGCTAGTAGACGCTTCATTTGTCTTGACTCTATATTCAGTTTTCACAAGTTGTAGGGCATGTCGCCCATTTCTAATAGAGACATTTCATATTTCAGATTTTCCGACTTTTGGCATGTAATTAATTCAGGATGTAGTTTTATTTAATTCAGTTGTGGGATTGTTGTGAGGAGTTTTCCTCCGGACTTATTATTATTTGTTGGTTATTCTATTGTTCCGTTATGGTGAATGGTTATGTTATTCTTTCACAATTCTTTTATTGCGTGTTAACCAGACTTAATTTAAAATTTGACATCTTACTTTTAAATACTAGGTGGTTAGAAATTATAAACATGTTTTCGACAGTGATGTTATTAACTGAGCCAACTTGGCATTTTGATTTAATTTAATAAAGGAGTAGCTACCCGGTATTTAATTAGTCGGGGTGTCACAGGTGGCATCAGAGCATCAGGTTCTAGTGTCCTTTAGGATCTGTACGGCTTATTATGTTTCCGCTGAGCTTTCTTTGATGTAGAGCCCTATATTTTAGGACTGTTGTATTCTTTTGTATACGCTACGTTCTTCAGCTATTTTGAGTTTATAACTGCGAACTTATAGACTTTATTCTTGTTTCAGATGCCTCCACGACGTGCACAATGGGTTCCCAGGGATGCAACGCCAGAACCACAGCCCGCACCAGTTCAGGGCACAATGAATGCCGCCGAGGTTGCAGCCATTGTGGCCCAGGCGATAAATGCCGCACTAGCCGTGGTTCAGCAGGCACCACCTGAGGCGCCAGTAGCCGCGCCAGTTCAGGCACATGCATTCCCGTCTGATTGGGAACGCGTACGTGATGCTTTTCAGAAAGCACACCCACCGGAGTTCGCAGGTAGCTCCGATGTTGTGGTTTCAAGTCAGTGGAGGAAAGACATTCAGCGGCACTTGAGGATGTATGAGTGCACCGATGTCCAGAAGCAGATACTAGCTACCTTTAAGCTAGTGGGGTCTGCACTGCAGTGGTGGGAGTCTATTACCACCGTGGAGGAGAGAGATACTCTCACGATACAGGAGTTTTGGGTGCGGTTCGACCGCAAGTATTTTCCGTCAGCTGTTTACACGAAAATGAGGAGGAAGTTGATGAATCTCAGACAGGAGGGTAAGACTGTGGCCGAGTATGAGGCCGAATTTACAAATCTGTTGAATATTGTTCCGGACGAGATACCGACAGAGGAGAAGAAGATCCAGAAGTTTATAGACGGGTTGACTTGGAGGATCCGTCAGCATTTATTGGGGAACCTCTCGTTGACCACTTATTCTGACGTGGTTAACGCTGCACTGTTACACTGCCAGGATCACCGCTTTCACATGGCTGAGAGCAAGAAATCAGGAGAGTCCATGCATCAGGGCAGGACTCGGGGAAATGGTGCCAGTGGGGCACATTCTGTTCAGGGGCAGAGGCAGGGTGATCAGGGTTCCCAGCAGGGGGATCATAAGAGGTTCAGATCGGGGAATTTAAGACACGGACAGGGATGTTTCCGGCAGGGCCATCAGGGTCCGAACGACCATCAGGGCCAGCAGGGTCAGAATGGTCAACAGCAGTTTCAGCAGGGCCAGGGGAGGAATGGTAACGACCACCAGGGTCGGGGGCAGCAGGGACAGAGAGGGGGGAACTTCTCGGGGAAGTGTTACGTTTATGGCAAGACTGGCCATAAACGCCAGGATTGTCCTGATAGGGGCAGGGCCCCGCAGCAGCAGCAGCAGGGTGCTCGACAGGAGCCGCAGAGACCTATGTTTTCCGCCGCCCTCCCGCCGCCACCACAGATGGTAGCATTACCACCCATCCCAGCGGTCCCAGTTCAGCAGGGGCAGCTTCAGTATGGGAGAGTATATCAGCTTCAGCAGGCCGCAGCCCCACAGGATCCACCAGCCATTGAGGGTATGTTCTCTATTCAGGGGACTATGGGGCGTATTTTATTTGACACGGGGGCTACACACTGTTTTATTGCTATGAGATTTGCACGCACCATTGGGTTGTTAGACACCGCCAAGAGCACGGTTACTTGCGTAGATTCGCCGTTGAGTAGGGGTTCGGTGATTTCCCTTGTATGTAGAGGCGTGGGTATAGAGATCGGGAAATTTACTTTACCCGCGGATATGTTAGTATTAGATATGACCGAGTATGATGCCATTATTGGCATGGATTGGCTAGTTGCGTACCGAGCCATGATTGACTGTTTCAGTAGGAGTATTATCTTTGCCATTCCCGGGCAGGAGATGTTTTTAGTGGCGATGCCTCATCCTGAGGGAGGATCGTCCACCCATTTGTACTATATAGAGGAGGAGACCTCTAAGGAAGTGGTGATACCACTAGATTCGATTTCGGTTGTTCGAGAGTTTGCCGATGTATTTCAGGATATACCTGGATTACCTCCGAGTAGAGAGATAGATTTTGTGATCGACTTGACGCCGGTCACTCGGCCTATTGCCCGCGCACCTTACCGTATGGCTCCGGCTGAGATGAGAGAGTTACGGGATCAGATAGAGCAGTTGTTGGGTCAAGGGTTTATACGGAGGAGTACTTCACCATGGGGTTCCCCTGTGTTGTTCGTAAAGAAGAGGGATGGATCGTTGAGGTTGTGTGTGGATTACCGAGAGTTGAATAAGGTCACGATACGGAATAAATATCCGTTGCCCCGAATCGATGACTTATTCGACCAGCTGAGAGGAGCTTCTTTCTTCTCCAAGATTGATTTGCGATCGGGATACCATCAGTTGCGTATCAGGGAAGAGGATGTCTCGAAGACTGCGTTCTTAACGAGATATGGTTCCTACGAGTTCCGGGTGATGCCTTTTGGTTTGACCAATGCTCCAGTTGTGTTTATGGACTTGATGAATAGGGTGTTCAGAGAGTTCCTAGATCAATTCGTCATTGTCTTCATTGATGATATTCTGGTTTACTCCCAGACAGAGGAGGAGAACGCCGAGCATTTGAGACAGGTTTTGCAGACGCTACGTCAGAACGAGCTGTATGCAAAGTATGAGAAGTGAGGGTTTTGGCTGAAGGAGGTTCAGTTTTTGGGGCATATTATTTCCGACCGGGGGATATCTGTTGATCCGGGGAAGGTATCCGCGGTGAGGGAGTGGGGACATCCCACGACACCAACGGAGATCCGTAGTTTCTTGGGACTAGCAGGATACTACAGGAGATTTATTCGGGGATTTTCGAAGATAGCAGGTCCTTTGACACATCTGACTCGTAAAGGTGTGCCGTTCATCTGGAGTGATGCCTGTCAGTTGGCATTTGATGAGTTGAAGGACAAGTTGACCTCAGCACCTGTGTTAGCATTGCCGAGACCGGGAGTTGAGTATCTAGTTTACAATGATGCATCCTTGCAAGGACTTGGAGGTGTATTACAGCAGGAGAGTCAGGCCATAGCTTATGCTTCCCGTAAGCTTAAGCCTCACGAGAAGAATTACCCCACCCATGACTTGGAGTTGGCGGCAGTTGTATTTGCCCTTCGGATTTGGAGACATTAGCTTTTGGGGGAGAAGTTTCGATTGTTCATGGACCACAAGTCCCTATAGTACCTATTCACGCAAAAGGAGTTAAATATGCGGCAGCGAAGATGGCTTGAGTTTGTGAAGGATTATCAGTTTGATATCCAATATCACCCGGGGAAGGCTAACGTGGTAGCAGACGCGTTGAGCCGTAGGCCAGTAGATGAGGTGGCAGGGGTGTGGAAGGAAAAGTGGAAGGAGTTAGGACACCAGGATGCAGTGGCCCGATCGTTCATGTCTGTGATGACGGTTACACCGCAGATTGTCACGAAGGTGGTAAAGGCACAGGCAAATGACGCGTTCTGTCAGGAGCAGATAGTTCGATTACTAGCAGAGGGAGCCGAGTCCTATACCGTTAGTTCAGACGGGGGATTACGCTTTAATGGGAGACTGGTAGTTTCGGAAGGGGAGGAATTACGACACGAGGTGATGGCAGAGTCGCACGGCTCACGGTTCGCGGTACATCCCGGTGGGGACAAAATGTACCAAGACATGAGACGTCAGTATTGGTGGAGTGGGATGAAGAGAGATATTGTCGTGTTTGTTTCTAAATGCGCCACTAGTCAGCTGGTAAAAGTGGATCATCAGAGACCGACAGGACTTCTACAGCCATTGGAGGTCCCGATGTGGATGTGGAAAAGCATATCCATGGACTTTATCACGGGGTTACCTACGTCACAGAGGGGTCACGACTCCATTTGGGTAATTGTGGACAGGTTGACTAAAGTCGCTCATTTTCTACCCGTAAGAACCGACTACACTACAGGACAGTATGCCCAGCTCTTTATTGCAGAAATAGTGAGACTTCACGGTGTGCCCCTAAATATCGTATCTGACAGAGACAAGATATTTGTTTCACGGTTTTGGGAGAGTTTTCAGGAGGCCATGGGCACGGAATTGCGGTTGAGTACGGCGTATCACCCGCAGACCGATAGGCAAACCGAGCGTACAAACCAGATGTTGGAGGACATGTTGCGTATGTGCATCATTGATTTCGGGGGTGGATGGGAGCAGTATCTTCCACTGGTGGAGTTTGCTTACAACAACTCCTACCAGTTCACCATTGGCATGGCTCCATTTGAGGCGTTGTACGGTAGACCTTGTCGTTCCCCAGCATGTTGGTTGGAGGTGGGGGACAACAAACTACTTGGGCCGGAAGTGATTCAGGATACTTCGGCGAGGATAGAATTGATACGGAGTCGCATTCGGGTAGCTCAGGATCGGCAGAAGAGCTATGCTGATGCGAAGAGGTTCTTCAGGGAGTTCCAAGTGGGGGACCAGGTTTTACTCAGAGTATCTCCTCTGAAGGGGATTATGCGATTTGGGAAGAAGGGGAAGTTGGCACCGAGATATGTGGGGCCATTCCCTATCATCGAGCGGATTGGGTCTGTTGCATACAGACTTGGGTTACCGGAGCATTTGCATCGGATTCATGATGTGTTTCATATTTCCTCGCTAAGGAAATATCTTAGAGACGATTTGGCTCATTCTCTCATTTCTTTGGAGGACATCGATCTCCATCCTGATAGCTCCTACGAGGAGGGGCCGATTGCTATTTTGGACCGAAGCGAGCGGAAACTGCGGTCAAAGATAGTTCCGTCAGTGCGTGTTCAGTGGCGACATCATAATGTCGAGGAGTCCACATGGGAGTGCGAGGATGAGATGCGCGAACGTTATCCAGAGTTGTTCTTACCAGGTACTTTCTAGTTCCGAATTTCGGGACGAAATTCTGTTATTAGGGGGGAAGTATGTAATACCCCGTATTTTTCTGATATTTATTTATGGGATTAATTGAATTAAATGTGTATTAATTAGGAATTAATGCGGATAAAATACTAGCGAGATGTGAGTTGGTATTTAATTTTAATGCGTATATATGGCAATATATGAATATTGAAATTGTTGAATTTGTCGTGAGATTGAAATACGGCAATTTGGAAAATTTTGTTGGGACGCGCGTGACAGTCGCGTCAGGAATGTAATTATTTAAATTAAAAAGTGAATTTTAATTCTATCAACCAAATGGTCATTTTGAGTGCGTCAACGCGTCCGGAAGGGTCGAAATAGTCAAAAAACACTAGCCGGAGGTTTAGTTTGGGTCCCGGGGCATTTTTAGGCCATACCGGCAACTTAAAAGGGTATTTTGGTAATTTTGGAATTTGGGGAATTATGATTAACGAATTTCAGGAGTTTAAAATAGAAAATTAAGTGACCCACTAACCTATTACCAGCAACTATCTGATTTGTGGGCAACGGGAATGTTAGGAGAGGTTAGGAGAGGTTCCCAAGAGGAGAGAACCATAACCACCACCTTCAACCTTCAAACTTGGGAGAGATTGTAGAAGAAAGAGAGAGCAACATCCAAGATTCAACACCAAATTCAGAGAAATATCAGAGGCAAGTGGTTTAATTATGTTATTTACAACGAATGCTTCCTCCATGCGTAGAAAATTCATATAATTGTGTTGTTTTGGGAGAATAACAAAAACCCATGAAATTGGAATTGGAAACTCATGTATTGATAAAGAGATTGTACGTAGATTTGTGTTTGGGTGACTATACTGTTAGAAATACCTCTTTCATGTTATAAAACGGATTTAATTATGCCTATTGATGACTTAAATTTTCTAGGGTTCATGTTCATGAAATTTGGGGGAAATTGGGGAGATTTGATGATTAGATGATGTTTAGGAAGATTTGGCCCTATATAAATGTTTAGTTATGACCTATGAATGTTTAGTGTGGATTAGAAACCTTAAAATACTATTGGGACGATTTTTATATGGGATTAGAGGTGAAGAATATTGGGAAAAACGAAAAGGAGAATTCTGGGCTCGAAACTGTCACCTCGTTAGAAGGCCTGCCCAGGTCGTTCGAACGAGCTCGTTCGAACGACCTTCTAACGAGTTGACTGTTTGACTTCTAACGAGTGGGATGTTCGTTCGATGACTTTAGTTCGAACGAGATCTCGTTAGAATGCCCACTTCGTTCGAACGAACTCTCGTTCGAATAGCCTCGTTCGAACGAGACTTCTAACGAGTTGACAGTTTGTCCTTTTTGGCCTGATTTGACTTCTAGTGTTCCGTAACCTTGTTTAATTGTAGAGATGACAATTCCTTGATGACTAATCGATATAGTTGGGACATTTGGGATATATTGAGGAGTAAAACATAGAAGTGTGGTTTGAACCAAATGATATTTAGGGGTTAGAACGTGAGTAACTATTTACGACGTGAGGATAATGGATGACGTGTATATATAAACCGGGGACAAGTGTGTGGGTATAAGAACGAGAAGTATACCACTAATATAAATATGGTAATAACTAAGATGTGTGCATGCTTAGTATATATGATTTGATGTGTATGACATACCTACTATACTTGCTATCACGGGAGGTTTGCGTTCGTTTAGGGCCATCTAATCTTTGTGTGCCTACGGGGGGATATAGATTGGTACCTCGAGAACATAGGTCAGAGAAGGACTTATTGAGATGTTAATAAGTTTGCTGATCGTGGGAGCGTAGGTATGTGCGTGACCCATGTGATGTGACTGTGTTCGCCTCCATTGTTTTGTGATTTGCTATTATCTGAGAACGATTCCTGAGAGATTCGGAATGCGTGATCCTTATGTACGTGATGTACCAGGATGGATAGCAGAGTATGTGTGCACCGCAGCTTAGTCTCGGGGTGCTTGTAATGTATATTTATGACGTGAATAATATACAATTAAATAATGAGAACTTTCATGTTATTATTGTGAGTATAATTATGGTAATGTTTTGAGAAAATATAACGGGATAACCGGTATTGAATTGTATTGCTAATAATTGAGAATCCGAGTTTAAGTAAAGCCCTCTATTTAATTGATAACGCTAGAATGTATAATGGGAATCGAGTAGTAAGGGGTAGAACTTATTACGGTTTGGTTAGATATGTATGTCACTTAGATGGATACGGTACGTTAGGAGTGCACAATTAGTCGAGAGGTGAGTACTTCATGTGAGTTCACGTCCTAACATGTATTTTGCATTCATTGTTTTAATGTTATTAAAACACTTCCTATTTTTAAAATACTCTCCACTTTCGGGCTCTGACCCGTTTGCTTTCAAATCTATTTTTTTTGTAAAAACCTTTTAGGTGCCCAGCCACAAGGACACTATGCATAGGATTTCCATTCAGGTGACGAGCTGTTGCTGTTGTGGAAGTTATAGGGCCTTGCTAGTGGACGCTTCATTTGTCTTGACTCTATATTCAGTTTTCACAAATTGTAGAGCATGTCGCCCATTTCTATTAAAGACATTTCATATTTCAGATTTTCCGACTTTTGGCATGTAATTAATTCAGGATGTAGTTTTATTTAATTCAGTTGTGGGATTGTTGTGAGGAGTTTTCCTCCGGACTTATTATTATTTGTTGGTTATTCTATTGTTCCGTTATGGTGAATGGTTATGTTATTCTTTCACAATTCTTTTATTGCGTGTTAACCAGACTTAATTTAAAATTTGACATCTTACTTTTAAATACTAGGTGGTTAGAAATTATAAACATGTTTTCGACAGTGATTCTATTAACTGAGCCAACTTGGCATTTTGATTTAATTTAATAAAGGAGTAGCTACCCGGTATTTAATTAGTCGGGGTGTCACATTGTAGAACCAGGAAATTAGTCTCCATACAGTACATTTTCTGCACAAGTTTTCTAAGGTTTTCAAAGACTAAAAACATCCTTAGAGTTTCAAGATCCGAGCTTTCATACTCTTATGCTATAGAGATCTTAGTTTGCACCATGGGAGTTTGCTCATCACTTTGAATGTTGGGTTTTGCGATGAAGAAGCGAAGGAATTCGTGTTCAACATCGTAGACGTTGTCAAGTTGTATCGATGGACACCGAGACATACGTGAACGTGTGTGTTGTGGACGAGCATCGTAGAAGGACTTCTGTGTGGGTACTTTGGAAGAGTGGTTGAAGGATCAAAGGGGCTTCAAGACTTGTGGGGGATCGATTTGTTGAGTAATTCTATCGTTTGTACTTTGTAATACCATATTATAGTGATTATCTGGATTGGGTCGTCCGAGGTATTTTCCCTTAGTGGTTTCCTCGTACATCCGGTGTCGCCTTTTGTAAACTCTTTTATTTTACTTGCTTTGATCACCTGGATGCATGTTTAGGATTAATCAAGATAAAATTGGGCTTAACTAAAATTGATTCACACACTTGGTGCGGCTTAAAATTTGAAAAAGTTTTTTACCAAAAAGAAAGTTGATTTTTGACATCCTTAAAACACATTCGAAAGAAAAAAGGGCCTACAACCTCGCTTGTAACTACATAAGGTGCAATTTTGCATAACTAAAATAGTTTTGATAACAACCAATTAAAGTTGTTTCAAACTCATATATAATAGATTAAGTATATATAATAAAAAAAGATTTCTTAAACTATGCAACTTTGTAAGATATTTCATCAATTCTTTTGAATGTTAAATATTCCATGAAAATAGTATTTTTTTTAGTAACACAATGGATCTCATTAACAAAATTCATAGTTGGGGAACAATCTATTTTAATAAAAAAATAATTAATGAAGTATCTTTAAAGAGAAATACTAAGTATTCCAAAACACCCAAATGCATTAAGTATTTGTACGTTATATGGAGTCCACCCAAATGTACAATCACTTAATGCATTTTGGAAGATATTTTAGGGGATATCTTTGGGACTCATGTCATTATTCTTCTTTAAAAAAATCATCAATAATATATTAGTGGAGAGAAGAGTTTTTACCGAGTTCTACTCTGATAATTAATTGACCAAAATATCATTATACTTTAAACAATTACTCATGATAATCAATATTTTAACCCAAAATAAGATTCTTCTAGCGTTTAAACATAACTATTAATAAATTTCAATAACGATTAAAAACCCTAATCTCAAATATATAACATTTTATATAACTAATAATATTTTATTACAAATTTGTTTTAAATTTTCACTCCTCACACACACACACACACACACACACACACACACACATATATATATATATATATATATATATTGACTACTTTTTCTTACTAACTACTAAAAAAATAAAACTCCATTCTTCCCAAATTGTTGGTCGTCATTTGAAAATCATACATATTAAGAATAAAAAAAATTCAAAATTATACTCATAAAAATTTACACCTTTTTAGATTATATGTATACCTTTAGTTTAGGGTATACACAAGCATAATACATATATATTATAAACTTCGTGTATACGTTATAAAATTTCACGTACAAATTATAATTTTTTCTAAAAATATTAAAAATAATTTATGTACACAGTATAGAATTTAATGTATACATTATTAAAAAAAAATGAGTATTCACTAGTGGTGTTTTTTACCCCCAAAATGGTTAATTAAACTTTATCCCCTCGAATTTTAGATAGGGACAAAGTGTCACACCTCGCGTAATTCTGGCGTCGCCCGCCATCAAAAGTATGCCGAGGGTGAACTAAATAAAATATCATTCTTAGCATGAGACAGATATGAGACATAAATAAATCAATCCACAAGATAAATAATTGAATCAGTCCCAAATGATAATAAAACTGAGTGATAAAAGATCCATCACTTGCTAAAACTTCGAATGAATCCAATCTCCACGATTTAATTAAAAATTGAATATTAATCAACTGTGATAATCCAACTGAAATCCTCTAACAACTTTGGAAACGAATGGCCCAATAAAAATCAAAATTAAGTCTCATAATGAATTGCGACTGAAAAGAAAGTCTAACTAAATAAAGCAATAAATTGAATAAACTCCAGTTGCACCTCCAAATGAGAAACTCCGATAATCCTATGCAGCCTCTCCAAAACTTATCCTGAAAAATTAGTCAACGCACGAGGTCAGAGCCCCGAGCATGAATACACACTACTCCCTCCAAATAGGATCCGTGAATCCAGACAATAGCATTATACGAGATAAATATCACAATAAAATATTTTATTTAAATGAGATAATTAAACGCGATAAATATAAATCACTAACTACCCTTAAAAAATTTCATTCAAAAAATCACACCAATACGATTTTAAATCCCCACTTCCCACGATGTTAATTTAATTAAATTAACCCAATTAATCATTCCTCAATTTTTATATTAATTATAGCAATCCTCCTGCCACGAGTGATAATTCACCAAAGTGTCACACTTCCCCTTGTCAATAGCCAGTTGATCCGTTTAAACTGTCGATCCTGTAATATGACAAGGCTCCACACACGACACGACATAAATCGCCTAAGCTGACCCGTTTAAACTGTCGGTCCCTGATACATTATGTCGCCACAAATTGTAATACCCATTATTATCTTTGGCATTAATTCTCATCTTCTCAATTTATTAAGTTTTCAAACTACCCCACCCTTTTTATTGATGTGAGATCCTCAAAATACCCCTTAGTCCCATACCTAAGGGTCCCCAAAGTACATATACGTACTATCCTACGTATAAGATGAATTTTCAACCTTTATTCGTCTTAGTCTCGTGCTTAGGCTAGCGTGACGATGATAAAACATTAAAAATATGCCCCACCTCGAAATATGAAATTCGCACGAATCTACACTAACTAGTCCCATACCTAGAAAGCATAAATTATAACCAAGACCTACCCACTAGTCCATACCTAGTAAACATCCTATAATCAAGGGGAACAATATAGTACCCAAAATCTCCTCATCCCCGCGGTAGCAAAAGTGAATAAATCAATTCACACAATATCACAAATCATAATCACAACATGGCACTTTAGTCACAATATAATTTAATTCCATTAATAATATAGTCGTAATTTTCAACATAATTATTTTCGTCCAATACTTGTCAATTTATTTAGCATGCGATATTATTCCATATGACACAATCATTCTCTTTTATAAATCTTCTAATTTTTATAAGTGTGTTCGCGTCCCACATAACATATAAATAATCCCATAACTTCTACATGCGAACCTACACCCCCAAAACCATAAAAACTCAATAATCTAACATACGCATCCAAGAGTTTCAAGGATTAAATCATATTAAAAAGTTTTATCAAAACAACCCCAAAATTTAGTGTCCACTTTCTTTAATTAAGTTGCTAATTAATTTTAATCAAAAATACGTGATTAAGGATTTAAGTGACACTTAAAACGCATAATACTAAAGAAAAGGAATAGAGTATTCACGCCTGAGATTAAGATGAAATTTTTTTGACTACACAGTTGGATTCCTCTCGAAAAATTGGCGTAGAGACGTTCTTGAATAATCTTGAGAAAACTAGGTTTAAAGCTTCAAAACTTGGATTGAAAATAGCGCTCCAATGGAGTTAAGGTTTTGAGGGAGGAACAAGATGTAAAAGAGGAGATTACTTCTCTTAGGGTTTAGAAGAAAGTTTTTTTAAAAGTCATAAACCAGTCACTTTGTTTATATACCAAAAAAAATTTGAGTCCTCATCAAATACAAACACTCGAAAAATTATTACGGATGATCAGACCGTCAGAATGCTTGAAATATTACTATGGTGCATCAAACGGCGAGACGGAGCTGTTGTGAAAAATTCAGCTCGATCGGACGGTCGGATTTTAAAAAATATTATGTTTATCCTTTTTAGCTCGGATCCTCCCCCGATTTTTATACAAAAAGTTATAATTTTCAAATTTTAATCCCGATTTAAATTCCACTTAAAACCTTATTTTTATATATAAAAACCAACATATTTAATTACTAAGAATAATTAAATCCAAAATTTTATTCTTTTCTCGAATTTTTCAATTAATTAATTTAATTAACTATTAAAAACACGGGGTGTTACACAAAGTTTATGGAGTTAATTCAAAATTTTGTATTTTTAAAAAAATATAACAATTAATTTTGGAAGGACATAAAAAGGCTTGATTATTAACGGGGCATGTACCATATAGTCCCTTTAATATATTTTAATACACGCTTAGTGCAAGTCTTTTTATTTTGCTCCAAAAAGTTCTTCACCATACCGCCAGCGTGGACATTTAAAAATAATAAAATATTAATTAAATGAGTGTTTGAGGAATTTTTTAAAATAAAATAAAATATTTGAACTAAATATATATTAAAAAAATTGAAATTTTATTTCCTATTTAATCCATTATTAATTGAAATGAGTATTTTGTTTGAGGTTGGTTGAACTTTTCGAAATTAACCAATTCGCAGAAAATTCCACATGAGCTGCCCTACAAAGTCTACAAGATGACGAGGTGATAAATAGTTATATTTGATTTATGACTTCGTTTTAAAACTATTTTCTCATATTAGCCTAATAGGAACAAATATGCAACAAGTGCGAATATCTAATATATTAATATATTTCCACCAAACATATCTATTGGTGGTCCTTTTGTTATAACCCCACTAATTATAATAATCTCCTTTCCAAGACTGTAATTAGGGGGGTTAATTTGTGTATTTGAATCGTATTTCGGACGGTCATGATACGACAGGATAAAAAAATTTCGGGCACGAATTAGTATTTTTAAGTTGACACGAATATGATTCAAATAAAAACAACATAACACGACACGAATTCCGCGATTTCTTAAAACTTCACGCTAAATTAAACATAAATAAACACGGTAACCCGAATAAAAACACAATTAACACAACAATACATGATAACACGACTCATAATTTTGACACAAATACGACATGACACGACTTTGTGTAAAAAAAACGCACGAACACGACATATTGTGCTAATTTCAGGTCAATTTCATGTCGTTCCTTATCGTATTTTCGTATTGTTTCTAAAATTGTCACCCCTAACTGTAATTCTATGAGTAATGACTCATGACTATGACTCCGCGAGAGAGTGGGTGTGAAATATTCAACAAAGTAAAAAATATCCATTAAAAAAGCTGTCAAATAAGAAAATTGTTCCAAGAAGGGTTGTGAATGGTAATATCAATGAAAATAAATGCGAAAAATAATATTTCATTCATTCTAAATAAAAAGTATGTGTTTTAATTTTGCATCAATTAATTTTGAACGGTTAAAAAATAAATAGTGAACTCTTAATTTGGGACGAAGTGAGTATTAGACAAATTAGATTTGGCTACAATGGAGGGGAGAAATGCAGGCCTTAAGCCCCCAAATTTTACATGATATTTTGATGGCTTAAAAAAATTAAAGGGTATTTTGACTCTACCCACAACGTAGTCATTATTATTTGATTTTACCTAACATTTTTGTTTTTCTTTAAACTTTACCACGCACTTTGACATTTTGCGGCGTTTTTTAAGTTAAGTTTCCTTAACTTAAATTTTGGCTTAACCCCTTGCCTTTTTTAGGGGGTGTGTGAGATACGTTTGCAAGGTTTATAGAGGACACCTAATACTACTTTGTTGTTTGAATTAAAACAACTGAAACATTAGAATTTGAATTAAAATTAACCCTTAATTCTAGGGTATATATATGCATATAGATAAATAGATATAGTAAGACTCTCTATCGTAACAACATACATATGAACACCCATTTTTTAAAATTAATAAAAATATATATATAGTTTTTAACAAAATTTGATATATATAATCCACTCAGGTGATTTTTTTTATACGATATGGATAGAATGTTTATGTAACTTATAAAAAAATCAGGTTCAAAATACTTTTTTACTATATTTTAAAATTAATCTTCAACTTAGGCCCTCACATATTCCCCCCCCCCCCCCCCCCATATATATATATAGAGAGAGATAGATAGATAGAGAGAGAGAGAGAGAGAGAGAGAGAGATGAAGGTTCACCTACATCATGATAGATGCATCACACCTAATTTTAGGCCCTAAAAAATATTTTCTAAATTTTTTATTTTTCTCTCGAAATTAACCTTATAATAAATCCATATTCAAAAAATTAGGTCAAAATACATTTTGTAGATATTTTTTAAAAATCAACAAAAAAATGATGGTGTAGACCCTTATAAATAAGGTATTTTGAGCAATTTTTGTGAAATTTTTTAAAAATAGCTGCAAAATGTGTTTTGACCTAATTTTTTGAACATAAGTTTATTAAAAGATTAATTTCAATGAAAAGATAAAAAAAATTGGAAAAAAAAAATTAGGACCTACAAATATATATGATTTATGAATGATATAGGTAAAAATTCTAATATATATATAATGACTTAATGTCTAAAATTGAACAATGTTGGTGTTACAAATAGAGATAAAATGATATTAATATTTGTTAATAGTATTGCATTGAATTTAATATTATAATTGCTTATGCTAGAATGTGAGTTTCCTTATCCTTAGCATGGATATCAAATTTTTAATCCAATTAATAAGAAAAAGTATCCTTGACGTGTACCCCACATGTTGTACTAGATTATGGTCAACAATGCCGGGTGGACAAAAAACGTGGGTCCCACTTCAATATCCATTTATATCTATGAGTTATCATAGCACATCATCAAAACTCTCCTACAAAAAGCTTAAAATATTGTATGGGTTTACCACGCGTGACAAAAGGCTTACCCATTTTGCTTTTGTGAATGAATCATGTGTGCACATGTGATGCCTAACATTTCCCAGCCGGTTATATATGGCTCCTTAGCCAAATGTCAACTCCATCGGCTTAAGATCACATGGGAATGTGTTAAAATTGCTTATTTTGATATCACTTCTCACAAGATATATTATTCATTGTAAAAGGCCTCCTCCCTTTTATAAATATAATTGAAAAAATGGTATTAAAGATAAAAATAAAATCTAAAATTTTGAAATTATGAAAATAAGAAAAAAAGATTATAAAATCTGAAAATTGTAAAAATATGAGAATTAACAAAAATATAAAAATAAAAAGTTTCAAACATGAAAATATGAGAACAAAATCCGACCCAAGCAAGAACAAAATTCAACCCCAACATACAGTATATACCCACCTCAATCAAGTGGTGGAGCCAAAAATTTTGAAGGGGTGGGACACAAAAAAAATCTTTGGAATAAATTTAACGATATAGAAAATAACATAACTTTATGTGAACATTTTAATCTTTTTTGAATCCTATAAAATTTCAAGATATGAAACTACTTAGACTTAAAAAAACAATTTTAGCAAAAACAAAAGTAAATATATCTATCAAGCAAAATCAAACACACCTAAAGACAATTAAAAATCGATCGGGTAAAGTACGAGAATTCGTCTTTCCATTGGAAAAAAATTCAGCAACAATGTCCTAAAGTTCTAATTAGATTTACATAAAGGTACAAAAAACAAATTTACATACATATAATTTATGTGCGGTTACATAAATGTATCCCTAGTGTTACAAAATCCTAAATCAATTTGTTAAAATCCAAAGTCAGTTTAAAAGACAAAAGAGGATTGAGAGAGAGATACATGCAAGTTAATCTAGTCGGGTGTCTTAGAGCACTTATACTTTCACTTCTTCATTCTTGGGAAAAGCTAAAAAGGCAAAAAAAAATTGAGTCGGAAATGCAACTCTCGTGCTTTTGTTTATTTATTAATAAAAGAAGTGTTGTGAGTCAAGCCTTGATTAACCATTTACGTGAGAATAAAAGAGATTGATTGTGGGCTCTTGAATGAGGTCAACTTCAGGAAAATATATATTAAGATGGGGCACACGTTAAAAAATTAATAATAATTGTACATGTAACATCCCCTATTTTTTCACGGAAAGGCTGATCAGACACGATACACCGAAGATAAGGCTTGCATGTCAATTAATACTAGGGGTGACAATTTTAGAAACGACATGAAAAAATGACACGGAACGACCCAGAATTGACACGATATATCTTGTTCGTGTCATGTTCGTGTCTGAATTATGAGTCGTGTTGTGTTATCGTGTTTTCAAGGCGTGAAATTTAAGAAATTATGGTATTCATGTAGTGTAGTGCCATGTTGTTTTTTATTCGAGTCATGTTCGTATCAACTAAAAAAAATACGAATTCGTGTTGTGTAGTGTCGTATCGTGTTCGTGTTCGAAAAAATCTTGTCGTGTCGGCTTGAAACACAATCTGTTGACTCGAATTGCCACCCCTAATTAATACCCATTTAAAGAATTGTACTATTTGAACATTCTACAAATCCCAATCAGATTTAATTCACAAGAAGGAGCATTCATTAGGAGATCTACATGAAAGTTTAAGTCCTCTAATTAATAACATCCTTCTATACATTGCTTAGTCAATTATTCTCGAATAACTAATAAAACTTATGAAATTTAACACCAATATACAGATTTGTTGATACCTAATATATGGAACAAATTCTACATATAAGACAACCCTTTACTTGAGTTATTCATCATCAATTCCAATATAATCAAATTAGAGAAATCTTAAAACATGATTCAACCTTAAATCTAAACATGGAGTTAACATTCATATGAAAATAGCACAAATTGAATAAATATGGGAAAAGAATCCTTGCCTGAAATTGTGTAGAGAAGCATATTTCCTCCTCCTAGGGTGCTCTTCCTCCTCATAAGCCTTTGTTCCTCTCTCTCTTGAAGTAGGGCTGTTAGGGTTAGGTTTTGATCGGAGTGGAGGGTTTATTTCTCTTCCCTCAAATCTTATATTATTTCTAATTCCCGAGTTGTGCTTTACGCCCCAACTTTGGACCCCCAAATGAGCTCAAGTACAAAATCTAACTAGTCCGATAACTACCCAATTCATATACATATAGCTCGGGACCATTTCTAAGGGTTTAAAATACCCAAACGAGCCCGTAATGCCTATCAAAGTGCGTCCCAAATATTTTATCTCAAAAATAAATGTAATTGTGTCGTGACACACCCAAATATTTTTTATAAGAATAAATAAATCTCGTTTGTCATGAAAGTCACATTCTAAACTTTATAAATAATAAAGGGTTTAATTACTCGAAATTCCATATTAATTAATTTCACCGAATTAATTTAATCCTTATTTTATTTTATTTTATTTTATTCCAAAAATATACGAGGTATTACATTCTCCCCCCCCCCCCCCCCCCTACAACGGAATTCTGTCCTCAGAATTCCAGGTAGCATAAAGTTATATTTTATTTTGCACCATTAACTTATGTATATTCCCAATTAGTCCATACTCATATCCTATGAGATAAATAAAAAGGCGCATATATGCCTATTATAACATCACTCAGGTGCCCATATATTTCACATTACATACATGCACATACATACCATTAACAAATATGAATGTCACATATACATCTAACATGTACCATTAATACCAAGCATATCCATACCACAAGTATACTACCATATATGTACATAAAACAACCACCCTAGTATCCGACTTCCCTTAACTCCCAACTTTTGCCAATTTCTTGTGTGGGACGTCTCGCAATCGAAATCCAAACAAGGAACCCTCCTGATACACTACTGTACGGCTTAGTCAGTTATCGAGGTCCATTGGCCCAAGCCAAAGAAAAAATAAAAATAACCGTTTATGCTATTCATATAATTTTCAATATTTGCTATTTTTCAAACCAACCACTTATTTCGTTATAAGAGTTATATTAAACTCCTATAGAGTCAACCAACCTTATTATACTTGATATATCAATTACCACAATTTAGGTAAGACATTTTTCGTCCGTATTTACTCTATAAAGTACTTAGTTGTTCTAATTCAACAAAGGTATACCCACTCTAATCAGGTCTACCATTACCACGTTAATGACGATGTCACTACGCCAACATTACACACGATCATATACAATCTTAATAATCAATACTATCAATAGCCTTACTTCTACTTTGTTGCCTACGCTCTCTACGACAACACTTTTCCCAAATTATACCATTACGTTATCTCACACACGATTTCCTCATAAAATACTTTTGCTCCCACCTGAGCATCCCCTGATTTATTCCATAACTTTGAGTTTATTCAGGTGTATATACCTCCTTGTGTTATTCAAAATTTTAAAATCATACTCACATGTTGCTTACCTAAGCATTCTCAATTTTCTAAAAGTTCTTGCATGGCTTAATTCCCATTGAAATTTAATGTTTCAAAGCTAAGTTCCCCCATAAAAATTGATCACATTTACGTCGAACACATATTCCCAACCAATTTTATCTCTAAGATGACCACAACTCATAGAGCCCACATAAAGTTAACATACCCCAAGTAACTAAAATTTCATTATCAGGAAAAATATCGTACTCTGAAATAGCTAATGAATAAGCCTAAAATAAACGTTAGTCTCTGAGTATACATGTATGTGTATCCATACACCAACGAAATAATATTCATCCTCACCCACGACGATTAATGTACAATAGTCTCCCCAAATACAAAGTCTATCCTTCCCAAGATACTAATGAAACCAAGTGAACACTAAGTCCCAATATTAAACTAAACATCATCCACATACTCCAAAGTAGGAAAGCCACCTTATTTACTATGCTATGGATATTATCACTAGTCTCTCTTCCCCAAAATTTCATCTATAATTCGTTGCCCATCTTGCTGTGGGTTCTAGTTTATAGGAACTACCCTTTGTTAACGCCTTAATGTACATTACCATATCCTCAAATTTTCTAAATGTCTCCCCTTAATTTTCTAGGCACCATATTTCTCAAATTCTCGCAATTCTAGCAAGTGTTTCACACGAAGGTCTCTATGTCTCTCTCTCCAAACGTAGAACGGGTAGTAACCAACTGAAAACAATACAATGATTCCTAATCATAGGGCTCTACATCAAACGACGCAACGCAGAACGCGACAAGCTCAGACACGGATCCTAAGGACACTCGAACCGTGCTCTGATACCAACTGTAACAACCCCTATTTTCTCATGTAAAGGCTAGCTATTCACGATACGCCGAAGATAGGGATTGCATGTCAATTAGTACCCATTTAAATAATTGTACTATTTGAATATTCTACAAATCCTAATCAGATTTAATTCATAAGAAGGGGCATTCATTGGGAGATCTACATCAAAGTTTAAGTCCTTTAATTAACATCATCCTTGTATACATTGCTTAGTCAATTATTCTCAAATAACTAATAAAACTTATATAATTTAACACCAATATTCCGATTTGTTGATACCTAATTTATGGAACAAATTCTACATATAAGACAGCCCTCTACATGAGTTATTCATCATCAATTCCAATATAATCAAATTCTAAAAATCTTAAAACATGATTCAACCTTAAATCTAAACATGGAGATAGCTATCATATGAAAATAACACAAATTGAATAAATATGGCAAGAGAATCCTTGCCTAGAATTGTGTAGAGAAGCCTCTTTCCTCCTCCTAGGGTGATCTTTCTCCTCATAAGCCTTTGTTCCTCTCTCTCTTGAAGTAGGGTTGCTAGGGTTAGGTTTTGATAGGAGTGGGGGGTTTATTTCTCTTCCCTCAAATATTATATTATTCTTAATTCCAGAGTTGGGCTTTAGGCCCCAACTTTGGACCTCCAAATGAGCCCAAATACAAAATCTAACTAACCCGATAACTACCCAACTTATATACATTACCCCGGGACTATTTCTAAGGGTCTAAAATACCCAAACGAGCCTGTAAAACCTCTCAAAGTGCGTCCCAAATATTTTATCCCAAAAATATATTTAATTGTATCGTGACACACCCAAATACTTATTATAAGAATAAATAAATTTTGTTTGATTTATTCCAAATCATTAAAGTCAAATTCTAAACTTTATAAATAATATTGGGTTTAATTACTCGAAATTGGGTTTAATTACTCGAAATCCTAGATTAATTAATTTCACCGAATTAATTTAATACTTATTTAATTTAATTTTATTCCAAAAATATACGAGGTATTACAGTACATAAATGATATATATTTAGACTTGGGGTGGGGAACTTGTCCCCCTCCCTCCCACTTACCTCAACTCCTGCCTCCATCCATTATAGTATAATAATAGATGATTTTTCATCCACAACAAATCTTACCCAATTCACCCATTGTAAACCTGCATCTAACCATTGTACTATCATCTCCATCCATTGCAAACCTAACACCAACCAAAAATCAAAACCCCAAAACCTAATGTATCATTTTAATTAGTATGTGGATGGACACTTCGATTCGTGGACAACCCCAGTTGGACCAATTAACAATTGAAAATTAACTCGAGACATATTGGGTATAAATTGTATTTTGCAGCACATTAGTATTTGAAAACTGACACATGAAATTCACGAGTTTACATGAATTAATGGGGGAGAATTATTATTTCCACCCCTAAACTTTGTCCTCATTTTCACGCCACCAGTTCGACTTGTATTTTTTGGACTAAATCCCCCAAATCTTAAAATTGCATTAATTTTTTAACCGGGTCATATACACGTCCTGTAACAACCCCTATTTTCTCACGTAAAGGTTGGCCTTGCACGATACGCCAAAGACAGAGCTTGGCTGTCAATTAATACCATCCTTAGCACAAATGCGAATATAAAATAATTATTATTTAAGGCCCAAGTTTGGAATGTCATGAATACATCCACAATAAATGAATAGATCCAACCACCACCAATAAAATAATAAATCCAAGCAGAGTAATATAAGTCTCAACCAACACAAAGTAAAAGTCTCTGGCTTATGCCCTTACAATTGTTTCAAAATAAATAAATAAGTATAGCGGAATAAGCACCTATGCTAGAATCGAAGAGTATGGAAAAATTGAAGCACAAGTGAGACTGCAACACTGATACATCACAATCCAACTATCCCTGTCTAGGAGCACCTGGGGGGGAAAATATTTAAATTTGGGTCAGAGCCCGAGGTGTGAAAGAATTAACTTAATTAATTTATGATGCAATAGTACAGTCAATGCAAAATAAGTATTCCCCCTTCGTCACTCACATGCGTTTAACACCTCACCCCTCATCTAAGTGTGATATTATTCGTATCCCAGATATGTCCCAAATAATGATTATGACATCGTCTAAATTTATAAGATGGATATATCGATAATTAATTTTAAATGTAATACCTACATTTAATTAGAAACACCCATTTATTCCAGTCTCGTAAGTATCACATATAAGACATAAACATCTATTATGCATTATTGGGTCTAGAATATAATTATTGTCCACATTCTTCAACAATTAGATTTATTTCATTAAAGTCTGGGTAATTATTAATACAAGTTCTTCCATATATTTGACACACAAGGACATCTACCGTTGGGGTCTAATTCCACTACACCAAAACTGTTGGATTGTCACGGTCATTGACTGTGACATGTCTGGGGGTGACAACTATTTTTCTCACGGTCAAAGACTGTGACAAGTTCATTAGATTTGTCACGGTCAAAGACCGTGACAAGTAGGTGACAAACTCTAAAAAATTGTCACGATCAATGACCGTGACAAATCTGGACAGAATTTAAAAAAAATCTGCATGCCAGTTTCGCCAATGTCACTGCCCAGCAGTATATTTGTACATGTTATAAAAAAAATTATAACTGTTCAAACAGCATATATCTAAATAAAATAAAAATAATGCACCAAATATGTAATTACATATCCAAAAAAAATAAAAATACAATCCATATCCAAACCAAAATGTAACAATTCTAAACAATTCAAATATACTCCAAGTGTCCAAATAAAAATAGATATAACTAATGTCACGCCATAGAGTCTGGTGTAGGTTCGAGGAGGAAGGAAGGTCACACGATATACCCATTGAGACTTCATTAATGCGTACATATCTAGGACCGTCGCCTCCAACCTTGATAGCTTCGCGTCATGCGTGTCCACCTAACGAGCCAACCCGGTGTTGCTTATCTCCATTATAATGATCCTAGATTTGCCCACCCGGGAGCTCACCCCCTAGTCCTCCCCTTGCGATCAGCGCCAATCACTTAGCTGAGTGCGTCCATGGACAAAGATGCCTTATCCGCATCAGATTGCGACTCATGCACTTCCTTAAGCTTTGCCTGAAACGATAAAAAACACACGATTAGTTAATTAAGTAAATAAAAAAATTATAACATAACTAACAAAAATTAAACTATCGGATTACTTACAATTGTGTTCGCGACGCTCGGGGACACCTCCTTATCATTGCCCTTCTTCGTCTGAATTTCCACATAGGCATTGAGCCTATGTGTCCTACCCCCAGGGCCACTACCCATCCCCTGAAATACAATAATGTTAAATTAGTAAGTAACGCAAAGTAAAATAATGCAGAATAACATATTTCTATAATTATAGAAATATAAAAACTTACCATCCTGTGCTCCATCTTGACGTAATACGTCCGGCCAGAGTAGTGCACGTCCGTCTTTTTCGTTCGGCTTTCTATCCCCGATTGGCGAGATGTCAATTGTCGCTCCTCGATCTCATTGTCGATGGACTTTTGCCACTTTGCCAATGCGATCGACTCCTTCGACGGGACGGTCTCACGCAGTCTGAGAATGGAGTCCTGGGTCTTCCCAAAGTATCGAGCTCGCAAATTTTTCTTCCACATCTTATGTTGTTCCCTCAACTGCTACAACACGGAATCACAAAGTTATGGGGGCATGCTGAATTGTTCCTTTCAAACAAATACAAAAAAAAAGTAAGTGTTAGTTGCTAATAAATATAAATATAAATATAAATATAAATATAAATATAAATATAAATATAAATATAAATATAAATATAAATATAAATATAAATATAAATATAAATATAAATATAAATATAAATATAAATATAATACATGTACTGCCGCCCAAACAGCTAACTTGAGTTCATTTGGCACATACCTCCAACTAGTGTACCCTGGGCCGATAATCGTCTTCACCAACTCGAGGAATCTAGCCAATATTCACGTCTTGTTCTCGACGGCCGATCCTAATTTACCCCATTTTGGGAGCCTAGGGGCCGAGGACCCTCGTCACCTCCACTACCGCGAAGCCCTGAAGAAGACATTTTCTGTAAAAATTGTTGTTATTAGTATAAATCCAAATGAATTAGAAGAGTACAAAACATTAACCGTATTATAAAAAAACACTAGCAACTTTGAATTAATGCACTAAACTGATCAAGTGCAAATGAATTAAAAGCATTTAACTGGTGTCCGATAATAAGAAAACACTAGAATGATACACTCACTGAACATGGACTTTGAATTAATGATTAAGAATTAAATTTAAATATTCCATGTAGTAAACTGATCAAGTACAAATGAATTAAAAGCATTAAACTAATGTTGGATAATTGGAATACTTATTACAAATCTAAAAATTATTTCAAAATCGTGGTAACCATAAAAAATGGATTGATATTCGGTAGGAGCTGCCAAGTCATTCACACTACTGTTTAGACGCTTTCACGCATGTAGGATAATTGACCACGGCTCGTTGTTGATATACTCCGAGTAAAATACTGGCTTGACCTTTTGAAATGCACACACAAATAGCTCATCGCTCACGTGTTTGCTATTCAACTTGGACAAGTCAACCATAATCAAATTGGTGACAAGATCAACTTTACAAGCATTTTTATCCTCAACTCGTACCCAATCACAGTAAAATACAACCTCTTTGAAGCTTATATAGTCCAATTCAAATATATTTCGAATTACACCATAGTAAACCATTTTAGCTTCAACGAGGTTTTTATCTTTTGCACTCGCTCGAAAGAAAGTAAGAGACTTATATGAAATGCCCCAGTTGTGTACATTTGTACTTTCCTTGTAAACCCTTGCACCGAATATGTGATCGTTCAATCGACACCTTTTGTAC
Organism: Sambucus nigra; assembly: GCA_949130495.1. Lineage (NCBI taxonomy): Eukaryota > Viridiplantae > Streptophyta > Magnoliopsida > Dipsacales > Adoxaceae > Sambucus > Sambucus nigra. The sequence continues at coordinate 40,603,379 of OX422220.1, forward strand.
TCTTGTGCCATGAATAACGGTCCAGTGGCTAGATGAGTAAGCCTTGATGTCACATCACCCATCTTTAAGAGCTGAGAATATAGATAAATTAATTTGGTTAGTTATAAAATTTTATTATAATGTAACATTATATAACATCCATTTTCAATATAATTATCACGTGTGACAACCACTGCTTAAATTCACTGTCTGATTGTGCCATTATTTTTCATCTTTTATTGTTCTCACAGGCTTCATATTTTCTACATAAAATTAATGTGCCGAACGTATTAAAAAATTAATTATGTATAAAATAATCTAAAATGATGTAAAACTAAAAATAATTTAAACTTAATTTTTCCATTCTTCGACATCTTCATGTGTGTCAAATAGATAACGAGCTACTTGTTCATGTTGTAAACTCGTTGATTTCACTCGTTTGCCCATCACATGACCATCCTCGTCGACGAACTCATCAATGTCATCAATTTTAGTCGAGTCAGGCATATATTCCCCAGTATAGATTGATGACTCCACGGTTAAATATTCCTTTGCAATTGATCCTGCAATGTATCGTGTATTATTGACGTAATCTTTAAAAACTTTCATCAATATTTCAAATGGATACATCCACCGATATCTAAGTGGACCGCAAAGAAGTGCATCGTCGCATAGGTGTACCAACAAGTGAACACTTATGTCAAATAAAGATGGGGAAAGTATGTGTTCTCGATTGACTACCTTCTCACATAAAAGTGAGAAGAAGATACTAATTTGCATAATAGCCCTCCGTAAATCCTTGTGCTTGGAGAAGCAATTCTTAAACAGTAGAGGAACCAATTGCATGATCACATGCCAATCGTGGGACTTACACTTACATAAATCATGGGTAGCATAATAGTTGGAGCAAAAATTAGACGGAACCTTCAAATTATATATTGTGTCTAAAAGCACCTTCCTTTCCTCACTCGTCAAAGTAAATGCATCAGGGAGAATTATTGTCCTTCCCCTACTATCTTATTTCAACCATAATTGTGGCTTAAGTTTCAACGATTTAAGGACTTTTCGTGCATTTTCTCCATCCTTCGAATGACTCCCCCTAAGGCATGTGCCCACAATATGTTCATTAATTTTTGACTCTGCGTGCATCACATCCAATACATGGCGCACCGGGTTATTCTTTCAATAAGGGAGGTCAAATAAAATTAACCTCCTAGACCATGCCTTTCTTGTCTCAGTTTCATTGCCAGTTGGGGTCTTCTTATGCTTGACATTCTTAAATTTAGGATTCTTACCTAGAATATTAGGGCCACGATTAGAAGATTTACTTTTAATTTTTAAACCTGAAAGTTTTCTCGACGGTAGCCTATGTTTAACCCCGCCCAATAAAAAATTGGAACCTTTCTCCAATTTGAAACTATGATCGGGGGATAAAAACCTCCTATGGCAATGGTATACATTTTTTGAGCTAGCAGAGAGATGAAGAGATTCAATCTCCTCTCCACAAATAGGACACCCCAAATAACCATGTACTGCACAATCGGACAATGTCCCATAAGCTGAAAAATCATGAATTGACCATATCAACATAGCTTTCAGCGCAAACTCTTCTTTTCTGAAAGAGTCAAATGCTTGCACACCCTCTTCCCATAACTCATTTAATTCTTCTACCAAAGGAGCCAGGTAGACATCGATGTCATCACTTGGTGCCTTTGGCCCAAATAGCAATAAATACAGCATCAAAAATTCAGGCCCCATGCACTGTAAAAGAGGGAGGTTGAGTGAGGCTAGAGTCACTGGCCATACACTCTGATTTTTTCTTAAATTTCCAATTGGATTGAAACCATCTGTTGATATTGCCAAACAAATGCTACGCTATTGTTGAGCAAAATCGAGATACTTATAACTCATCCTCCTTTAAGCTCTAGAATCAATAGGATGACGCATGAGATTCTCCCATATTTCTGTCCTAGCATGCCAGGTCATTGCCTCCGCTATCCATGGTACTGTGAAAAATTGCTTTAATCTAGGCCAAACGGAAAAATATTTCAACACTTTTTGAGGCACTTTTGAGCTTGTGCCTTCATTGCCAGTAGATTGGACATATATAGGTTCATCACATACCGGACATCGATCGATATTTTCATACTCCTTTCGATATAGTATGCAGTCATACACACAATAATGAATATATTTATACTTCATTACCAAACCTCTCAAATTGTTCTTCAAAATAGGATAGCTATTTGGAAGCATATTCTCCTTTGGTAGCACGCCCTTCACCCAATTCAGAATTCCTATCACGCCATTGCTAGACAAACCATATTGGGTCTTTAAATTATGCAAACTAACTATGGAATGTAAAGTTTTTTGATTTTTCTCACATCTAGAGTATAACGGTTAGGTCGCCTTAAATTTTAAGCTTTGGTAGTCATCGTCAAGGTTTATCCCGATATCTTCATGAGCATCTGAACTTTGTACATCGTCAGTGATCTCATTCTCTTTCACTTCATGAACTCCGTACGCATCATCAACTAAATCCTCTAACATATTATGATATACGTCGAAACCTTGTACATATATCCTATTTGTTGAAGGTTGTTGTGGAGGTTGCTCGGGGACAAAAGGAACTTCCGATTCCTCGTGAAAACTATAAAATCGATAACTATCTTGCATACCCCATCTTAACAAATGTAGTTCAACCGTTTTCCACTCAAACACCTTACCATTCTCACACCTAACATACTGATACGAAAACTCTTCATCATTATGACATCTCTTTGCGTATTTCACAAATTCATTAGCACCTCTGCGAAACACATCCCCTAATCTATTGGTCTGACTCACCCACTCTTTGTATTTAGGATATCCCAACACAACTACTTCATACAATCACCTATTATATTTAAGAAACGTATAATCGTGGATTAACATAAACAAAAGTGTGAACATTTAGTTCCCATTATTATAAACAATCACCTATTACTTGTTGTATAAAGTTTATAGAGTGTTTCATTTAATTATGTCTTATTTATATTCAATTTTTAAATTTCAAATTCAAATTCAATTTATAATATTAATTTATATTTCCTCCATCTCCTCTAAAGGGTGAGGGGTCCTATCCTATTCAAGATCGCATATTTCTGTAATATAATTAATAGCTCATGCACATTGTTCCAATTTGAGGAAAATTCGACCACATGTCCACATAGTTCTCCAAGTACATGACATAGATTTGCAAGTGTGAGTGCTATTTCAATTCATAATTCAAATAACACTCAAGATCACATCATCTAGTATGTACCCATAAAATATTAAGATACGACTGCAGAACTTCCTTTAAAAGTAATAAGGAGACACTAAGAATATTATTATATAAAACTATGCAGTCCCAAACTGTCCAAACGGGGCAATTAGAGAGATCTCATTACAGGGGTAATGACTCTCGAACGGGTTTAAGGGCTATCGAATGCGTATGCATAAGAAATCAAAGGCTAGTATCTATGCGCACTATGTGTAATTTCAAGTATGTTTCATTTAATTATGATAAGTATGTGGTCGTGCCACTCTCAAACGGGTCGTGACACAAAGTAATTTTAGAAAAAGGTTTAAAACTCCCCCTCCCCTAATTTTAAAAATAATCCAGTGGTCGTGCCACTTCCAAAATTAACCAACCCAACAAAGTAAGACAATATAATTATTTAAGGATTTATTAGTGTGAATTAAATTAAGGATTTTAAAAAAAATTAACAACCAACTTCCATATCCAACCACATCCGTCCAATATAATCCAACAGCAATAACAAACCAAATGTGTATCCAGTACTCCCTCTAATTCATCTACTCAATTAACTCAACATTAACAATTTCAAACCTAAATAAAAATATATAAACAATATTTAGAATGTCAAATTAATTTTATTCTCTAAACAATAAGATTTAATCAATATTAACAGTAGCTATTAATTTTAATCCCAACTAACATCACCCAGTCAACATTAACAATTAATTTCGAGTCCAAAACTAAACATTAATTTCAAGTCCTAAATCAACATTAACAATTAATTTCAAGCCTCCCCTCCCTACCTAGCCACTCCCCCCTTCCCCACCACCACCACCACCACCCCCCCCCCCCCCCCCACACACACACATATATACAAAGGAAAGAGAAAGAGAGGAAAAAACTAACCTGAAAATCGCTTAGAGAGAGAGAGCAGTCGCTTAGAGAGAGAAAAAGAGGAAAGTGTAAATGGTGGGAAAAAATAAGAGGGAAGGGTTTTTTTACTGGCAAAGTTGTCATGGACCTGTCACGGTCTTTGACCGTGACAACATTATAAGGTTGTCAAGGTCATTGATTGTGACAAGGTCGTGACGACTCTACTTGTCATGGTCAATGACCGTGACAAAAAATACAAGTTTTTGTCACGATCATTGACCATGATAAGGGGTGGTGGCTGGAAGGTAATAATTTGGTCTTTTTGTTGTAATGTTCGTGCTTTGTTAGCAAGCCTGGAGGAATCTCTTATCCTAAGAGGACTTGAAAAAACACACATAAGTTTGAGGGTGATCCCTACGCAGGACACCTGCACACGGCCCATACCCAGCGGTGACACAGGAAGGGTCAGTGTCAACACCCACCTCTCGTAGATGGCGCCTCCACATAGTACCTATATGACCTACACATCGCCAAGCCCACCTGTGCCGACGTGTGGTAATCGATCCTAATGTGCGAACCGCCGAGCCGATAGGACAGTCCACGAATATTGGTATATCCACACAAATACATAATAGTACATAATATTATCATCCCATATGATATGTATAGGTAATCACTCTATAATTACCATAAATATTTTCAACTAAAGTCCACAATAATTTCCCTTTATTAATAATCTACCATCTAAAGAATTATTAATTTCATCCCATAAAATAATTACTTGACCATCTAGTTATTGGTAATTATGATCAATTAAATATGGGCATAAAGTGTCTTAAAAATTCCTCATGTTAAGTCCCAATTACAGTAGACCAACTTAGCCAAAAACCCATTTCAATAAACCAAATACATACCTATGAGAAAAGTTTGCCCCAGGCTCAAGCGTAAACAGGGACGAAAACCAAAAATCCAATGACGTCACTCAAACGAGAGTGGGCTTGTTAGTGCGACATAACATGTTGTTCGAACAAGGCTCCACCTCGTTTGAACGATGTTTCGTCATTTTCCCACGTTCCCTTCTCCACTCCTGTTTTTCCCAGATCAGTTTCTAAACCCCTAACTTGTTTATCCGAAGCCTAGAATTCATGTAACGAACCCAAATTCCTCCATCCAAAAACCAACCGAAAATTTATATTTATTAAGGATACATAACTCAATTCCTCAGTCCAGAACTCAACCCAACATTTATTTTTATTAAGGGTTTTAATCGATTAAACAGATCTCTGGATTTCAGTCCTAGCTAACATAAAATATGGGCATTTATTATGGGATTCATAACAAAATTCAATCCATAATTTCACAGTGATATTCTCTAAGTTAATTAGTTAAACTCTCAAATTTAGCCATAAAAATCCTACAAATTCTATCACCAATTTTTAGATTTACGATACCTAATTTCTAGGAGAAATTCTACATAAAAATTAGTTCTCTACATGTATTGTTCAATATCAAATCAAACATATTCTAACCTAAATCCCATAAATTTAAAGGGTCATTACATGCATCAAGAAATCTATTGAAAAGCATAAATTAAGTAAGAGAATTCTTGCCTTAAAATTCTTGGATGAAAACCTCTTGAAAGCCCCTTGATTTTCCCTTTGTTTTGCCCCTCTTTCCTCTTTTTGGTATTTCTGCTTTCCTCTCCCATAACTGTTGTTTTAAGTTTTTTCTAATGATAGTGGGGGAGTGGTTTACCCCCCACTTAAACTCTAATAAAGTGGTTAATCTCGAGTTGGGTCTAAAACTCAACTTTTGGACCCCCAAACAGACCCGAATCCATAATCCAATTAGCCCAAAAGCTCCCCTACCTATATACTATTGACCCAGGACTATTTTTAAAGGCCTAAATCACCTATATGAGCCCATATGTGTCCCAAAATATGATCCGAATTATTTATATCAATAATAAGTACTTTTAATTTGTGTTGCCCATTAATTATGTAATTTTCTTCATTATATGTAAATGCCATATTTATGCACATAAAAATTAGTCATACACAAATATAACTCAAGGTTCTAAAAAATGTGAGGCGTGACTAAGGCATGGAGGCCAAGCCTTAAGCCTTAGAAGTCTAGGCGGGATTTAGGCGTAAAAAGGCGTAAAAAGGCGTTTAGGCCTTTTTTAATATATTATATTATATTTTAATATTTTTTGACTATGACAAGGTTATTAAAAATACTAAAATGGTACATACCAAAAAAATATGTCAAAATATTTGTAAGTAAATTACTACTTTTTTAAAATACTAAAAAAAATAAAAAAATCGCGTTTTTGCACGCCTTACTTCTAAAAAACTCACGTTTTTTCACGCCTTGCCTCCCAAAAATGCGAGTTTTTTCATGCCTTACCCTAAAAAATGTTGACCATCGTTGACCATGCCTTAATCCACGCCTAGGGCCAAAACTTGGCGTATCTGAAAAGCCTCGCGCCTATTATAACTAAATAACGATTTCGACTATGAAATTTTTAAATAAAAATTTAATTAGGTCCAATTTCCAAAATTAAATATTTATTCCAAAAATATTATTTCACAATTTATTTTAGAAGAAAATACGGGATATTACATCTCCCCCCCCCCCCCCAAAAAAAAATAAAAATAAAGGGATTCCGTCCTCGAAATCAAAAAAAGTACGTACCTAGCTAGAAGAGTTTGGGATACTTTATGTGCATGTTTTCCTCCCTCTCCTAAGTCGACTCGTCCTCCCGATGGTGTTCCCACTGCACCCGATCTAAAGGAACAATCTTGGATCGAAGTCGGCATTCCGTCGGTCCAGAATGGCTACCGGTATCTCCTTGTAAGTAGCGTCTGGATGGAGCTCAATCTCGTCGATATCAATGGGCTGGTACGCTACCTCATCTCTAAGAAATCTCTGCAGTGAAGATATGTGAAAAACATCCTGCATCCACTAGAAGTGATCTGGTAATCCCAACCGATATGCTACGGCCCCAATCCTCTCCTAAATAGGGAAGGGTCCCACATATCGAGGAGCCGACTTCCATTTATTCCCAAATCTCATCACCCCCTTCATGGGCGACACTTTAATCAACACATGATCTCCAATAATGAAGTCTAAGTGTCTCCGGCTCGCATCCACATAGCTCTTTTTATCTGTCCTAGGCAATTCGTATCCTGGCCCGAATCATATCTACCTTCTTTGAGGTGTCCTGAATGAAGTCTGTCCCAAGTAACTTGTTCTCCCCCACCTCTAACCAGGATGAAGGTGAACATTAAGGTCTCCCATAGAGTGCCTAAAACGGTGTTGTCCCTATCATGAACTTGTAGATGTTATTGTAGGCAAACTCCACCAAGGGCAACTACTGCTCCTAGCTCCCCTTAAAATCCAAGATGCATACCCGCAGCATGTCCTCCAGCATCAGGTTTACCCTCTCCATCTGCCCATCGGTTTGAGGGGGATATGACGTGCTCAGTCTCAACTCTGACCCCAAAGCCTGTTGAAAGGTCCTCCAAAAGTGGGACACAAATGTCCTGTCCCTGTCTGATACTGTGTTAAGTGGTACCCCCATACAGCTTAAAAATCTATACAATGAAGAGTCTGGCGTACTGCTCAGAGTTATAATTTATCCTGATCGGTAAGAAATGAGCCACTTTTGTCAATTTGTCAATAATTACCCATATCGAACCATGCCCTCTTTGCGAAGTAGGTAGCCCAGTGATGAAGTCTATGAAGATGATTTCCTATTTCCACATCGGGACCTCCAAAGGTTGCAAGGTGCCTTCAGGACGCTGGTGAACCTTCACCAGCTGACACGTAGGACACTCAGACATAAACTCAGCTATATCCCTTTTCATATCAACCCACTAATATTGATAACACATGTCGTGGTACATCTTATCCCTTTTGGGATGTACCGTAAAAATTGAATTGTGAGCCTTCGATATGATGGATCACCTCAACTCCTCATCATCCGGAATGATCAGTCTCCCCTGAAATCTCAAACCACCATCCGACCCAATAAAAAATTGCTCTACCCCCTCGGCTAGCAACTGTCTCACCCGATCCTGGAAAATTTGATATCATGCCTGTTCCGTCACCACCCAAATAATGATCTCGGGGGTGATTTCCACTTTGCCTTCCACACTACCGCCAACTCTAGAAACGGTTTACGACTCAATGCATATGCTACGGCATTCACTTCCCCAGGTGGAACTAAATGTCAAACTGATAATCCTTCACAAACTCTAGCCACCTCCTTTGTCGCGTGTTTAACTCCCGTCGTGTGAACAAGTACTGCAGGCTTTTGTGGTCTGTGAAAAGCTAAAATTTCTCCCACACTTGCAAGGCAAAAACCATGATTTCTACCTCTAAGTCATGGGTGGGGTAATGTCCCTCGTGAGGTTTAAACTTTCTAGAAGCATAAGCTATCGACCTATCCTCCTGTATCAACACCCCGCGAAGTCCCCATAGGAACGCATCTGTATAAACTCTATAATCAACCCCTATCTGAGGCAATGCCAAAACTGGTGTTGTAGTCAATCTAGTATTTAGCTCCTTGAATGCCTGATGGAACATTTCATCCTAAACAAATGGTACTACCTTCCTCGTCAAATTCGTTAAGGGCCCGACTATCTTAGAGAACCCCTGGATGAATTGATGGTAGAACCCGATGAATCCCAAGAAGCTGCGCACCTCGGTGGGTGTAGTGGGCTACCCCCACTCCATCATGGCATAAACTTTCCCTGGGTCCATGAATATCCCTCGCTCGAACACAATGTGGCCCAAAAATTGCACCTCTATCAATCAAACCCTGCATTTCTCAAACTTCGCATACAACTGATGATCCCGAAGCGTGTGTAAGACCACCTGTAGATGCTCTGCGTGCTCCTCCGCAGTACGAGAATAAATTAAAATATTATTTATGAATACAATAACAAATCGATCCGAATAGTCCCTAAACACTTGGTTCATCAAGTCCATAAATACTATCGGTGCATTGGTTAGCCCAAATGGCATCACCAAAAATACGTACGACCCATATCGAGTAAAAAAGGGTGTCTTTGAGATGTCCTGCTCCCGAACTCTCAACTGATGGTACCCCGACCTCAAATCAATCTTCTAAAAGTATGCAACACCCCTCAGCTAATCAAATAAATCATCTACACGTGACATCGGGTATTTGTTTTGAATAGTGACTTTGTTCAACTCCCGATAGTCGACACAAAGCCGTAAAGATCCGTCCCTCTTATTGACGAATAACACTAGAGCACCCCAGGGTGAAGTACTCCTCCTAATAAACCCCGACCCTAACAACTGCTTAATCTTCTCTCGTAGCTCCCTCATATCCAATGGAGCCATTCGATACGGAGTACAAGCAATAGGTATCGTGTCCGAAAATAAATCGATCATGAAGTCGATCTCTCGACTAGGTGGTAACCCCAAAATCTCCCCAAAAACATCAGAAAAGTCGCTCACCACTGGGATGTAATCTAGCGTCGCCACAACCTCCGAAGAAGTATCCTCCTCAATGTAATACAAATGTGTGCTCGACCAACCCCCAAGGTACGACATCCTAACTAGGTACATTTCCTGTCCCGGAATAGCAAAGATGATAGATCTCCCATAGCAATCCATACATGCCCTATACGTAGCTAGCCAGTCTATCCCCAAAATGATGTCGTAATCGTGCATGTCAAGTAATAATAAATTAGCAACAAATGTAAGTTGATCTATCTCAATATTGATACCCCGGCATACTAACCGTATGGGTTCCCCTCTACCCACTAATGAGTATATGTGTAACACAATGTCTGATGTAAAATCTACCATACCCGTCTCTCGTTCTAACAAAAGAGTGTGATGCACCCATATTAAGAAGAATGCGACCAACATGGCCAAAAATGGGATTGACTGCCTGTGGAGGTGCTGGCCCATCTGCTGTTGTGACATGATAGACCTGCCCATACTATAATGGATGTTTCCCCTGAGGTGGGGCGACGGGTGTTGGGGTGGCTGGTGTAGTGGATCCCTGAGCCGAAATCAGTAGGCGTTGTCCATGTGATGCTTGTTGTCCTCTAAAACCTCCCTGGCCTTAAGTTACCTGATCCCCTCGCTTGAAATTGCTTGAAGTGTGGCCCCCCTCTCCACATGTATAGCAATTTCCCTTAAACGGACCCCGATCAACCCTTCGACCTTGTTGGACTCTACCATGTTATCCTCTGTACTGTTGGCCGTGTTGGCCTTTGTACTGATGGCCCTGTCCTATCTGACACTGGCCCTACCTTTGACGGTCATTTGTACCCCTGAACTTCTTATTCTGATCATTAGATGGGGTGCCCCTGTGCTGTTGGGCCCCAGATCCACTTCCCCCACTGGTGTTGCCCTGCTAGCTCGACGACTCTCCTTCATGGCGTTTCTCCCCCTTATTTTTTTAGAAATTTCATATGATCCTGAAAGTGGAGAAGTGTAGTATTAACCAACTAATTATATGTTGTGAAATCTAGATTCCCCATAAGGGCCTTCATGATATGCCACATTGATCCCGCAATAAACCTATCCATCCTCATCTTCTCAGTACGAACATCCTACCTGGAGAAGTACGAGAGGGCGATGAACTCCTCCGCATACTCGACAACATTACACCCTCCTGCTTAAGCTTTAAGATCTATGAACTTGGTCCTCATCTTGGACTACATGTCTAGGGGAAAATATTTCCCTTCAAACCTCTCCCAGAATTTATCAATAGTGAGGTTGTCTCTATCTTCTACAGTCGTAACTGCCTCCCACCACTGAAGAGCGCCCCCCACCAATCTGAATGAAGCTAGCATTTGCTTCTGGACAGGCGTGCACTCAACCATATGCAAGTGCCTCTCAATGTCCTTCCATCGACTCGCAACTAATATATCGGAATCGCCTGCGAACTCTCGAGGTTGGCCCCTCACAAAGGCCTCCCGTGCTCGGTTCCATATGTAACCTAGTGCTTGTGCTGGTATAGCCACCTGCTGTGGTGGTGGAAAGTGCTGAAGCATGGCGACCATAGTCGTAGAAATCACCTAAGACACGAAGGTGGCTATCTCAATGTAGGTAATAAGTTGTGGGGCCTGTGCTAGCTCCGGGTGAGCCTCCTCCTCAACCGGTGGAACTAATCGCTCCGATCTTCCCCTGCGTCCATTTTCCATTTAAAAGCAAACAAGGTTCGAATTAGTATCAATCGTAAGAATGTAATGAGTCCTAAGTATAGGCTCTACATATCAAATAACGCAACGCAAAACGTAATAAATACAACACAGATCCTAAGAACACTGGAGCCGTGCACTGATACCAACTATAACAACCCCTATTTTCTCATATAAAGTCTAGCCAGGTACGATACGCCGAAGATAGGGCTTGCTTGCCAATTAATACCATCATTAGCACAAATGTGAATTTAAAATAATTATTATTTAAGGCCCAAGTTTGAAATGTCACGAATACATCCACAATAAATAAATATATCTAAACCACCACCAATAAAATAATAAATCCAAGCAGAGTAATATAAGTCTCAACTAACACAAAGTAAAAATCTAGATCTTATGCCCTTACAATTATTTCCGAATAAATAAATAAGTACGACAGAATAAGCACCTATGCTAGAATTGAAGAATCTGGAACAACTGAAGCACAAGTAAGACTACAGGACTGATACAGCACAAACCAGCATTCCCTATCTAGGAGTACCTGGGGGGAAAAACATTTAAATTTGGGTTTTAGCTCGAGGTGTGCAATAATTAACTTAATTAATTTATGATGCAATTGTACAGTCAATGGAAAATAAGTATTCCCCCTTCGTCACTCACATGCATTTAACACCTCACCCCTTATCTAAGTGTGATATTATCCGCATCCCACATACGTCCCAAATAATGATTATGACATTGTCTAAAATTTATAAGATGGATATATCGATAATTAATTATTTAAATGTAATCCCTACAGTTAATTGGCAACACCCATTTATTCCAATCTCATAAGTATTACATATAGGCATAAACACCTATTATGAATTATTGGGTCTATAATATAATTATTGTCTACATTGTTAGATAAATAGATTTATTACATTAAAGTCTGGGTAATTATTAATATAAGTCCTTTCATATATTTGACACGCAAGGGTATCTACCGTTGATATCTAATTCGTGCTATATCGATAAGCCCGGAGAAATCTCTTATCCTAAGGGGACTTCACAAAACCCACATAAGTTTGGGGGCAGTCCCTACGTAGGACACCTGTACACGGCCCATACTCAGCGGTGACAGAAGAAGGTTCAGCGTCAACACCTACCTCTCATAGATGGCGCCTTTATGTAATACCTATATGACTTACATATCGCCAAGCCCACCTGTGTCGGCGTGTGGTACCCGGTCCAAACGCGCGAACCCCCAAGCTAATAGGACAGTCCACGAATATTGGTATGTCCACACAAATACATAATAGTACATATTATTATACCATACAATATGTATAGGTAATCACTCTATAATCACCATAATGATTTCCAACTAAAGTCCACAACATTTTTCCTTTATTAATAATTTACCATCTAATGAATTATTAATTGCATCCTATAAAATAATTGCTTGACCATCTAGTTATTGGTAATTATAATCAATTAAATGTGGGTATAAAGTGTTTTAAAAATTCCTCGTGTTAAGTCCCAATTATAGTAGACCAACCCAGCCAAAAACACATTTCAATAAACCAAATACATATCCCTGGGAAAAGTTTACCCCGGGCTCAAGCGTAAACAGGGATGAAAATAAAAAATCCTATGTCGTCGCTCGAATGAGAGTGGGCCCATTCACTTGACATAACATGTCGTTCGAACGAGGATCCACCTCGTCTGAACGACGCTTCGTCATTTTCCCACGTTCCCTTCTCCACTCCTATTTTTCCCAAATCAGTTTCTAAACCCGAAACTTGTTCATCCAAAGCCCAGAGTTCATGTACAGATCCCAAATTCCTCCGTCCGAAAACCAACCCAACATTATATTTATTAAGGATGCAGAACTCAACTCCTCAGTCAAGAAATCAACATATATTTTTATTAAGGGTTTTAATTGATTAAACAAATCCCCAGATTTTTATCATAGCTAAATCAAAATAGGGGCATTTATTATGAGATTAATAACAAAATTAAGCCCATAATTTCACAGTGATATTCTCTACATTAATTAGCCAAACTATCTCAAATTTAGCTACAAATATCCTACGGATTCTATCACCAATTTTCAGATTTACGATACTTAATTTTTGGGAGAAATTCTACATAAAAATTAGTCCTCTACATGTATTGTTCATCATCAAATCAAACATATTCAAACCTAAATCCCAAAAATTTAAGGGTTCATTACGTGCATCAACAAATATATTGAAAGGCATAACTTAAGCAAGAAAATGCTTTCCTTAAAATTCGTGGATGAAAACCTCCTGGAAGCCCATTGATTTTCCCTTTGTTTTTGCCCCTTTTTACCATTTTTTGGTATTTCTCCCTTCCTCTCCCGTAACTGTTATTTTTGGTTTTCTCTAATAATAGTGGGGAAGTGATTTACCCCCACTTAACTCTAATAAAGTGGCTAATCCCGAGTTGGACCTAAAACCCAACTTTTGGACCCCCAAACGAACCCGAATCCATAATCTAATTAGCCCAAAAACTTCCCAACCTATATACTATTGACCCGAACTATTTTTAAAGGCCTAAATCACCTAAACGAGCCTATATATGTCCCGAAATACAATTCGAATTATTTATGCCAATAATAGGTACTTTTAATTTATGTCGCACATTAATTATGTAATTTTCTTCATTATAATTAAATGTCATAGTCATGCACATAAAAATTAGTCATACACAAATATAACTAAATAACGAATTTCAACTATGAAATTTTAAAATAAAATTTTAATTATGTCCAATTTATGAAATTAAATATCTATTCCAAAAATATTATTTCATCATTCGTTTTAAAAGAAAATACGGTGTATTACGCGTCCCTTGCATATGAGTGTATTTTTATATCAAATTTATAAGAATCTCAAATTTGTAGAAACATTTTTTTTAAATATGAAAATTACTCAAAAAATGAAATATGTAGAAATATGAAATTTGCAAATAATTAATTACTAAAAAATTCAAAATTATTAAAAATTAGTTAGGAAATTAAAAATTATAAATAAATAAATAAAAACTCTAGAAATAATGTAAATGAGATAATATGCAGATTGAAACAATTATGGAACTTACTAAAGTATGTTTAAAAAATCTAAAAAAATATACCATTTTGGAAATGGTCAAAAAATACATTTAAAAATCTCAAAATTAATGGAATTTTTTTATAAAATCTAATAGTTAAATAAAATATGTATAAAAAAATATGAAAATTCCAGATTAAATATTCAAAAATGTGTAAATAGGATTTTACGACGGTTTAGCTTTATTTTAAGAAGATGTGGGTTATTAATATTAATTTCCCAATCTGTTTTTGTTGATTCTTCAAGATATACTATAACTTACCAATTAAATTAGCATGTTAATTTCTCAATTCCACTTATTTATATAATTATTTCCTTAATTAAATTAATTGTTATAATCAATAGGTAATACAATGTAAAGAATTTATTTATGTATCTTTGGAATTCCATGGATAACTTGATAAGGATAAGTCATTGTTTGATATCAAACAATGAACTTATGCTTTTTCTTCGTGTTGTGATTGACTGTAAAAAAAATTGCACATTAATCTTTGATTCATCATGTTTTATATAAAATATAAATTAGATCTATGAGATTTGATCATCATACCTTTGTGGATATTGTAGGTGATCCAACAAACATGTCAAGGGTTCATGGAAATGATGTAATATCGCACAAAATCATTTCGCATATGAGCAAAATACATTTGATCTTCTAGTATATAATCCACCCAAAGCAAGCTATGCATGTGGGCACTATTGGAGATGAAAACCTTAAGGAATAAGGGAAAATATATTTTCTCACTCCTTAGCCCCTCACAAAAATGTGAATAGAGTTTATTTCACCCACTCTAACCCTTAGAAATGTCTAATGTAGCTTAAATCTCTTCCCTACACACACACACACACACACACACACATATGTGTGTGTGTGTGTGTGTGTGTGTGTACATGAAGCGAGCTTGGGCCAATTATGGTTTCTAGAGAGTTACGAGTTGTGTAGGTGAACATGAGTGCTTCCACCACGACCATCTCTTGTTTTATAGGTTTTGCGGACCGATGCTTGCTGCTTCATCTAGGAAAAAGAATCGTAGATATATCGGTCATTGGAAGGAAGAACTGGCATAAAAAAGGTAGTATTATAAAGGGGTGTTGTTCTTTATTTGTTTTTCATGAGTTTATTGACCTAAGTTTGAAAGGGTAAATTATTTCCTTCTTTCGCTATTAATTGATCTAAAGGCTTTTATGATTATTGACTGCACTATACTAGAAAGTATAATAAATATATAACTTACACCCTATTGACTGGCTTGTATATGTGAGAAATTAATAAGAAAAAATAGAAAACTCTACCAAAAGCTCTTGACATCGGGCTTATTTGGCCTAAGTTTCTTTTGAGTATCAAAGTAGCTCATTGTAACATTTTATGTCTGGATTTCAAACTTTCCACCCAATAGATAATGTCTCCAAAGTTATAAGTAATGTACTACAATAGTCATCTCAAAGGAATTAGTTAAGTGACGCTTATTTAACACAGGCGACGGAGTGAAGTTGGAAGGATAAAAACATGAGTTTCGGGTCTCTTTAGGTTAGGGGTCCAGATAAGCGAGAAAATGGATGCGCATGAAGAAATCAAAGGGCTACTCTACTTCCACAAGGATTGGCTTGATCTTCTTATTCAAGATTTTTTATGCCTCATAAGTTCCAGTCAATCCTAATCGCACCAATGAGGCATTAATACTTGGAATAGGAACTATACCACAGACCCAAAACAAATAATTAAATTGCTATCTAAATTGAAGCATGGAAATCCAAAAATACGTCATGTAATTTTTTTCATTTTTTGTTTAATTATAATTAATTCTACTAAATAATTACAATTGCACTCCAATTTAATTATCTCAAAATTACTCGAATATAGAGGTCGTATTTTCAAAGCTAGATAAAACATAATATGATTCCCCATGTAAAGTATATAATGGTGTAATTCAATTAGCCACAAAATGATTTTTATCGACATCTTATTATTATTTTTTATCTCAAACTTAACGCATTTAATACTCTACCGGATTATAAAAATAATTAATGTGTCAGGTTTGCCGGTAGAATCAAATTTATAAGTGTAACAATGGGGTATCACAATATATAATATCTCCTGGACTCGAATTTCTCGGGAACATGATCTTAGATGTATTCACATAATGATTGCCCAACCTACAAAGATTAGTGACCCAATAAATTGAATATCACATATATTAAGTCAAAACATATAATTATGTGAATACTCTAATCCTCATATCCCTAGGTATTAAGAATATATTAAGCCTTTCTAAATCGTGAGATTGTGAAAGTTTAATATTTAACTCTTAAACTATAATCTCACCCTTATCTTTGTTCAATTTAATCCTGATGTACCAATATAATCTTCCTTGAACTATCAAGCAAGTTTCCAAACTATTAGACACATTCCTGGAGTCAAGATAAACTTTTAAGATTGTACATATAACTTTACTAATATCTGTAAAGTCCATATCTAGACTGTGAATTGTTAAATTATACTATAACTAGAATCTTGATCTTGCATGATTGGGCCAAACCTAACTCATTAGAATTATTACTAAGTGTGATTTACTAACATATATAATATATTTATAAATAAATATAATCCATTCCGAAAATTATGATTCATATTTCAAATGAGCTTAGACAATAGTTTATTAATAAAAAATAAGCGTCATAAACGTAGTTTTAAGAATATAACACCATCAATCTCCCAATTAGTCATAAATCTATATGGCCATGCATCTAACTCCTAATTATTCTACATGACAGTCAATAGTCCTACATTTATAAGGATACACCAGCTTGTTATGAAATGGAATTTTGGTTACAATTTTATCCTTTTTCTTGTTTGATCCTTCGAACAAGGTAATATTTATGCTCAATGTGGTTAGCTCTTTTATGGTTCATGGGTTCTCTCAAATTACAATTAATACTCTGCTATCAAAATGCAATAAAATAGCTAATTTTACTCGAGGAATCACTTTCGAGTTAGTTAGGAAGTTTTTTATCCATATAACCTCTTTAGTTGCCTCTATAGTGACAACAACTTCAACTTCCATAGTGGAGTCGGCAATACGAGATTGCTTTACTCTCCTCCAAATAATAACTTTACATCTTAGATTAAACACATATATCAAGGTAGAATTCCTAGGAATCTAATCTGATTAAAACCCCGAGTTATTGTACATTAATGATACAAAATTATCCACTGCGTAAAGTAACACATAATCTTTAATTCTTTTAAGGTACTTGAGATGTGCTTTATTCCAGTATAGTCCTCCTCACCTGTAGTAGACTAAAATGTGTTGACCAGGCCAATGGTAAAGAAGATATCGATCTAATACACATCATAGAGTAAATGATGATGCTAAATCCGAAGCATAAGGCATACTCCTTATATATTATATCTTATCATTTGTCTTAGCTTATTAATCCTTAGACGCAATGTAATGCCCCACCTAAATATGGGTTACCCATGGTCAATTCAGTCCGACCTAAGCGTTAGGTGTGAAGTGCAATGAAATAACCTACATAATGTTGCTAGTCCAGTTTTGTTTAATTAACATTTTACTTGTTTAGCATGCGGTTTTCATTTCAAATCAAGCTACGTGAGGGACCCGTGGGAAGTGTACTCAGAATCTAAGCATACAGAGCTACTAACATAAATTAAGAATAATACTTACCTGTATAACACCCTAAAAATATGAAACTGCACCCAACCTGCCGTAACAAAGACGATGAAATAAGTCGAACACCCAGTGGAAATTTATAACAATGCAATATAGAATCAAACGGCAAAAAGGGACTCTAACACATTATTTCTACATGCACATGAAACTACCATATATATATGCGTGAAACCGTTTTTTATTCCAAAAACATTATTTATCCCGATTAATTCACCTTAATCCCGTAAAATAATTCCCTTTTTACTTGACTTAACATTTATCTATTGATTTAACACATACGATTAAATACCTAAAATATATAAACTTATCTCAGGGAAAATTATTTCTTTCACCAAAATCAACCACTTACTCGTACCAATCTACGTTAGTATTTTCATTGAAAATCACTCTTTCAACAGACGCAAAAATCGTATTAGAAAATACTAGTCTTTCCTTTGAAAATCTTTCATAAATATACCCTCATATTAATTATGGATTAAACCTCATTAAGCTGCTTAACCACCTATTTAATCACTTCACTTTACCCTTCCTTTACCTTATGGATATTGATTAATTTTCACATTACTTGTCCATTTTACCCTTTTCTGGAGCATTTATTAATTCATTCAAGTTAGGTTGTATTATCATATATTCACCACACAATCCATTTCTTTACATGTTCCATTTTCATTATCTTTTTTCTCGGAATCTTCCAATGACCACATACTTTAATGGGTTCTACACAGTCGGCTATGCTTTCATATGCTCTGGCAAGTGATTTTGGGTCTTTCACCCCAGGGCTTCGGGCCCTTCTTAATTATCCCGATGTCATTCGAGTCCTTATTAATGTGTTTTAACCATTTTCAAATGTTCACATTATTTCACCTTTTCTTTTCTTTTCTTGGTCAGAGCCAAAACTCCGAGTTTTACCTCAATTTGTGTTATACTTTAAAACAATTATTTCATGTCCTTTACACCCTTACATCGATTTTTATTCCAAAATCAAGTTCATTTAGGATCATTTTGTGTAACACCATTTTCAACATTTTTATCTCATAAAAATGTTCCATTTTAAGTAAAATTACCATATAACCCATTTGTTTCCAAATTTGTCATTTTTCTCCATTTTCACAAGTGTTATTTCTTAAAAAAAAAAACTAAGTTACCCACACTAACTTGCTAAGTGGTTTTAACTCATTAACACTTCTTCAAAATTTTGGAATAACATTCTGATTAGTCATGAATATTTCATATCCTTGCCCGTTATCTTTATGCATTCTAACACTTTTTGTGTTCCTTATGCCTATATTTGAACTCGTTAACTAGATAACCTCAGTTTTTATATATATATATATATATATATATATGCGCTTTGCAGGGCTTTATTAAGCTTTTGTAGGTATTAAAACGCTTAAAGTGAGGATAGGTCGCATTTTAGAGAAGTTTCGTCAATGGACTTAAATTTAAGGATGTTTTAAAAATTTCAGACTTTATTTTCTGTTTATGGTAATTCCAAGAAAGCGTAGTTCGTTGAGTTAGCTTCGCGTGGCAGTAAACGACACATCATTTCGAGTCCGGGCGACGAAGTTATGGCCAATTTCGTAATGCATTTTTCCTCCCATGTGAAGACCAAAGGAGGCTAGAAAATAGGGGACCGGTCGACCGGTGATTCAACATTTTGCCTACGAAGGAAACAGGGGACTTCTAACCTTGTTCCCAATCGACCGCCCCCCTGGCCGCAGACGACCAGCCGTAACAGATATTTGGCACTTCGTCGCTTTTAATTTCTTTTTCTTTATTTTATTTGTAACTTACTATATTAACAAACTTAGGTTTGTTTTGTATAACATCTATCTATATCTATTCTTTTAGTTAGTTTTAGGTTTTGGTACTCTTAGGGAAGCTAGGGTTTGGAGAAGACTTTGGGTGTGACATTTTTCCCTCCTAGGGTCTACCCATATAGGTTGTGTAAGAATACTATTCATCATCTTCCTCCTCTATCCAAGCATCCATTGGTTTTTTATTGCTTTGTTTTTATTTACTTGCTTTATTTATTTATTTATTAATTCAATTTATTTATTGAATTTAAAGACATGTCTTCCATTATGTTGTGTATCTAATTTAGTTTAGGTTGAGATTGATTGAACTCACCATGGGTTGATTTGGTTGCTTTGCTTTGGTGATGGAGTTTGTGAGTTTATTTCGATTGGGTTGTTCTTGATTTTATGCCTAGGAGATTTGATGGGGTATATCATGTATGCTCCGTATTTACGACCTTGTGTGTGTAACTTTAGAGGTATTTGTTGATGCCAAAATCATAGTAGGCTTTTATGACGATTTAGGGAATGACAACTCTAGATTTATTTAACTGTTGAAATGAGATTAAATCTTGATAAACTTGTAGTCCCATGTAACCATTTATACTAATTAATCTGAGGTGAGGGCTATTACTCTTAGTTTATAGTTTTTGTTCTTTTTGTTAATCGTAGTCTAAATACACATGCTTAGATTATCTTTTATTTTTGTTATCCGTTATCTTTTACACTTTTATTGAGAAGTAATAAACCAATATAATTCTAACAACTAGTCTCTGTGGATTTTTTATACCCGGACTGGCCGTTGTATTTTCTTAAAGAGTGTGGTCAATAGTCTAGGTATTTGCATAGCGGTAGGAGCCGAGCATAACGACCAACGTATATATTTATACACTTGCGCCACAGTTTGCACCTGCTTGTCAAAATGGTGCCATTGTCGGGGACTTGTTTGCTTTAGAATTTAATTGATTGAGTATTTCGTAGTATTTTCTTTCTATTTGTATTTTTTGTTAACTATTTTAATAGGACTTCTATCTTTGAGTGCCAAGAAATGGTTGAATTTTTTAGACGCACATCACTTTGTGGAATTTTTCATCTAGAGCTATTTTTGGGGTAAGCACGTCTTATTCTAATTTTTTCGATAATCATAGTGATAATTATCAAAATCCCCCTAAACCTATGGCTTTCAGTGCATACTCGCAAAGTCAAAAACTTGAAATGTCTCAAATGTCTTTGGGTGAGTATTACCAAAGTCAAGTTATAGATTATAGGAATTTTGAGAATGATCATTCTGATATTGGGCCTCAAAGTCCTTATGATAAGAATTTTGAAACGAGCTGCAATAGCTTTCAAAATTCTTACGATAATGATTTTGATAGTTGTTTTGAGGATAGTTTCCAAACTTTTCATTATCAAAAATCGGCTCCTCCACCTATTACCTTGCATGAGGGCTTGCGCTTTGTTGAAAATGAAAATTTTGAAAACAGTTATCGGGAAAAAAATTATTGCTGGGAGCAAGAGTTGGATACATTATTCGAATCCAACGATAATTTTTCTTCCGAGACTTTTAAAGTCGAGGAATATTTTGAACCAAATGAGAATTTTGTGACTACTTTGGAATAAACCATTCTTGACTTGTCCCCTAGTATAATAGAGAATGAAAATGAGAAAGAAATGGATGTAGTATCCGTTTGCAATGAAATGATTTCTTCTTTGAACCCTGTAGAGGGGGCTTGAAGGTAATTTTGAGATTAGAAGTAATTCCACATTAGCAACAGTGTTTGGGGGATTAAGGCACCGTGGCAGCTCAGCATGGCATCTCAGCATGGCAGCTCAACGCGGCAGCTTAGCGTGATAACCTGTATTTTAGCTTATTGTATTAGTCATATTGTATCTTTATTTATTTTGACCGTAAGCTATAACGGTTGTAATCATGTAACGAGAATAATAATGAGTTTTAGTGTGAAGTCAAACGGTACTCGCGAGAGGCCAGGCTTGGCAGGGCCTGGGAGAGCTTTCATGCTCTATCGAATTACCTCATCGCGGGAACTTTAGAGGGACTTAGTTTGGAGGATTAGGAAGTGAGTCACCGTTGGGGCTTGTCCCAAATCTTAGATACACCTGGTAAAAACATCGAAGAACCATGACCGTGGAACCTCGGGCGAAGCAGCTTGGAGTTCCATCGGGCGTGGGGATATGAACCAAACATCCCTCTACTTAATGTCACATCTACTGTAGGTGATGTCACTAGCCAGCTAAACAATGACAGGCCTGCACTTGAGTAAACCACCGTGGTATTTGGGGTTGTCAGGAAGTTGGTGAGCCACCTCTGCGACTACAGCCCCCTAACACATAATGGTTAGGCAAAAGGCATGTCTTGGCATTTAATGTTTATGACGTGGAGACAACTAGTGCATCAGTTATTTAATGTTGTGACATGAAGTATGAGGGATGTCTTTTATAGTCTTTAATGACTCAGTTTCCTCGAGGATGGTGTGGGGGGCTATTTAAGGACCCCAACCACCCTTGAGGAAAGGATGATCTTTTGAGAGTTTAAGAAGTTATTACTAGAAAGAATACGAATCAGAGAGAGTTATTACAAACCAGAGGTCTTATTCACCCGCCATTGTCATTTATTATGAAGCTTTTAATACGTGACAGAAATTCTTGAGAGTTTTTGGTGTGTTTGCCTGCCTACCAAGGTGTATCTAGGGTGATTACTTTCCTCTCCCTATAGCTAAGCTACTTCTAAGTTCATTACTACCCTCTAAGTTATACACGAGAGATTTGTGAGTTTAAACTGAGTCTTATCTTCATTAAGTTTGTGTTTGCATGTTCTATCACTAATCCAAGGTTTTAGCCATTTAACATATCATCACCGTACTTCAAAGGGGTTACGCCTCCATCTTATCTAAAGTACCCTCTTACATTTGGCGACTCTGTTGGGGAGACATTCTTCTAAGTAAGGAGTATGGCGCAAGATAATGTTAATCGAAGGCTCAACTTCGATGACATCTAACATAATGAAGAACAGGTTGGGAGAGAACTAGAGGCCCTAAGGGATGGGGATCCTCGAGTAGAGGTACCTCCGATTCTGACGCCGTCAGGCATTTTGGGGGTGACACAACCTTCCACGAGTGTGGGGTTGGGACCCAGCCAGGTCGCGCTCCTCATGAGCAAGTTTTATGAGTTTTTTCAAACTCCAGTAACTTTAACTATGTTGGGAGGAATGGAGGTTAATACCTTCGTAACACCAGCGATAGCTCAATGGCCCCACCAGGTGCAAGTGTTACGGGAATGATCCCAGCAAGCATACCGTCTGTTGTGAATCCAGCAATGGGAACCTCAGGGGTTTCAACGGCCCCTGCCGTGACATTTATGCCAGCTGCAATCGGCACCCAGCCCATGGTGCCATTGGCTATTGCCCCAGTAGCATCACCCATGGAGGAAATGAGAAAGGAGATACATAAAGAGATGTTGAAGTTCATGCAAGCCTCCTCGCAATCTGTTAGCGAGGTAGCTTCGGCTTATGATGACTTTCGAACACCCTATCCTTAGGAATACAACAACGAGCCCTATCAAACGGACTATATTCCTCCTATTTTAAAAAATACACAGGAAAGGGTGGGAACCCGAAGGAGCATATTAAGCGCTTTGTTGAATATTTGGGGGAACATTGTAATAATAAAAGGCTTAGGTTGAGGGAGTTTTCTAAGTCCTTGATCGATAAGGCCTATACCTGGTATTCCCATTTAGGTCCCAACAACATTTCTACATGGGAAGAGATGCACGTGTTGTTTGTCCAGAAGTTCTTTCTGGCAGAAGATGAGTTTACTTTGACCCAGTTGGGTAGGGAGAAGCAATGACCTGGGAAGAAGTGGTTTCCTATATTCGAAGATTCAGAGAAAGATCCCTCGACGTGAGGGAGGAGGCCAAAGAATCCAAGTTATTGCAGATCTGCGCTGAGGGGCTGCTTCCTGAGTACATCTTCCATCTTATCAATGAGACGCGCGAGGGGACTTTTGCAGCATTCCTAAAAGCAGCGAGAAATATCTCCTTGGTGGTGCGGCTCAATCCGATGGTGGTGCCCATGATATTTAGGCAGCCGATGCAACCCGCGGGGGGAGGTCTCAGTCCCCACGGGTAGGGTACATCGAAGGGGGAGATAGGGGTAAAGCACCGAAGAAGGATAATAAGAGGAAGTTCGGAAGAGACAGGGAAGACCCACCACCATTGCCTTGTACAGTGGAAGAATCTGACAGTTATTACAATGCGATGGTCCAAGGGGGAACGGTCTATGAGCCAAAGGGCGTTCCCACCGGGGAGCCCGATTTGGCAACAAAGGCGGATCCAAAGTATTGTCAGGTTCATCAAAGGATCCAGCATCCAACCGAGAGTTGCTTTACACTGAGAAGAATCATCAATAAGTATATGAAGGCAGGGACATTACAAATCCCTCCAGAGAACGTCAATAACAACCCCTTGCCAGCACATGGGGATAATCTCGTGGTGGCCTATGATGAAGAGGTTGAGAGAGGAGAAAGAGAGTCAATAATAAAGCAAAGAGAGTAGGAAGAGGCTCTAGAAGATTTCACGAGGGGAATGGCTAATGTAGTGTTAGTTTATGATGAAGCAAGCACCAAGGATGTGAAGGAGGTGTACGGCGTTGAAGGTGAGGAAGTAGACCCAGTTCTAGAATACTATGCAGTTTTGAAATCCCCGAAGTTCACCTCGTTCTTCGACCAGGTGGGGGTACCGAAGGAGAGTAGGTTGGAGATAATCCAGGCAATACTTAATATTATGAGGAAGAACGCAGTCCCTTCGCTGAGATGGAAGGGACCCATGGCCAGGTTGGTGATAAAGTTTATGTCAGAGGTAACCTTCAGCGATACAGATAGGGCTGTAAGGTTCCCTCACAACAGACCGTTGTATGTGACTGCTAGTATCAAAGGGGCTAGCTTCGCGAGGACTCTTATGGATGGGGGAGCTTCCATCAATATCATGCCAATCAACTATTTCCACGCAACTAATATTCCAGAAGAAAGGTTGGTCCCCATGCCTTTGGTAATTTTGAGGTATGATAATCAATCTTCCAAGTTCATTGGGTACGTTAATGTTGGGATTGTAATGGGAAATCTGAGTTCCCATATCAAGTTCCACGTAATAGAGAGTGCAACTTCCTATCATCTGCTAATATGAAGGGTGTGGATGCACAACCAAGGGCTAGTTCCTTCTACGTACCACCAATGTGGCAAAGTAAATGTCAAGGGAATAGAGGTGACCATTAGGGCTACAAAGAGGCCCTTTGCTGTTAAGGAGGCTCACTTGGTGGACGCAACATTTTACACGGAATTAGAGGAAGATATTCGGGTCCTAACGAGAAGAATGGAGGGAGAATGGGTTCCCTCGATCAGAGAAAGGATGGGACCCGTGAATGAGCAAGGTAAGGAGGTTGCAAGCAGCACAAGGGTAATAGGCGAGGAGGCTCACCAGGTGGTCCCTCGACCCCAAAGCATCTCTAAGAAGATCAAAGAAAGGATGAGGCCCAGAGCAGACCCAATAGAGCATGAGGTTCAATGACAAAGAGTGATGAGCCAGTTATCAAGAGAAATAATGGCCGAGGCTTCCAGAGAGAAGAAGAGGAAGTCAGTCACCACTACCAGCAAGCAATTCAAGAAGGTCGTTATCGAGGAAGGAAATGTGGTGTATCGATTATAATAGTGTGAGCGGGCGGATGAGGAAGCTGATGATGAGGTTGGCCCGATATATAAATGCATTCTGGTGGATCAACGGGGACAATGCATGGTGATAGACAACTCTAATATACAGGAGTTCGTAGAGGATGTCGCCGATGAGCCAGACTATATGGAAGATCAGCCAAAGCCACAGGCATAAGAGTTGGAGTTGTTGAACTTAGCGAAATAAGGAGAGGATCCAAGGCCCATTTTCATCTCGAAGGATCTAACTAAGGAGAAATGAGGGGCCTTAGTTGAGTTGATTCAGGATTTTATAAACATCTTCGCATGGAAATACACAGAGATGGATGGACTGGACGAGGAAGTAAGCTTCCACAAGTTGAATGTAATACCTTTGGCCATTCCAGTAAAACAGGCGATGAGAACGTACAAGCCTGAGCTAGATTTGAAGATCAAGGAAGAGGTTCAATGCTTACTAACGACAGGGTTCATCACACCAATACAACACCCACTCTGGTTATCCAGTATTATCCCAGTGGGGAAGAAAGATAAAAATCAGATAAGGATCTGCGTGGACTTCATATATTTGAATAGAGCTTCCCCCAAAGACGAGTTCCCTCTGCCCTCCATCGATAGCCTAATAGATGCAACGGCTGGTCATGAGATGTATAGATTCATGGATGGGTATGTGGGGTACAACCAGATCAAGATGAACCCCATGAACGCAAAGACAACAGCGTTCAGAACCCCGTTGGGCAACTTCGTGTACAAGGTAATGCCATTTGGACTCAAGAATTCTGGGGCGACCTATCAGAGAACAATTATGGCCATTTTCCATGACTTCTTTCACAAGTTTATGGAATTTTATGTTGATGATTTGGTCATCAAGTCGAGGAAGGAGGAGTCCCATCTGAGCGATTTGAGGAAGGTGTTTTTCCATTGCAGGAAGTATAAATTGAAGATAAATCCACTGAAGTGTGTTTTTTGAGTAACAAGTGGGAAATTCCTAGGCTTTATGGTTGATACACAGGGGGTGCAGATGGATCGGGATAAACAGCGGGCGATCTTGGAAATTCCATGCCCAAGAACGACGAAGGAGCTGAAGAGTTTCCTCGGTAAAGTCTCCTACCTTAGGAGATTTGTACCCGGATTGGCCGAAATAACACATCCGTTGTTATAGCTGTTGCAAAAGGACACGAAGTTCAAATGGGAGGAGGTTCACCAATAGTCTCTTGATGGGCTGAAGAAACTGCTCATTTCACCACAGAGCATGGTTCCCCCGATGGCAGGAGTACCGTTGCAGCTGTACCTCACATCCACCACGAGGTCCGTGGGAGCTTTCCTGGCATAAGAGATCGACGGGCAAGAACGACCAGTCTATTACCTCAGCAGGATCATTCATGGGCTAGAAGTCAGATACAATAGCTTAGAAAGGCATTGTTTAGCCTTAGTCTTTGTAGCGCAAAAACTTAGGCATTATATATTGTCTTTTATAATTCATATTGTAACTAGATGTAATACTATTAAGTATTTGCTAGCAAGAACAATTTTGATTGGTAAGGCAGCTAGGTGGTTCCTCATCCTATTTGAATATGGCTTGAAGTACGTGGTTCCTCGTGGGATCAAAATCCAGGCATACGCTGATCTGTTGGCTATCTTCCCCTCAGGAACGTTCGAGCCACCCAAAGAAGATATTCTAGGAGATGATTTGCAGGCTAACCATCTAGACGCAACGGATGAGGAATGGACAATGCAATTCGATGGGTCATCGGTAGAAAAGAAAGGAAGATCATGGGTTATTCTTTTGAAAGGAATGGAGGAGATTTGCCTTTCTTACAAGCTAGATTTCTCTTGCTCTAACAACGAGGCAGAATATGAAGCATTGGTATTGGGATTACAAGAGGCTCTTCGAAGGGGGATCCGTTCCCTTTACATCAAGGGGGATTCAAACTTGGTGGTTCAGTAAGTGAATAAAGAATACGCATTAAAACATATGAGCCTGGCACCATACAGAACAATCATTCACAGGCTCCTCGGCCAGTTCCATCGGACCAAGATCAAAAGGCAACCCAAAACGATGAATCGTCACCCAGATGCATATGCCACCATTGCCCAGAAGATGATCATGATGAACGATGAAACTACTATCGTGATCCAATGAAGAATAGCTCTTTCAATGATACAGTCAATTCTACCAATGGAAGAGGACGCACACTGAAGCGGAGAGATCAAAAGGCAATTAGAATCTGGGGAAGGAGAAATCGGGCTGAGAGAATTAGCCTAATACTTCACGAATCAGGAAAACCTTTACTTCAGAAATACAGGAAGGTGGTTGTCAAGATGCATCGGTCCAGAAGAGGCAGGGAAAAGGTTGAAGAAAACACATGAAGCGCACTGCGAAACAACTGAGATACCCCTCTATCGGAGGATTTAAAGAGAGGGGTATTTTTGGCCTAAGATGAAACAGGACACGGCGGAGCTATAACAAAATTGAGATAAATGCCAATTGTTCTTCGAGGCAGCAGAATGTCATTTCGTAGAGGCTCATCCTAACTGGAGACAGCCCTACATCGACTTCATTCATGATGGAGTTATCCCAACGGAGAAAAATTGATGCAATAGGACTCCGACGAAGGGCCCTGAGATTCTACGTTCAGGAGGGGCAGCTTTATTGAAGGGGATACTTCAACAGTCCTTTGCGTTGCATCATGAGAGAAGAGGTAGTGGAGGTCCTCAAGTAGGCACACGATCCAGCTCACATAGGAGGGGCCAATTTATATGACCAGTTGATGACTTTGGGATACTATTGGCCAACGATGGAGAAAGACTCCACTGAGTTCGTTCAAAAGTACAAGGCTTGCCAACTTCATGGAAATATGATCCATGCCCCGTCAGTGGACTTACACTCCCTGGCAATGCCTTATCCTTTTCACACTTGGGTGTTCGACTTGGTAGGGGCAATACACCCCTCTTCGAGGGGGAAGATATGGATATTTATAGCAACGGAGTGCTTCACAAAGTGGGCAGAGGCGATACCACTGAGAATGGAAACAACAGGAGTAGTGAGCAACTTCATCAGAGAGTACATCATTTGTCATTTTGATATCCCAAAGGTTATCCTTTCAGATAATGGGACCCATTTTATCAATTCAAAAGTAACGATGCTCATAGATAAATACTCTATTGTCCATCACACTTCGACGGTGGCATACCAAAAGGGAAACGGTCAAGCCGAAGCGACTAATAAAACTTTGGCCAATATCTTGGCCAAAATGATGGAGGATTTCCCAAGATCGTGGGACGACAAGATACCAGTCGTATTGTGGGCATATCGAATAACTAAGAGGAAGCCCACAGGGTATACACTGTTCTCTCTTGTCTATGGGGCCGAGGCGATTCTCCCAGTAGAGTTAGAAGTCCCCCCTGCTCAATATGCTTTGCGAAGTAGCATGATCCCCCAGAATAGACATGTGCAGTTGGAGGCATTGGACGAATCTAGAGATAATGCGATGCAACACTTTCAAATATATACGAAGCAACTCTCCAGGGCGTATGATAACTTAGTGAGACCAAGGAAGTTCATGGAGGGGGACCTCTTATTAAAAGCAACAGTGAAACATATCAAGGGGCTTCCTCTACCCAAGTTTGCAGCAAATTGGGAGGGACCTTTCACTGTGAAAGAAGCTTATGACTCAGGTTATTGCCTAATCTCTAAGATAGAAGAAGACATGCCATTTAAGATTAACAATAAATGGTTGAAAGCCTATCATGTGTAGACAGTTATGTTTGAGCATTGATGTAGTTGGCTGTTATGAATACACAAATTCTTTGTTTTTATGAGTGTACAAGTTCTTTTTTTTTATAATGGCTCAAGAAGAGATGAAAGAATTACAGTATTTCACACTTCACAATATAAACAAACAATTGTAACACAAAGAGATGGCATAAGGAAAAAGGTATCTTTTTCCATTCATAAACTTTGGGGGCGTTATAAAATTGGGAGCTATTGCCCAAGAATTACATGAGAAAAAAAGAAAAATATATATACAAGTTCATTCGCCAAGAAGGAACCACAGATCCGAAAAAGAGAAAAAGTCTCCAGGGAGGCCCGAAGAAGCTGCTTGGCAAGACTGTTGAGCGTTGATAGAGACCTCCAACCTTGTCTGCGCCTGTATGCGCTCAATCAAGAGTTTCTCTCATTTTGACTTCGCCTCGCGTAGAGCTTCTTCGAAGTCCCCCACCTCTTTATCAATAGTTTTAAGAAGAGGTGCTATCTCGACCAACTTAGATTCCTCGACCCGCTGATCCTCCTGATGTTTTCGTAAGAGCTCCCTCTGGTTGTCCAACCGCTAGCTCTTTAAAGTCTTCAAATGCGCGATAAGCCAGTCAGAACGGAACCCGTCACGACCCAAATCCCTCAGATAGACTAAAAATTGGTTGAGGAGGGGTCTGGTAACATTTTCAGTTGGAGTATTGGCGATTTCAACAATGACGGTGGCCATGCCTTGAAGCCTGTAGCTTATAACTGAGATGTTTGAACGTAGGCAGTCCACCGTGAAGGTTTCAGGATGATAGCTCACAAGTTGCTCAATCGCCAAACTGTGGTTGGTAGGAATTTGGGGAGAACATTGAAGTACCATCAGGTAAAAGGCGTGGGGAGCTAGGTCGGGCAAAGGAAGCTCGCATCCAGATTCGCTCTCCGCAGCAGCACCTATCGTGGAGCTTTGATTATTTTGGCTAGTTTCTTCGGAAGCGAAAGGTTCACGATGGGGCGAGGTAGTGGGCGAAGGAGCTGGTGGAGAATCCTCTCGAGAAACCTGAAAACAGTTAGAGGAAACAAGGAGTTTATGAAAAATCTTAACAAGTGTTTTCGTTGATTAAGTCACCGCTATAGGTGGAGCTTAAGAAAAATCTTAACGAGTGTTTTCGTTGTTAAGTCACCGATATGAAAAAACCTTAACAAGTGTTTTCGTTGTTAAGTCACCAATATAGGTGGAGTTTATGAAAAATCTTAACAAGTGTTTTCATTGTAAATCACCGATATAGGTGGAGTTTATAAAAAAAATCTTAACAAGCGTTTTCGTTGTTAAGTCACCGATATAGGAGGAGTTTATGAAAAATCTTAACAAGTGTTTTCGTTGTTAAGTCACCGATATAGGTGGAGTTTATGAAAAATCTTAACAAGTGTTTTCGTTGTTAAGTCACCGATATAGGTGGAGTTTTAATAAAACCTTAAAAAGTGTTTTCATTGTTAAGTCATCCACATAGTTGAAGTTTGAGAAACTGATAAATACAGAGAAAACTAGAGAAGTACCTCAGCAGCAGTAGGAGAAGGAACGGGAGTCACCACGGGAGCCATAATGGTAGAAACCATTGGAGGCGGGCTCATTGCCTCAGAAGCCTCAACAGGGTCCTTGGCTGAAGAAGCCTCAAGGGTGGTAGGCAAACTTCCCACGCTGACATAAAGTACTAAAGACAATACGGGCGCATCATCAGAAGAAGACGTTGGACCTTTAAGAGATGCCCCAATGAGAGCAGTAGCACCAACTTGGGCCTGAGAAATGAAAAGGCCACTCAGAGCAAAGGGTGGAGAAAGCTGCAAATATAAAACCAAGTGTTAGACGCAAGGGGCAAAGCAAAAAAGAATAAGAGGTAGAAATGCACCTAACTTACCCCCGTTATGGCATCGAAAATAGGAACTGCAGTAAGGGGTGTTGATAATGCAGGAGTAAGGAGAATGTTAGCTATTAGTGACGCCACTTCCACCTAAAACGGCCCAACAGGTTAGAGATGATAAAAAAATAAGGAAACAAATAAAAGGAGTAAGACTTGGTAAAAAATTTACCTACGGAGCACTCTCTTTGACCAGAACGAGGGTCAGAGACACCTCTTGATCCGATGGAAACTCAGAGGAGACAGTAGTAGTTCCCTCTAATTGCCCAGACACTTCAGCAGACTCAACGGTTACAGCCTCCGTTGCAGCTTCTTTGGCCCGTTGCGAGGATGAACGACGAGAGTAGTTCAGACTTATCAAGGGGGAACGGGGAAGAGTAGTGTCTGCTGGAGAAACACCACAATGCCCCCCCCCCCCCCCCACGAAGCGGATAACAGGGGGACTGGGCCTTTCTTCTTCAACTCCCTACACCAAAATATTTTCTTATTAAGAAATGAGAAGATGCAACACACCTTAGGAGAAGGGGAATAAAATAAAATACAAAATGCACTCATACCTCAGATCCAGAGGGAGAACAAGAAGGTATAATTACTGGTGAAGGCGGAGAGGAGGCAGCGGTAGAGGGAACTGGTGATGGAGGTTTCTCAAGTGTTTGCCTCTTATGGGTCTTGGTACCCAGCATTTTTTTCCTGGAGCCCGTGGCACCACCAGTTTCAGTCACCCTCATCCTACTTTTCCTTTTTATTGCTAGCTCCGTGGGATCAACCACGATCATGGGAAATGCACCCGGAGGAGGAACGACGACAGTGCGCCGTTGAAACTCAGCATAAATTCTGTCAACTTCAACTTGCACCTGCCTCCTCAGCTCTTTAGCCATCTCTGGAGACATAGGAGGGGGAATGGAGGCAATAGAGAATGCCTTCAAGGGAATTTGAGTTTGAACTTGGGCCTTAGACTTTTTGGACTTAGCCTTCTTGGCCTTCTTAGTAGGTGGCTAAGAAGGCCCTTCTCCCATGGAAGCTTCGGCCGAGGGGGAAGATGATTTGGGGGATGAAGTGGCCTTGGGTTTGGGCGTGGCAACAGGGATCATGGGGCCGTATAGAGGAAGTTCAGTGGGAGGTTCTTTGGGGGTCTGGCTTAGAGGGACCTCAACCCTGAGAACGGAATTTCCCTTCAACCCCAGCTCCAGGGCAGAAAACGAAAGAACTGGAGGATACACGGGATCCCCCTCGATGAATTCAGTAATTTGGGCCAGTTGCCTTGGCCAATATTTTGTCGCAAACAGAGGGGTCACGTCCCCTTGCCTATACTAGGGATAGTGACTCGCCCAGCCAGTGTAGAACTCACTCCCCATGCGGTAGTTGAGGAGAATAGAGAACATGCCTCGCCAAAGGACACCTTGGGGTTAGATAATTGAAATGCTGGGTGAGGGGCCCCTTGATCAAAGATAAATTGACGGCTACATCGGTTGGGATTGTAGTGCTCGCTGGTGTATCCCCACTCGATGTATGAAGGCAAGTATCCTAGTGAAAATAGAAGCACAACGGCCAGTGAGGGGACTTTAATAATGAGGTCTATAGTGGTTGGCTGGACCACTCTTGCCCCATATTTAAAAAATCACAAGTATAGAGACAAATATCCTCCTCATAGGGCCTCATTACAAAACTGAAAAAGTCATTAATAAAGGAGGTCAGCTCCTTTCGGCTCTGCCTCTTGTGGTTAATAAAGGAGCGAGGGGGAAGAATTATTTCCCCTAGGGAGGACGGTTAGTCTTGGATGTTACGACCAGGAAGAGCACATAGAGGAAGCCCATTAGGAGGATGCAGTTGGCAAAATTGGCTAGGTTGTAACGACCCAGAGATCGCTCCATGTCAAAAAGGGCTCTATCAAGCCATGTGTAAAGGGATCCCAAGGCGATTGTAGCCAGAGGGAACTTGATACCCCCAGCCAAACGAAGGGATATGTTGATGAGATTCCTTTAAGGTTGGTCGCTGGGTTTTCTCGTTAACAAGAATCGAGAAAGAATGGCAAGGATATAGGCAGGAAGCGCTAGCGATGTACCTTGTCCAGAGGCAGCCTCAGAGGAACTACCTTCAGAAGGATCCTTGAAGAAGCAGTTGATAAGAGGAGTGAAGGTAGCTTTGTTTGAAGTATCGATGCACCTTCGACATATACAGTCCAACTCTAAACGATCAGCAGTCTCTTGAGCATCCAGGGCTTTATCGGAGTAGGGCTCATGACCTGTTGCCTCAAGGCTTAGGATCTCGCACACGTCCTCCAACGTTATTGTAAATTCACCCCATGCTGCGATAAATGTATGAGTGATAACGTTCCAGCGAGATACCAGAACGGGGAGGGCAACATTTTTTTTGGAAAGGGTAAACTCACCAAACCACTTGGCCCAATGAAGCCCAATCTTAGTGAGGGTATAAGCATGGTAACTCTGCATATAGGAGTTCCAAGTAGCAAAATGAGCAGGAGATCCTCCATGACCTTCAAAGTCGATGTGGGACCATGGGAAGTCCCCCCACTCAAGGCAAAATCTGAGATTCCCCTCGGGAGGAAGAAAGCCCCAGTTATCAGAATTCTCACCTTCATCACCAAGCGTCATGGCATCATACTTAGCATTAAAAATGCAACTCTTATAAAACCCAGCAAAGTCATCACCTTTGCCAAAAATGGGGCCGACGGTAGAAATGCAACTATTTTTTACGAGCAGCAGTCAATGAGACGGCGACAACGGTGGCGACAGATGGAGCACTAGTGGCAGGTGTGGTGGAGTTACTTGAAAAAGCCATCGCAAACAACAGAAGTAGGAAAAAGCTGGGTAAAAGAAGATTTGGGAATGAAAGTGGAGGAGCACAACCGCAAGTGGTGGTGCAAAAGATGAGATAAGGAGGAGACTGAGTAAAAAATAGGGCAACAATGGAGGTCGCACAAAACTTCTCTCTCTAAGGGAATACGGGAGGTTGAAGAAGATAAAGAAAAGAGAAGGGTTTAAAAAAAGAGACGTTTGAAACCTTTTAAACCTATTAAACCTATCGTTTGAGTTTCCCAACACCGCACGTGCAAGTCCGCCTATAATCATTTCAAATGAACACGTGGCACTTCAGGAAGTGTTTTAACAGCTGAAAAGGCAGCGCTACATCATCTATGAAGTGACGCCTGGGGATAAAAAAGGTTGCCTTCCTAAGCAATTTTGAGTTTTGGCGCCAATTTTTGTCAGACATATCCAGTAACTCCCAGCGAAAAATATGCCCCAATGGTTCAAAAAGCTACGATGTCCCCTTGCCACAAGTCCAAACATTATTTAATTTGTGACTCAGTTATATCGGGGAGAATTTTTGCTTTTTCTAACATAGCGAAACATTACAAGGGATAATTTCACTTACCAAGAATCAGAATGAGTATTTGAGAAGGTTAAAAGGCCTTTCGAGAGAAGTTCGAATAATAAAGATAGAACGGTTGAAGCGCAGTATAAGAAAAAGGCGGCGATGTCCCTTCGTCAAAGCCCCAACAAGCCGTAGTGCATCGACTTAGGTACATCGAGGAGAATTTTAATTTTTCCTAGAGATTATAACGCTGCGGTTCTAACGAAGGAAAGGAGGCCAGAATTTTTACACACAGAGAAGTTTCATCGGATTGAGAAATTTCGTGCAGACATTTCTTGCTCTAACAAATCTCTCCACGAAGGGGCAAATATAAAGGGGTCTTGAAGGTAATTTTGTGATTAGAAGTAATTCCACATTAGCAACAGTGTTTTAGGGATTAAGGCACCGTGGCAGCTCAACGTGGCTGCTCGGTGTGGCATCTCAGCGTGGCTGCTCAATGCGACAGCTCAAGTGAGGCATCTCAGCGTGATAACCTGTATTTTAGCTTGTTGTATTAGTCATATTGTATCTTTGTTTATATTGACTGTAAGCTATAACGATTATAATCATGTAACGAGAATAATAATGAGTTTTAGTGTGAGGTCAAACGGTACTCGCGAGAGGCCAGGCTTGGCAGGGCCTGGGAGAGCTTTCATTCTCTATCGAATGACCTCACAGCAGGAATTTTAGAGGGACTTGGTTTGGAGGATTTAAAAGTGAGGCACCGTTGAGGCTTGTCCCAACCATCTTAGATACACCTTGTAAAAACACTAAAGAATCCTGGCCGTGGAACCTCGGGCGAAGCATCTTGGAGTTCCATCGGGCGTGGGGATGTGAACCAAACATCCCTCTACTTAATGTCACATCTACTATAAATGATGTCACTAGCCAGCTAAATAATTTCAGGCCTGCACTTGAGTAAACCACCGTGGTATTTAGGGTTGTCAGGCAGTTGGTGAGCCACCTCTGCGACAACAGCCCCCTGACACACAGTGGTTAGGTAAAAGGCACGTCTTGGCATTTAATGTTTATGACGTGGAGACAACTAGTGCATCAGGCATTTAAGATTGTGACATAAAGTATGAGATATGTCTTTCATAGTCTTTAATGACTGAGTTGCCTCGGGGATGGTGTGGGGGGCTATTTAAGGACCCCAACCACCCCTGAGGAGAGGATGATCTTTTAAGGGTTTAAGAAGTTATTACTAGAGAGAATACAGATCAGAGAGAGTTATTACAAACCAGAGGTCTTATTCACCCGCCATTGTCATTTATTACGAAGCTTTTAATACGTGACAAAGATTCTTGAGAGTTTTTGGTGTGTTTGTATCTAGGGTGCTTACTTTCCTCTCCCTCTAGCTAAGTTACTTCTAAGTTCATTACTACCCTCTGAGTTATACACGAGAGATTTATGAGTTTAAACTGAGTCTTATCTTCATTAAGTTTATGTTTGCATGTTCTATCACTAATCCAAGGTTTTAGCCATTTAACTTATCATCACCATACTTCAAAGGTGTTACGCCTCCATCTTATCTAAAGTACCCTCTTTCAAACCCCAAATGAAAATATTTTATTGAAAATGATCTTATTTCCTTCGAAACTCAATCTTCAAGCGATGATGACTCATCTCTTGAGTTTGAATTTATTTCCTCCCCATCTTTATTCTATATTGTGAAACCATAAAAGTTTCAAATGAATTGGCTTCAAACTTTAAAATGTTTAACCCTTTCACCAATGAGGATTACTTGCTCGAGTTGCTTTCCATGAAGGCAATTTTTCCTCCATGTGCGCCACCTCCCATTCCAATTACAAAGTCTTTGGGAGGAAATTCTATTTTTTTATCCCACGTGTATTCGTCACCCGTTCAATACAAATCCCCCATCATCCCTAATAAAATTTCAATTGAGGATGGTTCATTTCTTTTACCTTACACGTACATTCTGTTGTTTGAACGAAATTCCTATTTTTTGGAAAGTATGCATGAAAGGAAGGGACCTCATTGATCCTTCAAATTCAAATCGTATTTTGGGTAGATCCTCAAAAATTTTAACTTTTAGTGTATAGTTAGTTAGAAGTTCAAATTGTAGGTTGTAAATAGATAGTTTTTTTATTTTCCTTAATTTTCTTTCTTCTTACTTTTTGTCTAGTGTAATTACTTAAGTTTTTGTTATTTGTTTTTGCTATGCGTGGTACTAACATGTTTTGTAGAATTATTGGACTTGTATTTTCACGAGATCTCTCCATTTTGGGTAATATCTCCCTTTTCCTTTCTTTATCTTGGTTCTTAATTCACATTGAGGACAATGTCAGGTTTTAGTTAGGGGGTGTGGAATATTCTATCCATTGTCTCTCTTAGTCCATGATTTGATTATATGTTTTTCCCAAGCATGCTTTTCTTATAAAAATTTAAATTTTCAAAAAGATTTCTTTCTTTTTTCTCCTTTGTTGGGCATTTTGCCTTTGTTTCTGATGATAAATTTTAATAAATGTCTGATCCAACTGACAATTCAATGATGCATATTCTCGATTTTAGAAGTTATTAGACTTTAATCCTCAATTATTGATATTATGAATAACTTCGCAAATTAAACTTTAATCTCATGAGCACATGGGCTTTTCTTGTTTAATTGATTTGTTTTAAGATTTTTATAACTCGGTAATCTTTTATTGCATTGTATATACTTACACCTAGTGAGATTTGTGCTTTTCTTCATTCGTGAGTGTTATACACTTCTCTTTCCTTTTTGAAAATATTACAGTCATTGGTAATCTCACTATTCTTTCATTAATCGTTCATTAATTGAGTTCATATATGAAATGTGTTACTTGAGCATGATTTTCAAAGCTTGTTTTAACTCTAGAATTGTGTAAACTTTAGTAAAGGATCATAGGCCCTCTTTATTATATCACCCATATTGACCTTGACCTCACCTTAAATGTTTCCCCTTGTCAATCCCTTTGTGCCTAAATATAGCCTTTCGTTTCATAACCCAAGATCCCATAACCAACTCCGCATTTTAGTTATAAACCATATATATCACCTTCCATACCTTTGTTTGTAATGATACTTGGGATTGAATGATATTCGTGTTGCGTGGTTACAATCAAGCTTGTGAGAGTGTAAAAGAAAAGAAAAAGATAAGAAAAAGATAAGAAAAAGATAAGAAAGAAAACGAAAGAAAAAATAAGAAAAAGAAGAAAAGAAAGAGAAGGTATGTACATGTTGTATATAGTGTTCATTAACCTTTATTTGCTCTCTCCAATGTTATATCCAATACTTGTTATGGAATCATTTTCCAATTTCTTAATTGCCCACAATTATCCATTATCCCGAGTTTTTCATCCCCAAACACCTTTGAATTCGTACATAATTCCCGTCTTTTCATAACCGTAACCCCAAGCCTACATTATACCCTATACAAGTCCTATATTATCCTAAAGTGATTGTAATTCAAAAGTTCAAATAATTTCAATAATCTGTGAAAATACATTTTGCCTCATTTAATGACGGTATCTTTCATTGAGATTACATGTTTTTCATTTTATATATAGCGTTCTTCTTTAATGACATGTGTACATCCTCGTTTCAATTTATATTTACTCTTTATGCCCGCATGTCCCGTGTATTATCTCCCATTCATAGTGATTTCATTTGTTGAATGTAATATCCGATGTATTTAAGTTTTTGCCAAAACAAACTTTGCATGTGCTCATTTTTCCTTCCCACTTTTAATGTTTCAAGTCTATGAGGTTCATTCTATAATGTTAATAATACGGACTTTTGTTTGAATTCATTCACTTTTCTAATAATGTGTTTGAAATATTTTTCGTTATTGTTCGTCTTGTCACGTGTTGATTGGGCATATATTTTGAAAAAACGTTGATGTTTATGGGTTTTATCCCTGAAAACCCTCAAGAGACAACACTCATCCACTAGAGTAACCTAGGGGTTTAATGGATTATTGCATATGCTAAATGCAATCGTGTTCCCTACAAAAGTGGCATTTATAGTTTGATGCATATATACATTTTGTACCACCTTCTGTGGGCTGGTTTTGTTTATTTCATCACTATGGACTAGAAATGTCTAAGTTAGGGGGTGTGATTAGTCACGAATATTGCATATTCGTTCCCATTATCTTTATGCATTCTAGCACTTTTTATTTTCCTTATGCCTATATTTATGCTCATTAAGTAGAACACCTCGATTTTGGATATATATGCTTTGTCGGGCTTAATTGAGCTTTTGTAGGTATTGGAACGCTTAAAGTGAGGATCAGTCACATTTAAGAGAAGTTATGTCATCGGACTCAACTTCAAGGGCATTTCAGACTTTATCTCTTATTCATGTAAATTCCACATAAGCATAGTTCATTGAGTTAGCTTCACGTGGACATAAACGACACGTCGTTTGGAGTCCGGACGAAGAAGTTATGGCCAATTTCGTAATGCACTTTTCCTCGCATGTGAAGACCAAAGGAGGCTAGAAAATAGCGGACCGATCGATCGGCCCTCAACCCCCGGTCGACCGGTGATTCAAATTTTTTCCTATAAAGGAAATAGAGGACTTTTAACCTTAGGCCCGCTCTATCGGCCCCCTGTCCGCAGTTAACCGGTCATAGCAGATATTTGTCACTTCGTCCCTATTAATTTAGTTTTCTTTTATTATATTTGTAACTTACTATATAAACAAACTTAGGTTTGTTTTGTATAACATCTATCTATATTTACTCCTTTAGTTAGTTTTAGGTTTTGGTTCTCTTAGGGGAGATAGGGTTCGGAGAAGACTTTAGGTGTGCCATTTCTCCCTCTTAGGGTTTTCCCATATAGGTTGTGTAAGAAAAATTATTTATCATCTTCTTCCTCTATCCAAGCTTCCATTATTGATTTTTTGTTTATTTACTTTCTTTCTAACTTAGGTTTATTTCTTTATTATTGCTTTCATTTATTTCTTACATTTAAATGCATGTCTTCCATTATGTTTTGTAGCTAATTTAGTTTAGGTTGAGATCGATTGAATTCACCTTGGATTGATTTGGTTGCTTTGCTTTGGTGATGGAGTTTATGAGTTTATTTCAATTGAGTTGTTCTTGATTTTACGCCTAGAAGATTTAATGGGGTATATCATGTATGCTCCGTATTTATGACCTTGTGTGTGTAACTTTCGGGGTATTTATTGATGCCAAAATCATAGTAGGCTTTTATGACGATTTAGGGGGTGACAACTCTATATTTAATTCACTGTTGAAATGAGATTCAATCTTGATAAACTTGTAGTCCCATGTAACCATTTATACTAATTAATCCGAGGTGAGGGATATTACTCTCAATCTATAGTTTTTATTCCTTTTGTTAATCATAGTCTGAATACATATGCCTAGATTATCTTTTATTTTTGTTATCCATTATCTTTTACATGTTTATTGAAAAGTAATAAACCAATATAATTCTAACAACTAGTCTCTGTGGATTTTTTATACTTGAACTAGCCATTGCACTCCCTCAAAAGAGTGTAGTCAATAGTCTAGATTTTTGCATAGCGGTTGGTTTTATTAAAAGAGTGTAGTCAATAGTCTAGTTGTGTAGTGA
Source organism: Sambucus nigra (assembly GCA_949130495.1). Classification (NCBI taxonomy): domain Eukaryota; kingdom Viridiplantae; phylum Streptophyta; class Magnoliopsida; order Dipsacales; family Adoxaceae; genus Sambucus; species Sambucus nigra. The sequence continues at coordinate 40,643,640 of OX422220.1, forward strand.
ATTTTACCCTTTTTCAAAATATTTATTAATTCATTCAAGTTAGGTTGTATTTTTATGTATTGATTCTATCTTAGGTTGCCACTTATTCATGTCTATTATTGTAATGGCATTAGCCTAGGGTCATTTAATTCATTAGTCGAGACATTTTTGTTCATGTTGGTCTTATTTTTGTTAGACGTGGATGTCGGTTTTATTATTACTTCTTGTTATTTAATTTAATCCAATTTTAATTCAAATGTGGTTTATTATATGAATGTTTATTATGGCTAGTACTAAGAATGATATATATTATAAAACAAGCCTCATCTTTGGCGTACTGTGTCTGGCCAACCTTTACGTGAGAAAATGGGGGTTATTACAATAGGCAGAGGGCCAAGGGTGCCTATAGGCAGTTCTACGTGAACTTTGCAAATCGTAAGTCTGAATTGTGCATGGTTGAGACCATTGGAAAGGGTATTCAGATCCCTATGAAAGTGAATTGAGATACTCTAGACTCCTAGATTTTACGAGGTGAAACGGAGTTTGAAAGTGCATGTTGGCTTCTGGATCGAGGTTTAGAGTAAAAAGGTAAGTATGCGCGAACTGTAAGGTTGGTTCATGCACGATATGGAACGTTGGAAAGCGTATTCAGAGCCCTATAAACGTGAATTGATATACTCTTTATTACAAGATCTTTCCAAAGTCAAATGGAGCTAGAAAACATCTATTGGCCTTTGGATCTGGGCTTGGCGTAAAAAGGCAAGTACGCGCAAACTGTGATGCTGATTTGCTCACGGTATGGACCGTTGAAAAGGGTATTCAGAGACCTATGAAAGTAAATGAGATTAATATTAATTTTGAGAGATAAATAAATTTAAACAGAGCTTGAAAGTACCCGGTGGCCTCTAGGTCAGGGTTTGGAGTAGGACATGGGGTCTAAGGGTTAAAGGGATAGTGTTAGGGACCTAAGGATGTATTTAAAGGGTAACAGAATGGGGGTGTATACACCCAGGTTATGTGTGTTCATCACTAAGTGTATGACGATGGTAAAGGTATTGGATATGGGGTATACACGTCTTTCATATTATAGGTGCTAGGTCCTTATGATGGATCATGACCGATATTGTGTTCCTCTAGTTGTATTTCAAATTATGTGATTCGATTATCATAGGATCAAGTATCTGTTAGCAATAACTCTTTTAAACCATGATTAATATCATATTATTTTGCATAGGTTTCCAGCCATCATAACTATGTAAGTGATTATGTCGATAGTGCATTTGTTTGACTGATTGGTCAAGGGATTTGACAACTATATGTCCCACCATCAGGCAAACCTATATCTACAATCAACACTTATGTTTGTGGATGTATTTATGACAACTCCTGTGATGAAAATGGGGTGTTGTATGCACCAGACTCTAATGTATGTGTCGGTGTACGAGGGATGCAAAATATTAAAGGGTCAACTGCACCATACGCAATTTGATCGGCTTTGACATATGGAGCAATACGTGGAAGAATGTTACCCTGAGAAACTGCCTTTCAATAGCTTTCATATTCATCCTGGGTTATAATTTCAAAATGTACGGATACAATAGGCCAATTGGTGGATATTTTCGCTTCACAGTCTTTCCAAAAAAAATACTAGACATTGGAGAAGGGGGATTGTTTGGTATGAAAATTTCTCCCATTAGTTGCCCTTAACATCGATCACCAAGGTACCAAAATCCCCTAAAAAGGGATCCCAAAAGATAATCCTTAGTCTCAACGAGTAGTGATTGTATTCAATAACTTTGCATTGTTAAAATAATGAACTCTCGTATAACTGCTAGATTATAAACTCAAGTGAACACATCTCGACCTGATGTTGACTAGCCGAGCAATTGATCGTTGGACATCTATAATTTTATGCCTATTTTCTTGACACCATCTAAAAATCTAAGGCCACCTGATTTTTAGGGATCTGTCAAGATTGGACAAGTAGTAATAAAATACTCATCGTGCGGATACTTAAATGATTAAATAAATTTATTAAGTATTGTAATGATATGGAACATTTAAATATAGGTTTAAATTCTCAAATGTTAAAGTTAAATTATTTACCTCAATCACTTGCCACATGCACTCAACACTTGTTATAGTTATACGGCATATCTTGTCCAAAAATCAAATTATTTAAGAATATATAGCACTAACCCAGTCATATCGTCCCATTTTAGCGATGTCCTCAATATAATGCAAATAAGATATATCGCAAGTGGCATTCGCATTCGGGAAAAATACACTACTAATAGTGTGCAACCAGAAAGAGCACGTCACCATTGTTACCATCTCCAATGGTAAATCATCATTGTTCACAAGTGATTAAATGTACTCTTTAAATCTGAGCACTTTATTCTAGCATTCTTAGGTTAGACACGGTTGATCCCTGGGAAAAATCCATAGAATGTATCTAATGCATTCGTATATATGTTGTCTGGGAGGTTAGGTAACTGACCAATGGATATTCTTAATTACAATAAACGGAGTGAGATGTATAATATATAAATATATGGCACGTCATTAGTGGTATATTATTAAAATTAATGCATCCATAATGGTTCACATCGTGAAATCGAATGACGTTAATCCTATTTCGACCAATGACAGCTGACATGTATGAGTAATGCCCACTGTCGATTGATCATGGTCAAAATTATACATTTGTCGAAGTTCAACATCATTATCATGAAAAATAAAGTAATAAGGCCGGAGTTGTCTATCATTTCACTAAATTGCGTATTTTTTGGCAATTATTTTATATACACATATAGACCCACTCCAATTTCCACAAAAATCAAACTCATTTTCGTCAATTACATATATTCTACCATCAAAAGTGTGTGTTATCATCGATAATTTGTAGGTAATTTTTTTATGTGGGATAAGGATTATTTTTAGGTATCGATTTAGAAGATGTTATACTTCCTCGGTTAGACTTCGATATTCTGATGTTAAAGTATTACTTCCATTTCTTTCCTCCCCCTCTATCCATTTTTCAGTCGATTTGTAATAAATATCTCAAATTGTTGGAAATTTTTAGGGAAATTGTGTTTGAAACATAACTTTTGGCGACTATATGGTGAGTAAGTATAGAATGCTAGATTTATGGTGGGGATAATTAAATTTTCTCAAAAAAGGGTGTAGACTAGTGGCCCATGAACTTTGAGCATTGTAACTTTTTGGGCCTTGAAATTTTTTTTATAACATTTAAGACCCTAGAGTTTGTTATGTTTGTAGTAGTGGACCTCCCGTCAATTACTTTTATTTTATTTCCAACAAAATTAGTCAATGTGACTACCATATCAATGTAACACCCTTCCACCACCAATATTTTCCCCACTTCAAACACCGCACAAAATGGTATTGGATTTTATTAGCTCTAAATTCACAAACAGGTTCAGTGACATTTAAACCCCTAATATGTGCATCATCAATCACACGCCTTACCAATGGAGCTAAAAGGCCTCAGTGTTACAAGATTGCAATTATACATATATGAACCATTTTTTCCTCACCCACGCAATGTGGGATGTAACTCTCTGGATACCAAATCAATCATAACTCCATTTTTTTACAATCCACCCCGAGGGATCCCAACGTTCTCATTGGGATCAAATAAACCATCACTCAATACATTGTTACAGTCATTCTCATTGGGTATTGGCTCTGATACCAGTCTATAACATCCCACACCAATACTATCCCTACTTTAACCACCGCACAAAACGGTATGGGATTTTAATAGATCTAAATCTACAAGCCGGTGTCAGTGAGATTTAAAACCCCTGACATCTTCATCATCAATCACATTCCTTACCAGTGGAGTTAAAAGGCCTCGGTGTTAGAAGAGTGAAATTCTACATATTTAAACCATTACTTTCCTTCACCTACACGATGTGGGATGTAACTCGTTGGCTACCAAATCAACACGGCACCGATTTGTTATAATCAATGCATAAATTCCATTTACCACCCCATACTTAATATAACATAAAAATCATACCCAAAAGAACAAAAAAAATATGAATAGAACAAGTTATCACATTGAAAATAATGGGTTTGGGTATGGTTTGTAGTTATTTTTGGTATAAGGGTTTGGGTATAATGGTCATTGTTGTATGTAGAAATTACTCTCCTTTATGGACCAATGAACAATAGACAAATTTCCTCCTACGTGGCCATTTAACTACTTTGATTGGCATAAGAGATACCTAGTCGCCTAGCATGCCGACCAACACCCAGAATGTGAACCATCAGGAATAGTAAAGGTTACTCGGATGGAATGGCGACCAGCACTGAATGTTAAGAGTGTTATTTTTTGTATACAGATGTAAATGCATGGAGATATAAAGGCATTCCGTCTCTATGGTTTCGGACCATTATATATAAATAATCTCTCTTGGCTCATGGGGATGATTCAATCAGTCATAAGCACACCCAAATGAGCTATTGAAACCATAAAAAATAATACCAACAGTGGACGTAAGCTTTTTATAATTGAATCACTTTAGAAATCTTTGTCTTTCGTGTGTTTATAAAATTACTTTTGTTATTTTATCTGTGATTATAAAATTGGACTCACTTCATTTTTAAGCATCAATAGATTGGCGTCGTTTGTGAGAACGGTTTCTTGTCATCGTTCTCTACCGCTTGTGTTTCTATATTCATTCTCAGTTTTGAAGAATGATCAATGTCCCAGAAAGCAGCCTAGTGGCTACAAGTAATAACCCAGATCCTTCTGTTCCCTATGGTGTGGCAGATCTCTAGAGAATTTTGCTCAACTTGGCGAGGGGAAAAGAATCCATGCAGGAGTCAGTTAGGAAATTGGCTCGTACGATGCAAGAACATTCCTGGAAAGGATAATACCGCGTAATTTTAATGACTTTTAATATGAGATATTAATCGGAATTAATTATGAATAATAATTAGAATATATCTGAATTAAATATTACTACAGAATAAAATAATATGCGATTGATATTGAATATTACTTAGTGATTAAAAGTAATATATGATTATATGGTCGCGAGTGAATAATACACGAATTACGAAAATTAAGTCAGGACGTGCATGGGAGTTGTGTTGGGACTAATTTTAATGAATGAAAAGTAAATTATTTTCATGTCATCCAAATGGTCATTTCGAGTACACCGTTGAGTCCAGAAGGGTCTAAATAGGCAGAAAAGTCTACCCGGGGGTTTGATTTAGGTCTGGCGACAATTGGGAACCAAATGGACACCCAAGAGGTGTTTTTTGGTCATTTTATTTGGGAGGTAAATAGTAACTCAAAAAATTGGGTTTTATTATATAAGTGAAGAGATTAGAGAACTTAGGTCCATTCACCCAAAAAATAAAGGAAAGGTCTTTGAGGAAAGTGAGAGGTTTTTACCAGGAGAGGGAGAGATTTTGAGAGCAAACCAAGGGACAACCACCTTGCACCACCACCGAAAAAGTGACCGAAAAGAGGAGGGGACATCCTACACATATCTTCTCCAAAGGATCATGCCTATCCCTTAAGGCAGGTGTAATTCTTCTTCCAATTTGTGAGTATAATATCTGTTGATGTAAAAAATTAGATCATATCTAATTATTCAATCACAGATAAATAAATGAGACAAAGAATTTTAAAGTGGTTCGGCCTTATAAGAATGGCCTACGTCCACTGTTATGTTATTGCTGAATGTTTGGGAATTCTCTATTACAAGTTCTATCCAGAAATTTCGGTCCCCTTACAATGAGGATTGTACAATGTATTTATAGCCCTGGGGCTGTAATGTGAAAGGGTAATACATTAAATGATGTACATATGAAAGGGTGATACATTCAATGCTCCTTAAGCGTATGCGTCTGAATGATAAGCATTTAATGAATAGTCAAACTGTTAGTTATCCCGCTATTAATGCTTTGTTCGAGGTGCAGCTCGGACCGCCTGAGTTGCTCGGACCGCCTAAGCTTCTCGGTGCTCAAGAGTTCCTCAGAGAGTTCTCGTTCCTCGGAGCGTATGAGTTCCTCGGGGAAACAGTGTTCCTCGTTGTAGTATGGTTCCTCGGAGCGTGTGAGTTCCTCGGAAGTGTTTATTGTTGCCACGTAGACTGCAACGTGTCTTCAATTTATTGATCCATGTCAGCAGACTAAATTTGGTATCAACAGAAGCCCCCAATGTTTCATAGTTCGAAATTTGAGGAGTGTGGAACATTCTTTCTCGGAATATGATAGCTTTAAATAGTCCTCCTAATTTTTAGGAGTGTTTCCCTTGTATTTATTTCTCTTTCCAAATTCGTAGAATCAGGCTTTTTTGAATTTTCATAACCGCCTCGATCTCTGCGTACTTTTTGTCCTTTTAGCCGCCGGTAGCGTAATCATTTCTTCTCGCTTCGATTACCGCGCTCTTTTTGTTCCTCTAGCTGTCGGTAGCGCAATTGTTTCTTTTTGTAATCATTACTTTACCATTTTCCAAGGCAAGGTATTTAAACTTCACAGACACTCCCATCGTCTTCTACCTTTTCAAATTTGTATTTTCGAGTTTTCCTTCGTCTCTTTCTCTCCTGTGTATTCATCTCTTCCATCGTTCGTTGTCATCAGATCCACTCTTTTTATGTAAGATTTTCTTCCTTCTTCTTCATTTCTTTTTATTCATCATGGTTTACCCTGTTGAATCTCTTGATAAGTTTCGCTCTGATTTTTCTATTCCGTCCTGGGTTGTTCTGGAAGAGATTTCTGAGCCTTCTGATTATTTCCGTTTGGCTGAGGGACATTGGTTCCCCGGTTTCTTTATTGCTGAGTGTGGATTTTCTTTTCCACCCAATCCCTTGTGTCTGGAATTTTGTCAGTATTTTGACGTTGTTCCTGCAAGAATAGCCCCCAACACATGGAGAATAGTTAATGGTGTTCATAGATTAAATCAAATCCATGGAACTCGCATAGGAATTCCAGAAATAATATTTTGTTATAGATGGGCAGTTGGTGATAACACCTTTTATTTAAAAACTAAATTTTTAAATAGGGCTTTAGTGGTCAATCTCCCGGATGCCAATAGGGACTATTTTGAGCACAGGGTTGTCATAAAAAATTGGCAACATGCTCCTTTATCTGAAGATGAAGTGTATCAGGGTCCCAGATGCCCTCCCTATGGCAATGGGATAGGTTATTTTTGTTTCATTTTATTTATTTTGAAATTATGCTTTCTCTATGTTTGATAAAATGTGCCACTGATATTTCAATGTTTATTTATTTGCAGTTGACAGTAAAAGAAAGTGTCCAAAGGAAGCAGATGTTAATATAAGACATTTGAAACTTATCTGGAGTCTGCATCAGAGTGTTGCCGACGAGCACATTAGGTCAGCCTCATATCTGCTGCAATACAAGAGCTACACCACCTCTTTTACTGCTCGTCCAGTAATAAGTGACGTAGAGCCAGTACCAGCTTCTACCAGCTCTTCGCCTGAGTCACACGTTCATTTAAGTGAAAGGATGAAGAAGAGAAGACCTCCCACCCTATTCGAGAAGCCTTCCTCTACTGCTGGAGAGGCCAAAAGAAGTAAGACTGATGTCCCAGAAGGGACAAAGAAAGTTGATGCAGCTCCTCCAGCTGCTCCTGCTAAGGTCGCCGAGAAGCCTCCAGTAGCCCCGAGCAAGGCTGCTGCTCCAGGAGAAGTGATTGTAATATCACCGACCAAGAGTTCTTCCTTGGTTGAATCTATTCCTGCTCCTCCGAGGAAGAAGAGCTCCTCGATCGATTTGGCTGACACCATCTCTCAGCCCCCAACTACTAGAACTGGTATTCCTACCTTTGTTCCCCCGAGTTCTGCCATAAGCTCGGTGAAGACTTGGATCATTCCCGAGATCCAAGGTATCGAAGAGAACCTTTCTCGGGATATGGTTACATCATTGGTTGCTCTCCATATTGCTTCTGTAAGTCTTGTTGCTTTGAACTTTTCATCTTTCCTTTGTTATATCTCTGACTTGCTTTCATTTTCTTTTCACAGTTGGCGAGTGGCTTCAATATAATTTTAAAGAAAGACGAGGCAATTAAAGCTTCATGCTCCTCATCTAGTGTGGAGGAAGCTCTGAAGAAAGCTATTAAGTCTTTGGAAGATTCTCGCCAGAAATATGCTACTGACAAGGCAATCTGGGAGAACAAGCTTGCCTCCACCAAGTAGGAGAAAACTCAAGTTGTTGAAGTCTCCCAAGGGTTAGAGAAAAAATGAATGCTTTGGAGAAGAAAAATAAAGAGCTTGAAGAGAATGTCAAAACTGTTGGGGAGCTTGAAGATAAGCTTAAGGTTGCTGAGGAAAAATTGGGCCAGCTTCAGGAAGTAAGTCGGCAGACGGAAGAGGTTGAGAATAAATTGAAGACTGCTGAAAAGCTTCTGTCCGAGAAGCTTTCCTCGGAGAAGTTAAAGAGAAAATTGGCTGTGAAGAAGTCTTTCAGTGTTGGCTGGGACAAGGGGTGAAACAAGGGATTGGCTGCCATGGTGTCGCAAGTGGACTATGGCAGCCTCAAGTACTTTAGGGATGGATGGGTCACTGCTCTACAGGAGATGAAAGTGGATGAAATTTTTGAACTCTTTCAACGACACATCCCTGGTCCTCCTCCAACTCCTGAAGACTTAGAAGAGGACGAAGCTGCCTCCGAAGAGTCTTCTATGGTGATGGGAGATCATCCCCCAGCCATCCATCCTGCTCCCGAGGAACCTCAGCAAATCATTACTTCTTCCGAGCAACTGTTGGCGCTCCCCGAGAAGCTTTCAATTCCCTTCGAGCAACCTACTTCCTTGTCCCAGCCTCCCGATAAAATATCTAATTATTAAATCACAGATAAAATAAATGAAACAAAGAGTTTTTAAAGTGGTTCAGCCTTATAAGAATGGCCTACGTCCACTGTTATGTTATTGCTGAGTGTTTGGGAATTCTTGATTACAAATTCTATCAAGAAATTCCGGTCCCCCTCAAATGAGGATTGTACAATGTATTTATATCCTTGAGGCTGTAATGTGAAAGGGTAATACATTAAATGATGTACATATGAAAGGGTAATACATTCAATGCCCCTTAAGCGTATGCGTCTGAATGATAAGCATTTAATGAACAGTCAAACTGTTGGTTATCTTGCTATTAATGCTTTGTTTGAGGTGCAGCTCGGACCGCCTGAGTTGCTCGGACCGCCTAAGCTTCTCGGTGCTCAAGAGTTCCTCGGAGAGTTCTCGTTCCTCGGAGCGCATGAGTTCCTCGGGGAGTCAGTGTTCCTCATTGTAGTATGGTTCCTCGGAGCGTGTGAGTTCCTCGGAAGTGTTTGTTGTTGCCACGTAGACTGCCACGTGTCTTCATTTTATTGATCCATGTCAGCAGACTAAATTTGGTATCAACAGAAGCCCCCAATGTTTCATAGTTCGAAATTTGAGGAGTGTGGAACATTCTTTCTCGGAATATGGTAGTTTTAAATGATCCTCCTGATTTTTAGGAGTGTTTTCTTCGTATTTATTTCTCCTTCCAAATTCGTAGAATCAGGCTTTTTTGAATTTCTATGCCCGCTTCGATTCCCACACCCCTTTTCGTCTTTTTAGCCGTCGGTAGCGTAATTGTTTCTTTTTATATTTTTCTTTTGTCAAATGTAACCATGATCATGTAACTCTGAATCTTGTGATATAATAAAACTTTGAACTTTTGTTTTTGCATACTGTTATCTCTTCTTCATGCTTAGTTGGTACATTTATTGATTACTGCTTCTTCTTTCTCTACTAGTTTCTAGCTAGGATGGAATTATTATCTGCTCATGATACCAAGCTGTTGAGGCAATGCAATGATTATTTTAAGGCTGGTCACACAGATCTGAGTGCAACACAAATCGTCGACATCGCCGGCCACGATGCTTCGGAACAGACAATTGAGGCCTACCAATACTTGAAGTGTCTGCTTGATCGTGCAGTGGCCAATAATGTGGCTTATTATGATATGATCGAGGATCTCCAAGGCACTCTTGAAGACCTTCAGCAGCAATACAAAGAATCCACTGCCCTTTTGCACGAGGGGTATGAGAAGAAGTATCAGCAACTCAATGCTGACAAGGGATACGAGAAGCGTTTTGCTGGCTACGATGTGAGGGAGAGAACTCTGAGGGCTGAGGTCGAGGAGTGCAGACAAATAGCTGAATTATTAGCAAAGAGAGTTGTCACAGTTGAAGTCTGCAGCTTCCACTTCAAAAGCCTTGATCCCAGTAACTGATGAGGGATTCTCGTTCTTGGAGGTCGAGAACGCCAACTTGAGGGACGAATTGGAGACCTTGAAGAGAGTTGGCCCCTCTACATCTTCTCATGGATGAACAAGAGATCCTCGGGGATGAGCAAGAGCTGCTCGGCTTCCTGTCGAGGAACAGAGGACTCAATCTGCCTTAGAGAACCAGGCCTTCCAATTAATGGCGAAGAACCAGGCGTTGGCTGAAATGTCAAAGAAGATCAGGGACCTGGAAGAGCAGCTTTCTGTGCAGAAGTCAGTCTTGGAGAATAAGGAACTCTTCATTAAAAATCTCCACGAGCAGCTGGAAAGACTGACATATCAATTCCATAATCAGCCCAGGGAGTTCTGGATGGCTGGGTACAACGAGGTTCTCTACCACTTGGACGATCGTATCCAGAATGCCAACAATGAGGGCTACAAGCAAGGCTGGTTGAATGCCTTAGGTGTGCTGCAACTCGAACAGGGTCATTACCTGTGGGATTACCATGATCCTGGGCTGCTCGACCTACCCGTGCCACCATTCAAACTTGATATGAGATGGATCCCTGCTCGGGCCATTCCTCGATGCTTAATTTCAAAGTATCTTGGCGACTACAATCTCCATTCAAGTGTTGAGATATCTCGTCCCGAGCACCTTCTAGATCGACCATCCGTGATGAATATCAGGATGTTGAAAGATTTGAACTTCATAAACTCTCCTCTTGCTTTAAATGATCCGCCTGCTGGCGAGGAACCTGTCTCAAAAGCAGAGGGGAAGAAACCAATAGAGTAGGAATTTTAATGTAATAGTTAGTATACATTTCATTATCAATGTAATCTATTCTTTGATTTAATAAAAGACTTTTATTTTTGTTCGCAATCTTAATCGCTATTGTCTTGTAAAATACTTTACATTTGTGCATGTATGTATGTTAAAAAGATAACAATATTGTGTTGTGTTGTTTGTCGATCAACTTAATGTCGACTAGCTTGAATTTGTGGTAGTCATTAAAAAATCACTAAGTTATTACTCGACCAACTTACTAATAATTTTAAAAAGTCACGAGTATCAATAATTTTGCTTGATCATTTTCTCGTATTTATAAAATGTTTCCGACCACCTACAGTTAGTGGTTTTTCATCCCCGACCAGCCATAGTTAGTATATTTTTCCTCTGCGAGGAGCTTTGGCACTTTTTGGGATAATTTTACCTCCCGACCAACTTTAGTTGGCGTTTATAAGAATATATTTACTTCCTAACCAGCATAAGTTGGTATTTTTAGGAATATTTTTATTCCCTGAGAAACACATAGTTTTATTTCCCGTAGGAATATAAGTTTTACTTCCCGGAGGAATACAAGTAGCTTTACTTCCCGGAGGAATACAGGTAGTTTTACTTCCCGGAGGAATATAGGTAACTTTACTTCCTGGAGGAATACAGGTAGCTTTACTTCCTGGAGAAATATAGGTAGCTTTACTTCCCGGAGGAATATAGGTAGCTTTACTTCCCGGAGGAATATTGGTTTCTCGACCAGCCTTAGTTGGCATTTTCGAGAAAAAAATTGAGTAGCCTGAGCTTTGCCGAGTAGTGTGTAGCACTAGTATTCCCCAAAAAACTTTCAATAAAAAGAAAGAATTCGGCAGAATATCTTCATTTTATTCATCACTGATAATACTTGCGTAGGTGCTCTGCGTTCCATGCATTCTTAAACTCCTCCCATTCTAAAGTTGTTATTCGGTAAGTTCCTGGTCGAACAACTTCTGTAACTCGGTATGGTCTATGTCATTTTGCCTCCAGTTTATTGTGCTTTTGAATCACTTTCTTCAGTACATAGTCTCCTTCTTTCAGGTCGCACTTCTTTACTCTCTTATTGTAGAACAAAGTTGTTCGTTGCTGGTAAGCAGAATTTCTAATGGCTGCTTCTTCTCTAACTTCCTCGAGCATATCTAAATCCAATCTTCTCATTAAGTCACTGACAGGGGAGTTGAAATTCAGTACCCTGTGTGTTGGGAGGCCCAACTCGGCAGGTATAACAGCTTCACTTCCAAACGCCAGCATATATGGTGATTCTCCAGTTGCTACTCGGGGAGTAGTTCGGTAAGCCCACAGTACTGACTGTAACTCATTGATCCAGTTTACTTTTGCATCATCCAGTCTTCTCTTCAAGCCATTTAGCAGCGTTCTATTTGTCACTTCAGTTTGGCCATTGCTTTGAGGATGGCCTGGTGCTGAGTGGATCTTCAAAACATTTGATTGATGACAATAGGCAGCGAACTCCTCGTTATTAAATTGTGTTCCATGGTCTGTGATGAAAGCATGAGGAAGACCATATCGACAAATGATGTTCTTCCAAATAAATTGATACACCTTCTCGTACGTCATATCAATGAGAGGCTCAGCTTCTACCCACTTAGTAAAATAATCCACTGCGACGACGAGATATTTGAACCTTCCTCTGGTCGTTGACAGTGGCCCTACCAAATTTATTCCCCACATGGCAATTGGCCAAGGGGAAGTGATGGGTGTCAACAATGCTTGTGGAGTTCTTCGGATGGAGGAGAAGCGCTGGCACTTGTCACATTTCTTGGCATAGGCTATACAATCAGCCCTCATCGTCGGCCAGTAGTATCCCTGCGTCATCATCCTTTGCAAAAGCGTCCGACCTGCTACATGGGCTCCACAGGACCCTTCATGGATCTCTTCAATCAATTCTTTCACCTCGGAGGGATGTACACATCTTTGCAAACCTACCATAATTCCTCGTCTATATAAAATACCGTTAGTTAATACATACCGAGTAGCTTTAAACTTCAGTTTCTTGGCTGCGAGCTTGTCAATTGATAATTCTCCCTCCTCAATATATGCCCTGATGGGATCCATCCAAGATGGTCCTAAATCAAGGGTGATAAAGTTCATCGCCAAATCTTCATCTATACTCCGACCAGCCAAAACTTCAATTGGGATTGTTCTTCATAGCTCGGTACGAGTAGCTGATGCTAATCGAGCTAAGGCATCTGCTCTTGCATTCTCCATTCTTGGTATTCTGACCAGCTGAATTGCAGCAAATTCTGATACCAACTCCATCACCTTTGCATGGTATTTGATCATTAATTCTCCTTTGGCTGCATATATTCCTAATATTTTATTTATAATTAATTGAGAATCACTGAAGACAATAATTTGATGCGCCTCCATAATTTTTGCCAAATTAAGACCTGCAATCATGGCCTCATACTCAGCTTCATTATTGGAAGCTTTGAATTGGAAACGTAGGGCGTACTCCATGTCGACCTCATCCGGAGTGCTCAAAATTATCCCTGCCCCACTGCCTGTTGTGCAAGATGAGCCATATACATATAGCCTCCATATAAGTAACTCGTCTTCAAACTTCTGATCTGACAGAGTTCCTCGGTGAAATATTTGCTGCTTCCTTTCATCTTCCCCTGATATTTCTCGCTCTTCGTCGACCATCTTTTCTTGCCCTTTTACCAACCGGAGTTGGTCTGAGCTCGAATTTGATGATCCTGTAACATCCACTTGCCCTTTTACCAACCGGAGTTGGTCTGAGCTTGTGGTTGTTGATCCTGTAATATCCACAGGTTGATCAGCGAGCAACTTTTGTTCATCGGGGGTATCAAGAGAAGTGAACTCTACTATAAAATCTGCTACAGCTTACCCTTTTAGCGATGATCTGGGTTCATAGACTATATCGTATTCTCCGAGCTCTATTGCCCAGTACATAAATATCCCTGATTTTTCTGGTTTATGAAGGTCTTATCTCAACGGCATATCAGTATATACGGCTATAGTATGAGCCTGGAAGTATGGCCTCATTCTTCTACTCGCCTCAATCAGCGTCAGTGCTAACTTTTCCAGCCTTGGATATCTCATCGCTGCTCCTTGGAAGGCCTTACTTGTGTAATATATTGGTTTTTGTACTCCATTCTGCACTCTTATCAACGCCGAGCTAACTGCATTCTCCGATACTGCTAGGTACAAGTATAATTTTTCTCCCATCACAGGCCTAGACAACAGTGGAGGTGCTCCCAAGTATTTCTTCAAGTCTTGAAAAGCATTCTCACATTCATCATTCCACTCAAAAGTCTTTCGGAGTGTCTTGAAGAATGGGAGACATCGATCAGTTGCTCGTGATACAAATCTATTGAGTGCTGCTACTCGTCCTGTAAGACTTTGCACCTCTTTCTTCGTCGTTGGAGATCGCAGCCCTAATAGAGCTTTGATCTTTTCAGGATTCGCCTCAATGCCTCGTTGGTTGACAATGTATCAGAGAAACATACCTTCTCGTACTCCAAATATGCACTTCGTCGGGTTCAACTTCATTTGGTATTTATCTAGTTGATCAAAAGTCTGACTTAATTCAACTAGATGATCAGCAGCTTTTTTGCTCTTCGTCGGCATATCGTCAACATAGACTTCCATATTGCAACTGATTTGTTCAGCAAAGACTTTGTTCATCAGCCTCTGATATGTCGCACCTGCATTTTTCAAACCACAAGGCATAACATTATAATAATAAGTTCCCCTTGGGGTAATGAAAGAAGTACTCTCCCTGTCTTCAGGTTTCATTTTAATCTGATTGTAGCCAGAATAAGCATCCATGAAGCTCAGCAGCTCGTGTCCCAAGGTAGCATCGACTAATTAATCAATTCGGGGCAATGGAAAGTGATCCTTTGGACATGCTCTGTTGAGGTCGGTGAAGTCTACACACATCCTCCATTTGTTGTTCTTCTTCTTTACCATCACAACATTGGCTAACCAGTCTGGATATTTAACATCTTCAATGAAGCAAGCTTTTTGGAGCTTCTCGACTTCCTCCTGTATAGCTTGATTCTTCTCGGGGCTGAACACTCTTCTTCTATGCTTCACTGGCTTGATCTCCTTATTCACATTGAGTTCGTGACATAAGAAATTTGGATCTATTCCTGGCATATCCTCATGACTCCATGCAAAAGTTTTCTTTCTGCTTCTAAGGAAAGTTATCAATTCCTGTTTTAATGAGGCTTTCAACGACGAACCTACTTGAGTAGTTCGTTCAGGGTGCTCATCGTCCAGAATGATGTTTTCAGTAGCTTCCACCACTTGACCCTTCACGAGTTGCGACTCATCTCTAGGATCCAATGTTTTAATTTTTTCCCCTTCTTCCACTTGATAAGTAGTAGTCTTTTTCCTTGATTTCCTCCAGTTCTTCTTGCTCGGCGGGTGAAAAATAGCATTCCCGAGCTACTTTCTGATCACCTTTCACAACTCCTACTCCAAAATTTGTTGGAAATTTCAGGCACTGATGCACCGTAGATGGTACAGCCTCGAACTTCTTAAATCCTACTCTTCCCATGATGATATTGTATGATGATTGAACATTCTTATCCATCACGAAAAAGCGTATTCTTTCTGTTCGACAAGCAGGCCATGTACCAATGAATATATCCAACTTGATCGTCCAAAGTGGAAATACTTTCTCGCCAGCAAAATCGAGGAGGGGTCTATGATAAGGTTCCAGTTGAGATAACTTTAGATTTAAACTGTCGAAGAATGAGTAGAACATGATGTCTGCCGAGCTACCATTGTCTAGAAGTACTCTTGAAATCATTACCTCCTTCATCCTCATTTTGATCACCAATGGGTCATCATAAGGATATAGAACACCTGCGAGGTCGTTCTTTGAGAAACCAATGACCAATTTCTCTTTGTTCACCTTTCTCGGGCGATCCTCCTCAGCTAGATTTACTCATTGAATGTACGAGCAAGCTTGAGCCTCACAGAGGTAAGCTTTTCTCTCGGCAGTAAGGTCTCCTCCTCCTGCATCTCCACCTGTTATAACATTACAGTCAAATGACCCAAAACGTATTGAAAATACCTCACGTTCTGGATGCCTTGGTCTCTTAGGAAGATCGGGATCAACTTCATGGTTTCTTTTCTTGTTCTCCTCTACTTGACGAGGAGATCTAGACCTCTCTCTTGTTATGTCATTGTTCCTTCTTTCGCTTCCACGATCAACACACTTTGACAGTTTTCCTCGTCTGATGAGTGTTTCAATCTCATTCTGAAGAGCTATGTAATTTTTGGTCATATGGCCATGATCTTTATGAAACTCGCAATACTTCGCCTTATTCCTCTTGTCAGGGTCTGCCTTCATTTTCTCTGGCTAGTTTAGTTCCTCGTTGTTCTTGATTTCCTCTAGAACATGGTTGATATCCTTCTTCAAAGGAGTATAATGATCATATTTCTTCATCACGTCCCATACCGACCTATTTTTTGAATGTTTGTCATTACCATTGCTTTTATGCTCTTTCTTCTTAACTTTTTCACCTTCCACCTTGGTTTCTTTGGCACCCATGTTCTTCTTCGCAACCATATCCTCCTCGGCATTCATAATCTTGGACGTTTTTTCCATCAGATCCGACATGGTTCTAGGTGGATCTTTGGCCAAAGTATAGTACAACTTGTTAGGCAGTAGTCCACTCATCAAGGCGGTAATCGCTGTCTTCTCCTCGTAATCAATAACTTCAAGTTTCTCATTATTAAAATGAGTTATATAATCTCTGGTACTTTCACCAGGCTTTTGTCTAACACTTAACAAATGTGCTACTCGTTTAACTGGCTTTGCCCCAAAATAGAAATTCCCAATGAATAACTCGGCCAGTTAAAGAAAAGTTGAGATCTTACCCCGAGGAAGATTATTATACCATATTTGAGCAGATCCGGTAAGAGTTCCCGAGAATGCTCTGCATCTCATCTCATCTGGAACAGCATAGATGTCGGCTGCAGCTTGGTATTGTTCTATATGAAGGACAGGGTCTGTCTTTCCATCATATTTAGGTATCACAACAGGTGCTTTGAACTTTGATGGTGTTGGAAAATCAATAATGGCCTGGACAAAAGGTGTTCCTCGAACAAAGGTTCGTTGTAGAGGGTTCTTAACTTTAACCATTTCCCCTAATCTATCCTCCAACCTTTGAATAGAGCCTTTGAATAGAGCCTTTTCATGCATCATTTCCTTCCTCGGGTCTGTTGGTTCGAGCAGCTGATCGCGTTGAGGTGGCTTCCTGGGATCTATCTTGACGAGCAACTGGTCGCGACTGGGCAGATCCTTCCCTTAAGTCTGATGGTCGTTGAAAACTCCTCGATGGGGCTTTAGGAGGACTTTTGCTCCTCCAGGGGCCTAATCGATCGAAAGGAGATACTCTGCTTAATCTTTCTAGCGCACTGGTCCTTTCTGGGGAGATAGTGATATGTTGTTCAGTATATGTGGCTCGCACTGATGAAGTTCGTCCAGTTTGATAAGAAAAATCTTCAGACTCCTCATTACGATATGAATTGGTACGCCTAATACGCGAAGAAGGCGCACGAGTATTTCTTTGAATACTTCGTAGTTCTGAATGGGTTGATGCACCGCCATGGAGGGTTTGTATAAGTTGTCGCATAGTTTCTTGCATGACGGTCTGGCCTTGAGCCAGATTTGTCATTATTCCAGCCAGATCTGGAATATTTGGCGGAGCAGATGGATTTGGAGGGATTCCAGCGTTTCGATTGCTTGATTCTGGAATGTCAGCCATTTCTGATGAATTATTTTTTATGGAAAATGATATTACCAATCGATCCCACAGACGGCGCCAATCTGTTGATGTAAAAAATTAGATCATATCTAATTATTAAATCACAGATAAAATAAATGAAACAAAGAGTTTTTAAAGTGGTTCAGCCTTATAAGAATGGCCTACGTCCACTGTTATGTTATTGCTGAGTGTTTGGGAATTCTCGATTACAAATTCTATCAAGAAATTCCGGTCCCCCTCAAATGAGGATTGTACAATGTATTTATAACCTTGAGGCTATAATGTGAAAGGGTAATACATTAAATGATGTACATATGAAAGGGTAATATATTCAATGCCCCTTAAGCGTATGCGTCTGAATGATAAGCATTTAATGAACAGTCAAACTGTTGGTTATCTTGCTATTAATGCTTTGTTTGAGGTGCAGCTCGGACCGCCTGAGTTGCTCGGACCGCCTAAGCTTCTCGGTGCTCAAGAGTTCCTCGGAGAGTTCTCGTTCCTCGGAGCGTATGAGTTCCTTGGGGAGTCAGTGTTCCTCATTGTAGTATGGTTCCTCGGAGCGTGTGAGTTCCTCGGAAGTGTTTGTTGTTGCCACGTAGACTGCCACGTGTCTTCATTTTATTGATCCATGTCAGCAGACTAAATTTGGTATCAACAATATCCATGTTAGAATAGGATTAATATTCACCAATGAGAATTGGAAAATGGGCATGAAATGATGGATAAATTAATTAATGGGATAGATATTGCATGTAGTTGAGAAATCCACGTGTTAAGGTTATCAAATTGATGATTTGAATTATAAATCACAAAATTATATTATGGGTTTTATGAAGAACATAATGGTGAATATAAAATTTGAGCATTTTAAGGATCATATTGATTTAGATCAAAACCCTTCTTGAAATTAAGGAATTAGATGTTTTTTATGTGTTGTAATCACCCATAAAAATGTATAAATGATGTGGGGATACTGGGATTATGTTATGTTATATTCCATGTGCGTTTGGGTGTAAGAAAATGGAGAAAAACGCATAAAACACAGGTTAGCGATGAACTTCTAAGACGTCGCTTGAACGAACTGGGAAGTCGTTTGAACGACATCGTTCGAACGGGAGGAGACATTGTTCGAACGAGAAACGACGTCATTCGAACGAGATGCTATGTCGTTTGAACGAGATACAGTATCATTGGAACGAGAATTCAGGACTTCTGTAAAAATTGGTATTTTGGCCCACGGTAAGTTCTGAATAATTTTTTTGTATATTAACAAAGAGTGAGGGACTTGGGTTAGTGTTGGAAAATTATATATTGAATTAAGAAAGGAATTATGTGAATGATAACTACATAAAATAATACGATAATGAGAATAAATCGTAATTATCAAATACTAGTAGTATTCAAGAAATACACGGGTATTTAGGTAGGACAAATTCCTAATGCGTTATATAGGTCGAGTGTGTACCTATTATTATATAGATTGAGCATATACGTATTACTTGATGATTTATGTGTATGACATACCTAGCCTACCTGCTATCGACGGGAGGTTCACGCATTGAGGGCAGTCATATCCTGATGAGCCTTATGGGGGATTTCTGACTTGTTGCCTCATAACATAGGGGATTACCATTAGTGAAAGCAATGTTATTGAATGGTCATTTAGGTGCATAGGTAGGTGCGTATCCCAAAGGCTTAGGACTATGTTCGCCTCCAATACTTGTGTTTTGATATTTGTGGTTTGAAGGATATACCTAACCAACCGTCCTTATACAGTGACGAGATATACGGGGGCTAGATAGCAGAGTATGCATGCACCGCAGCTGAGTCTCGAGGTGCAGTACTGTATATATATATAACAGAGTGAATGTATATATATACTTGTTGTATTATCTACTGTGTGATCTAAGTATACATGAAAGAGAGTGAAATCTGAAATTAATTAAGTATGAGAACACTTAATTATACTGAGAATTGAACTAATATATATTTATTACATGTGTTGCGAAGAAAATACGTGGGAAATATAAGGGTTATGGATAGTCAACATAGTGATATAATCTAGTAAAAGTGGGAATAGTAACTAGAATAATTTGGATATACGTTAGGCGTGCACACTAGATGAGAGGTGAGAATCTAAAGAGAGAGTCCGAGGATCTAACATGTATATAATAATTGATAATTGTAGCATTTATTCACTTGTCATTTTTAAAATCTTTTAAAATCGGGCTCTAACCCGTTTTCTCTTGCATATTCTCTTCCCTCTTGTATATACTATATCAGGTGTCCAACCACAGGGATGCCCAGCATAGAGGATCGGAAATTTAAATGCTATGGATACTTTGGAGTTGTGGAATTTTCATTAAACGCATGATTTTATTGAATCATGTGCTCTGTAGTCATTTCTTTTATGGAATGTTGCCAGAGGATTCTTTTCATTTTCATTCTATCTCAGCCAGTGGTTTTATTTACGTCGTATTTGGATACATTTGATTATATTTGGTTTATTGTATTAAGATGTATGAAACTGGGAAGTTTATTCCAGTTACATTAATTAAGTTGTGATGACATTTATTCATTATTCATTGTTGTGGAATGGTTTATATTACAATTTGTTGGTATTATTAAAAAGGAATTTTATTAAAAATTAAAATTTGAAATTTTAACACTAGCTTAATTGATTACTAGGTTGTTAATAAAGAAAGAAAATTGGCCAATTGAATAATTCGAGTTAATTGGGTAAAGGATTGGCCACCCGATATTTAATTAAGCAGGTTATTACAGGTGGTATCAGATCATCAGGTTCTAGAGTCTTTAGGATCTGCACGGTTTATTATGCTTTCAGCTTAGCGTCCTTTGATATAGTGCCCCATCATTAGGATTATTGCATTCTTATTATGCACATACATGCTTTGTCCATTCTGTGATAATTAAATTGAATATTGATGGAGATAATCTCTCTCATTTTAGATTCCTCCAAGACATGCACCTCAGCCCGCTCTAGCTCAGGGCACTATGAACGCTGAGAGGTTGCTGCCATTATTACGCAGGCAGTCAATGCAACTTTAGTGGTTGTTCAGTAGGCACGATCTCAGGCATTTCCCTCTACTTAGGAGCGCATTAGAGATGCCTTTCAGAAGGCACAGCCACCGAAGTTTCTGGGGGATTCTGATGTCGTTATTTCTAGCTAATGGAAGAAAGATATCCAGAGGCAGTTGAGCATGAATAAATGCACAAAGGTAAAACGTTAGATACTAGTTACTTTTAATCTAGTTGGGGCAGCTTTACAGCGGTGGGAGTCCATTACCACCGCTGAGGAGAGAGATACTTTGACTATCAATGACTTCTAGCTGCGGTTCAATCGTAAATATTTCCCTTTCGCCATTCATATTGAGGTGAGGTGGAAATTACTCGACCTAACCCAGTAGGGGTAGACATTAGCGAAATACGAGGAAGAATTCATGAGGCTGACAAATTTGGTGCCAGGAGAGGTACCTACTAAAGAAAAGTGAATTCGAATGTTTATGGATGGCCTGAACTAAAATATTCGCCAGAACTTATTGGACAATCTTTCACTATATACTTTCGCAGATGTATTTAATGCTGTGATGTTTCACTACTAGGACCACCGTTTCCATGCTAAGGGAGGCAAAAGGGGGATTGTGTCCAGCTAACAAGGCAGGAATGGGGGAGGCAGTGCCAGTAGAGCCCAGTCAGGCCAGAGTCAACAACATCAGGGCGGGAAGGGTTCCCAATAGGGGGACTATTCTAAGCGTCAACATTCTGGAGGTTTTTGCCTTGGGTAGGGAGGTAATAGGCATGGCCAGAAGGGCCAATAGGGGCATCAGGGCTAGCAGCATGTTCAGCAGGGCCAAGTGAGTGGTGGTAACGGATAGTAGGGTCGAGGTCAGCAGGGACAAAATGGGGCAAACTTTACTGGTAGATGCTTCGTGTTGGCAATCTTAGCCATAAACGATAGGACTACCTCAACAGGGGCAAGTTTACTCAGCATCATGGTGCTCATTAGGAGCCACACAGACCCATTTTCCCTTCATCCATCCTCCCAGCACCAGCTCAGGTGCCTGCACTACCTGTTCCAGCATCGCAGGGGCAGATATAGTATGGGCATGTTTACAACGTTCATCATGCATCAGTACAACAGCCATCGCCCGCATTTGAGGGTATATATTCTATTTATGGGACTATGGGGCATATTTTGTTTGACACGAGAGACTTACATTCTTTTATAGCCACTAGACTTGCATGGGTCGTAGTGTTATTAGGCATGGCCAATAGTATTATTACTTTTGTAGACTCACCGATGGGTAATGGATGCCTATTTTCTTTATATGTCAAAATGTGAGTATAAAGATAGGGAGTCTGATTTTACCGACTGATATGCTTATGTTAGACATGTTCAAGTATGATGTTATTATCGGCATGGATTGGTTAGTCACCTACAGATCTATGATTGATTATTATAGTCGGAGCATTATTTTTGCTATTTAGAGACAGGAGATGTTCTTTGTGGAGATGCGTTATCCCGAGGGAGGATCGTTCACTCATTTGTAATATATAGAGAATGAGACCTCTATGGGAGTGATAATTCCCCTTGATTCGATACCGGTAGTTTTTAAGTTCACAGATGTATTTCAGGAGATACCGTGGTTGCCTCCCAACAGGAAAAAATAGAGTTTGTGATTGATTTAGCATCGGGTACTCGATCGATAGCTCGTGCGCCTTACCGCATGGCTCCTGTAGAGATGAGGGAGTTAAGGGATCAAATAGAGCATCTTTTGGGACAGGGGTTTATCAATAGGAGTACCTCGCCTTGGGTTGACCATGTGTTATTTGTAAAGAAGCGAGATGGTTCTGTACTATTATTCTTGGATTATCGAGAATTAAAAAAAGTCACAATACGGAACAAATATTTGTTACCTCGAATTGATGACTTGTTTGATCAGCTGAGAGGTGCAGCCTACTTCTCTAAAACAGACTTGAGATCTGGTTATCATCAGTTGTGTATCATGGAGCAGGATGTTTCTAAGACTGCGTTTCTCAATAGATATGGATCGTGTGAGTTTCTAATTATGCCATTTGGGTTGACCAATGCGCTGACAGTATTCATGGACTTAATGAACAGGGTGTTCAGAGAGTTCCTAGATCAGTTTGTCATTGTCTTTATTGATGACATCCTGATTTATTCCCAGACAGAGAAGTATCATGCCGAGCATTTGCGATGGGTCCTGTAGACACTACGTGAGCATTAGTTGTATACTAAATATGATAAGTGTGGATTCTGGTATCGGGAGGTGAAGTTTGCGGGGCATATTGGGTTTGAGTTAGGGATATCAGTGGATCCTAATAAAGTATCAGTGGTGAGGGAGTGGGGACATCCCACGACACCGACGAAGGTACGCAATTTCTTGGGTTTGGTCGGTTATTATAGAAGGTTCATCCAAGGTTTCTCAAATATTGCGGGTTCGATGACTAATCTAACCCATAAGGGCGTACCATTTATTTGGGATAATGCGTGTCAGTTGGCATTTTATGAGCTGAAAGATAAATTGACTTTAGCACCCGTATTATCACTGCCCAGGCCAGGAGTGGAGTACTTAGTTTACACTAATGCATCATTACAGGGGCTTGGTGGAGTGTTGTAGTAGGAAGAGAAGGCTATAGCTTATGCCTCAAGGAAGCTTAAGCCTCACGAACAGAATTACCCCACCCATGACTTGGAGCTAGCAGTAATCGTGTTTGCTCTTCAAATTTAGAGGCATTATTTATTGGGAGATAAATTTTGCCTATTCACGGATTATAACTCACTACAGTATTTGTTCACTCAGCGGGAATTGAATATGCTCCAGCGTAGGTGGCTTGAATTTATGAAGGATTATCAGTTTGATATACATTATCACCCGGGAAAGGCTAACATGGTAGCATAAGCGTTGAGCCGAAGGCCGGTAGAGGAGTTGGTCGCGGTGTGAAGGGCGAAGTGGAAGGAACTGGGACATCAGGATACAGTTTCCAGATAACTTATGCCAGTTATGACTGTTACACCTTAGATTAAGATGAAGGTGGTACAGGCTCAGGCAACAGATTCATTTTGTCAGGAGAAAATTTGACAGCTTTTGGACGAGGGAGAATAGTCTTACTCAGTGAGTTCCTAGGGAGGCTTGCACTTCAACGGTAGACTGATTGTTCCAGAAGGAGTGGAGTTGCGACATGCAGTGATGACAGAGTCGCATGGGTCCCATTTCTCGGTACATCTCGGTGGGGATAAGATGTACTAGGATGTGCGACAACATATTGATGGAGTGGGATGAAGAGATACATTGTTAAATTCGTCTCTAAGTGTGCACTTGTCAGTTAGTGAAGGTGGATCATCAGAAGTCAGCTGGGTTTCTTCAGCCATTAGAGATCCTGATGTGAAAATGGGAGAGCATTACCATGGACTTCATCACAGGGTTACCTACTTCTCAGTGAGGTCACGATTCTATATAGGTGATTGTGGATCGATTGACTAAGGTAGCTCACTTTTTTCCAGTTCGGACTGATTACTCTATGGGACAGTACACCCAAATTTTTATAGCTGAGATAATGCGATTACATGGGGTACCACTCAATATTATATTGGACTGGGATAAGATTTTTATGTCCTGGTTTTGGGAGCGTTTTCATGAGGCTATGGGTACTGAGGTGCAAATAAGTACGTCTTAACATCCGCAGACCGATGTGCAGACTAAGCGTACTAACTAGATGCTAGAGGATATGTTACGTATGTGTGTCCTAGATTTTGGGGGAGGTTGGGAGCAGTACCTTCCACTCTTGGAGTTTGTATATAATAACTCCTACTAGTTCACCAGCGGTATGGCTCCATTTGAGTCTTTATTAGGTAGACCTTGTCGTTCTCCTGCGTATTGGTTAGAGGTGGGATGACAACAAGCTACTTGGGCCAGAGGTGATACAAGATACGTCCACCAGGATTGAGATGATTCGTAGTCTTATTCGAGTAGCTCAGCACCGACAGAAAAGATACGCCGATGCAAAGCGATTCTTTAGGGAGTTTAGTGGGGACCAGGTTCTTTTGCGAGTGTCTCCTATGAAGGGGATAATGCGATTTGGAAGGAAAGGTAAATTGGCGCCAAGATACGTAAGACCATTTCCTATTATCGAGAGAGTTCGACCGGTTGCATACAAACTGGGGTTGTTAGAGCACTTGCATCGTATCCATGACGTGTTCCATATTTCTTCGCTGAGGCGATATCTCCGTGATGAGTTGGCTCACACTCATGTTGCATTAAAGGAGATTGACTTACATCCTGATAGTTCTTATAAGGAGAGACCGGCGGCGATCTTAGACCATAGCGAGAGACTGCTGAGATCGAAAATAGTTTCGCTTGTGCATGTCCAGTGGACGCACCATAATATTAAGGAGGATGAGATGTGAGACAAATACCCGGAGTTGTTACCGGGTATGCTTTATTTTCTAATTTGGGGACGAAATTCGTTATAAGGGGGGGAGTATGTAATACCACGTAATTTTAATGACTTTTAATATGAGATATTAATTGGAATTAATTATGAATAATAATTAGAATTAATCCGAATTGAATATTACTAGAGAATAAAGTAATATGCGATTGGCATTGAATATTACTTAGTAATTAAAAGTAATATATGATTATATGGTCGCGAGTGAATAATACACGAATTACAAAAATTAAGTCGGGACTTGCGTAGGAGTTGTGTCAGGACTAACTTTAATGAATGAAAAGTAAATTATTTCCATGTCATCCAAGTGGTCATTTCGAGTATACCGTTGAGTCCAGAAGGGTCTAAATAGGCAGAAAAGTCTACCCGGGGGGTTGATTTAGGTCTCGGGTCAATTGGGAACCAAATGGACACCCAAGAGGTATTTTTTGGTCATTTTATTAGGGAGGTGAATAGTAACTCAAAAAATTGGGTTTCATTATATAAGTGAAGAGATTAGAGAACTTAAGTCCATTCACCCAAAAAATAAAGGAAAGGTCTTTGAGGAAAGTGAGAGGTTTTTACAAGGAGAGGGAGAGATTTTGAGAGCAAACCAAGGGACAACCACCTTGCATCACCACAGAAAAAGTTGCCGAAAAAGGAGGGCACATCCTACACATATCTTCTCCAAAGGATCAGACCTACCCCTTAAGGAAAGTGTAATTTTTGTTCCAATTAGTGAGTATAATATCCATGTTAGAATAGGATTAATATTCACCAATGAGAATTGTGAAATGGGCATGAAATGATGGATAAATTAATTAATGGGATATGTATTGCATGTAGTTGGGAAATCCACATGTTGAGGTTATCAAATTGATGATCTGAATTGTAAATCACAAAATTATATTATGGGTTTTATGAAGAACATAAATGGTGAATATAGAATTTGAGCATTTTAAGGATCACATTGATTTAGATAAAAACCCTTCTTGAAATTAAGGAATTAGATGTTTTTTATGTGTTATAATCACCCATAAACATGTATAAATGATGTGGGGATACTGGGGTTATGTTATGTTATATTCCATGTGGTTTTGGGTGTAAGAAAATGGAGAAAAACGGAGAAAACTGAGGTTGGGGACGAACTGCTAAGACGTCGCTCGAACGAACTGGGAAGTCATTTGAACGACATCGTTCGAACGAGATGAAACATTATTTGAACGAGATACGACGTCGTTCGAACAAGATGCTAAGTCGTTTGAACGAGATACAGTATCGTTTGAAAGAGAATTCAGGGACTTCTAACAAGATTTCAGAATTTTAATTTTACCACAGAAAAGTTTGGAAATTGGTATTTTGGCCCACAGTAAGTTCTGAATAATTTTTTGTACATTAACAAAGAGTAAGGGACTTGGGTTAATGTTGGGAAATTATATATTGAATTAAGAAAGGAATTATGTGAATGACAACTACATAAAATAATACGATAATGAGAATAAACCGTAATTATCAAATACGGGTAGTATTCAAGAAATACACAGGTATTTAGGTAGGACAAATTCCTAATGCGTTATATAGGCCGAGTGTGTACCTATTATTATATAGGTTGAGCATATACCTATTACTTGATGATTTATGTGTATGACATACCTAGCCTACCTGCTATCGACGGGAGGTTTACGCGTTGAGGGCAGTCATATCCTGATGAGCCTTATGGGGGATTTTTGACTTGTTGCCTCAGAACATAGGGGATTACCATTAGTGAAAGCAATGTTATTGAATGGTCATTTAGGTGCATAGGTAGGTGCGTATCCCAAAGGCTTAGGACTATGTTCGCCTCCAATACTTGTGTTTTGATATTTGTGGTTTGAAGGATATACCTAACCAACCGTCCTTATACAGTGACGAGATATACGGGGACTAGATGGCAAAGTATGCATGCACCGCAGCTGAGTCTCGAGGTGCAGTATTGTATATATATATAACAGAGTGAATGTATATATATACTTGTGGTATTATCTACTGTGTGATCTAAGTATACATGAAAGATAGTGAAATCTGAAAATAATTAAGTATGAGAACACTTAATTATACTGAGAATTGAACTAATATATATTTATTACATGTGTTGCGAAGAAAATACGTGGGAAATATAAGGGTTATGGATAGTCGACATAGTGATATAATCTAGTAAAAGTGGGAATAGTAACTAGAATAATTTGCATATACGTTAGGCATGCACACTAGATGAGAGGTGAGAATCTAAAGAGAGAGTCTGAAGATCTAACATGTATATAATAATTGATAATTGTAGCATTTATTCACTTGTCGTTTTTAAAATCTATTACAATCGGGCTCTAACCCGTTTTCTCTTGCATATTCTCTTCCCTCTTGTATATACTATATCAACTGTCCAACCACAGGGATGCCCAGCATAGAGGATCGGAAATTTAAATGCTATGGATACTTTGGAGTTGTGGAATTTTCATTAAACGCATGATTTTATTGAATCATGTGCTCTGTAGTCATTCCTTTTATGGAATGTTGCCAGAGGATTCTTTTCATTTTCATTCTATCTCAGCCAGTGGTTTTATTTATGTCGTATTTGGATACATTTGATTTTATTTGGTTTATTGTATTAAGATGTATGAAACTGAGAAGTTTATTCCAGTTACATTAATTAAGTTGTGATGACATTTATTCATTATTCATTGTTGTGGAATGGTTTATATTACAATTTGTTGGTATTATTAAAAAGGAATTTTATTAAAAATTAAAATTTGAAATTTTAACACTAGCTTAATTGATTACTAGGTTGTTAATAAAGAAAGAAAATTGGCCAATTGAATAATTCGAGTTAATTGGGCAAAGGATTGGCCACCCGATATTTAATTAAGCAGGTTATTACAGGTGGTATCAGATCATCAGGTTCTAGAGTCTTTAGGATTTGCACGGTTTATTATGTTTTCAACTTAGCGTCCTTTGATATAGTGCCCCATCATTAGGATTATTGCATTCTTATTGTGCTCATACATGTTTCGTCCATTCTATGATAATTAAATTGAATATTGATGGAGATAATCTCTCTCATTTCAGATTCCTCCATGACGTGCACCTCAGCCCGCTCCAGCTCTGGGCACTATGAACGCTGCAGAGGTTGCTACCATTATTGCGCAGGCAGTTAATGCAACTTTAGTGGTTGTTCAGTAGGCACGAGCTCAGGCATTTCCCACTCCTTGGGAGCGCGTTAGAGATGCCTTTCAGAAGGCACAGCCACCGAAGTTTCTGGGGGATTCTGATGTCGTTATTGCTAGCCAATGGAAGAAAGACATCCAGAGGCACTTGATAATGAATGAATGCATGGAGGTAAAACGTTAGATACTAGCTACTGCCGACATCTATTTTCTCCCCAATGAGATGATATATAGGGTTTTTTCTTGTTCTATCACAGGTATACTCTAAATATGGTACAACAGTCTTCCTAGAGGTAAAATTTCTAGCTTCTATCAATTGGCCAAATTATTTTTTGATAACTTCTAATTTGAGGCTAAGCCGATCAAGAGTGTTACTCATCTCTTAAAGGTGCGCAAAAAACTTAAAAAAAGTACCCGAGAATATATCACACATTTCAACAATGAGAAACTAGAGGTGACGGATTATGAAGAAAAGACAGCCATTGCAGCACTGATGAATGGGTTGCTCGCTAAGGATATCTATTATGTCTATTAAAAAATTCATCCAAAACTATAATTGAGCTGATGGCTAAGGCTGGGAATATTATGAACGCCGAGGAAGCTATGGTCATAAAAGAAGTCCTAGAGACAAAAGCTGAAAGTCAAAAGAATAATTCGTTCAGGAAAGATCAAAAGGACAAGAAGATTGACAGAATCAAGAAGTATGGCGAGTATACTCCACTCACTAAAGGTGTCCATCACATCCTAGAGGAAATCAAGGGCAATAAAATTTGCAGTGGAGAATTTTTACAATTTTTACAGAGATAAGTCCAATAGGAGAGATAAGTCCAAATATTACAATTTTTACAGAGATCACTGACACACCATTGAAAGTTTCATCGCCCTCAAGAATGAAGTGGAGAATTTTATTCGATGAGGAAAGTTGGCCAAATTTATTGATCGAAATAGTGGTCGAGATGCCAAAAGAGGATCTGAGTCATCTGGCTGAGGAAAAGACGATGCAAAAAGCACACGCAACAACAATTATAAGGATGTCAAAGAAACCTGATGAACCAGAAGTAGATGTAGGGATGATTTCCATTGATTATCTCTTTTTTTATAGGAGAGGATGGTGGAGGAGATGGACTTGTCGAAAGGAAAGCCTACCCAATAAAGCCAAATTGTGTCCTACTATTACGCAGATTGACATGTCCGAGAGTAATGATTATCAGTCTAGAAAAGTCAACAAGGACAAATTGGTGATTAACTTCTCCAAAAACAATTTGAGCAGAGTGCTCTACCCTCGTGATTGTAACACCCCGCCTGCCCGGAGAGAGCGAATGGAGTGCTACTATCCATACAACTAAATCAAATCCACTAATAACAAGATATAGAGCATCTAATTCCCACAACAACAAAAGAGAACTACAACTCTCAAATCTCTTCAAATTAATACAACCAAAAATTCTCTCGAATAAATACAACATCTATCTCGAAATAAAATAAACACAAATCTCCAGTGATATATACATCAAAATAAGTACAAGTCTTCTCATCTTGTATTCTCAAATAAACTTCCCAAAAATAATCCTCGCTAAAATCCATCTCCAAAAATCCCAAGCACCAAAAAGCCGCGCTAACCTGCCACTAAAAGAAAATGTGGGGAAGTATACAATCCGATAGGAAGATGCTCAACAAATATTAGTGGTGAATAAAACGTAACAATACGAATACGAATATTCAAATCAAAAGCGAATCTCATAAGCAATTATATCAATATAATTTCTCAACAACATATTAATCGAGTCACCGGGCCTCACCACCATACTGCGCCTATTCATTTTTTTAGCATATCCGGAAAAAGGAATATTGGTGAGTGCCCAACCTCCGTGCCATATTAAAATCTCATGACAACATGATCAACACCAATAATAATACCACATGAATCCAAAATTAGATTCCAATAAATATTTCCAGATTCCAATGAATTTAGCAATTCAAATATGAGTCAATAATCACAAGAAAACAACGGGAATGATACTCGCGAGATTAAGGAGCATATTGCTTAAAACCCCATACCTCAAACCACGATGAGAAACCAACCATAAATTTGCCCAGAAATGCAGATAACACCATCAAAATCAGTCCTCGGACATCATCAAAACTTCCTCCAAGATCAACCTTAAAACAGCCCCAAGAACAACTCAAAACCTAAGGTTGAATGCATAAAATAAAGGGTATTGTTTGTGTATAAAAGAAAGGAAAAGAAAATATATTTTCTGGGTATTTTTGTGCCACAAGGCTGTTCCAAAATAATAGCCAACGATCCCTTTTTCAAGGTAAAAATATAAGAGTTTGAATCAAACCACAACTCCTCACGTTTTCTGGGACCATCGATCGATCGATCATGCCTAAAATCTGACAGTTTTCCTTAAAAATGCCATAACGCAAAATATAAAAAAAATCGTATAAAATCCGTTTTAACTCCGATTTCAATTCCGCTTGATGTTTTATTCTTATAAAATCATAACCAACATATTTGAGCAATAAAAATAATTTTATCTCAAAATTTATTTTTCCTCTTTATTTTGAAAAATATCCCAAAAGTTACGCGGGTTGTTACACTTCCCCCACTAACAATGTAATTTCGCCCTCGAAATTCGCCGAATGCCTAACTCTAAAAAATCAGGCCAACAATCTTAAAAAATAAACTCGTCACCAAAAATAAATTTCTCACATCTAATCTAGATGCCTAACACGAAACGATCATCTAAAATTCTATCTCCAAAAATACGCGCCACAAAAATGCAACAGACGCAAAACCCAAGACCCGAGAGTGGTCGTAAACCTAAGCTCTCATACAATTCTGTAACACCCCGCCCACCCGGGGAGAGCGAACGGAGTGCTACTATCGATACAACTAAATAAAATCCATAAATAACAAGGTATAGCGCATCTAATTCCAACAAAAACAAAAGAGAACTACAAATCTCAAATCTCTTCAAATTAATACAACCAAAATTCTCTAGAATAAATACAACATCTATCTCGAAATAAAATAAATACAAATCTCCAATGCTCTATACATCAAAATAAGTACAAGTCTTCTCATCTTGTATTCTCAAATAAACTTCCCAAAAATAATCGTCGCTAAAATCCATCTCCAAAAATCTCAAGCGCCCAAAATCCGCACTAACCTGCCACTAAAAAAAATATGAGAAGTACACGATACGACAGGAAGATGCTCAACAAATATTAGCGGTAAATAAAACAAAACAATACGAATATGAATATTTAAATCAAAAGCGAATCTCATAAGCAATTATATCAATATAATTTCTCAACAACATATTAATCGGGTCACCAGGCCTCACCACCGTACCGCGCCTATTCATTTTTTTAGCATATCTGGAAAAAGGAATATTGGCGAGTGCCCAACCTCCGTGCTATATTAAAATCTCATGACAACATGCTCAACACCAATAATAATACCACATGAATCCAAAATTAGATTCCAACAAATACTTCCAGATTCCAATGAATTTAGCAATTCAAATATGAGTCAATAATCACAAGAAAACAACGGGAATGATACTCGCGAGATTAGGGAGCATATTGCGCAAAATCCATAACCTCAAACCACGATGAGAAACCAACCATAAATTTGCCCCAAAACGAGATAACACCATCAAAATCAGTCCTCGAACATCATCAAAACTTCCTCCAAGATCAACCTCAAAACAGCCCTAAGAACAACTCAAAACCTAAGGTTGAATGCATAAAGGGTATTGTTTGTGTATAAAAGAGAGGAAAAGAAAATATGTTTTCTGGGTATTTTTGTGCCACAAGGCTGTTCCAAAACAATTGCCAACGATCCATTTTTATAGGGTAAAAATATAAGAGTTTGAATCAAACCACAACTCCTCACGTTTTCTGGGACCATCGATCGATCTATGAAAACCATCGATCGATCGATCATGCCTAAAATTTGAGAGTTTTCCTTTAAAATGCCGTAAGGCAAAATATAAAAAACATTCGTATAAAATCCGTTTTAAATCCGATTTCAATTCCGCTTCAAGTTTTATTCTTATAAAATCATAACCAACATATTTGAGCAATAAAAATAATTTTATCTCAAAATTTATTTTTCCTCTTTATTTTGAAAAATATCCCAAAAATTACGCGGGTTGTTACAATTCCCCACTAACAATAAAATTTCGCCCTCGAAATTCGCCGAATGCCTAACTCTCAAAAATCAGGCCAACAATCTCCAAAAATAAACTCGCCACCAAAAATAAATTCCTCACATCTAATCTAGATGACTAACACAAAACGATCATCTAAAGATTATATCTCCAAAAATACGCGCCACAAAAACGCAATAGACCGAAAACCCAACACCCGAGAGCGGTCGTAAACCTAAGCTCTGATACCATTCTGTAACACCCCGTCCTCCCGGGGCTAGCTAACGGAGCGCTACTATCCATACAACTAAATCAAATCCACAAATAACAAGGTATAGAGTATCTAATTCCCACAACAACAAAAGAGAACTACAAATCTCAAATCTCTTCAAATTAATACAACCAAAATTCTCTCGAATAAATACAACTTCTATCTCGAAATAAAATAAATACAAAACTCCATTGCTCTACACATCAAAATAAGTACAAGTCTTCTCATCTTGTATTCTCAAATAAACTTCCCAAAAATAATCCTCGCTAAAATCCATCTCCAAAAATCCCAAGCGTCCAAAATCCGCGCTAACCTGCCACTAAAAGAAAATATGGGGAAGTACACAATACGACAGGAAGATGCTCAACAAATATTAGCGGTGAATAAATTATAACAATACGAATACGAATATTCAAATCAAATGCGAATCTCATAAGCAATTATATCAATATAATTTCTCAACAACATATTGACCAGGTCACCAGGCCTCACCACCGTACCACGCCTATTCATTTTTTTAGCATATCCGGAAAAAGGAATATTGGTGAGTGCCCAACCTCCGTGCCATACTAAAATCTCATGACAACATGCTCAACACCAATAATGATACCACATGAATCCAAAATTTAGATTCCAACAAATATTTCCAGATTCCAATGAATTTAGCAATTCAAATATGAGTCAATAATCACAAGAAAACAACGGGAATGATACTCGCGAGATTAGGAAGCATATTGCGTAAAATCCCATACCTCAAACCACGATGAGAAACCAACCATAAATTTGCCCAGAAACGCAGATAACACCATCAAAATCATTCCTCGAACATCATCAAAACTTCCTCCAAGATTAACCTCAAAACAACCCCAAGAACAACTCAAAACCTAAGGTTGAATGCATAAAATAAAGGGTATTGTTTGTGTATAAAAGAGAGGAAAAGAAAATATATTTTCTGGGTATTTTTGTGCCGCAAGGCTACTCCAAAACAATAGCCAACGATCCCTTTTTATAAGGTAAAAATATAAGAGTTTGAATCAAACCACAACTCCTAAAAAATACTTGTTGTTCACATTTTCTAGGACCATCGATCGATCTATGAAAATCATCGATCGATCGATCATGCCTAAAATCTGATAGTTTCCCTTAAAAATGTCATAAGGCAAAATATAAAAAAAAATCATATAAAATCCGTTTTAACTCCGATTTCAATTTCGCTTGAAGTTTTATTCTTCTAAAATCATAACCAATATATTTGAGCAATAAAAATAATTTTATCGCAAAATTTATATTTCCTCTTTATTTTGAAAAATACCCCAAAAATTACGCGAGTTGTTACAATGATGATCCATTAGTCATTACTTCCAATGTTCACCGTGGTAGAGTAGCAATAATTCTTGTTGATAGTGGGTGTTCTGTTAACGTCATGTTCTACAACTGTTTCCACAACCTAGGGCTACGAGACTGCAAGTTAGAACCATATCACAGGCCTCTCATAACATTCTCAAGAGAAAGGGTGTATCCTTTGGGAACAATCAAGTTGGATGTGTTGGTCAGCACTTGGACAACAAGCATAAAGGAAAGAATTAGCTTCTTTATACTAGACAAAAATGTCCCTTCTGCTTACAATATAATTCTCGGCAGAGTGGGGATGAAGTAATTAATGGCATTGACATCTAGTGTGCATCAGTGCGTGAAGTTTTCTATTAATTATGAAGTCGGCGTAATTAATGGTAACCAGATTGAAGCCAGGGAATGCTACTATACCTCAGCCGACCAACATGAAGTACAGAGGGGCACAACTACTTTCCATATTGATACCCTGGATCCTCGAGAAGAGGAAGATTTGGTGAAGGGACGGGTAAGGGAGGAGATATAAACCATTACTCTTGATAGTGAGAAACCAGAAAGGGCCACTCAGATTGGTTAAAAAATAACACCCTCTCTCAAACAGGAATTAATTACATTCCTTAGAGATCGAAATAATGTGTTTGAGTGGAGCCACGAGGATATACCAGCGATTAATCCTAACTTCATCTGCAACGAGCTAAATATTTACAAGGACACCAAGCTGATCAAATAGAAGCACAGAGTTTTTAGTCCTGAGAAGAATATGGCAATCCTAAAGGAAGTAAATCTTTGCTCCATTGCTCAAATAACGTCTTCTAACCACATTAAATAATGAGAGATTAAAAGTACCTCTTCTAACCACATTAAATAATGGCAATCCTCCATTGCTCTTCCAACCAGTTTTGAGTTAAAAATTGTATTTGTACTTAGCAGTTTCAGAGTCCGTTATTAGCTCGGCCTTGATTAGACTAGAGGAAGGAGTTTAAAAGCCAGTATACTACACCAGAAAAGCACTTTAAGGAGAAAAATCAGATACCTACTCTTAGAAAAGCTAACGTTGTCTCTTATTGAAGCTTCGAGACATATGAAGCCCATACCATTGTAATATACACTAACTTACCTCTGTGACAAGCTTTGCACAAACCTGAAAAGTCAGGAAGACTAATGTTTTGGGTAGTTGAGCTTTGATAATATGAGATTGTTTATGATCCAATAATATCCTTAAAAGGGCAAGTAATGGCAGATTTCATAGCAGGATTCACTTATGTAGAAGGGCTAGGTAATCCAAGTTTACCTGCCGAGCAGAATTCTCCGAATGATAGGACAACTTAAAAGAAAACTGAGATGGTCGCCAATTAATCGGAATCATCGATTGTTCAAGAAAAAGCTCAGTAATTAGTTAAACAAAGCAGGATTACGTTTAAATATGGAGTGCTGGCAGAAGAAGACTTTAACAAAGACATACTAGTCTAGAAACTATTCATAAATGGATCCTCATACAACACTGGCAGTGGGGATAGACTTATTATTATCAACACTCTTGATTATTTAGATGTGGAATATGCATTGAGATTTTAACTTCAAGCCTCCAACAATGAAGCTGATTACGAAGCATTGATTACAGGATTAGAATCAGCCTCGTCACTAGGTGTCGAGCAGGTTGTAGCGCACATTGACTCCCAACTTATTGTCCACCGGTTACTTTAGATATACAAAATGAAAGGAGAAATAATGGTAAGATACCTGAATAAGGCGACGGAGGTTAAAATTCTAATAGTACACAATGCCCGAGCAGATGTCATTACTCGGCTAGCCTTAGCAACTCCGATCGAGCTCAAGCGAACCATTCCATTAGAGATTCTCATCAATAAAAGCATTGATGTGGAAGCTATCAGTATAATTTTTGTAGAAGTGGGACCCTTATGGATGGATCCAATTAAAAATTATTTCAAAAAAGGCATATTACCATTCGACTAGAAAGAAGCTAGAAAGATGAGATACAAAGCAGACAGTTACGTCTTGCAGAAAGGTATTTTGTACAAAAGAGGCTATTGTCCTTTTACTTATTATGTCCATCTAACTAAAGTAAATGATGTGATTAAAGTGGATTATGAAGGCTCATGTGGCGCCTATTCAGCTGGAATATCTTTAGTACAAATGATAGCCATGTAAGGTTACTACTGGCCAATAATGAAAGCAGACTGTGTTTCCTTCGCTAAGAGGTGTGATAAGTGTCAAAGGTATGTTGTCATTCACAAAAGACCAGGGGCTTCCCTAATTCCCATTACTTATCCCTGGCCATTTACTATTTGGGGTATAGACTTGGTCGGACCATTGCCGACCACCAAAGGAAGGTTCAAGTATTTAGTTATCGCAGTGGATTACTTCACCAAATGGGTGGAGGTTGAGCCCTTGATTGATATTCCCTATTAAAGAGTCTTTTAATTCATATAAAAGCAAATCATATGTGACAATGGAATGCCCTATGATTTTATCACTAATCATGGCACTCAATTTGATAATGAGGAGTTTGAGGAATATTATATCCGCTCCAAGATTTAGAAACTACATTCATCACCTGGACATCCACAATGCAATGGTCAAATAAAGATTACTAATAAAACTTTGCTCAATGGTTTGAAGAAAAGATTGGATGACGCTAAGGGGAAATAGATTAATGAACTACACAGCCTTCATTGGGCTTACAGGACTATGCCAAGAACGGCAATAGGAGAGACCCCATACATGCTCGCTTTCAGTAATGAAGCAAAGATACCAACTGAAATAGGTCTGCCGACTCAAAGGGTGCTAAATTTTGATTCCCCTAAGAGTGATCTAAGGAAGCGATTAGATTTGGACATGGTCAAAGAAGTCAAAGAGGATGATGCAATTCGAATGGATGCTTATCAATAAATGACTTCTAGGTTTTACAATTGGAGGGTTAAGTCGACCAACTTGAAATAAGGAGATCTTATCCATACGAAAGTGATTCAAAAGAGCAACAAGTTAGAGCCCAATTGGCAAGGTCCATATCATATCTCAGTTGTTATCCGCCCAGGAACATATAGACTAGAAAAACTGGAAGGCGAAGAATTCAAGAACCCCTGGAATGCCGACCATCTTCGCAAATATTACTAGTAATTTCATTTTTGATGTAATCAACTATATAGTTTAATGAAGTCACATTTTTCTCTCAATTATGATCCTTTTTATATTTTCTTTTTCAGAGTATGGTGTGATACCACCTCTTACTAAAAGATTCTTTATAGTTTTAGTTTTAGCTCAAACTTTTTCAACTACAAAAAAGTTTATTCAGGAATACTTTTCAATTTAAAGTTTTCCAACTTTAGAAAAGTTATTCTTTAAACTTTTTCAACTTCAGAAAAGTTATTCTCTAATTCTAATTTTCAAACTTTAGAAAATTTCTTCTTTAAACTTTTCCAACTACAGAAAAGTTATTCTCTAATTCAAACTTTTCCAACTTTAGAAAATTTATTCTTTAAAACTTCATGTACGATTTCTTCTTCGACAAATCAAGAACAAGAAGTTAGTAAAACTTCATGTAAGACTCAAAGTCAAACACAATAGTCTCTACCCAACT
Organism: Sambucus nigra; assembly: GCA_949130495.1. NCBI lineage: Eukaryota > Viridiplantae > Streptophyta > Magnoliopsida > Dipsacales > Adoxaceae > Sambucus > Sambucus nigra. The sequence continues at coordinate 40,681,502 of OX422220.1, forward strand.
AAGTTAAACACACATGGATAACTATACATTCCTAATACACTTGGTTGCCACTGGTAACTAATGCTATAACTTAGTTCAATAAAACTATTTACAATTTTATCTAAGAGCATTAGTAGAATCTAAGGCATTATAAATATATTCAATCATAAATCATGCATTTAACATTTAAGCAGGTTCCTCGTCTAGAAGACTGGGAATTTGAGGCAAGGTGACAGTAGGGAGAGAAACAAAAGAAATGATCGAACTATTTTACTCTACACGGACAAAATATGCTCTTAGGTGTTCCTCGCCAAACTTTTGTTGGATCGCCCACAGGAATTTGAGGTTGTTGATATTAATGTCCTTCTCTTTTGGACACTTCTTCTTAATTTCCTCTACATAAGAATAATATGACACAATAAGTCAGCATTTCATCAAACAGTTAATAAATAACAAAGTCAAAATGCTTTACAACCTATTCCATGCCCTGATTGAGGGCATCTGGGTCCACTATATCTCTCCCTCTCAAGAAGGAGGGCATACTGCCAGTTCTTTACTACTACCTCATGGTATAAATAGTCTTTATTAGAATCAGGGAGATTTATAACTAACGCCCTAGTGGTCTGTCTAGTTTTTAAATAATAAGTATTTTCACTAGTGGTACCCCACTTATAGCAAAACATAAACTCTGGAATCCTAATTCGAGTCCCACGGAACTCATTAAGCCTATTTACCCCACTTACTACTCTCTAAGTATTGGGCGCTATCATAGCTGGAACAACGTCGAAGTATTGACAGAAGTGAAGGTTATGCCATACTCAGCTATAAATAGAGTTGGGATACAGTGTCCTTTTTCCAAAGGCAGAACATCAAGGGGACCATCTGCAACTTCTATACCCACCCAGTTGGGAATTTTCTCAGTTACCCTAAACTCATTCAAAGAATGTTTGTCAACAGTATACACCATCATGGGTGAAAGCAAATAAATTCAAAAAAAAAGGAAAGGATATCTTACAGAAATCTAAAGATAATAACAGGAATCGAAAAACGAAGATGGCTAAAATATCGGAGAAGAAAAGCTTAAAAATGAAGAAAAGTTTGGAAACAAAGTACAGAAGATTTGAGGTAATAAAATTGGAGGTAAATTTTCGTCTATTTATATGTTGCCTCGAGAATAGGGATGAAATGATTAACTGGATGAACGACTGAGCTACAAGTGGTTACACGATTCCCAATGTGCAAAAGGACTAGTATTCACTTTGGCGATTAAAAAAGGTCTGAATTATTTATAAAAATACCATCATTAACAATGCCAGTGAATTTTTTTTACAAGTTCGGGATATCGGTTGCAGACCAACGCTTAGACATTACGACGAGCAACATTTTGAACAAACACTCCATACTTTTGATCAACCATCAAGCATGGAGCATTGGGGGATTTATTGTTTGTAAAAATTACTCTCCTACATGGAAAAATAAAGAATAGATATATGTCATCCTACATGGCCATTCAGATATCTTGATTAGCATCGGAGATACCTAGTCGACTGGCATGTCGACTGTTGATACCAAAAATTATCCACCTACGTGGACCAATTAGAAATAAACATATGTCTTCTTACATGACCGAGATCCTAGTCAGCAGATAGTATCTCGGCGAGTATGCCGACCAACATAAACAATGCAGACCATCAATACTAAGGAAGCATCATAATACTAAGGGTCTTGCCGCAGGTGGTTCACGTAACTAACCATCACATTAATTATGCATGAGTGTATATGCTTAAATGTATAAAGGCATTCCATCCCTTAATATTCATACCCTTGATATCCGGGTCACTATAAATACATTATATTCCTTTCATCGAAGGCAAGATAGAACAGATCCTAGAATATTCTTATTTACAAGAATACCTGGCTTTATGTAATATCTTAAATCAATACCATAACAGTGGGTGCAGGCTTTTAATTATTTCATTGCAATTCTATATTTTATCTCTGATTTTAAAATTGGACCAAGTTAATTTTTTAACATCAATATATTGGCGTAGTCCTTGGGAAACGTGTGTTTAATAGTTGTTCTCTATCTCAAACATCCTTATCCAAGAAAAATGAATGATCCAGAGCCCAGTGCCTGAAATGAAGGTAACCCGATTATTCCATCTGCTCCGCCTACAGTGGCCGACCTAAATGGAATCCTTGCCAGTATTGTTGTCATGCAAGAGTCAATGAGATAATTAGTACTGTTGCTACAAGCCAAATCTCGAGCCTTATTAAGACAGTAGGTTGTTCTATCATCGAGGAGAGAAATATCGCCTCCACCTCCTATGCATAATCGACCTAGCTATTCCAGGTCATCACATGATAGGACTTATCACCCAGGAATAAATTCCTCAAATAGAGCCTCAGAGTCTTATGGTGATCATTATTCTCTCTCGAAAGACCAAATAACTTGGAAAGATTGAGCCGAGCTTCACCTTTCGACTGATTGAGACCCTGAACAAATAAAAATCCTCCTAGAGCGTTATCCAGGAACACACAATATCTAGTCGACTAGCGTGACGCCTCAATTAGATCAAGATCAAGCGTCCAATAATTTGTACGCGTCGATCAGACTTCTCAAGAAGAGAGTTTAGCACAGATACATGGTTGGGATGGCCAAGACACTTCGTATAAATCTCCTGCAAGAAATCATTCGTGAGAAGGTTCAATCTAGCGATTGGAAGATCGACTATGAGAGATGGCGAAAGCAAAAAATCCTTTGCAATGAAGTTTTGTTAAAGGATCCCCTTTTGTTCAAGAAATTATGGATTTACCTACTCCATCTAAGTTTAAAGCTCCCATAGTTACCCCCAGATATGATGGCAAAATTGATCTACTATATATTGAGTAATATCAACCTGTCGTTGACATTTATTCGGTCCACGATGAGATGAGATGTAGAGCATTCTCAAGTACTATTACGATTTTTTCTCGGATATGGTACAATAACTTACTCCGAGGATAAATTACCAACTTTTTGAGTTGATATTATCAATTTTTGCTTTAAAACCAAGCCAGTAAAAAAGAGTAGCCCATCTCTTAAGCGTATGACAACAAGTAGGGGAAATAACTAGGGAGTACATCACTCAGTTCAATAATGAGAACTTAGAAGTGGTAGATTATGATGAAAAAATAGCCATCACTGCTGTTATGAGTGGATTGCTTCCCAATAAACTATACTACACTCTGGCCAAAGATCCTCCTAAAACCATGGCTGAGCTCATGGCTAAGACATGAAAATTAATAAATTCCGAGGAAGCAATGGTTGGGAAGCAAACACTAACCACAAAGATCGAGAAGAAAGATAAGAAGAATCAAAAGTCAAAAAAGGAAGAAAAGCTAAAAAAATATGGAACCTATACCCCATTGAGTGTTAGAATTCACCATATCCTTGATGAAATTAAACATAATAAGGATTTACGATGGTCGAAAAGGTTGAAGGCACCCCCTAACAAAAGGGATGGATCTAAATATTGTGAATTCCATAAGGATCTAACAGATAACAACATTACTTTGAAAAATGAGGTAGAATCTCTCATCCGTCGAGGAAAACTCAATAAATTTGTTAATCGGCATAAAACCGGAGAAGCAAGAGGAAGATAAAATTCTCCATGCAAGCCCAGATTTGAGAGGAAGAGAACCCATAAAGATGATTATAAAGATTATCCCAACCTGCCAAAGAAGACCAAGCATCCAAAACATGAGGTAGCTATGATCAGTTTTGGTTTATTTGATTGTCATGTAATTACAGGTAGCAATGCAAGAGGAGGCGATTATACTGCTGAAAGAAAAGCTTACTTGAATGAGGCCCAGGCTTATTGTTATATCCAAAGAATTAATCTAAACGAATATGATCGGCCGAGGAAGGTCAATAAAGACAAAATGGTGATTGGTTTTTCTAAGAACGTCCTCTTTGGGGTACTTTATCCCCATGATGACCCATTGGTCGTTAAGTTCAGGATCCAGGATGCTATTATCGCCAGGGTTTTGATTGATAATGGAAGCTCGACAAATATTATGCTTTATTCTTTCTTTCAGAGTCTAGATTTGAAACTCAACCAACTGGAACCTTACCACAGGCCATTAATAATATTTTTTGGTGAAAAAGTTTACCCACTTGGGACAATCAAGCTAGTGTTGTTCGGTACTTGGCCGGCAAGTCGTTATGAGGAAATACGCTTCTTCGTAATGGATAAAAATGTTTAATCTACCTAAAATGTGATCCTCGATAGGGTAGGGTTGAAGGAGTTTGAAGTTGTACGATCAAGAGTCCACCAATGCTTGAAGTTTTTAACTCATTTTGGGGTAGGTGTTATGAACGGCGACCAAAAGTTTGCTAGAGAGTGTTACTAATCCTTAGTTGAGCAAGAGGATTTGATTGAATTAAAGAAGAAGAAGAAGAAGACTACCACCTATCAGATGGATACCATTCAGCCTAATAATGAATCTGAAGTTTAAACTTTAGATCCATGAGATGAGACATAATTAATCAAAGGATAGATTATGAAAAGTACTGAAATTATTATCCTAAATGACGACAAACCCGAGAGAACTACATAGATAGGTTCAACTCTGGATCCAGTCCTCAAACAGGAATTTAATATATTCCTGAGGCAACGGAGAAATGTGTTTGCTTGGAGCCATGATGATATGCTTGGGATTGATCCCAATTTCCTATGTTATGAGCTCAATATTAATAAGGATGCCAAGATGATTAAGCAGAGACGAAGGGTTTTCAGTCCAAAAAAGAATCAACCTATCCAAGAAGAAGTTAAGAAACTTCAAAAAGCCCAGTTTATTGAAGATGTGAAGTATCCATCCTGGTTGGCCAACATTGTGATGGTCAAGAAGAAGAATGATAAATGGAGGATGTGCGCGGATTTCACTAATTTAAATAAATCCTGTCTAAAAGACCATTTTTTGGCCTATAATTAATCAATTGGTGGATGTTACGTCGGAACATGAACTTTTAAGCATCATGGATGCCTATTTTGGGAATAACCAGATTAAGATGAAACTAGAAGATATGCAAAGCACTATTTTATGACCAACCAAGGAACTTATTGCAACAATGTAATACCCTTTGGGCTCAAAAATTCGAAGCGACGTATCGGCGGTTGGTGAACGTCGTCTTTGAAGAACTAATAAGCAAGAATATGGAGGTTTATGTGGATAATATGTTACCAAAAATCAAGAAAGCTTCAAATCATATCAACAATCTTAGCCAGACGTTTGACTAACTAGAAAAGCATCATATGAGGCTGAATTTGACTAAGCGTGTGTTTGACGTCCAGGAAAGAATGTTCCTCGGCTTCATAGTCAATCAAAGGGGGATTGAAGCTAATCCAACAAAGATGAAAGATTTGATCAAAATGAAGTCGCCAGCTTGCAAGAAAGATGTACAAAGTCTCACTGGAAGAGTGGCAACTTTAAACAGATTTGTGTCTAGGGCAACAGACAGGTGTTTGCCATTTTTCAAGGTGTTGAGAAAGACGTTCGAGTGGAATGTAGAATGAAAATAATCTTTTTAAAAATTGAAGAAGTACCTAGGATCACCTCCTTTGTTATCCCGACTAGTTTTGTGAGAGAAATTATACTTATACCTGGTTATTTCTGAATCTGCAGTTAGCTCCACCTTGGTTAGATTGGATAATGGGATCCAAAGACCAGTTTACTACACAAGTAAGGCATTCAGGGCAGCTGAGATCAGATATCCATGCTTAGAAAAGTTGGCTTTCTCACTTATTGAAGCTTTAAGGCATATGAAACCTTACTTTCAAGCACACACCATAGTTGTGTATATTGATCTGCCTCTTCGACAAGCACTCGACAAGCCTCAAAAGTCAGGAAGATTGATGTACTAGGCGGTAGAGCTGGGAGAATATGACATTGTCTACGAACCAAGATCTTCATTAAAAGTCCAAGCTTTATCGAATTTCATTATTGAGTTCACCTATCCATAGTTTCTCGACCAACAAAATTAGGTTGTTGAGCAGACTTCTAAAGAAGAGAGCTCGCTCAAAAGCAAGCTGAAATTACTATCGATCAACCTAAATCCTCCAAAACTTAGGAACTCGCCCAGAAATATGTAGAGGAGAGTAAGAAAATATTTCATCTTAGAGTTCTGACTGAGGAAAGATTCACTAATGATATCTCGTTATGGAATTTGTATGTCGATGGTTCTTCATGTGCTACTGAGAGTGGAGAAGGTATAACACTCAATACTCTTGATGATATTAATGTTGAATATGCACTTAGATTTTAATTCAAATCATCAAATAACGAGGTAGAATACGAAGCTTTGATAATTAGATTAGATTTCGTCCACTCACTAGGCACCGAGAAAGTAGTGGCGCACAGTGATTCACAGTTGGTGCTTAACTTAGTGCTTCAGTTATATGGAGTCAAGGGAGAATTGATGACCAGGCACCTTGACAAAACCATGGAAGTTATTTCTAAGTTTCCAGTCATATAAATGAATAGGATCCCTATAATGGCCAACGCCCGAGTAGATGCACTTATTCAGTTGGCTTCAGAAACCAGAATTGAATTCAGGCGCCCCGCCCCAATAGAGATCCTAACTGATTGGAGCATTGACGAGTTTGTTGCCCTGGATTAGGGACCTTCCTGGATGGACCCAATCAAAGCCTATATTGAAGATGGAATCCTACCACCTGATCCCAAAGAGTCCAAGAGGCTCTGATATAAAGCCGCAAGATATGTGTTAGACAAAGGAGTTTTATAAAAAAAAGGATTGAAGATATCCTTGTTGCGTTGTGTTCATCCAACGGAGTCGAAAGATTTGATCAAAGAAGTGCACGGAGGTTCTTGTGGAGCTTATTTCGCTGGTCGATCATTGCTCCAATAAATCATCATCTAGGGATATTACTAGCCGACTATGAGGGCAGATTATACAGCCTTTGCAAGAAAGTGTGAAAAAATCCAGAAGTTATCTGTAATTCATAAAACACACAATGCTTATCTAGCATCCATAACTTCACCTTGGACATTAGCTATTTAGGAAATTGACCTAGTCGGCCTACCATCGACCACCAAAGGCAGGTTTAAATATTTGGTTGTCATTGTTGATTACTTCACCAAATGGGTGGAGGAAGGACCATTGATAAAGATGCCTTATGAGAAGGTGTATCAGTTCATTTGGATGAATATCATATGCAGATATGGGCTACCAAACGCATTCTTTACAAATCATGAAACCCAATTCGATAACGATGAGTTTGAAGCATATTGTGTCCAGTCTAAAATCCAAAAACTCCATTTTGTATCAAGCCATCCTCAAAGTAATGGTCAAGCGTAAGTAACCAATCGGACTTTGCTCAATGGACTGAAGAAGAGGCTTGATGCGGCAAAGGGAAACTCAATTAATGAATTACATTATGTTCTTTGGGCTTATAGAATAACGCTGAGAACAACAACTGTAGAGACACCTTACATGTTTGTATTTTGGACTGAAGCCATGGTTTCAGCTAAGATAGGCCTACCAACCCACATGGTACTTAATTTTGATTCTCTAATTAGTGACTTGATGCGGTGATTAGATCTAGACGTGTTGAAGGAAGTTTGAGAAGATGCTACCTTAAAAAAAGTTGCATTCTAACACAAAATAACTTGATTCTATAATAAAAGGGTCAATCCGACCAACCTCAAAGAAGGCGATTATGTCCTCAAGAAAGTTATCCAAAAGAATAATAAGCTTAAAGCTAACTGGCATGGCTCATGTCGCATTTCAGTTGTCATCCGATGAGGAATTTATCGAATTAAAACATTGAAAGGGGAAGAATTAAAAAAAAAACTTGGAATGCCAAGCACCTCCGAAAGTATTATCAATGATTCAAGGGATTATACATATTGTATTTCTGTTAATCTATGTATTACAATTATTCAAGTTTCAATAAAATATAGATTTCAATCCCTTCAATTTATTTTTGATTTTTTCAGAGTATGGCGATATACGTCTCCCCAAAATAATAAATAAGAATGTCTCTTAGTCTTCAGCTCTTACCTATACTTAATCAGGTTGAGCTTATGTGCCGATTTACTGATTGGTTGCCGATCAATAGAACATAGGTTGAATTTATCAAAGTTCGGTTGCACTAACAGCTAGAGGCACATTTGTTTCTCCCTCAAATATAAACTTCCTGTATGACTTCATACATACAAGTCATGAGCAAAACGTAATTATTACTTCTTGTATATCTCTGTATAAAAAAGTTATGAACAATAAGTATTATCCAACTATATTCAAGAACAATTTACTTCATGTATGATTTCGCCATCGACAAGTCAAGAACAAGAAGGTTGTATAACTTCGTATATAACTAAAAAAGTTATAAACAAGTTGTACCCGACTAAGTTAAATGTAGGAAAACAGGTAAACATTCCTAAATAATGGAATACAAACATATATTCATCATACACTTGGTTACCGCTGACAACTAAGGCTAAATTTGAATTAAAATATTACGTTCATTAGTAGAATCTATGTCATTACAATCACTAATTAACTGATTGATTAAAATAATCACAAATTAACAATTTCATTCATACAAACTGTATTACATTCAAATGAATAATAAAATACATAAGAATTACTCAACAAGATGTTTTCCTTGAGCTTTGGAGGTCGGTTGAGCTGGTTGGACTCCTTCCATTCCAGTAGGAGGATCATCCAAAGTATAAGGAGAAATAATAAAGTTAAAATCCTTTAACATTTTATGTTGCTGCTGCTCGGTACATTGATCAGGTGATGAGGATGAACTATCTCATGAACATCATGTAAACCATAGTCCCCTAAGTATTTAGTGATCGGGAATTGGAGAATAGTATCAACATGAATCCATGAAGTATCCAACTTGAAGGGGCGATTATAAAAATCTAACAAACCAAGCTCGTTCCAATACCACAATTGGCTATTAAGATCATACTTCAGCAAAGTCAAGCAATTAGTCCAGTCCCATTTAAAGCCTTCATGATGGGTCTGAGAAAGGTGATCATCTACATGGCCTAAAGCTTCGTTGTAGCCTTCCATCCACACCTCTGTAGGTTATTTGTGAAATTGAAAGGTTAACCTTTCAACTTGCTATTGAAATTTCTTCAAAACATTATCCTTCACCTTCAACTGTATGGATTGGTCGGCAATGGCGTTGTCTTAAGCTTCAAGCTTTATAGACAGGTCGGTAGTAACTTGACTCTTTGCTTTCAGCTAGGTATCCTGGTCAACTAAGGTTTTCTTAGTCCTAGTTTCTTTTATAATTGGTTGGCTCGTTCTTTGTTGCCTGGAAGATTGCACAGGTTTAGATTTCTTTAAAGTTTTAAGTTCCTCCATCAGCATGGCATTCTCATTCTTCAAAAAGGAGGCACCTTCATAAGCATTACTGACAGAAGATTATTCCAAAGTTTTCAACTCATTTTGATATTTATTATTCTCTTCCTACAAGAGCTTGGCGATCTCTCTGGCTTCATCAACCTCACAGTTCAGCAAGAACTCTTTTTTCCCGTATGAAGAAGCATATTTTTCCAATTTCTTCTCAAAACCCCAGCTTTCAGTCAATGCCTTGTACTTAGCTTCAGCCAATATGCATTACAGCTTTGGTTTCATTATGGTATGCTTGCAAGTCTTCAATCATCTCATAATAAGCAGCATTATTTGCCACAACCTTGCTCAGCAAACCATAGACATAAATATATGCCTCTCTATCTTGCCCAAACACATCTACAACAAGCATGCCCAGTAAGTCTTCTTCGAATAAATTAATATGGCCAGCTTCCAGAAGCTCTCTACTCCGCCAGAGTAGGTCAGATTTAATAGAAATTATCGCTTGCTTCCTAGCATTAAACTGAAAATTACAAGTGTAAGTATGCAAGTATAATTACTGATCAACTATAACATCAAACCTGGGAATTCATTCAACCAAGCAAGAAGAGCACAAATTTGACACAGATAGCACGAAAGACCAAATGATTTCATTAATAAAAGGTGTTAAAAATTGTTGATCAAATCCCATTACATATCAGAAAAACTAAAAGTAGAAAAAAAAAGAACAAAGTAGTTAAACCTTCTCCTTGTCCTGAACACTGCTTCCATACGGCTGGTCGACAGAAGGGGAAGCTTTGTCAATGGTCTTTAATGTAGACCCAGCAAGTTGAAGGGAAGATTACCTAGATCCTTCCTCATCATCTAACTCTTCCTCCAAGTTAGGAGGAGAACCTGGATTATGTCTTAAAAATAGCTCAGACTCAGCTAGAGTGCCCACCTCCTTAAGTGCTTCTGACCAACCATCCTTAAAGGACTTCTTCCTCAAAAACTCGATCTGAGAAGAGGTTGTTAGAAATGTTTTATCCCAACCTTTGTTGAAGGAGTCCTCCTTAAGCTTCTTATTTTTAGCCCTCTCAGCGACCAACTCAAAAGGCATGCCAACAGCTTTCAATAGACCCTAACTTGCAACTAATTTCTCCTTGTCCGAGGTGACTTTATTCTCAGCAGATGATAAATTGTCCTCAGTTGTAGCCAATTTATTTTGTGCTGCTGTCAAGATGGTCTCTGTAGTCACCAATTTTCCTTCAGCAAGAGAAGCTCTATTTATGGCCTTCTGCATCTCCTCGTCCCAAGCTTTTTACTTGGACTCCAATAATTATTTGGAAACCTCAACAGACTTCTTTAAACCATTAAGGGCTTCTTCCACCTCTCCGTCAGAAGAACGAATTTGCTCGTCCTTCGTAAGAATTTGATTAAAATTTGCTAAAACTTGCATGAAGAACAAAGTTAAATCAGAAGGAGCATAAAGAAGAATGAGATACCAGGATATGCCTCATGAAGAAGAAGTGATTACAATTACCAAACTTTGGCAAGCATTCTCTGCCAATTTCAATCTTGGAAGAGGGGCAAGAGATGATCTATTAGTTACATGGGTTCCAATCTTAATAAGTTTCTTGACAACACCTGGATGGATAGAGATGAGAGATGACTCAATAGTTGTCAAATCTTCCTGGATTTTCTTGACCAACTCTTGGTTAACAGCATAACTTTTTTCAACTTACTTCTCGAGCAAGCCTCTTTTCAACCTCCTAAATTGAGGAGCGTCAGTATCTATTTCCTCAAAAATCATGACTTGAGTAACTTTCTCTTTCTCAAAAGCCTTGGACATTTTCTCTGGATTCTTAGTTATTATGAAAACTTCTTTGGTAGGAGGAGACAAAGCTCCAGTGATCAAGTCATGAATTTTCCTTTCTCCCATGGCAGCAAGTGGAGAGGAGGGAATGACATAAATTTCCAAGGATTCAAAAGATGGAGAGGCTCCCAAATCTTTCTCTGCACCAGTAGATTCCTTAGTAGAGGAGGTCGTAATTGGCTCTTCCTTAAGATTGATGGGATCAATAACAGTTGTCGAGCAATAAAAGAAGTTATAGAGCTTCTGTAACGCAGTAGGTAAGAGGCAGCTCTGAGATGTTCCTCGCTAATATGTTGGTTAATGCTCCAAAGGATATTCAACTCGGGAATGTTCACGTCCTCTTCCTTAAAACACTTCTTCTTGCTCTCAACTATGGAAAAAATATAAACAAGACAAGAAGTGATTGATTAGCATATCATCAAATAGTTGGTACACAATAAATAGAGGAATACAATTAAAGAGAATAATAACCTATGTCATGAACCACTTGAGGGCATCTGTACCCAGTATATACTTCTCCAGTTGGTAAAGGAGCATGTTGCCAATTTTTAGCAATGACTCCATAATCAAAATAATCCTTATTAGAGTTCGAAAAATTTATAACTAAGGCCCTATTCACAAACCTAGTCTTCAAATAATATGTACTATCACTGGTAACTCATTTATAGTAAAACATCAACTCAGGGATGCCAATATAGGTCCCATAAATTTGATTTAGACTATAAATCCCATTTACTACCCTCCAAGTATTGGGGGATATCCTAACTGGAACAACATCAAAATACTGGCAAAACTCAAAATAAAACCTATTAGGGGAAATATGAAGCCACACTCCATAATGAAAAGAGAGGGAATTCGGTGACCCTTAGGTAGTGAAAACACATCCACTGGTGGCAAGGGCATCTTTAAATCAACCCAATCAAGAATATTTCATTCCCGCCTAAATTCCTCTAAGGAATCCCCATGTACGATGTAAACCATGACTATATTAAAGAAAGAAGGAAAGAGAAATAAAAAGGATAAAAAAGCTTACAGAAAAATAAAGACTGAAGCGTAGGAAGGATGCAAAGAAAAGCTTAAAACACGAAGAACTTGGGAAAGAAGTAGACTTCGAAAGTTTAAAAGAGTTTGGTAAAGAAATTTTGACAAAATCTCACTTTTTATAGCTTACCTGGGAACTCGTTCAAGAAATCATTACTATGTATCAACAATTGACATTTTGACGGCTACGCAGTATAAAAGGTGTAAAATACCCTTTTACCCTTTGGTGGTTCGCTAATTTTCAAATTATTTACAAAAATGCCATTACAAAATCAAAGTATGGAAAATTTGTATAAGTCCCACACGTCGACAAATGCCAACCAACTCTGAAGAAAATGTACTCCATCCTTTCAGTAAAAACATCAAGAAGGAAGTATTGGGGACTTCCGTTGTACCAAAAATTATCCACCTACATGGACCAATTATAAATAAACATATGTCTTCTTACATGACCGAGATCCTAGTCAGCAGATAGTATCTTGACGAGTATGCCGACCAACATAAACAATACAGACCATCAATACCAAGGAAGCGTCATAATACTAAGGGTCTTGTCGCACGTGGTTCACGTAACCAACCATCACATTCATTATGCACGGGTGTATATGCTTAAATTTATAAAGGCATTCCATCCATTAATATTCCCACCCTTGATATTCGGGTCACTATAAATACATTGTCTTCCTTTCATCGAAGGCAAGATAGAACAAATCCTAGAATATTCTTATTTATAAGAATACCTAGCTTTATGTAATATCTTAAATCAATACCATAACAGTGGGTGTAGGCTTTATTACATAGCCGAACCACTTTAAAACCTTGTGTCACTCTTTTAATTTTTTCATTAAAATTCTATATTTTATCTGTGATTCTAATATTGGACCAAGTCAATTTTTTTACATCAACAGATTGGAGTCGTCATTGGGAAACGTGTGTTTGATAGTTCTCTATATCAAACATCCTTATCCAAGAAAATGAATGATCCAGAGCCCAATTCCATAAATGAGGGTAACCCATTTGTTCCATCTGCTCCGCCTACAGTGGTCGACCTAAATGGAATCCTTGCCAGTATTGATGCCATGCAAGAGTCAATGAGATAATTAGTACAGTCGCTACAAGATAAATCTCCAGCCTTATTAAGACAGTAGGTTGTTCTATCATCGAGGAGAGAAATATCGCCTCCACCTCCTAGGCATAACCGACCTAGTTATTCCAGGTCATCACATAATAGGACTTATCACCCAGGAATCAATTCCTCAAACAAAGCCTTAGAGTCTTAATATGATCATTATTTCTGTTTGAAAGACCAACTAACCTGGAAAGATTGAGCCGACCTTCACCTTTCAACCGATTGGGACCCTGAACAAACAGAAATCCTCTTAGAGCGTTATCCAGGAACACATAATATCTAGCCGACTAGCGTGAAGCCTCAATTAGATTAAGATCAAGTGTCCGATGATTTGTACGCGCCAAGCAGACTTCTCAGGAGGAGAGTTTATCACAGATACATGGTCGGGATGGATAAGCCACTTCGTATAAATCTGCTGCAAGTAATCCTTCGTGAAATGGATCAATCCAACGATTGGAAGATTGACTATGAGAGATGGAAAAAGCAAAAAATCCTTTGCAGCGAAGTTTTGTTAAATAATCCCCTTTTGTTCAAGCAATTATGGATTTACCTACTCCATCTAAGTTTAAAGTTCCCATAGTCACCCCCAGCTATGATGGAAAAACTCATCTACTATAAATTGAGTAATATCAAGCTTCCGCTGATATTTATTAGGTCCCCGATGAGATGAGATGTAGAGCATTCTCAAGTACTATTATGGTTTTTTCTCAGATATGGTACAATAACTTACCCCGAGGACAAATTACAAATTTTAGAGTTGTTATTATCAATTTATACTTCGAAGTCGAGCCAGTAAAAAGAGTAGCCCATCTCTTAAGCGTACGACAGTAAGTAGGGGAAACAACCAGCGATTACATCACTCGGTCATTCAGCTACATGTCCTCTTATGTGGCCATTCAACTATCTTGATCGGCATCGGAGATACCTAATCGATTGGCATGTCAACTGTTGATACAAAAAGTTATCCACCTATGTGGACCAATTAGAAATGAACATCTATCTTATTACATGACCGAGATCCTAGTCAATAGATAAAATCTCAACGAGTATGCCGACAAACATAAAGAATGCAGACCATCAATACCAAGGAAGCGTCATAATACTAAGGGTCTTATCACACGTGGTTCACATAACCAACCATCACATTCATTATGTACGGGTGTATATGCTTAAATGTATAAAGGTATTCCATCCCTTAATATCCTAACCCTTGATATCCGAGTCACTATAAATGCATTGTATTCCTTTTATCGAAGGAAATATATAAAAAATTCTATAATATTCTTATTTGCAAGAATACCTAACTTTCTGTAATTCCTGAAATCAATACCATAACAGTGGACGTAGGCTTTCTTACATAGACGAACCATTTCAAAATCTTGTGTCAGTCTTTTAATTATTTCATTGCAATTCTATATCTTATATGTGATTCTAAAATTATACCAAGTCCATTTTTTGACATCAACACCGACTAACACCCCAAATGTGAACCATCGGGAATAACAAAGATTACTCGAATGGAATGGCAACCCGCACTAAATGTCAAGGGTTTCATTTATTGTATGCAGATGTAATTGTTTGGAGATATAAAGGCATTTTGTCACTAGGGTTCCGAACCATTATATATATAATCTCCTTTAGCCTAAGTAGGGGTGTTCGCGGTCCGGTCCAGTTCGATTTTTAGTATTTTTAAGGACCGGGCCAATTAAACCGGTCCTATAAAAAATGGACTAAGATCGAACCGATTGTATCGGTCACCCCGAACCTAGTAGGTCTAGTTTTTTATAGGGTGTCCGGTCTAAATTATCGGTCCTAATATTATTAAATTAATCATTTTAAAATTAAAAATTAATTTTAGAAGATGTCCAAACTTATCCAAATTTTAGCATAATAGGTGTCCAAATTTTATACATAATATTTAAAGCAAGACAAAAAAATAATAGACCCTTAAATAAAAAGTTATTATGCTAGCTTTTTATACAGATTATTCAAAAATAAATAAATTATAAACCCTTAATAAATATGTTTTTTTGTGCTCAGAAAACTTAATAAATTAATAAATATCTGAGAAAGAAAATGTACTCATAAAATGTACTCGTTGTTCTAAGGTGCGTCTCAACTGACTGAGATGTGCTCAGAAAATGTACCCGTTGTCGTTTAAGCTCCGACTAAACTGACTGAGATGAGATGCCGACGCGATTGACTTTGAGAAGAATAAGAAATCTTTGAGATAGAAGAAGAGTAGCAACTGATTTTTTTATTTGTGAGTGAACCATACAAGGCGCAGTCAGTTTGGCGACTCAACCATACAAGGCAGTCGTCATTTTGATGACTCAACTGATTGCGTGCTTTTGTTTGCGAGGAGCGACTGGTTTTTTTTAGAAGGGGCAAGACCAAGAAGAAAGAAGAAGAGTAGAGAGAGAAGAAGGAATGAGCAACTCATTTTTTTGTTTGTGAGGATTGGCCGAGTTTTGTGTTGGATAGCTTAGGTTAAGGGTTTTTGTTTGGAGTTCTTTTTACAAAAATGACTACCATGCCCTTTATGCCCCCTTCCCTTCTTTGAGTTATTTTGTTTTTATGTATAATTATAATTAAATAAATATATATTAATATGTAACCGGTCCGAGTCGGTCCAGACCGATTATTTAATAGAGTGGGCCGAAGATCGGATCGACTAGATTGGTTTGAAGAAAGAAAAAAACATGGACTGGACCGATTAAAAAAAAGACCGATAAAAATAGGGCGGTCTGGTTCGGTCCGCCGGTCCAATCGATTTTCTGAACACCCCTAACCCTAAGGGGACAATTCAATCACAAGCACACCCAACTCAGTTAATGTAACCACCAAAAATAATACCAACAGTGGACGTAGGCTTTTTACAACTAAACCACTTTAAAAACCTTTGTCTCTTGTGTGTTTGTCCAGATTGCTTTTGTTGTTTTATATGTGATTATAAAATTGGATCCACTCCATTTTTAAACATCAATAGTCATAAAAGATATTTTTTATGAAGAATTTCATTAGATTTAATAAGAACGTTAATGAAAGGGCCACTGGTGAAAAAATAACATAGTTTAATGGCTTAACTGTTACAGAAAGCTTTAAAGGTTAAAACGTTGCATTGTCCAAAGTTCAGAGGACGGTAGTGTAATTTGCTCAAAAAAATATGGTTTCAATAAAATTTTGGTAATTATTTGATTGAATTTAATTCAAAGGATAAAAAATTGTTACTTGTGCAAATTTGTTAGTTTAAAATTGAGGTGAGTTGATGTGGGAGGAAATGGGGTTTTTAAATGGAGAGGACTAGACGTTTATAACCGTTCGAGTTGAAACAGATAAGTGTTATTTGAATGATTTTATACGAACAATAATTAATAGTATGAAACCATGCGGATAATTATTGTTCGTGCGAAACCACATAAACAAAACTTATTCATTCTAATACTTGGGCCTGCAAACAACCCATTTCTCGAAAGGTAAATACCATTCAATATCATTTAAATATACCTATCCCGAGCATCTGCCATTTTGGATGCTTTGAGAAAGCCAACATAATCAATTCCATCAATTGAGAAAGAACAAAAAAATATTATTTATTCCCATGGGACGACCAACCATCACACAAGCACATGATTGTATGTGATGAAAAGAAATAATAAAAATACAAGTTCTTTCCTTTTTCACCACGTATATTTCATGAAAACATAATGAAAACTTCATTGTGTATTCTTATTAAGTATTTGCATAAAAAAATCCATAAAACCAAAACCCAATAAATTAGGGTTTTAAATCAAATAAAGTTATATCCCCTCGTAACTTCTCCATAAGATTCATATACATTAAATTGCATAAAAAATTATATAACCCAAATATGAAGAAAAATAACTATAGATAAACAACTATATGATCCACTCACACATGCAAACATATATTGGACCGTGATGGAGGGAACCAATACAAACCCCTATAAAACCATGTTAGTACGATTCAATACACAAAAATACAAAATCGGAGTTTTGTGTTAGATAACATGGATATTATAAAACATGATGAATTCATAATCAAGTATGCCCTGATACCAATTGTTGGGATTAACTTTAAATATCTATTTTCCAGTGATCATTTGATCCACTATGTTTCAAAAAAATATAAACTATATCCATAAGATTATATATAGGGCTGACCACCATACCTTTGTGGATCATGTAATGACCCAACAAGTGTGACACGGGATGATGAAGATGATGTAACATCACCATACATCCTTTCGCAGATGAGAAAAACACCATTGATCTTCTAGTATAAGATCCACCCAATGAAGGCTATGTGTGTGGACACTCTTGGAGATGAAAACTAAGACAAAAAAATATTTTTTTTCTCTCATCACCCATTAAAACACTTGAATATTATTTTATCTCAAATGTCTAATGTAGCTTAAACCTCTTCTCCACACCTATATATATATATATATATATATATAAGTAAATTAAGTGGAATAATGTCAATTAGCATTTCCAAAGAGTTATGGGATTGTAACTTGGAATACGAACTACACTAGAGACCCTAGGAAAATTACTAAATTGTCTTCCAAATAAAAAAATGGAAATCCCAAATTACACCTTGTGATTTATTTTCTTTTGATGTTTAATTGTAACTAATTTTGCTATATAATTACAACCTCACTCCAATTTTAGTATCACAAACTCAAATATAGAGGCTTTATTTGTAAAGTTAGATAACACATAATATGATATCCGTATCCATTTGGTGAAATTCATTTTTTTGTGAATCAATTTTCACAAATATTTTATTATTTCTTGATTTTAAACTTAAATTATTTAATAATCTACCAGATTGTAAAAATAATCCACTGATCAGATTTAATAGTAGAATCAAAACTTATGAGGTTATCAATAAGGTATTATCGAATAGGGGGTTTGAGAGTGATATATTCTCAGTCATTGCATTAACCGTCTTTCAATCAAAACCTAAACTCCTAACTATTATTTGTAGTGGCAAGTAAAGGATCGTATCCACAATGGATGGTATTTTAGAGACAATGTTGATTTATTATTTAAATTAAAAAACAAAGTAATATGTTAGGAATTCTATAAGATTAAAAATAAACTAAAAAAAATAACGATAAAAAATGCCTAAAATAAAAAAAGAAATGAAATATAAATGTTTAACTAAATAGAATATTAACATTTTTTTCTCTCAATGAGAAACAATCTCAAAAAGAGAGAATAAAATATAAAAGAAGAAAGATATATGGTGTGATGTATGGGTGATGTAGCAAGGCTCCTATACATCATGCTTCTTACATCACCCATACATCACATCGAGTTTCAGGCCCCAAAAAACTTTTTGTATATATATTTTTTTTATTTTACCTATGGAGTTAACCTTCCAATTAATACATGTTCAAAAAATTAGGTCAAAATACATTTTTTAGCTATTTATTAAAAATTCTACAAAAAACTACTGAATACACCTTATTTATAAGGCCCTGCACCAACAAAATTTATAATTTTTTTAAAAATAGCTAGAAAATATATTTTGACCTAAATTTTTGAAATTGTGTTGATTGAAATGTTAATTTCAATCGAAAAATTAAAAAAAGTGAAAAAAAGTTTTCTTAGGCCCTAGAACTATGTGTGATGTATGGCGTTATATTTAGAGTGTGATGTAGTAGAGCCTTTATATATATATATATATATATATATGCATGCTTGTGTGTGTGTGTGAGAGAGATTGTGTTGATTTGGGAGGAACTTTGAGGGTTTTAAAGGGGAGTGAGCTAGGTTTATTATTTAGGCTAAAATTCTTTCGAATTTATCCCTTTAATTTATATACTTTTATTATCTCGAGTAACGTAAAATGAGTATAATTATCGTATTTCTTTGATACAAACTCCTTTTAACAAGTACATCTAGTTTTGTGTATTTCTCTTAGGTTTTATAGGTATTTGAAGCCTTGAGTAAGAAAGGAGCTAGAAAAGCAATGAACAAAATCAAATGAGGAAAGTCAAAGGGCAATTTCATAAATTAGTAGCCATCGTCCGAAGTTGAAGCCAACTAGAGAGTTGAAGAGAAATCAATTTTAAGAACTTTGGAAGAAACGGCAAGTCAATCCGAGGTACGGTGAGAAAGTTACGAAGATTTGAAGTGAGAAGCAACAAGGATAAAAAAACTCTGGATGAAAAAAGGGGGCGATCCGGACCATTTTGCCAAAAATGATCCGGACCGCCTTGAAAAAAAACTCCTTGCCTGGAAAAAGGGGGCAATCCAAACCTTTTTCCCAAAAAGGATCCGGACCGCCTTAAGCCGAGGAACACTGGTTCAATTAAGGGGCCAATCCGGACCGCCTCCCCCGATCGATTCGGACTGCATTGGATTTTCTTTAATTTTTATATTATTTCTCAGAGTTTTTGTGGAGTCAAACTCTTGTAAATTTTGGAGCTTTTTATTCAGAGTAGTTCCATAATGTTAGGAGTTCGTTTTTCTTTTAGTTTGGACCATTAATTTTAGAGAGCTTAGAGTAGAGAGAAAAAGAACCCAAGTTTTTCATTGAGATTTCTGCTGTAAGGATTTTGGAATTCAATTTTCTGCAATACAAGTATATTCATTCCATTCTTGCTTTTATTTTTACTTTAGTTAATTGCAATTGCTCAATTCTCCTTAGTTCTAAGCTGGTAGTCAAGAATGTTTTCTTATTTCAAAACTATGTTTTCTTCTTATTTTAACATGTCTGCCTAAGTTTCTAAAGGTTGGGGTGCATGAACTCCATCCGATGTAATTCATCGATATAGGAATTAGAATTTTGAACTAAAATCTTAGATGAATTGTGTTGCGTAACTAGTACAACCGTCGTAGGACTTTTGATCTCGTTTTCCCTAGGTAACTGGGATGCTTAAGAGTGTGATGCGCGTATTGGTTAATGCAACACTGCTTTATTCTTGCCTTTGATTTAATATGGTGCGGGCTACGATCCCTCATATATGGAATGCTTAGGATTGATAAAGACTGTGTTCGTTTAAAATTCTAATTTCGAATCTAGTATCCTATTAGATGAATTACTAGGGTCTGGGGGATTGTATCCCAACTTATTGTTTTAATCACATAGTTAAATCGTTAAACCATTTGTCTTCAGCTTGTCGTTTAATTAGCATAGTTGCATTTTATTAGCTCGTAGTTTCATTAGTTGATTTTCAAAAATGTGCATTTAGTTGTAACTGTTTCGTCTTCCAAATCACCTTTTCGTTATTTATAGAGTCAAAGCTAGAATTCTTCAATCTTTCCAACGTCACTTAGTTTGTCCTGTTTCCTTGAGGATCGATACCCGACTTATCGGGATATTACTTGAGCGACAGTCTTGCACTTGAGCCTACATAGCACTCACACTAGACACATTTGTGGTCGCGTCATTTATGGGGGCTATCGAGTAGCTTAGGTGTGGGTGTGTAGGCAATTTATGGAACAAAAAAAAGGGTTGTGTATGTGTTGGGTAGTATAGAGAGATATAGGCGACAAATTGGTTTTTTATATGGTTATGTTTGTGCATGGGTTATACATATGGATGGATGGATGGATGGATGGATGGGTCTTATAATTTTGTGGGGTGTGTAAGAGAGAGAAAGAATAAAAGGCTAGATAGTTTTATGGGGGTTATGTGTGACACCTCGTCTAATTAAATAACGGGTGATCAGTCATTTATTAAATTAAAAATAGAATATCCAGTTGGTCCATTCTTAGCATCACTGTCGAATTTTTTTAATATTTACTAACCACCTAGTATTTGAAAAGCTAGTGTCAAATTTTATCTTTATAACTAACATGCAATGATTTAAAACAATTGAATAATTTAAATGTCACATATACCATACTAAATTAACCAACATCACAAATAGTGAAGTATTTAAATCAAATAAGATATGACGGGAGTAAACACCCCAGTCTGAAACTTCACTATAATAATCCATAAACAAAACTAAATCCACAACTAATAATAAATGAAGTAAAAAGTCTCTGGAAATAACTACTAATAGAAGAGGGACGATATGCCCGACTGAGATAAATGAAAGGATGCATCTGATCTGAAAGAAATGGAGGCGTCTACCAAATAAGTCCAGCAATCATCCACAACAATTGTAGCAACATCAAATGAGAATGAACTACTAAGCTGGGCCTCCTTGTGACTGGGCACCTAAAATGGTTTTTATAAAATAGATTTGAAAAACGGGTCAGAGCTCGAGTAAAATAGTTTAAAAATATTTGCAAGTATCTAAAATGCATAATCGTCAGATATTATATACATGTTAGTTTCGCGGCTCTCACTTGAGGTCCTCACCCCTCAACTAGTGTGCACGTCCAACATGTATCTCTAGCCCCACCTAGTTATACTACCCCGTATAACTAGTTCGAGTTAAATATTTTACCACACCTTCGAACTCTTTGTGGTGATCCGTATTACCCATACAACAACTACTCATAGTTCTATGTCTATTAGATATTTATGAATTGCCTCATTTAGGGCTAAGTTCCCACATATTTAGATTAATTTAGATATCATTATCTTTCTTATATACTAAGCACAAACAGTATTAACTCAAAAGTATATATATATACTCTGCTATCATATCCCGGTACATCACGTACAAATAGAGGACTAATGGTCCAGGATCACTCTCGAACCAGAAATATAAATCACACTTATTGGTGGCGAACATATTCCTAGGCCTTTGTGGATATGAACATACCGACGCACCCAAATGACCGGTCACACCCTCTTTCACACAAGTGGTTCTCATCCCTAAGTTTTGTGTTCTGAGGTATTAGTCAAAATCCCCCAAGATGGTTCATCAAGATAAGACTGTCCCCTTTCTAAACCTCCCACAATAGCAAGCAACGTACGTATGTCATATACACAGTAAGTCACACATTAGGTATACACATAACCTATGTATATACATTCAATTAAGGTAAGCCCTTACCCCTTAATATATTATGTACGTATTCTACGCAACTCTCTTATAACCTACATGTTATTGGCATACCGCTAAACTTCTTATTTGTATCAACTCGAATGTTTCCCTTTAGTTAGAAAGTTATTGATTGCCCCTTAAGTCTAATCAGTAGCTATCACACTCATTCCCTACTGGTCTAAGTCATCATTTCCATCTAAATCCCGGGACAAGATACCATTCTCTGAATTAAGTTTCCATTATTCAATAATACTTAATTGAATTTAGCCCTTGCATCCCCCACATGTGACAAAGTCTAATACCCAATATGGGCATACTAGTATTTTTAAAATAACTCTATTTATTTTTGGAAATCATCTTAAAAGTTAATTCAATCTTTTCTCTCTAGTTCTAATTAAAAAGGGAGAAAACTATCATATTCTGGGCAGTCGAATCGATTCGCCCTTGGACCATATTGATTCACTTGCCGAATAGATTCGGCCAAGGAGTCGAATCAATTTGCAGTAGCAAGTCTTCATCTCTTTCCTTAATCTACTATGGGTTTTCCTTTTTTACACATCCAAACCTACATTACACGATCCCATACTCTCAACCAAATGTACCAAACATTATCCCAACCTATATACATGATTTCTAAAGTTTTATAATTACCAATACATCAAGAAAATTCATATAACTCGAATTAAATCAAGAGTAATTTTCAAAGACCCTAGTTTATCATGTATCATCAAGAACCTCTATAAAACCCAAATTTCTTCATGTATAATCATCATAAATTCATTCAACTCGTCATATTACATAAGGGATTAAATTCTAATATTGATTTAACCCAAAACATGATTTAATTTCCCAATTGAGTCATCAGAACACATAAAATTAAGATATTAAACATCATATTCAAACATGGATGATATATCCTTTATGAATTAAGAAAGATAAATACTTGCCTTAGTGCGTAGGTCTGAATTCCATGAAATTGCCGATATGGTTGTGTTCCTTTCCATCCAATCTACGCAATGGTGGTGTTTTTGGTTCAATAATGGTGTTGGACAGTCTTGGGGCTCTCTCAGGACTTTCCTTCTTCATCCCTTGATAACCTCTCTAAGTTTGGTTCACGTAACCCCAACTTCTACAACTCCCAATATGATTTACACTTATTAAATTCGTGGGTCTCCTTTCTTTAAAAATAGAAATGACTAAAATACCCTCCCGGGTGTCGGTTTGGCCTAAAATTGCCCCGGGACACAAATTAAATTCTCGAGTACACTTTTATGACTATCTCGACCCTTACGGACACATTGGCGAACTCGAAATGACCATTTGAAATATGAAAAGTAAAGTTATACTTTATTTCTTAAATTATGTCCCGACACGACTGACACGCGCATCCCGACTAATTTACCGCAACAGTCGTATTTCTCACTCACAACAATTATAATATTTTCATATCATTATTATTACTCATCCACTAAGTAATATTCAATATAAATAAATATTAACCTTTATCTCGCTAATTAATATTTATTATCCCAAATTACTTATTCCAGTTTAATTTAAATAAGCCCAATTTGATTTACAATTTATCCAAATATAAAAATCATTCAAAATATGGGGTGTTACAGTATGGTGAAGGTACCACCTGGCGTGCGGATGTGGTTGTTTGCATATGTATAATATGGGACGGTGTGTATATATGTTTGTATATATATGTATTATGTATACCTATAAATATAATATATCATATATACATACTAATAATAATAATATATATACATATTATATAAATACCATAAACACTAACATATATAATAGTTATGTAAAATATATACACATACTAAATAGTATTAAATATAGTGTGGGTTATAAACCGAGCGACCCAATAGGTCCGGATCCAGATAAAAGGTCGACCTACTTATAATGGTTAAAGATCATTAGAAGGGATAACCCCCAAAGATAAGATCTAACGTGGATCTCGGAGGAGATGATCAGAAATCACGCAACGACCTAATCAGCAAAAGGAACAAGTCCTATATGATTCCATATCTTCCCTCTCTATAAATATAACCCTCACCCCAGGATAAAGGGGACATGTAATTATTGTTGTGAAATAAAAAAAGAGTAATAATAAAAGAGAAACACCCAGTGGACCAAGGCCATTGTCGAACCATGTAAATTTTTATCACTCAAATGGATCAACATCTTGATAATCGTGGGGCTAAATAAAGAGGACATCGTAGACACGATATCCCAAGTTTGGTGCGGAAGGAAATGGATCAACATCTTGCTAATCGTGGGGCTAGATCCACCAAAGAGCTGGCTAGGATGGCCCTTATCACTCAAATGTGATCCCCCTTTTTAAGGGAAATTGAGGAGCAAGAGCCCCCAAAGAATTTTTGACCCTAAGGTTAAAAGTTTACGATAGGAAGATCGGCCCCAATGATCAGGTGCACTAGTATAGGAACCCATGACCCCGTGGAATCACAAGACTCCCTTATGTGCCCCATATTACACTTTGATTTGGGGAATGTCGTGCAAAAGTGGTTTGAAAGATTATCATAAAAGTTGGTCAACGACTTCAAATCGTTCGTTAAAGTATTTACTGCTTGCTTCGTTACAAGCAACTCTCATCCGAAGAGAATGTATTCTCTCATCAAGATAAGGAAAAAATTCCAGGAGTCCATGCGGCATTATGCAAGGCAATACTGGGAAACCTATAATAAAGTTGAAGATTGATTAGATCAGGTTATTATGGCCTCGTTTGAGATAGGGTTCCCCACAACTCCATGTTGCATCAATCCCTAACAAAAAAATTAGGCATATATCGTTAACGACCTTATGTCATGAATAGAGAAATATGGCAAGGTGGAAGATGTGGTTACCCTTAACCAAGGTGACCATGGGCGCACGAAGGTGACCAAATGGAATGACAATAAATGCACCCTCAAGAAGGGGGCAAGAAATAAAACGGAGGTCCTAAGAATGGGGACGAGGCAGACTCATCCAAAGCTTTTCATGTAATCAATGCCGTATTTAAGGAGTCAATTTACAAGATCTTAATTAAGATTAAAGACTAATAGCTTCTCATATGGCCGAAGAATATTGGACACAATATGAGAAAGAGAAATAGCTCACTCAAATGCACCTATCACAAAGAGAACAGGCATAAAAGAAAGAATTTTAATGCCCTCAAATCTCACTTGGAAGAGTTAACCCAGGATGAAGATCTGAACTATTACATAGAGAGGAAAGGTGATAAGCTAGCCTTCAGCACCGACTAAAAACTAGACAATGTCTTGGAAGATAAGTTGGGACATAAGTTCACTGTCATCCACGATGGCTTAAGTTTTAAGAAAATCCAAGGCAACGCCATTTGAACGGAGCTCAATAAAGCCACTGCAATAATGGAGGTCTTGCAAATTTACACTACTAAAAATCCGACAAGCAAGCGTCGGTGCTTAGAAGATATAGACAACAACAAACACATAGTCTTCATAGAAGGTGACTTGATCGAGCTAAGTACCGCACACTATGATGCGTTAGTAATCCCCCTCAGGATCATAAACTGGAATGTGGATAAGATACCAATTGATTAAGGAAGATCCTTTAAAGTTATTTACTTGAATTTGTTCAACAAGATCAACCTCAAGATGAAAGACTTGAAATAGGCGATTACCCCTCTGGTCGGCTTCACTGGAAAGATGATTGTGCTCTTAGGAAAGGTGGTCCTACGAGTTAGGGATGGAAACATCTCACAGTTGATCGAGTTTTTAGTGGTAGATATTTATTCTCCCTACCATGTTATTCTTATGAGATGAGGGTTGCACGCCATGCAAGTCGTTCCATCTATTTACCACTAAAAGTTTAAGTGCAACATTGATCACGGGATAATAAATATCAGGTGAAATTAGATCATTGCTAGAAAGTGCTTCATCGTTACCATCAGCCCTGAGAAATAAAAGATGTCATATATATGTGTGTATATTTTGATTATTCCTGCTTGAGGACCGAACATTAGCATTCTTCTTTCTTGTAAGTCTCTCCCTAAGATTAAAAATAATTGTGTAATAGATGTTATGTTTTACTATTGAGAAACTATTGGGCAGGCATTTTGGTGTCATATATATACATCTATGGCCTGAAAAGGTTTACTAATATAAAACCCTTCTCTTTTGCTAAAAATGTGCAATTCTTCCATTTTGGTATTATCGATATCCTCTAAGTTGGTGACGAGATTGCTCTGTTTAGAAAATTTAAATTGATCAAACTCAAGGATATCAATGGATAGGCAATCATTGAAGTTATTGGTTAGTGCTGTGTATGGATCTAATTTTCTATAATAAATAAGAAAAGAAAAGCTAAGTAGATATGTAAAGAATATATAAATTAATATTATATATTCACGCACCTACTCTTAATACCTATCTAATACCAAATATTTATAAATGCATTGTACGTTGAGTGACTAACACAATGGTGCAATATATTAATATAAAGTATGTAGTTCATGCTAAGAGTGGGTGTTTTTAGCACTATTCATACATAAAACTACAACTAGGTCGATGTAAATTAGACTTGAAATTGTTCTTTTAAATCAAACTTATCAACTATTTCTAGTTTAACAAGGTTATGTTGGATGTAATCCATTTTGAGGATCTATGTGAGAGAGATAGAGAGAGGGGGGAAGAGAGAGTTTAGAGGGATGAGGAGGGAAATATATGGTATACCAACTCAGTAAATTCTCTCAACTTCATTTTCAACTCCAAAAAATGCAATTATTTCTAGGTTAATAGTAGAAAACTGGCAAAATTTTGAGAAAATATATACAGAAGGGGGCGAATATGAGTCTTAAGGGTGAAGACACAATAAATTTTCGCTCTATGTAATCCTAAACAAATTATAGTTTTCCCTCCGATTAGTGAGACACAACTTTATTTTAATTTAATCCTAAAGAATGGGTGAATGCAACCACAACAAGTTACCCAAATGACTTTGTTCGAAACATTTAGTTCTTATGATACGGTCATCGTTAAGACAAACAATTAGTTAAAGGTTTATTATAAAGAATTAATAGAGCGAGCATTTTAAGTACCCATCATTCATATCAAACCATCAACCCAACAATCCAACATAAGATTATCTCATACTCCTTCTAAATCATTTACTTGATTGATTTCCAAAAACATAATTATAAAACATGAGTTTTCATATATAATTCTACATCAAGGGTTTCATATACAATTTATAACAATAAATAGGATCAGATTTCAATATAGAACATGTGATGTACATATAAATTAGTTGTTGTTCATTATAAGGACTTTAATAAATAATTAAAAAATATCCATCATGTTACAAAATTCAAGTATGACAAATATTCATTATGTGAAAAAAGAGGACAATAAAACAAAGTGTAAGGACGTTATTTTAGAAATATCTGTCACAATTAAGTATGTCGTATACTGCTACAACTGTCCAACAATTGTTCAAGATCACATATGCATTAAGACGGATCCGAATATCAAGCTTCTTCAACATTCAAGCCTGTGAAAGGTTAATTTTGGTGAGAAAGTATCTAAGTCCCTTTACGGTTCACTTAAAGCTATTGGGATAATTTTTAAGGGAGGTTTGAAATTTTTTCTAAAATATATTCTAAGTGTTGAGGCGTTGTTTTTCTTCAAAATGAATTTTTCAAGATTAAAGGAAGAATTTTTAAAATAAAAAATTAAATTTATTTTTCGCGTTTTCTCGTTCGAACTACATATATTGTCCTTCAAATGACATAGGATCTCGTTCGAACGACGCGCTGCATCAAATTTTTTATATAAAGTAGGGGTGTTCAAAAAACCGACTGGACCGACGGACCGAACCGAACCGAGCCGAACCGACCCTTTTTCGGTCTTTTTTCTTAATCGGTCCGATCTCGGTTTATTTTTTTGGTGGACCAACCTAGTCGGTTCGATCAACGGTTTACAGTTTCAAAAACCCTATTAGGACCGGCCCAAACCGACTGTATATAAAATATTATATTTTTACATATATATGTATATATATAAGATAAATAAATAGTAAAAGTATATATTTCAATATTTGATTAGTTTAAATTATAGTTTAATCCAATAGTAGGTTTGTTTTAATCACAAATTTTGATATTTTTTTGTTTTTAATGTTTGAAAAAAAATAGACTCGGGTATATTTGTATTATTATAAATGATGTAATTTATTAATGTGAGGACCGACGGGTTAGACCGGACCGACCCTATAAAAAACCGAACCGACTAGGGTCGGTTAACCGACATTATCGGTCCGGTCTCGGTCCATTTTTTTAGAGGACCGACCAAGTCGGCCCGGTCCAAAAAAACCTTAAAATCGAACCGGACCGGATCGCGAACACCCCTAATATAAAGCGCGTTAAATCACTCTGTTTTCGTTAAGGAGACCTGACGATTTTCGATACCAGTAATCTGCAAATGGCAGAACACTTTTCTTCTTCAATTTTAGGGTTTAAAACCCTATTTTTCAATTGAAAAAACTTCCCAATCTTTATGTGAATTGTGTTGGAACCCAAGATACCATCGTGTTGAATTTTTTTGCGTAAAGAGGATCTCTATTATTGATTTAGGTGCCTTATATGGTACTGGGATGATTATGACTGCGGTCATTGAGGTTCGGTGCATGTGGATCTTTGCTAAAGATAGAACTGCATGTTCTTGTGAGGCTTCTACGGTTGTTCCATTGCTGACGATGACGACTGACGACTATGGGTATTCATGTGTCATCATATTTCATTGTAATCCGTGTAAATTTTGATTTACAAATTATAGTGAAATGAAAGGTTTTGCGCTTCGTGGATTTTTCCTGAAATTAGTTTTCTTTGCATGTTTAGTGATTTTATGATTTTAAATCACCTAGATACATGTGTTAAGGTATAACTAAAATTTGGGTTTAATTAAAACTGGTTGGTTTGTCACATAATTAAAATTAGATTTATTTGAGAAGTCGCATTATTCCATTGTAAACACTCTCAAATTGGTACCAGAGCGGTTTATGCTAATTTATCACGTTTGATCTTATTTTTCGCAAAAATTATGTGATATTGATCGTTTTGAAAAATCTGTTTTCAAAATCTCGATTTTCTTAAATATGGCTTTTAGTGGTATTGATGATTTTAGATGTCAACTTTTGAAAGGGCTAATTGGAAAATCCACTCGAATTCTTGTTTTAAATCTTCTGTTGAAAGTGACTCTGAGAGGTGTCGTGCTTGTGAGGGAATTGGTCATTCTATGAAAAAGTGTCCCACTCATATAAGAAAGATATTTAATAAACCAACATCTCGTGATTCTTACCTCAATGATAGTGAATTTGAAAAGGAAGTTTTTTATACTATTAACTGAGAACTTCCCACCCCTGTGACTAGTGATGAGAGTGAGAATGAGGAAGAATTGAGTGAGTTGCAATTTGCCTATAATAATTTGTATGTAGAATTTGTAAAGTTAAAAAAGGCAAAATTGAAATTAGAAGCTAAGTTAAAAGAACGTGTCTCAAATTGGAATAACACTGATGCATTGATTGAGGATTTTAAGTCACGTAAGGAGATGCTTAGAGAGAGAGACTAGGTTATGACGAGGGTGAGAGAGATAATCTTAGAGGATTGATGGAAACGATGAAAAAAGAACTTTTAGAGTTTGAGGATTCTAGACAAGTACTTGAGTCTAGGATAGGTGAGCTTGAAAAGAGTTTGAGAAAATCAAGTAGGGTGAAGATTAATTTGGAGTCTAGGTTGGAATAACTAGATAAGATCTCAGGGACTGTCCTAATCAAAGAGGATAGGAGTAATATAGGCTTCGATGATAGTGTTACACCCATTCACAAAGTCAATCCCACACGTGTGAGAGAGCCTCCTAGGGGTGTTAGGAGAGAAGAACCAAAGGTTGTTAAGAGATAGCCACCTAGGAACATCGTGAGAGAGGCACATAGGAATTTTGGGATAATTTCACCTAGAAACTTTAGGAGAGTTCCACCTTTAGGTAAGACTCACCGCCCGATTTACACTTGCACACACTGAGGTAGGAAAGGTCATCTTAGGCGTTTCTGCTATAAACTTCAAAATAATCCTAGGAAGTTTAATAAGAAAAGAAATTTGACTCCCAAAACCCCAAGATATCGTTACAAATCTATTTGGGTTAGAAAATCAGATTTAGAGGCTTTTGGATTAATTGTTCATGCCTCTCGGTTACTTGCACGTGATTCACCCCATGCTAAATCTTTTGTTTGATCGTGTTATTTGTTTGTCATAAGCTAGTTATGCTACATGATATATTCTTGCTAGTGTTATGACATGTATATTTCTGTATGTCCATTCATATATATTTTTTAGGATCATATTTAAAACAAAATAAAAAAGATTTACAATTTTTTAGAAAATTTGAAAAACCAAAAAGATTTTATTTTGATAAAATTTTTGAAAAAATCAAAAAGAGTTTTGTATTTTGTTTTCACCGTTTATGAATGAACATTAGGATGACCAAGTCACAACATCATTTCATATCCACTGTAATACCCCGTATTTTTATGCTATATTAATTTGGGGATTTATTAAAGTTAATGTGAATGAATTATTTAATAAAAATCCGGAAATTAATTATGTTATAATTATTAACGTGACGAGAGTTAGTAATTATGGGAAATTTGTTGAATATTACTAATGAGCAAAGTAATATATGATATTGATTATATTGAATGTCACGAGTGAATAAAATGACAGTTTTGAAAATTTGAATCGGGACGCGCCCGTGTTGCGTCGGGACTAAATTTTGATAATTAAACATTGAATATTTTATAAGTTGCCCGTATGGTCGTTTTGAGTGTGCCAACGCGTCCGGAAGGGTCGATATAGTCAGAAAAGTGTACCCGGGGGTGTAGTTTGGGTCTCAGGGTGTTTTTAGGCCTAATTGGTACCCCGGGAGGGCGTTTTGGACATTTCACCTTTTTGGGTAATTAAACCCACGAAAATTCCAAGGGTTATATCAGATATCTGGATGGTCAGCTAGGGTTAGAAACTCTAAACACAAGTGACGGCCATTGGAGAAGAGAGGAGAAAACTTTCAAGGCAATTCAAGGCCAAAAAGCCACCCGTTTGCACCGCCGTCGCCGCCAACGCGTAGATCGCGAGACGAGGAACGCAACCATACCAAAATTAGCCGTAAATCAGAATACCAAAAATCCCAGGCAAGTGTTTATCTTGCTATTTTCGTTGGTGCAATTTCCATATTAGTTTAGGAATGATTAAGGATGAAATATGTGGAAGAAAACCCAATTTGTGATAAGAAAATCATTGCAGTATTGGTTAATATAATGATTCTGGAAACCCTTGCCATGTAGAGGAAATTAACCACGAAATTTTGATGATTATAAGAAAGAAATTCTGGAGAAAGATTTGTTAGAAAACTGTTTAAGAAAATTCTAGGGTTCTTGATAATTAGATATAATTTTGGGTTGAAAATCCATGTTTAAATGATGAATATGTACATGCCTTACGTTAGAAACATCTGGTATATTGTTATAATGTTAGTAGTAGAATTTTTGGGACGTTTGGGGTTGGAAAACATGGATTTGGATGAAGAAAATTGGTAGAACCCGTAACTGCAATTCTGCAGAAATCAAAATACCTGCTTGATCGATCGATCGAGCATAGAGCTTCGATCGATCGAAGGTTCGATCGATCGAGTCTCAGACCTCGATCGATCGACCCCTCGTGGCAGACTCCTATTTCCCTTGTTTAATTAGTTAAACTAAATTTATCGTGAAATAATTCTTGGGTATTCTTAATAAAATGTTTTGGGAGATAGGAAAGACCAGTAGGACATATGAATAAGTGTTGGGAACTTTATTATAAGACGAGAAGTTTGCTTTTGGGATAATTATATAATGAACGATGAAACTACGTATTTCAAGTGAGAGATTACGGCGAATAGCTACGATAGTGAATAGAGGTATACCTACTGAATTTTCTACTTGGAAGGATAGAGTCCACAAGTGTCACGTAATAAGTGAGAAAACTCTTCGAGTTAAGGTTAGAGATGAAACCTTATACGTAATACTAATAATGTGAAATTAAGGATAAATGTTGTAATTATGGGTGACGAGAGGAACCTATATTAAAATGATAAAAGTGGTATATTTATATGATTGTGTGTACATATATTATATACTTGTGAAAAACATACCGCGCTACTTGCTATCCTTGAGGTTACCGCGCTGGGACAGTCTTATCTTGATGGGACCTTTATGGGGGATATTGACTTGTACCCTAAAAGATAGATATCCTTGGTACAGGTTATCGAATTGATAGTTCAGACGGTCCTAAGAGACGCGAGTATGTGCCATCCTCTTAGAGACTTGGAATCTATACTTTGCCTCGATATTGTTTGTGTATGTGTTAATACAGTTCGAGAGTGATTCCGAATTTGTATTCCCCTTGATATGAGTCGTATGGGGTTTGGATAGTAGAAGTATGCACGCACCATAGTTTTATTTGGGGTGCTGTTATTATATATATATTATACGAGTAGTTAATATATATATGAGATTCGAGAATTTGAAACTGCCTACTGTGATTTGATAAGTAGGACATGGTTGATGACTCAAATAGTAAATACTTGTTTTGAGATAGTAAAATATGACACTGGAAAACTTTATTGATTAATAAAGTCAAAATGAGAACTTTGGTTATTAATTGAAATATTCTTTCAAACAATTGAACGTGGAATTTTGAATCTTATGAGTAAGTTAAGATAAGCAAAATTTTTGGGAAGGTTAGTATGATAATATGATAAGATAAACCATTTGGAAGGTTAGTGTGATAGGTGTGCACATTAGAAGAGAGGTGAGAATTTCTCAAGAGAGTGTCGCACTAATATGTTGTTGCATTGGCCTGTAGCAATTTAAATACTTGCTAAACGTATTTTAAATCAAACACACTTTTGGGCTCTGACCCGTTTCTTTTTCTCTCTCTCTCTCTTGTATATATATATGTATATATTTCAGGTGCCCAGCCACAGGGGCGTCTTGCTTAGGATCCCTTGAAGGGAACGTGCTGTAGCTTAGGTGGGAGTTGCAGGTCACTTGCGTAGACGGCTGCCTTCATTGACTCCACTTCTAGCATTCTCATTTATTGGGCATGTGTCGCCCTTTCCATTATTTCATTGTTATTGGGACATTTGTATTTCAGTTATTTCCAGTATTGTTACTATGGGATTTATTCAGTTTGGATGTATGACTTTATATTTCGCATGTTGACATTCGATTTACGAATGTTTTAAATTATTTGGATTGTGTTCCAGGTTTATTGTGATGTGATTCTTAATTATTGAAATGTTGTTAATAAATAAATAAATCATTTTTATTTAAATAAAATTTGGAAAGTTATGTATGAAAATGGTTTTGACACTTAACTTAATTATTTAGGGTGTTAAATTGGAAAATTTATTTTTATCGACAGTGATGCTGAGAATGAACCAACTGTTTACCTTGATTTAATTTAATAAAGGAGTGATCGCCCGGTATTTAATTAGGCGGGGTGTCACATCCACGTGACAATTTAATAGTGTTTTGAGACAATATGTCATGTCATCCACGTGCTTTATAATGTTTGGAGTCATTGAGATGTTATTAGTTGATACTTCCTACATGCTTGACTCGTTATTTTCTTTATTTCACACATTCACGGATTTGTTTGATTATTGTACTTGTCTATCACATGCTGGTCGAGTGTTTTCATCTCAATCTTGTCCTTAAAACGAACCAAGTGTAATAATACGAGAGTAATAAAAGTAGTACATGTAGAAACCATTGCCCGTGCGGAATTTGTTTAAATTGAAAAAATGATGAGTGACACGGGAAAGGACTGCGAGTGAATAATAATAAAATCGTGAAAGCCATCGTTTAAAAAGAGATCGCACAAAAAAAATTAAGGCAATAAAAAGATAAAATATGCCAAAATTTGGGTCAATAGGTTTTCTTTAAGTTTAGAATTTAGAACCTCATTAGAAAAATAAAAAAGATTATTATTGATGAGGGAATTCTAGATGGATATGTATCAATGAGTTTGCACGTCCTTTGAAAAGTTCTCGAAACGACACTAAATATTTTTGAACGCTATTGGTGTGAAAATCACTTAGGCTTTGATTTGTTGATTTGATTTAGTCGATATCATCTAAATTCAACAATTTTATAACTAAGGGTATTTTTATGTTCATTCGATAGGAGTACACTTATGCATCGTGGGCATATGATTAATTGAGTTTTTTTTACCTATTGAATATGTTCACACCCATTCATTCAATTTCCATGCTTGGTTGTTTTAGTGTAAATTCATGGTGTGATTTTTCCATTTCTGTATAAAAAATGGAAAAGTCAAAAATAGTTTGTGGAATACGTTTGAGTATCTCTTTGTGATCGTAGTTTTATTGCTTTGTTTATCGTGACAACTCCATGCTTGATTTGGCTATTCGTTTCCTTGTCTATTTTGGTCAAATAAAAAGGGAGAGAACGAATTATGGGGGAGTTTTTGCATTATGGGGGAGATTTGATTAGGATGATTGATGTTATTTTATATCATTTCAAACTCGATGTGTCACGAGGTATTTTCTTTGTCTCATGTGTGTAGGTACAACAATTGAAGATCATAGGTTGCACACCCTAATGAGAAAAGCTTGAAGATTTGAAGATTTGAAGATTTGATGTTGAAGATTTTGAAGCAAAGTCTTAAGACCTACGTGTTTAGTACCTCTTCATTTTTGGGTTCAGGGGAGGGTAGATTTGAATAGGTCATTTTAGTTGATAATTCAGATGTTTTTATTTTGTATCGGCATAGACATGGGGGAAAATTTGTAAGGACAGTATTTTAGAAATGTCCGTCACAATTAAGTATGTTGTATACCGCTACAACAGTCGAAGAATTGTTCATGATCACATATGCATCAAGACGGATCCGAATATCAAGCTTCTTCAACATTCAAGCCCCTGCAAGGTTAATTCGGTGAGAAATATCTAAGTCCCTTTACGGTTCACTTAAAGGTGTTGGGATAATTTTTAAAGAAGGTTTAAAAAAAATTCTAAAATATTTTCTAAGTGTTGAGGCGTTGTTTTTCGTCAAAATGAATTTTCCAAGATTAAAGGAAGAATTTTTGAAATAAAAAATTAAATTTATTTTTCATGTTTTCTTGTTCGAACGACATGGGATCTCTTTCGAACGACATCCTATCTCGTTCGAACGACGCGCCGCCAATTTTTTCGTTAAGGAGACCTGACGATTTTCGAACGACAACCAATTTTTTCGAACGACATCCTATCTCGTTTTCCTTAAGGAGACCTGACGATTTTCGATACCAGTAATCTGTAAATGGCAGAACACTTTGTCTTTTTAATTCTAGGTTTTAAAACCTTATTTTTCAATTCACAAAATATCCCAATCTTTATGTGAATTATTTAGGAGACCAAGATACAATCTTATTGTAGTTTTCTCCCATAGAGAGGATCTCTACTGCTGATTTAGGTGCCTTCTACAGACTAGACTGATTACGACTGCGATCATTGAGGTTCGCTGCATGTGGATCTTTGTTGAATATATAACTGCGTGTTCTTGTGGGGATGATGCGGTTGTTCCATTGCTGACGATGCCAATCGATGCCTACGGTTATTCAACAGTCATCGTATTTCATTGTAATCCGTGTAAGTTATGATTTACAAATTATATCACTATTCTAAAAAAT
Organism: Sambucus nigra; assembly: GCA_949130495.1. NCBI lineage: Eukaryota > Viridiplantae > Streptophyta > Magnoliopsida > Dipsacales > Adoxaceae > Sambucus > Sambucus nigra. The sequence continues at coordinate 40,717,634 of OX422220.1, forward strand.
CCTCTTAGGCTTGAGGCTTGGGAGAAATTCCCCGCCTTAAGATTTTTACGCCTTATTCTTGGTAAAACCCTTAAGGCGCACTTTTTTTCTAAAAACAACAATGTTTTAGTGAAACGATGTCACCTTTTAAAGATTTTTCTCTAAATCGGACCATTATCTCATCCAAAATAATCAAATAGTATTTTAATTTGCAAATATTCAGACATATTTTTATGATATGTACAATTTTAGTATTTTAATAGCCTTGTTATGGTTAAAAATATTAAAATATATTCAGAAGGCCTAAACGCCTTTTCACGCCTTTTTACGCCTAAGGCTCGCCTAGGCTTATAAGGCTTAAGGCTTGGCCTCCACGCCTCGATCACACCCCGCATTTTTTAGAACCTTGAATTATAGTGAAATAAAAGGTTTTGCCCTTTGGGATTTTTCCTGAAATTGGCTTCCTTTGCATATTTATTGATTTATTATTCTAAATCACCTTGATGCATGTGTTAGGATTTATCTAAAATTTGGGTTTAATTAAAACTGGTTGGTTTGTCACATAATTAAAATTGGATTTATTTGAGAAGTCGCATTATTTCGTTGTAGCACACTCTCATGAAGAAAAACAACCAATTTAATATAATTTCATTATTTGAATATCAATACAATAATCAATGTATTTTTGTATATCAATAGACACACACACTGAACCCATATAGAGAACACACACACACCGAGAATGCACACACGTTGAACACACATAAACACACACTAAACATAATATATTAAACAAATGAAAGGAGAAGAATGTGTGGAGAGAGAGAAATTACCAAAAAATGAGAGGGGAGAGAGAGGTCACCAAAAAAGGGTTTTTACAACAGAGAGAGTTTTGGTTATTTGGGGCAAGAGTGAAATAAAATGTAAGGTTCTGACTTCATTTATACCTTAAAACGGATCACCATTTTCGACCGTGACCCCATGGGTGACCAATATTAATATAGGTTTTGGGGTCACAATTATGGATCATGACCACTCGAACGTAACCATATTAAAATTGGTTTTAGGGTCCCGATTACTGTCAGTGACCAACATCCACTGGTAATTGTCACTGCTAGGTCATGGTTTTAGTCCGTGACCACCTTTATGACCAAAATGAATGGAATTTTGGTTCTAAAATACCCTTAATCACGGTATGTGCTATTGGAGGGTCACGGATCATGATCGTGACTACTAGTGTGATAAAAAAATGCGGGATGCTTGGAGCCATCCTGGGTCATGGGTGAGTCACGATTGATGACCGTGACCCCGTTGGTTACGGATCTCGACCATAACCATCCCCTTAATAAGGTCACCCAAAACCCTAGTTACGGTAAATAGTTAAGTTTTATGGGTTTTTACCGTGACCCATTTATTGTGGCTATTTTTTATTTTTGGTGTAGTGTGTAGAGCTTGTAGGTGACGTACAAACCTATGAGCTTGTCATATTTTCCTCCAAGACTTAGAAGAAGAAGGATAAGGTCATTGCTTTGAAAGCTCGAAAGGAGGAAACAACTATTCAAAATGACGAGTCTGATATCGAATCCAAAAATATGGCCCTATTGGCAAAGAAAGTCAAGAAATTTCTCAAATTTCAAAAGCAATCGATAGGTGCAAAAAAGTTTAAGAAAAAATTGTATAACAAGGTCGATCACTTCCTTAAGAACCAAAATGAGAACTTTAAGAGGTATGAATTGAAAATATGTTATAGTTGTGAGGGTTATAGCCATAAGGTAGCTGAGTGCCCAAACTAAGGAACGAGGTAAAGAACCTGAAGGTGTATAATGCCACCCTAAGTGATAGTGATTCGAAAAAGGGATTTGATTCCCCCATTAAGAACATGAAGGTGTATAATGCCACCTTTGTAATAAACTGGACCATGGTTGATTTAGTAGTCAGAGAGTTATATCCCACATCGCCTGGGTAAGGGAAAGTAATGGTTCATGTATGTAGATTTACACTCTTCTAACACTGAGGCCTTTTAGCTCCACTGGTAAGGCATGTGATTGATGATGCACATGTCAGGGGTTTGAACCCCACTGCCACCAGTTTATGGATATAGAGCTAATAAAAACCTTATACTACTGGGTGTGGTGGTTAAAGTGGAGACAATATTGGTGGTGGAATAGTGGGGTGTTACAGAATAGTATCAGAGTCAGTACCCAACCAGAATAAGTGTGCCAACATGTTGAGTGATGGTTGATTTCATCCCAACGAGGACGTTGGGATCCCTAAGGGAGTGGATTGCAATAGACTGGACCATGGTTAATTTAATAGTCAGAGATTTACATCCCACATCGCCTCGGTGAGGGAAAGTAATGGTTCATATATGTAGATTTACACTCTTCTAACACCGAGACCTTTTAGCTCCACTGGTAAGGCATGTGTTTGATGATGCACATGCCAGGGGTTCGAACCCCACTGCCACCAGTTTGTGGATATAGAGCTAATAAAAAACCCATACCACTGGGTGCGGTGGTTAAAGTGGGGACAATATTGGTGGTGGAAGAGTGGGGTATTAAACATTGCATTCGCGGCTAGTCATGTGAGCATTGATGAGAAATATTCCCACGAAAATAATTCCAATCGTGACACTTTCGAGGTCATAATTTATGGATCCCGAGAGAGTGATGGTAGATATAGTGGAGAAGAGAATGAGGGTGAATAAGAGGAGGAGAAGAGTGAGATCTAAGTTTCCTTCCATAAGTTATATGCAAAAACATTAAAAGTAAAGAAGTCTAACTTGAAGTTGAAAGCTAAGTTGAAGGAACGTGCCATAGAGAATGATGATTGTATTTTGATTGGGGAGCTTAAGGCACGAGAGATGACTCTTCGAAAGAAGTTAGAGTCTGTGGAAGGTGAGAGAGATAACCTTTATGGTTTTATAGTGGTTATGAAGAAATAGCTTATTGAGTTTAAAGAGTCTAGGCATTTACTCGAGTCGAGGATAGTTAAACATGGAGAGAGATTGGGAAATACAAGTAGGGTCAAATTTGATTTGGAGTGTAGGTCGGTAAGGTTAGATAAAATTTTAGACACCATTCAAATCAAATATTAGAAGTTTGGTATTGACTTCGATGATCAAAAGACTTCCGCTAACATCCCTCGACATGTTTACACTTACACACATTGTGGTAGGAAATGACCCTTAGGAATTTCTTATACGAACTTAAAAATGGTCCTAGAAAGTCTAAGAATAGAGTCACCAAGTTTTCCAAAACTCGAGAGCATCACGTTACAACTATGTGGCTTAGGAAATCATATTTGTAGGCTTTACATATTAGACTTGTTGATTATCATTTGCTTTCACATGATACTTCCCGGGTTTATCCAATGGTTGATTGTGTTCGCATGGCATACACTAAATTTTTTTACTTCGTGATACATATATTTGCTAGTTGTATGTTTTTTTTAGTCTTTTGTATTAAAAATTTTCAGTTATTGAGTCATATTGAAAAATATAAAAAGATTTTGTTTATCTTTTGAGATAGTTTTGTTTTCAAGTTAATATTTTTTTTTAAACTCAAAAAGATTTTTGGTTTTTATGTATTTTAGTTTAACACACTTTGTGTGGTATATTCGTGTGTTTGAATTCAATTCATTTTGTGTTATCCATGTGACTAATACATTTGGTTATGACTGTTAATACTTAAATTGCCCTTAATTACGCTTTCATGGAGTTGCTTCGACTTTGATTCGGATAATGGATTCGCTTAGTATATTCCTCCGAACATATATATACGAGCTTTTTGAATTTTAACGTCACATGTATATTTGAGCTATGTGAGATGTTTTCCCATCAATCTTGTCATCTACTTATTTCGTCAATATGGGGAATTTGTGCATGTAATAACCGTTGCCCTCGAGATTGTTTGATTTTAATTAAAAATATAAGGGTGCTCGGGAAAGGGCTACGAAAGTAGGAATCTCCTTTGTCGGAAAGCCACCGTTGATAAGAGTCTAATGAAAAGATTAAAGACAATAAAAACTAAAAAATTGTCAAGTCCAACATGTTTAGTTTGTTTGATTTTAAAAGTGATATCTTTACAAGAATTGAGTGAAAAGAAAATATGATATGTATTTGTTTTTTGAGTGTGTTATAGTTCAAAATTAATGGGTTCTTATAATGAATCCTAATTATGCTTATCATGTCATGACACTATTGATTTGTAGAATCATCAAGATTCTATGCTTGTGTGCATTATGCTTGTTTGTTCATAGAATTCACTTTATCTTGTCACTTGAGACTAAATCTTAGTTTGATAAAGGTTTGTAATCAAATAAAACTTCTTGAACATATTTTAGTGCTTGGGTCATGATTTATTTGGATCTTGTTCACACCATACATTTTATCCCAAATGTCTAGACACATCGATTGTATACTAGTGTATAAAGCTTATGTGTTTTGTGTAAAGTTTTGTCGTTGTTTAGACCTATATATATATGTGCCGGGATTTCGTTGGTATATTTTTCATATGTATATATTAGGTATCGTTTTTGAGTCTTTGAGTTCGTATTTAGTCCATATTTTCAATATGCTTTATCTTTGCATTTTATTTGGCGTCCTATATGATCATATGAGTATCTCTAATCGTCTGTAATGAAATTCCATATCTCAAATTGGTAATTTTAAATTGGTATCACACTTCATATTTTATTCATATTGGTATATTTTTGCATCGATATTGATATTGTTTGGATTAATTTGGCTTGTGTTACCATGTTGTGTATTTGTCACACTTTACATCGTTGCATGATACTATTCATTCCTCCCTATTTCTCTTAGTATCACATGTTCACACAATTAGGGGGATATATGGTTTATGGGGGAGAAATATAGTTATGCATTTTAGCTTTGTCTTTCTGAACAAAAAGGGGGAGAATGGTATCTTTCCTTTCATGATTAGGATACGTTTATCTTAGGGGAAGACGTATTACCTAGGTTGAGATTCTTTTAGGGGACATATACCAAATAGTCCCTCGGACATTTTTTAATACCCATTTAGTTCAAACTTTTTTATTTTGCCTCAAAAAGTTCTTTGCCACATATTTTGGAGAGGGAGTGCCGCTGGCGCGGACCTCTAAAAATAAGAGGATATTGAGTGCTTGAGGGACTAAATGGGTTAAACTAAAAATATGTGTCCTTTTTAAAAAATATATATTTATAGTAGGGACTATTTAATAATTGACCCTTCTTTTAGACCTTGTTAGAAGTTTATTATTATATAAATATTACACTTGTTATATCCTTTTTGCATTTTAAGGCGTGTTTAAGTGTGCAGGTTTATAGTATGCGATAAATTTTTTAAGTGAGTAAAGCAACTCATCATTTGTGCCTCTCGAACGTCTGTACTCTTTTTCCTTTTAGGGGTTGGGGATTGAGTATTTTTAGAGAGCTTATTTTGGTTTTATCTCGGAATAGCCAAAGAGAGATATTTGTAAGGAAAAATTTCCAATCGAGTCAATTTGTTTGTAATTAAGTTAATTTTGAACAAAACATTTTCGATCTCGTAAGCCCATGGCACGTTTGATGAAGATGTAATGGCCAAGATTTAAATATGGATATACATCGTATCGTATTTTTTGTGCCAAGTTTTGTCTTCATATTTATCGAGGATCTTGTAAGGTATGAATGCATTCGAATATGGTCCATGGATATATTTTCAGATGTTTTTAAACAAGATCGTTTGGAATTGTTTTTTAAAGTATTTTTTGAAGAAAAATTATTTTTTGGTTTCAATTCGTTACAAGGAAATCTGACCTCATTAGAACGAAAATCAATTTTCGTTTGGACGAAGTGGAGTTCTTGTTCGAACGAACTTTGAGTCTTCGTTAGAATGAACTTCAGTATAACACTCTCTGTTTAGCAGAAGGCACCCGATGGAAGCTTGCTTGAATGCCGTTGGAAAGATAATGTTCGTTCGTTCGAATAAACGTTGGTTTTGTTATAACAAAATAGGCATTTCTTTCAAACGAACCATAGGATTTCATTCTAATGTACTTCTGGCTAGAAATTAATGTTTACTCTATATAAGGCATGTTGGACTCAGTTTTTTAAATATATTTTGACGAAAATCAAACTCCTGCATGTTTACCAAAGTTTTAAAACCTTAGTTTCAGCCATTTACTTTAAAGATCTAAGTTTCCACATTTATATTCTTGGAGATCTTTGTAGTAGGGAAAAAAAATATTTTCTCTTCATGTCGAGAAAGCTTGTTTCACGTGATGGACTCCATACTTGTTGTTCGCTGTGTTGCGATAATTAAGTGGTGTTTCATGTTTAGATTTCGTAAACAGTTGTTGAGATTCATCGGTGGATATCCAGGTGCGAGTGGATTCGTGCGTTGTGGCAACTTACATGCGTGGACTCCTACGTTTTACTATAGATGGGAGGTTGAAGATATAAGAGAGTTAATTCTTGCACAAAAAACGAGTCGTTGAGTAAGTCTACTGTCCAATCTTTGTAAAATCTTATCATAATGATCTGTTTGGCTGAGCCATCCGAGTTTTTTTCCATTGTGTTTTCCCTCATACATCGGCGTATTGTGGATGATTTATTTATTTTATCTACTTATCACCTAGATACATGTTTAGGTTAAAAATATAAAATTGGGTAAATCAGGTTTTCATAACAAACGATTAATCTAATAAACAAATTTCTATTGAGTTTAATTTGTTTAAAGTTTGGATCTTTGAAATTGAAAAATATAATAATAGAAATTTTGTTCGTGACCATCCTTGCTTAAGCACCTATCGTGCCTTCCTAGTATGATTATTTATAATTAACTCATTGTCGACATTGTAACTCCCCAACCCAAATTTATGGATTACTCGTGGGTCAACCCTGTCTGACCCGAACATTAGGTGTGAAGGGAAATTAGACAACATAAATAATGTTACTAGTCCAGTTTTATTTAATTAACACTAAACTTATTTAACATGTGATTCCAATTTATATCAAGATACGTGTGGGACTCAGGGGAAGGGTCCTTGGAATCCAAGCATTCAGAGCAACTAACATAAAATAAAAGAATAATTACCTCTATAACGCTATCAAGATAAGAAATCGCGTAAAACTTGTCGTAACAAAGGAAAGGGATGAGCTGAATGCCCATTGGGAAAAACAACAATGCAACGTAGAATCGAACGGTAGAAAAGAGGCTCCTTCATGTACCACTTATGTGCACATGCAAATACCATGTATACATACACTTACATATACTAATGCATGAATCTGTTTTTAATCCAACACATTACTTAACTTTATTAAATCACATTGATTTTATGAAAGGACCCTTCTTGCACCTTTTTACTTGACTTATAATTATTTTTCCAATTTAACACAGTTGATTATACACTTAAACAAAATACTAATTATTTAGGATAATCACTTCATTTGTCGAAATTTCCCATTTACTCACACCAAATCCACTTTAGTATTTTCCTTAAAAACCACATTTCAACACACCCACACTCGGTGTTAGAAAACACTTGCTTTCTTTTTAAAATCGCTCACTACACAAACTCGTGCTAATTATGGATGAAACTACCTTAGGTTTCTTAACTGGCCATTAGTCACCTCAGTTTACCATTCGTTTCACTTCATATGGATATTAACCAATTTTTCATATTTCTAGTCCACATTATCTTTTTAACCGGAACATTTACCGATTTCATTACATGTTAGGTTGTCTTTTCTTATATTATTAGCACAACCAATTTCCTTGTCATGTTCTACTTTTCTCAATATCTTTTTCTCGGAATTTACTACATAATAGTGTACTTCAACGGGCTCCACACTACCGGCTATGCATATGCTATACCCAATGATTTTGGATCTTTCACACTAGGACTCCGAACCCTTATTAATTATTCTCGGTCGAATCGAGTCTTTTTCAATGTGGTTTAATATTTTTCAAATGTCCACGTTATTCCACTTTTATCGGTCGAAGCCAAAATCCCGGGAACTACACCCTATATTTTTGGTACACTTGAAAATCACCATTTATTGTCCTTTATACATTTAGGTTGATTTCATCCCGAAAATCACTTTCTTTTCATAAAAATGCTCCACTTTACATAAAATTACCATTTTACTCATTTATTTCCAAAATCGTCTTTTCCGCCAATATCACAAGTGTATTTATTAAAAAAATTATTAAGACATACACACCAACTTCTTGAATGTTTATACTCATCAACACTCATTGTACACTTTGGAGTTAACACACTTTTCATTTTGAAAATCTCTTTATCTCATTACTCGATCATTTAGCATTTTAAAAACTACTTTACAAGAAAAACACCATTTTCCTGTATCATCATATGTAGTCTTGAAAACATACACTTATCACATTTTCTACACTTATTAACACACTTTAAGGCCTAAAATTTCTATTTTCTTTATTTCATGTTAAACTCAATAAAAATCTTAACTAGACTTGTTCATAGCCTCATTGCCAAATTATTATAAGTTTATATACATGGGAAGAGGGATTTGAAGTCCAAAAATCCAAGAAAATGAGTTTAACACGTGATTTATTCAAAAAAAATATAATACTTTCAAAAACATGATTTTCAAGACTAAAAGAGATTTTTGTTCAGTAAAACTTTAATAAATGTCTAACTTCTTAAAAGTTTTTTTTACAAGAAAACTTCAAGACTTTGTTGTTAAACTATCTCAACAAGATAAACATTATTTCAAAATATTTTATTTCTTAAAATGTTTAATACCAAGCTTTCTTGAAAACATATCATTTCTCAAATTTGTAAAACCACATTACATACACACACACACACACACACACACACACACAGATATATATATATATATATGAGAAAATAACCTTCTACAACATACATGCATTCTACTCTTAAAACTCTATATACAAGACGAAATACTAGTGAATTTGAGTTCTTAAACTTAAAGAGCAGAGTTTTCCACCTCAATAAATCTCTGAAAATGGATGGAAGAGGAAGAAGATTAAGGCAACCTCCCACGACTTATAGTGGCTTTAACGAGAATACCAAACTCCACTAGCTTGCACCTTGAAAGATCCATGAAAACCCCCTTCAGACTCCATAATTTCTTCTTCATTTGCTCTCCAAAATCCCCCAATAACTTCTTCATAAATCAATACCTTGCCCAACAAATGGTGTAGATGGATTTTATAGGTTTAAATGTGGTAGAATATAAGGTAAATATGGTGGTTTAGGGTAATGGAGCTCCACGAGAGCTCTTAATGTTTAAGAGATAGTGAAAATCTTATTGGAGTGGGGTGAAGTGAGGCCAAACACTACTTAAATACCCCCAAAACCCTTAGGGTCAAAATCCCCAAAATGCCCAAAGCTCCAACCCATAGTTGATCCGCTGCTATGGGAAGTTGACATGTGTTTTAATCTAATGGTCAGGAATTTGATAGCATTTTTCGAATCTGAAAATTCTGGTTTTTGCATTCTCATTCAAACAACAACACAATCTCGTTCGAATGGGCTTCCGACTAAAATCTAACGAGGTTGGAAATGCGAAAAAGTGATTTTTGTTCGATGGTCGTTTAAAGCATCGCTCTAACGAGAATTGAATCTCATTCGAACGACCTTAACTTTTATCCACTAATCCAATTGATTACACCAAGACCACTATATTACCCAAATTTTACCCATAATTCATTTTACAAAGTCTAAAGCCCAACTAGGTCACATAAAGTCAACAATTCATATGGGTACGATCAAAAACACGAGGAAGGGTGTTACATTCTTCCCTCCTCAAGGAACTTAATACTCAAAATTCTCATTCCATTAATTCCTTGAGTTCCTAGAGGTTATTAATTCTTATTATAAGTCATAGGGATATTTTAAAGCTAGGTAATTGAAATCCTCAATCACTTAGAAGTCACCATACATCCTTTTAGAAGGGGTTGTCACTAAGGAACTCAATATAAAATAAGTCCTAACGCTCATCATTAAGCTAACCATCAAAATCACCTGACAGTCCTTGAGTCTCCACTTATCGACAATTATCCTCGATTAAGTCCTAAGGCTTCTTTGCTAACACCCAAGGCATAACGTCATATATATTAGGGCAACACTCTCTAGTGATCGACACTCACCCAAATTCATCATCGTATATTATTTTAAATTCTTGGGACTACATATCCTGAGCCTCCTTGAATTCTCGAGTCATCCTAAACGCACAAATTCACTTAAACTTTATACTGACCTCGCATCGTTGGCAACTCACTCCAGGGAGCGATATACCAACTAAGTCATAAATCATGCCTGAGACAAATACCTTCCACAAGATCCTTTTATGAACCTAAGATCACTCTAGGATCCAATTATAAAACACTCACCCGAGTATAACACAAATCCACTAACTATAGCAAAATAACATTACGTGCAATGTATCCTCAAGTTCTAACATTTTGCAGACATTCTTAGTTAATAATCCTGCTCTTTACAACTAGAGCCGCTAATCATCATACCGGCCAATCCATAAAGTCATTATCGTTAATCCTAAGAAAATCAAATACTACGAGATAACCGTACGACAGAACGCGCAGCCACACATACACATAACTTGTGATAAATAAAAGGATATTTCAAACAAATGCGCACTCAGTTACCGAGCTATACTGACCACACCAAATCCATCCACACTCATATTGAGCCAAGCCGCAATGTGACTAAACTGTCAATATGGAACAATACTCGACCACCGAAATTGAAAGAATACAGTCCTCGACCATTGGAATTAAAAGAACACAGTCCTCGATTACCATAACTGAAAGAATATAGTTCTCGTCTTGACTATTAAAATTGAAAGACTACAGCGAATCAGAATAAACGAAAGACAGCTTTGGGGGAATCCCATTCGCATGCAACGAGATATGGTTTAAGATAATAGAACCCACACCATATGCTTGTAGTCTACGACTCTTCCTAGGCATTTTCATCTAATTTTAATCTAGCCATACATCATGCATGAGTCACCAACCGTGACAAATCGGATCATTAAACATTCATCATGGTGAGAAGAACGTAAAATACGAACTATTGCCCTTTGGGAAGTCAAATGTTATAATTCCCTCCTTATGAATAAGTCTTCCTCCTTTCATACTTAACAAACGCAAACCACTCCGATTAACGGATGCCAAACACTTTATTAATGCCAACCTTGTCCTCATTTTTAGTCAACGTGACGTCGCGACCAATTTAATGTACCTAAGCCACTATTCACCTTATTGTATATCCCAAACATCTCATTAGGCATTACCCAGTTAGGAAAAACACTCACCTTATTATAACCTCTAATGACATAAGGTTGCCAATGCGCCTATCTCCAGATTCTACCCAAACTGAATCTACATGACGGCCATACCAGTCGTTATTATCACTATAAGGATAACTAGTACTATACAGATCTACACCTTTTAATCTGTACTACTTTGGCAAGATGTGCCAAGAACTAGTCCTTTCTCTGTTATGGTCATTCTAACTTACACTATCGACACATATCGATACCCTAATCACACTTCAATATCCCATCCGGGGTGCCATTCACAAGTCCTTAACATGACATCATCAATCTAAGTCTTTAATGTATTTCCTAGTACTCATCAAGTATGACATTTTCTACACTAGTTATCTTATGGCAAACAAGTATCATGCCCAATCATGACACTAATCTTAAATTTACTTTAGATTGTTGCATCACCTATTTATACTATATTGGATGACCTCACCAAGGACTACACAATTTACTCCTTTGAACTTGACTAATAACCTGAGATTGTCACATGACCCTCAATACAACCATTATTAAACACTTTCACTCCGTAACGTCGAACTTAATTGGTTCCCTAAGGACACCAAGCATACCCAAGCGTAATTGTCACCAAAGACCTGACAAGATTTCATCACCTATAATCCTCTCATAGTAGATATGCTCTACTAATTTCCTAACATTCAACTCAAACGATTGTTAGATACTCACCCAGATACTAGCCCATAAGTCTCCAAACATGGCGAGCCAGAATCATCGAAAACCTTAAGGCGTCACAATAAGTAGATTTATGTTCCCACAGATGCCACGTGCAATTGATCTCAGGGGTCGAATGGAGTAGATTATTTCCTTGTTAAATAAGTAAAAAAAACTTTCTATGGGATCACACTCAAAATGGTTACTGGACAGGGATTGAAAAGGCTATTTCCCATCGAACACTGATGAGAATCTGTTAAAGTCAGCTGCTCATATCGAAACTGCTTCACGTTTAGTCATCACTCGAGAAATTGAAAATAGGCTATGGTATTTAGATACAAATCTTATTCTCTTCTCGTTTGAGACCTTGGCATAGATTGAGCCTACGACCCTCTCCTCGAAACCTAATGAAAAGTTCAAAAACTTTCTTTCAAACGGGTGATGCTATATACTACATATTAAACCACAAGCTGATACTACTAACGATTCTGGTATGATATAGGATGTCGTGTATAACGTATAGCCCTTAAGTATACACTACTAACGTCCTAAGGGGTCCAATTCCTCGAATCTTACATAAAATTCTCTAAAATCACATCATAGAAGACTACCTTTGGTCTACTCCTATGTCACTTCAGCTCATCATTATTACACACGTAACATACTTACCACCAATGGCTCGTAACTCTCATCATAACTTACGAGATACATCTTTCAATCAAAAGTTACCAAGGCACTCACCCATAATGATAATATCCTATCAACTAAGGCTCGAGCACACATCCTCAAGTAATGACCAACACGGGTCTACATGCCCACCGAATTGTCGAATACTTACGACATAACATTACCCCAAGGATCAAGTTCACCTAATCACATCATCATTATTAACCATTTGCAAGTACCTGACCAGTGAACCTAATGTGTCCTTATCATAAAATCAATATTGCTTAAACATGCCACTCTAATCACCTAACTCCATAGTTGGCTTTAAACAACTCACATCTCTAATTCAATGGACATTATTTACCTTTATTAACATTTTAACAGACCCCTCACATGATTAATGGTTACACAAAATCACGTCACACTAGAGAACGCGGTGTCGCCACTAATGACCTACGCAGACACTCAGAAATTACTAACATATCTACATCAGAAGCGCTGAGAACTATTAATGGCAACTAACTTGGCCACTTGCTAGTTTGTAATGAATTGTCCATCGTACGAATATCCTTGACTCCATTGTCGATAACACGAACAGAAACTGTCACTTGTCTAGTGTGCCCGGCCCAAACTAACACAAACGTCAAAGATACATTATCGACCTCAAAACGTCACTCCTGAAAGGAACCTTGAACTAATGGTCTAATACCATTTGTAACGCCCCGACCCGAATTCATAGTTTACCTATGGGTTAACCAGATTCGACCCAAATATTAGGTGTGAAGTGTAATGAGATAACCTAAATAATGTTACTAGTACCATTTTATTTAATTAACATTTCATTTATTTAGCATGCGATTCTAATTTATATCAAGCTGCGTGTGGGACCCATGGGAAACGTCCCTCAAATCCAAGAATTTAGAGCTACTAATGTAATATAAAAGAATACTTACTTGTATAATGCTCTCAAAATACGGTATCGCATACAACCTGCCGTAACAAAGGAAAGGGAATAAGTCGAATGCCTAGTGGAAAATACAACAATGCAACATAGAATCGAACGACAGAAAAAAGACTCCATAACATACCACCTACGCGCACATGCAAATACCGTGTATACATACACATATATATACTAATGCATGTATCTGTTTTTATTCCAAAACATCACTTGACTTAATTAAATCACATTGATATTACAAAAGGACCCTTCTTGCCCCTTTTTACTTTACTTAGAATTATTTTCCCAATTTTACTCACTTGGTTAATTACTTAAATAAAATACCATTTATTTAGGAAAAACACTTCATTTGCCAAAATTGTCCATTTGTTCACACCAAGTCCACTCGAGTATTTTCCTTGAAAACCACCTTTCAACACACGCACACTCGATTTTAGAAAATACTTATTTTCTTTTTAAAACCTCTCACTACATACACTCATGTTAATTATGGGTTAAACCATCTTAGGTTGCTAAACTACCCACTAGTCACCTCACTTTACCATTCCTTTCACTTCACATGGACATTAGCTAATTTCTCATGTTTATAGTCCATATTATCTTTTTAACCGAAACATTTACCAATTTCATTACACGTTAGGTTTTCTTTTCCCATTTCTTAGCACAACTAATTTTCTTATCATGTTCCACTTTTCTTATTACCTTTTTCTTGGAATTTACCACTTAACCGCGTACTTTAATGGGCTCTACACTGCCAGCTACGCTACCATATGCTCTAGCCAGTGATTTTATTTCTTTTACCTTAGGGCTCCAGGCCTTTCTTAATTATTCCTAGCCGCATCCGAGTCATTTTCAATGAGTTTTAACATTTTTCAAATGTTCACATTATTCCACTTTTACCGTTCGAAGCCAAAATCACGAGAACTACGCCCCATGTTTGTGTTACACTTGAAAATCACCATTTATTATCCTTTACACATTTACGTTGATTTCATCCCGAAAATCAATTTCTTTTAGGACTATTTTGTGTAAAACATTTTTCAATGTTTTTATTTCATAAAAATATTCCACTTTATGTAAAATTTGCATTTTACCCATTTATTTCCAAACTTATCTTTTCCTCCAATTTCACAAGTTTTATTTCCTAAAAACATTATGAAGTCATACACACCAACTTCTTGAATGTTTATACTCATTAACACTCATTGTACACCATGGAGTTAACACATTTTTCAGGTTGAACATCTATTTATCTCATTACTTTCTTTATTAAGAGATAATTTGGCATTTTAAAAACTACTTTACAAGAAAGACACCATTTTTCTTTATCTTCATATGTAGTCTTTAAAATAAACACTTATCACATTTTTTACACTTATTAACACACTTTAAGGGATGCAATTTCTATCTTCTTTATTTCATGTTAAAACTCATCAAAACCTTTACTAAACTTGTTTACATGCTTATTGCCAAATTACTACAAGTTTATACACATGGGAAGAGGGATTTTAAGTCCAAAAATCCAAGAAAATGAGTTTAAAACATGATTTATTCAAAATAATTCATAATACTTGCAAAAACATGCTTTTCAAGACTAAAAGATATTTTTGTTCTTCAAAACTTGAATAAATGTCTAGCTTCGTAAAAATCCAACTTTTAAAAGAAAACTTTAAGACTTTGTTAATAAAATATCTCAATAAGATAAATATTATTTCAAAATATTTTATTTCATAAAACATTTAACACCAGGTTTTCTTGAAAACATATCATTTTTTTCAAAACTTTAAAACCGTTTGTAAAGCCATTTTACATGTCTTCTACTCTTAAAACTCTATATACAAAACCAAATACTAATAAAATAGAATTCTTAAACTTTAAGAGTAGATTTTTCCACCTTAATGAAGATCTAAAAAGGGATGGAAGAGGAAGAAGATGATGACAACCTCCCACCTCCTAAGGTGGCCTTAAAGAGGTTTGCAAGCTCCACTATCTTGCTCCTTGAAAGCTTTATGAAAAATCCCTTCAAACTTCGTAATTAGTTATTCATTTGCTCTCTAAAAATCCCCCAATAACTTCTTCATAAATCAAAATCTTTCCCAACAAATGGTGAAGATGGGTTTTATGGACTTAAATGTGGTATAATATAAGGTAGATGTGGTGGTTGAGGTAGAGGGATGGTGGTTCTAAGGTGGTGGATGGTAATGGATCTCCATGAGAGCTCTAAGTGTTAGAGAGAGTGAAAATCTGATTGGAGTGGGGTGAAATGAGCCAAAATACTCCTTATATACCCCCAAAACTCTTAGGGGAAAAATCCTTAAATGCATAAAGCTTCAACCCTGAGTTGATCTGATGCCACGGGAGGTTGACACGTGTTTTAATCTAATGATAAGGAATTTGACACCATTTTTCGAATCTAAAAATTCTGATTTTTGTAGTCTCATTCGAACGAGAATTGACCTAGTTCGAACGATAACATATACTCGTTCGAAGGGGGGTCAATGATAATTTAACAAGGCTGGAAATGAGAACAAATTATTTTCATTCGATGGTCATTTAAACATCATTCTAACTAGATTTGAATTTCGTTTGAACAACCAAGGGTCTCGTTCGAACGACCTAACTGTTCTCCAAATTAAATAAGGCCCTTATAATCCAATTGATTGTAACAAGGCCACTATATTACCCAACCCATAATTCATCTTACAAAGTCTAAAGCCCAATTGAATCACATAAAGTCACTAATTCATATGGGTACAGTTAAAATCGCGAGGGATGGTGTTATAGATATACTTGGATACTGATAAAGGGGTAAACAGTCCAAAAATGTATGAGTTTTATTTTCCTTTAAAATATTACAATTATAATAAATATCTCCAACATGCCTCATTATCATACTTCAAGAACGTACCCATTTTTAAAATTTTAGTTTTTCAAACAAGATTAATGGATATGATCTCCATAGTGAAAAGATATATATAATAAAAATATCATCGAAAAATTCATTCTAAAAGTGGGTGGACAATGATAAAAAGTTTGGATGTTGTGAAATGCATATATACACCAAGTTTGCATCTCACCCGCTTTTCGATTAAATTTTTTTATGATTCTTTTTTA
This sequence comes from Sambucus nigra, assembly GCA_949130495.1. NCBI lineage: Eukaryota > Viridiplantae > Streptophyta > Magnoliopsida > Dipsacales > Adoxaceae > Sambucus > Sambucus nigra. The sequence continues at coordinate 40,734,373 of OX422220.1, forward strand.
ACAGATGAAAGTAAGGATTATGGGAGGGTAAAGAAGCTACACCAATATAATATAATCCAAGATAGTGAAATTAGGTTAGCAACTTGAAATATATGGACTTTGTTAATGAAATGTATAATCCTAGTGGATGTCATAATAAGAAGAAAAGTTAATATACCTTGTTTACAAGAAACTAAATTTGTCGATGATAAATTTAAAGAAATGAAAAATACTGGTTTAACAAGAAAATATATAATTAGGAACATAGTGAGAATAATAGTAGATAAGAAAGTATGATATTAATTATTATAGTGAGAGACGATATACTTACACTTGTAAAATTGGTATTAGGTGAGAATATAATTAATATTGTTAGTGATTATGCACCCTAAGTAGGATTGAATGAGAATACTAAAGTGAAATTTTGGGAACAAATGGATGAAATAATTCAAGAAATACCTATAGGTGAGAAAATTTACAAAGGGGGAGATTTTAATGGTCATGTAATGGAAGATTGTGCATTTAATAAGATGGTGCATGAAAGATATGGTTTTGAATATAGTAATGACGATGGAGAGTTTATCTTAGCTTTTGCGATAGCTTGTGATCTTGTATTGGTAAGTATATGTTTTAAAAAGTGTCTTGAACACTTGATAACTTATAAAAGTGAAACAAATAAGTGCCAAATGTACCTTTTCATTATTAAAAAAATAAATTGATTAATGTGTAAAGACTATAAGGTTATTCCAAGAGAGAGCCAAACCTCATAACATAGGATAATGGTGTTGGGTATAAATATTAAAGATCATTCACGCGCGCGAAGAGTGAAGATTAATTCATGAACTAAGTAATGAGTTTCAAAAGGAGAGAAATTAAAACTACTTAAAGATAAAATATTAAATGAACCATTGTGAAAATTAGAGATTGGACAAACATAATGTGGGATAAGATGACTATATGTATTATGAGAATGTCGAAAGAGATTCCTAGAGAATCAAAAGGTAAGGGACACAATCTAAAGAAAATTGGAGGTGAAATGAAGAAGTAGAAAATATAGTAAAAGCCAAAACGGGGTGCTTTAAAACATAGCAAGCAAGTAAAAATAAAGAGAATTTTGAGGGATATAAATGAACTAAGAAGTAAGAAAATGGTTAGAGATGCTAAGTTTAAAGCTTATGTTGATCTTTATACAGATCTAGGTAAAAAAAAAGGTATTTATAAGCTTGTTAAACTTAGTGATAGAAAAATAAAATATTTCAATAATGTCAAGTGTATTAAAAATTATGATTCGATAGTCTTATTCAAGGATGAAGAAAGTAAGGAAAGATGGAAAATTAATTTGAGAGGTTATTTAATGAAGAACCTGGGAGTAGATTAGATATGGAGGAACTTAGGGAGACTTGGAAAAATATATTTTTTGTAGAATTATGACAATTGAGGTTAACATTTCTCTACAAAAATCATGGAGGGCTTCGGTACCAAATTGGATCCCTATTGAGGTATGGAAGTGTTTAGGGAAGGAATGAGTGTCTTGGCTAACAAAATTATTTAATAAATTTATAATGACTGATAGGATTCCCGATGAATGCATAATTAATGTTTTAGTATCTATTTATAAAAATAAAGGAGACATACAATGCTGTTCAAATTATCGTGGTATTAAGTTAATGAGTTATACAATAAAACTTTGAAAAATAGTGATTAAACATGGACTGAGATTAGAAATAGTAATATTTGATAATCAATTTGGTTTTATGCCTAGGAGGTCAATAACGGAATATATTTTTTTATCGAGAAGATTAATGGAGAGGTATAGGGAGAAAAAAGAAGGATCTTCATATGCTTTTAACAAATGATATAATACGGTGAGTATTACATAAAAAGGAGTGTGAAAAACGTTAAAGTGGTCCGGTTATATCTAGAAGTCATAGACTGAGTCACACACAAAGAAAAGCCAAATTCCATTTAGTCCAAATTTTATCTTGGTAAATTAGGTGCACCTAAACATGCAAGATATTGAACTAAATGAAAATAAATAAGCCATAAACAAAAAAGATAGGAGATGAGGAAATATTCCTTTTTGGCAAAATCTATACTTTAGCACTATTACAACTAGGTATTACATAAAAAATACTGACAGACTTAAAAAACTTAGACACCAATAAGTGATGCAGATGTATCTCAAATCCTTGTTGTCAACAAACAATGATGCAGATCTAACAACGCTCCATAAATGCTCCACTTACTTCAATGTCCACCGATCATCCTCACGAAATAATATTCCTATCTTCAGCAGTAGATAATAAACTCCATAAGGTTATGAACAATAGATATGTTCTTCTAAATTTGATAAAGTGATCTCAAATTAAGCAAGGGGTTTGGATTTGAAAAATAAAAGAGTTCGATTCCAAAAAAGATGTCGAAAAGGCTTGATTAAAATTATAGGATCGTATCTTTACATGTACGGAGAAAAATCTCCAAGGCATAAGCTTGAAAAAGTGCATTTGAAATCAGGTAGAAAAATATAATTTCACTGACTCATTCAAACGAAGTACTTCTCGATCAAACAAAGTACCCGTTCCCGTTCAAATAGAAAAAAGAGGTATCGAACGACACTCTAACGAAGGGAGGAAAATGGTTCATTTAAATCTCGTTCGAACGAAAGAGATGGTTTGTTTAAATCTCATATTAACAACAGAGATCGAATAACCTTGTTCGAATGACCATCCTAAACTCGTTCTGACAAGATGACGAAAAAACAAATTTTTTACTTAAAAAGTATTGAAAAAATATTTTATATTTTCAAATAGTTTTAAACTACCCCTGAATAATTTGATTACACAAAATAAAAACTATATACCTTCTCGATGATTTTAGCGATAATTCCAACTCTTCGATCTTTAATAATTGTATTTGGTCACTAACATGCCTTCACTTTAAGATCTTGAGAAATTAAAGAATGAAAGGAATATGCCAAACTTAAAAACATGATGAGCAATAATAAATATTGCTCTTACGAATCTCTCCATTTGGCTATTCTGGTATAAAACACAAAATAAAAAAAAATTAATACGAGTTCAACTTATGTCCCTCCTAAACCCGAAAATAAAAGACACTTGTGACTTTGTCTTCAGCTGAAAAACTTCATCGTGTAGTCCATAAAATCATCAAGGTAAAAAAGTTCTACACATATGAAGCAAAAACAATACCATGACGCATGGAGTTTAAAGAAAATAAAAAAACTCTCCCTCAATATGTTCTCCCCCTTTTTGTTCGTAATAGACAAAGAGTTAGAAGTTAAACTGAAAAGTTAGCGTCACAAGAATCCAAATATGAAATATCATCACAAAGAATAAACAACTAAGAATATTTGAAGAAACTTCAACAAACCAACAAACTATTTTTAAAAATTTTGAAATTTTTTAGTATATAAATATACATAAGTACAAATATAAACAATCACAATATGGAGTAGCATAAAAATATCCAATTCATGGAAATGAAATGAAATTATGTGAACTTAATGCACGGAAAAGTCAACATAGGCATATGTAGAAGGTGTATAAAGTCAAAGTGACACTATTAAATAAATAGCTCAATTCAACCTTAGATGTAAAAGAATTGAACAAAGTGAAATTGACTTAACTCGTACAAAATATCATGAATTTCATTGCTTCTCAAATCAATAACACCAAATTATTTTATATTTTTTAAGGAAGTTTATTATGCAAACCCATTGATTTTCAACTTATAATACCATTAAAATCTCACATTTTAAGCATGGACTCTCAAATTTTTTGAAGGAATCATATTGCTCATGTGAATGAAGCATCAATGAAATGAAAGAAATTGGACTTGGCACTTCTATTTTTATATGCCAAAATCATCTTGTAGTCTCTTGCCAATGGTAGATTTTCATGCCAAGAAGGCTGCTTATTTTATAGGCCATTTCAATTGATTAAACTAAAATTAATTTTTTTAGTAAAAAAATACTTGCAATGGTTCTTCTATGCACAATTAGTTCCTAGTACATGTAGTTCGTTATTAAGCATGATTGAGATGAGAACATCTTATTTGACATATAACAAGCAAGTACAATGTCAAAAAAGTTTATGCACGTGTGCAATAAAAGTGATATAATGACTTTAACATGAAGGAAGTAATCAACAATGAATAACGCAATGCTAAATATGCATTTTTTTAAGCACACAAAAGAAACGAATCCAAGTCTAACACCATGAGTAAGTGACATGAAGATACGGAATGCAATTGTGATTCGAACATCTTAAATGTGCATCCATATATGGTGTAAAACATAATATAAAAATCTTTTTGACCTTCTTTGATTTTTTTTTATCTTTAATAAAATCTTTTTGAAATTTTTTTGAAGCTTTTTCTAAAAATAATCTTTTTAGATTTTTTAAAATATAAACATACAAAAACAATATAGTAATAGGGACAAAAGTTAGCAATATGATAATCACCCTATACTAAAAACAATACCCTAACTCAATTAATTCAGCAAATATCCAAAGACTTTCTAAGATCCTTAAATCTAAGCGCATCTAAAGGTTTAGTGAAAATGTCATCCAATTGACGTTCGATATTTATGACACACAAGGAAATGATCTTCTCCTCAATAAGACCATGAATAGAGTGCTCACGAATACTAACGTGCTTCATATGGTAATGTTGGACCGAATTACGAGACATATGGATTGCACTCATATTATCATAAGAAGCAGTCACTGTGCCTTGATTAATCCCATAATCTTACAACATTTGCTTCACTCATAAGAGTTGTGTGCAACAACTTCAGACAACGATGTACTCAACCTCTGTTATGGACAAAGAAATGGAGTTTTACATCTTTCTCAAGCAAGAGACAAGAGCACACCCAAAGTAAAAGCATCCACACGATGTGCTTTATAACCATCAACATCCTCAATCCAATTACCATCCAAATAAGTCGATAAACAATCATCGGTATCAAAGTAATACCAAATGCCATAAGAAAAAGTACCACTCACGTATTTTGTTGATATGTTTAAGTGTAAGCATGTGTGACTCTTTTGATAAAGCTTGGTAACGTGAACAAACTCTAACACTAAAGGTTATATCGGGATGTCAAGCGATTAAGTATAGAAGACTACCTATCATACTCCTATAAAAGTGTTTGTCATATATCCATACCTAAAGTGTCTTTGCTAAGATTTATCGAGGAACTTTTGGGAGTCCAAATCAAACTTCTTCATAAGGCCCCTAACATATTTATATTAATATAAATATCCCATTATCGAATTGATGCACTTGGAGACCCTGGAAGAAATTAATTTCACCAACCATGCTCATCTCAAACTCACTCTTTATCTGATCCTCAAAAGTATGGGCTTGTTGGGAATATGTGGATCTAAAGACTATGTCGTCCACATAAACTTAGTCAACCAAGATAATACCACCCTCTCTCCTAACAAATAATGTCATATCAAGCCCTTCTTTTGAAGCATTGTGCTAAAAGATAAGAAATTATCCTTTCGTATCAAGAAAGAGGCGCTTGATTCAAACCATTCAATGCCTTTTATATATAAAAGACATGTCTTGGGTGCTTTGGATCTTCAAAACTCTTTGGTTGTTTCATGTAAACATCCTCCTGAAGAATGCCATTGAGAAAATCATTACTGACATCCGTTTGGTAAATCTTAAACCCTAGATAACATGCTATGGCGAGTAGTAAGTGGACGGACTCAATCCTAGAAATATGAGCGAATGTCTTATCAAATTCCACACCCTAAATCTATGCGTAACCTTGAGCCACCAACCTAGACTTATTGTGAATAATGGTACCATTCTCATCTATCTTGTTCTTATACAACCACTTGGTACCAATCACATTTGTCTTTCTAGGCCAGGGGACTAATTCCCAGACATCCTTCTTTCAAAATTGAAGCAACTCATCTTGCATAACACATATCCAATGCTCATCCTTAAGTGCCTATTTCACATTCTGGGGCTATAGTAAAAATAACCAACCACATTCTCTAATTGAGCGGGAGTCCTGACGCATAGTATGGGATCACCAAGTATGTCAGCAGGGTTATGACCCTTTCGAATCCAATAGGGGTAAATCCTCTATGTTAAGAGTGGGATCCACTGTGGTGGTGTGGGGACAATGAGATCGTTACCAAGGTGTACATTATTCCCACACTCAATAACATAATCAATAAACGTATCCGATGCATCATCTCTAATCGTGACATTTATTGATTCCATGACCTTATAGCTTTTAAGATTAAACACCTTATATGCTTTACTAGACATGGAATACCCTAAAAATAATCCATCATCGCTTCTAGAATCGAACTTCCCCAAGTGCTCTCTATCTCTAAGGATATAGCAAGGATTCCCCATAACTAAAAAATATGGTAGGTGTTCTTCCCTATCCGCAACTCGTATGGAGTGTGAGGTGTGTGTGGATAAAGCTACACCCTATTCACCGTGTGTCATGCGGTGTTAACCGCCTCCGCCCAACACGTTTAGGCACGTTACTACCAAAAAGCATGGATCTAACCATCTCCTGAATTATTAGATTCTTCCTCTCAACAATCCCATGTTGCTGAGGAGTACGAACAATCAAAAACTCATATTTGATGTCGACTTCATCACAAAAGATATCAACTCCGACTTATTTGAATTCAGTGCCACTGTCACTACGAATAAATTTATAGTGACACCATTTTGATTATGAAGAACACGACACTTGGTTGTTAGAACTCGATAACATGGGACTTTTCTCTAAGAAATACAATGACTGAATATCTCGAAAAGTCATCAACCATCACTTGAATACATTTCTTACCACGAATATTCTCCGTACGCGTGGGACCCATAAGATTAGGGGTGATAATTTTAAAAACAATATGAAAACATGAAACAAAATGATATAAAATTGAATTGAAATTGACACGATATTTCATGATCGTATCATTTTTTTTAACATGAAGTCATGTCATGTCATATTCGTGTCAAATCATGAGTTGTGTTAGTCATGTTATCATTAAGTCATGGTAATTGTGATTTATTATGGGTTTTTTGTCCATTTATGTTTAATTTAGTGTAAAATTTGCGAAATTGCGTTAATCGTTCCATTTTCTATCAGGGCATGTCATATAGAAAAAATACGAAGTCATGCCATGTCGTGTTTGTATCTAAAAAAATCTTATCGTATCGTGTCGACATGTGACCTGAACCAAAAATATGAATTTCCATCCCTATATAAGATTTATGTGTATCAACTCTAAAACAAGGGAGGTGGTAATGGTATTCAACTTCCTATGGGGACTCTTGATTTGTTTCCATTATTGGGGAGGACCATTAACTGAGGAAGTTAGTTTTCCAAGCGATGGTAAGCTACGAATTAGTTCTTTCTTGACTAATCTTTCAATATCTCTAAAATTACCGTAGCCTATTCATTGATGCCAAAGGTCCATGGTGGAGACCTTAGCGTTGCTGCATATTAAAGAGGACTTGGGAATGATACCATATCAATTATCGATAGACCTTATATCCTATAGCAAAAGTTCACCGGATTGATCATAAATGTTACACTCCGACCGATCAGACTTTACCATAAAGTTGACTTATGCTTATGAAGTTCGCTTTCAACCCTTCAACATACAACACATTGTCTAGCTTAGGAAATCGGAGTATTTCCACACAACTTCATCCTAATATGCTAGACCTATTCCCATCCCCAAAGGTGACTTTTCTTTCCTTACGATACCCAAGGTTGGTAAAATATGACTTGTCACCAATAATGTGCCTAGAGCACCCACTGTCAAAATACTATTGAGAAGTATCTTGATCCTTAAGAGCAACGTGAACAATAAGGGATTTTTCATCATTTTTAGGTACCCAAGAAGAGGTAACTTTTTGTTTGCCCTTATCATTATTGGCACTAGTCATTGTGTTACAAGTGTTCTAAAAAGGTGTAGACATCCTCTAAAATTCTTCCATTAAACTTTTGAAAGTAGTGACTAGAAACTCAACTTGATCTCTTGGACTAGAAAAATCGATATAGTGGTGTGTGGGAGCATGTGTGTGAGAGACTTTTCCTATCTTATAGAAAAACTTTATAAGGTGACCTCTTTATTTACAATGGGTACAAACATAGATTTATTCGGGTCTACCTTGGAGAAAATGCATAGGACGAGTTCTCCTTGGTGGGTTAGGTTGAGGCCCATATGGATCCATCACAAACTTGATAACTGGTTTGGGTGCAATATTAGAAGTGGATGCACCATCATAACCTATATATTTCTTCTCTTTAAAACCTAACGCGGGACCTAGGAACATATTTTCAACCTTCTTAGATGTGTCCTTTCAATTAACTTTGACCTCCTAGGCATATTCGAGATCTTTCTCGAGTTAGGAAATATGAATTTTAAGTTTCAATTTAGTCTTCAATGAAGCTTGAAGATATTTTGTAAGACTAACCACTTTGTTGGTCAAGTCATTCTTTTCCCTCTCTACCAAAATTAATTGCTCACTCAAAGAAATCTTAATTAAGGTATCACTCTCTATCGAAACCTTCAACTCCTTCTGTAAAGACAATGCCCTAAGAGCCAAATTTTTATTTTGCTTTACGGTTTTTAATGATTCGATATAAAGTTCGAAGTAGGCATGTTAGAGGCCATGTTCTCCCTCACTCAAATCATAACCCTCACTATTTCTAGAATGGATCAACACATTATCGAGGCTACCAGGTTTAGAAATGTCCTAATTGATGTGAGACGTACTTGAAGTTCTAACGTGACTCTCTATGAATGCGGTGAAGTTACGTCCATGTGGTGATTCATACTCAAAATCCACCCACTCAACATCACCATTGCTTAGAGTGGTATTATAAGCAGCTTTGCCTTTTTCCTGCCTCTTAAGCCTAGTGGTATATTCGTGGGCTTTGTGCGCCATTTCTTCGCACCCATAATATCTCTCCAAATCATCTTTATTAGGGTACTCTCCTTTGATAATTCTCAAAAACATTCTTGCCCGCTTTGAAATTTTTATCTTTCTCAAAACTTTTATTTTTCATTTTAAAAGAATTTTATTTTTTCAATTTGAATTTTTTTTTTGAATTTTTAGCAAACAGAGTAAGATCATCTATATCGAATTCAAAATCGGAGTAAGAAACCTCCTATTTTTTCTTTAATTGAGTTATTAAAGCAATGTCGTTTCCCTTTTTCTTTTGGGTTTTGGGAAACATGCCTATTTTTAAGTTTGAAGATCACCTACGAGCTCTTTTAGATTAATCGTGCCTAGAATTCCTAAAGGGTTAAGGACCGTGACTTTAGCACTAAAAAAAGAGACGAAAGAGACCTTAGAATTTTCTTAACTACCTCCATCATTTATGTAATTTGCTCACCAAAATTAAAACTAGAGTTTACAATATCAGACGATCGTGCATAAAATTCATCAAAAGTTTCAGATTCAAGCCAGATATTAGTCTTAATTTGTATAATGAGGTTTTGAATCTTAGAAGCTTTGACAACATTGGTACCCTCATGAGTGAGCTGTAGGATATCCCAAGCTTCCTTAGATGTGGTACACGTTAAGATACGGTGAAATTCTTCGGGAGTGATAACACATAAAATAATATTTAAGCCCCGAGAGTTGAAGCTACTCCATTTAATGTCACCTTCAGTCCAAATAACGAATGGCTCGAGACTAATGATATTTTCATTAGTCACAATGGGAGGAGTTCACCACCTTTGAACAACAAGCCATACATGGTCGTTAATCGATTTTAGAGATGAGCTCATTTGAGATTTACAATATGCATAATTAGATCCATCAAACAAATATGGCATATTATACGAGTTATCCACATAACCATCAGGATTCATCTAAATGACTTGTAGAAATAAGCTATGATTCCAATTTAAAAAAAGTTAGATGTGACAACCCGCTTATCTAAATAAGAGGTGGCCAGCCCGATACTTCAATAATTACAGGAATCATCGATAGACCATTTTTAGCATCACTATAAATACAATAATTATACGAGGTAACCACCCATTATTTAAAAAAAACGGATTGCCCAAATTTATTTTGTAAGTTAAAGAAAGCATTTAAACAACCCAATTTGAAAAAAAGGTGGATAAAATTAACTACAGGAATTAAATTGAACAGTACATATATATAACACAATAATCGAATAAACCGTCGGTTAACAGTCTCTTACAACCTATATTCGACAATTAACTTTAAGTTACATAATACATTACAGTAGACAAGTACAAAAGCTTGGGCAACACGCCCGAATAAATAACCCGATCATAATTAGATTACAAAAGGAAATGGAACCGTCTACATCAAAATATCCCGTAACATCCGCAAGGTGTTACAGCTCCAAGACACTGGAATAGGAAAGTCAATACGGGCGTCCTTGCGGTGGAGCACCTGAGAGAATAACAGATTCATGCAACACAAGAAATATGAACGGGTCAGGGCCCAGTTTTATATGATCACCAGATGAATAAAGAGTATGACAGTTATGAACATTTAATCATCATTGAAAATGATAAGAATCTATTTACTCAATCTTAGCGCATAAACTAAAGCAATTATAATAACCATAAATTTAATTCAAATATACGAGAGGGTAGGAATAATTGTTATTAATTGAGATTCACCATCCTTTATACATCGTTTCATTTTAGCGTTCCATATCTCATTAGGAAACGTATTCAAGCCATTTAATTCTTAGAGAACTTTATCATAAATTAAATCCCACTTGAATAAGAATAGTTATATTACACAATATATAACGATTCTAAGACCGTCCTTTCGAGTTTCCCCACTGGACGCGCCCCTAAATAGCTATCATCTTCCGCGGCCTATCGGACAAGACAACCTGGGTATCCTACAACGCAACGTCGGGAAGTGGCCATATACCTTCGACAGTGAGTCATAACCACACCCGAAATTACCTCACTTCAAACAATAATAACACAATATATAACAACCGGTCCTATGGCCGAGGAATATATTCTCCCTGCATTCACTAGCCAGGGGACTTCACCTCATACGCGTACTTCCCATGTGATATCATTTAGAGAGGTGTGTATATACCAATTTATCATTCACAATTTTAAATCTCATTTTAAAATATACATCACATTTTATCCGGAGCCATAGGTAATTAATAACATTATTATAACCTGAATGATTAATAACCCCTAACCCAGTCTCTTAGAATTTATGGTGTTACTATAAACCACCAAGTGTAGCATACCCAAATTACATCTCAAAAGTTCCTCAAATATTAAATCCTACATCTCTTAATATCAACTAACTTGTTAAGGGGAAGAAAAAACCTAATCATCTATTTACTAATCCCTAGAATAAGCCCCAATTATTCCCTTACTAACATAAGGTAGTACCTAACTAATATAAGACTCTAGGACACTAAGTTTACTTCATAAGAGAAGGTTCCTAAGTCCTAAGCCTAAAAGAAAAGGGTTAAGACCAAGTTAGAAAAATCACTTAAAATAACAGGAATTCCGAATTGATTCGCCCTGATCGAATCGATTCGGTCTTGAAGCAAATCGATTTGGATGGTCCGAATCGATTCGATCAAGAGAACCCAACATTCTGCATTCTTCCGAATCGATTTGGGTAGGCCGAATCGATTCGGTCATCACAGACCTGTATCCCACCCCTTTAGCGAATCGATTCGCCTGTCCCAGAAATTCCCATTTTGGCTATGGTGTTTAATGCCCATAATTTTCCCAATATTCATTTATCCTCCATAATTACCCACACCAACCACCATTAATTCAACCAAAACCCTCCTACATGATTACTAACTACTGTACTCAACATAAAAATAATCTAAACAACATTTAAAGGTTCAAACACCACAAATCCATTAAAATCCCCATTTGTTCAATTGATTCACATATACAACAATCACAACAATTTATTCACCCTAAATCATATATTAGCAAGTAAGAAACTTGCCTTAAACTGAAATCTCGGATTCTTGGAAGATGAATGCAAGATCAAACCCCAAATCTTCAATTCTTCTCCTTTCTCTTCTTTTCTCCACAATTCTTTTCTTCTCTCTTTCTCTCTAGGTTTAGAAATACACACTTAAGAAAATATAAGGGTTTGCAAGACTTAAACGTACCTCTATCCTTAATTCCCATCTTAAATTGTTAATACCCCATTAAAATGACTCGTAACTACATATATAAGTCATAATCTATAAAAAGTGTCCGGAATTCAAAAATACAATATGACACTTGTTTTGACTATCTCGCATATTTCGGGACTAACTACGCCCTCTAAATTGGCATCCGAAATAATAAATCTCATTTCCATTTTCAACTTCATTCAAACCATAATTGTCGTTTAAAGCACAATGACACCATATATCATAATGTAATGCTGTTTACATTCACATAATAGTAATTAAGCACAATTTGATAAATATTATCTTTTAATTCACTTAAAACAATATTTATCCCATTTATCAATATTTTATATAATTACATCACATGGCAAATTAATATAAAATAAATTACTCAAAAGTAAGGGTTATTACACTCTCCCCCGCTTATAAGAGAATTTTGCCCTCAAAATTCAGGCATACGTTGCAAAAAGAGATGTGGATACTTTTCTCGCATATCATCCTCACGCTCCCGCGTCGATTTCTCGGCATTGTGATGACCCCATTGAACCCGAACCAAGGGAACCACTCGAGATCTCAGCCTATGCTCCCAGTGATCTAAGATTGCAACTGGTAGTTCTTCATACGAAATATCGAGTTGTAATTCGATATCCTCCAAAGGAATATGCCAATGAGCTACTTCACACCTCTTGTACTTTTTCAAGGAGGAAACATGAAACACATCATGAATTTGTTGTAAGTGTCCCGGTAATGCAAGTTGATACGCTACTGGTCCTACCCTAGAAATAATGGGAAAAGGGCCTATATAACGGGGTGAAAGCTTTCCTTTCTTCCCAAATCGTTTTATACCTTTCGTCGACGATACTCGCACCAACACCTGATCTCCTACTTTCAATTCTACATGCCTCCTATTAGCATCAGCATAAATCTTTTGTCGATCTTGAGCTATTCGGATGCGACTACGAATAAGTTCAATCTTGGAAGAAGTATCTTGGATCATTTCAGGTCCAATAAATTTATTATCCCCTACTTCCAATCAACAAGTAGGTGATCTACACAGCCTGCCATAAAGTGCTTCGTAAGGTGCCATCCCGATAGTGAATTGGTACGAGTTATTATAAGCAAACTCGACTAAAGGGAGATATTGTTCCCAACCACCTTTGAAATCAAGCACACACATTCGAAGTATGTCCTCCAACATTTGGTTAACTTTTTATGTCTGTCCATCTGTTTGAGGGTGATAAGAGGTGCTTAACTTCAATTCGGTTCCCATAGCTTCCTGGAAACTTTGCCAAAAATGGGAAGCAAAAATTTTGTCTCGATCGGAGACTATATTTATGGGTACCCCGTGAAGTCTAACAACTTTCGCAATAAATAGCAGGGCATAACGAGCAGTATTGTAATCTGTGCGAACAGGTAGGAAATGTGCCGACTTGGTCAAACGATCGACAATCACCCAAATAGAATCGTGACCGCTTTGCGACGTTGGCAATCCCGTGATAAAGTCCATCGATATACTTTCCCACTTCCATACCGGTATTGCCAATGGTTGTAACAAAATCGTTGGTTTTTGATGATCTACTTTCACCAATTGACAAGTGGTACATTTGGAAACAAATTCAGAAATGTCCCATTTCATGCCTGGCCACCAATACTGATGGCGCATGTCTTGGTACATTTTGTCCCCACCAGGATGTACTGTAAACTTGGATCCATGAGATTCTGTCATCACGGCCCGTCTTAAATCTCCTTTGTCCAGGATAATAAGTCTCTCGTGAAAACGCACCCCACCCCACCCTCAGAACTTATAGAGTAGGATTCTGCTCCCCCGGTTAATAATTGGCGTATACGGTCCTGACAACTTTTGTCCCTTCCTTGAGCCTTAACAACCTTTGCTAGTATCGTAGGCGTAACGGTCATCACCGACATAAATGCTCTAGCAACCGCATCTTCTCGACTGAGTTCCCTCCATTTAGCTTTCCATATCTATGCTAACTCCCCCTCGGGCTTTCAGCTCAACGCATCCGTCACCACATTCGCCTTGCCCGGGTGATAGTGAATATCAAATTGGTAGTCTTTCACAAACTCTAACCACCGGCGTTGTCGCATATTTAAATCTTTTTGTGAAAATAAATATTGCAACGATTTGTGGTCCGTGAAAATACTAAATTTCTCCCCAGGAGGTAATGTCTCCAAATTTTCAAGGCAAAAACTACTGTAGCAAGTTCCAAGTCATGCACCGGATAATTCTTTTCATGGGGCTTTAGCTTGCGAGAAGCATAAGCAATAGCCCGCTGCTCTTATTGTAGTACACCTCCCAACCCTTACAGAGATGCATCGGTAAAGACCAAATATTCCAATCCTGGCCTTGGTAATGCAAGGACTGGAGCAAAAGTCAACCTATCCTTGAGCTCATCAAAAAGCTAACTGACAAGAATCGTCCCAAACAAACCTCACCCCTTTTCGGGTTAAGTTTATCAAAGGGCTGGCAATTTTAGAAAAATCCTTGATAAATCTGCGGTAATAACCTGCCAAACCCAAAAAACTACGGATCTCGGTAGGTGTCGTGGGCTGACCCCATTCCCTCACTGCAGCAACTTTACTTGGGTCTACCGAAATACCCTGGGCTATCACAAATGTGACCCAAAACCTGTACTTCCTGCAACCAAAAATCGTACTTTTCAAACTTGGCATACGATTGATGGTCCCTTAACGTCTGTAGGACCAACCGTAAATGAGTAGCGTGATCGGCTTCTGTTTGAGAGTACACTAGAATGTCATCAATGAACATGATCACAAACTGGTCCAGGAAGTCTCGAAACACTCTATTCATAAGGTCCATAAACACAGCGGGGGAATTGGTTAGCCCGAAAGGCATAACCGGGAATTCGTAGGACCCATATCTAGTTAGGAAAGCAGTTTTGGACACATCCTGCTCTCGTATCGGCAACTGATGATACCCCATCCTCAAATCTATTTTAGAGAAGTACGACGCTCCCCTAAGTTGATCAAACAAATTATAAATTCGAGGTAATATGTATTTATTCCGGATGGTGACTTTATTTAACTCCTATAGTCAACACACAACCAGAGACAACCATCTCTTTTCTTCACAAATAACACAGGAGCGCCCCACGGCGACGTACTTCACCTAATAAACCCCTGTTCTAACAAGTTCCGAATTTGATCTCTTAACTCTCTCATCTCAACAGGAGCCATACGGTACGGGGCTCTAGCAATCGGTCGCGTTCCCGGTGCTAAATCAATTTTAAACTCAATTTCCCTACTTGGAGGCAAACTCGATATTTCTCGAAAAATATCCTCGAATTCCCTAACAACCGAAATTGAATCTAAGGAAACGACTACATCCCGAGAAGTCTCCTCCGCGATACAATACAAGTAAGTGCTAGAACCTCCCTCCGAACGAGGCATAGCCACTAAAAATATCTCTTGCCCCGGAATGGCAAAAATTATACTTTTCCCATAGCAATTTACTACCGCACGATACTTCACTAGCCAATCCATGCCCAGAATTACATGATACCCAACCATATCAAGTAGGAGTAAATCGGCCTCAAAACACAAATTACTAAGGTTTATTTTTACTTGTTTACAAACAAAGAAAATGAGTGAACCATCACCCATAGAAGATTCAACACTAGTGAAAGTACTTTTCGCAGATTTAATTAACTCTGTAGACTGAGCAAAACTTCTAGAAATGAATGAGTGTGTCGCACCCGTATCAAACAATACACGACCCATATGCCCCTGAATGAGAAACTTACCCTCAATAGCTGGCGGTGCTGGCAGAGCTGGAGGAAGCATAGCGTCCTGAATGTGGTAAACACGACCATACTGTAATTGTCCCTGTTGAGGAGGGACGACTGGACTAGGCACTTGTGGCGATAATTGGGCATGTGGATGCTGTGGAACCCTAGGAAACTGTCCACCAATCAACTGTGGACATGACTTCTTAAAATGCCCCAACTCCCCACATTGAAAGCAACGACCCGTCACGTTCTCTTGATTTCGGCCCCGGTTATTTCTAAACTGCCCAAAGCCTTGGCCTAGATGGCTTCTAACCCCATTACCACCCCGACCTGCTTGTTATTGGGCACCCTGATCGTGCCTAATATTACTGCCACCAAAATTAAATCCACCAAAACGTTGCCTTTTGGACAAGTCCCCTTGCTGGGTGTCCCTTTCTTTTTGTTTACCTCCCGATGATTGGGACGAGGGTAGTGCTCCACCTCCTGCACCATTGCCTCCTGGATTACCTGCTTGTCCCATAACGAAAGCTTTCTTACTACTTTGAACATGTAATCGATGATCTTGATAATGGAGTAACGCGACATTCATTACCTCCCCAAAAATTTGTAAAGCGGGATTTCCCAGTAGATTTTGCCGTATCCTCCAGTGTAAACCTCCAACAAACTTTGATATTCTCCTCTCATCCGGAGTCACTTCATTCGGCACAAATTTAGCTAAACGAGTAAATTCTTCTTCATACTCTGCAACGGAACGTTCGCCTTGCACTACATCTTGAAGTGTTCTTCTCATCTCCCTTTGAACCGCGGGAGGAAAATACTTCCGATCAAATAACCCAAAATTCATTTATAGTCATAGTATCTCGTTGTTCTGGCGAGGTCATCGATTCCCACCATTGTAATGCATCTCCAACTAGTTTAAAAGTAGCAAGGATTTGTCTCCTTTCCTCACTACACTCCACCATGAGAAGATGGCGCTGCATATCCTTTTTCCATTGATTAACTACTATGACGTCAAAACCTCCTTAAAATTCTCAGGGATGGCCCTTTGAAAAGGATTCTCGGACCCTTTCCCATAGAGAAGGTCCCGCAGGGACTTGTACTTCCTGAGCTCGTAGTTGTTGGGCTTGTGGCAATTGCTGAACTACGGCAGTTATAGCAGTATTGACCGCTTGGGCCACAATATTGGCCACTTCAACTGCATTTATCGTTCCTTGCGGTGGCGGTGGATGACCTACATCATCATCTATAACTCTGTTCTTTCTCGCAGGACGACCTCTTTTAGGCGGCATCTGAGATGAAGAAACACTAGAGTTAGAATACTATTTAGAATAATTTATTTTGCAGAAGATCGCAAACATAGGCAAACAAAACAGTCCTAGCATTAAGCTATATATCAAAGAACGCTACGATAGAACGTGGCAAGTTCACATAGATCCTAAAAACTCTAGATCCTGATGCTCTGATACCATCTGTGGTAACCCGCTTATCAAAATAAGAGGTGGCAAGCTCGATACTTCAATATTTACAGGAATCATAGATGGACCATTCTTAGCATCACCATAAATACAATAATTATATGAGGTAACCACCCATTATTTAAAAAAAAATGGATTGTCCAAATTTATTTTATAAGTTGAAGAAAGCATTTAAACAACCCAATTTGAAAAGAAGGTGGATAACATTAACTACAGGAATTAAATTGAACATTACATATATATAACACAATAATCGAATAAGCCGTCGGTTAATAGTCTCTTACAACCTATATTCGACAATTAACTTTAAGTTACATAATACATTACAGTAGACAAGTACAAAAGCTTGGGCCACACGCCCGAATAAATAACCCGATCATAACTAGATTACAAAAGGAAATGGAACCGTCTACATCAAAATATCCCGTAACATTCGCAAGGTGTTACAGCTCCAAGACACTGGAATAGGAAAATCAATACGGGCGTCCTTGCGGTGGAGCACCTGAGTGAATAACAGATTCATGCAACACAAGAAACATGAATGGGTCAGGGCCCGATTTTATATGATCACCAGATGAATAAAGAGTATGACAGTTATGAACAGTTAATCATCATTAAAAATGATAAGAATCTATTTACTCAATCTTAGCGCATAAACTAAAGCAATTATAATAACCATAAATTTAATTTAAATATACGAGAGGGTAGGAATAATTGTTATTAATTGAGATTCACCATCCTTTATACACCGTTTCATTTCAGCGTTCCATATCTCATTAGGAAACGTATTCAAGCCATTTAATTCTTATATCACTTTATCATAAATTAAATCCCACTTGAATAAGAATAGTTATATAACACAATATATAACGATTCTAAGACCGTCCTTCCGAGTTTCCCCACTGGACGCGCCCCTAAATAGCTATCATCTTCCAAGGCCTATCGCACAAGATAACCTGGGCATCCTACAACGCAACGTCGGGAAGTGTCCATATACCTTCGACAGTGAGTCATAACCACACCCGAAATTACCTCACTTCGAACAATAATCACACAATATATAACAACCGGTCCTGTGGCCGAGGAATATATTCTCTATGCATTCACTAGCTAGGGAACTTCACCTCATGCGCGTACTTCCCCTATGATAGCATTTAGAGAGGTGTGTATATACCAATTTATCATTCACAATTTTAAATCTCATTTTAAAATATACATCACATTTTATCCGGAGCCATAGGTAATTAATAGCATTATTATAACCTCAATGATTAATAACCCCTAACCCAGTCTCTTAGAATTTATGGTGTTACTATAAACCACCAAGTCTAGCATACCCCAATTACGTCTCAAAAGTTCCTCAAATATTAAATCCTACGTCTCTTAATATTAACTAACTTGTTAAGGGGAAGAAAAAACCTAATCATCTATTTACTAATCCCCAGAATAAGACCCAACTATTCCCTTACTAACATAAGGTAGTTACCTAACTAATATAAGACTCTAGGACACTAAGTTTACTTCATAAGAGAAGGTTCCTAAGTCCAAAGCCTAAAAGAAAAGGGTTAATACCAAGTTAGAAAAATCACTTAAAACAGCAGGAATTCCGAATCGATTCGCCCTGGCCGAATCGATTCGGTCTTGAAGCGAATCGATTCGGATGGTCTGAATCGATTCGGTCAAGAGAACCCAACATTCTGCATACTGCCGAATCGATTCGGGTAGGCCGAATCGATTCGGTCATCACAGACCTGTATCCCACCCCTTTAGCGAATCGACAGAAATTCCCATTTCGGCCATGGTGTTTAATGCCCATAATTTTCCCAATATTCATTTCTCCTCCATAATTACCCACACCAACCACCATTAATTCAACCAAAAACCCTCCTGCATGATTACTAACTACTATACTCAACATAAAAATCATATAAACAACATTTAAAGGTTCAAACACCCCAAATCCATTAAAATCCCTATTTGTTCAATTGATTCACATACACAACAATCACAACAATTTATTCCCCCTAAATCATATATTAGCAAGTAAGAAACTTGCCTTAAACTGAAATCTCGGATTCTTGGAAGATGAATGCAAGATCAAACCCCAAATCTTCAATTCGTCTCCTTTCTCTTCTTTTCTCCACAATTCTTTTCTTCTCTTTCTCTCTCTAGGTTTAGAAATACACGCTTAAGAAAATAGAAGGGTTTGCAAGATTTAAACGTGCCTCTATCCTTAATTCCCATCTTAAATTATTAATACCCCATTAAAATGACTCGTAACTACATATATAAGTCATAATCTGTAAAAAGGGCCCGGAATCCAAAAATATAATATGGCACTTGTTTTGGCTATGCCGCATATTTCGAGACTAACTACGCCTAAATTGGCATCCGGAATAACATATCTCATTTCCATTTTTAACTTCATTTAAACCATAATTGTCGTTTAAAGCACAATGACACCACATATCATAATGTAATGCCGTTTACATTCACATAATAGTAATTAAGCACAACTTGATAAATATTATCTGTTAATTCACTTAAAACAATATTTATCCCATTTACCAATATTTTATATAATTACCTCACATGGCAAATTAATATAAAATAAATTACTCAAAAGTAAAGGTTATTACATTAGAGCGGTCCTATTATATGTAGAAGTTGTAGATTAGGTTATACACACACAAACCAAATTCTATTTAGTCCAAATTTAATCTTGATAAATTAGGTGAACCTAAACATGCAAGGTATTGAAACTAAATTAAAATAAACAAACCACAAACTAAGAAAATATGAGAGGAGGAAAAATCCCTTTTGGGCAAAATCTATATTTTAACACTGTTATAACTAGGCATTACAAATACAACACACAAATAGACTTACAAAACTTAAGGCTTCACTAAGTGACGCAGTTGTGTTTTCAATCCTTATTGTCAATAGATAATGATGCACATCCACCAATACTCCACATCAAGCTCCACTTGCCTCAGTGTCCACCGATTAACCTCAGGAAACAATATTCGTATCTTCAGTAGTTGAAAATCAACCCACAAGGTTATGAACAATAGATGTGTTCTTCCAGGTTTGATAAAGTGATCTCAAATCAATTAAGGACTTTGAATTTGAAAAATAAAAGAGCATGGTCATAAAAAGATGTCTAAAAGGCTTGATTAAAATTGCAGGCTCGTATCTCTATATATAGGGAGAAAATCTTCAAAAGATAAGCTTGAAAGATTGCATTTGAAATTAGGTGAAAAATAAAAATTCACCAACTCGTTCAAACGAAGTACATCTCGTTCGAACGAAGTACCCGTTCTCGTTCGAACAGAAAAGAAACGAGAGAAAAAGCAACATTCCAGCGAATGGAGGAAAATTATTCGTTTGAATCTCATTCGAACGACACAGATGGTTCGTTTGAATCTTGTTCGAACGACACTCATAAACTCGTTTGAAAGAGATGCAAAAAAATCAAACTTTTCATTTAAAAACTTTAAAAAAAACATTTTAAGTTTTTAAACGCTTTTAAAATACCCATGAATAAATTGATTACACAAAATCAAAACCATAAACCTTCTCAATGATTGTAGCAACGATCTCAACTCTTTAATCTTCAATTGTTGCATTCGGTCATTAACTTGTCTTCACTTGAAGCTTTTGAGAAAGTAAATGAGTAATGGAATATGACAAACTTAAAAACACGATGAGAAATTATAAATCTTGCTCTTACAGAATGACTCGTATGTATATTGATGTGATTAAGGATACGTATGATGGAGTCATATAGTAAGAACAACAACTAGAGATAGTAGCAGATTCCTAATTATTGTACGTTTGAACCAATGTTCAACTCTAAATTCTTATTTATTTTCTCTTATAACGAATGAGTTGACCGGACCAATATAAGATGAGGTGCTGCAGTGTATATTATTTGCAGATGATATTGTTTTAATGGAAGAGACTAAGGTAGGGATTAATGTTAGATTGGAATCCGAAACATAATATGTGGTGCGTAATTTTAGTAATAATAAGAGGACAAACAAGGATGTAGTGAAACTATTAATGACGATCTTACTCATATGATTAGAGTAAGTTGGGTAAAGTAGAGAAGTGCTACCGGTGTATTGTTTGATTGGTGTATACCTTTGAAGTTATTGAAAAAATTCAATAGGATGATCATTAGACCTACCATGTCATATGGGACAAAGTGTTGGACAACCGAAAAACTAAACGTGCAGAAAATGAGCGTGACGGAGATGCAGATGCTAAGATGGATATTTTGTAAAATCCAAAAAGGATAAAATTAGAAATAATCAAATTCAGGAAACGATAAGAGGAAACCGACTTAAATAGTTTGGACATATTAAACATAGACACTTAAATAGTTTGATTGTAACACAAGGGGTAGATGTATGCCCAAATTGACGTGATGAGATATAATAAAAAAGACATGATATCATGTGTTTTAATCGAGATATTGTGCTAAACATAGCAAAATGAAAAAAATAAAATTCATATAGTCAATCCCAAATAATTAAAAAATACTTTATTGAGTGTATTAAAAAATCGACATATATTGACCAATTTTTTAAAAATTATCTTTATTTTTTATTTTGAGCTATTTGTTCAAGTTATCCATAATTTTTTTTAGATAATTTCTAATTTTTTTTACAATTTTATAAAAATTGATTCACATTTAAGGGCCCCACAAATAAATTTAACTCTTCATTACATAACCTCCACCATCGTGTAAAAAGACTTGTAAGTCCACCAAAGTTAAAAAAATCTCCTTTTATTCACTCTTATTTATTTAGTAGTCTAATTATTTAACAATCTCATAGCCAAAGTAAAATAAAAAAAAAAACTTATTAGTAATAAGGATATTATCATATCCTATCTTTCCTCTCTCTCCTACAACCTATCTTCCCAGCTCTCCCTACACAGCTCCCTTTCGTAAATCTTTCAAGGTAACCTACTCTCTCTCTCTCTCTCTGCACACACACACACACACACACACACACACACACACACTCACTATAACATTGTTAGGGTTGCTTGTTAAGTTCCCTTTATAATATATGATTTTTTAAAAACTAATTATGAATGGATTCTGTAAAATGGGCATATGGGTATTACTTATTCATTACCATTTTTATTCTTATGGGTTAAATTTGTGTTCGGGTGTTTCAGAAGCCTTAACTTTTTTTTTTCCAATATGGTGGCATTTTTTTTATCTATCTAATTGGTTGGATTGGATACCTATGCAAATTGGTTAGAAGATATGTACATTGATTTTCTATTACAGTTTTAATAGTGTTGTTGCAAGGGGTTGGTTATGGTCCAAGAATTTAAAAGTTGAGTATAAAAGAGGCATCACATTCCTAGTTGGTAAATGTATTTTGGGGGCTTTGATATGAAACCCTTAACATTCGACTGTATATAACGTTTTGTGCGGTCCCTGCTGTTATATTATGACACACTTCACCCGGACTCATTTTTTGGACTGTATTGGTTGGTGTTTGGGGTCTACTAATTACCATTTATAACACCAACCATTGCAATTTTGACATTGCAGCGAGTAAAAAAAAAATGAGTCGGAATTCTTGATCGGCCTAGAATTACTCATTAATTATACATATGATCAGATTCAGAAGACCTCGCAAACTGCTCCTGGAATTTTGAGCATTAACCTGAATGTTAGATGCCGTCTCTATCTCTCAAATGGTCTGAGATAAGGTCTTTAAAGGTCTAAATGGAGCTCTTCTCCTAAATTAACAATTGGACTCTCAGGGCCTGGACTAGATAGGTTGTCCGTACCACTAGAAGGAAGGGGGGGTGGGGGGTATCGAAATGAAACCGGGATGCATCGATAATGCTGTACGACATTTGATTTAAAATCTAAAAGCAAGAGTCAAGGTTAAACGATTTCCCATTGCTCTTTAGCTGATAATCTTGTTGAGCTGTGGTTCCCTACAAAAGCTTGCTATATGTAGTGTCGTTGAATTTTCAAAGAATATACGTATTAACTTGGTCAGTGTTCACACTCCCACTAGCTTGAAAGTGATTGACAAGCGTTTCAGTTTTGAAACATACACAGCATAATACTTCTTGAAAACTTCTAAACTGAGGTTGCTGACTAGACCCCGTTCAGTGTTCGGTAATCCTAGATGGCCAATTGAATTCTACCCCAACGGTATCCCAAAATGCAGCCTCCAATCTGTCAGTCCCTGATACCGAGTCGTTGGTTTGGTTAATGTAAACCGTGCACAATGCTTCGTCCTCCATCCTAGACATGTTTGAACTCCTTCCCATTTCTAGTTTTTGATTGAATTGGCCAACACAAATATTGGGCACTAAAAATTAAAATGCAGTACAAATGTTTTGGGCTGAATGCAATAACCAAAAATATAATGACTGCCACCGAAATTGGAAGGTTTGGAGGGTAGAGTGCAAAAAATGGTCTGTGGGGGTAAATATCTACACCGGAGCAATAAATCCGTCCGGGCAGAATTTCAAAAAATTCCGGTTTATATCAAGCGAATTTTGAAGTTTCTTGTTAGATTCTTTTTTCTTTTCATTTGGAGAAAGATTTTCCACCTCATTTGGGGCCCACAAAGGGCTACTTTCTTCTTGCCATATTTAACATCGGTTTAGCCTATCAGTGCCTCCCTATACCCATTTGACATACCCATAAGGTGCAATTTTAGGCCATAAATGTATGTGAAAATGATGCGGGTGCCTCTAAATTGATGCGAGGTGCTAACAACCAACTTAGCATGCTCCCTCCTATCAAATGGGCCGAGGCTCTTAACACTTGGACTCATGGGGCAGACTCACCTCGTATATGTAAATTAAGTTGCGCCATTCCTAACAGCTATAGCTTTTGGTATAGCGGTAAGCGCTTGTTCACATCATTTGGTATCAGAGCGCGGTCATGAGTTCGAGTCACCAAGAGTAACAACCAGTGGCAATCCATTGGGGGGGGGGGGGGGGGGGATTTGATGCAGGTGCATCTAAATTGATGTGAGGTGCTAACAACCAACCTAGCATGCTCCCTCCTATTAAATGGGCCGAGGCTGACAGAGGCTTTTAAGGCTTGGACTCATGGGGAAGACTCACCCTTTTGTATATGTGAATTAATTGCGCCATTACTAACAACTACAGCTTTTGGTACAGCGGTAATCGCTTGTTCACATCAGAAAATATCTCTTTTAGACTCCCTAATTTATTAATTTAACAATAAATTGTCACATGGTTATTTTTAGTAAGGATATTGTCATCGTCATCATTATCCCCTCTCTCTCTCTCTCTCTCTCACTCTCTCATACAACCTATCTTCCCTCTCTCGCTCTCATGACACAGCTTCATCTCTCCCCTGCTCGGCGGAACTTCTCAAGGGAAACCTACTCTCAATCTCTCTGGACACACACACACACACACGCATATATATATATATATATATATATATATATATATATATATATCGATATATATATCGATCGAGAAACTATTACATTGTTAAGGTTGTTTGTTTTGTTCAGTTTTTGAATATATGACTTTATTGACTACTGATGAGTGGATTCTGTAAAATTGGCATATGGGTATTACTTGTTTCTTGCCATTCTTATGGGTTGAATTTGAGGTCAGGTTTCAGAGAGCTTCAAATTTCATATTGCAGCATTTAGTCATAATCCCCCAACACTTTTTGGGCTTTAGTGTGAGGTCTTAAATTTAATACCACATAATGTGCAGTCCTATATCATATTGCTACACATTTTGGTCATATTAGATTTTTTTATTATAGATCAAGAATATTTTTGTTATATTAGAAAATACCTTGGTGCGATGGCAAGTGCCTCCGCCCAAGCTACGATTGGTCTTGGGTTTGAGGCATGAGAGCAACCTCTCTATAATATGGGGGTAAGGCCAGCCCAACCGACATCTGCCTCTTGCCTCTTTCCGACCTGAAGTTAAGCGGGAGTTTTGTGCACTGGGTACGGTCTTTTTTTTTTCTACTACGGTACATGTCACATTAGCAACTGGTAGGGTCGTACACAAAGACTTAAGGGATTTGACCTCGCACAGAAACATCCTCACCCTAGGAGCTTTAGACAAGTTTTAAAAATTTCATATTGTAGCATTTTTTCATCTCTCTGATTGGATATATGTAAATTGAATTCTGTTGCATTTTCATACTCCCTCCATCGCAAATTAATAGTCGTGCTTTCCTTTTTAGTACGTCCCAATATAATAGTCGTGTTTCTAAAAAATATATATAAAACTAGGTTTGAATAAAAAAAAACCCATCCGAACAGTTTCCAGGATAATGAACCAAGTGTCTTTCTTGCATTCAAAGGTATTCGTCATTTTTTAGAGGATACATTGGGAAGTAAAACCTTTTATTGAAATGTTTAACTTTCAAATGGGGACTAATAATTTGGAATGAGGGGAGTGGTATTTTTGCTAGGTGTTATGCCCCAAGACTTCAAAAATTAAGTATAAAACAGGCATCACATTCTTAGTTGGTAATTGTATATTTACTGTGTTTTCTCAAAATCTCAAATTATACATATTGGCTATGGATTTGGCTATATCTATAGTTCTCACGTTGGAGAAAAAATTCTGAAGTTCCTTTTGTTGCTAGGTTGATTTTTTTTAAACGTCAGAATGAACCTTTTTTGTTTTTGTTTAGTTTAGGAGTAACCAATATGCTTTGTCTGTTCAAACTCAAGTGATTTGCACGTTACATTTTCATCCGTATTTTGGGGAAAACAACTGAATAGATGATAACCAAATATTTGCTAAGTCACTAATGAGTTGATTTTATGTTCAGTGACTCTTCAATAGTGAAAGGATCTGAATTTCAAAGTGAAGTTTATTTTTCCCCATGTTATATCACCCTGCAAATAGAGTCAAAAGTTCATTATCCCTTTGTTATGAACTCTGTTGTATTACGATACATGTTCAAGAGTTAATTATACATGTTCAAGTGTTGATTCATAAGAGTTCGTCTTCCATTTTTCGTACATGTATTATGACATAATCATCAGGAAATTAGAGACGACAAGATGCGAATAAACTTGATTAGCTGCATAACATGTTTTAGCAACCATTTTTTTTTCATTTTAACAAATTGTGGAATACAATGTTCAATTGCGTCTTCTTCTACTTCATTTTTCCATTTGTTTGGCCTCCTTCCACTTGGAATGTCAATGCATATGTTTAAGGTTGTTCATGTATGCAAACTGTTTAGAATTTTATACAGCATTGTTGATCATGTAGATCTTATTTTCATACTATTTGTGGCTGTATTCTTATCTCATTCGTTAAATTTATGGGTTTTTTTGTTTTTGCAGTTCTGAAACGTACAGTCGGTCTGCACCGTCCAATGGTATACTAGTAGTTTTTCATTTTTTTAGGGTTAACATAAAGACCTTATATTAATAAACCCATAACCCAATTCAATTTCAGATCTCCATATCTCCTCCCCACCCGAACTAAATAGGCTGCGCTCCCCATTCGAACCGTGGCGCCGCCTCTTCATTTCCGTCGACCAGGTAAATCTATGCTTCATTGTTAAAACTTTTGTAACATTGTTCTAATATTGAGTTTCGTATTGGAAATAGTATGTGTGTTTATTAATGGGTATATACGAATTGATTCATCTATTACAAATAGTATATATTGCCCTTTTTATAAGTGAGGATATTTTTCTACTTATCTTTCAAAAGAAATTGAACAACGATTATGCAAACAAACTTTTTATGTAAAATATACACATATTGTAAAACAAAACAGAAGTGTTGTATATTAAGAGATGTGCAGTTCAGCCATGTGTAAAATAAGTTTGTAATATGCACCTTCATTTACGCTTCCATTTTTTTTCTCTCCCTCACGTTTTTCTTAAAATTCAAAACTTTTTTTTGTTCCTTCTACATGTTTTTATAATATTAGTATATCTTAATAAGCATCAAACAATATATTTAAATGCCTCCAATATGTAATTGATGATCCTTACTCATTCAAATATTATTGATGAATGATATTTAAGAGCTTCTATTATTAGAAAGTAATTCAAGAGCATCTCAATTGGCTGCTTGACTTTTGTGTAAATCCTGTAGGTAAAGTTGGTTTTACTAAAATATTATACACAGCTCTACGTCATGATTTTTAAAGTGGACTTCAAATGCATCTGAATGACATACAAACAAGTGTAAAGTGGGTCCTCACATATCTTGACAAATGTTTTTCAAAAATATTAATTTTTTTAAGACATGTAGGATGAACCAAAAAATGTTTTGAAGCTCGAGTAAAAAATGACGGAGACTAAAAACTAACGCGGTAGTGTAAAATGGAGGTGCATATGACACACCTGTCTTACATATATTATTGCTGACTTGCACGTCTTAATATAATGTTGGACAACACCTTTTTATTTACAAAATGTGTATATTTTACATAAAGTTTATTTGCACAACCATTGTTCATTTTTTCCCCCAAAGATAAGTCAAGGAATATCCTCACTTATGAAAGGGAACTCATCGTAATGACTTCTGATATTGTAGACTAACTAATATCTACCACATCTTTAAGGTATTGACTTGAATGTAGCAGATACCTAGTGAGGGAAGTTTCAATTGCAATCGTCTTATAAAGGAGGACATGTGGCCTTCATGCGATATCCTTTGGAAACCCGGACCTGAATATTCTCTGTCAGTGCAATTAGCTGGCAACCAAAGTAGAAAAATATCGGCAAGAAGTTCGTGGTTTAGATATCATACCAGAAGGTCTCCAGCAGCTCATATAACGCGGTCATGGATGGGGGAGATATGGTTTCCTCTACGACCTTTTATATCAGCTCGGGCTACAGGTATTATCTCATATGGTGGCGTTCCCATTAATGCAACTTCAATGTTAATATGTTGCTGAACACTCAAATGCTTCCAGTGATTTGACAGATGAAGACAAGATTGAGGAATGCAATAATCGTGATTCTTTGATCTCAAAGCAGTTCATGAGGAGTAACCTGGCAGCCGAGGAAAATTGCTCTAAAGGTATGACTACGGCAGCCAAAATCAGCTCAGATGTTAGTGGAACATTCACAGAAAGAGATTATCCCATTGAGGAGCCCTGGCTGCTCCAGTCTTCTCTCCTCTCTTCCGATGGTTTGACTGATGAAGACAATATTGTGAGATTCCTTAATCGCGATTTTCTAGAGTCAATGTCCTTAAATCAATCCATTTTTGAGGATGTATCCTCCTATGAGGACAAGAGCCCTGATTCCCATACAACTTCTTCTGAAAGAGATTACCCTGTGGAGGAGCCCTGGCTATTCCAACCATCTCTCCTCTCTCCTACTTCTGATGCCGAAGTGGCTTGTGATGCGTCCTCGAATGAAAAATCTATTGAACACGAGACAGCAGAACAAGAATTCCAAGTTCCGGAGAAGCTGTTTCTTGATGAAGAGAGTACCATAACCAAAGCTTTGAGTGCCTCAATGGACACAAGCACGTGGGGGGAGGCCCATGTTGAGGGTTCGAGTGGTGGTCTTACCACCTCTCAACCCGAGGAAGAGGAGGGTAGTGTAGCTTTGCAGGACTCTGTTTCAACAATTATATTGATTAATTCTTCATTATGTACGATGCAAAGGATTGCTGTATTGGAAGACGGGAAATTAGTTGAATTATTGTTGGAACCTGTAAAAAATAATGTGCAGTGTGATAGTGTATATTTAGGAGCAGTCACAAAACTAGTTCCCCATATGGGTGGTGCATTCGTAAATATTGGGAGTCCTAGACCTTCTCTCATGGATATAAGGCCCAATAGAAAACCATTTATATTTCCTCCATTTCGTCATCGTACAAAGGAAAGAGAAGCAAACGGCTCTGTGGTTGCTGAGTTTGGAGAGCAGCCAGAAGTCCATGAAAATGTACACAATTCCGATGATGTTGAAGTCATTGGTGACATCGAGGAACATGAAATCGAGGATGATGCATTACAATATATGCGTGATGATTTTGAGGAGAATGAAATTGAGGATGACGTAGATGTTTTGGAAGATCCTAAGGAAAACGTTAATGGTAGTGTAGTTGGTTTTGGAGTGGAAGTTGATTCAGAGAGACATTTAGATCAAGTGAGCGGAAGCGGGCACCATATAGAAAGTCAAATCATTAGCAAAATTCTTCCTCTTGACACAGGATTTTCTCACGATTCACAACATTCTCATCTCAAAGATGTGAAAAATTCCAAGGATCAGGAAAGTAAGTGGGCCCATGTACGGAAAGGCACTAAAATAATTGTTCAAGTTGTTAAAGAGGGATTGGGCACTAAAGGGCCCACACTGACTGCATACCCAAAGTTGAGGAGTAGATTCTGGGTATGTTTAAATTATGGGATTTCTTGATTTACTCCCTGTTGATAATGCGAAATTTGAGATACCCATTATTTAGCCAAATGGTTATGAGAACATGGGATATCTCAATTTTTCATATTATAGATGGGGTAAGAAAATTTTTATTTTACTTGTTCCCCCTTTACTTTATATTTGCTAATCAGTGGTGCTGTTCTCAATTCTTTTTTTATCCCATGGCTTGCAGGTGTTGAGTACTTGTTGTAATAGCATTGGGATTTCAAAGAAAATATCCGGTCTTGAACGTACACGTTTGAGAGTAATTGCAAAAGCTTTGCAACCTCCGGGTTATGGTTTGACTGTAAGGACTGTGGCTGCTGGTCATTCTTTGGAGGAATTGCAAAAAGACTTGGAAGGCTTGCTTTCAACTTGGAAAGTTATAATGGAAAATGCAAAATCTGCAGCTCTTGCTGCAGATGAAGGCGTGGAAGGGGCAATTCCTGTTTTGTTGCATAGGGCAATGGGTCAAACTCTCTCAGTTGTCCAGGATTATTTTAATGACAAGGTGAAGGCAATTTCCCACTTAGATAATTTCGCACCTTTTTGTCATCTATTTTTTTTTATATTTACTGCAATAGAACTTTATCATGATGAATTTACTGCAATAGAACTTTATCGTGATGAATTTACTGCAATAGAATTTTATCGTGATGAATTTACTGCCAAATGTTTATGTGATTATGTAATTGTGCTCTTTGACTGGCTTCTCTTCAGGTGAAAAACATGATTGTTGATTCTCCAAGGACATATCATGAGGTATGAGAGTGACATTTGGCAAATATCATAGTGAAAAACATGATTGTTGGTTCAAGTTGACATACGTTTCACCTAGATGAAAATTAATATGGTGAACTATTTTTTAAAAAAAATCAATATTTTATATACATGTACACTTTGAAATTTTAAACGAACAAAGATTTTCACTTCGAAGAGATAAAAATACTTTTCGCCATTTTAGTTTTCACCCAAGCGAAAAATTATGCACTTTTGGAAGTCTATAACATAACAGGCCTTCGGAAGGTGAGAGGTAATGACTCCCTAACCGTGTGTATCTCGTCACACCATGGGGTACTTAACCATTGCATATTTGATCGTAGGTAATCATGACAACCAGTTAATTTGTTAGGATATATACGGGGATGCTTCCAATTTCATATTAAGAGGGATTATTTTTCTTTTATCTACTTGGAGGACAAATATTCAGTTCTTCTATTTTATATACGCAGGTTACCAAATATCTTCAGGATATAGCCCCTGATCTTTGTGATCGAGTTGAGTTGTACAACAAAAGAACTCCCCTTTTTGATGAATACAATGTTGAGGAAGAATTAAATAATATCCTCAGTAAAAGGTGAGGATCATCCTTTATTGCTCTTGTTGTCTGTAGTTACATTTATACGGGTTTACAAGATATGCATTTATCTTGGCTAGCCAGTAACCTTGTGCTATGAAAAAGGCTTTTGACCAACCATTGTAAACACATTACATTTTAGTGGGAGAGAATTCATAATTTGTGCTTGTCCTTGTGTGCCATTTATCATGTTACGTCATATAAAATCATAACATGTATTTGTGTCTGATATGTTCATATATGCACATGATTTTGATGACTTTTGTCCTCCTTCCATGCCCATTCTTGTGATAAGCCTTCCACCGTCTGTTTTCTATAGTGAAGATACAGAATTTTAACAATCGTGCATTTTTCCTGTGCTAAAAGAAAATTATATCCTAGCATCGAAGGTCTGTTGCTCGTTATTTGACAAGAGGTAAAAAAGTGTCATCCACCTATATGAAATTATGAATATTATTTTTAAAATGTGGAGTGTCCATCACGTGTCAATCAATGTCATATATACACTTCTAAAGGTGTTATGTCCCAACAAAAGTATCGAAGGAAAATCTGCAGCGAAGAAGTGAGCATATGGGAGGTGAAGTTTCTGGATTAAAAATAGACACAAAAACATATATAAAAAAAGGTCGTACCCAGTGCACAAGGCTCCCGCTTAAATGCAAGGTTTGGGAGAGGCGGATGTTGGCAGGCCTTACTCCCATATATGGAGAGGTTGTACATATACAAATGCAAAATACATATTGCATATTGAAATGGAACAAGGATAATTATTTATATTAATGACTAAACTAATAAATTTCACTAAATAGATGTGATCTAAGATTCATGTATAGTTTTTTTCTACACTTCTTTTGTATATGTAGAAATATGACTTTATTCTCGTGATTTGACCGTGCCTTAACCATTTAGGCTTCTTTGTATAGGGGCATGACTAATTGTGTTGCCTCCATGCCCCATAGGGCTCCACGGCCTTCATAAAGTGTCCGTGCTCTTAAGGATTTGGTTAAAAGCCAATTTTTACAAATTTAGTAACTCATCTGGTTAACACTGTACCCTGCCATGCTTTGAGTACTTAGGTTACCCAAGTTTTTTTTCTTAAAAGTAAAACTGATGTGATCCGATGGTTATTTTGGTCATATCCTCTTTTATTTTTGGCTCCATATATTAGTTAATCATATTTTCATCTAATGTTGCATTTTTATTTTATTTCAGTTCATATTGTATTGGTCTATTTAGAGGATGGGCTATAATTGAACACGTGAGTATTAGGTTTATTGTATAGATGGGCATAAGTTCCACATTGGTTAGTTGATCTTTTAGTGCTCACCTCCCTATCCTATAAATAGACACCTCGTCTTCCTCATTTGGGGAACCGAACTTCTGAGTAAAAGTTTAGTTATATTTCTCTCTCTAAATTGGTGTGGTGCCTTTAGAGTTGCCATTAGATGTGTAGTTACGTAAAAAAGTTTCATTGTTCACTTTATAAAATACATTCTATTATGTAGCTAAATGTATATATGGAGTTTTAATCTATTTGGGTGTTGATAACATCTCTTGTTTCACAGGGTTCCACTCTCTAATGGTGGTTATCTAGTGATTGAACAAACTGAAGCATTAGTCTCTATTGATGTGAATGGGGGACATTGTATGCTTGGTCAAGGGACTTCACAAGAGAGAGCCATATTTGATGTTAACCTTGCAGCTGCCAAACAAGTACTTAAGAATCCAAATCCTTTCTGCTTTTTGCATGCATATCCGTTATGTTGGTATTATTGATATATATATATATATATATAGGGAAAGGATCAAGTGATGTCCCAGTTTGAGGACCCTGAATGAAGACCATTTTTTTAAAATAGTAAAAAAAATATTTTTGGGCTAATTTTTTTTTAATGATTTTTAAACATTAAAAAAATAATCAGCTCAAAATGATTTTTTTTTGCTATTTTAAAAAAATCGGTTGGACAAAGTTTGACCGATTTTTTTAAAATAGTAAAAAAATTCATTTTGAGCTGTTTTTTTTATATGGTCCTACTTAAATGTTTAAAAACTATATAAAAAAAATTAGCTCAAAAATATTTTTTTTACTATTTTATCAAAATTGGTCCACGCCAGCGGTATGCAAACAGAGGTCCTCATGAGATCCGCTCTCATATATATATATATATATATATATATAGATAGATAGATGGATTTTGTGTTTATTATTTTTTAAATAAGAAACAAAACATCATTGATAAAATAATAATTAGCTTTGTTCTAAAAGGCCAGCCTAGGCTTGAGGCTTGAGAGAAACGCATCGCCTACGCTTTATTACGCCTTATTCTTGGTAAAAAGCTTAAGGCACACTTTTTTTTTAAAAACAAAGGATTAGTTGACAAATATTGGTTATGGAGCATGAATATGAGAAAGATGGCTACCAAAGATATGGATATATTTTCAAAATTCAAGGTATGTACTATTTTATTATATTACTAGCCTTGGAATAATTAAAATAATAAAAAAAAGAAAAACGCCATTTTACGCTTAGGCTCCTAAGGCTTGAGGCTTGACCTCTACGCCTCGACCACGCATCGTGCCTTTTAGAACCTTGATAATTACAATGCCTTGAGGACGAGTTGACCATATTCTATGAAAAGAAATAAGGACTTCAAATCATTCCATTCCGAGAAAGCGCAGCTTGTTTGGTCGTATTTAATTAGTCCCCTAAGATACCTTCATGACATAGTATTTGTGAATTTTGGTAATATGTCAATGAACTTTGTAACGTAACTGCGAAAATCGCAAGTTATTAGTGTGAAATTCATAAAGTATCTTTGAATTAACAAGTTATCTATGTACATGTCATAAATTTTCTGCTAATTTTTGTAAGATACACGTGAATTGTATAAATATCTGGAATGCATTATAAAGCTATTGAAATTATTAAATTCTTTGTGTGAATTTCATTAAGCACATGCTAATTTTGGTAAGGAATATGGGGATTCATTAGTATCTGGACTGCTATTTTTTGTTTCTCTATACCGAGTTTTTTGTTTTTAAGTACAAAATTAATTGGGTTTAACTCCGTATAAAAATGTTCACAAAGGATCCGTCTATATTTCTTTAAATAAGAGAAGAAATTAGAAATAACCGACAATACAAAAAATAACGCAAGCAAACAGCTACAATCCATCAGCAGCTCCTGCAGGTGGAAAGAAACTACCATACTGCAGCTAAAATGTACAACCTCCAGAGTCTCTGCCCAACAGCCAAAACATGAACATCATATGGAAGTAGTTCCACCCAGTAGTTAACAATCTCCGAAACTACCAAGCCCTCAAATTGCTTTGAAGTTGAAGCCAAGAGAAAAGCAGCAAATCAGATATTATCCCCAAACTCCTCCGTTTCCACTCTTCTCCTTAATAAAACTTGAATATCTAATGGTATGCAATGCCATGGATAACGATGTAAAGTGTATCTTATCTTTTCAACCCTGACACTTTATTGGAGAAAGTTCTTCTTCTCACCCTGTACACATCCTTATACTAAACTCTATTTACCTTTTTTGTATTTGCCACTGCCTTTATTTTTTCACGCACAAATTCTGTTATATATATTTTAAACATTGAAATACATTTGAAACCATATATTTTTAATTGTTTATGTTTGTTGGAATGAGAGTACAACAAATGCCTTGCCCAGGGCAACGATGTTGAGTGAACCGTAAAAGATTGAATGTTTGCCCTCCTTAGCACCAATTGATCTTAGGAAAGATGGTGGCTTGAGATCCGACTTGTGGTATTAGAGCCAATGGTCACGGGTTCGACTCTTGTCCGAGTCATTTGTTGTTTTGGTGGGGGTGGAATGAGAGTACAACAAATGCCTTGCCCCAGGACAACGATGTAGAGTGAACCCCTAACTGATTAAAGGTTCTTTCCTTAACACCAATTGCTCTTAGGGAAGAGGTGACTTGAGATTTAACAAGAATATTCAATGTACTCAATATGTGATGCTCAACATTTAAATGAGCTTCCTCTACAATTTGTGATTCGATGCTTTCTGCTGTTATTCTCCTATTACAAATAGGAGTTCTTCTAATAGTACCTTGAACTAAACAAAATGAAATTTGGGTTGAGGAAAGCATCTCATGTTAAACGAAACAGAGAAAGAGGGGGGTAATTCAACTGTGAAGTAACAAACACACAAAAACGAAAAAAATAATTTTCCCTTGTCTAATCTTATATATAATCCATGCACATTTCTTGTAAATCTTCATAAACTCTTGGTTACTCTCTTATATGTTAAATTTGCGTTAAGTTAATTCATAAATTCATTGGTATTCTCTTACCTCTATTATTGTTCCCTTAGGATTTTCAGACAAACATGCTTCTTAGCATTACTGTGTGTGCATGTGTATACTTAAGTAAACTTATGATTTCAGATTGCAAGGGAGTTGAGGCTGAGGGATATTGGTGGTATTATTGTGGTAGATTTCATTGACATGGTGGATGATTGTAAGTGAAAATTTCAATCTCTCTTTATTTAAGATTGGTACTGGTTATATACTAGCAGTACAATTGTAATCTATCCAAATTATCTCAGCCAATGTGCCACAATCTCTCTCTCTCTCTCTCTCTCTCTCTAAAGTAAACGCAGCGGAATGTTTACAGACACTAAGAGAAAAAATAACAACCTTAAATCCCACTCATTCTCATTCTCATTCATTTGTAATGGGTATTTATAAGCCCTTAATACAAGGCAAGCTAAGTATGACATAAGTGGTGTCATGGGCCTAATGACCTAAGCCATGACATCACTAGGCCTAACTAACCTAATCTAGAATATTCCAAAGGAATATTCATTTATTTTACTAATAATAGAGCAACAAAAATAAGATTAATTGAAAATAAAAATCTATATTCGTTAGCTCAATCCCACAGACGTCACTCCCACATCCATCACTCTCTAGATGTTCACTTTTTTGGTCAGATTTTACTTTTCTGTTTATACATTCTGCAGTTGCATTTATGATTTAAAAAATGAGTATTACATAATACTATAATCTTCCCCTCAATACCTTGTTTTAGTTGTTTTGTACACTACCTTGTCTTGCAGCAAATAAAAGATTAGTGTACGAAGAAGTTAAGAAGGCTGTTGAGAGGGACCGATCAATGGTGAAAGTCTCTGAATTGTCTAGGCATGGGCTTATGGAAATTACCAGGAAGAGGGTATGTTGTTTGTTTCTAAAGAATTGTTTCGATTTGCTGAATTTATTTTGAGAGTAATATAAAATCTTCCACCTAGAGATATTTAAACATTTGAGCTTGGGCATAGTGACTTCAGAGGGCGCAGGGGTAATTATCCATTAGGCAAGTTCATTTAAGAGCCCCGCATTTTGATGAGGATCCATATACCACACCCCCGGGTGTGCCATTTGTCATGTTACGTTAAATTTTTATTAAAGCCATTGCCTGTCCAGTTGTTGTAAACCGTGACAATTTCAATGGCGCGTGGGAGATCAAGCCAAGTTATGCTCGAACGCCACATGACTGCTGTGGCATCCTTTATAGCCCAATTTTCGCGAATTCTTTTTTCTGATCTCACCCAAATTTTTATGGCGACAAAAAAAATTTATTTTGGGTCCCCCAATGTTCATTAGTCTATTTGACCACATCTTCTCCGAGTCATCTCCTAACTATTAAAGCTCGAGTACAAGAGTTTTCTGTAAAAGGGGAAGGGGAGAAGGATGAGAATATAGGATTGCTTGAGACATAATTGTAATTTGATTATTTGTATTCTTTTATTTGTTCACCATTGTTGCATTTCTATATAGTGAATTAGTATCTTAGGTTACTGGGCAGTATTCTTTGGAGTATTCTTAGTGTGCTCTGTTTAGTCCTTTTACCTTTTAGGTTATCTTGGTTAACAAGATGACTTTAGCCTATAAATAGGGCATTTGGGCACCCATTGTATATTAGTGAGAGAAAGAGTGTGTTAAGTCTGCTCGTGTGACATTTGTCATGTTACATTACAGAAAATGTTGAACAATAGTATTTTCATCATTAATAATGATTCATTTAATAATTAACTAATAACTAATGGTTTCGTTCGAATGAAATTTTCTGGTGAATTTGTCAAAACTCAGGGGATGTTTGTGGCATTTTGCAAAAACACTAGTTGTGTGCGTAGATTTTTTACTACATATTAGGGGTCTGAATAGAATTTATGTTTTCCCTTCTATTCTTCAGTCATATTCTTAAAAGTTCTGTAACACTATGTTTGTCAGATAAGCCAAGTGACATTTATAATTTTTTTTTCTCTAACAAACTGGTTGTCTGATTCTTGACAGGTTCGACCTAGTGTGACATTCATGGTTAGTGAACCATGCGGTTGCTGTCATGCCACTGGGAGAGTGGAAGCTTTAGAGACCTCATTTTCTAAAATTGAACATGAAATTTGCCGTTTACTTGTGAGTATTTTTTTTTATTAATATCAGGAATATTTACTTTCATTGTTATGATTCTTTAAGATGTAACATCTACTTCTGTACCGTTGGATAGTCATAATTATTAAGAATAAAAACAAGGGAATTGGTGACTTTTATTTTTATTTATTATTTATTTTTATATTATGCTTTCAGCTGCACTTTTAAGGCAGTTCTTATTTGGTAAGTAAAGAGAATGTTATAAAAGGGTGCCAGAGGACGCAACCCATGTGCACAAGGCGTATACAAAAAGGGGCTGCCAGAAAAACTAGAAACAAACATCCTTAAAGATTTGACAAAAAAAAGGACCCAAAAAACAACTAGGTCTATAAAACCATGAACCCCTAAAAGAAAAAAAGCACAATCAAACAACTATCTTATCATAAAACCCCACGAAACTACACCACGCCATCTGCCCAAGTTGAGCTCGTTTCTGGGATATAAGACTTGAGAAAAATGCCATATTGGAAAAGATAAAGGAGATTGATAAAATTAAAAAAAAAGGAAGAAGAATTATGGTTAATCGATGAAATGTTGAAAAATGTGAGAATTAATTTAAAAAATGATATTGAAAGATTAATTTAAAAAGAGGGGAGATCATGGAATCTAACATTAAAGTTTTAATGGATGAATGAATGGAATAATAATTCCAAACTTTTTTACTGACTTGTGAGTGCCAAAAATATCTAATAATATCATCAAAATTGAGGGAGAATGGGGAATTTCGGGAGATCAGAAAATTGAGGAAGAAATTTTAAAATTTTGTAACAATCTGTACTCTAGAGTTAGTAACTGAGAATGAGAGTTAGAAAGCTTGGAGTGGAGCTCCATTGAGTTAATGAAAGCTGGGTGTCTTGAAAGGCCTATTGGGGAAGATGAGATAAAGCGGGCTGCTTTGAAATTATAATGGTGATAAGGCCCAGAGCTCCAATATAGTTTATCTTGAGCATTTTACGAGGAATGCGGGCGGGGGGGATATATGACTGGTGGGTTTGCTGAAGTTTTCGTGGAATTTCTGAGAATGGTATAGTAAAGGCTCGTTTCACCGAGACTTGTATTTGTTTTATCCCTACAAAAGAAATTCAATCAGGTTTAGAGACTTCAGACTATTTAGCTTGGACTCGACTCTCTGCGGAGTTTTGGCAAAAGTTTTTGCATTTCCATTTAGTTGAGAGAGGTGTTGGTGGATATTGTGTCGTCCTCTCAAGGAGCATTCATTAAGGGGTGTCAAATTCTAGATCTTGTGTTGAGCTCTTGTATTGAACGCTAATAAGCTTGTTTAGTCTGTAAAGTTGATGAACATGATCACTAAAAAACTTCGCCGTATGCTCCACCATTTACCAACTCTGTCCCCAAAGCTGTGATCTCAGCACTGTGTTCTCTAATCTGATTGGACTCTGATCTTTCTGGATGCCGCCACAATAAATAACAACTGTCAAATGATTAGATGTTAGTTTTGATGAAAAGATTGTACCACACCAGGAAATGCCTCCTCCTAAGACAGCAAAATCAAAAAGCTGCAGCCTTGACAATATAGGACATTCCTTGTAATTAGACCAGGTGAAAGTAGTGCCTTCAAATGTAAGACTACCAACACCCAATGTTTAAAAAGGCGCAAGGCAAGGATCCGGCGAGGCGAGGCTGCGTATTGAGATGTAAGCCTCACCCAAAAAAAAAGAGAGCAAAATAATATTAAAAAAATACTAATAAAATCATAAAAATAAAGTAACAAAGAAACATAAAATAAAATTGCGCAAAAAACATTTTTGAGGACTTTTTCACATAAATTAACATTTTTTTGTTCCCTCGAGATGATTTTTAAATTTTTTTTTTGATAAAATCAATATTAATATATTGTTTATTTTACAATATGACAATAAATTAATCGATGCAAAATCATTTTTTTTTTCCTTATACATATTGTTAATTTTATAATATGGCAATAAATTAATCAATGCAAAATCAATTTGAAAAAATCATTTTTTTTTAGTTTCATTCACATATTGGTTATTTTATAATATGACAATAAATTAATTAATGCAATATTAAATTGACAGAATTATTTTTTTTAGTTTCATTCAGATATTGGTTATTTTGTAATAAGGACATATTGGTTATGTTTTAAAATTTTCTTATAAGTTAAAATGGTAAATAGTATAAGTTAAGCGCAATTTAAAAAAAAAAGGAAAAAGAATAAGAGTTAGTATATTAATACAAAATTTTTTAAGTTCAGTGCAGTTTTAGAAAAATAAAGAAGTTCACCTTTAAATAAAATTGTGAGTTTGAAAAAAAAAAAACAGATCATTTATGCTTTAAAAAATAACAGAGTATGTAATTTAGTAGAATTATAACAAAATTGTTTCCCTATCTTCAAAGTATGTATATATATATATACACCAATTGTCGACATATATAAAAATATCATAAAAACAGAGTTCTTGATGCATGAACGCTTTTTTTTTCTTTCCTCCCTTAGGGCGTGCGTTGAGAGGTGAGGTGCATCGAGGTGTAAGCCTCAAATTCAACCCTGAGGCTTAATTCTCAAGGCGATTTTTTAGTGATTTGCATCGAGGAGAGCCTCTAGTGATTTTTAAAACATTACCTACACCATCTCAGATTTGAAGTTGGAGAACTCTGACATTGCCCTGGATACTCTTGAGCACCCTGACAAAAATCTGATGACGTTAAAATCCCTGTCAATTGCCAGAGAACCCTTGACTGCCCCGAACTCCATAGACCCCTAAAAATCATCAAGTAAAACCTTCAGGCATTCTTAACGTCAGGCTTCCCCCCAGAGCTACCACTCCCTTCCAGAAACCTCCCCCCCCCCCCCAATCTCCAACAACAACAAACAACAACACACTGCGACCTCAAAATTGGAAAAACAGTCCAAACTTCTCTCTTTGGGACACACCAATCAGTATTCCACCAAGATTTAACAATGAACTTCTTATTTTGGTCATTCAAACCTCGTTACAAAAGACTACCCGCATCTTCATTCCAAGCTAGTTAAGGACAGATCCTCCCTGCCTCCTTTTGCACCTAACACTGACCTGCCATTCCTCTCCCTACCTTGAGCAAGCACCACTCACTGGCTTTAGAAGTTGGGAATGAGTGGCAATAGGAAAAATAAACTCCCAATGTGAAGAAATAAGAAATCTATCAATCCGTAAGCGGCAATATGTATCACTAGGTATGTAAATATAGCACACTCCGATGGGAGATCCACTAGATCCATGAATCAATGGACCAAGAGAACGCTATCATGCCCCTCGATAAACTCACATAATCATGGAACATTCACAGAAGAAAGTTCCCTCGAAACTCCCAACGATCAACATCCTACCTAACGAGTCACAAACCTCCAAAAATTACCATGAAAAATCATTTTTACCTCTGTGAAAGATAAGACAGAGTAGCTGCCCTGCAGAAAGTTAGCCAAGTCAACAGCTCTGTTGTCTCACATTGTAATAATCCCCTCTGTTGTCCCCGGTGCATCACCCATATTATCCATCTGTTTTCCAAAAGTTCTTCACAATCTCCTATGAATTGACCCCATTTTTTGTTTTTTGAAGACAATTCACAACTGGGTTTTAAGATCTAACCACTTATTTCATCACCTATTTTTATTGGGGTTGATATCTCCAACCTTTCAAAACAAGAATTGAACTTTTGATTTAGAACAATTTTTTTCCCCTCTCCAACATCTTCCCCCCCACCCACCCCCACACACACTAAACTACCCAACAGTAGTGGCATAATATCACCACATTCTCATCATCCTCACCCAACCCAACATCCTGAACCCCAACGAACCTCCTTAGAAGCGGGAACAATTGCCTAAGGTGGACATACTTTCGGAGCCCATGCAGGTCAGGCCTAAAACAACCCTCATTTACCTTTTCAGTTGCCACCTTCTATCTCAGATTTTTCCCGAACCTGTGGGGTACTAAGAATGTAAAACTTCCACGTCTCAGCTGCTAGTGATCTTCCTTTTGTGTCCATAAAGATTAAACACTCGTCCACCCCTCTATCCAGCCTCGTTTCTTTTTAGAAAATTTCCAAAGGGTAGAAGAAACACTTCCTTTTTAATAAAATACTCACCATCGACTCTCATTTCTATACTTCCAGAAAAAAATCACTATTTCCTTCTATGATACCTTAACCCCCACCCCCCCACCCCCCACCCACAA
Source organism: Sambucus nigra (assembly GCA_949130495.1). NCBI lineage: Eukaryota > Viridiplantae > Streptophyta > Magnoliopsida > Dipsacales > Adoxaceae > Sambucus > Sambucus nigra. The sequence goes on from OX422220.1 coordinate 40,776,209, forward strand.
AGATAATTCACTTGATTCAGTGTCGTGCTTTAATGTCACCTATTATTACAAAAGTTAAAAACAGTGAAAAAAATTATCCTCATTTAATTTCATAATGCTTTTTAATGTTATGTTAATATCAGGCAATGAGGGAGCAGAAAGCAGAACCTGGAAATCCAAAGTCATGGCCAAAATTTATTCTGAAGGTTGAGCGGTACATGTGTAACTACTTAACCTCGGGAAAGAGAACAAGACTAGCAGTCCTGAGTAGTTCTCTTAAAGTTTGGATTCTGTTAAAGGTACGCCAAATTAGTACATATATTTATTGACTCATTCTAGGACTACCATTGACATATTATGGAAAAAGGAATCCATTTGTTATCTTCTATTAGTCTTCAATGAATTTTTGGAATTCTTTTTACATTTTTATATATTCTGATGTCACACAACTCGACATATCAAGTCCATTCAACGAACTGAATTTGTACTGATAGATACTGAATCTCCATCAAACAAGTTAGATTTTTTTAAAAATGAAATTGTTGAATACTAGTTTTTTTTTTTTTTTTTTTTAAATTCTTAGTCGTTTCTTCCTTTTCTTTTTCTTTTAATTTGTATTTACAAACTATACATATGCTTCTAAAATTGTTAGTGGAATTGAGTACCCTCTCGTTGTTAATGTAACCCCTGAGTTTGACTCAATAACTATCCTTCTCTATCAGGCTGTGTTTCTTCCTTTTTTTTAGGAAGTCTCTAAAAAAATGTTTCATTTAATGTTTAGTCCAACATATTTTCAAAAATAATTTTTAGTCCTATGGTGACATTATTACACATAGTTAATGTCATTATCTGTGGAACCAGGGCCTTAACATTATTTTTGAAAATATGCTGAATTAAAAAAAAAAAAAAAAAAAAAATATATATATATATATATATATACTGGTCTTTTTATTAAATGCCCATTTTCTTTAATTCTTTGTTTTCATTGGGATTTTACATGTTAGATTTGCAAATCTAATGATTTCGGGAAATTTGTGTTGTGCCCTGGAGGACTAGAGCTCAACAATGGAGCTCATAGTGAACCGCTGAAAACAGTGTGAGAGAAAGAAAGATTTTGACAATGTAGAGGTTAGAAAGGGGTTCGATGTAGAGGAAGAATTTGAGAGAAGAATTATCATCACAATGGAGATTTTACATCCAAATTTACAAGAATCAACAGTAACGGTAGTGGAATCTGCAGCCAAACAAATAATAACCACCCGTAATAAATTAACCAACATACGGATATGTAACAAATACGACATTGTTCCTCGGGATGAGTTTATACTTTTTACAACCGAAACATAGTTATTTGGTCTCCTGAGTGCTAATATCAAATATCTATAAATTCAGTAGTATGTTTTCATATCATCTTTTTGTGTAAGGTCACTTTTTAATTGGTATGTTTTCAATTCCGTGCGAATTATTTATTTATTTATTTCTTTTTGCGGGTTATTGATATGTGTAACTTGGATGAATCAGGTTGCTAGAGGTTTTAGTAGGGGAACATTTGAGCTGAAACCATTAACAGATGACAAGGATAACAAGAACCATCGAGTTGCCATCTCCATGTTACGACCCACAACGGAAGTGGGAGCTTATACTCCCAAAGGAAAAGTTACCATCTTTCCCATTAAAAAGTGGAAGACTGGTGGTAAATGAGAGTTTGTATGTATATTTACAGGTTGGCTCAAATTTCACATGGAGGATTAGTTGGAGATAGCAGCATTCCCTCTTACCAAATAGATTTTGTGTAAAGTATAGGTAGTTTTCAGTTTGCACCCTGTTCACTTCAGCATAGTGTATGTAACATTTTTCTTTTCAAAATAAAATTGTAGCTTCATTCACGTTGCAATAGTATGATTAATATGTGACGAATATTTTCTCATTTTTGTCATGCCAAGTAAATATTCTTCTCATTGTGGAGGCCTTGTAAATAGCGTGCACGTCTCAAATTTCAATTTAGGTTTTGCCTTTATTGTCTGTTACTCCCTCCGTAAATTGAGAGCCTCTACTAATTCATTAATTTTTACGAGAGACAACCATATAAAGTTACGCTGCGATTGCAAAGTAGTTTAAAGAATAAGCCCTTATTTTAGAAGATAGTCAATTTAGGTGCCCTAGATACACATTCTGCTAAACCACATAAATCTTATATGTCCCAAGTTGAGAAGTTTGATACTGCAAACTTAGGATTCTGAAAAATCAAGATGGAAGATTGCATATTCTAGAAAGAGTTGTATTTACTATAAGATGATATATTAATGTATATGAAGTATTTTGAATGGTAGTTGGTTGACCGGAAGGCTATTGGCACCGTAAGAAAATGAATGTCATAATTTGTCTCGTTTAACATTAAGAATAAGAAGACGACGACGTCTCTTATGGCCCTGTTAATTACTGTAAATATGCTTGAAGGGGAATAAATGAATGAAGTCATGGACCAAATAAACTCAATTGAAATTACTTTTATGATGAGATTAAACTATATTAATTCAAAGGGAGTTGTTGAGAGTTGGACTGGAACACGAATTAAGGTCAATTGTTCTGCTAGAAAGTTGAAACTGAAGTTTAATATTGTTAGTATGATCATGATAGAGGAGATCCGAAAACAATGGTTATCATCTAGATCAAATTTAATCACAAACATTAAGGGGTAGAAATTCAAATGGCAAATAATGGTAACATTAATGGGCATGATAAGGGCTAATCAATCAGTGGTAACTCGCGATTTTGAGATCGCAAAAATTCTAATAATCGAAACTTAAATTAGGAAACAATCGAGCATTTGAGTGTAGCAATGACAAATATTACATATTTCAATACATAACTCTTAACAGTTTGTTTGGGAGTTTAAAAATGGAGAGAAAGGAAGAGACGTCCACCATGCCGCTTACTACCAAAGTAAAGTTACTTCATTAATATGTGTTTACTTTTGGGTAGATTAGTTTGTAAACAGTATCAAAATGGTTCTGTTCTTTGTAAACAGTTTTTTGTTTGTAAAAAATAATTAAAAATTCTCTTTTATTTAAAAACAACCTTTGTTAGAAGCAGTTTTTTATATAAAAAAAGCAAGTTTTATAAAAAAGAAGTATATATATATACAAAAAATCCCTGTAAGGACTCCTTATGGTGCAGACCTCGGTACATATATTTTTTTTAAAATAGTAAAAAAATAATTTTTTTGATGAAACCTTCATGGATATGATGTCCACGGTTAGATGATCATCTCCAATTTTTTTCATCAAAAAATTCAATAAAAACCCGTTGAGATGATGTGTTATGTAAAAAAAGGTATAAATATTCATTTTCAACCGTTGAAATGTTGGGTCGGCGCCAACCACTTTATTGATTGAATTTTTTTATGAAACTTCATGAATATGATCTTCTCACTGACAAGATCATATTCGTGAAGTTTCATAAAAAAATTCAATCAAAAAGTGGGTGAGATGATCGCCAACATTATTGAATTTGTTGATGAAAAAAATTAGAGATGATCTTCTCATCGTGGAGATCATATCCATGAAGTTTCATCAAAAAAATCATTTTTTACTATTTAAAAAAAATTATGTATCAGGTCTGCACCATAAAAAGTCTTTACAGGAGGATACCTCTCTCTCTCTCTCTCTCTCTCTCTCTCTCTCTATATATATATATATATATATATATATATATATATATATATATATATATATATATATATATAATGTCAACCTGACAAAGTTGTGGCTTTTCAATGTCAATATTACAAAACTATTTTTTTTTAATAAATAGTAATATTTGGTAATGTCTATTAATATATATACACTTGACACAACTCAACTCAACAAAATGTTTAATAAATAGTAATGTTTGCCACTTATTTTTTATGAAATTATCGTGTTGGGACTTAACATTTATTTAATATGTGTGCATGGATATTTAATGTCTTTCAATTGATTAAATAATGTAAATAATACATGTTCTTAATTATAAGGTTATAGTAGTAATTTCTCAATTTTTTTTTTTCCTAACTCTGCGGATTTGGATGGACTTGGGTGGATTGGTAATGGGTTGGGCCTGATCTGGGCGGTTACTCCCCGTTATTCGTTGCTTTAAGAAAGAAGAATGATCACCTCTAGTTACTGAGATGTAGAGTTAAAGAATGAAAGGTTGCTTTAGGCAGGGTTTATTAAATTTAACATCTTTAATCTTGGGCAAATGTGGTTCGAGTATTGTCACCTAAAATCACAAAGGATTCATTTTCATTGGATGTAGAAAAATTGTAAGAAAAATCGTCATCTTATACATCACCATCTCCTAATTGGCTTAAGGTTTTCATCAATTGAGACTAGACTGTCGCTTTAGAGGTTGCATAACTTGGTTTTTCTTGAAAATGACTTTTAACCTAAAGAAATTTAAGATAGGAAACATTGAGTGATTGGGGATTTTTTGTAATACGCTTTATTTTTTAAAATATATATGCGAGCTTAATTTATATCGATTTAGATTTTATTATTTTAATTGTATTATGAATTAACACATTTGGTTAAGTGAATTGTTTATTTGAAAATTATTGGATTAAGAGGATTATCATATTGAATAACTTGGTTTTTGTGCCTAAGTTGAGATTTGGATTTTTTTGGGTCTAAGGTTGGGTTAGTTTGAAAATCTAAGGGGGATAATTGTTACCTTTTAGAAAATTTAGTTGACAAGTTGAGAGTGAATTATTTTTAATTTATGTAGTGAGATTTTATCATGATTTATTTAACTAATTTTCGTGGCAACTTAATTTGGGGACTTGGTGGAAAAAACACACTCAAAATAACAAAAATAAGTATCGCTGGAATACGTTTTTATTAAAACCCTAGTTAATATTTTTTAAAACATGTGAGAAAAAATTGGATTAATATTTTTAAAACCCTAGTTAGTCACCTCTTAGTATGAATTTGTTATATTAAAACACCTAGGATCTGATAGAAGACTATATAACATTAGATAAGAAGATAAAACACACGGAACATGAAGGATAACTAGATTTATACGATTTCAAGAGTTAAAGAGGATAATGAAAGGAGTAAAAGTGGTGCTGAATTTTTTTGAAATAAACCCATCACTTTCAAGCTATTTTAGGCGTGGTATATTTGTGAATTTGACTTCCACGCCAACTGTAGGTCCTAGTAATTGAATTAGTAACGCGTGAGCTCTGCTTTTGTAATTATAAGTTTCATGAAATCTTATGAATATTTTCGTTCTTACAGATTTTTGTTGGATTATTTTGCAAATCGAGGTACGAGCTCACCCTCTCGTGGTTATGCTATGTGCTACATGTATTCATATTTGTCTGTATACATATATTCTATGTTGTGTTGCTTCTTTATATGTTATACTTGTAAATATCATCCTTTTCAGCATTTTTGCTATTTTTATTGAAAAGTTGGGACACCGTATAATATTCCATTTTCTAATATTGGTGGATTGAATTTGGACTTCAAGTTCATATTTTCCCTCCAATGGTCCAAGAAGGTTGTCACTTATTCACCAAAAGATCTTATATTCAATAAATTTTTTTATTTTTTCAATTAATGCCTTTCAACAAAAGATTTTTTTATCCAATGAATTTGCACTTGGTATCATTCAATTTCAAAAATCCTTAAGAGCTAAAGAATGTTATTCATGAGGTTTAATGTTAAATGGTATGAAGGTATAAATTTTTTAACTCTAACTCAATACCCTATTTCAAGATTACTAAACAAGAATGTAACAACCTGAGGGGCGCTACTAAATTAAAATAAAACGAGTCTAATTTAAAACTATTTTCAAACCATTTAATAATGCTGAATAGCTAATAAATATTTGCGGAAGCTTAAAATGAATAAATAAACTATTTATTCTCATTAATCTAAAAAATTCCTTTACAATTGTTTTTACAGTAATAAGATACAATGGTTTTTACAAGAATAAAATAAAGAGATGTCTACTCGTCCTTGTATTCCAAATCCAAATACGCCACATCAACACTAAACTACTACTTGTACAAAACCTGTAATGCATATATAAACTGTGGGCATGTGAACAAACAACTCAGTAGGCTTGTATAAATGCTCCAAGTGAACTACACATACTCATGCGTGTAAATATGTAAGAGTGTATGCATATGAACACTAATCTATCATCCCATGATAAATATAACACCCTAGGATATCAATGCATGCCACTATAAATCCCAAAGTTCCCCATATATCCAAATTCCCATTACACTTTCCTCAGTAGGTTTGGACTCTCGATCACCCTCTTGTAAATTATCCTCCCAATACTCCATGGCCCTAATACAATCATAATCACAAGGCAAGATAAGGTACTCCCTTCATCGTCCTGCCATAATGGCTTAAAAATCAATAACAAACAGGACTAATATCCCAATGGACCATGGCATGACTCATGAGATAAAAGATAAGAAAATAACCCGAAAGCACACCCTGTCCAACATGTCGTTTGGCTAAGGGATGTCTATACGTCCTCTAATAACAATATCAATATCAATATCGAAATATAACATCTTTACTAAGATTATATTTACACAAATTAGGTTTAATTATTCTGCACAATTTTTACAACCCAACATATGCATAAAATCATCTAATTACAATTTTTTCCAACTGTAGAATATGAAAACAAGATCACATAAACATGTATGAAACAAATATAATATTTACATACAAGTAAAACATATAAATATGCAACACATAACATAAAATATATGTATATATGTAGCACAAAAAATAATCACGGGAGGACGAAGACCTACCTCAATTCGCAAAATAATCTGGCAAAGTTATAAGAAATTCTAGCCCTGCATACTATTGGAAAAATATTCATAAGATATTCAAGAAAGTTTCAAAAATTATAAAACTAGTGTCCAAGTGCTCCTAATTCAATTATCGAAGGACTAAAGTTGGACTGAAAGTAAAATTCACAAATACACTAGGCCAAAAATATCCTGAAAGTAATACATTTGTTTCAGAAAATTTTAGCACCCTTTTTACTCATTTCATCTTCGTCTTTAACCCTTAAATTTGTAAAAATCTCCTTTTCCTTATTATTACTTATTTTTTTTATCATCTTATCTAATATTACCAAGCCTCCTATAGAGTTATATCAAACCCCAGGTGTTGTAATATAACATATTTATACTAAGAGGTGGCTACCTAGGATTTTAAAAATAGTAATCTCGTTTCTCTCATATGGACCTCTACTAAGGTATTCAAATGGGATCCAAATAAATATATTTATCCATCAATAACTATCTCAAAAGGGTTCATAATACATGGGCACTTATTTTTTTTATTTTGATTGTGTTTTATACACCAACAAGTCCCTAAATCAAGTCACCACCAAAATTAGATAAATAAACCATAATAAAAATCTCACTACATAAATTAAAAATAGTTCACTACCAACTTGCCAACTAAAATTCCTAAAGGGTAACAATTACCCCCCTAATATTTTAAACTGTAATCTAAGCTTAGACCCCTAAAAAATCTAAATCTCAATTTAAGCACAAAAACCAACTTATCCAATTTGATAATTCTCTTAATCTAATAATATCCCAATAAATAATTCACTTAACTAGATATATTAATCAATAATATAATTATAATAATAAAACTCAAATAATATATCTTAAGTCCAATATAAAAACCAAATATATATGAATTAAGATCATATATATATATATATATATATATATATGATTGGGCATAAATATTGTATATTTATTCCCGTAATTTCGGTACATTTGTGAACCCGAGTGATGCAATCGGTATGGATTTAACTCAAATTTATGCTACTAACCTTCTTTGGCAAGTATTTTGTGTTTCGTGTTTCTCCTATGTGTTTTACAGGTTAATTATGCAAGCGATGCAAAAGAAAAATCGAAACAATGAAAGAAAGGCTAGGAAGGCTAGTTCAAGGGCATTTTGGTAATTCTGCAGTTGGATCCCGAAGGAGGAGTCAACTGGAAATTTGAAAAGCTCGAAACAATGAGAACCATGGAAGAAACGACATCCAAATTCGAGTTACGGTTGAAGAGTTATGATCAATTGAAGTTGAGGAAAAATCCAAGAAGAAAACATGAGAAAAATTCTAAGTGTTGAAAAGAGGAAAAAGGCACCCAAAACCAGTGAAAATTCCTGAACCCAGGTCGAACCGATTCGGGGGGCGAACCGGTTCGGGGGTCCTGATGCGCAAAATTTCTCCTTTATTCTGATTGGTCCAAAGAGTTTTCACAGGTTACAACTAATTCAAAAACGTATTTGTACGAAGCTAATGACTTAAGAAAGACAATTCTTGATAGTTTTTCATAGTTTTTGATATAGAAAAATGTAGAATATCACCTAGGAACATAGCTTGAATTATTTGCTTCAAGATTTATTCATTCCGGGTTTGTTTTCAAGTTTTAATCCAAGTCTCATTCTTCTTATTATTGTTCTTGCATGGTTATTTCCCTTACTTGATTCAAATAATTTTTGGGTTCATAACACTTATTTGCATGTTTCAATATAGTTTCATCATGAGTCCTTTCACATGCAACGTAATTATTTCATGCATCGTTCAGTTTAACATGTCCATCTAGATTTAAAAGGGCCGGGATGCATGAACTCAACCTGATGTGTTAGTTGCATGTGTATAAAATTAATCCTCTGCATTTAATGATTTATTATGACTGTATTGCATAGCAACACAACCATTGTACATATTTGGATCTCGTTTTCTTCCGGCTAACCGTGATGCTTTAGAATACAATGCGAGTGTCGCTATCGCGCGTACCGATTTACTCGTCCTCTGATTAAGTATGGTGCGGGCTTGAACCTCATATACGTAATGCTTGGGAGTACTAAATTCTGGGTCTAATTAATCATTTAAATTTACGATTAGTTTTATACCAGCAATACACTAATGTCGAGGGATTGTATTCCTGTCTTGTTTTCCTCATCATATAGTTCGAGTTTTAATTCAATCATCATCAGTATTTTAGGTAATTTAGAATAGTCGCATTCAATTCATACTTTAGTTCATTAAATAAATATTTTCAAAATTGCATTTCGTTGTAGTCCATTCCCAAAACCAATAATCTTTTCTTTTTCTTTAGAGTCAGAGTTAGGATTCATTCGTCTGTCCAACGTCGTTACAACCCAGTTGTCCTATTTCCTTAAGGATCGATACCCGACTTATCGGATTATTACTTGAGCGACATGATTGCACTTGAGCCTAGAGAGTACGCACTTCTGAGACACATTCTTAATCGCGTCAAGTTTTTGGCGCCGTTGCTGGAGAGTTAGGTAGACTTAGGATTAAATCGAGTCAATCTAAAACTTTGACCAAAAATTCCAAAAACATAAAAAAAATTTAAAAGCACAAAAATATTCATCATCACCTGTCATAAGCCAGTTAATGCATAATTCTGAACTCACTCCAACCTCCCATAATACTCCAATCCACATTCATGAAAATCCAATAGTTGAGTATGATCCTGATAGCCCTCACACTCCTAACACTCCATAATTCTGGGTTCCATATCCCACACCGTCACACTCAATCGCAAATAACACTCCGTTTTCCCTCTTAGGACACACCTTAGAGCGTGCCCTGGGCATACCAAGTGAGGACACAAAGTCTTTGAGTGAGAGAAATATGTCACAATATGGTAGTGCAGCCGCCGGTGAGAAAGAGGCCCTGTACCGCCCTTTGAGAGAACTCTTATATCCTGAGCGCACTGTCACTCTGGGATGCATTTTACTCGGCAATTTCTCTTTAGGAATGGGATGATCCAGATACTTCCCACTTATCATGAAATGGATTCAGAAAAGCTATATGCCCACATCATGGAATTTGAGGAGGCGTGCGAGACTCTCAGCGATCAAACTTGCACAAAAGATGTGCTCCACCTTAAACTCTTCCCATTCTCGCTAAAGGATAAGGCTAAGACCTGGCTATGGTCTTTACCTCTAAATTCGATTTCATCATGGAACGAGTTACAATCTAAATTTCTCAAGAAATTCTTTCCTCCACATCGAACGAACTCCATCAAGGCTCAAATTCAAACCTTTCGATAATTAGAAAATGAGTCGTTCGATCGATGCTATGAGTGTTTCAATGAGTTAATTACTTTGTGCCCCCATAATGGATTTGATAAACTACAAATCATTTCCTTCATCTATAATGGGCTGAACATTAATTCCAAGCAACTCATTGAAACCATGTGCGATGGTCCATTTGTCGAATTAGACGCCAATGATGCTGAGCTTCACTTGAGGTATGTCACCGAGACTACCCAATACTGGGATACATCTGACCATAATGCTCAAAATCGATATCGCCAAGTGACCACCACTCCATCGGCGTCCGACCTATTTCACGTAGAAAAGAATTCTATGACGGACAATCGACTCGATAAACTTGAGAAAGGAATGCGAGACGTACTTGAAGTATGTGGAAGAGGACTAACTGGATCCATCCCAAACCCCGTCGAGAAGGTGTGTAGGATTTGTGAGGCGGGTCATTCAACTGAGGAATGCCTGACTATACCCGCCTACAAAGTTATGCTTCAAGAACAAGTAAGTGGTATAGAAGGATTCAAGGGTAATTTCGGTGCACCGCACGGGAATTCTTACAACCCTTCATGGAAAAACCATCCTGGTTTTAGCTATGGGCAACAACATGCTGCGATGAATCCTAATTCACATGTTGCCCCTCCTCCACCACCGCACTTTCAATAAGCTCCACACATGCAAGGACATGTGTAAGCACAACCACCTCAAGGAGCATATATCACTCCACCGCGAAGAAATCTCGAGGATACAATAAACCAATTCATCAATACCCAGAATTTAACTAATGCTAGATATGATCGCATGATCAACTACATAAATACAAATATTTCAAAAATGCAATCATCGTTGAGTATCCAAGAGAAGGACAAGTTTCCTGCCCAGGGCCAAAGACCTCCTCAAGGTTAAAATAGTGTTAGCTCCACCTCGACAGAACATCAGGAGCAATGTCAAGATGTGACCACTCTTCGTAGTGGGAGAGTCGTTGATTTATCACATCCCCCACACAACGCAACCAAAGACAAGGAGATTTCGCCCGGCACGAAAGAGGCCGAATATGTCCCCTTGAATGAGAGTGATAAAGAAGACACTAGTGAGCCCGAGGTAGTAGTGAAACCATCCACCGCGGCACCATTTCCTCAAAGGTTGGTTCCTTCCTACAAAGGAAACCCACGTGATGAAGTGCTAGACGTGCTTAATCAGGTAAAGTTAAATTTACCTTTCCTCGATGCCATTAAGAAAATTTCAGCTTATGCGAAAGTCATCAAGGACTTGTTAACAGTGAAGAGGAAGATGAAGGTAAAGAAAAACGTATTTCTAGTACAGAACGTGAGCTCCATTCTACTTAATGATCTCCCACCAAAATTCAAAGATCCCGGTGCACCCACCATTTCCTGCATCATTGGAGAAAATAAAATTGAAAAATCCTTACTTAACTTGGAAGCAAGTGTCAACATCCCCCCTTACGCCATCTATAGGCAACTTGATTTAGGCGACCTTAAGCCCACAAAGATCACTCTCTATTTAGCGGATTGAACCGTGAAGATCCCTAGAGGTATAGTTGAGGACGTGATCGTTCAAGTTGACACTTTCTACTTCTCGGTAGAATTTATCATTTGGGACACATAACCCTCCTTCACCTAGAGCAATCATGTTCCCATCATTCGTGGGTGCCCATTCTTAGCTATGGCTAACACAATTATAAATACTCAAAATGGGAAGATGCAACTCACTTTTAGGAACATGACCTTAGAGACAAACATCTTCCATATAGCCCAACATACGAGGGAAGATGATGATCATCACGCGGTGAGCCTAATCGACGAGATTGTAGATGAGTACTTTAAGGAAAATTATTATGGAGATGCCCTAGGGTCCTGTTTAGTATTGATCCACGAGAGTGAGGGAACGTACACCGAATTTGAGAGGGAAGTTGAGGAGTTGAGAGAGTTACTTGATGAGAGAGCATCAGACGAGGACGCGATGTAAGTTGAGTTTCTCGATTCGAGGAATTACTGCCAAGGGAGTCACGCATGGTTCCCTCCAGCGATAAATTTTCAACCCTCGAATTGAAGAAACTACCCTCCCATATTAAATATGCATACCTAGGAGAGGACGAGACATTTCCTGTTATTGTCTCATCTAGCGTAGACGAAGAGCAGGAGTGTAAACTGTTAAAGATTCTGAGGAAGCACCAAAGTGCTTTCGATTGGTGTATTGCCGATTTGAAGGGGATACGTCCTTTGATTTGCACCCACAAGATTCACCTCGAGGAGGATGTCAAGCACTCAAGAGAAATGCAAAGAAGGCTAAATCCCAATATAAAAGAAGTGGTGAGAACCGAAATCATTAAGCTATTGGATGCCGGGATTATCTACCCAATCTCGGATAGCAAGTGGGTGAGCCCTATTTAAGTTTTCCCGAAGAATTCGGGTATGACAATGATTGTGAATGCTAAGGGAGAGCTAGTTCCCTAACGTACCACCACCGGGTGGCTCATTTTCATTGATTATCGAAAACTCAATACGGGAACTAGGAAAGACCATTTCCCCTTGCCTTTTATTAATCAGATGATTGAGAGAGTAGCGGGCTACCCTTACTATTTCTTCCTTGATGGTTATTCTGGATATAACCAAATTGAGGTAGATTTTACTTGACCAGGAGAAAATGACCTTCACTTGCCCCTTTGGTATGTTTTCCTACAAACCTATGCCATTCGGCTTGTGTAATGCACCCGCGACCTTTCAAAGGTGCATATTGAGCCTATTTAGTGACATGGTTGAGAGAGGACTCGAAGTGTTCATAGATGATTTTAGCATTTTTGAAACCTCTTTCGATCGTTGTCTAGAAAAGCTGGAAAAAGTACTTGCCTGGTGTGTGGAAAAGAACTTAGTGCTAAATTGGGAGAAATGCCATTTTATGGTCACTGAGGGAATAGTTCTTGGACACATAGTTTCATACAAGGGGATAGAAGTTGATAGAGTTAAGATAGATGTCATAGCCGATCTACCCCCACCAAAATTGCTCAAAGACGTGTGCTCCTTCTTGGGCCACGCAGGGTTTTATCGAAGGTTCATTAAGGATTTTAGCGCCATCGCGAGCCCTTTAAGCAACCTACTCATGAAGGACACCCCATTTGAGTGGACGGAAGCATGCCATAGAGCTTTTAAAAAACTGAAAACCATGCTTGTGTCCGCTCCCATCATGCAAGTTTCGGATTGGTCCTTACCATTCGAACTTATGTGTGATGCTAGTGACTACGCGATAGGGGCTATTTTGGGCCAAAGAAAAGACAAACAGACTCATGTCATCTACTACGCTAGCCGGACTCTTACTGGACCACAACTCAATTACTCCACCATAGAGAAGGAGTTGCTAGCGATAGTCTTTGCTCTTGACAAATTTCGGTCCTACCTTATCGATTCTCCCATCACTTGCTTCACCGACCACATGGCATTGAAATACCTACTTGCGAAGAAAGACGCAAAGCCGCGCCTCATAAGCTGGATCCTACTCCTACAAGAGTTTAATCTCTCCATTAAAGATAAGAAAGGAGTAGAAAACGTCATTGTCGACCACTTATCACGACTTTCATTCGATATACCTAGTGATCCCATACCCATAGAAGAATACTTTCCGGATGAGCAACTCTTTGCTACCTTTTCTTTGCCCTGGTTTGCAAATATAGTGAACTACCTTGTCACGGGAGCCGTCCCTCCTGACTGGACACCGCAAGATAAGAAGAGGTTTATTACTTGGTCGCCAATGTTTTTCTATGACGATCCCTTCCTGTTTAAATATTGCACCGACCAAATCATTCGACGATGCGTACCGGATGACGAGATCCCAAAAGTCATCCAATTTTGTCATTCAGAAGCTTGTGGAGGCCACTTTTTGACGAAAAATATGGCCGCTAAAATTCTGCAATGCATCCTCTATTGGTCCACAATATTCCAGGATATGAACTATGCTTGTAAATCTTGCAATAGGTGCCAACGGATGGGAGCTATTACCCGACGAGACATAATGCCTCTTACCCCCATACTCATTATTGAAATCTTCGACTGTTGGGGTATTGACTTTATGGGCCCTTTCCCCCCGTCCTTTCGTTTCTTATACATCCTTATCGCGGTAGACTACGTTTCTAAATGGATGGAAGCTATAGCTACCAAGACAAATGACAATAAAATGATGATTAAGTTCCTGCAAGAACACATACTTTCTCGCTTCGGTGCTCCGAAAGCGATAATTAGTGATAATGGCACGCACTTTTGCAATAGGCCATTCGCGAAGCTCATGAGAAAGTATGGTGTCATTCACAAGGTTGGAACGACCTATCACCCACAAACAAACGAGCAGGCCGAATTAGCGAATCGGGAATTCAAGAACATTCTCGAGAAGACCGTCAATCCCACCCAGAAAGATTGGTCACTTCGATTGAACGATTCACTATGGGCCTATCGCATCGCATACAATAATCCGCTCGGTATGTCCTTATTCCTCTTTGTGTATGGAAAACCTTTCCATCTTCATGTGGAATTAGAGCATAAGGAGTATTGGGCGATTAAGAAGCTGAATAATGATATGAATAAGTCCGGTGAAGCTCGCAAGCTTCAATTAAATGAGTTAGAAGAGATACGCAATGATGCGTATGAGAACGCAAAAATTTCCAAAGAACGGATGAAACTCGCTCACGATAACATCATTCGGCGCAAAGAGTTTTTTTTCGGACAAAAAGTGCTTCTCTATAACTCCCGACTTTATCTATTTCCAGGCAAGTTACGGTCACGATGGAGTGGCCCATTCGTTGTAAAGAATGTTTTCCCTCACAGAGCTGTGGAATTAGACGGTTTAAAAGGGGGAAATACGTTCAAGGTAAATGGACAACGCTTAAATCCATATCTAGAGGCGTGTGTGGAAGAAGTCGACACCGTTTGGTTGTCGAATCCCACTTACGAGGTAAAGTGAGCTTAAAATGAGAGGTCGTCGCACACCCGACGCGTATGGGGTGAATTCTTGTATATAGTAGTCGTGTGTGAGTTAGGGTATTTTTGAGTCCAGATCATGGTTCACGAGAGGGATTGAGTTAACACACTTTTTGAGAGAGTTTACACGTAGTTCGAGGCTTGGTCGAGGCAATTTTAGGGCACCCTAGGGTCTAGAACATTTTTAGAGGCATTACGCACAATATGGAGCATGAGAGAACACTTAGAATTTGAGAGACGAGAGAACCTAACCGTTCTGGTCAGCAAATTCCCCCGAACCCCAGGGTGAACCGGTTCGAGGGGAGAACCGGTTCTGGATACCTGGCAAATTCCCCACCTATTTTCCAAATTCATTCTCTTCCCTCCACTTTTCCCTCCATTCATTTCCCTACGTTTTTTTCACCTCCAAAACCTTCCCCCCTTCCACTTTCAATCCCAATCCCTTCCCTCCTTCCTCTCCTTCCAAACACATTGCCCTTTCCCACTAAAACTCCATCCCCAACACCTATAAATTCACCCCCACCCCTCATCCATTTCTCACACTAAAATTCACTCTCCCTCTCATCCATACCATATCCTTCTTCTCTAGCCATCTCTCTCTCTCACCATGCCGCGTCCCCGCCGAGCCAATTTACGCCCTAAGAAATATGATGACACCACAGTCCTTGATAACGAGGGTAAGGGGGTGTTTCGAAGCGTCCAAGAATGCCATTGGGTCGAGAAATACTTCTCGGCCACGCTCCCAATCCACATCGAGCGTTTTGTTAAATGGGAGCAACTTCTTGGTGACATCACCGCCCTATTCAACCGCCGGGGGTGGTGCTCTTTTCTCACTCCTACGAGCAATCACGTGTTTGAAGCCGCTATCTGCCAATTATATGCAACACTCGTTCAAAAATCCTCCACGCTTCACGAGGCCTACCTTGACGGTATCCACATTCCATTTTTGACCACCATCATCGAGCGCAAAATGCGTGCCAAAGGGGTTGTCCTCCCCGTGCCTTTCCAATATCCCACAAATGGTGCCCTCCGTACCAAAGAAGAATGCATTGCTCGAATGTAACCCGAGGAGGAATGGGTGCGGGATTCTTTTCCCATTGGAAGTCTATCGGATACGATGCGATTCACGCACCTAATTGCTTGTGGAGAAATCCACCAAACCACCAATGACTCGGTGGTCCGGTTACGTCATGCTAACTTCCTCTACCACTTCCTCGACCCCGAGAGCACAATCAATCTGGCCTAACTCTTCTATGTGGATATCATCAATGCCGCCTATGACGAGTGGGGCAAAGCCACACTCCCTTATGCTCGCCTCATTACAGAGCTTTTGATGGATGCCGGGGTAGACAACCCGGGGAAGCAAATCCAGCTCCCCTGCCCAATTAGTGCTATCTTTACCACTCGGAGTGAACGCCAAATGCGGGTGGCTCACCTCAACCATCCCATCCTCGAGGAGGGTGAATGGGAGGAAGCATATGATGACCCCATGATGGATGTGGGGGTGGAAGAAGAGGAGTATGAGGAAAAAGAGGATGATTCTGATTTCGAGCCCCCGGGGGAAAATTTTGAGCGGCGCCTTTCGGTGGTTGAATCCCGCCTTGATGGGTTCATCACCCAATACAATCAAGATCAAGCCGCCTATCAAAGGGATCAAGAGGCTTATCAGAGGGACACAAGTATGACGCACCGGCTCCAAACCCACCTTCACGAGCTCAACTTCGGCGTTCCCCCACCATCTTTCTTTTATGATCCTTATGACCCGCGCGCACCCGGGCCCTCAAATCAGCCTCCCCAATGAAGCCCATGACTGTTTTTGATGTGGTAGTTGGTTGTGTGTTGTTGTAAGTGGTTTAAAATCGTTAGTTGTATGCTCTCCCGTCTTTTATGTTACACATACTTCTACATTGTTATAATAAAAGTATGTATTTATGTTTTAATTTATTTATTTTATTTTTCCACAATTTTAATTCGCTTTGAGTTGGATTTTAGTCCTTTTTGCTTGAGGACAATGCAAAAGTTTAAGTTAGGGGGGTCACAAGTGCGTATTTCTAAAGCTTCACAAATTTTCAAAAATGCCCAAAAATTTCAAAAAAATCATAAAATTTTGAACAATCCAAAAATATTTTTCTTCAAAATAAATAAAAATTGGAATTCAAAAATATCATTAAAAGTCGATTTAAAGTCTTTAATTATAAAAACACAATACACAAAGCCAAAATTGACCAAAGATGGAAATTGTGCGAAAATTGACGACTTAACGAATAAGTGTGGAGATTATCAACCCCGGTGAGATTCGAGCCTTTCATTTTTGTGAAATTTATAAATCAATCCGAGTTAATTGTTAACTCAAAGTTCTTTTTAGCGGTCTAATAAGTCGTCGAGAATTTCAAGTCTTTTACTTTGATCGGTTTTGAGAAATGTGTGTGATATTGCCTTGAAAAATGCGTCGAAGAAATCTCTACATTAAATTAATCTCGAAACGCATATGGTAACGCAATTAGTATTTTGGACAATGAAGTAGGCCATCGTTTGTTACCTAAAAATATTGGCCATTAAAAGTTGTGAAAAATCATCCCTTTTGTAACCCATTTTGAGCCAAATAAAAGTTTTCCTTTTGTTTGACAATCCGAAAAACCCAAAAAGCCAGGAATTATGAAAAATGGAAAAAGTCAGAATTTAAGTCCGAAAAGTGCAACAAAAGAATAGAAATGCTCAACAAAAATAGCAAGAAAAGAAAAGTGTGAATATAGAAAAGAAAAAGAAAATGAGCAAAAGCCCGAAAAAGCACTAACGGACATCATAAGTAAAATTTTCTAATTCCAAAATTCTTAACCTTTCCTAATATTACCCAATACACCTTCAACCCGTAAAAGTCCTAATCGAGTCCAAAATTGTGAAATTGGTTACCGCGTGGAGAGCTAAAACACACACACACAAGAAAAGATAATAAAAAAGATAAAACGTATGTATAAGAGGTAATGTTCCCGTGTTTCAAACCGTATTCCGTTGATGATATCCAATCACTATAAAATTTCCATCTTTCTACTTATGTACATGAACTTGGTTCCAATACATTTACTTGTATAAATCACGCACACCGAGAGAATAACCACATTCCGAGCTATTCGTTTGCGAGAGCATCCCGTGAGAACTTGAAATCGAAATGAACTTTCGGATAAGTAACATAATAGTCAATCGGTGGAAATTTATGGTTAAATTTCTGGCTTTGCAGACACGCACTATGATTTGAGACTCTTGAACATGAATTAAGGATGACTATTTTTCGAAAAAGTTTGAATTATACAATTTTTGCGTATTTTGAATTTTCTTTGATTCGAATTTTGTGGGTATATTCACTGCAAACCCTCACGAGACAACACTCGTCCTACTAGGGTAACCTAGGGGTTTAAAGGCTTGTTGCATATGCTAAATGCAATCTCTTGCCCGAAAAAAGGTATTTTATTCCCATAATATGTTTAGAGGAGTTGTGACTTTATTCTTTCTCTTTTACATTGCTCGGGACGCGCAAAGTTTTAAGTTAAGGGGGTTTGATTGGACATAAATATTGTATATTTATTCCCCTAATTTCGGTACATTTGTGAACCCGAGTGATGCAATCGGTATGGATTTAACTCACATTTATGCTACTAACCTTCGTTGGCAAGTATTTCGTGTTTCTCCTATGTGTTTTACAGGTTAATTATGCAAGCGATGCAAAAGAGAAATCGAAACCATAAAAGAAACGTTAGGAAGGCTAGTTCAAGGGAATTTTGGTAATTTTGCAGTTAGATCCCGAAGGAGGAGTCAACTGGAAATTTGAAAATCTCAAAACAACAAGAACCATGGAAGAAATGACATCCAAATCCGAGTTAATGTTGAAGAGTTATGATCAATTGAAGTTGAGGAAAAATCCAAGAAGAAAAGAAGAAAACATGAGAAAAATTCCAAGTGTTGAAAAGAGGAAAAAGGCACCCAAAACCAGCGAAAATTCCTGAACCCAGGTCGAACCGGTTCGAGGTACCTGTGAACCGGTTTGGGGGTCCTGATGCGTAAAATTTCTCCTTTATTCTGATTGGTCCAAAGAGTTTTAACAGGTTACAACTCATTCAAAAACGTATTTGTACGAAGCTAATGACTTTGGAAAGACAATTCTTGATAGTTTTTCATAGTTTTTGATAGAGAAAAATGTAGAAGATCACCTAGGAACATAGTTTGAATTATTTGCTTCAAGATTTATTCATTCCGGGTTTGTTTTCAAGTTTTAATCCAAGTCTCATTCTTCTTATTATTGTTCTTGCATGGTTATTTCCCTTACTTGATTCAAATAATTTTTGGGTTCATAACACTTATTTTCATGTTTTAATATAGTTTCATCATGAGTCCTTTCACATGCAACGTAATTATTTCATACATCGTTCAGTTTAACATGTCCGTCTAGATTTAAAAGGGTCGGGATGCATGAACTCAACCTGATGTGTTAGTTGCATGTGTATAAAATTAATCCTCTGAATTTAATGATTTATTACGACCGTATTTCATAGCAACACAACCATTGTAGATATTTGGATCTCGTTTTCTTCCGGCTAACCGTGATGCTTTAGAATGCAATGCGAGTCTCGCTATCGTGCGTACCGATTTACTCGTCCTCTTATTAAGTATGGTGCGGACTTGAACCTCATATACGTAATGCTTGGGAGAACTAAATTCTGGGTCTAATTAATCATTTAAATTTACGATTAGTTTTATACCAGCAATACACTAGGGTGGAGGGATTGTATTCCCGTCCTGTTTTCCTCATCATATAGTTCGAGTTTTAATTCAATAGTCATCAGTATTTTAGGTAATTTGGAATAGTCGCATTCAATTCATACTTTAGTTTATTAAATAAATATTTTCAAAATTTCATTTAGTTGTAGTCCATTCCCAAAACCAATCATCTTTTTTTTTAGAGTAAGAGTTATGATTCATTTGTCTGTCCAACGTCGTTACAACCCAGTTGTCCTATTTCCCTGAGGATCGATACCCGACTTATCGGATTATTACTTGAGCGACAGGCTTGCACTTGAGCCTAGAGAGTACGCACTTATGAGACACATTCTTAGTCGCGTCAATATATTTCCAAAAATAAGGGGTATTATACTATCTGACCGAGATCAATATTCTGGTACGTTATGCCGCGTCTAAGGAATCTCCGTATCATAGAGAAATGTAGCATGTCGTGCACCTACTATAGGTGATATGATAAAGCTAGACGATACTCAACTAGTCCTATAAGATCTATAACGGAGAATGATGCCATATACTAGGGAGCCAACTTTCCAACTTTTCGAACCGCATTACTCCCTTCGTGGGATCCACCTCAAGAAACACATGATCCCCAACTGTGAAATTTATGTTCCTATTCCCCTTTCTTGAATAATTTTTTTCCTACTCTAGGTAGTCCTATCTTGTTCCCGATAAGTTCCACCTTCTCTAAGGTGTCCTGGATGGACTATGGTCCAATAAACTTGTTTCCCCCACCTTTATCCAAAAAATAGGTGAACAAACAGGCCTCCAATATAGTGTTTCAAATGGTATGGGGTTGGTGTGCTCTATAACGTGTTCTACTCGATTAAACCTGTAGGGAGGTGAATAGGTTTTCATGAGAATTATCATATTTTTTTTAATTACTTGGCCAAGTTTAAATTCACCCAATTTACATGTAACTAGGTGGCAAAACAAAATAAATCTGATCGATTAAAACAAATTTAGATCAAATCAAAGTTAATTATGTGAACTACCTAGATAAAAAAACCTTAAGTTCATTTAACAACGGATCTTACTGGATCCAAATCAAGATCTAAGCGATTGTGTGGAATAAAATATATATAATGAGAAATAACAATCAGACAAAGAGGCACAAGACATAATTTACGTAAAAAAAAACCTACCCAAGGGTAAAAAACATTGGTGTATTCTAGTTTCCTATTAGATTTGAAAAGTTCCTTTATACAGTGTAAGAAGGTACTGCTTTATTGTTCATTAACAATAAGTTACCTATGGACGCCGCGACTCTCCCCCTTTACAATAAGAAATTCATTTAAAGATCCATTGATCGAACTTGGAAGTAACATTCTCCAACCTTGGACCTCACCATTCTTAACCTCTCTAATAGATCAAACACATTTTTTTGATCTCGGAGTCTTGGAACAACCAACTTAAGATGTAGAAGCTAAAATTAAATCTAGACTATGTAGTGTTTGATTTCGAAGCACTCTCAAATATCACAAATCATGAATTTAAATTAGATTCAAGTTTTTCTCTCAATTTGTAAGATCAAGTCATTTTTACAATTGAAGTTATTAGATTTGATCACTTGGCTAAAAAAAATACTCTCTTTATGTATAAGAAGTACTCAGAAAAAGAATCTATTATAAATAAGGGAAAACACTCTTATTTATAGAGAAGTTTGAAATCTAGGCCGCATCGTGTGCATAGTGGGAAATTAGCCCTGTGAGGACGATTTTGGACAAAAAAACGTTGCCATAAGCAAAATGTGACAGCCATCTGCACGGTGGAAAATTGTACCCATGCACATACTTTTAGGCAACAAAAATATTTTGCCCAAAACCTGCATAGCCGTGCACACGGAGGTAATTTTTTACATGTGAGTAAGAAAATATGCAGAGAATTCTTAGCTGATTTTACATGCAATCTTACCTATGGGGTCAAAAATTAACCGTGCGCACGCATGTAAGAAGAACTCAAGGTTCACCTAAAAAATTGAAAGTAAAGCAATGATTTTTCAAACGGCAGATTCAGTTGATCAATTTAAAAGTCATTTTTCATAAAAGTATGAACATTAATGTGTGTGATAGCCTCAGATGATTCAATTAAAACTACCTCAAAGGATACAGTTTCTTGAATTCTCTTAAAATCTTCAAATGTATCTTGTGAAATCTTTGGTGCAGAGGAGCCAAAATATCTTCAATACATTGTCCATAGGTTTCAATGAACAAGTTCTCTTTAACCTATCGTCTCACTATGCATCAAGCTTATGTAGCTCGATTTCGTGCATGATTCAAATATTTTGAAACGGAATAAGACAATATATTATATATATATATATATATATATAGAGAGAGAGAGAGAGAGATAGAGAGAGATAGAGAGAGAGCGAGAGAGAAAGAGAGAGAGAGGCTCTCCAGCATACCTCATTAAACATACCTATGAACATACCTATTTTTTTTAAAATAGTAAAAAAAAGAATTTTGAGTTGATATTTTTTTATGGGTTCATGATATTTCAGTGTGTCCCTGTAAAAATATTCAGCTCAAAATAATGTTTTTTTTTTATTTTTGAAAAATAGGTAAAAAAACTGACAGTTTTAAAGGATAAAAACTTTCAGTTTTTTGACCTATTTTTTAAAAAATAACAAAAAAATTATTTTCAGTTGATTTTTTACGGGGGCACACTGAAATATTATGAACCCATATAAAAAATATCATCTTAAAATTAATTTTTTACTATTTTAAAAAATGTGTATGTTCATAGGTATGTTGCTAGGAGGTATGTTGGAGAGCTTGACTGTATATATATATATATATATATATATATATATATATATAGCCATATAATGAGAGTAGTATGTTGTAATGCACATGAAATCCATAAGACTAACGACAAAAAAAAACTCGAGTTTGGAACTTGGGATTGAGACATACCAACATGTCAATACCCGAAACACATTAACCAAAGACAAAAGATTGTGCGTGTAAGGCATGCACGAAGAGCAACTTCCCCTACTTTGGGAATCCTTCGATGAATCAACATGAGATATAAATATGGTAAAAAACATGAAATCGTATGAAATGAGATAATTCCATCTAATATCATCAACCATGACATGTATATGCCCCCCTTTCATGAAACATCTTTCCCCAAAAGATGAATTCCACCCTAAACATATGACTCACCCAAATAAAGGAACAAAGTGATAATTACCCCTATCATATACGTTTTACCCCCCTTTTTGACACGAAAAGTCAAAGAGAAGTTGAAATGGCATAGATGGAAAACATCTCTAGTATGAGAAATATACACAACCAAGGAATCTAACATCATCCAAACATGTGAGTATGATATCAAGTGATGCATATAATGTGAATCTAAAAATAAAAAAGTAGACAAGATATATGGAGAATGAAATCATATTACGAATGATAAATGATATGCGCATATTTAATTGGAAGAGATCACGATAGCAATAAGATATAATAATGATAAAGATCTAAGTTAAATGGATAAAATGGAAATCCATACAAACAACCAAATGTATCATCATCATCGGTGTACTAAAATGACAAAGTAAGTATCCATACAAAAAGTGAAAGGAGTAATGCATGACAAATCCAAAATATCCAAATGTACTAAAATGAAAAGTATATAAATCCATTAACAAAACATAAAGATATACAAACAATCTTCAGTCCTCATCGGTGTACTTCTTTACCGTCTCATCATCATCATCATCATCATCATCATCATCATCATCATCATCGTACTCATTATCGGGGGAGAGGGAGAAGGAATGGATGATGGTGTGGATACTCTAAATACCATTACATGATGCTCAATAACAATAACCCTTGTAAAGAGATGAGATGTACTACGATCAACCTGAGTGAAATGGTAGTCGATATCATCAAATATTAAAGTTAATCGCATATATATCATGTCAAACTCATCTACCATGAAGGAAAACTGAGTATCAAAATACTCTCTAGATGGATGGTGGGAACATGGTGTAAAAGTAGGTGTTAGTGATGGTATTTTCCCTTCGAATGAATCGGCTGCACAAGAGGTCATCTCGATGTCTAGCATGTAAAACTATCGGTGTTGACACTTGTAATGGATCCTAAGTTATAAGTATGATGATCGGTGTAGAGTCTAAGAATACCTAAGGATTAAAAGTATCACGTGATCACACGTGCATAGGTTAAATCATAATGGGTAGCAAAAGAACAAGCACGTCATATAACCTTTAAGATCAGGGAAGGGTAATTAATATACTGTTATGTGGAAGTGGCATGAATTGAGAGAGTATCATATATGAGAAATTTCGTGAGCATCTCCGAGGCATGAGGTTATATATAGACACAAAATAATGTATAGAATACTTTATCCTCAAGGAAGACTGTTGTAGACACCCTATCCTAAAACCTCCCTAAGCACCATCCTAGGACCCCCCCATAGCACCTTCTTAGGTCCTTAGCACTAGTCTATTCAACATAAACCTTAGGTCATATTCTGAGTACTGATTTGGAGGCTATCGGACACTCCTAGGCTCCATTTGACTCCGATCATCTCTTGAACCTGAGTAAATCATAATGAAACCTTAAAGGGCTCTGAATTCCCTTTCCAACGATCTGTCTCGTGCGTGAATCAGACCCACGACCTTCACAAATGATTCATTTCACTCTGAGTACTGATTTAGAGGCCATAGAGAGATCTCGGGTTTCATTTTACTCCAACATAAGTGAATCTCAATGAATCCTCGAAGGGCTCAGAATCCCCTTTCCAACAATCCATCCCGTTCATGAATCGACCTCACGATTCGGACGAATGATCCATTTTTTTCTAAGGGTCATCAAGCATTTCGGGACCTGTTTAACCTTGGTTAACTCTTCGAACCTAGAAAATATCAATGAAATCTCGAAGGTCACTGAATTCCCTTTCTAACGGTTTGTCCCATGTGTCACCGACCTTACGATTCAGATGAATGATCTGTTTTGCTCTGAAAATCTCTCGTCTAGAGACCTTCGAACACTTTCGAGCACCGTTTGACTTTGGTCAACTCTCGAATCTGGGAGTGGATTAATGAATTTTTGAAGGCTCTAAATTCCCTTTCTAACAATTCTGATCATGTGCGATTCGAACTTACAGTTTGCATTTTATGCCCATTTTTTAAAAAATTCGTTCTGAACTGCCTATAGGTACCCCAGGGACCCTGCCTATCGGTAGGGTGTACTTTTCCTTGCCTAGTAAGGAATACTCTATGCTGATAGGCAGGACAGGGGCCATGCCGATCGACACACCCCCTTGGCCCCAAATCCCACTATATAAGGCCATGACCTCACCCTTGAAAAGGACCCCTCTCAGTAATCAGAAAACATTCTACTCATAATAATAACATTCCTTTTCCCAAGAAAGCCCATTTTTAACATTCTGTTACCTCACCTCCTTACCTCACTTGTTTATCCACCCCACCTTACCACATCACCTCTATACCACTTCCAAATTAGTATACTTACATTCTATATTCAGCAACAAAGACCTATCAAGGAGGTCCATTCTTCACTCTTTTTTAGTTTAATTCATTTAAGTGCTATTATTCACTTTATTCTCATTTTGTGATACTTTCTATTTTTTTTCATCATATCAGATAACATAATCTTCAATTTTTATTAGTAGTATTGCACACAACTTATTTTCATAAAACCCCCCCAAAGAGAAAAATAGGGTATATCCGTAAATTCCAAGAGCGAGACTTCCATTTTCACTCTTAAAACACATTTTCCTAAAAATACATAATAGGAGCCTTACATTTGGATTTACGGGTTGAACCCCACCCCTATGTTATTTTCGACCAACGTGAACTTTGATGCCCCTTGGGATACATAGGCGTCTTGGGCCAATCCCAAGATTCGAGTCCTTCCTTTTTCATTTTATATATCTTTGGTATTTTATTATATCTATTTTGTGAGTTTAAGACTCCTACATACTCGTGTCTCGTTCGACGTGCACATTCTCTCTTTCATAACGATTTATGATTCGATGAACACTTACATCATATTTTTTGTCATAATTTTTGGGTACTCTTCTACAGATGATTCCACTCCATCTATTCCATGACGCGAGTCGGATAATTATATTGTCCCATAACTTATATTATACACATGTACACATACATCATGGAGAAAAAAGGATAATATTAACATAGCCCATGAGAGAGCAAAAGGGTGGAATGGGTGCCTAACACCTTCTCATTTCGTAGATTAGTCCCCAAACCTTCGAATCACTTGGTTTCGCATGCATCAGTTTGATCTTGATGTCGTTCTCTCGAGGCAAAAACATTCTTTTGCCTGTTTTTCGTAAAATAGGCTGGTGACTTTATCTCTTCGTGTTGCCCCCATTTGATGATGACCAACTTTATATCCGAGACTGGATCGCAAAGAGGCCGATACGAGTGGCAGAAAGAGGACCTCCATATCCTCAAATCCCCACACGTGCAAGGCTAAAGAAAGGAAGAGAGAGAGAGAGAGGGGGAACCTTCTTCCCTCTGTATTTACCCCCATCGTCCTGACTTCGAGGCCTGAGCTCGCGTCGGAGGAATTTAACCCAGATGGTCATAGTGGTGACTCTGTTAAGGACATCCCGGAGGAATATACTCTATTTTTTATATGGGTATTATTCTTTACTCTCCCGCTTTTCTACATGTGTATATATGCTCCCACTTATATGTTCTCTTTACTCCTTTGCTTACACCTTACATATTTATCTCATGCTTATCTCCACCATGCTCTCTCCTCATGTATATATCACTATTCACTCACTTATACATGCTCACCATGTTTCACCTTACACCCATTTGTATATATTCTTCATGCTCACTTCACACAATCATACCCGTATATAGTCTTACCTTTTCTTACACACTCCACACACCACTTGTAGATTATTCATGCTTAGATTCACTCGAACACACCCTCATTTCTCTCACTTGTATATATCGTCATGCCCACTTACACATCTCACACACCACTTGCAGATGACTATGCTTAGTCCACTAACTCACACCTTGTGTATTCACATGCCTTTTTCACTTACACTATCACTCTCTCACCTTGTACACATCTCACTCACTTATATATGTTCACATGCTTAATATAGTCTTCACGCTCATCATATTTGTATATTCTCCATCATAGTGGTAGTATTTTTTTTTAATAGAAGAGGGATGGTTCCTCCACACGTTTTATTAATAACTAATAAAAGAGATAAAGCCTCCATGTGGCATATAGCTCTAACAAACCAATTAGAGGTGGGATTTATAAACATCCCTGTTGATGTAAAAAACTAGATCGCTCTAATTTTTCAATCACAGATAAATAAATAAGACAAAGATTTTTAAAGTGGTTCGGCTAGGAATAAAGCCTACGTCCACTGTTATGTTATTGCTGAGTGTTTGTGGAATTCTTGATTACAAGTTCTCTCAAGAAATTCCGGTCTCCTTGAATGAGGATGATACAAGGTATTTATAGCCTTGAGGCTGTACATGAAAGGTTCGATACATTAAATGACATACATATGAAAGGGTAATACATTTAATGCAGAGTGCGTGCCAAGAATATAAGCATTCAATGAATATCTGAACTGTTGATTATCTGGCAATTAATGATACGACCGAGATGCAGCTCGGACCGCCATAGCTGTTCGCTGATCAGGAGTTCCTCGGAACATTAGAGTACCTCGGTGCGATAGAGTTCCTCGGTGCGTTAGAGTTCCTCGGTGTGATAGAGTTCCTCGACGTATTCTCGTTGCTCGAAAAGAAGCATGGTTGGTCGGGAAATGATCTTCCTCGCTGCTATTGTGCCACGTAGATTGACACGTGTCTTCGTATTATTCGTCCACATCAGCATATTAATTTTGGTATCAACAATCCCCATTACAAGGAGCATTACATAGAGCAAATGGATTATAAAACTTGGCAATTTATACACTAAAAAATAGCCTATATCCCTAATAAAACTCCTTATATCAACCTTAATGAAGGAATACTCCACGTATCCAACTTTATCAATCCTTTATTTTTTTGAGTCAAGTCTACAAATCTATGGAACACACTACTTTCAACTCTAAACTTGGCCAAAGAATTAACAATAGTATTAGATTTTCTAAATCAATTATGGAAAATTACATTCAATTCTCTACAATACTAAAGTTGGTTTTTTTATTTGCATGTAAGTAAGGGGAGTACTACCACTATAAAAAATCTCTCCTTAAGATACTAATCAAGACTTATGCATTTGTGCACCATACATAACTAGAGCATGGTAGTATTGACCAAAATTTTGTCCTGTACTGGGGTCACTTTGTGATGGGTGTTGGCTTCACTGGGGTGCACTTAACATAAACAATATGATTCTCACATTCTATTTCCCTCATACCTTCGACGTATAATGAGCGATTCCTCCCGCATTGTACCGCTTCACCGAAGTCATGATAGGAGGAATATAGCAGGAACTCGATGACGTACATCGCGTATATCGAATTCGATCTTACACGTATCATCTCCATGAGGCATATCACAAGGAAATTCAAGTAAACTCAGGTATCAAATGGATTGTACACATGTACCGATAAATGATTGCCATTATAGGAAAGAGGTGTATCGTGGAAGTCATGCCAAATGGGGAACCGTTCCACTAACCCACGAAATGCATAAACTTCATATAGGTGTTATCCTTAGGAAACTCATAATTATCTTTTCGGTTACCATGTGAAACTTTGTCAAAATTCCGAGTCGCCATACCGGTTGAATTTTTACTCTATTTTGCCCCTTTTTAAAACAGGACCCTATCCGCGAGCTTGGAAACAAGTCAAACCGTGTCTTATATTTTTATACCCTGTCTTTTTCAGGCTCAGGTCCTGACCGACATTTTCCTTGCATTTAGGAAAACATCATACAAGTGAAAACCTAATAATAATAATAATAATAATAATAATAATAATAATAATAATAATAATAATAATAATAATAATAATAATAATAATAATAATAATAATAATAATCATCATCATCATGCTGAGGTTTCTCCCTCTTTCCCTCTGTTCAAAAATAAAAATACCAAAAACATACTTTTCCCTTTTTCAAAAAATGCCAAAAATACTCCCTTTTTCTTTAAAAAATAAATAAATTCATTTATCCCTCTCAGGTCGATCGCATACCCGACTTTGGCATGGCTCCCTATTGGCTTTGGTCTTCCGTAAAACCGCCCCAAAGCTTCACTACTTCCTCTACTTCTTCGATCGAAATTGAGATTTCCCTCTGCAGGTTGTTCATGGAGAACACATACCAAGCGCCTAATATTTAACTAGATCTGATGGCCATCCTAGCTTTGTGCAACACCTCAAGGCTGACAATCCCGAATTTGACCCTTCTACCCAAATTACGATTGTCAAAGTTCCCATCACCCCCATAGTCTCACCCAAGCATTTTAGGGTCTGCCTGCCGTTTCTCCTACATCACACATGCCTTGCTAATTAGGGGTGTTCGCGCTTCGATCCTATCCGATTAAATCGGTCCCAAAAAAAAGTTCCAATACTGGACCATTAAATCGGTTTTTCGGGCTTAATCGGTCCAGTCAAACTTGTCGGTCCTAATCTTATTGAAACAATCTTTTTAAAAATGAAAACTACCCTTCGAATACAACATAAATTTGGACAACCATTATCTACACATTATACAACATAAATTTAAATAATCTATTATGTTAACATTTTAATAAAAGAATGATTTATACAAAATATATAAAGCAAGATAGAAAAATAAAAAAAATAAAAACTCAAAAACTCAAAATAAATTAATACATTTGAGATAAAAATAAATAAAAAACAACTCTGATTCATAGATAGTAACAAAATGCAACCCTGATTCACATATGTAATAACATCGATTTTTTGAGTAACAAAAAAAACAACTCTGTTTTTTTAGTAACAAAAAAAAACTTTGATTTTGTATAGAGTAACAAAAAACAACTTGAGTGAAAATGAGTACCTGAGTGAAAGTGAGAGCAGCGACGGCGCAACAATGGGAAGGAATGAAAGTAGGCTAAGCAACGACACAAATGAGATGAGAGAGAGAACTTGAGAAGAGAAGAAGAATGGTGGCTTGGCTCGCGATCGTGAGAGTCTCTCACTGAGAGAGAAATACACTGGGAAATACCAATCAAGGGGGGTAATGGTGAGAAGCAACAACGGTGGTGGCAATTATCGTGAGAGTCTCTCCCTGAAAGAGAGAACACGAGAAGAGGAGAGCAGAACGTGGCTCAAAGAAAATACAAATGTGTTGTTGTTGGATTGTTGTGTTGTGGGAGAGAACAAATGTGTGCGTGTGTCTTAGATTTAGGGTTTCTTTTTTTTTAAGAGACAAGCGTACGCCCCAAGTTTGTTGTGTGCGTGTGTTATTAATATATATGTGTAAATATAATTAATACATATATATTAATAGTAATCGGTCCAGGTCGATCCAGACCGGGTAATTAATAAGGGAGATTGAGGACCGAACTGGTTAGATCAATCTGTTAAAAAACCCTGGATCGAACCGATTAAAAAAATGGCAAAATTAGGACGGTCTAGTTCGGTCCACCGTTCCATTCGGTTTTCTGAACACCCCTATTGCTGATCAAGCTCTGTCGCTCCTCATGCGAGATTGTATTGTCGTTCGCACCCGATCAGAGGTGAGATGCATGGAACTGCCTGCAGTATTAGATTAACTACGAAGGTTTGTGATGAAATTGCTCGCATAGATATCCATCGACTATCAAAGATTCAGTGGCCTGTTCATGGAAGCTAAAAAATGGGCTCAAGAATCAGATGAGTGGGTGGTACCCATAGAAGAAGTTAGTATAGATGATGTGGTACATATCATGTCCAATATTCTTCTCCAGGAAGGAGAGATACCCAACATCCTTGAGTTGCTCATAACTCTAAAACTTCAAGGACGTATGATCTTTTTATTTTTACATTTCGCCGTTGAGTGGGAAAACCTATTTGATGAAGCCAATGAGGTTTTCAAGTGAATTTGTAGACACCACATTCAAAGACCCTCCTAAGACTATCCTTAGGTTCCTATCACTATAGAACCCCGGGAAATACTCCGAGTACCGATCTAGAGGCCACCGGGCGGCCCTAGACCCCGTTCGACTCCGGTCAACTTTCTCGTCAGAGTGAAAGTTCAATAAATTTTTGAAGGGCTCTGAATCTTCTTTCCAATGGTACACACCTTGCATGACTCTGTCTTACGATTTAGACGAATAGTCCATTTTAGTATAAAAAATCGATCTGAAGGCCACCGGGAACTCTCGAGCCCCATTTGACCCCAATCAACTTCCTTTCCCGAGTGAAAGCTCAATAAATCTTTTAAGGTCTTTGAATTCCTTTTCCAACAGTCTATCTCATGTGCAAATTGGACTTACCGTTCAGATGAATGATCTATTTTCCCTAAAAAACTGATCTAGAGGCCACCGAGTGCTCCCTGACTCCGTTTGACTCCTGATAAACTCTTCAACTCAAATGAGACTAAATGAATCCTTAAAGTCCAATGAATACCTTTTCCAACGATCCACCCTGTGCACAAATCAGCCTTATGGTACAAACGAATGACCCGTTTTACTTTGAAGGGTCACCGGGCGCTTTCGAGACCCATTTGACCAAGGTAAACTCTCTGAACCAAACGAGACCGAATGAATCGTCGAAGGGATATGTATGCCATTTCTAATAGTCTATCCCATGAGTAAATCAACCTTACAGTTCGAACGAATAATCCATTTTCCTTCGAGAATCTCCTGTCCAAAAGATCGTCGGGCGCTTTCGAACCCTGTTTGACTAAAGTTAACTCCCGAAACTAGAAGCGACCCTTTGGATTCTTATAGGGATCTGAATACCCTTTCCAACGGTATGACCTTCCCGTGATTCAAACTTACGAATTGCATTTTATGATCATTTTTTTGAGAAATATTCATGAGGTTAGCGAATGGAAAACCCATTTCCCTGCTTGTTGGCAGTGTGTCTGGGGATGCCTCACGATAGGCGAATCAGGTATAATGATGATCAACACCCATTGATGCTCTATAAGGAGAGCATGGTCTCACTGTGAAAGGCACCCCCAAAACATCCCTCTCAGTGATCTCAACAATATTCTTTCAAAGTCAGCGCAGTTTCTCTATTAAAATATTTCCTCCACATTTCATTTCCATCCTTTTCACGCCCACTTTAGCAAAAATCTTTTCCCCCTCTTCCTACAACCTCTGTCCACTTACACAGGCAGCCTTTGCAACAATCAAGATCAATCTTCAAGTCTCCAAAGAGGGTCCAAACATTCTTCTCTCTATTTTAATTTCCTTATTTTCGCATTAGTTATCTAATCTTTACTTTAGTCTTTCATCCTTGTTAGTCCACACATATTAATAATCTCACTTTTTACTAGTAGTATTGCACATAACATATTTTTTTTATAAAAAATCCAAAAATAAGAAAAAGAGGTTTTTACTAATAAATTCCAAACGTGATTCCTCACCACATTTTCTTAAATTAAAACATCATTTTTCTACACACACACATATCGTTAAAATACCTAGTTGGATTTATGGGATAAACCCTACCCTCATATTGCATGCTAACTACGTGGACTTTGATGCTTCTTTAGGCTATGTAGGCGTTTCGGGTTAAAACCAGAGACTCGAGTCCTACTTGCATATTTTTATTCATATACATTATACTTATGGTTTTTATTCACGCTTTATCTAACACATATCATCGTTTCACCATAACAATTGATATCATGATGAGCGCACATATTATGTTTTTAATTATTATTTCGGAAACACTCCTACGGATGATCTCACTTCACCTTTCTTCATGACGTGAGTTGAGAAATTCCGTTCTCCATTTATATATACATGCGCACACACTTCACTGAGCCTTTAAGGAGAATAATAACACATGACCATGAGAGACCGAAAGGGCGGGATGGGTGCCTAACACCTTCTTATTTCTTAACTTAGCCCCTGAACCTTTGAACTATTTGTTTCGCAAGCATCAGTGTGTCTTTGATGCCGTTCTCTCGAGGCGATAATATTTTTTTGCCTGTTTTGTGCAAAATACGCTGGCGACTCTATCTCTTTACATCACCCCACATCGACGACGACCGAAGTGCCCATGCCGCGAGACGTTCTTCTCCTCTCCCTCAATCGCATGCGCGAGCATCGAAACCCAGAGTAGGAAGGAAGAACCGAATATGGCCACAGTGCCGACTCTGCTAGGGATGTACTTATCATAAGAGGTTTAGATTCTGTTTGCACGAGTGTTATTATTTTTTGTATCGGAGCGTATGCACCCATATGTATGTTCCCTTTCTCCTTTTTTTATTTCTTGTATATATTTATCTCATGATTATATCACCTATCACTCACTTTTCACTTTCACCCACCTTTCACCATCACTCACTTGTAAATATCTTCCATGTACACCTCATACTACTTACACTTATACGTAGGATCACATATATCCACATATTTTACACGCCACTTAGAATATCCATGCTTATGTTTCACTTGCACACACCTCCACTTATCACACTTATATATATCCATGCTCACTTGCACTTATCACACACCACTTAGAATATTCATGCTTACGTTCACTACTATACACTCACTTGTAGATATTCACACTCATATATATCCATGCTTAGTGTAATCTTCATGCTCCATGATAGATTTACTTTTTATACTTGTACATTCTTCCCTATTAGTATAATTCTCATCATAAAAAAAGTCTCTCTCCATAATATACTAATAAAAAATCATGCATTTTGCACAGGACATCACCAAGAGCATGGCTATTGACCAAAACTTTGTCCCGTACTAGGGGGTCACTTTGTTATGGGTGATGGTCCGGTAGGTCGCAGTTAGCCTAAGGAATACGACTCTCACCTTCCATTACCATAGTATCTTAGACGTATATCGAACGGTTCCCCCGGAATCGTATCGCTTGACCGAACTCATGACGAGAGGTATATAGCAGAGAACACGTTCATGTACGTCGAGTATATCAAAGTCGCTCTCATATGTACTGTCTCCACGAGGTATATAGTGAGACAATTCACACACACTCAGGTATATCAATGGCTTGTACACACGTATCGATTTCCTTCAAAGCAAGAAGTATATCGTTGAAGTCATACCAAAGGGGAAAACCTTCCCACTAACCTAACAACTGCATAAACCTCACATATATGTCAGAAATAGGACACTCATATTTAGTTTGCCGGTTACCACATGAAACTCTACCGAAATGTCAAGTCGGCATGCCACCCAAATTTTCACGTGATTTCCTCTTTTTTCAAAATAGGACCCTGTTTGTGATCCTGGAAACAAGTCAAACCCTATCTCACTTATTTTTCAAAGCCAATTTTCCCAGGCTCGGGTCTCGTCCGTCATTTCTTTTGCATTTAGGTAAATCTAATACTACTGAAAACATAAACATAGTAATAATAATCATGCTGAGACTTCTTCTCTCGTTTTTCCTCTATTTTCTTAAAAAACCAAAATACCAAAAACATTTCCCCCCAAATACCATTTTTTTCCTTCTTTTCATCAATATACCAAAAAACATTTTCCCTCATTTTTAGCAAAAATGTCAAAAACATTTTCCCTCTTTTTCAAACAATTACCTTTTCTCTCTTTCAAAAATAAATTCGAATCATTTTCCTTCTCAAGTAGATCGCAGACATGATTCTTGGTTTGGCTCCCTATTGGATTAGGTCTTCCGTTAAACCACCTAGAAGCTCCGTTAGTTCCCCTGCAACTTCATCCGAGTCCGAAATCCACCTTTGTTTGTCCTCCATTAAAAATGCCTATTAAGTATCGAATGTACAACCTGATATGATGGCAGTCCTAGTCCAAATTAGTGCCAAGATTAACAACCTTCAAATCGAGGTTTATGAGATGCAGCGAAATCAAATCCCAGTTCCCGAAGAACCCGAGGTTATCTTTCCTCGTGCCATGCGTCCTCTCGCTCCCGAGCTTGTTTAGGTTTCGAAAGAATATCAACATGCTCTGCATGCCCCGCTTGCTAATGGGCCACCGCCAATTCATCTTATTATGCCAAACTTTGCCCAACTTGGAGCTAACTTGACAGTACCCATTGATCCCAAAGAGTAAGAACTGAACAAGGTCAAGGAAGACCTCAAGTTGTTGTCGAAGATATTTAACCAGGTTAAGATATACGGGAACTACATGGACTACACTCACATGTCTCCCTACCCTAAAGCAAGATTTCCAGAGAAATTCAAGATGCCAACCATCGAGAAGTTTAGGTGCAGCGAGCCCATAATTTTTCACCTTCACAGCTATCACCGATCCATGAATCTCCTTGGTTACTCTAAAGAGATAAAGGCCTAGATATTTTAATAGACTTTGAAATACAATGCTCTTCATTTGTCCCTATCCCTCGAGGAATCTAGAATCTGCAGTTGGGAAGATGTTGCCCGAGAATTCATGTTATATTACAAGTATAATAAAGAAATAGAGTTTACACGTCGTGATCTAGAGCTTTTTAAGAAGAACCCTAGAAAAGCTATCAGCATCTTCATAGCATGGTGGAGAGAGAAAGCTGCCACTATAACTAACCAACCCTTCGAAGAAGAATAAGTCAACATAGTGAAGAAGAATTTCCTGCTCCACATCAGTGCAACTATGGGAGGTCAATATTACCCATATTTTTGAGATCTTCGAGAAGCGGGTGTGGAGATCGAAGAAAGTTTTGCCAAGACAGAAGTTGAGCCTAAGAAAGTGTCCAGACAGTTCACTCCCAAAAAGTATGAGAGGCCTGCCAATGCCACAGTCTCAACCATCAATAATATATCTCATCCTGCTACCTCTTGGGTGTATAAAAAATGCCCTAACCATGCCAGAAAAGAATACACCGAGCTCCGTGATCCCTTATCTAAAGTCTACCAGTACTTGTTGAGCCAAAATCTTATAAAACCTATGGACCCTCGTCCATTACCAAACCCACTTCCCCAAAACTTCAAAACTGATACCCACTATGATTTTCACCAGTCTGTCGGCCATACTACTGATTAGTGCTTTTATATCCAGAATGTAATCCAAGTTCTAATTGATCCAGTTATCAGAACCTTCAACTACTTGGGAGTCAGTGATCTCACTCCCACATCTGCCATCATGCGCACCTATGATAACTCCAATCGGGAAATGATGGGTTCTATAAAGCTTGCACTAGGGCCTAGCCCTATTAACCCTTTGACTGAGTTTTAAGTCATCGATATACTTGCTTGTTTCAATCTATTCCTTATCCTCCCATGGATCCACATCATCCAAGGAGTATCTTATTCTCCATCAAAAGATGAAGTTCTTCACTAAAGGTCACGCCATCACCATCCATGGGGACGACAACAGTTTAGACAGTGTTAGCACTAACAACCCAGTATAAGAGATTCAACATGGGACAAATGGAATGTTCCCCTCTTGTTTTAAAATTGATATACTCCCTATTCTAGTGGGAGATAATTTCAAAGATCGAGTTTGTCTAGAGCATAGCCCTCATAGAAACATCAATATAGACTAGATGTTCAAGAACATGCACTTCATGCCTTGAATGGGGCTAAGACGATGCCATTAAGGTATCTTTGAGCCCATAGTCCTAAAATAAGCCTTTCACATATACGTCCTGGGCTACCAATTTTCACTAGTCGAGCTCAAAGCTCTTTGATGACCACGTTAGAAAAGAAGCCTAGAATATGAAAAGACCGCTTCAGAAGGCTCTTTGAATGAAATAATTATCAAAGAGGGTGAAGACTTCCCCTTTTACGGATTCTCCAAGCCATGATATGACCCCGTTGAGAAAAATATGCAATTGGGCCTAGAGATTTTCTTCTAAGATGACCGTATTGGGGGTGAAGAATGGAAGCGTGAGGTGAAACCTCTGATTGAAGAAATTATGGAAACCACTGATAACTCTGAGGATAGCGACTTCAAAGAATCCTTTAACCTGCAGACGTTAGGGATGATTCTCTGCATAATCCATCAAGATGTAGTGTCGTCAGACCCATCCGTCAAGATCATAACTGCTAAAGTACCACTCTTAATCTGGCATGCCATTTCGATCTAGCCTGCACAAGCCCAGCCAATCCCTGCTGTTTATCCTATCTAAGAAGCGTCTACACTTATTTATGTTTCTCATTTTCCTAATGTCAATGTAACTAAGGTCTATTTTGATGAGGTTCTCAACGTTGTATTCCTTGAAAGTGAAATAAATGAAGATTTTGAGTATATTATTATGCCTTACATTAATTTCATTGATTCTAATCAAACTTTTAATGATGATGATTTTATAAATGAACAAATCTTAACCATTCTTAATAAGGAAAATAATAAACTACATGATCGCATTCAAAGTAATGATGATGAGACTGTTGTAATTAACCTCAATTATAGGAGCCATATGCATGAGATTAGGATAGGGTTCACCCTTAACGATCATGATAGGGAACAATTTGAATAGACGGTGAAATATTTTATAGATGTCTTCACAAAGTCCTACAACAACATGCCTAGAATTGACCCAGAGATAGCTCAACACGAGATCTCGACATTCCCAGAATACAAACCTGTCAAGCAAAAATTAAGGAAGCTCCGAATGAAATGGCCCTCAAGTTTAAAGAAGATGTAGTTAAACATCTGAATGTGGGTTTCATTCGCATAGTCACATACCGTTCATGGCTTGCCAACATCGTCCTCATACCTAAATTAGGAGGAAAAGTACGGATGTGCATCGACTATTGGGATCTAAACAAGGCATGTCCAAAAGATGATTACCTATTGCCAAACATTGACATGATAATGGATAATACGGCTAGCCATGACCTCAAATCATTTGTCGATGGGTTTGTTGGTTATAACCAAATCAAGATGCACCCTGACCACCAAGAGAAAACTACTTTCATCACCACTTTGGGAATCTTTTGCTACATTGCCATGTCGTTTGGGCTCAAGAATACTAGAGCTACCTACCAAAGGACCACCACAACCATCCTTCATGGTCTCATCCATAAAGAAGTTGAGGTTTATATTGATGACATAATCATTAAGTCCAAGACTCGATTAGGTCACATCTTCTCCCTTCAGAAGTTCTTCGAGCGACCGCAACAATACTAGTTGTAGCTCAACCAAAGAAAATGCATTTTTTGCTTGACTAGAGGAAAACTCCTTGGATTCATGGTTAGCGATAAAGGAATTAAAGCAGACCCTTTAAAACTAAAATCCATACTCGAGATGCCACTACCCCGAACGGATAAAGAAATCTAAGGATTCCTGGGTAAGGTGCAATACATTAGTTGATTCATCAGCCAACTGACCTCCATCTACAAACCCATTATCAAACCTCTCTGGAAGGATTCAACTAAGGTATGGAATGAGGCGTGCCAAAAAGCCTTTGACCAAATTAAGCAATACCTTACCCAACCATCGATGCTTATGCCTCTGCAACGAGGTATCCCTCTCCTCCTATACTTGATTATTATCGATACCGCAACAGGGATTTGGTATCTCAATACATCGATGAATCCCATAAGGAAAGATCCATATACTATGCTAGTTAAATGCTAGCTGGGTATGAAGTCAACTACACTACCTTAGAGAAGGCATGTTCCACTATAGTATGGGTCACATAGAAATTATGGCACTATATGCCTACTTTTCTCATCAAACTAGTATCCCAAATGGATCCTATAAAGTACCTGCTAGAGAAACTCGCTCTGTCAAGACGAATGGCCCATTTATTAATATTACTATCCGAGTTTGATATTATACACGTCACTTAAAAATCTATGAATGGGAGGGCCATATCTGACTACCTTGTCGATTACCCCATGGAAGGAACCAATGTTTGGGTCTCTGAATTCCCAGAAGAAAACATTCTTTGCACCTCTGAGGAGGATTTCAAATGGTAAGAAAGGGTACAACATTAGGATAATTCTGACTGTCCTTTGATAACTCCCACGCCCCCATTCCCATCAATTTAGACTTCCCTTGCACTAATAATATGACAAAATTTGAGACATGCACCGTAGGCCTCAAGATCGCCCTCGAGAAAGGTATAAATCACCTAGACGTCTTTAGAGACTTTGCCCTTATTTTCAGACAGATCCTCAGAAAATGGAAAGTTAAAGACAAAAAGCTCTTACCCTTTAATGCCCACCTAGAAGAGTTAGCCTCCTAATTCAAAGATGTCAACTTCCATTACCTTCCTCTCTCGAAGTATAGCCTAGCCGACTCCCCATCAACCCTAGCCTCCATGGTCAATATGCCCAAGGGAATAACAATGGCCCCTTTCTTGGTTTAGAAACAAGTTATGCCCACACACTTTTGCCACATCGTTCTTATCATCGAAAAAGATCTAATGGACGGGTTATGGTACTATGACATTTGGCATTTTCTTAAACATGGTATATATCCCCAAGATTCAGATATGAAAGACCATATGATCTTTCGTAAATTGGTTGCCTAATACATCATCTGTGACAAATCATTTTTTAAGAGAAACTTCGATGGAACCCATTTGCATTGCATAACAGGGGATAATATTGAAGAAATAATGCAGAAGATCCACAACGGGGAATGCAGGCCCCAAATAAATGGTCACATGCTTGCTAATAAAATCATCCGTCAAGGGTACGATTGGACCACCATGGCTCAAGACTGCACTGCTTATAACTTGACCTCAAATGATAATAGTTTGCTAACCTTCAACACTTGCCTCCTCGAGAATTCTATGACATGATCTCTGACTGGACCTTATCCACCTGTGGCATGGACATCATAGGGAAGGTCACTCCCAAAGATTCAAACGAGTACGCATTGATCATGGCCGCCATTGACTGCTTCATAAAATGGGTCAGTGCTGAATCTAATGAAAGCGGCCAAGATCATCAGAAGGAATATCATTTAATGTTACGGGGTTCCCCACGAGTTAATATCAAATAATGGACTCCAATTCAAAGTTGAGGTCACAAAATTAGTCAATGAGAATGGAACTCAGGGGCACAAGTCTTCTCCCTACCGACCACAAACCAAGGGTGCTGTTAAAACCGCCAACAAATCAGGGGTTCCTTTCAAAGTGGGGTAATGCTTCCATGTCGGATAAGCTTGACCCCTACCTAAGTATTAATGGCCAAGATAAAAAAAATCATTTTCGAACTCAAGGTAAGGAGGATGTCCTAGTTGAGTTTGAACAATTAATGACTTCGGCCTTTTTGAAGAAGACTGGTCTGGGGGTTTAGCCCTTATCTGAGATATGTAAGTGAGAAATTTTTAATAATTGCATTGTTGTCTCTTATTTGATTTCCGATACTAATCACTGTCTTTTGTTTTCAAGTCGTCCGATTGATACATCTGAAGAACTTTGGAAAATGGTCGCTCCAGGTTTAACCAATATGCTAAATAAAACCACTGCCAAAAAATCCACCCCCTCGGCCCCAGCTAAGAAAACAATAATCAGCGGGCCCATATGAGCCGAGGTAAGTAAGAAAAGAAAGGAGAAAGTTGAGGATGTCAACACTAGTCTCCTCCCCCCCACACCATCAAAGAAGAGCTAGAGGATGGATTTTCCAAGGTCAACACTGACCAGACTATCCCGATATCAAGCGATGCTGCGCTTGCTTCATAGTCGTCTCAAATGACAATCTTCAGTGGCTCTCTAATCGGCGATAAAAATAGAGCTAAGAAAGCTATCGGGTCCATAGTGGCCGACTCTGATACGAGATTTCTTCAAGCCAGGGACCTGTCTCGACTTGGGGACTTTAATCTCTAGAAGGCTACCTAAGTAATAAGGTTTAAAGTTAATCTTTATTGTTTTCTTCAAGTGTTGTCTAGTCTTTCACTAATTTTCGCCTTGTTTGCTTTGCAGTCTTTTCTTGCTCTTCACTAGCTGAATGGTTCAATAGGCAACTGAAGCCATTAAAGCCGAACAATCGCTAAAGAAGGATTTAAAGGATATAAAGTTGAGTCTGAAGAATGCAGCTAAGAAGCTAAAAAAAAAGCAGACAAATAAATTGGTGATCCATAAGAAGGGACATGAAGCCGAAATTGAAGTTCTTTAGAAAAATTATGAAGAAAAGACTAAGGAAGCTGTCAGGAAGGCCATTGAAGCCTTCAAAGTATTTGAGGAGTTTATTGGTTATGGATTCTAGTACTCAGACAGGGGAGCCAAGACGGCTTTCCATTGGGCCCTTAATAAATATCTTGACCTCACCAAGACTGAGCGCTAACTAGCTGAGGATTTAAAGGTCTTTGATTTTTTTGACCCGACAACTACAGTTGCACGTTCTGAAGTTGAGGTTGAGGATCTTGCTGCTGAGACCACTGTGGCCGAGACCACAGTTCAGGATGGCACCGAGGTAACATATAGTGTCCATGTCGAAGATGAAGTGAATACAAAATCTCATGTTGCGGATGTCATTCACGATGGGGTCGAGAAGTAGAAGGAAACTAAAGTTTTATTTTATATTGGGTGGCTGTCTGTGGCCTTATACCCTTTTTTGATGTAACCATGGCTGAAAATTTTGTCTCTTCCTCATATTTTTGAACAATGTCTGTAATATTTAATAATACTTAACAATTTTTTTTATCTATGTATTGCTATATACAATCTTATATTAGTTATGTGTTCTATTTTTTTACAAAATGCGAATTTTGGATTTTCTTATCTCATCACCATTGAATGGTGTCTTGAACATAATTCATATGATTACACTCTGCCTGTAATACACTATATCTTCCATAATTACCTAATGTTTAAGCAACCACATGAAAATGATTTATAAATTTTTTCTTTCACCACATGAGCAATGTTATGACACTAATCTCCCCTCTCGGCATTATAGGGAGGGTATGGAGGAGACGAGTCACCTCATACACTCTCATATTAGCTGATGTTGAGACAACCGTATAAAAATTATTTTTAAATTTTGTCTTTAACCATATTAGTGATGTTACGACATTGATCCCCCCTCTCGGTGTTATTGGTAGGATATGGAGGAGACAAGACTCATTACACACATTCATATCGCCGAGAGAGTTATAATCTTTAATTTACCGTTAGCTGATGCTGGGACAACCATATAATTTTTTTTTTAACTTATTTTTTCACCACCTGAGTGGTGTTATCACACTGATTCCCCCTCTCGACATTATTGGGAGGGCAAGGAGGGTAAAAGACTCCCCATACACTCTCGTATATCCGAGAGTGATTTGTAAACTAATTCACCATAAAAATGATGCTTTTTAGCTTAATAAAATTTAAACCATGCATTAATTGACCATAATAATAAGGATAAATCGGAGCCAATACTTTATTTTTCATTGATCATATTACTATACTATCATACAATATTATCACATAAATGAGATTAACAGAGAAATACATTGATTTAAGAGGCTTCACTTCATATAAAAATAACTATTGATAATATCGTTTCAAATGGTCACCATTCCAGGGGTTAGAGAAGGGCTCTTTGTCTAAGTTTTCCAAACTAAAAATACCCTTCACAACCTCTTCAGTTGCCTTGTATGACCTGTGCCAATTAAGATGGAGTTTATTGAGCTTTTTCTAGAACCTTCTTTAAAACCAAAATGCCCACTGCTATTGGCCTTGTCTTGACCTTCTTATTGTAAAATTTGGCATCTCTCTGCTAGTCGGTTGACTATCGAACTGTTGCATCCTCTCGTCTGTCTTTAATTAGGTCTAGATTAAGCCTTCTTTATTCAATGTTGGCATATAAGTCATATGTTTAGAATATGTAACTGGCAAGTTCAAGATCGGTGGGGATAACTACCTCGGACCCGTATGCTAGCATGAACGATATTTTGCCTATCGACGTCCTTTCAGTTGTGCTGTAATCCCACAGGACCCCATGCAAATATTTTATCCACAGTCCCTTAGCATCCTAAACCTTCTTTTTTATCCCGTAAAGTATTGTTTGGTTGGTGACCTCAGTCTGACCATTAGTTTGGGGTCAAATTGGTGCCGAGAAGAACTGCCGACGCTGGTGCATTAAAGACTTATTCTTAAATTGCTTACAATTATTGGATATCAAAGTATATAGAAAGACGTATCGACGGATGATATTACTCCAAATGAACTTGAATGTTTTAACTTCGGTTATAGAAATCATTGCTTCGGCTTTTACCCATTTTGAGAAATATTCGATAGCTACTATTAGATATTAGTGGGTGCAAGCTGCCTTAGGAAGAGGACCCATCAGGTCTATCCCCTATACTGCAAACGACCATGGCTTAATGATATACAAGAGAGGTTGATGAGGCTAGTGAGGGATACTAGCAAATCTCTAACACTTCTTCACATA
The DNA here is from genome assembly GCA_949130495.1 of Sambucus nigra. NCBI lineage: Eukaryota > Viridiplantae > Streptophyta > Magnoliopsida > Dipsacales > Adoxaceae > Sambucus > Sambucus nigra. The sequence continues at coordinate 40,819,510 of OX422220.1, forward strand.
TTCAGCTTCACCTTTAGTGAGTGTCAACTATAAACAATCCAAGGTAATAATCCTTTTGGAAAGAGACTATCCAACAATATGATTTGCGCATGAATCTTAGTGGATGTTTCATAGAATGTAATCTACCTCGGTAGGGTGAACACATTTGAGTAGTGGTAGTAAAAACCCTCTTGTATACAGTACATCACTAATAATGGTGAATGTTGCTGCTCGATATCGAAGTTTCTTCCTCTCGGCCTCGGAGTCTAGAAGCTCGCCATCCTGAATGTATTTGATCAACGAATCCATCCGTGATTTCCCAAAATTCATAGTTTAGCCAAATACTTGTCCATTTTTATCTTCTTTGATGCTCGACCAGTGTAGGATCTCAACAGGAACAATTCATCTGATTTGTCCTCTTGGCTGATGCTAGCCTAGCCAGATTGTCAAATCGATTATTTTTAAGCCTAGGAATCCTCCTGATCTTAACTTCTTTGAATGTTACCATATCCTTTCCGACTCGCGCCAAGTACTTGGCCGTCTTCTCATCCTTGGCCTCACAGATGCCCAATATTTGGTTGACAACCAACTGTGAATCACTGTAAATAATCATCTGGTCGACATTCAGTACTTTGGCGAGAAAGAGGCCTGCCAGTAGTACCTCGTACTCTGACTGAGCTTTGGTATATTTAGGAGCAGGTACATCTATCGTTGTGGAGAAAGAAAATTTTATTCAAGCAGTAGAGAGATCAATAGATGTAACTCTCTCTCTCTCTCTCTATATATATATATATATATATATATATATATATATATATATATGTTTTCTATGACTACATGTATCGCCCCCTCCTCATGGTGTGTGATTATGTGAAATGCAAATGCTAGTTTTTTTATGCTTCTTATTCAATACTCTATTTTCTTTCAAGCTTATCATCCAAAAAATTCTTTGCAACTTGTTTTGACTTATTATTGGAAGAACTAGAGTCTAGTTGATAGTGCATGGCATCACCCCCCAACCCCCATCCTCACCAACCCACACACAGTTCTTCCTTTCCTTCTCAATGCACATTATTTGTTTGTTAAATCAATGACTTATTGGCGTTAAACACTCGTGTTCCCGCCGCATCACCATCAATGATATTATTATCTCAATAAACTCAAGTCAATTGCTAAGCATAATGGGGGTCTAACTAGAAGTTTATATATATAGATATATAATTATGGCATAACCACTTACTTAATGAAATTGAAGTCTATCTGTAATAAACAACATTTACTGCATCCAAGATACAATTAAATAGGGACTTAGTACTGAGTTTTTTATTTTTATAATTTTTCGTGCAACAGATTATGAGCTTTTGTTTCACAACTAGGTGCAACCTGCTCCTAGGCGCACATTAAACCATCCACTTCACACCACGAGACATTGTGGAAAGGTGACCCCAAGACATATTATGAGCATTTGGATATGTACTTATTGGGTCTCCTAGTTCATATAGTTTTTTGGGGGTTTGTTTAAGATATTTTGATAGTCCCGTTTAGGATCTTTGGTGTATCTAATTGGTTGTTAAACTTCATACTCTAACTGATATTTTTACCATTATAGGCTTTCCTAATACAACAGTGTGTTGTGGTTTGTTCCCTTATTTTGATTTTGCTATCCTCACCTCGATGCATACTTAGGCAAGATAAAATTTGGTAAACTGTTTAACACAACATTCAGTTTTAATTAGAAAATGTTTAATTAGGTTAATTATTTAATTAACTTTGAAAAAAAATTATAAATTGATGTATGTTTAGCAATCCATATAAATCCATGCACTTTCAATTGGTATCAGAATGGTTGTCTATTATCTATTTAGACATGAATCTAGGAGGTTTATATATGGAGAGTCGGTCTTTTTCCAGGCCACCTTTGTTTGATGGGTCTAATTACTCATACTAGAAAGCGCATATGAAATCTTCACTTAAGTCCCTTGACGAGAGGGTATAGTTAGCTGTATTAAAGGGGTGCACCCCAACCACAATCCTAATTGGTGAACTTCGTGTCCCTAACCCCGTAAAAAGATGGAGTGAGACTAAGCATAAGTTGTGTAACTATAATTACTGTGGTATGAATGCTTTGTTTTGTGTGGTTACACCAAAGGAGTTTTGTTATATTATGACGTATGAAATTTATATAGATACTTAGGATATTGTCCAACTCGCTAATGAGGCAACTAGTGCAGTTGAAGCTTTCAAACTGCAAAACCTCACCCCTAAATTTGAAACTATAAGTATGGATGAGAGTGAAACCTTCGATGAGTTCTATGCGAGGCTTTTTGATATTGTAAACTTATCTTATAATTTGAAAGAAAGAATATCTGACACCAAGGTTTTGAAAAAAGTCTTAAGGTCCTTACCTGAAAGATTTAATTCGAAAGTCCTTGTTTTGAAATCATTGGGAACTATTGACTCTACAAAACTCTAAGAGGTTGTAGGCAACCTTCAAACTTATAATCTCGACACGTTTCCTTCCAAAAAGATAAAGAAAAATAAGGGCATTACTTTGAAAGCCTAGAAAGAAGAAACACTGGTTTCTGATTATGAGTCAGACATCGATTTCGATGATATGGCCAGGATTGCTAAAAACTTTAGAAAATTTCTCAAGTTTAAAAAACAGAAAGCTCAACTTGATGAAAATAAATTTGAGAAGAAGAAATTTAATAGGGTTAAAAATTCCCTAAAAATAAAATTGGAAATTTTGAAATGGATGAATTAGATTGATGCATGTGAGGGATATTGCCGTAGGGCAGCTGAATGTCCCACTAAACCAAGGAAGGAAGGTAATAAGATGAAGTCATACAATACTACCCTTAGCGATAGTGAACTAAAAGAGGAACCTGATTCCCTCATTGAGCGTCCATGTGAGCCTTAATGAAAAGTATTATAATAAAGATAATTTTGTGCATGGAGATTTTGAGGCCATGCCATGTGATTATGAAGTGAATGGTGATGAATAATAAGATGGAGAGGAAAAGGAGAGTGATCTTCAGCTTTCGTTTTAGGAGTTATACACCGAGTTGTTGAAAATTGAAAAAGGTAAACTTGATGTTGGAAGCTGAGTTGAAAGAACCCGTCGTTAGTTATGATGATTCAAAATTTATTTAGGATTTGAGGGCACATGGGAATACTCTTAGGAAGAAGCTTATACTTGCTGAGGGGCAGGGAGATAGAGTTCATGAATTAATGGAGATTTTGAACAATAAGTCTACGAGTCTCGTCATTTGCTTGATTCTAGGATTGAGGAGTTAGAGGGGAAATTATGAGACTATAATAATGTCAAATTTGATTTGGAATCTAGTTTAGAGAAGTTGGATAAGATTTTAGGCATCGTACAAATAAAAAATGATAATTTTGGAATTTACTTCGATGATCCCATTGTTTCTGCTTCTAAAGCCAATACTAGCATTTGAAGAGGGTTAACCAATGTTAGGGTCATTAGAAAATGTAATCCTATGGATAAAATTCCTCGTGTCTACACTTGAACACATTGCGTTAGGCAGGGTTGCCTTAGGAAGTCTTGTTATGATCTTCAAAAAGGCCTTAGGAAGCATAAGTTAGTGTCACCAAGGTTACCCAAGGCCTATATCGTCCTGTTGTACGTTTGTGGATTAGGAAATCAGATATGGAGGCACTTAATGTTAGGCTTGTTAATTCTCATGTTAAATAAAACATTTAATTGTGTTCTCATGTTTTCATACACTAGCTTTTATGCTTTAGGTTATATGTTATTGCTAGTTGTATGATGTTTGAGTATTTTGTATTTTGATTTTCTTTTTATTGAGACTTATTGAGAAAAAAATGAAAAGATTTTGTTTGTCTTTTGACAAATTTTGAAAAAATAAAAAGATCTTTGTTTTGTTTGTGTAGTTTGGTTTTACACATTTTGTGTGGCATATCGATGTGTTTGAATCCCATCCGTTCCACGTTTCCATGTGGTTAGGACATTTGATTATGGTTTACAATGGTTAGGATTGTTCTTAATCATTCTTGTATAGAGTTGTTTGATTTTGATTTTCTTATTGGACTGACTTTTCATATTAATCCATACCCACTTGCACGAGCTCTTTCGAATTATAAATACCTATGATACATGCAGTAAGTGATGTGTTCTCCTATCAATCTTATCATTTACATATCTATATGATTGAGGGATTTCTGCATGTAAGAACCATTGACTGGGAGGTTGTTTTATTTAAAAATATGAGGGTGCAATGGAAAGGGTTACAAAGGGAGTAAAAATCCTTTGTGTGAAAGTCCACTATTGACAAAATCCTGGAAGAAAATAGAGGCAAAAGAAAAGAAAAAGATTTCTAAGGCCATGTTTTTTTATTGATGAATCAAAATTGATATCTTCAAAAGAAAAAGGGGGAAAAATGGTATATGTTTATTTTGAGGGTGTTAATGTTGAAGATCAATATGTTTTCATAATGAGTCTTAGTTATGCTCAATTATTTGCACTATTGATCCAAGGGTCATCAATATTTTCTATCTAGTGTACATCGTGTTTGTACTTTAGTAGTTCATTGTTTGTCACTTGAGACTAAAAAAAAGTTTATAAGTTAATGTGGTAAGAAATAACTCCTTTGACATTGGTTATATTTCTTTTGTTTATAGTTCATGGCCCTTCACTCCTTACCAAATGCTTATTTAGACACATTTCTGACATACGAGTGTAGAAACCTTATGTGTTTTTATGTCTTTTTGGGGTGTTTATAGCTATATATTTATGTGCATTATTGGTATATGAGTGGTTATATATATATATATATATATATACATATGATATGTTTGTTTTTGAGTCTTTGCATTTGCATTCAAACCATTTTTTCCATATGCTTCATCTTTAATTCAAATTAGCATGTTTTATGATAGTGTTTGGAGTATGGGGAATGTTTTAATGAAGTCGAGTATGTTCAAACTCCTTCCATGGGTTCCATACTTTCATCCTGAAAACCAAGTCCAAACTAGTGCTAAAGTTTGGGTTAGTTTTAATGGAATTAGCCAAGAATAATTTGATCCAAGAATCCTATTTGAAATAGCAAGAGGGGTTGGTAATCCATTCAAACTGAACTCATTGACCACTAATCACACATTTGGATACTATGCTAAAATTTTGATTGATGTGGATTTTAGTTAGGATCTTGTTCATAAGCTTCTCGTTGAAAGGAAAAAATGTAGTTTTATGACTAATGTTACGTATGAAAAACACCAAAATCATGTTCTCATTGTGGTATTATTGGACATGTTCTGTCGGAGTGCAGAATAATCTAGAAGATGAAGGTTCAATAAGTTGAGACTTTCGATAAGACTAAAGATAATCATCCCAAGTACAAGAATAAATAAAACAATCAACCATACTTTATTCAGGTGGAAGATAATGCTCCAAAATTTAATGTTCCTAATTTGGGTGGTGGAAATCTAAATTGGGCAGTTGTAGTTGAAAAATAAGAGGAGGGGAAAATTATTAAAGATGCTAATAGTGGGCAAAACATAGTGAATACAATGGTGGTTGCTGAACAAAATGATGAGATGCTAATAAAAAATTCTTAACTTCACATCACTGAGAAAGAAGGAATTCATATTGAAGGCATTAATGAACAATCAAATATACATGCTAAAAACTTTACTCTAGTCATTTCCAAAAGATAAGAGAAGAAAATGAAACGAAAGGAGAAGATGGCGAGGGAGAAACAAGAGGCGTTTTAAAAATTAAAAGTTATGACTAATTCAAAGGTAGATAAAGAAGTTTGAAACTACAATCTAAGGATCCACTCTTCATCTTCGAAGTGAAGTTTCTCTGTTGGAACATTAGGGGTATGGCCAAGCCCAATGCTAAAAGATCATTGCTTAATTTAATCTTTAATAATAGACCTGATTATCTGTGCGCTGTTATATCCCCAATTTTTGGAATGGTATTAACTATAAATTTGTGTGTGGTAACTATAGAGGATCTAGAATATCTAATCTTTGGTTATTTCATTATAAGAATGGCCTTACTCCACATGTTACTTTTAAACTCTAATCAATATATAATTATAGACATTCCTCATCATTACACAATGGTTAGAGTTTCTATAGTTTATGCAATCACTAATTATGTCAAAAGAAGAGTATTTTGGGAAAACCTTCATAATTTGCATAATAATGGCCATCCATTAATTTGTTTTGGTATTTTAACTCGGTTCTTAGAGCTCATGAGAGAAGAGGAATGACCTACCCTATTCAGTATACTTAAATTGACTTCTATTCTTTCATGGAGTCAAATTCTTTGGTTAAACTCGATACTGTTGGTAAATTCTTCACTTGGTATAGGGGTAAACAATCTTTAAGGCTCGATATGGCATTTTGTTTGTGAAAATTGGTTGGGTAATTAGACTAATATGAGTGTAGCTTCTCCCTATAGAATTGATTCTGATCACACTCCGCTTCTCATCAATGCTTATGTTAATATGATTAAAGTTCCCAAGCCATTCAAATTTATCTCTACTAGGCTTGATCATCCTAACTTTTTTGATTTGATAAAAAATAATTGGAATGATCTACTCATTCAAGGTTATCCCATGTGTATTCTGAAAGACAAGGCCAAGAAATTGAAAATGTGCTTAAAGACTAGAACACTAATGTTTTTGGAAATATCAATAATTAATTAAGAAGGCTATTTAGATCCTCCTGACTATTCAAGTTTGAAAGAGTTGGCGCTTGCGTTCAATTAAGAAAATAATATAATAAACACCTTTTTAACCCAAATTAACCCTAATCATGCAACTAGGCGTGATAGACATAGTATGAAGATTATGCAATAATAATTCAACACACAAAGTTTAAGGAAAAATCCCCCACAGGGGCAAAACCATTTGTATATCACTATAATTTGTAAGAGAAACGGCTTACAATCGGATTACACTGAAATACAAGTTTTTGACTAAGAATTACCCGCAGGCATCGGATTCTGTAGTCGCGGCTGGAAGACTCCCTTTCTAGTAGGGCTGGCGGCTGGAACTATCCCTGTCCAGTAGGGCTGCAATGAAGAGGAAGGAGCGGTCCACTTCACAAAGGGTTGAACAACAGCAATGGTGTTCTTGGGTTACCAAACTTGATTCACATAGATATGGAAGATGTGTGAATCTAAAAACCTAGAATCACAGGACTCAATAGGTGAAGACTTTAGGGTTTATATGCTCTGAAAAACGTGGGTAAGTCTTGTCGAAACCAACTACTGATCGTGGTTTAAATAAGGAATCAAAACCCTAAAAAATCTGCTACACGATCTGGCAGAGTTTATCCTCGGCGGACCGGTCCGGGCCTTAGGCGGATCAGTCCGATAGCGGACCGGTTCTTTTAATTTGAAGCTGATTTGGTTCGCATTCGGTTCGGGGCTCACTGGCTTCAAAGAGCACGGCGGATCAGTCCGGGGCGGTCCGGTCCGGGTCTCAGTTGATCGGTTCTTTTTATATAAGGGCGGACCGGTCCGGCTGACTGGATTTCTGAATTCTTCCTTTCTTTTGATCTTCGAATTTCGTTGATGATAAATGGACTTTGAATCTTTGCAACGGTGTTACGGCTAATGACATATACAAGCATGTTGGACAAAAATGTCCTTACAAATCTCCCCCTATGTCTATGCCGGAACAAACATAAAAAATCCCAATTATCTATAATCACAATGCCTATACAAATCTACCCTTCCATGAACCCAAAAACTGAAAGTGGTACAAATGACTAAGGCTGCATCGTTTGTTCTTCGAAACTTCAGAAATCTCACCGCTTTTCTCATCAGGGTGTGCAACATGGGAAAAGATGTACCTACACACATGAGACAAAGCAAATACCAAGTGACGTATCGAGTTTGAAATGAGATAAACATAAGCATATATATCAATTTAAGATGATATTCTCAGAATTTCAAAACTCCCCCATTATGAGATAATTCATTCTCCCCCTTTTTATGATGTCCCCAAATAGACAAATGAGAGAAATAAATCAAGCAATCAAGTACCGGGGCTGACACAAGGCATAAAATCGCACCATGAATGAACATAAAATAACCAAATCGGTGATAGCGTAAAAGAATGGGTGTGATCAAAATTCGATAGGAAAATCAAAGCATACAAACATGACATATGTGCACGATGAATATTGGATATTCCTAACGAATGAACTCAAATGCTTCCTTTGGTGTAAAAGAGTGGAAATATAAGATATTGACTATATCAAATCTACAAATCAAAGCTCAAAATGATTTCTACACCAATAACGTCCAAAATGATTTTATGCTTTTTTCAGGACTTTCAAGGAAGTGCAAACCCGTTTTTATTCTCCAACCAAACTCCCTCAGATATAATTTTGAATAGAGGCATTCTAAATTCTCAAACTTTGGAGAATTGATGCTGAAACCTAAGTGGCCCATATTTGGCATGAATTGCTTGTTATTGCCTTTAAATTTTTTTTGGGCTCTTTTAACCTCTTTGGACCCCGGATAATAAAATTCCTCAATTTTTAGGTCCTTTTTAACGGTGGCTTTTGCGCAAAGGATAAGAATCAACTTTCGCAGCCCCTCCCCGCTATGAAAATATACACACAGTCTCACCAAAACGGTTTTTACATGCAATCCAATCGTGTCAAGTTTTATCGCATATTGTACATTGTATAGACAGAATTGAGATAGAAACACTTAAGCCAATATGTGATAGACAAGTGCAATAATCAAATATAGCCGTGCATGTGTGCATTAAAGGATATAGGAGTCAAACATGTAGGAAGATATCACTAATTACATCTCAAGGACTCCAATCAATGTTAAGCACATGGATGAAATGATGTAGCCTCTCAAATCTCTATAAAACAGTCACATGGTTAAATGGAATGAAGTTGTGACTTGGCTATCTTAAATGCTCATCCATAAAAGGCAAATCTCTTTTTGAATTTTTCAAAAATTTTATCAAAATAAAATCTTTTTGTGTTTTTCTAAAAATTTTCTAAAAAAGAAAATCTTTTTGTAATTTTCAAAGAATAATGAAAAGCAAAAATAAGTAAAACACACTAATAGTACAATCTAGCAATAGGCATCAGAGGATATGAAAATGACAATGCAACCTACGCTAGACATGGACCAACCCCTCAGTCCACTGTGTAAATCCCCAAAGACTTCCTAAGACTCTCAAATCTAAGGGCATCTAAAGGTTTCGTGAAAATATCGGCTAGCTGACGGTCGGTAGGAACAAAACTCAGGGATACGACTTTCTCTTCAACTAACTGACGTATAAAGTGCTCACGTATCCTGATGTGTTTTGTGCGCGAATGCTGAACTGGATTGCGGGATATGTGTATCGCGCTCGTGTTATCACAGGAAATGGTCATGGTGTCCTGTGATATCCCATAATCCTCCAGCATTTGCTTCATCCACAAGAGTTGTGTGCAACAACTCCCGGCGGCTATGTACTCAGCCTCCGCAGTGGACAAAGAGATGGAATTTTGCTTCTTGCTCAGCCAGGAGACAAGAGCAGAACCAAAATAGAAACACCCACCAGACGTGCTCCTACATCCATCTACATCCCCAGCCCAATCGGCATCCGAATAGGCGGACAGACGTTCATCGGTATCAAAGGAATACCAAATCCCGTATGAGAGAGTCCCACTTACGTATTTAATAATACGTTTTAGAGCAAGTAAATGTGACTCTTTTGGGGATGCCTGATATCGCGCACAGACTCCAACACTAAAGGCGATGTCGGGACGACTGGCAGTCAAGTAGAGGAGACTACCTATCATACTCCGATATAAGGTTTGCTCTACGTCCTTGCCTGAAGTGTCCTTACTAAGATTGGTAGTGGTACTCATAGGTGTACGTGCATGCTTAGCGGAGTCTAAACCAAATTTCTTCACTAGGTCTCTAGCATACTTTGATTGGGAGATGAACATCCCATCCTCTAGCTGACGAACCTGGAGACCAAGGAAGAATGTAAGCTCACCAACCATGCTCATCTCAAACTCACTTTTCATCTCCTCCTCAAAGTGGTGAGCATGCTGGGAGCATGTGGATCCAAAGACTATGTCGTCCACATAGACATGGGCAACCAAAATAGCACCGTCATCTCTCCTGACGAACAACGTCATATCTACTCCCCCTCTCTTGAAGCCACGAGCTAAGAGATAGGAAGTAAGCCTCTCGTACCAAGCACGAGGTGCTTGCTTCAAACCATACAAGGCTTTCCTCAGATAGTAGACGTGCTCAGGGTGCTGAGGGTCTTCAAACCCTTTTGGTTGTTCCACATAAACCTCCTCCTGTAGAATGCCATTCAAAAAGGCACTCTTGACATCCATCTGATACACTTTGAAGCGCAGATGACATGCGATGGCGAGCAGAAGACGGACGGACTCAAGCCTCGCAACAAGAGCAAATGTCTCCCCAAAATCTACACCCTCTATCTATGTGTAGCCTTGAGCGACCAACCTAGCCTTATTTCTGATTATGGTACCATATTCATCCATTTTGTTCTTGAAAATCCACCGGGTACCTATCACATTAGTCTCACTAGGTCGGGGGACTAATTCCCAGACATTATTCTTTTTAAACTGAAGCAACTCATCCTGCATAGCAGATATCCAGTGTTCATCCATGAGTGCTTCTTTATGGTTCTTGGGCTCGACTTTGGACGTGTAGCAGAGATGGCTAACAACGTTCTCTAGCTGAGCACGAGTCTTGACCCCTAGAGTGGGATCACCAACAATGGCAGAAGGATCATGACTCTTGCGAACCCAAGTAGGTGTGTCCCCTAACACAGGAGTAGGGTCCACAGAGTGTGAGAGAGGAACAGGTAAATCACTATCAGAACAATCCTCATCCTCACACTGAAGGTTAGGATCAATAACCGTCGAAGGTTCTTCATCTTGCACGGTAACGTTTATTGATTCCATAACCCTAGAGCTCTTCAGGTTAAATACCCGGTATGCTCTACTATTTGATGAATATCCTAGAAATATTCCCTCGTCGCTCCGGGAGTCGAACTTTCCTAATTGCTCTCTATCCCGTAGGATGTAGCATTTACTCCCAAAAATACGGAAATATGCCAGGTTGGGTTTCTTGCCAGTCCACAATTCATAAGGCGTTTTGAGTGTGTGTGGACGCAGATATACCCTATTCACCATGTGGCATGCAGTAGACACTGCCTCTTCCCAAAATCTCCTAGAGACCTTACGACCTTGAAGCATTGATCTAGCCATTTCTTGGATCGTTCTATTCTTTCTCTCAACAATCCCATTTTGCTGAGGAGTTCTCACAGCAGAAAACTCATGTTTGATCCCAAGGCTATCACAGTACAAATCCACCTTTGCTTCCTTAAATTCAGTGCCGTTGTCACTACGCATCCTGTTAATATCGACTCCGTGTTGATTTTGCAGGACACGACACTTGGTCGTTAGGAACTCTACAACATCTGATTTCTCTCTTAGAAAACCTACAATGGAGTATCTAGAGAAATCATCCACCATCACGAGAACATATCTCTTACCACCTATACTCTCCGTACGAGTAGGACCCATAAGATCCATATGTATCAACTCAAGAACACGGGAGGTGGTAATGGAATTCAACTTCCTATGCGGACTGGGAATTTGCTTTCCCAACTGACAGGGTCCACAAATCGTGGAAGTTGGCTTTCCGAGAGATGGTAAGCCACGTACTAGGTCTTTCTTAACAAGACGAGACAAATCTCTCACGTTCACGTGACCTAGACGTTGGTGCCACAGATCCATAGGAGTGATCGTGGCGCTGTTGCAGACAAGTGAGGATTTGGGCTCAGTCCCATAACAGTTATCCTCTGTCCTCACCCCTTGCACTAATAGTTTACCGGCTTGATTATAGACTTTACAAGCTTCCCGGTCAAACTTTACTGCAAAGTCATCGTCGCACAGCTGGCTTATGCTAAGAAGGTTTACTTTTAAACCTTTGACGTACAAGACATTTTCTAGCTTAGGAAGTCCTGGTAACTCTACAGTACCTCGTCCTACAATGCTAGATTTACTCCCATCTCCAAAAGTAACTCTCCCATCATCATAATCCTAAATCTGAGTAAAAAGGGAGACATCACCTGTCATGTGTCTGGAGCATCCACTGTCAAAATACCACTGAGAGGTATTATGTGCTTTGAGAGCAACATGAACAACAAGGGCCTTTTTCTCTTTCTTAGGAACCCAAGAATAGGTAACCTTTTGTTTACCGTTGTTGTTGTTGGTTTTAGCCGGAATGCGGGAAGCTTTCATTGACGGTGAGGACATTCGTCGGAATTCCTCCATCAAACTCTGTGATGTGGCGGCTAGAAACTCAACTTGCTCTCTCAGACTAGCAAACTCATCAGTATGATGTGGAGGAGCAAAAGTACGTCGTGTCCGACCAAATCTATAGCAAAACTCCCTAAGGTGTCCATTTCTTTTGCAATGGGAGCAAAAGGGCACAGTATTAGGAGGACCTTGGTTTGCTTTTCTTGGTCGAACTCTCCTTCTTGGTTTTTTATGACGGCCATAAGGAGTCTTAGTAAACTCAGGAATTGGTCCCGGTGCAATTTGAGACGTGGAGGCACCATCAAAACCAATTCCTTGCCTGTCACCAAAACCTAAAGCGGGACCGAGGAGCATCTTTCCCATCTTCCCAGATCTGTCCTCGATTTGTACCTTGACTTTCCTAGCTCTCTCAAGGTCATGAGTAAGCTGAGCAACAAGGGCTTCAAGTTTTGTCCGAGTCTCCATGGAGGAATGGAGCTCACTAGTAAGACTAGCCACTTGTTTAGTCAAGTCCGCTTTCTCTTTCTCAAAACTGCTCTCTCTCTCTCTAAGCAAATTCTCTTTACTAACCCAGGCAGATTCTCTCTCTCTCATGGCGGTGCAGGTGGAGGACTCTCTCTCTCTCGTCTCTTCTAACTCTTCTTTTAACGCGGTGATCCTAAGAACTAACGCCTTGTTACGTTTTTTAGTTTTGAAAGACTCATTATATAACTCGGCGTAGGCGCGTTGAAGGTTACTCTCGTCCTCACTACCTTCCTCCTCCCCCTCACTTTCTTCGCTCTCATTGTCGAGGTGTCCCTGTGAAGCATCATCCTCATCGTCGTGAGGAGAACTAGGAGTATTCACATGACTAGCCATGAACGCGGTGAAGTTACGCTCATGCGGTGACTCATCTCCCGAGTCCACCTACTCGACCTCACTGTCGTCACTAAGGGTTGCATTTAGGACAGCTTTACCCTTTTCCCTATTCAGACGAGTGGCACACTCAAACGCTCTGTGTCCCTTACCATCGCACTCAAAACACCTCTCACTGTCTTTAGGGGGTTCTTTGAAATCTTTCTTTTCAAACTTATTTTTCTGAAAATTCTTTTTATCTTTGAAGTTTCCATTTTTTTTAAATTTCAGAATTTTCTTGAAGTTTTTAGCAAATAATGCCAAATCATCTAAGTCAAACTCACATTCAGAATCAGAATTTTCTATCTTTCTAGATGACTCGACTTTCTTTCTTGCCGACCCCTCACTTTTTCTCTCTTGGGCTTTAAGGGCAATTCCCTTATCTTTTGGCTTGGCAGATTTAGGAAACATGTCTATTTCATAAGTTTGTAAATCTCCTACCAGTTCTTCCAATTTTAGTGTATTTAAATTACCCAAGGAATTTAGCACAGTGACTTTAGGTATAAAACACTTAGGAAGGGAACGAAGAATCTTTTTAACAACTCTAGCATTCGGAATATGTTCACCAAGGTTAAAACTAGTATTCACAATGTCAGAAAGTCTAGCATAAAATTCATCAAAGCATTCAGAATCATGCATGGTGATTGTTTCAAATTGAGTTGTCAAGTTTTGCAACTTAGACTCTTTCACAGCATTAGTTCCTTCATGGGTGAGTTGTAAAATATCCCATGCCTCTTTTGACGTGGTACATGTCATTATGCGTTTGAACTCATCAGGTGTGACAGACCCAGAAATAGCACTTAGACCCTTGGAATTAAAAGATGACCATTTAAATTCTTCATCAGTCCAAGAAATGTCTGGTTTCAAGTTGGTCACATTATCAACAGTCACGGTGGGAGGAGTCCACCCTCGTTCAACCAAAATCCAGACACGTTCATCAATGGCTTTTAAAGCCGACCTCATACGGGCTTTCCAATAAGCATAATTTGTCCCGTCAAAAATAGGCATTTTATAATATGACTTCTCCATTTGAACACGCACTTTTTCAAACATCAATTTTTTTTTAAGAAAATTGATATCTTAGAAAAATTTTGCGGAAAAAGGAATACGCGATAGATTAGCGTAACCTGCTCTGATACCAATTTGAAAGAGTTGGCGCTTGCGTTCAATTAAGAAAATAATATAATAAACACCTTTTTAACCCAAATTAACCCTAATTATGCAACTAGGCGTGATAGACATAGTATGAAGATTATGCAATAATAATTCAACACACAAAGTTTAAGGAAAAATCCCCCACAGGGGCAAAACCATTTGTATATCACTATAATTTGTAAGAGAAACGGCTTACAATCGGATTACACTGAAATACAAGTTTTTGACTAAGAATTACCCGCAGGCATCGGATTCTATAGTCGTGGCTGGAAGACTCCCTTTCTAGTAGGGCTGGCGGCTGGAACTATCCCTGTCCAGTAGGGCTGCAATGAAGAGGAAGGAGCGGTCCACTTCACAAAGGGTTGAACAACAGCAATGGTGTTCTTGGGTTACCAAACTTGATTCACATAGATATGGAAGATGTGTGAATCTAAAAGCCTAGAATCATATGACTCAATAGGTGAAGACTTTAGGGTTGATATGCTCTGAAAAACGTGGGTAAGTCTTGTCGAAACCAACTACTGATCGTGGTTTAAATAAGGAATCAAAACCCTAAAAAATCTGCTACACGATCTGGCAGAGTTTATCCTCGGCAGACCGGTCCGGGCCTTAGGCGGATTGGTCCGATAGAGGACCGATTCTTTTAATTTGAAGCTGATTCGGTTCGGGGCTCACTGGCTTCAAAGATCACGGCGGATCAGTCCGGGGCGGTCCGGTCTGGGTCTCAGCGGATAGGTTCTTTTTATATAAGGGCGGACCGGTCCGGCTGACTGGATTTCTGAATTCTTCCTTTCTTTTGATCTTCGGATTCCGTTGATGATAAATTGACTTTGAATATTTGCAACGGTGTTACGACTAATGACATATACAAGCATGTTGGACAAAAATGTCCTTACAAAGTTGATATTGATTCCAATGGCCATAGCGCCCATCTATAGGGAGGGGAAATTAAAGCTCAAGCTGAAATGTTCATAGCTTGGCAAAAGAGAAATTATGGCAAGATAAATCTAGATGGAAATGGATCTGTGAAGGAGATAGAAATACTACTTCTTTCCACAAAAAATATGCTAAATATAGGGGAAGAAGTCTCCTATCATCTTTATAAGTAGATAATATATTGATTGATGATCTTAATCACCTTCAGCATCGTATTACTCATTAATTTCATAACTTGTATAAATCTCATCTGGTTATTAAACTACATATATATCCCTTATATCTTATTTGATAATGATAATACACTACATAAAATTATTCCTTCTAATTTGGAAATCAAGCAAGATGTTCTTGATATAAATAATAACTTTACCCCTAGACCTAATGGCTTTATAGGGTGATTTTTTTAGTTCTTGCTAGGATATTATTGGGGAAGATGTGTGGAAAGCTATTAGACAATTATTTATCTCTAATTGGATCATGCATGGATTATATGCCAATTTCATTACTCTCATTTCCAACAAGTCTAATGTTGACGTGATTAAATACTATACACCTATTACTATGGGAAATTTTGTTTTCAAATCAAACCCAAAATCTTGGATGACAAATTTAGTAATATAATTGCAAAACTTATATTTTTTAATCAAACTACTTTTATTAAGGTAAGGATGATTCATGATACTATTTTCTTAGTCTTTGAAAGCTTCAGCATGTTATATTATAAATATTTGGCTAGAAATGTGGGAATTGAATTGGATGTTGCTAAAGCCTTTAACACTTTATATGGGTCAGTTCTAATTGATGTTTTGAACAAATTTTGTTTTAACCAAACTTTTATTAACCTAATTCAATTTCTTTTTAACTCATCTCATTCATCTATTCTCATCAATGGTACTCCTTGTGGATATTTCAAATGTTCTAGGGGTGTTGGGAAAGGTGATCCCTTATCCAATATTTTTTTTTTCTTTCAGAAGAAGTTTTAAGTACAGGAATTTCGGAATTAACACGAGAGGGTAAAAGTAGTCCTATGTCTTTTCCCAGAGGGTATACTATTCCTACACACCTCATTTTTATGATATTATTGTCTTTTGTAAAGAAACTTCTTATTATCTTAATAATCTCATATCTCTTTTTAAAGAAAATGGATATAATTTTAGCTAATTCATCAATAAAGCTAAATAATGACTGTTGATGCAAAAAACTAGACTAAGCATAATTAATTGATCACAAATAGATTAAGTAAAACAAACAAGACACAAGAAACTTTTTTAAGTGGTTCACCTCAATGGATTAGCCTACGTCCACTGTTCTGCATTAACTGCCTTGAGTTATTTTTCGACCTCTTACAATGAGGGTGATACAATGTATTTATAGTCCAGGGGGGTCTTGATAGTTGTCATTCGAAAGGATGGAATATCTTCATTTGTTAGGCATTTACATCAATACATAATGTGAATTAATTATATGAACGATATCACTTCATAGGCAATACATGCTGTAAGACTGCTGGTGCTTGGTTGGCTGTACATAATGGATTTTTGGCTGTGGGTCGGGCTTCCCAATTTGTCAGATGACCATGTAGGTCAGGCTTCCTTATTGATCGGATAACCTTGTTGTTCGGGCATCCTTGTTGGTCGGGATTTTCTATTATGCTGACGTGGACTTGTGCCACATAGGATAACACGTGTCGGCTTATAGTTAGTCCATTTAGGATGCAAAATTTTGGAATCAGTAGAAGCCCCCAATGTTTCATACTTGGAGTTAATGCAAAAGTGTGGAATATTATGCTTTGGCGGTAGCTCGGGCTGTTTGGTTGACTGCAGAGCTTCCATACTTGTGAAATTTATTCACTTAACCGATAATTTTTTAGCGCGAATGGTAATTTTGTAAATATTTTAAATTTTAGAGAATGCTTTTGGGGTATCTTTGTCTTTTCATTTGTTGGCCGTCGTAAATCCAACCGTCGTTTGCTTTAATCATTACGTAGCCCAGTTTCCGATGCGTCTTATAAAAAGGGCGGTAAAAACTTCGATCGTTTTTCACCTCTTACTTCTGATTCTACTATTGTGTTCTTTGCTTTTGTGGGATCATTTTCTTTTCTATTCTTCAGTTCTTGCTGAATCCTTAAATCTTTATAAGAATCTTTTTTCTCTTCTTCTTCTTTGTTTTCTTCATCATGGTTTACTCTATCGAGTCACTCGATAAGTTCAGAATCGATTTTAATATTCCATCTTGGGTTGTATTCGAACATCCCATTTTTCTTTCTAATTTTTTCTCTCTTGCTGAGAGTCATTGGTTCCCCTCTATCTTTATTGCTGAATGTGGCTTCACGTTTCCTCCCAATCCCTTATGTTTGGAGTTTTGTCAATATTTTGACATTGTACCTGCAAGAGTGGCTCCTAACACATGGAGAGTTGTTAATGGAGTTTATGAGTTAAATAAAATTTATGGAACCCAACTATGTATTTTAGAAATTATATTTTGTTATAAATGGGTAACTAGTGGTACCACTTTTTATTTGAAAACTAGGGCTGTTAGTAAAGCTTTGGTAGTTAATCTCCCTGATTCTAATAGGGATTATTTTTAATCATGGGATAGTTATAAAAAATTGGCAACATGCCCCTTTAGTTGGAGGTGCTAAATATTAAGGACCGAGAAGTCCTCTATTTGGCAATGGAATAGGTTATTTTATATTTTAGTAAATTTGCCCTGTTTATGTTTGATAAAAAATCATACTGACTATTGTTTTATAAATTATTTAGCAGTTGAGAAAAAACAAAAGTGCCCCAAACAGAGCGAAGTAAATTTTAAGGAGTTGAAGTTTATCTGGAATCTTCATAAGGTAGTTGCTGAAGAGCACGTTAGGTATGCTTCCTATCTGGTACAAAAACACCATTTCCTCTTTAATTGCCAGACCTGCTGCATCTCCTGCTCTGGTAATTGATCTTGACAAAGAGGTTGCTATTGATTCTGATACTCCTTTGTCTAAAATTATGAAGAAGAATAAGTTTCCTGACCTTTACAGTGCTGCTACTTCTGGTTTCCAATCTTCTGTTGAAGGGGCCAAAAAGAAAACTAGGGATGTTATAAAGCCCCCGGCTCCTAGGGATGCTATAAACCCCCAGATCCCAAGGAGTCAACCCCCAAGGATCCAACTCCTAAAGACCTGGCTCCCAAGGATGAATCTCCTACGAAGGTTGATGTTCCTTCGAGGAGGCTTAGGAGAGGAGTAGTAGAGAAACAAATTGTCCAGATGGCGGATTAGATATCATTGGTTGATTTTCCTTCTTCTCATGATGCTCCTCCATCAACCCTTACTCCTGGTTTAGACATGAAGTTAATCAAATCTGGTACCCTTCCAGACCATAGGGTTGTGGATACCAAGCTCCCCAAAATAAGGGTTTCTGAATTGGCTACTTTGAACCTGGCATCGGTAAGTCATTTCCCTTTTCTTAGCTTGGTTGTCTTTCATATCTCTTACTTATTTATTTTGATCTTCAACTTTTGTAGTTCTTGGTCCACTCCAATAATATGCTAGAGAATGATGATGCAATTAAAGCTTATTCTTCTCCAAATGATGTGGAGGAAGCTTTATCTGGTTTAAAGAAGTCTCTGCTTGAATCTCAGCAAGCCTTGGAAACTGAGAGGAGCACTTGAGCTGAAAAATTAAAAATAGCTAAAACTGTTGTTCTAACTTCTGATACAAATACCCTTAAAGCTGAACGCAGGGCTAAGGAAGATGGGTCCCATAAAGAGGAGGCGGTGCGCAAGAAAAAGGAAGCTAAGAGCCAGAAAGAGGAAGCTGAGCACCAGAAAGAGGAAGCTGAGCGCAGGGCAAAGGATGCTGAGGAGCTTGTGTCCTCTGCCAGAGCTAAAAGAATATCTATTGTGAAGGATTCCTTCAGTGCTGGTTAGTATAAAGGCTAGAACAAAGCCATTTATACTGCTTCTGCTTAGATTGAGTATGTGAAGCAAAAATGCTTCAGAGATGGTTGGGTTACATCCCTTCAAGAGTTGAACACAAGTGGAGACTCTGAACTTTTTCAGAGATATATTCTTGGTCCTCTTCCAGCTATAGAGGACAAGGTTAAAAATGAAGCTTCTTCTAAAGAGTCTTCAGTTGTGGTTGAGTCTGCTGTAAAGTAACCTGAAGTCCATGAGCCTTCTATCCCTCCAGCTGAACAAATCGAACAACTCCACCCTGTAGCTCCTTATTCTAAGCAGAGCAAGAAGGTTGAAAGTGATAGGGAGAACGTGTTATGTTGTTCGATATTTTTCTCTTTTATTTTTGTTGTTTCTTTTTCCTTTGTTTTGATTGTACTTGAACTCTTCATTATCAATAAAAGAACTTTTTTCTCCTTTTACTTATCTTCTGTTGATTGCATCCGTTGTCCATACTTGTTGTTGATTGGTGGTTATCTCTTCTTGTTAGTTTATTGTGAAGATGGAACAACTGTCTTCTCATGATACCGAGTTACTGAAAAAGTGCAATGCCTTTTTCAAATCAGGTCATATGGACTTATTCGAGGAAGAAATTACTCAGTTTCTCAGTGATGAGGCTTCAAAGAAGGTTAATGAGGCTTACCAATACTTAAAGTACTTACTTGATCGGGTTGTGTCAAATAATGTTGCCTATTTTGAGATGATAGAGGAACTTCAAGACCAATATAAAGAATTTATGGCATTATTGCATCAGAGTTACGAGCAAAAGTATCAAAGCTTAAGTGCAGGTCGGGGATTTGATAAGTTTATCTCCATTTATAATAAAAAGGAAGCTTTACTTAAGCTTAAAATTTATGAAACTAGGACCATTGCCAAACTCCTGGAAGAGGATAATAGTAATTTTAGGAATGAATTGAATCTTCTGAAATTTTCCTCTGGAGCTGTTGTTACTACTACCGATGAAGGTCTTTCCTTTTTAGAAGCTGAGAATGCCACCTTGAGAGATGAATTGGAGGCTTTGAAAAACATAAAATCCTCTTCTTCTTCTCGAGCTAGAAATAGGGCTGGTCGAGGAACTACAGAGGAACTTAGGACTGAACTAGACTTTGCCAACTAAGATGCACAGTTAAAAGAGAATGACCGAGCTATTATTGAGATGTCTCAAAAGCTATAGACCTTATCAGAGCAGTTATCTACTCAATCTTCTCAATTGGAGGCTAAGGATGGGGTACTGAAGAAGCTGCAATCGCAAGTTGATAGATTAACTTTCCAATTCCATAAGCAACGTAAAGAATTTTGGATGGGTGGTTATAATGAAGCTTTGGGACATTATGATGATAGACTCCAACAGACCCAAAATGAGTCCTACAAATGGGGTTGGATTAATGCTTTAACTGTGCTAAATGTGGATAAGAATAATTCTACATGGGATTGGTATGATCCAGGCTTGCTGCAGCTTGGCAATCCTCAATTTAAGTTGGATGTTAATTGGGTACCTATTCATCGTGTTCCCCAATGCTTGATTTCCAAGTACTTGGGGATTACGAACTGCATGACGAGCTTGAGATCATTCATCCTCCTCATTTTCTTGACCGTCCTAGTAGCAGTAATACCAGGATGCTTCGGGATCTTAACTTCATCAACTCTTCTTTTACTTTAGATGATCCTCAGCTGGCATGGATCCTGTCTCTAAAGCTGAAGGAAAGCATCCCGTAGAATAAACTTTTTGTATTTTATTTTTCCATATTTGAGAAATAATATGTAATCATTAAATGAAATGCAATTAAAAGCTTATTTTATGAATATATCAACTTTTGGTTAATCTTTGAATGTCTGTGAGTGTTTTCTTAGTCTTGACTATGAATGGATCAACTATTTTAGTTAATCTCTAGTTTTTCACCGGTTCAATTAATATCCTTAGGATTATCTAAAGTTTTATACCAATTACCAATGTTTCACCATGGTTCTACTAATGTACTTGAATTTTTTGGTAATTGCACTAGTTACCTTGGTTCCCAGGCGCGAGTGGAACTTTTATCCGTCTTTTATCCCAGTTTAGATGAACATTTGTCATTCGGGTCTTCATTAACCAAGCATTTGGGACTTACGATTTTTCCTTGCATGGTTTTATATGTTTAAGATCGACCAACTTTGTTGGTGGTTTTTGTTGACGCAGACTAACTTTGCTGGTGTCTTCATAATGTTACCGACTAACTTTGTTGTTGGCCTTTGTGGATACCGACCAACTTTGTTGGTGGTATTTGTGATACCGACCAGCTTTATTGGTGGTATTTGTTGATGCAAACCAACTCTATTGGTGGCCTTCACTGTGTTTGTAAGCTTCGTGTTTGTGAGTGCATAGCACTATTACTCCGAAGAAAAAAAATAACAATTTTGGGAAAGTCATGTTCTCATTAGAGCTTGAAGTGAAATGAGTACAACATATCTATATTCAATGATAATCCTTCTTCAGATGCTCTGCATTCCACGGGTTCTTGAATTCTTCCCCTTCCAAAGTCTCAATCCGATATTTTTTTGGTCGGATAACTGTAGTAATACGATAAGGCCTATGCCAATTGGCCTCCATCTTATTATTCTTCTGAATCACCTTCTTCAAAATATAATCTCCTTCTTTTAAGTTGCTCGATATGACCCCCTTGTTATGGAAACGTGCAGTCCTTTGTTGATAGGCTGCATTCCTTAAGGCTGCATCTTCACGGACTTCTTCCAGCTTATCTAAGTCCAACCTTATCATCAAATCAATGACTGGGGTATTGAAGTTTAGAACTCTATGCGTAGGTAAACCTATCTCCATAGGGATTACAACCTCAGTCCCAAATGCCAATATATAGGGAGTTTCTCTGGTGGCTGTTCAGGAAGTTATTCGGTAAGCCCACAAGACCAAATGTAGCTCATTGATCTAATTTCCTTTTGCATTTTCCAACCTTTTCTTCAAACCATTCAGCAAAGTTCTATTAGTCACCCTTGTTTAATCGTTGCTTTGAGGATGGTCAGGAGCATAGTGGATTTTTTGGACATTGGATTGAGCGCAATTAACAGCGAATTCACCATTATCAAACTGTGTGCCATGATCAGTTATAAAGGCATAAGGTAAGCCATACCTGCATATAATACTTTTCCAGATGAACTGATAAACCTTTTCATAAGACATATCAATCAATGGTTCAACCTCCACCCACTTTGTAAAATAATCAACAACTACAACCAGGTATTTGAACCTTCCTCGAGTGGTTAGTAGAGGCCTGACCAACTCAATTCTGCACATACCAAAAGGCCAGGGTAAAGTGATTGGTGTTAAGAGAGCTTGTGGAGCTTTGCGTATACTGGAAAACCTTTGGTACTTATCACATTTCTTGGCAAACTCTGCACAATCTGCTCGCATGGCTGACCAGTAATACCCTTGTATATGTATTCTTCGTAAAAATGTTCTCCCTACTACATGGGCTCCACAGGACCCTTCATGGACTTCTTCAATCAAATCCTTTACCTCAGCTGGATGCACACATCGTTGTAGACCAGCAGTTACTCCTCTTCTATATAACACACCACCATCTAGCATATATTTTGTAGCTTTGTATTTCAGCCTCTTAGCTTTAAGTAGACCGACTGGAAGAATTCCATCTTCAATATACGCTCTTATGGGGTCCATCCAAGGCGGTCCCCTATTAACATCAATAAAGTTAATCATCAGATCCTCATCAATGCTCCTATTAGCAAGCAACTCAATAGGAATAGTTCTTCGTATCTCCGTTCTGGTTGCTGAAGCTAATCGAGCAAGTGCATCTGCTCGGGCATTCTCTAATCTTGGAATCCTGACCTTCTGAACTGCTAGAAAGGTGGGAATTACTTCCAAAGTTTTATCCAAATATCCGGTCATCAGTTCTCCTTTCGCTGCATATAAACTCAACACTTGATTTACAACTAATTGCGAATCATTGTACACCACAACTTGCTCAGAGTTCAATGATTTATCTAGGTTTAGACCAACAATCACAACTTTATACTCTGCTTCATTATTGGAGGCTTGAAATTGGAAACGTAGAGCGTACTCTATGTCTAGTTCGTTTAGAGTATTGAGAATGATTACAACTCCACATCCGGTTGCACAAGATGACCCGTCAATATACAAACCAGTGCCAATTTCTCCAGTCTAGGATATCTTACTTCTGCTCCTCGGAAAGCTTTGTTGGTGTAATAAATTAGCTTTTGAACTCCATTTTCCTCTCTGATCAAAGTAGAGCTAACTGCGGACTCAGATATTGCCAAATACAAATACAACTTTTCTCCTAACATTAGTCGATAAAGTAATGGTGGTGCTCCCAGGTACTTCTTCAACTCTAGGAATGCCTTTTCACATTCACCGTTCCATTCAATGGTTTTTTGGAGTACCTTGAAAAATGGAAAACATTTGTCTGTTGCTCTTGACACAAACCTGTTGAGTGCTGCTACGCGCCTAGTTAGTCTTTGAACATATTTTTTATAGGCCCGTGACTTCATTTCAATTGGCGCTTTAATCTTATTTGTATTGGCTTTAATTCCCCTTTGATTCAATATATACTCGAGGAAAATTCCCTCCTGCACTTCGAAGACGCATTTGGTGGGGTTTAACTTCATTTGGTGCTTTTCCAATTGATTAAACGTCTGACTGAGGTCGGTAATATGAACATTTTTTTGCTTTTAGTGAGAATATCATCAACATACACTTCCATATTCTTGCCTGTCTCCTCCTCAAATACATTGTTCACGAGTCTCTTATAAGTAGCACCTGCATTTTTCAGACCAAACGGCATAACATTATAGCAATAAGTTCCTCGGGGAGTGATAAAGGAAGTACTTTCTTTATCTTCTGGATTTATTTTGATCTGGTTATGACCAGAATATGCATCCATGAAACTCAACAATTCATGCCCTGAAGTAGCATCTATCAGTTGATCGATTCGTGGCAAAGGAAAGTGATCCTTCAGGCACGCTTTATTCAAGTCAGTAAAATCCACACACATCCTCCATTTTTTTTTCTTCTAGACCATAACTACATTGGACAACTAATCAGGGTACTTCACATCTTCAATAAAGGAAGCTTTTTGAAGCTTCTCCACTTCTTCCTGTATAGCCTGGTTCTTCTCCGGGCTGAAAAATCTTCTTCGCTGCTTCACAGGTTTGACTTCCCTATTGACATTGAGTTCATGACACAGAAAGTTTGGATCTATGCCTGGCATATCTTCATGACTCCAAGCGAACACTTATTTTCTTTGCCTAAAGAAAACTGTCAACTCCTACTTAAGAACTGGTTTCAACAATGCTCCTATTTGAGTTGTTCATTCTGGTTTATCATCATCCAGAACAATGCTTTCTGTTACCTCCATTACTTGACCTTTTACAAGCTCAGATTCATCTCGTGGATTTAAGGTTTCAACCTCAGACTTGTTGTTTGGCTCAGTTGTATCCACTTGATAAGTGGTTATTTTTTGTTTGGCCTCCAACATATCTTCTTCCTCGATAGAGGAATAGTAGCACTCCTGAGCTACTTTCTGGTCTCCTTTTACTACTCCTACTCTAAAGTCGGTCGGGAATTTCAGGCA
Source organism: Sambucus nigra (assembly GCA_949130495.1). Lineage (NCBI taxonomy): Eukaryota > Viridiplantae > Streptophyta > Magnoliopsida > Dipsacales > Adoxaceae > Sambucus > Sambucus nigra. The sequence goes on from OX422220.1 coordinate 40,844,343, forward strand.
TTAATGAACAATTGAGGGTACAACTTTAAACTTTTTCAGACCAAATCTCCCCATGATTATATTATAAGAAGAATGAATATTTTTGTCCATTATAAAGAATCTTACCTTCTCTGTCCTACTCGCCGACCAAGTCCCGATCAAAACATCCAGCTTAATAGTTCCCAGTGGAAACACCTTTTCACCTGAGAATCCAATGAGTGGCTTATGATATGGATCCTGTTGACTGAGTTTTGAATCCAAACTATCAAAATAAGGATAGAACATGATGTCTATCGAACTGCCATTATCCACTAAAATTCTTGCTACCAATACTTGTTTTATCCTGAATATGATCACTAAAGGATCATCATGAGGATACAAAACTCCTGATAAATCATTTTTTTAGAGAAGCCAATTACGAGCTTATCCTTTTTAACTTTTCTTGGTCGGTACTCCTCGACGAGGTTGATACGCTAGATATAGGAACAAGCTTGAGCCTCATTGAGGTAAGCCTTCCTTTCAGCTATGTGATCTCCTCCTTCGACATCTCCACCTTTAATCATGTGACAATCAAAATATCTAAAATTGAGTGTGAATACCTCGCGTTTTGATTGTCTAGGTTTCTTGGGAAGATCGGGATCATCTTCTGGATCATCGTCGTGGTTCCTTTTCTTATCTTCCTTGGGCTTAACTGGCGATTTTGATCTCTGTCTAACTCTTCCTCCATTTTTTCCACCATTCTGCCGATCAAAAAATCTGTCCAACTTTCCTCTTTGGACGAGTGCTTCTATCTCATTTTGGAAGGCAATGCAACGATTGGTCATATGACCCTGATCTTTGTGAAACTCACAATAATTGGACTTATCCCTCTTATCAGCAAGTGACCTTAACTTTTCAGGCCAACTCAAATCATTATTGTGCTTGATTTCTTCCAACATGTGATGTATATCTACCATTAAAGGAGTGTAATTAGTGAATTTCTCGGGCCGATCTAGGCCTTCCTTTCTCTTTGAACTCCTGCACTCATTATGGTTCTTGTGCTCCTTCTTATCTGACTTCCCTTCTGCTTTTGCTTCCGCTTTTGCATTTGAATTCTTTTTAGCAACCATAACTTCCTCGGCATTCATAATCTTCGCTCCCTTGGCCATTAATTATGTCATCGTCTTTGGTGGATCTTTCGCCAGAGTGTAATATAATTTATCAGGGAGTAAGCCACTCATGGGAGCTGTGATTGTTGTCTTCTCTTCATAATCAATTACTTCCAGTTTCTCATTGTTGAAACGAGTGATGTAATCCTTAGTACTTTCTCCTTCCTTTTGTCCTACACTGAGTAAATGAGCTACTCGTTTCACTGGTTTTGCTCCAAAGCAAAAGTTACCAATGAATAGCCCAGCTAGCTGTTAAAAGTAAGAAATCTGCCCCCGAGGAAGGCTATTGTACCAGATTTGAGCAAATCCAGTGATTGTTCCTGAGAACGCCCTATATCTTATCTCACCGGGAATAACATAGATATCATCAACGGCTTGGTACTGCTTTATATAGAGAACTAGATCAGTCTTCCCATCATATTTGAGAGTGACTACTGGGGATTTAAACTTAGCCGGCGTAGGGAAATCCACGATGGTTTGCACAAAGGGGGACCCCTTAATAAAACTTCTTTGAAGGTGATTCTTGGCTTTGGCCATTTCACCTAATCTGTCCTCCAAATGTTGAATGAAACCCATCCACACATCACTGCTAGTGCCATGGATGATATCTTTTTTATGCCAACCTCCAGATCTTTCTGAACTTTTTTTCTATGAACCTTCTCTTTGACTAGACCTTTCAGTTCATCAAGAATTTAATCTGGACCCGGCTGAACCTTCCCTTATATCACTTGGTCTTCGAGTATTTCTCGACGTAACCCGTAGGGTATTTTCCCGGGGTTCCAACCGATCGAAAGGAGAGTCCCTAAGCACTCAATCTTTATGGGATGAGGGATTATCCATTAGTGGAATTAGTGACCCTAATAGAAGAAGTTGCTCCAGGTAGGTATGAAGGATCCCTAGAAGTTCTGTAACGGCTATGCCCAATACTCCTTGTTAGCGCGGTGGCATACTTCTTTGATTAACTTGTGCAGTCACTCCAGCTTACAGGGTTTGAGTCAACTATCTTATAGTATCCTGCTTAGCTTCTTGACCCTTGGCCAAGCTAGCCAAAATTCCTGTCAAATCATTATTATTTGGAGGGATAAAGGGAGTAGGCATGATTCCCTCATTTTTGGTACTGGATTCTAAAATTTCAGCTATGGATGATGAATGAGTGGAAAAGTTTAGTATTATGTTCCCACAGACGGCGCCAATCTGTTGATGCAAAAAATTAGATTAAGCCTAATCAATTGATCACATATAGATTAAGTAAAACAAACAAGACACAAGAAACTTTTTAAAGTGGTTCGTCTCAATGGAATAGCCTACGTCCACTGTTCTGTATTAATTGCCTTGAGTTGTTTTTCGATGACCCCTTGCAATGAGGGTGATACAATGTATTTATAGTCCAAGGTAGGGGTGTAAACGGATCGGGTTTGGGTATATCCAGATCCGTTCCGAGTATATTTTTAGCAGATCGGGTCTTACCCGATTACCCGACGGGTCTCAAAAAATGGATCCAGACCCGGATCCGTTAAGGACCCAGAGACCCGACCCGAATACCCTACCCGAATATATATATATATATATATATATATATGTATGTAAAACTGTTTTTATATATGTATTTAAAATTGTATGTAAAACTGTTTTTATAGATAACTTATATATATAATAACTTATATATGCTGATATATAATAACTTATATATGTAAAACTGATATATATATATATATATATATATATATATATATATATGCTGATATGTAATAACTATATGTAAGACTATATATATATATATATAATATTATATATAAATATATATTTATTGTAGTATATATATACACATTCGGGTCGGGTCCTTATCGGATCGGAGTCGTGTATATCCAGATCCGGTCCATTAACTAATCGGGTAATCGAATAATCGAGTCTATAAAATTTGCTTAGATCCGTTAATTCTGGTCGGGTACGGATCGGGTCCGGGTCCAGACCCGGTCCGTTGACAGCCCTAGTCCAAGGGGGTCTTAATAGTTGTCATTCAAAAGGATGGGATGCCTTCATTTGTTAGGCATTTATATCAATACATAATTGGAATTAATTATATGAACGCTGTCGCTTCAGAGGCAATACAAGCTGTAAGACTGCTGGGGCTTGGTTGGCTATACAAAATGGCTTTTTGACTGTAGGTTGGGCATCCTAGTTGGTCGGATGACCATGTAGGTCGGGCTTACTTATTGGTCGGATAACCATGTTGGTCGGGCATCCTTGTTGGTCGGGCTTTTTTATCATGCTTACTTGGACTTGTGCCACATAGGATAACATGTGTCGTTTTGTAATTGGTCCATGCAGGATGGAAAATTTTGGTATCAACAATGACACTTCTTATTCAAGGGTGCCATGCATATAAAATCTTATATTATTTAAGGTGGGTCATCTTTTTATTATTTAGGAGTCCTTACTCTAAGGTAAGACCTACTGCAGTCCATCTTCAACTTTTTTTTTATAAGGCTAGAGCTGAATTATAATATTGGCATGGCCACCTTCTATCCATAGCTAGCAGGACCCAACTAATAAGGTTTGTGATCCTCCCTATTCTGCTATGAAATTTTTATGTCTACAAATGGCCTATTAAGCTTTTAGATAGGCTGTGAAGTTGGGTCAATTTTTTCTTATGGACTGGGAATACTAGCAAGAGCGTTGTTATTACTATTTATTAGGATAACACTTGCTCTTATCATGAGAAAGGTGGTCTTGATATGATCAATCTGAAGACTTATAATCAAGCTGATTATATTAAGTTTTTTTGGGATATCTTCCATTCAAACTCCCAACGTCACAAATTCTTAAGTGACATATTTAGTCTCCATTCTCACTAGGTAGCCTCGTACAAAATCTCCTCAGCTTGATTGACGTTCAAAGTTGCTTTATTTTATGTAAGACTAAATTCTCAGTGGAAAGTGGGAGATTGGGAATGTATTAATTTTTGGATAGACAATTGGTTGGGCACATCCATTCTGCATACAATCAATATTGAGAATGACTTGATTTCCTTTAGCAACATTAAATTTTCTAACTATATTGTCAATAAGAAGTGGAACTTATCCCCATTTTTTTTATCTCTAGCTTTGAAGACATAGCTTCTTAGATTATTAAAATACATTTGCATATATCTCCCGTTCCTTATTCTTTAATCTTGCCTTTTAACCCTAAAGGTCATATGACTCTAAAAAATGTTATAATATTTTTATCTCCTCCTTAACTTAATATGCCTCGGTGCTCTCCTCTATGGAAACATTTAATCCATCGTAGAACCTATCTCTTGGCTTGAAGGACTATCCAAAACAAACTCCCAACTATTGATAACCTTTAAAAATTAGGCAGTTATCTAGCTCCTCAATGCAACCTCTCCTCGAAACATTAGAATCTGCTAATAATGTGTTATTCCTTTATGATTTTTCTATGCAGGTATGGATATGGGTTGTTCATTAATTTGGTTACAAAGTTACTCATGTTAACACTCTTTTTAAACTATGGGGTAATGCTAAAAGGTTGAGATGGACTTCTCAGCTAATGAATATCTGGATTGGTGGTATCTTGAAGATCGTGGATCTCATTTGGTGCACCAGGAACACAACTATTCATGATGGTATCAATCCTCACCCAAAATCTATTATTCAATAACTAAAAGTTTGGATTGGCTATACCAACTTTATCTCCAAAGGCACAATGCACAACAATATGAATAATCTATTGATTATCCACATAATGGGACTGCTTGGATAACCCAGTAGAGCTCAAAAAATACTTTCATGTATATTGGTGTCCTCCTCACTTAGATTGGATTAAATTAAATACTTATGGCCTTGCTAGAGGACCTCCAAGAATCTCCACATTAGCTAGGATTTTTAGAAATCATGGAGGATTCTCTGAAGGATCATTTAGAGTTAATATAGGGATTCATAATGCCTTTTATATAAAACTTCTATCTATTATCATTGGAGCAGAATTTGCTTATGATAAAAGTTGGCATTCTCTGTGGATTGAATTTGATTATATGGATGTTTTATGTTATCTCCCCAGTGATAAATTCCATGCACCTTAGCAAATTTCCATTAAATGGATCAATTTTAAGACTAAGATTTATGAAATGAGATTCTTTTGTTCTCACATCTGTAGAGAATGCAATGTTACTGCTGATAGGGTCTTCAACTTAGCTATACATTATCATTATCTTAAATGGTGGGCTTCACCTCCCAATGAAATCATCACTTTGCTAACATATGATTTTAGTAGATTACCTAGATATAGAGTGTTAGTCTAATAGGTTAAGGGGTTCATACGATCTTAAAGGTTTGGAGAACCAACCTATTTGAGTCACCTCTTCTTTTAATGATGTTTTCCCCCTATTCCTATGTAGTTTCTATTTTAATCATTATTGTAATCTATTGGGATATTTGAATTTTCTTATTTTTACTAAATTTGCTCCTCATTTGGAGTATTCCATAAAAAATGATCATATCAATATTTTTGTTGCTTTTTTTTTACATTGGTAAATGGTATCATTTGTTCATTGTTTGGATTATCTCTGCTTGTGATACCAAGTTAGTTTATCGTTATGCTTCACTTCACATAATTGCATGATATACTTATTTTCCTTTATATTTATATGTGTTACATTATGGGAAGAAGTTATTTTATTTTATGCATCTTTATCTTTGTATATTCCTAAACGAAAAGGGGAGAAATGGTATCTAGCTCTTTAACTCGAAGGGATAAGGTTTTATTGTAAGGGGGATGTCTTACCTTAAGTGGAGATTGTCAGACAAAGGGGGAAGGTTTTCTATATGTGGATTTATATTTGTTTTATATTATCCTTGCATTTGAAAGGGATGTTTAATTTTGCAGGTTTGCAATGATGCAACAAATTTTCACAAGAGCAAAGATACTCAAGTTTGTATCGGTAAAGAATTTGTACTTTTTCTTGGAATTTAGTCTTTAGATTGTTTGATAGCCCAAAGGTTTTTATTCTTATGTTTTGTACTAAAATACATAAAGGGTGATATTTGAAAGGAAAATTTTCTAATAAATTCAATTTGTATGTATTTTGTCTTAATTCCGTTTGGACAAAACCATTTAAGTCATAGGTAAGGATTTTAGTAATTTATCCTTTAAGCCTATGATGTGTGATTGAGGACCGTAGAGGCCATGTTAAAGCGTCTACATCATCATAAAGTCCAAGGAATGTCAATGAGGTATGATTGCATTTTAGTTTCATCCTTAGATTTTCATTCGGGTGTTTTTTTTATTAAATGTTTTGAAGTATTTTTTGTAAAAGTTTTTTAAAAGAAAAAGATAATTTTTTCACAGTCGTTCGAATGAGTTTTTACTGTCTGTTCAAACAAGTTTATATTCCTCATTTGAAGAGGTTCAAATAGACTTGAAACAAAATTGGCACAGTCGTTCGAACGAGGCTTATTTTGATTAAATGAGTTTTCTAAGGTCGTTCGAATAAACTTGTGTTTCTTGTTCGAATGAACTTGAGCGAAGTGCGTGCTAACTTAAAATTCCAAAAACCTCTATATATAAGGTGTGCACAGCAGTTCATTTTTTTGGCTTTAAAAAATAATTTTTTAGGATATATTCAAGAGACACAAAACCCTAGTTTCAACCAATTTGATTGAGTTCCAAGATTTAATAAAATATTCTTGTTTGAGATCTATAGTTTGTCATAAAAGTTTGTTTACTCTTTGCTGAGTATTTTTTACATACAATGGAATTTGTGTGCCTGGCGATTTGAAGGGGTGGACTCCGTGTTCGATCTATTGACGGTCTGCTGAGCCAAGATCAATTGATGTTGAGGCATGTGAGGAGCACACGTTATGGAAATGTGCACATGGAATCATGCGCGTCACTATGAACAAGATCAAAGGAATGAAGACACATCAAGTCTTGGAGGAGTTGAGTCGGTTTTTAACTCATCTGGTGTCCTTGTGTAATTCCTAGATCATAATGAATTTGCTTGGCTGGGTTGTTCGAAATTTTTCCCGTTGTTGGGTTTCTTTGTACATCAACGTGTTATGGTTTGTTGGTTTATTTTTCCTATGATGCATTCACCTATATGCATAATTAGGGTAGATGAAATTTGGTGAATTATTTTAGACAACATTTGGTTTAATTGGTGGATGTATAATTAGGTTAATCGGTTAATTAATTTTGTAAACATTCAAAAATTTGGTGTCTGTTTGGTAATCATATGAATCCTTGCACTTTCAAAGGAGTTAAATTTTATTTAAATATATTTTATGAATGTAAGTCTAAATGAGTCAACTATTTGGGATAAGAAATTTGGATTTATGCTAAGGCGATCAACCACAGAAGCTATTTACTTATTAAGATAGTTGATGGAGAAAGGCAAAAGGAAGAATAAAAATTTATATTTGGTCTTTATAGACTTTGAAAAGGCTTATGATAGAGTACGTATGAATATAATTTGGTGGGATTTAAAGAGGAAAAGAATCCCTATGAATTATATCAAAGTTATTGAAGATATGTATGATAACATAAAGACTAGAGTAAGAACTATATGTGGAGAAACTAATGACTTTATAATTAAAGTGGGTCTACATCAAGGATCGAAATTAAGTCCTTACTTATTTGTCGTAGTTTTGGATGAGATTACTAAGTACATACAAGAAGATGTCTAGTGGTGTATGATATTTACGGATGATATAGTTTTAGTATTCACTTCAAAGGAGGGCTTAGTGATGAGAGTAGATACTTGGAGAAAAGCCTTAGAGTCTAAGAGATTAAGAATCAGTAGAAAAAAATGGAATTTATTACATGAAAATTTAATAATGAGCCATCGGATAGCATAATATTAAAAGTTGAAGAAAAAGATATAAACCAAACTAATAAATTTCATTATTTAGGTTCAGTGTTACAAAGTAATGGAGATATTGATGAGGATATTACGAGTGGGATATCAACTGGTTGGATGAAATGGAGACAAATAAGTAGGGTGTTATGCGATAAGAGGACAACTAACAAATTAAAAGGAAATTTTTATAGAACAGTTGTTAGGAGAGTAACCTAATATGAAGCGGAGTGTTAGGATTTAAAGAAAAACATGAACAAAGTCTCCATGTTAGTGAGACGAAGATGCTTGATACGTCACGAATATTGCATATTTGTGCCCTTTATCTTTGTGCATTCTAGCACTTTTACGTTCTTAATGCCTATATTTATGCTCGTTAACGAGACAACCTAGGATTTGGATATATATATGTTTTGCAGGGGTTAATTGTGCTTTTGTAGGTATTGGAACGCTAAAAGTGAGGATCAATTGCATTCTGGAGAAGTTTCATCGACGGGCGCTAATTTAAGGGCATTTTAGTCAATTCACACTTCATCTCCGGCTCATGGAAATTCCACAGATGCGTAGTTCATTGAGTTAGCATCGCGTGTCCGCAAAACGATGCGTTGTTTCGAGTTCGGAAGATCAAGTTATGGCCGATTCCATTTTGAGGCTTTTCTCCCATGTGAAGACCAAAGAGTACCAGAAAATAGAGTACCGGTCGACCGCTCCCCTGCTGTCGATCGACCGCGTCTTGTGATCCTAGAGGATCGATCGATCGGTCATGACCTCGCGGTCGACCGGGTATCGTAGATATTTGACAATTTTTCTATTTTCTTTTTCTTTTTCATTTATTTTATTTGTAACTTAGTATATAAGTGAGCCTTTGTTTTCATTTGAAAATATCTTACATTTTACATTAGGTTTAGGGTTTGTATTGGGAGCTTTGCCCTACCCCATTTCCTTTGGGTGTTTTACCCATTTTTATGTATGTAAGCTTCATTTACATTGTCTTATCCCTTTATCCAAGCTTCCATTTCTTTATTTACTTGCTTTCTTAATCTTTCTTTCATTTATTGCTTTGTTAATTAGGTTTACTTTCTTGCTTTTAATTCATGTCATTTACCATGCTTTTTAGCTAATTTAGTCTAGGTTGTGTTGGATTGAACTCACCTATGGGTTGACGGGTTGCTTTGCTTTGGTGATGGAGTTGTACGGGTCTACTTTGAGTGTGTTGTCCTAGTTATTACGTCTAGGAGATTTAACGGGGTATATCATGTATGTCCTGTATTTACGACCTTGCGTGCGTAATTTTCGGGATATTTGTTGACGACAAAATCATATTAGTCTTTTATGCGAATTTAAGGGTGTGACAACTCTTGATTTAATTAATTGACGAAACGAGATGCAACCTTAATAACTCGTCGACCCATGTAACCATTTTATACTAATTAACTCGGGGTGAGGGATGTTCGACGCAACCTATAGTTTTTATTCTCTTTGTTAATATTGTTTAAATACACTCATTCCTTGTTTATATTTTATTTCTTTTTAATTAGAAAAATTACCTTTTACACTTTAATTTAGAAGTATTAAATCAATTAAATTCTAACAACTCGTCTCTGTGGATTTTCGATACCCGGACTTGGCCACTATACGCCCTTTTTAGTGTAGTCATAAGTTTAGGTTTGTGTATTAAGGCGGTGAACAAAAAATAATGATCGACGCTTGACACGCGCTACTTTTCACCCTTAATTAATGCTCCGATGGATGATAGAATACTAGAAAGGAAAAACTTAAAACCTGTACGTGAGAAAAAAGTTAGGAGTTGCTCCCATTAACGATAAATTAAGAGAAATAGGCTTACGAGGTGCAGACATGTGTCGCATAGACCAGTAGATGCACCTATAACAAGAAGAAGATTTTTGGAAATAGAGTGTAAAAAAGAAAGGGGACGCCCTAACCTATCGTGAGAGGAAATTATTATGAGAGATATTAACGAATTAAACATGAATGATAATGTTGCATGTAATAGATTAGAATGGAAAAAGAGAATCCATGTGGACGATCTCATATGATGGGATTAAGAAAATGGTGATGATGATGAAGTCTATTGGACTTAGTTGGAATTCTAACCGATGAAATAAAATCAAAACTTTACTTCTATTACAATTGATCAGTTTGCATCATATGTTAGTAGTTGACATCCAATCAGTAAAGCTACGTGTACAATCTTATCTGTCTATCTTGACTATCGAAGCCCGTCTGATGGTTTACGAACTTGTTTAATAATTTAAAGATGATTGTAATGATACTTCAAGGAAGTATTGAACATCAACATGTGTGATGTTCAAGTCTAGGTGATAACTATATTAGACTTACACAGTCTCAAAACGTTTGAAACTAGTGCATAGATTCTTAATTCCAAGGAATATAAGGAATACAATATGCACACATTCATTTCTTTTATTGTTATGAGTGCGATGTAATACCCCGTATTTCTGTATATTTGAGATTTAATTAATTGAGAAAATTAATTAGTTTTATATTAAATTATGCGAGTAAAGTAATTTAATCGAATTGAATAATGATGTGCGGAATTAATTATTAGCCAAGAGAGAGAGAATGATTAATATTATGAAAGGCATTTATTAAGTGAATAGTAAATTTGTTACAGTAAGTGTAGCGAGTGATACTGGCATAGTTGGATTTTATCTCATCTGAGAGTCGCAAGTAGACTAAACTGAGGTAGAGATGAGAAACATATTAGAGTGACTTGGATGTTGATTTCGAGGCCATGAATGGTTTTGAAAGTGTTAAAATAGTCAGAATAGTGTACCCGGGGGTATAGTTTGGGTTCCGGGTCAATTTTAGACCAAATTGACACTTATTGCGGGCGTTTTAGTCATTTGAAATTTTAGGGTTAAGTGACCCACGAAATTTTAAGTCTTATATATGATCATAAGAGGGTGAGTCTAGGGTTAGATGATTGAAAACCTAAGAGAGACCATTATAGAACAAAGAGAGAGTTTTTCTTGGAGGTTTGGGGAGGAATCTTGAAGAACACCTTGGCATTCTTGTACCATCATCAACCTAGGAGGGTGGATTGGAAGGGAAGACACTCACATACAACTTCAAACCACGAAATCAAATTAGACATCAAGGCAAGTGTTTATTTATGGTTTTTACTTAAAGTTATAATGCCCATGTTGAGAATAGGGAGACTATGTTAAATCAAATGATGAAACTTGCATTTGAATCCAGGTTATGGGTAGGATTTACATGTAGACTATATTGGTTCATGTAGAGATCACGAAATCAATCAATGTGTGATGATTTAGATGGGAAAAATCTGGGTTTTTGATGAGAACGATTGATGAACATAAAAATCTAGGGTTTTGATTAATAAATGGATTTGATTCGTTCTTGAGTAGAAATCTTAATGTTTTGAGGAATTAATTACATTGGAAATCATCCTAACATAGGTAGATGACGTTTAGAAACATTGGAAATAAGTTTGGTACAATATCATGTGAGTTGGGTGAACAACAATGGTGAAAAACACGACTGTCGCAGCGAGGGAGATAACCGAATCGATTCAGTATTTGAGTGAATGGATTCGGCCCTGTCAGATTTGACTGTTTTGCCTATTTAAGCCTCGAAACTTCGTATAAATGTTTGAGTGACCATTGGGACCTCTTTAAATCATTATGAGAGATCTATGGCATCATAGTAGGTCCTTTATAAAGGCATGTAGTAGTCTTAGAGAGAGAGTTAAGACTAGAATAATTTGGCTTGTATTACCATGTAATTAATTCGGGCAAAATGAGAATGAGGTTTGGGGAAAGGGTGAGGGAGATTATGGCATGCACCATTAGGGTAAGGAAGACTTAGCTACTGAAATGAACCAAGAGGTGACTAGGACCCTTAGAGTAGAGAATTATTCTCCATTAAATGCGATAATGAGAATAATCTTAAATTAAAAATATGGTGAGTATTAGAGTCATATATACTACGTATGATGTTATGATATTTAGGTGGTGTGTATACCTACTGATTATCTATGGGTGGAGTGAATACCTATTGTATACTTAATTTTATTGGGGTCAAGGTAAAATTCCGAACCAATATATGAAATGAATATTGGGGTCGAGGTAACATTCTAAACTAATATATGAGATACATATTAGGGTTGAGGTAGTATTCCGAACCAATAGTCCTCAATGTGTGATACGGGGACATGATAGTAAAGTATGTACTTATAGTATATATTGTGTGTGAAATATATACCATATAAATAATCTACTTAAGTGTGATAGTAGAATGCTAGATGATAAAACTAAATAGAAAGGTAAATTAAGTGGAGAAACTTAATTATATGATTAAATCATAACATGTGAGAATTATTACTTAGAATGATTATAACATATGAGTGATATTAATAAGATAGCATACTGTATGGGAGGTATGGGGACTTGGAAGTGTTAGTCGTGAAATGAGATACTTATGTCTACTTAGCTGGGGTAGTATGGCTAGGTGGGCTAAGTAGAAAACGTTAGGCGTGCACAATAGTTGAGAGGCGAGGAAATGCAAGTGAGTGCACGTAAATCCTCACATGTGTAATATAACTGATTTTTAAACTGTTATAAAGGCTTTCTAAATATTTTCAAAATGTTTTGCGTTCTAACCCTTGCTATAATTTTTTTTAAAACCTTTTAGGTATCAAACCACTTGGACGCTAGGGACGTATAGCTGCAGCACTGTGGAGACTTGCAGGGATTTGATTAGACGCATCCATCATTTCATTATTAGTGTAGGAGCTTACTTCAGTATTCCAGTTTGGTCATCTTGACCCTTTGAGACTTTGTTTATTTAGTATTTCAGTTTCAGACTTGTATTCAGATTTTCTTATTAGTTGGATTCATTATCTGGGTTGGGATTTTTAGCCAATGGTTTATTCGGCAAGACTTTAGTTATTTATTTATTTGAGATTATTTAGACTATGGAATGGTGTGCATGTTTTATATTCAATGTTTTCGCATATTACTATTTGTTTATTTAATGCAAGATAACATTTGGCACCGACTTAATTAACTAATAGGTGATTAGTAATAATTTCGGTTTTCGATAATGATACTAATAATGGACCATTTTGTAAATCCCATTTTAATTTAATAAAGGCTTGATCATCCGGTATTTAATTAGGCGAGGTGTCACATGCAATTTAATTTATTGGGTCTGAATCTTCCCAAGTTGGATAACCATTGTGTGGATAAGTTTGGGATTTAATAGGAATCCATGTTTGGAAAATATCCTGGATTGTGATGCCCATTTGATAAACCTATAATTTTTATTCTAAAATTAAACCTGACAGATGGATTTTATAATTTGATAGAGTATCAAATATATTAAGTTTGAGATCAAGGAATTGATATGATATTGGTGAAAATTGATTAATGACAAATTGAATTTCACCAAGCGAGTATTATACCCTTTATGTGGGGAATCGTATTATATGTTATACAATTTTACAAAAAAGACCTCCTTATTCGAGTAATTATGAGATAATTAAATTGTAGTGGAATTATGTAGTGGAATTAATTAAAAATAAACGAAGATGAAATATATTACTGGATTGTAATTTGGGATTTTTAGGTTTTGTTTTGAAGTGAATTTAATTTTTTATCCTTAATAAATAATTAAGCCTTTAATTCTCTCATTACTTTAAACACCTTGAGGCAACCTTGTTTTTGAATTTTCCTAAACTTTCTTGTAATGGGGAACTTATTCGAGACAAGGGTTTCTACCATTTGAAATTCATTAGAATGAGAGAATTGCATTACAGGCAAGCACCCTAGTGAGATATCAACGTTTCACGAGGTATTCTCAGAAGAAGTTTTCTTTTGAACGTGGGTATTCTTATGGGAAAACACGTTTTACCCCGAGTGTTTATATTGCAAAGTATAAATAACTTCCAGGATGTGTTTTCTTAAGTGAAAAAATAGAGGAAATCATTTTTCTCAATGTCATGCACATAAAGATAAATAAATAGATAGATAGATAGATAGATAGATATAGGAGGTGGTTAAAGGCAAAGTGAGGAGAGAGAGAGAGGGATAGAGAAAATTATAGAATAAAGAGACATGTCTTCTTAAGAGACTCAATATCCTAGTTTCAAATGGTGACCACACACCATTCTTACTTTGTAGGATCATAACTGGAAGATGTGAGGTACCTTTACATCTTCTTATATTATCCTCCATAATGGATAACTAACAAGACTACAAAGATATGTTGATATAAATCCTGTCTATCATCAATAAAGGCAATATTGTGGTATTTCCAACCAAAATATCTTAGTATTGTTATAATGGTATACATTTGCGTACCATTCGATGATTCAATTAATAAGACTTGTTAGGGAAGACTTTAGTATGAGTGTTTAATTACTATGAATCACTAGAACAAAAGAAGTTGTAAATTTCCTTAACTAAAACAAACGTAAAGCTTTGAAATTAAGAAAAGTAGTGCAATAAAATAAAGGATTACACTATGAAATGTAAAGTAATAAAGTAAAAGAAATCAAATGTAAAGGAAAGAAAATTTTGATAGACTTAAAAGAAAGTTACAAGCTACCTTACAATTTACTTTGAATGAAAGAAAAATGGGAAATAAATGAAAAGAAAAGAAAAGCAAAAAAGAAAGAAAAGATAAAATGAGTAAATGTAATTTTTGGTGAGGGAGTTCATTTTTCCTTTGTCTACTCATTGCTTATGTATGAACTTTCTTGCCATGCAATGTAACTACTTTGATAACTGATGGATGTTTATTCATCTAAATATTTTCCTCTTAGGTACGTTAACGCCCCCATGTAGATTGTTTTCTTTTATTTTCTATACCATGTCTATAACAATGATAGGTGTCATGCAAGCATGGTACCAATAAATTTGAGATTATGTATTATATTTAGGCTATTATTAACATTTTATAATCCCACGTCAAAACACCTCATTGGATTGTGACAATCTGGCATAAACATACCCTGTGTACGAGTTATTTTCTTGGGAAAAAATTAATCAGTGGACTGTTAAGCTTATCACTCCACCAATCCACATCTGATCATCATCACTACACCAAAAACAGTATTTTGGCACACCCTGATATTAAAAATCTGGCACAGTTTAAAACTGTGCCAGATTTTGGCACGGTTTAATAGAAATTTGGCACACTTTAAAACAGTGCCAAAAATTGGCACTGTTTTAAAGTGTACCAAAATTGAGTACACTTCACTAATGTATAAAATACCCTAAAAAATTCATTATCCTAACTTTTTGGTATCCCGCTCTCTCATTCCTTCTCATCCTCTCTTTTGCTTTGATTTCTCTCAGATTAGCTCTCTCTCTCTCTCTCTCTCTCTCTCTCTCTCTCTCTCTAAATGGTCAGCTCTCTCTCTATTCGATCAGCTCTCTCTCACTCCATTCATCCCAATCAGGTAATTTTTAAGAGAATTTGTATTTTTTTAACCTAGGTCAATACAAAGGCAATATGTGTTTGTTGAATAAAGCCTTTAAGCTTCTTTAATGTCAATATGTGTTTGTTGAATAAATGAACTGTTATTGGTAGGGAAAATATGGCGCAATGTTGATTTGTTGGCTTCTTGGAATCAGGTGCCTCTTTATATGGAATAGTTTGCTGACAATCGAAGATTATTATGTTTCATTGTTCCCTGTAATGTTTTAATAATTAATTTTGTTCTATCTTTGATTATTATGAGTATTTGTAGTTTCAGAATATGTAAGATTAATAATTTCATATGTAAAGTTTTCATTTTTATTTAATAATTTAAGCAAAAATAATTTTATTTTGTAAACTCCAACTTAATGGGAACTAGATTATAGAAAATCACAGAAGGTTGAAACAAAACATACTAGTACTTAAAGATGCCCCACTGAATGGCCCATGAAAAAAACTTACTTAATTTGATTAATTTTGGAGAAATTTAAAAATTCTCTTGACTTTTAAGTACTTGGAAATTGCCCCTGTATGTTCAAATAACCCCCTAAACAGTATTTTACTGCGAAATTCTCCTAACCGCGTAGTCCTGGGTCTCCCGATTTGAGAATACGACGATAATTTGCAAAAATAACACTTAGACTTAAAAACAAGCCGTTAAAGGGTGAAAACCTAAACCAGCCACCAAACGACAGCATAGGAGGCACGAACACCTTGCACGGGACCAATGTAACTTGTAGGAACTGACCGTGTAGTCGCGGGTCTCTCGGTTTGAGAATACGATGATAATTTGCAAAAATCAACACTTAGACTTAAAAACAAGCCGTTAAAGGGTAAGAACCTAAACCAGCCCCCAAACGGACCCGTAAGAGGCACGAACACCTCGCACGGGACCAATGTAACTTGTACGAACTGACCGCGTAATCGCGGGTCTCTCGGTTTGAGAATATGACGATAATTTACAAAATTCAACACTTAAAACTTAAAAACAGGTCGTTAAAGGGTGAAAACCCAATCCATCCCCCAAACGGAGCCGTAAGAGGCATGAACACCTTGCATGGGACCAATGTAACTTGTAGGAACTGACCGCGTAGTCCCGGGTCTCCCGATTTGAGAATATGACGATAATTTGCAAAAATCAACACTTATTCTTAAAAACAAGCCGTTAAAGGGTGAAAACCCAAACCAGCCCCCAAACGACCCCGTAAGAGGCATGAACATCTCGCACGGGACCAATGTAACTTGTATAAACTGACCGCGTAGTCCCGGGTCTCCCGGTTTGAGAATACGATGATAATTTGCAAAAATAACACTTTGACTTAAAAACAGGCTGTTAAAGGGTGAAAACCTAAACCAGCCACCAAACGTCCCCGTAGGAGGCACGAACACCTCGCAAGACACCAATGTAACTTGTAGGAACTGACCGCGTAGTCCCGGGTCTCCCGATTTGAGAATATGATGATAATTTCCACTCCTATATGTAATTTTTTAGTTTGAGTAATTTTTTTTTGTAAATTACTGGGTTACTAATATCGTATCTTTTTTGTATCCTATTTTTTTTGCAGGATAACATTTTATCATTGGCATTTATTCACGTGGAACACACAGAGAACTCAATGGTTTACAACAAAGGGTTTATTCATGATTCCATTTTTTTGTGTTATGGCCGTGCGGGCTTTTGTAGTTTTATTGTTAACTTTTATGGTTGTACGAGCTTTTGTAAGTTAATTGTTATATTTTGTGGCCGTGCGGGCTTTATGTTAGGTAGGTTTTGTATTAGCAAGTTTTGGAATGTACAGAAAATAGAGGAAACTCTGCCCAATTTTTTTAGCCTGTGAACTATTAAAGACTTGTAATATTTTGAAGTTTGTATGTACATTAGTTTATCAACAACGTGTAATATTTTCAATTTTTGAATTTTTGTGCTTTCAAATAATTTTTTTTTCTTTTTATAAAAAAATTAGCACACTTCAAAACCGTGGCAAAAGTGTATCATATTTTGGCACGATTTTGAACTGTGCCATTTTTTTTAAACTGTGCTGAATCTGGCACAGTTAAAAACTGTGCCAAAAGTGTGCCAGAAATATCAAATTCTGGCACGGTTTAAAAGTGTGCCAGAAGTGTTTCTGTTTGGCCAAATCTGGCACTTTTTTGAGCCGTGCCTGAAAAAAATGGCCATTTTGGAACACCTGATTCTGGCACAGTTCAAAACCGTGCCAGATTTGATCTGGCACGGTTTTAAATCGTGCTAGATTCCTATTTTTGGCGTAGTGCATTACTCTTCAACATATGTCTGCATCTTGTGGTGGTGAGAACACTTCCATCCCAATCAGTCAATACTTTGGTATTTCAATCTGAGCCATTTCTCTCTTCGATTTCTTTCTCTTCTCTACATAAAAATGGCCTTTCAAGAAACTATAAATGTTGGCTCAAAGCATCCTTGTTAATCCACTTTGAACCATTTTATTAATGATGTGAATCCATGGTGATTTGTTATTTCTTCTCTCGATCAATTTTATAATGATGAATTTTTTCGATCAACCCTTGGAGTAGAATAATCCATGAGTCCTATGAATTTTATACTCCATATTCTTGTGGTGTTTATAATTTCTATATTATCGAACCAACTTTTAGAGCAGCTTGGCTTTGAGAAGAATAACATGATGATGATATGTACCTTAGTGATGATATCAAAATATATAAGTTTATGTATAGCCGCAACTAAACACTTCATAATTCCTCTAATGATTGTGGTGAGTGTCCCACCATAATTCATAATGGACTAATGCCAAACTTTTATATGGAACCTTTGTGGGAAGAACCGGTGTTATGGGCTCATGATACTATAGGATTTGTCCATGAGATAGCCTTTTACTGTCCACATTTATCACTTGATCATCACGGATAAGTGATCTTCCCAACTTACACCGTTCATCCGAGCAATGCCTATACTTGGTGAAGGCTAACCCAACCTTACATTCACTTTCAAAAGGGAAACGAGTGTGTATTTGAATATTTTAAACACTTGGAATTATTCATCCTTCACCAGGCCAAAATATAAATCTAGTTATTTCCATCTCCCTTATCACGCCTTTGTGTATCACATACCTTTTCACATTTCCAACGAACTCTCTACCTCCTCCGTCTTCGTTGGTACAACTTTGACACTCTTAACTTTGAGAAAACGGTTGTGGAGACCAATTAATTTAATGTCACCCTCTCTAGGATGGTCATTTTTATATGCTCACTGTCGGGGGATCCCATCAGAGATTTGGATAAACTTGTCCATGATGGATTGTATATTGGTTACAACACCATTTCTCACACTTCTACAACTAATACCATTAGTAAAGCCTTGGAACTTCTACAATGATTTTAGAATATTTTCCCATGGGCCCTTCTAAAAAATCGTGACCTAATCCAACCTATTATTGGTATCCATTACTTGTTAGCACTTCAAAGACACTCCTCCAATCCCCAGGACCGAATATCTTTCTTTCTTAAGGTTTACCCTTCTTTTATTAGGACAGCATGATACTGATTTTCAAGATTATGACAACTGGATGAATTTTCAAGAACTAGAAAGAATTATCCTTTATCTACATTCGTGAGGAGGGTATCCCTGAAGACTATGGTTTTGACCATATTTCTCGCAAAAAAGTTGTCCTCGAATCAAGGCACATCATAATTGAACTGAAAAATAGTTAGAAAGATCTAGCACTATGCCCCCACCATTTTTCCCTAAAAATGGCTTAATATTTTTCCTATCTAGAGTCTGAGTAAGAAAAAATCCTTCCCACGTGGAACTCATTTTATCAGCATGTCATCTATTCATTCCCCTATTACTATTCAGTTTGAAGGGGATGACATTATTAATTTTTCATCTTTTGCAACCTCCCATTTTGGGCAATTAATGGAAGAAAGTTATTCTATTTTGAATGATTCTTGATGGCATGGGATTAAACAAATTATGTTGTGAATGTTAGCTTTCCTCATTCTGTTTGGTATTTAATTTTCACATTAACTAATGTTGTTACCCTAGCATCTAATTTAATTCATCCATTTGGTAAATATCTTTTATTATAACCAAATTTGGTATGCTAAACTATATTCATACCAATTTTTGTATCTCTGGACCAAGTGAAATTTTAGTTATGGCCTATTCTATATACATGTCTTTCTATTGGCAGTGGGCTGACCAAATCTTATTGGACGCGTGGAAGCCTCCAAATGATGATTTTAGTTGTCTATTGAGATCATTAATTCAAACATAGATAAATTTTGTAATTTTTGTTTTACCAAAATATTTGGTTCCTTGGGAACACCCAATATCTAACTTTATTTTCACGGGTCATTATTAAATTGTAAAACTAATCATGAGGGCGTTTCGATTAATATAGCCACTAAAAGTCTCACTTGTCTCCCCATTTTCTCATGATTCTTATTTTAGAGGTAACACACGTAAAGACACATGTCAAACTATGCTTAGGTCTTTTTCATTTCAAAAGGTTCTCCTTCAGTTATTTAAGCTCGTTTTAGTTCATATTCTCCTTTTTAACGGTTTATTTTCTCTCTCCCAATACATTCTCACCCCTCATGAATACTTTTTTTTCCATGAAACTTTCACCATCAATGGCGTCTAGCTCTTCAAACATTGATGTTTACCTTCAGTTTGAAGAAACCATCCATAAGTTTTCGACAAAAGATTATATTATCGTAGGGAACATTATTTCTCTTATTAAATCTTTAAATTGGGATTCACTTTCCACTGTTGGTCCCTATTTCATACATGAACTCCCATTGTCTGTATTCGCTTACTTTCCCAGGCGTGGAGACCACAATCTCTTGGTCCAGAGTATAAATAATCTTGAAGCACCATCCACATTTAGGTTTAGGCATTAGCACGAGAAGTTGGATAATGACAATTAGCGTAAGTGGGTGCATCGATTGCTTACGTATAGAGTAGATGATATGGAGGAATAAATCATTATGGATGCCATTAAACTTATCCTGGGAGGAATTGACCTGACTAATTCCCTATTTTTAGGGCTACCCTTTTTTTTAGAATTCAACCTTTAATTACTTTGAAGTCAATTTTAGGATGGCAAGTGTGGACATCCCGATTTGCTACCGGGACGTGTCTCATTCTGTCTCACCTGACAAGATTCCTTAAAACTTTCCTCTCCAAAATTATCGAGGGTAAAAATATCCCTAAAAACCCTAAACCCGACCTCACCGAAGTCCTGTACCCTAAGCCTAACCCCACTAAAGTCTCGGAGAAAAACCGCACCAAAGAGAGACCAAAAAACGTATTATTCAAATACTGTTATGGTCTAAAATAAAATAAAAATTGATTATAAAAATGCCCCAAAAATTTCTCCAGGATCTTTTGTCAATTGGCTAAAGGCCTAGAGCCCCTTTAACTGACCGGTAGAAGCCGTATCAGAGCGCTTTATCTTAGTTGCCCATGTGGTGTCCATATCTAAGAAAAATGATCCTCATCCTTCTGTTAAAAGACATAAGGACCCTCCCAGTTTCCTATAAATAGGGCCATCCACCTCTTATTTTAAGCACTTTGAAAATCACCGAGAGCCTAAAAACCCAACAACGATTTGTTTTTTTGACTTTTTTCTCCTTTTAGCATCCGATATACTTGAGCTCATTCTAAAGGTCCCAAGGAAGCTCAAACTTCAAAAAGTTTCTTTCCCTTAAAAAAATCTCATACTTCCGCAAAGTCGCCTCTGAGTCCCAAAAGCAGTCAAACCTCTACAGAAATTCTGAAATGCTAAACAATTCCAGCTGAAGTCTGCCTAACTAAGGATAAAAAAATGCAAAAATCAACACTTCTAGAGGAAGCTCAACAAGAATAAAAAGCAACATAAAAGGGGACGTCGCTAATAAAAAAGTAGGCTTTTGTTTCGAGGGTAAATAAGTTCTGCCTAACATTTTAAAGCAATACCCCACATATATATTACAATAAATTGTCCATATCTATTTGCATCTTGTAACATGTCCCTCGTTTCAGGGTCCGAGTATGCAATTTGCAACGTTTATATTTCAAAATCCTTTTTTTAATCCATCATCTCTATTAATTGACTTGACATGCTCATATGTTAAAATAATGCTAATCAAAATTCGTAGCCCTTCTTGTACAATGGTGGAAATGGGTATTCTGGTCTTGAACATGGTGGAATATCATGTAAGATGGTGGTGGAGTGGTGGTTTGATGGTGGGTGGAGGTGGAACACCACCCACCTCTCTCTCTCCTTCTTCCATTCTCTCCCAACTCAAAATAAACCCAAACAAATAAAAAAAACATTTATAAAAACCTCCCAAAGGCCAAAAACCCCATTTTCCCCCTTCTGGGTTGATCTGAGCTCGACAACTCAAAGATCCATTGCCCAAAAATGTGACAACCCACAAGGGAAACTCCGATTAAAAATTCGACTTACGTCGTTCAAACGATAAGCCTAGGTCGTTCAAATGACTTAGCCATCTCATTAGAACTGTAGATCACGTGACCCCTCACACAACCTGCTACTGTAAGCCAGTAACATCTCGTTTGAAGCCTTGTATCTCACGACCTTTTAACAACCTCCCCTTGTTGTTTGAACGACACCCCCTTATCATTTGAATGAGCCCATTTTCTTCTTCCTTTATTTTCCTCCAATTTTACCCACAACTCTTCTACAATTATCATTAACTCCTCCTTGTTTATAATTCATATATAATCTAATTCAATTTTTGGGATAGGGTAATACAACTTTCCCTCCTTAGGGAATTTCATCCCCAAAATTCTCGATCCATCAATCCTCAGGCTTATAGGGTCCACCAATTTATATTCTAAGTCTTAAAAATCCTCCAAGACAAACTATTGAAGTCCTCAACATTAAGATCACCAAATAATCAATATCCAACATGATTTAATGCTCACCGTTTTATTTACCATGACACCACATAATCGACTCCGAGTCTCCACTCACTTGATGATCATACTTAACAAATTTCTAGCACTACCCATGTTAGTACCTAAAGTATATCTACACCAATGAGAATCCTAATATAACTAACCGTCTTATTTAGTACATCTAGTATTCCATAAATTTCTCAACCATCTTATATACAGAACTCGCATACTATGTTGTTCTCTCACTCCTGCGACGAATATTCCCATCAAGTCATCATTGTACGCTCGGTTTAAACCTTCCATTGCATCACTCTGATGAACTCAGTACTACTCTAGGTGTCTCATCCTTGATTACTCATTAGATTCTCACTCTAATCCACTCACCGTCTAAGGCACATCATGTGATAAGTTTCTTGATTTTCAACACCATATTATTTCCTCAAGCCATCATCTTTCTCTTTGCAATCCGAGCCACTGACTGTCGAGCTAGCCAATCGAATGTCCACTAGTCTGAAGGGAGATTGATACTAAGGGCAAACTGTGTGACTAAAAACATAGACACTCGTACGCAAAACTTTATGCAATAGCAAGAATACCTCAGATGGGCGCACCCAGTTATCGAGTAATATTCTATTGCTGAGAAGCATAGAAAAACATTACATCTTTGTATTGGAGTGGGCCAGGAGAATTCGGAGGAGTTGAGGACTGGGGTTGCATGCATCCCTAGTAGATAATACGTCGAGAAACATATTATGAGGCTTTGTCTTCACAAGTTGATATCAGTATAGCGCCTACATACCCAAGGAAACTTGGCATCAAAGCCAACATTGTTTCCACAATGGGGTTAGAGGATATGTAGGGGTGATTGGATTATATATTGGCGGTTTTGTATTAGAGATGGAGGCATGACTGAGAAATAATACACCGAGAGATTAACTATGAAGCTTGGGCTTCACTAGTTTAGTTCGGTATAGTGCCTGCATACCCAACAAGACTTGGGATCAAAGACAATGTAGATCCAATAAATGGGGAATATTTATAGGTGTAGGTGACTCGATACTGGGTATAATATATACAACATTATGATATTTATAGAGCCTAGTCCTCAATATAACCTTTTCATTTTGTTGGATTGATAAATTTACAAGTTAAAATAATGTCTAAATAGAGGCCTATGTTTGAGGAGTATTTAATATGAAAACACATATTTGGGTGTCGTCGCATGGACATGATTTATTCGTTTGGAGAAGTGGTGGGAGTATTCATATTTTAGACTTTGGCTCGATGCAATTTTTCAAACTGACTTAGCTCACGGACACATTCCTCAAAATGATTTTGGAAAGCAATGACCCAATGGGTATTCAAAGGTCTTCAAAGATGCATTGAGCTTATGCTCAAGTGAGAAAGTTGACCAGAGTCAAATGAGGCTCGAGAGTGCTTGGTGGCCTCTAGATTGGTATGTAAACTATAACCTATGATTTACGGTGAACGAGTGAGAACTAGGTACCTAAGGAGGTGCCTAGGAGGGTCCTAGGATGGGGTGTTTATAGAAAGGCCCTCGATGGGCGACCTTGGAATAAGTGAAGGCCATTGAATGATAGATACCACATTGACATCAGGGAAGAGGATTTTAGGTCAATTTTATGGACCTAGAGGGTGAGGGTGATCGATTTAGAGAAATGTTTTAGGATGTAAGGTGTAATACCCCATATTTTTTAACGCATTTTATTTTAATTATGGGATTGGGATTAATTAATTTAAATAGAGAAAATTTATTTATAATTAATCCGAATTTAAATAAATAATTACTAGTGTGATGAGAGTTAGTATTTATTGGTGATAATTATTTTGAATATTACTTAGTGAGTAAAGTAATATATGATGATAAAAATATTAAAGTTGTCGTGAGTGAATAATACGATAGTTATGGAAGTTAAGTCAGGGCGCGCATGTCAGTCGTGTCGGGCCTATAAGTTTATGCAACTTTTGCTTCAAAATAATCACCAAAATTCTTGCAACTAGACTAGCACCTATCCTCACTGACATTATTGGGCCATCTCAAGCAGGTTTCATCAAAGGAAGACAAATTTCAGAAAACATTATATTAGCCAAAGAGATGTTGTCTTTAATTGGTAGAAAATCCCATGGTGATAATGTGGTCATTAAATTGGATATGTCCAAAGCCTATGATAGGGTATCCTGGCTATTTCTCACTAATATTTTGAGGAAATATAGATTCTCTGAGTTATGGATTGATAGAATTTTGAGATTAGTTTCCAACAACTGGTTTTCAATTGTTATTAATGGTCACATGGCAATTTTTTCAAGTTTTTTAAGGGTCTTAAGCAAGGAGATCCTCTCTCCCCTGGGTTGTTCACTATAGTAGCTGAAGCTCTGAATCAAGGACTCATAATGTTATGCAGATTAGAAAGATAAAACCTTTTTCCCAACCTAGAAACTGCCCTCTCATCAGTAATCTGAGTTTTGTAGATGACACCATCATCTTCTATAATGGAGATAAGAATAACTTGAAAATTTTGATGAAATTCTTGAAGTTATTTGAAACTGCCTCTGGCCAAGTCATTAATTACTCTAAAAGCAGTTTCACGGTTCACCATAATGTTAACAGCAGCAGGATTAAAGCTATTGAAGAGATCACCAATTTTAAAAGGAAACATATTCCCATTCAATATCTGGGTTGTCCCATCTTCTCTGGGAGGAATAAACACTGCTACTATGAAGACCTGATACAAAGAATTCAATCTAAAGTGCAAAGTTGGCAAGCTAGATTTCTATCCTTTACTGGTAGAAAAGTCCTCATTAAAGCAGTTATATCATCTATTCCTATTCAATGCCTAGCAACTCTAAATCCCCCCATCAAGACCATCAACTACGTCCACTTTTTATTCAGCAACTTCTTATGGGGAGAGTCTAAAGAGTATGGAAGAAAACATCACTGGATTAAATGGGACAATATTTGTTACCCATCCTATGAAGGGGGCCTAAACTTCAAATCTTTATAAGATATCACTAACGTTTTTTCTTTAAAGCTCTGGTGGAATTTCTCTAACTCTAACAGTTTGTGTAATGTGTTTTTAAATTGCAGGTTTTAGAATTCACTAACTCAGTCTCACACTTTAAAAAGAATTTTTATTGTAAGCGATGAGGCAAAAAAGAATACAAAGGTGATAAATGGAAATCTCATTTGGATTCAATCTCTCAATGGAGATTTCTCTTCCAAATCAGCATGGCATGCTATTAAAAAATCTAAAGCTTGATCAATTATTTGCAAATTCATTTGGGATAAAGAGATTCCCCCCAAAATCTCTATCTTTCTTTGGAAATTCTATCACCAAACAGTCCTAATTTACGTAATTTTGAAGGCTTCTATATGTAGATATTGCAATAAACATATAGAATCCTTCAATCATCTGTTTCTCAATGGCCCTATTGCTTCAGTTGTATGGTATTCCTTTGCTAAAATCTTTGGGATCAAGATCTACTCCTCTTCTCTCAATCAAATGTTTCTTTCTTGGTGGCTTAGAACTTCAAACTCTGACTTTATCTAATCTCTTATCCTTATTCTACCAGGTATTATTCTCAGGGAAATTTGGAAGTCCAGAAACCTTTGTGTTTTTCAAGGAGAGAAAATGGATAGCAATATCATTATAAAAAATATCATCATTCTTTCTCAGTCATGTACTTATTCTAAATCTTTCAAATCCCCCTCTAACTCCTTTGATGATATTAAATCTATCTTCAATATTCATACAATTACTCCTTAATTTTCCTTAACCTTAGTTAAATGGTTTTATCCTTGTGATCATTCTTTGAAACCCAATCTAGATGGGGCATCTAAGGGTAATCCAGGAGCTGCAGGTACAGGGGATATCTTAAAAGACAAAGAAGGAAAATTCATTACAACTTTCTCCTCTTTTGAAGGTAGTATGACTAATACTAGAGATGAATGTTTAGCTATCCTCACTGGTCTTCCCATTTGCAAAGACCTTAACATCCATAGCTTGTTGATTGAATCAAATTCTCAAGTTATCATTAATATTCTAAAAGGTATCATTCCTAAACCTCCTTGGTCCCTTCTAGATATATTAAAAGATATCAATGATATGGATGTTCAAGTATCTTACGCTCATTGTTGGAGAGAAGCTAATAGAGTAGCATATTCTTTAGCAAATCATGGGATTTCTACTAAGAAGCTCAATATTTTTAAGTCAATTATGGATCTTCCAAAACCAGCTAGGGGATTTTACAGAATGGATCTCCTTGGCATCCCATGAATTAGGAAGATAAATCAATAAATTTTATTTTCAGATCTTTGTTGCTATTTATGCAATGCCACCTAGGTAGGGATTTTCTACATAAATCAATAAAGTCGTGGTTCCCATAAAAAAATCGAGTGTGTCAATGTGTCCGAAAGGGTCGAGATAGTCAGAAAAGTGTGCCCGGGGATTTAGTTTGGATCTCAGGACGTTTTTAGGCCTAGTCGGCAACCGGGGAAGGGATTTTAGTAATTTCTAATTTTGGGCTGCCTTAATTAATGAGGAAAATTTAAGGGTTATATCTGATGGAATTTGGAGTCCTCGAGGGCTAGAAATACTTAAGTTGTAGAGAGGTTAAGGAAGAGAGAAGATAGGAGGTGGGAGAATCATCAATCCTACAACATTCCCACCAATTCCACCACCAATGCGTAGATCGGAGAACGAGGAACGTAAATATACTCATCATCTTCTACAACTCAAACATTTGATTTCCAGGCAAGTATCTATTTTGTTGTTCTTGAGTTGATAATTCATCCATATGAAAGTAGGAAATAAAATTATAAGTTTTTATTGAGATTTAATGAAATTGGAAGGCTAGAATTCATATGTTTGAATGGAATCATATAGGTTGATGTTATTATCGTATATAGAGTATTTATCACGAATTTGAATGATCATTAGAGAAGGAAATCTGGAAATACCATGTGGATTCTTGAATTAATATGATAAACTAGGGTTAGAGACCAAATCATGAATTGTAGCCATTTAATGATGATTTTGAATAATTAATGAATGTTTTACGTAAGAAATCATCAATACCTGTTTATATAATATTTGTGATGTTTGGTTGGGATTTTGGGACATTTTAATGGAGGTTTTGATGATTAAAATGGAAGAAACCCGTATGCATTATTTGCAGAATTTCTGGGCCAATAACTGCTCGATCGATCGATCGACCTTGAATGTGGATCGATCGACTCCTCCTGGAATTGGAATCTTATTTCCTTTTTAATTTTTAATGAAATCCCAATGTATAAGGACCCTTAGACATAATTCAAATATCATAATGGGATTTGATAAGGACCAGTAGGGTTGTGAGCAAGGTCCAGATAATACTATTTCATATGGAATTGAACCGTGGGGTTATGAGGGTATAAAATGGGTTATGATTGCGTGTGTGATAAATTGGGGATTGTGCAAGCCGATGATGACTTAGACCAACGGGGTAGAGAGGGTGCACCTACTTATTTGATATTTATTAAAATGATAAACTTCGAGGATCGAGAAGTACCTAAGAACTTGCGGTAATTGAGAAATAAAAGAATGAATTAATTACGTAGGATTCGTGCACTACGAATCAAGTATGATTAGAACATATTATGGGTCATGGGTGTACCTATCTGAATAATGTAAATATATATAAAAGTGTATATATATATATAGTATGTGAACATCTGTGTTTAATCATACCCGCGGATACTTGCTATCACGGAGGTTTTTGCGCCGGGACAGTCTTATCTCGATATGACCTTTATGGGAGATATTGACATGTACCCCGGAACATAAGATCCTTGGTACAGGATATCTAAGGATGATAGTCAGACAGACGTGAGGGTATGTGCTAACCTCTTAGTGACTGGGAACTATGCTTCGCCTCCAATATGTGTGTTTTGTATTAATACAGTTTGAGAGTGATTCTGAACTAGTATTTCTCTTTGTACGAGAGATACGAGGACTTGATGGAAGAGTATGTCTACACCTTAGATTTATGTGGGGTTCCCTATTAGTGTATTTATTATGAGTGATAAATATATGTACCTGTGATTCATATACTGTGCTTGTAAGTAGATAAAATTGAATATTTAATATCAAATGAATTAAGCGGTTGAGAACTTAAGGCTCTATTGAGACGTACATAGCTGGCTTGGTAAATTCGTAAGAAAATTTATCATGTATAAATAATAGTTATGCGATTACGTGAATCAGGATTGATGAGGGGAGATTGGGTTAGACTAGTTAATTGGGTTAGCGTTATCTAGATTAATTCAGTAGTACGTTAGGCAAGCACACTAGTTGAGGGGTGAGAATTCTCAAGTGAGTGTCGAGGCACTATCATGTATGTAATATCATCTGGTAAGCATTTCATATACTTGCTAAACTATTTTAAAGCTATTTTACACTCGGGATTTGACCCGTTTCTCGTCATCGTCATCTTCTCTTTCTCTTGTATATATATATATATATATATATATATTATAGGTGCCCAGCCACAGGTGCGTCAGACTTAGATCTTTGGACTGTTGACGTGCTAAAGCTAGTGTGGGAGTTGCAGGTCTTTGCATTTAGACGACCTCATCCTTGTCATCTCAGCTCTTCCCTTAGTCATTTTAGATGGGGCATGTGTCGCCCATTTCCAATTTTTATTTAGTTCAGAGAGACTTGTAATCTTTATTATTTCAGTATTCAGTTTTAGTTGGGATTGTTTAATTATTTCATTATCCTTCGATTTGGGATATTTTATTTGGATTGATTAATCTAGCCTGTTTATTCCACTTGGATGGTTTGGTATTTAATATTATTTGTGTTCATGAAAATGGTTTCGTATATTAAATCATAACAATAGGACTTAATCAATCAAATTAAATGTTTTTACACTTAGCTTAATTATTTATTAGGTGATTAATAAAGAAAAATTATCTTTCGACAGTGATGCTAAGAATGAACCAACCTGACACTTTGATTTAATTTAATAAATGACTAATCACCCGGTATATAATTAGGCGAGGTGTCACATAAGGAAATGATGATGTTCCATTCAGTGGGACGAGGTCAAATTTGAGGACTTAAGGAGACGAGGATCTCCGATTCAGCAGGTCAAGGTCACTTCTAAGGACCTCATGTTGTGACGACAATTTCACAGGGTCGAGGTCAATTTTAGGGACTTAAAGTTATGATGACAAATTTTGGGGGCCGAGGTAAATTCTAAGGACCTTGAGTTGGGGTGACCAATTCTGCGGGTTGAGGTTAATTTTGGGGACCTTAAGTCATAATGGCCAATTCTGAAGGTCGAAGTTAGTTATGAGGACCTAACATAATGACAACCAGTTCTTAGGGACAAACACAATTCTGAGGACCTTAAGTTTTGACGACCAATTCTAAGGTTCGAGGTTAATTCTTAAGACCTTGAGTTGGGGCGACCAATTCTGAGGACCGATGTCAATTCTGAGGACCTAAAGTTTGGGAGCACCAATTCTGAGGGCCGAGGTTAATTGTGAGGACCTTAAGTTGGTATGACCAATTCTGAGGACCTTAAGTTAGGGTGACCAAATTTGAAATCCGAGGTCAATTCTGAGGACCTGAAGTTGGGGCAACCAATCCTGAGGGTCAAGATCAGTTATGAGGACCTTAAGTTGCGATTACCAATTCTAAGGGTCAAGGTCAATTACAAGGTCCATAAGTTGTGATGACTAAATATTAAGATTAAAGTCAATTATGAGGACCTAAAGTCATGATGACCGATTTTGAGGGTCGAGACCAATTATGAGGACCTAAAGTTGGGATGACTAATTCTGAGGGCCAAGGTCAATTTTTATGACCTTAAATTGTTACGACCAATTCTGAGGATCGAGGTCAATTTTGAGAACCTAAAGTTGTTATGTCCAATTTGAGGGCCGAGGTGAATTCTAAGGAACTTATGTTGGGATGACCAATTTTGATGGCCGAGGTAAACTTTGAGGACCCTAAGCTATGATCAATTTTGAGGGCCAAGGCTAATTATAAGAACCTAAATTTGTGATGCCAAATTTTGAGGGCCGAGGTCAATTATGAGGACCTTAAGTTGTGATGCCATCTTTTTCTCTAAATTATTTTAGTTTATTAATAGTTGTTTTATTTCTACTTTAGCACTTTATTTCATTAAATCACATATATAAATCTCAAAACTTTATTAGTAGTAATTGTACATACCCTATTTTCATAAAAAAACAAAAAAAATTAAAAACTGGGTACATCTATAAATTCCAAAAGAGGGATTCTCACTACACATTCTCACTTTTAAAGCACATTTCTCTCTACACACACACATAAGAGAAATCCCACATTTGGATTTATGGATTGAACCTCACCCAATGTTATATTTGAATTATGTGGACTTTAAGGCCCCTTGGGCTACCTAGGCATCTTGGATAAATATCGAGACTCTAGTCCTCCCTTATGAGTGGTTGTAATATTTCTTTCATTTCATACGTATATATTCTAAACGAATGTCATATTCTTACATGATTATGTTTCTCTGATATATACATTCGTTCTTCCATAACGACTTGTGATTTGGAAAACACTCATACTACATTTTGAATGATTCCATTCTTCATCTATATTATGCACATAAGAACACACTTCACAGAGACTAACAAGACAACATTAACGCATGCCAATAAGAGACCGAAAGGGCGGGATGGGAGCCTAACACCTTCCCATTCCGTAACTTTGTCCCCAGACCTGTGAACTACTTCATTTTGCAAGCATCAGTATTGTCTTTGATGTTGTTCTCTCGAGGTAATGACATTTTTTTTGCATGTTTTGTGCAAAATAAGCCGGCGACTCTATCTCTATACATTATCCCACATTGACGATGGTCGAGCGCCCCGAGAAAGGGAACAATCCTGTGTGCTCAACAAAGGTAACTGATTGAGGGTGAAAAGTAGCACGTGTCAAGACGCTAATCGTTATTTTCTGTTCACCGCCTCAATACAAAAACCTAAACTTATGACTACACTCTTTTAAGGGAGTATAGAGGCCAAGTCCAGGTATCGAATATCCACAGAGACGAGTTGCTAGAATTTACTCAGTTTGATACTTCTGAATAAAAGTGTAAAAGATATTTTTAACAAAAAGAAAAAGATAACTAATAGAAAATATTATACTAGGCGTGTGAATATTAAACTAAGTTAACAAAGAGAATAAAAACTATAGGTTGCATCAGATATCCCTCACCCCGAGTTAATTAGTATAAAATGGTTACATGGGCTCACGAGTTATTAAGATTGAGTCTCGTTTTATCAATTAATTAAATTAAGAGTTGTCACACCCCTAAATTCGCATAAAAGACTAATATGATTTTGGCGTCAACAAATACCCCGAAAATTACGCACACAAGGTCGTAAATATGGAGCATACATGATATACCCCATTAAATTTCCTAGGTGCAATAACTAGGACAACACATTCGAAACAAACCCGTAAACTTCATCACCAAAGCAAAGCAACCATTCAACCCTAGGTGAATTCAGTCCAACACAACTTAGACTAAATTATCCACTAACATGATAAACAACATTAATTAAACAACGAATTAATTAAGCAATAATTAATTAAACTAGACTTGGAAATAAATGGAAAACATGCAAATCTAGGGCACAAAGCAAGTAAATAAATAAATTGAAGCTTGGATTAATAGAGAAGACAAAGGATAGTGTTCTTACACAACCACGACGGGAAAACCCACTATACAGATAAACCCTAGGGGGGAGAAAATGTCACACTCAAAATCTCTCCAAACCCTAGCTCCCAAAGAGAAAACAAAGCAAAACCTAACTAAAACTAAAATATATGTACAAATAACCAAAAGGGGCTATTTATAGTACGTTTGAAAAAAGAAATAAAGAAAAAGGAAAAAACAAATGAAAAATAGGAAAAGTCTCCAACTTAATGAAGAAAAGAGAAAAAAATAAGAAATAAAAATAGAAAAAGAAAAAGCGGGAAAGCAGTAAAAAAATATCGGATTGAAACAAGGGACCGATCGACCGCGGTCAAGCCATCGACCGGATGAATAGTAAGGGAGCACACTGGTTTCGTCTTATGGCAAATTAGCAAAACCCGGTCAATCGGGGTCCCAATGTCGATCGACTAGCGGTGACAGCAGTGCAGCCCAATGTTCTACTCTTTGCACAAATCGAAACCCATCTTTTCTATGGCCAACACCATCGTAGACCTGCTCACCATGGAGTAACGAAAACCCATGTCCAAGGACCCATGAACCTGCTGTAATTTGTGCATGAGGCCAGCTGCGAATTCAAATCTCCAAAATCGAGACCAAAAGCCATGACCCATATTTAAAAATGGTGAAAACTCAGGAACTCCACATCTCCATTAATGGTGAACAAAAACCTCCAATTTTCACATGTCCAAGACCTATTCGCGATTGTGGTCAATATTCAAGCTCCAATTTCGGACAAAAGTCTACAATTTGTGTGCAATCAAAACCCGAGTCAAAGCCCAAATCACCATCTCTGAATTGAGTTTGGTGCAAAAAACAAGTTAGGGACATATGGGGAATTTATGAAATAATTAATGAAAGAGAAAAGGGACATGGTGGGTATTAATGAAATTGTTATTTTTCTTATAATTCTTTTGCGATTAAAGGTCCGTGTTTCCTTCGTTCGGACTCCGATTCGAGCACCATTCACGGACACGTGAAGCTTGGCCCGAGGGATACAACTTCCGTGAATACTTCAGGCAAAAATATCAAAGTATGAAATTATGAAAATGCCCCTGAACGTGCAAAGGGACATGGTGGGTATTAATAAAATTGTTATTTTTCTTATAATTCTTTTGAAATTAAAGGTCCGTGTTTCCTTCGTTCGGACTCCGATTCGAGCACCGTTCATGGTCACGTGAAGCTTGGCCTGAGGGCTACAACTTCCATGAATGCTTCAGGCAAAAATCTCGAAGTATGAAATTACGAAAATACCCCTGAACGTGCAAATTGCGATAAAACTTTACCGAAACGCGCTCAAACTTCATGCTAAGCTCCATAACACCTATAAATCTCAATTGTCTGATTAACGAGCATAATTATAGACATTAAAGTACCCGGGGGGCTAAAATGCCTAAGTTCGAGGGTAATGAGTGTTATGATTCGGGACGAATCAGTAACACCCTTGAAGGAAGAACAAAAGGGGAGGGCCATCGGGATGTCCAAAATAGACTTTTACCATTTTCAACCCATTTCTAGACCATTAATTATTTCAAAAGTCACATTTGGTTCGGTCAAATTTCACACAAAGTTTGTTTTTCTTACCTCGTGCTAAAAAGTTTTCATTTTTAAAAAATAATGTTTTTTCTTGGTACGGATTTCAATAGACTATTGTGATTTTTAAACTACTTATAAATGATTCCTAATTTCAAAATTCAATTTAATTTGGTCATATTTCGGATGACATTTGTTGTGCATGCCCCGTGTTGAAATGTTTATATTCTTGGAAACTACCACATTGTGCGACACAAAAATTTTGTAGACTTTTGTCTTTTGTAAACATTTTTAAATGGTTCCGTATTTCAAAGGTCAAATTTGGTTTTGTCATATTTCAGACGAAGTTTGTTGTGCTTGCCTCGTGCTGTAAATTTTCCATTTTTAGAAATTAAAGTTTTGTCGGGAAGAAATTTTGGTAGACTATTGTCGTTTTTAAACCATTTCTACATGAATACAAATTTTAAAAGTCAAATTTGGTTCGATCTGATTTCGGACGAAGTTTTGTTAAAAAGGTTCCATTTTTAGAAACTAACATTTTGTGCGATATGGATTTAGGTTAACTTTTGTCATTTAAAACTCATTTCTAGTTGATTCCTTGTTTCAAAAGTCACATTTGGTTCAGTCAAATTTGGGACAAAGTTTGGTGTGCTCTCCTCGTATTAAAGAGTTTCCATTTTCATAAATTGACGATTTGTGTGACATGGATTTTGGTAGGCTCTTACCATTTTCAACCTATTTCTTGATCATTCCTTCTTTTACATTTGGTTTGGTCTTGGATAAAGTTTGTTTTGCTCTCCCCATATTGAAAAATTTCCATTTTTATAAAGTAATGTCGTTGTTTATAATGGATTTAGATAAACTATTGTCATTTTTAAACCACTTCTACATGAATTATGCTTTCAAAAGTCAAATTTGATTCGGTCAACATTTGTGGTGCATGCCTCGTGTTGAAAAGTTTCTATTTCTGGTAAGTACTAGTTTTTGTGGCATGAAATTCTGTAGATTTTTGCCATTTCTAAAAAACTTCTATATGGATCCTTATTTCAGAAGTAAAATTTATTTTTGTCATATATTGAGTGATGTTTGTTATGCTCAGACCGTGTTCTTTACGGCACGAAATTTGGAGCCATTAGAGGTGCGAAAAACCTTACTCTTGTGTTAAGATTGTATTTGCATATTATAGTCTTGTAGTTAGATTACATAAGTAAGGTGCATTTGAATAAATGGTGAAATTAATGTGTATAATTAATAAACATTTTAATTTGTAATACCGTATCCCAAATATTGAATTAGATTATATATGAATTATAAATAAAGTGGAGTTAATGATAATTATTGAAAAATTATGGGTAAACTTGGATAAAAATAAAGGAAGAAGAAAAAGGGGTCATTCAAATGACGAGGGGGTGTCATTTAAATGACAAAGGGAGGTCATTAGAAGGACGCGAGATACAAGACTTCAAACGAGATGATATTGCTTTACAGAAGCAGGTCGCACAAAGGGTTGGGCGATCTACAGTTCGAACGAGATGGATAAGTCGTTCGAATGACCTAGACTTATCGTTTGAACGACGTAAGTCGTATTTTTATTCTTTGATTCCTTGTGCACTGTCACGAGTTTGGGCGTTAATCTTTGAGTTATTGAGCTCAGATTATCCAAGAAGAGGCAAAATGGGGGTTTTAGCTTTTTGGAGGGTTTAAAAAGTTTTGTTTGGTTTATTTTGGTTTATTTTGAGTTGGGAGAGAATGGAGGAGGAAGAGAGAAGTGGGTGGCTTTCCACCTCCACCCATCATCAAACCACCACTCCACCACCAACTTACATGATATTCCACCATGTTCAAGCCTAGAATACCCATTTCCACTATCATAGAAGAAGAGCTACAGATTTTAGTGTAGTATTTGGGGGGATTTTCGGAGAAGATGAAGGTGGGCTTTCATGGAGTTGAATGTGGTTCGGAAGCCTGATGGAGCATACTTGTGGAGGGGGGAAACCTCCTTGAGGACATCTTATGAGGTGGGAGGTTGACATCATCTTAGACCTTTCATACCTATCATTTTTGGAGCCATTAGAGGTGGAAAAACCTTACTCTTGTGTCAATATTATATTTTCATATTGTAGTCTTGTAGTTAGATTACATAGTATGGTGCATCTGAATAATCAGTGAAATTAATGTGTATAATTCATAAATATTTTTATGAAATAAAAATGTTGAAAAAATTATATTTTGTTGAAAACAAAGAATGAGCAAATATTTCAAAATTTTGAAATATTAAAAGTTGGTGTTTTATGAAATTAGTGTATTTTCTATAAGGATTGGTGTAAAACATATTATGAAATAAAATGGTTGAAAAGAATTATTTATTTTGGTGAATATTAATGAAATAATATTTCTTGCAAAAATGGAGATTTTGTGAAAGAAAGATATTTTATGAGCAATTAAATATCTTTTATGTATCAAA
The DNA here is from genome assembly GCA_949130495.1 of Sambucus nigra. Classification (NCBI taxonomy): domain Eukaryota; kingdom Viridiplantae; phylum Streptophyta; class Magnoliopsida; order Dipsacales; family Adoxaceae; genus Sambucus; species Sambucus nigra. Next base: position 40,880,492 of record OX422220.1, read on the forward strand.
AATGTATTTTGCAAGTATGATAAATTTATAGAATGAAAAATATGTTTGACCCCTTTAATAGGATTTTAAGGTTTAAAATCCATATTATCATGCACATAAACTTGTAGTGTTTTGGCACTAAGTGTATAAACATGTTTAAGAAAGATTATTTTTGGGTTTAAACATGAAATGAGAAATGTAGAAATTCCTTTCCTTAGAGGTGTATGGAAAAGGGGTTAAAAATTTGATAAAGATAATGTGTAAGACTACATGTAAAATGAAACAAATAATATTTTCTTAAAAAAGTAGTCTCGAGTGTAAATGAATTTCTTGGATAAGGAAAGTAAAGAAATGTGCGGTATGGTAAATTGTTAATAAAGTTATTGAATAAGTGTTAATGGGTAAACATGGAAAAGTTAGTCGAAAAATATCAACTCTTATGAAGTTGGAAAGAACTAAAGAGATAAAGGCGTTTCCAAATAAGAAGAATATTAGTCCAAGGATAAAAAGGATGTTAATGCGTTAAACACTTAAAAAGTTAGTGAGGTTGACTTAATTGTGTTTGTAAGAAATTAACACTTGTGAAAATGGAGTAAAAGGTGATTTTCGAAACAAATGGGTAAAATGATAATTTTACTTAAAGTGGAATATTTTTATGAAATAAAAATGTTGGAAAAGATGTTACACATAGTGGTTCTAAATGAATATGATTTTTGGAATAATATCAAGGTTTAAATGTAAAGGACATGAAATGGTAAAATTTCAAAGTGTAACACAAATTGGGATGTAACCCCGGGTTTTGGCTTTGGCCGGGTAAAAAGTAAAAGTGGGTAATGTGGACATTTGCAAAATATTAAAACACATTAAAGGAACTCATATGACACAAGGGCACGAAGCCCTTGGGTGAAAAGCCCAAAACCACTTGCCAGAGAATATGGTGTGCATAACCGGCGGTGTGGAGCCCGTAAAAGTATGTGGTATTTGGAAGATTTCGAGAAAAAATAAAAGAAATAAGGGACATGTCAAGAAATGAGTTGTGTGGTAAAATGTGTTAATACAACCTAACTTCAATGAATAAACAAATGTTCTGGTAAAGGTTATAGTGGACAAGTAAATGTATAATTGATAAATATCCACACAGTAAGGAAAAAGGTAGAGTAAGTGGATAAATGGGAGATTAAGAAATGTAAGTGGTTAAACCCACAATTAACACAAGAATGTGTAGTAAAAGGTTTTCAAGGATTAAATAAGCAATTTTTAACACGGGATTCTCAGGTATTGAAAGGGTGAGTTTTAATGAAAATACTAAAGTGTGTTAAATAAGATAAAAAAGGTGATATCTGTAAAGAAATATTTCAGGTCAACCAAATGTGGTGGTTTCAAGTGTTGAATCTTGTGTATTTAATAAAGTGAGAAAATGCAAAGGATGAGTAAAAGAAGTCTCTAAAATATTAAGGTAAATTAATCTAGATAAACAAGATTTTTGAAATTAAAAACCTTTCATGCATTCGGTATATGTATATGTATGTATGAATATGTATACAATGTAGTTGCATGTGCACGTAAGCATAACGTGTTAAGTCTCCTTTCTGTCGTTCGATTCTATAATTCATTTGTATATGTTTCACTAGGCATAGGCTCACACCCTCACTTTGTTACTGCAGGTTTGGGGCGTTATCATATTTTGAGGGCGTTATACAGGTAAGTACCTTCTTTATTTTTACGTTAGTAGCTCTATATACTTGGACTTGGGGGTGCTTCCCATGGGTCACTCACATAAATATCTTGAAACTGGAATCGCATGCTAAATAAGTAAAACGTTAATTAAAATAAAATTGGACTTGCAACATTATATAGGTTGTTTCATTACACTTCACACCTAATGCCTGGGTCGGACTGGGTTGACTACGGGTAACCCATAAATATGGTTCGGGGCATTACAAATGGTATCAGAGCTTTAGGTTCAAGGTTACTTTCGGGAGTGATGTGGTGATTTTGGTATTGGATCTTTTGACATCGATGTTGGGTACGGTCGTCCATGCTATCTTGATGACGGTTAGTTTGCGTCCTCGATGGTAAAGTCAAAGAGGTCAGCATGATAAGTAAGTTAGTGTCAAGTGGCACACGATCAAGTTGATGTTTATTAGTCACTTTCACACTTCTGATTAGAATTATTATGCAAGCCTATAATGGTGACACCGTGGTTGTTAGTGTGGAGTGCTTGTGTTAAATTCTTGGTGGCATAGAGTCATTTAAGGTGTTGATAGAATGAAATGACGCCCATTGGATAAGTGGCACGACTTGCATATAGTCATCGATAGAGATTGATGGTTAGGGTGTCTTGACTAGATACTAATGATTGGTGATTGAAAAGTATATAACCCCTAGGTATGGCACTTATGGATAATTAATGTCGGAGACGTAGTTAGACAGATTTGATTCTCGGGTGATATCGCAGTTGGTGGTAATTCGATGAACACATGGAGTTATGCAGGCTAATAATGGCAATGATGTGATGGCTCATGTGAGATATATTGTAAGATAACTTTTATGGTGAGAGTAACCTCAATAGTGGCAATAGTGAGCAATGCTCTTGGCGATCTAGTCATAAAGGTTGTGTATCATGTATGGACACTAGATAACTGAATAACATTCATAAGTACTGATTCTGTCGTGAGAACGTATTAGTTCCTTGGGTTGAGAACTTGGGTTTATTATATTTTGGTTATAATGAGGTATTGAGGTATAGGATCCCGTGTGGCATCTGCAGTAAAGGCCTTGGTATTTATAGGCAATACTCGGCATCCCATATCCTACCAATATCAATATAGTCATGCTAACAGGTAGAATATCACATGATATGATATTTACCTAGTGAGGAAATTTAATTTCCATAATTTAACATTCATTAAGGATTAAGTGGGGTAGACCTTGATGTTTATAGGTTTCAGGCGACATTCTATATCCTGCTATAACCGTAGTAGCATTAGTTATGGTTTGTATGTAGCTTATTTTTTTTATTTTTTTTTTGTGTGTGTGTGGGTGGGGGGGGGGGGGGGGGAGGAGGGACAGTACTCCCACAAGTGGTATTGATGAATATAGAAATAGCCTCTCCAGGTGGCGTAGTCAGTAGAACATGCCTCTACTAGAGAGCTTACATGACATATCCTCTTGAATGCAACTAACCTGACTTAAACATAAATTAGGTTCTTTATAATAGATATCCCTTACCAGAATATAAGGCCAAATTGAACAAATTAAAGCTAGCTTTGATCTCGACACGGAGGATATAAAACCCCATTTACACTAAAACATACTTAAAATTGGGATGACCCTATGAATCCACTTTAATCAGACCTTTGAATTGTTTTGGAAACTCCCCTATTGAATGGGAGAAAACTTCTTCTTCATTGATACTACCTCTTTTACCCAAAAAATCGACCACTTGATTTGCTTCCCTATGAGAATACTGAAGAGAGTACTTAAAATCCTTTAAATTTTTTTTTAATGATATTAATAGGCCAAGCTATTTTCTAAGAAATTTGGGCCTTTCCTTGGAGAATGTCTATAAGAACTTTAGAGTCACTCTCTAGAATTACTTCATACTGCTCCAGATCCTTTATAAACTCCACTCCACTCTTCATCGCCAAAACCTCTGCTTCCATGTTAGAAACTACCCCAATTGGAGCACGAAAAGCCCACAACATTTCTCCTTTCTGATTTCTTAGGATGCCTCCTATCCCTCCATTGCATGGGTTCCCTATCGCACTACAATCAGTATTAAGCTTTAATACACCTGAAAGGGGGGGGGGGGGGCGGGATCCATCTGATTTGCATCCTTGTTTTACATGTTTGGGGAATTTTCCTTGAACTATAAAGAGTTTTTAGATATTTGATCTGATACAAAATAGATTTATCATTTAAGGAACCATTATCATACCTACATATGTTTCTGTGCAACCATAAGCACTAATAAGTTAGGGATGGAATAAGAAAATTAATCACTGGATCTGCTTTAGTCCCCTGAAACCACCATTGATAAAAAATTCTTCTAACTCCTCTCGAAGTTCTCTTGACCCTATACTCTTGAAATAATTTTCCCCAAACGCTTGTTGGCACTTCGCCATACCCAAATATATTATCTATGCTTTCTTCTGCTAAATTAACACAACAGTTACATTTAGACGCCCCCCTTACTCCAATAGCTTTAATTTTATCATCAGTTGAAAGAAGATTATTTAACAATCTCCACATAAAAACTGACACTTTCAATGGGATTAGACTATGCCAGATAAATTTTGAACTGATTTAGGAGGAGTATTTGGACCTACATATCTCCCATGTAGATTTAGAATTAAAATTACCTGTTGCACTTGGTTTCCAGATCAGAGTATCTAGTTGGTCATACCATATCTCCTTGAATCTACAGATTTCAGCAGCTACTATAGAAGGAAATATATTTTCAAGTAATGGTATATCCCAGGTCTGATTTGGCCCCCAAAAACTGTATATTGGCTGATATGCTACTTCTTCATGATTCTTACAACCTTCAAAACCCCAATTGTCTTTGCATATACATATTTCACCTTTTCCTATTTGCCATAACATATTTTCTTCTGCTACTATTCTCACTGAACAAAGCCTATTCCTTGTATGAGCTCCACTCCTTCTAGGAGATATTGTTGGATGATGAGTTCTACAGTAAGCTGCGATATATTTACCCATAATGACTTTTGGGTTCTAAAACCCACCACAACTTCATACTCACAGAGTTTATAATATCTTGGAGATCTCTGATCCCCAAACCACCTTCTTTGACAGGTCTTGTAATCTGATCCCACTTGCACTAGTGATGCCTATCCTTCCCAAATCTAGAACCCCAAAAAAAATTAGCTAGAACCATGTTCAGTCCGGATATAATAGCTTTTGGAGGAGATAAGGCTATTAGCAGATATAAATTCATTAAAACCAGGACTGCTTTTATTAACACTAACTTTCCTCCTGCTGATAGACACTTTGCCTTCCATCCAGCTAATTTTTTTCTCACTTTGAGCACCATGTTTTCAAAGAAACATATTCTCTTTCTCCCACTATACAGAGGACAACCTAGGTAAGACAGTGGGCCATTTTTGAATTGTATCTAAGTAATCATCTTCAAGTTTGAAGCTGCTTGAGGCTTAATGTATGTGGCTTATAGTCACAACCGTTTGCAAAGAATATAAGATGATTATCTAGATGTAGAGACTCATTTTTATGTCGAGGTAATGGATAGGTGTGAGGTGATCCTCGTGTGAGAGTAGTTCATAGTCACATTGAGGTGTCCATAGGACAAATTATGTGTGACACAATTGAGGATAAATATCGAATGTTGTGATGCCTTGAGGTGTTTGATGGTTAAGGTGCATTATAGATATAAGCTCATAGACTAGTGTTTCGTAAGCACCGAGTAATTGTAATGTGGATATTAAAAGGTGTTTAAAGCGCATCTATGATGATAAAGGTATAGACAGTAAAATCTTATCGGTTATGGGACTTTTACATGAGATGTGTTTGGTGATCTTAAGAGCTCTCTCACTCACATACATATATACCAATGGCCACATGTTATACAAGCATGGAGTCATACACAAGAACCCTTGTGTACTTATACCAGTTGAAGTAATGTTCATGCACCTCTCAATGATGCCATGTTCCTATAAAAGCACTTATCTACGTTTAACGGATTCTCAATCTAAGGTCTCTAAATAAATTTTAAAATTAATAAAGAAAATAATCAATTCATGTTAGGATCAATAATAAGCATACAGAACAAGTGGGATTCTTAATACCTTTCCCACTTGTAGCCTTTTTTTATATTGAGGATACCGACTAGATGTCTTCGTCTGATGTCATATCTTAGTATTCCTCGTCATCTACCAGGGGGCTTGAGGCAGCGTCTTGGTGTTTTCTATCATAGGAAGGGGGATATAGTTCCCCTGGATCCGTTTTGTTTATGATGTTGGCAGCTTCGCTGAAAATGTCTCCATACTAGTATCGATACTCCGCATATTCAGGCCTTCAGGCTGAGATTTCATAACCAAACCTGGCGAGAGTTAGTCCAGATATTATGAATTATAGGATGTCAATTTTTTCTTATCATGATTATGGGAAGTGGGGTGGAAAATTTGCATTTTGGGTGTATATAAGAATCTCCACGAGGGTGACCTTATGGCGGAGGATAGCCTGGGCGGGTCATCTCACCTTGTAGTTCAATAATACCAACTATATGGGCTATGTCCAAGTAGGACTTCCCATAACTGCATCTAGTGTCAGTGTAATGGTGGAATCAGGGAGATATCTCAAGGACAAAAATTTCATAATCCAGCTATGAAATAAGCAAATCTAGTTGACTGTTGGGATCAACGAGGTCTTCCTCGGGCAAAGAGATTTCAGGAGGGTTGTTATCTACTATCGCGGAGCTTCACAAGGTATCCCATACTTCCATGGTTAGGTAGTCCCATCTAGTAGCTAGGATGCTCTCATAAATGTTAATACCAAAATGTTTGAGTTCCATGTTGTTGTTGAAGAACGGGAGATGTGAACATCCATATGAAAGGCAGGGTTGTATACTATCTGCAGTATGAACTCACTTTTTATGCGATAGATCTACTGTTCATGACACTCTGGTTGATCAATCTTCTGTGTAGTGGATCTATATTTGATCCAAAATTTGTAGTATCGAATACTAAAGGCTTCGAAGGACTCAGACCTTTTGTTATGTATCCCGAGGCATTTCCCTAAGGAGTAGTCATTGTTTACCAAACACGAAGGTTAAGGGTGAATTAATATCCAAGCGTCTATTATGCATTGCCTTCAGCGATGAGGAGATGGTTTGAGAAATCATTAATCCCTTGTTTCAGTATGCCAATATAGTATACATGGTTGGGGGTGGATGGTGGGGCTCTCGGAGTATGTTTCGGTAGCGCCCCTGGTAAGAGGGGAGAGTATCGATTTTGGGCCTATTAGATATGAGGGGTCAATATCTCTCATGTTGTCTATTCACAACATTTGGATGGTGCCAAGGGGACAGACGTGTGCCTCGGGTCCTTGGGTAGGGGCTTGGGTGAGTTCTCTATGTTATAGGTCATACTCTAACTCAAATAGAACTTGGGCCAATACAACCCTTTAGTTTTTTTTAGAGTCAGTTACACTATTCTTTTGAGAGATTTTGGTGGGGTGCATATGGGCTAGATCTGAGCTTGGCTTCCTAAGCTATGCATCTTCAGATGAAGTTGGCTCTTAGACTTTCTTTATCTTTAAATTGTAATTTGTGGAGAGATTTAAACTTCCAGGTGATATGATCATTTGCCCTAAATTATTGGTCTCTTTAACTTATATATACGGAGGGATAAGATATCGTGTCACCCAACTAACGAGTCTTCTTATTTGGTGATAAGCTGAGGTGGTGATTCTAACATTTACCAAAGAGTTAATCGATAACGTGTTTGAATTAATGTGTGGGTGGGTATCGTTGTTGGCTTCTGAATCTGAGAGGGTGAAAAGTTATTCTTCTGGTCAAACGTAGAAATCCACCATGCTCTCCCGGACCTAATCACTTCGTATCATGACATGGCACCAATCTGAGTCACCACATAGGTGAGAACATCGATTCCTAATTACTGAAGCCAAAAGGGACACATGAAATTAAGAAGTAGAAAACAACTATCCTGAGGAATTCTTGTCCATAAGTGTCCAACTCTGACTTACAAAATCTAACCTATGACGTATACTTGAAGTCATGCCACTCATTCCTAGAGTTCTCACCGAGCACGAATCCTAGTCGCATACCCCGATTTGGGCCATTAGCCTTGGCAAATCTAATCGTAACCATTCATTCTCGTAATACGAAGAAATTCACGAGTCAATAGTCCTTTAGGAAGTCAATGCCCGACTTCCTCCTTGGGAGCAAGGCCCTACCTTTCACATCCTAGACGTACATGAACCATCTCGATTTATGGACACCTCATGCTCTAATCACTGATTTTTTCCAATTACTAGTGATAACGCCACTAACCTACTACACCTAGGTTATTACCTGCCTTAACGTATCGTGACCAAAATACCAAACTCCCATAGAGATTACTTATCTCAAGCGAGTCACTCACCTTATCGTGTCCTTTTTTACCACATGAGGTTGCCACCAATTCACAATACCGTTTTCGTCCACATGGAATTTTTGTGATGCCCACACCCACCGTCATTGGTACCCTAAGGGTATTTAATATCACACTGAACTACATCTTCTAACTCGTACTGGCTTAACAAAATGTGCCATTTACTAGTACTCACATTGCTAAGGCTACCCTAGCATATATTGTCGACACATTGACATAAAAATCATGTTTCGATGCTACCCCACTTTAATTGCCATTTTTAGGTCCCCATATGGCGTCATCACCCTTATCCTCAAATACATTTCCCTATACATTCCGAAATTGGGTATCACCACTTCCATATTAGTCATTCCATAACATTCGAGAATCACTCCTATAAGGACACAACCATCACTCTACCTTAGGGATTACACCACCCATCTATGCCGATTGGAAAACCATACCCGACACGTTTACTACACGACCAGTACTCTAGGATCATCACCTGACCCTTAATACGATCATTATAAGAATGCTATTACCTCCTTTTACCTAACTTAATTACATCGAGCTACGTGCTCTATAAACCAGTTAACCCAGTTCTCTACCGATGGGCCAAAACTGAAAAAAGAATTGATAAATAAATTAGTCACACTCGTCAAGGGATATTCAGGAGGGGCAGTGAGATGTAACATTTCTAAAAATCACATGAACAAGGGCTCCCCCTCAAAAAATCTAAACGACCCTCTTTCCAAGCATCAAGACCATTCAGGCTCTTCGCCATCACCATCACCATAGGAATATTAGTGTTTATTTGGAGAACATGAATTATGTGACGAGAAGGATATCCAAACTACAATGGTTATTCTCTAGGAAGTTTATGGCCATGATGAAGAAGGTAATATGTTTGAAGGTTGCCTTAGTGTCTGTGATGACTTTTAAATCGGGCTATAGTGTGACCATAGGGGTAGCTATTTGGAAGGGTGGGTGTGTCCTCATCCTTGGTTTGTAATGAACGAGTAATACCAAGGTGGAGGATTCGATCTTTGGAATGGGAGAATCTTTCAGAGCATTGGTGTCGGGGTTGGGGGTGATATTATTGGGGAATATTGGTGATATTTGGTTTTGGGAGCATGAGGATCCCATCATCGATTAGGTCTTGGATGAAAAACCTTAGGTCTCAAAATTTATTAGAAATGTGGTATCCTAAGTGGAACTCGTAATATGAACCGGCTAGTTAATTCTTGTCTGGAATGCAAGGGGTGGCCTAAGTTTGCAAGGTCTTAGGTGACCATCAATTTTTAGGGCAACGTATACCCGACTGAGAGGAGCTTATATGTTAGTGAGATGTCTTGATGGGGTCCTTAACTCTTTGGTTGGGAGGACATCTTGATAATTTCTAGGACAGGGTCCATGTTAGAAATATGAAGTTGTGGCCATTATTTCTTGGGAAGCGTTGGTAATTCGGTATGATTTTAGGTTTGGGTTGACCATGAGGGTGCTTATGTGAGATGTATAAGCTCCTTGGGAGTTATTACAGGAGGATAATTGGTTTGTAGATTGAGGAGGTTATTCAGTAGATCTGTTAGTCCTAGCAACCAAACATTCCTCGATTTTGTGCCTGATATGGTTTAAGTGTTTTGAAGTTAGGGATACAAGTGAGACCGATTTCGTTATGTACTTTTTTCGAGATATTTTGGATAATGATTTCTATCTGATCATTTTCAATGGGGCGATTGACCATATGACCGGTTTCTCTATTGAGAGAGTGACGAAAGCACCCACTGTATATATCTTTACTGGTGATTCCTAGCTCCTCGTTGTATTTGTAATGTTTCAGGAAAGCACGATATACATACTCCTGATTTTTAGTTATCCTTTCTCTTTTTAGTCCCATATACCAGGTGAGTGCTCCTCGAGATAGAGTGCAACGTTTTGGACCTGTATCTAAAGGTGATAGTTTGATAAATGAACGTCCGAAAAACTTAGTCCTTTATAGGTTTTAAAGACTGTCATCTTGATTTTTTTGGCAGTTGAACTTCCAGAAAAGGGTTGTTTTTTAAATGTTAGAAATCTCACCAATGGTTTACATCTTATCGATGGCTTCCTGAAGGAGATGCAGTTCAGACTCGATCTTCATGATCTCTTTATTTTGAGGTGGGGGTAAAACCTCTCCAACTAAAAGAGGGGTCACTGATTCATCTCGTAGGGCACCTAAAAAAGTTGTGTGTGTGTACACCGGGTACTGATGTATGGTTTGAAATACCCGTGTATTGAAAATGGCACTTGAAATCAAGGGGATTTGACATTAGTAGGGAAAACGTTGCTAGGAAGAATGTGAAAAAATCCCATAGATTTGATTGTATAGCCTTAGTATCTGTTAAAGGTGGTGCTTCAATGTTAGGGATGGGAGGAGGAAGTATGTTATCTCATATTATAGGTGTTGTGATAACTTCTTGTAGGCATACTCGGTCTAGGCTTAAGGCCATAACTTCAGACTGCATGGTATTCTATGAAGCAGTGACATTTTCAAGTTGCCTCAAGATTAGATCCATTTCAAATGGAACCTTCTCTACTTCAGTAGACATGGAATGTAGTGGGGAGATCGCTGATAAAAACTAATCGATCGTACGGAACATGAGTTAAGGTTTTTAGGGTAAGGACTTAATGTGATCTCTCTACCGATGATATCAACTGCAGAAAAATTTGGGGCACTTTTGTTCAGGTTTTTATGGACAGAAGGATTAACGAAAGGACGATACGTAGGGGGAGAGGGATTCACATATGCATGATGTTTTCCGACGTACTTCTTTTTATCTATTTTTAACTATATGGGAACAGTATTTTTTTTAGTTCCTTTTGGAATTAGTAGTATCTTTAAATGATGAGAACTTTAATAAAAGCCAGTTGTAATCGGGGGAATGGGGGTGAACTCTCATTTTTTAAGAATCGAGAGTAAGAAAATAATAAAATGTGGTAGAGTATTTTCCCCAAATAAAATGTTGTTAGTGGAATCGAAAGTAAGGGAGATCTATTTTGGAGATGACTTGTAGATTCATAACATTGATCTTCCTTCCAAATGGAAAGATATTTAGCCTATAATCTCAGGGGTTTTGGATTAGCCTTCGGTTGTTTGATAATTTTTACAAAAATATTGTTAGAGATATTCACCTGTAAGTATCTATTGTTTTTTTGCAATATGGTGTGTTCCTAGATATTTTTCTATATCCATAAGGGAGATGCGACTCGATAATCGGTGGATTGCTTTTATTATCATGGATCACAATATACTGGGCTACTTGCACTGAGAAAAATTTAATGTACGTGTGAAACCAATTTACCCTATTACTGAATAGCTGTGAGATCTTATTCCATATACCCCAGTACTGAACAAACTTCAAATATTCCCTATCACCTTGACTTTGGGATGAAGAGATAAAATTATTCGATATATAAACGGGTTGGAAAAAAGAGTGAGGACACTCATTGGTGACTAGTCATTTGGGGAAGAAATTTTTTGAAAGTACGAGCTTTATCCGACAAAGTGACTTCTCAAAAGTACTAACCTCACATTTAGGGAGAGGTGACTTTTTTGAAGTATGGGCGTTCTTTCGGATAAAGTGACATTCCTAATGTATGAAATTATTTTAACTAGCGGCTTCTAGGAGTCCTATGGGTTATAGGGTTTAAATAATATGAAAAATAAGACTATGTAGTGCGTGATGCAAAATGGTAATCTTTAATTTTTACATTCTATTATTTTTAGTTTATCTAGAGGTCCTTCTCAAGGTCCTTTACGCGTACATATATGTTTGGTAATATACAATCTTGTATATGGGACCTGATCATGTATCTAAGTTATGGGGATTCTAAACTAAGGCTACTAAATAGTTTTATAATTTCCATAAAGTAGTTATACGTGAGATAAATATTAAGTATAGTATAAAGTAAAATTATAGATAGTTCAGTTCTCTTGATATTTCCTATATGGAGTCGCTACTGCGATGTATCTAGGAATCTAGATACGTCATGTAATATGGATTTTCGATGATAGAAAAATATCCTAGAGGAGTCTCCACTGTGGCATTGTGGACCACGAGCACATGAGGGAGAGGAATTCTTATAATGGAGGGTACGGGAGTGCTTGTCTCCTTGTATGTCACCTTCCCTCGAGGTCGGGTTATCAGTATGAGCTTGGACTCGATGACGTTCCCCTAGAAGATGTTTGATGCCATGTATAGTTTGAGTCTCACACCCCTAGTTCTTAGTCCTGGTTTTGAGTGCATTTTGTACGATAAGAGGTTCAGTTGGTTTGTTCAGAGTTGCTTGTTTGTCTTATATAGAAACTAGCTAAAGATTTGTTTTTATATAAAATAATCTTTGGCCTTAAAAGGAACCCCTGAACATCCTTCTCAACAATCCAGAGATCATTCTCTCAAATTTAGAGTTGCTCCCTTCCTAAAAAAACCATTTTTCAAATTCAATTCCATCCTTTTCTTACTTCATTTGGTAGATTACCTCCCATCTCTTCATCCCACCTTCATCCATTTTTTTGTGGGATTTTTTGATGTATTAGGCTAGTAAAGCCCCAATAGCGGTATCGGTATGAATTAAGTATAGAAGGAGGGGAGACCTAGCTACGGAGGTATGAGCATCGGAGGTCGGGTGAGGTATCACTTAATTTAGTTGAAGGCTTCCTGGAAGGCCTCGTTCCATACTCTGGTTTAATCCTTCTGGAGAAGTTTGAAAATGATTTCGCAGATAGAGGTTAGTTGGGTGATGAACTTACTAATGTATTAAACTTACCCAGGAATCCTTGGACTTCCTTCCCCATCCGGGGTGGTGTCATTTCAAGTATAGCCTTCAGTTTGGTGGGATCTACTTCAATTACTTTCTCACTGACCATGAACACTAAGAGTTTCCCTTTTGATGCCAAAAATGCACTTTTGTGGATTTATCTGCATCTAGTACTGTCGTAGTCGCTTAAATAACGAGCAAAAATATGACCTTCCCCAGTCTTTCACTGAATGATTATGTTGTCCACACATACTAAGACCTTTTTGTCAATAAGTTCATACAGGATGGTTGTGGTAGAACTTTAGTAGGTAGCCCCGACATTTTTGAGTTCGAATGGCATGACGGTGTAGCAGAAAGTTCCCCAGGAGGAGATGAAGATACTTTTCTCACGGTGGTCAGGGTGCATCTGGATCTGGTTATAACTGAAAAATCTGTCGACAAATGACTTGAGTGCGTGGCTAGATATATTATCCACAATCATGTCAATGTTTGGAAATGACTAATTATCTTTTAGGGAATGCTTTGTTCAAATGTTGATAGTCGACGCACATGCAGACTTTTCCCCTAACTTTGTCACAAGGACGATGTTAGTAAGCCATGTAGGGAACTCGAATACGCGAATAAAACCCATATTCATTTGTTTGACTACCTCTTTTTTTACCTTAAGGTACTATTGCATTTAGAGTTTTCTCAACTATTGCTTAATCAGTTTACAACTCGAGAATGTCGGGGTCTCGTGTCGAGCTATCTCTGGGCCAATGCGAGGCATGCCATCGTAAGACCAAGAAAAGATGTTTACGAATTATTTCAATAGCTCTTTAAATTGTGCACGCTCATGCCCGTTAAAGGTTGACCCTATCTTAATCTCGCGTTGGTGGCTACTAGAACTAAGATTAATAACAACTGTTTCATCATCATTAATTTGAACATGATTATGTTGTTTATTTATTTCCTTATTAAGTTCGGTAAAGAATTATTCATTTACAAAGTCATCATCATTAAAAGTCTTATTATAATCAATGCAATTAATGTAAATCACAACAAGATACTCAAAATCCTCATTTATTTCATTTCCAGAGAAAACAATATTGAGAACCTTGTCAATTACCTTCACATCAGGAAAAGGAGAAATATAAACAAGTGTAGAGATATATTGGATATGATAAATAGTTGGGTTTATATGGGCTTGAGTAGGTTGGACTAGGATAGAAAGCCAATTTAGGAGAGGCATATCAACAGTTGTGATTAGGGCAGACAGGTCCGACGGCATAACATCTTAGTGGATTATGCTGAGATTTAGCCCTAGTGTTTGCAGGTCAGAGGATTTTTTGGATTCGTTTCCCTTGAATTTCTTGGTGATTACCATGGTTTCCTAAGTTAGAGGCTTTACTTCATGTTCCAGTCTTAATACCCAGTGTTCTTGTCTTGAAATAAGATCTCCAGCCCCTATTTCATCTTCTTATCAACGTGGCCATACCATGATTCAGAGAATCCATAGAAGGGAAAGTCCTCACCCTCTTTGACAAATCTTCCAATCAAAGAGTTCCATGAAATAGTCTTTTCATCCTGAGAACTCTCTTCGGTCATGGTTAGTGGAGCGCTTTGAGTTTAGCCAGTGAAGGTTGGTAGCCCAAGCCACATAGGGGAAAGGCTTCTTTTAGGACTATATATAGTCTCAATAATTCTTTATTGACGTTAACCTAGCCTCATTTCGGTCATGAAGAGCATGTTCTTAAACATCTGAATTACATTGATGTTGTCCTGAGGGTTGTGCTCTAGACAAACTCAATCTTTGAAGTTATCCCCTGCGAGGAGCGGATAAATTTTGAAACTAGAGAGGAGCATGTCATTAGTCCCATGCTGATTCTCCAACACTGGATTATTGGTATTGGTACTGTCTGAACTATCTTCGCCCTCCAAAATGGTGACAACTATACCTTTGGCTAAAAACTTTAGGGCCCATTTGGTTCTGTATTCAGAAAATTCGATTTAAACGTTGTTTTTAAATGCAGTTTTAAAATTCAATTTTTTGTGTTTATAATTATTGGTGTGCGTTTGGTAAATTTATTTTTAAATACGGTTTTTTGAATTTTTTTACAAAATTGGAATACATATATATGTGTGTGTGTGTGTGTGTGTGTGTGTCTATATATATATAAACACATACATAAAACTTTCATACATACATGATACATGAATGTATATATATATATATATATATATATATAGTTAAACCCCCCAACATATCTCATTAAATATATATAAAAATACATGATATTAAATATACATATATATATAATTTATGATGTATATATATATAATACAAATGTAAACCTTTATAATGATATTACATGTATAATTCACTATAAAATTATATACATACATGAATTGATAATATTTTTCAATACATATGTACTATATGTATATTTTATATTATTCCATACGTTAATGCATGTATAAAACTATATGTAAATATCATGTATCTATTAATAATATTAGTTAACTTTATATTATTCTATATGTAATTTTTTGTACATGTACATATAAACTTTTTTATTTATAAGAATTATACAATATTAATGTATTATGTATGTATATTATATATTAAGGTATAAATGCATTAAAATATTAAGAATGAATCATTCTGAGTTGAAAAATAAAAAACTAAAAGTTATAAAACACCCTCAACCTGTTTTCTGAAAAACTTGATTATAACATAAAAATATTATAATTCAGGGCCCGTTTGGTTCTCTATTCAGAAAATTCGATTTAAACACTGTTTTTAAATACGGTTTTGAAATTCAATTTTTTGTGTTTATAATTATTGGTGTGCGTTTCGTAAACTTGTTTTTAAATACAATTTTTTAAAAATTTGACAAAATTGACAAATATATATATTTATATCATACATGTGTGTGTGTGTATGTGTGTGTGTGTGTGTGTGTGTGTGGATATATATATGTATGTATATATAAACATACATAAAACTTTCATACATACATGATACATGAATGTATATATATATATATATATATATATATATATAATGATGTCGCATGTATAACTCACTATAAAATTATATACATATATGAATTGATAATATTTTTTAATACATATGTACTATATGTATATTTTATATTATTCCATACATTAATAATACATGTATAAAACTATATATAAGTATCATGTATCTATTGATAATATTATTTAACTTTATATTATTCCATACGTAATTTTGTGTATATGTGCATATATATTTTGTATTTATAAGAATTACACACATTAATTTATTATGTATGTATATTATATATTAAGGTATAATTGCTTTAAAATATTAAGAATGAATAATTCTGAGTTGAAAAATAAAAACCAGACGTTATAAAACACCCAAAACCTGTTTTCTGAAAAACTTGATTATAAAACAGGAATATTATAATTCTCTGTTTAAAAACAGGTTGCCAAATGAATTTCTTTTATCATAATTGTATTTAAACACATAATACAGAATTATAGTTGCAAACCAAACAGGCCCTCAGTGTTTAAAAATAGGTTGCCAAAAATATATTTTTATTAGAATTGTATTTAAACGCAGAAAACAGAATTACAGTTGCAAATCAAACAGGCTCTTCGTTTCTGATCAAGAGAAGAGCATACTCCTCGAGAGCTATAGAGATAAGGACGACCAAGGAGTAGGTTAAAGCAATCAGGTATGTAGATGACTTAGAATTTTTTCAGAGGATTTATAAGGCCAGCCCCTAGTGTGAGTTTTATGGAACCCATTACTTCTCGATGAGTGTTATCATAGGCGCGCACGGTAGTAGATGTAGGAG
Source organism: Sambucus nigra (assembly GCA_949130495.1). NCBI lineage: Eukaryota > Viridiplantae > Streptophyta > Magnoliopsida > Dipsacales > Adoxaceae > Sambucus > Sambucus nigra. The sequence continues at coordinate 40,897,230 of OX422220.1, forward strand.
TGAGATCACAGACTTTCAATCCCAAGTAGTTGAAAGTTCTAAGAGGACATACATTGAGAGCAGATTTATTATCGATAAGTGATAGTGGGACCAATTTTTCCAAGACTTTGATGGAAAGATTGAGAGCATAGTTGTGGACAAGGCTAAATTTTGGGATTTCCTCTTCAGGATAAGGTAGAGGTCAAGTATCCATCCACATTCACAGTTTATTCGGGAGTATTAGAGGGTGAAACTATAGGTCCAGTGAGGAGCTTTATCAAGTCATTTTGGTGCAACTGAGAAAGCATAAAGAGTCCCTATAAGGTTATGTTTGCTTGGGTTTTCTTGAGCTGATAGAAGACTTTGCTTTCTTTAGGGGTCATTTCTGGCATTGGGAGCTCTTCAACAATTCCATTTCTTTCGTGTACTACAATTGAATGGGTAATCAGATCTTTAAAGTACCTCCTCAATCTATTCATTACTGAGGCGGGGATGAATAAGAACCCCATGGCCTCATTTATCTCTGGCTCAATGGATACTTCTTTAAAGGAGATCATTCCACATAAATTGGCAACTGAACTGGCTTCTTCTTGATTTGGTTCATCATCTGAGCTATCAAAGTCATCCCCCATCCATTGGTGATGATGTCTTCCTGCCAAGGGTAATCAATGCATTCAATAACTTCTACAGCTTCATCATATAAATCTTCCCAATCAGCGGGGAAGTACGGGATTGAAGGGTCCAACCATCGCTGAAATTTCAAATAAGTGAGAAACTCAGAGATGCTGCAGATTTTCTTTGTCTGGAAAAATATATCAGCCACAATCTGTACAATGTCATCAAGACTAACTTCTTCAATGGGTACTATCCACTCATCTGATTCTCAGGCCTATATCAGGTCTTCCATGAATAGGTTACTAAATTTCTAGTAGTCGATGGACATCTTGGTAGGCAATTTCAGCACAAACCCCTAGAGTTGTATAACACAGTAGGTAGTTGCATGCCACCCCCTCAGATCGAGTGCGAAAGGAAATGTAGGCCTTCGTAAGGAGTGACAAATCTTGATCAATAGGACATGTAGGGTGCAAAATAATGGTGATTGAGGGTGATAAGTAGCACGTGTCAAATGCCGATCGTTATTTTTTGTTCACCTCTTCAATACAAAAACATAAACTTATGACTACACTCAACAGGTGAGTATAGTGGCCAAGTCCGGGTATCGAATCCACAAAGAAAAGTTGCTAGAATTTAAATGGTTTATTACTTCTAAAATAAAAGTGTAAAATATATTTTTTTCTAACTAAAAAGAAATAAAAGATAAACTAGGCATGAATGTATTTAAACTAAAATTAACAAAGGAATAAAAACTATAGGTTGCATCGGATATCCCTCACCCCGAGTTAATTAGTATAAAATTTTTACATGGGTTCACGAGTTATTAAGATTGCGTCTCGTTTTGTCAATTAATTAAATTAAGAGTTGTCACACCCCTAAATTCGCATAAAATACTAATAAGATTTTGGATCAAACAAATACCCCAGAAATTACGGACGAAAGGTCGTAAATATGGCGCATACATGATATACACCGTTAAATCTTCGAGGCGTAATAACTAGGACAACACACTCGAAATAAGCCCAGGAGAAACCATCACCAAAGCAAAGCAACGTGTCAACCCTAGGTGAGTTCAATCCGACACAACCTAAACTAAATTAGCTAGAAAACATGGTAAATGACATGTATTGAAAGAAAGTAAGTAAACCTAACTATGAAAGCAATAAATAGAAAGAAAGAAATATTAACTAGGCACGAAAATGAAAGGAAACAAGTAAAGAAAGCATTAAACAAATGAGAGAGACAAAGAAAATGAAGCTTACATACAGAAAAATGGGTAAAACACCCAAAGGAAATGGAGAAGGGAAAAATCTCCTTACAAACCCTAAACCTAATGTAAAATGTAAGATACTAAAAATAAAAACCAAAAATTGGTTTATATAGTAAGTGAAATAAAGGAAAAAGAAAAGAAAAGAAGAAAGTAGCAAAATATCTGGTATACGCGGTCGACCGATCGCTGAGGCGCGATCGACTGCACCTTTGGGTTCAAGCCCACCGTCTCCTTCCCATGACAAAAAATGGAAACCGCGGTTGACCGGCATCAGAAGCGTGGTCGACCGGTACTCTATTTTCTGGCCTTGTTTGATCCAACATGAGGGGGAGAGTCCATTATGGAAATGACCTAACTTCTTCGTTCGGACTCCAAACGACGCGCCGTTTGCGGCCACGCGATGCTAACTCGACGAACTACGCATACGTGGAATTACCATGAGTTGTAGAAGAAATGTAAATTAATTAAAATTCCCTTGAAGTAGCGTCCAACGATGGAACTTCTCCTAAATGCAATCGATCCTCACTTTTAGCGTTCCAATACCTACAAAAGCACAATTAACCCCTGCAAAGCATGTATATATCCAAATACAAGGTTGTCCAGTTAATGAGAATAAATATAGGCATTAAGGACTGTAAAATTACTAAAATTCATAAAGATATAGGGGAAAATATGCAATATTTGTGTCGTATCACACCCCCTAACTTAAACATTACTAGTCCCTAGTGATGAAACAAACAAAACCAGTTCACAGAAGGTAGTACAAGACGTATATATGCATCGAAATATAAATGCCACTTTCGTAAGGAGCAAGATTGCATTTAGCGTATGCAATAAGTCGTTAAACCTTTAGGTTACCCTATTGGACGAGTGTCGTCTCGTGAGGGTTTTAAGGGATGAAACCCACAAACATTACACAGTTTTCTCAAAATATGCCCAATCAAGCATGCGACAATCTCAACAACAACGAAAAAGATTTCATACACATTATTATCAAAGTGAACTAATTCATAAAATCATTTGTATTATTAATATTATAGAATGCACCTCATAGAATTGAAACCTTAAAATGTGGGAGGGGAGCAAGCACATGCAAAGTGTGATTTGGAAAAAACTTAAATAACTCAGATACTAAAATAAAGCAAGCATATATCAATCATCACGGGCATTACACTCATCAAATGAGTTCACTTGAAACAGGGAGGTAACACACGGGACATGCGGGCGTAAAGAATAAATGTAAAGGGAAACTAGATCGCACACATGTCACAAATGAAGAACGTTATATATGAAATTAAAAATTATAATCTCAATGAAAGATATCGCACATATAAAAGAGGCAAAATGTATTTTCACATATTATCAAACCTATTTTAACTTTTAAATTAAATGTACCCTAAGATAACATAGGACTTGATAGGGTTATAATGTAGGTTGGGTTAGGGTATGAAACGAAGGATATGTATGTACGGATTCAAAGTGTTCGGAATGAAAAACTTGGAATAATGGGAAAAAGTGGGCAATAACAAAATTAGAAAATGATTTCCAAACGAGCATTAGATATAACAATTGGAGAGTAATCAAAGCTTATTGAACTATATACACAACATATACAAATTTCTCTTTCTTTTTCTTTTCTTCTTTTTCTCACTTTTTCTTTTGTTTTCTTTTGTTTTCTTTCTCTTTTTCACTTTTTCTTCACTTTTACTTTTATTTACTTTTCACACTCTCACTTGCCTAAATTGCAACCGCAACACAAAAAAATCATTCAATACCAAGTAACATTCCAAACAAAGGTATGGAAGGTGTATGTATGGTTTTAACTCCAATTTGGAGTTAGCTATGGGGTTTTTGGTTAATGAAAAGAAAGGCTATATTAAGGCTCAAAGGGGTTGACGAGGGTGAACGTATAAGGTGAGGTCAAGCCTAATATGGGTGATATAACAAAGATTGCCTATGATCATTTCCTAAAGTTTACGCAATTCTCGAGTCAAAACAAACTTTGAAAATCATGCTCAAGTAACACATTTCATATATGAACTCAATTAATGAACGATCAAATGAAAGAATAGTGAGATTACAAACGAATCTAACGTTTTCAAATAGGAAAGAGAGGTGTATACACCCACAAACGACGAAAGGTACAAAGCTTACTCAGTGTAAGTATATACAATGCAACAAAAGATTATTAAGTTATAAAAATCTTAAACCAAATCACTAAAGCAAGAAAAGTTCATGTGCTCAATGGGATTAAAGTTTAATTCATGAATTTATTCATAATATCAATGATATGAGGACTAAAGTCTAATTACTTCTAAAATCGAGAACATGCATCATTGGGTTGTCAATTGGATCGGGCGATTATTGAAATTTATCATCGGAAACAAAGGAATAATGCCTAACAAAGAAGAAAAAAGAAAGAAAATCTTTTTGAAATTTTTTAATTTTTCTAAGAAAACATACTTAGTAACTAACATGTAATCAAATCAAAGAAACTACCAATGAATGGATAGAATATCCCACACCCCCTAACTTAAAACCTAACATTGTCCTCAATGTGAATTAAGAACCAAGTTAAAGAGAGGAAAAGAGTGATATTACCCACAATGGAGCGATATTGTGAAAGTACAAGTCCAATGATTCTACAAAACATGTTAGTAACAAGCATAGCAAAAACAAATAACAAAAACTTAACTAATAACACTAGATAAAAAGTAAGAAAAAAGAAAAATAAGGAAAATTAAACTAACTATGTACAACCTACAATTTTAACTTCTAACTAACTATACACTAGAAGTTAAAATTTTTGAGGGTTCACCCGAAACACAATTTGGATTTGGAGGATAACCGGTGTACCCTCACTTTCATGCATGCCTCCCAAAAAATAGGAATTCCGTTAGAACAACGGAAGACATGTATAAGGCGAAAAAAATGAACCATCCCCAATTAAAAAAATTGGAAGGAGGATGGGGAATTTGGATAAGACGGGTGACAAAAACACAAGAGGTAAAAAAACTGAATTTTCTCCCAAGTATTTTGAAATTGGAATGGGAGGGGGCGCACATGAAGGCAAAGATGCAATCATGGAAGGCGACTCGAGCAAGTACTCCTCATCGGTGAAAAGGTTTAACACATTAAAGTTCGGAACCGATTCATCGGGTACTTGTGACGGTGTGATAACAGAGAATGAAAATGGGGAGGAAAGAAATTCAAACTCAAGAGATGAGTCATCATCTCTTGAAGATTGAGTTACGAAAGAAATAAGATCATTTTCAATGAAATATTCTTCTTTGGGGGCCAAAGGAGAAATCATTTCATTGCAAATGGATATTACTTCCATTTCATCCTCACTTTCAATATCTATTATGCTATGGACAACGTCAACAATGACTTGTTCCAAAGTAGGCACAAAAACCTCATTTGGTTCAAAACATTCCTCGACTTCAAAAGTCTCGAAAGAAAAATCATCGTCGGAATCAAATAATAAATCCAATTCATGCTCCCACAAACGATTTTCTTCTCGATAATAATTTTTAATTTTCTCATTTTCAAGCATGCGCAAACCCTCGCCGAATGTCATAGGTCGAGTTGTGGATACATGCAAATGAGAATTTTGAAAATTATTATCGGAACTATACTTAAACTCATTATTATAAGAATTTTGAAAACTATTGCAATTCGTTTCAAAATTCCTATTATAGGGAATTAGAGGCTCAAAATCGTTATCATCCTCCTCAAAATACACGCACTCCAAAGCTTGACTTTTGTAATACTCGCCCAAAGTCATTTTTGAATTTTGCAATTTTTTGGGACTCTAAGTATTGACCCAAAGTCAAAGGTTTACGAGGATTTTGAGAATTATCATAATGATTACCGAAACGATTGGAATAAGACATGCTTACCCCAAAAATGGCTCGAAGTGGCGAATTCCACAAAGTAGATGCGTGCGCGAAAAATTCAGGCGGTTATTGGCGCTCAAATATAGAAGTCCTACAAAATTGTTAGGCAAAAAATACAAATAGAAAGAAAATATTACGAAATACTAAATCAAATAAATTCTAAAACATCAAGTCCCCGACAACGGCGCCATTTTGATTAAGGGTGATAAGTAGCGCGTGTCAAACGCCGATCAATGTTTTATGTTCATCGCCTCAATACAAAAACCTAAACTTATGACTACACTCAACAGGTGAGTATAGGGGCCAAGTCCGGTTATCGAATCCACAAAGACAAGTTGCTAGAATTTAAATGGTTTATTACTTCAAAAATAAAAGTGTAAAATATATTTTTTTTCTAACTAAAAAGAAATAAAAGATAAACTAGGCATGAGTGTATTTAAACTAAAATTAACAAAGGAATAAAAACTATAGGTTGCGTCTGATATCCATCACCCCGAGTTAATTAGTATAAAATGGTTACATGGGTTCATGAGTTATTAAGATTGTGTCTCGTTTCGTCAATTAATTAAATTAAGAGTTGTCACACCCGTAAATTAGCATAAAAGACTAATAAGATTTTGACGCCAACAAATACCCCAAAAATTACGCACGAAAGGTTGTAAATACAACACATATATGATATACATAGTTAAATCTCCTAGGCATAATAACTAGGACAACACACTTGAAATAAACCCGTGAGAAACCATCACCAAAGCAAACCAACGTGTCAACCCTAGGTGAGTTCAATCCGACACAACCTATACTAAATTAGCTAGAAAGCATGGTAAATGACATGTATTGAAAGAAAGCAAGTAAACCTAACTATGAAAGCAATAAATAGAAAGAAAGAAATATTAACTAGGCATGGAAATGAAAGGAAGAAAGTAAAGAAAGCATTAAACAAATGAGAGAGACAAAGAAAATGAAGCTTACATACATAAAAATGGGTAAAACACCCAAACGAAATGGAAAAGGGCAAAATTTCTTTACAAACCCTAAACCTAATGTAAAATGTAAGATACTGAAAATAGAAATCCAAAATTGGTTTATATAGTAGGTGGAAAAGAAATAAAGGAAAAAGAAAAAAGAAAAGAAGAAAGTGGCAAAAATATCTGGTATACATGGTCGACCGGTCGCAGAGGCGTGATCGACCGCGCCTTTGGGTTAAAGCCCACTGTCTCCTTCCCATGGAAAAAAATGGAAACCGTTGTCTACCGGCATCAGAAGCGTGGTCGACCGGTACTTAGTTTTCTGGCCTTATTTGATCCAACATGAGGAGAAAAATTCCATTACGGAAATGGCCCTAACTTCTTCGTTCGGACTCCAAACGATGCGTCATTTGTGGCCATACGACCCCTAACTAGACACATCCGTGGAATTTACATGAGCTGGAGAAGAAATGTGAATTGACTAAAATGCCCTTAAAGTAGCGTCCAGCGACGGAACTTCTCTGAAATGCAACCGTTCTTCACTTTTATCATTCTAATACCTACAAAAGCACAATTAACCCCTGAAAAGCATGTATATATCCAAATATGAGGTTTTCTGATTAATGAGCATAAATATAGGCATTAAAGACCGTAAAAGTGCTAGAATGCATAAAGATATAGGGCAAAAATATGCAATATTTGTGTCGTATCAAATGGTCGGGCAAACCTTGAGAAGTTTAGGGTTGATGGGTGCTTTAACAACCATAATTTGGGTAAAAAGGTCAAACTCGGTGTTTCTTTCAAAGAAATGACATTCATTTTGGTTCCATTTACTGAACAATGGCTATGAGTGGTGTTGGGCTTGGGATTTGCTGGTGGGGCGATGATATCCTGGTATATAAGGACTGGGATCACATTTTTGAGGTAAAAGCAATGGTCGATGGTGTGGCATGAGACTTGATGAAAGACACAATGGCATCAGGCTTGAAGTTTTTAGGGAGAGGGTTTGGTAATGGTCTAGGTTCCAACAGTTTGATAAGATTCTAGTTAATAGAGCTTTGTAAACTTTAGATAGGGGAGAATGGGGCTCATTGTATTCTTTTCTAGCATGATTAAGGTAACTTTTTGGTGCCCAAGAGGTAGCAGGTTGTACATGTTGTTGATGGTTAAGACTGAGGCATTAGCAAGATTCTCATACTTCTTCAGTATAAACTCTCTAGTCAGTTTCTTTGGTTCAGAATCCACTTAGATGATATATTCTTCATTTTACCCTAGCCTCTTGGAGGGCTCGAATGTGTAGGTAGTACTATCCTCCCATGGATGTTCGTATATGAGGCGGTAAATTTTTCTTTATAATGCTCATGCATTCCTCCTCCGAGGGCCTATTAGTTATTATGTTAGCATCATCTCTTTTTTTAAACAAAGCTACTGACCGATTCCTCAGTGTTTTTCTTTGACATCTCTAGGTCTCTGTGCATGGCCTCTAACTCTTCATTATACTTGTACTGAGACATGAATTTCCAAGACACATCTTCCCAACTATGGATTCTGGATTCTTAGAGAGATAAGAACCATCAGACGACATTTTCTTTTTCGGTCTACTGAAACATTTGTGCTATTATCTCCTCTAAAGAACTATGAAGAGGCGTAGCTCAGTGATAGCTTAGTAGGTGCATAATCATAGGCCCATTGCCCCTGAACTTCTCGATGTCTGGCATTTTAAACTTCTCTGGTAGTCTGGATTTGGTATAAAGAGACATATGGGTGTAATCCATGTAGTTCCCAGATATTTTACCTTGGTTAAATTCCTTTTACAGCACTTTAAGGTCCTCTTTGATCTTTCAATTCCTCCTCTTTGAGATCCATGGGTACTTTTAGTAACCCTTACTTGTGAGCAATAGGGAGGCAAGGCAAAGTAGGGTATTGTAATAACCCTTACTTGTGAGCAATTGATTTTATATTAATTTTCCATGAGAGGTAAATGTAAAATATTGAATGATGGAGTAAATATTATTTTAAGTGAGTTAAAAGATAATATTTACTAGATTTTGCATATTTACTGTTATGTGAATGTAAATAGCATTATGTTGCGATTTATGGTGTCGTTGTGCTTTAAACGACATTTATGGTTTAAATGAAGTTGGAACGTGAAATGATTTATATTATTTTGGATGCCAATTTAGGGGGCGCGGTTAGTTCCGAAATAGTCGAGATAGTCAAAATAAGTGCCATATTGTATTTTTGGGTTTTGGGCACTTTTGACAGGTTATGACTTAATTATGTAGTTACGAGTCATTTTAATGGTGTATTAACATTTAAAGATGGGAATTTATACTTAAGGCACGATTTAAGTCTTGCAACTCTTTTTATTCCTCATATATGTTCCTAAACCTAGGGAAAGAAATAGAGAGAAAGAGAAGTTGGGAAAAAGAAGAGAAGGGAGAAAAAATGAAGAAATTGGGGTGTGGTCTTACATCTATCGCCCGGGAATCCGAGATTTCAGCTTAAGACAAGTTTCTTACTTGCTAGTATATGATTAAATGTGAATAATTTGTTGTGATAGTTATGTAATTGGAGAATGGGAACAAATAGTAGGTTTTGATAAATATTGATGTTTAACCCTTGGATCTTGTTGTTTATATGATTTAAGTTGGTTATGAGAGTTTGTTGTGGTGTAGAGAGGTTGTGGTTGTGTTGTTAGTTGATGAGAATGAAAGAAATGTAAGAATAAGGAGTTTAGGTTTGGGTTTTAGCATTGTAGAAGAGGATAGAATCTTGGGTCTGCTAAGCCCGGTCGACCGCAGTCCCAGGACCGGTCGACCGGGCCTTCAGGTGAAAGTCTACTGCTTTCGTATACAAGTATAAAATCAAAGCGCGATCGACTGCGGTCCCAGGACCGATCGATCGGGCCTTCCAAAATGAGTTTACTACATTCCTTTCTAGGCAAAACCCATGAGGCACGATCGACCGCGTTCCCATGACCGGTCGATCGGTCCCCCTATTTTCACCCTAAAATGCTTAGTTTTCTCTAGCTTCTTTATTTTAAGATAGGGACTTAGGAACCTTCTTGAATGAAGTAAAAATAGAGTACTAGAGTCTAGTAGTAAGGTATCTAAGAACCTAAGTTAGAAATGAGGGTTGGTTTGGGAATCACTTTAGTTAGTTAAATTAGAGAAAGAAAAATGATGCTTTTATAGAATGATCTAGTTTAGACCTAAGAAGAGTTGAAGTGAGTTACTGTCAACTTCTAAAATAGCGTTGAAGAATATCATACATGAGGGGGTTTAGGAGGAAAGTTAATTATGGGAGATTTATGTTGGGGATAATTAAACATTAAGGTTTATAATGATGACATTAAACGTTTATGGCTCCGGATAAAATGTAATTCATACTTTAAAAAGGGAAATAACTTGTGAATGATAAATTTGCATATACACACCTCTCTAAATGCTATCATATGGGAAGTTACGCGTATGAGGTGAAGTCCCCTGGCTAGTGAATGCAGGGTGAATATAGTCCTCGATCATAGGACCGGTTATTATATATATATATTGTGTGATTATTGTTCGAAGTGAGGTAATTTCGGGTGTGGTTATGACTCACTGTCGAAGGTATATGGCCGCTTCCCGACGTCACGATGTAGGATGCCCAAGTTGTCTTGGTGATAGGCCCTGGAAAATGATAGCTATTTAGGGGCGCGTCCACTGGGGAAACCCGGAGGGACAGTCTTAGAATCGTTACATGTTGTGTAATATAACTATTCTTATTAAAGTGGAATCTTATTGATAATATGGCACTTTATGAATAAATTGCTTTGAATACGGTTCCTAATGAGAATAGGATCGGTGAAATGAAGGGTGTAAATAAGGAAATGGAATCTAATTTAGTAATATTTTATCTATATTCTCCTGCAAATGAATTATGATCATTGTCATTATTATTGTGTTAGATTACGCTTTTAGATTGAGAAATTAGATTCCTTATCATTATTTATGGTGAACGAAACAAGCATATTCATGATGATTAAATAGTTCATGACTGTCATGAATTTTATTCACATGGTAATCATATCAAATCGGGCCCTGTCCCGTTTATATCTCTTTATTTTGCATGAATCTTATATTCGCTCAGGTGCTCCGTCGTAAGGATGCCCGTATTGACTTTTTTATTCCAGTGTCTGGGAGTTATAACACTTTGCGGATGTTATGGGATATTTGATATAGACGCTTTCATCTTTTTTTTATTGTAGTTATGATCGATTGCACATTCGGGCGTGTTTCTCAAGTTTTGTACTTGTATTATGGATATGATATTTTACTTTAATACTTGGTGTAACCTAATGGTATAGGTATGTCAATCGACAACTTATTCAAATATTTTGTTATATGGTTGTTGAACGATTATCTGTCTTTATTTGCATCCACCTTCTTTTCAACTGGGATTTTTTAAATGCTTTCTTTAACTTACAAATAATTTTTGACAATCCGTTTTCTAAAATAATGGGTGGTTATCTCGTATAATTATGGTATTACAGTGATGCTAAGAATGGACCATCTATGGTCACTGTTATTGTTGGAGTATCGGGTTGTCCACCTCTTATTTTAATAAGCGGGGTGTCACAGATGGTATCAGAGCCTCAGGTTCTAGAGTCTTTAGGATCTATGCAAACTTATCACGTTCTACCGTAGCGTTCTTTGGTATAGAGCCTAAATGTTAGGACTATTTTGTTTGCCTATATTTACGATCTTCTGCAATATAAATTGTTCTTAATAGTATTCTAATTCAGTTATTTCTTCATCTCAGATGCCTCCTAAGAGAGGTCACCATGCAAGAAGAAATAGAGTAGTAGAGGATGATGTAGGTCCTCTACCGCCACAGCAAGGAACTATTAATACCACTGAAGTAGCCAATATCGTGGCCCAGGAGGTCAATGCTGTGATGACTGCCGTGGTTCAGCAATTTCCCCAAGCCCAACAGCCACGGGCTCAGGAGGTACAAGCCCTTGCGGGACCTTTTCCATGGGAAAGAGTCAGAGAATCCTTCTTAAAGGGTCATCCCCCAGAATTTCAGGGTGGTTCCTATGTGATAGTAGCTAACCAATGGAAAAAGGATATGCAACATCATCTTCGCTTGACAGACTGCAGTGAGGAGCGGAAGCAAATCCTTGCTACTTTTAAGCTAGTTGGAACGGCCTTACATTGGTGGGAGTCGATGACCATGCTAGAGCAAAGAGATACTATGACTATCACTGACTTTTGGGTTTTGTTTGATCGAAAATATTTTCCTCCGGAAGTCCAAAGGGAAATGAGGAGAAAGCTTCAAGATATAGTTCAAGGTGAATGTTCGGTGGCAGAGTATGAGGAGGAATTCACTCGTTTGTCTAGTTTTGTGCCGGATGAGGTAACTCCGAAAGAGAGGAAAATATCAAAGTTCATTGGAGACTTACATTGGAGGATATGGCAACACTTGCTGGGCAATCCAGCTTTATAAACATTCGGGGATGCGATGAACGCCGCATTACTCCATTGTCAAAATCATCGGTTACATGTACAAGGAAGTAAGAAAGTTTCAGTTATGGGGCAAGCGAGTAAATAGGGAGGCAATGGTGCAGGAGGGGGAGCACTACCCTCGTCCCAATTATCGGGAGGTAAACAAAAGGAAAGGAACACCCAGCAAGGGGATTTTTCCAAAAGATAGCGTTTTGGTGGATTTAATTTCAGTGGTAATAATTTCAGGCATGATCAAGGTGCCTAGCAACAGTAACAGGCAGGTCAGGGTAACAATGGGGGTCGAGGCCAACCGGGCCAAGGCTTTGGGCAATTCAGAAATAATATGGGCCGAAATCAGGAAAATATAATGGGTCATTGTTTTCAATGTGGGGAACCGGGTCATTATAGGAAGGCGTGTTCGCAATTGATTGGAGGACAGTTTCCTAGAGTTCCACAGCATCAGCAGGCACAACTAACACCACCAATACCTAATCCAGTCGTCCCTCCACAACAGGGATAACTACAGTATGGGCGTGTTTACCACATACAGGATGCTATGCTTCCTCCCGCCCCGCCAGTGCTGTCGGCTATTGAGGGTAAGTTTCCCATTCTTAGACACATGGGTCGTGTATTGTTTGATACGAGTGCAACACACTCGTTTATTTCTAGAAGTTTTGCTCAGTCTACGGAGCTAATTAAAGTTGCAGAAAGTACTTTCACTGGTTGAATCTTCTATAGGTGATGGTTCACTTATTTTCTTTATTTGTAAACGAGTAGAAATAGATCTTGGTAACTTGTGTTTTGAGGCCGATTTGATCGTCCTTAATATGGTCGGGTATGATGTAATCCTGGGTATGGATTGGCTAGTGAAGTACTGTGCGATAGTAAATTACTATAGAAAAAGTATAGTTTTTGTCGTTCCAGGGCAAGAGATGTTTTTAGTGGCTATTCCTCATTCTGAGAGAGGTTCTAGCACTTGTATTGTATTACGAAGGAGACTTCTCGGGATGTAGTCATTTCCTTATATTCAATTCCGGTTGTTAGAGACTTCGAAGATATTTTTCAGGAAATTCGTGATTGATTTAGCACTGGGAACACGACCGATTTCTAGAGCTCCATACCGTATGGATCCTATTGAGATGAGGGAGTTAAGGGATCAGATTCAGAAGTTGTTAGAACAGGGGTTTATTAGGCATAGTACGTCGCCGTGGGGAGCTCTTGTATTGTTTGTGAATAAAAGAGATGGTTCTCTCCGGTTGTGCGTTGATTACCAGGAGTTAAATAAAGTTACCATCAGGAACAAATACATGCTGCCTCGGATTGACGATTTGTTTGATCAACTTAGGGGAGCATCGTACTTCTCTAAAATATATTTGAGGATAGGTTATCACCAACTGCGAATACGAGAGCCAGATGTGTCCAAAATTGTGTTCCTGACTAGATATGGGTCCTATGAATTTTTGGTGATGCCTTTCGGGCTAACCAATGCTCCTGCAGTGTTTATGGACCTTATGAATAGAGTGTTTCATGACTTCCTAGATTAGTTTATTATCGTGTTTATTGATGACATCCTACTGTATTCTCAAACTAAAGCTGATCATGCTAAGCATTAACGGTTGGTCCTGCAATCGTTAAGGGATCATCAATTGTATGCTATGTTTGAGAAGTGTGGTTTTTGCCACAGGAAGTACAGTTTATGGGTCACATTGTGATAGCTCAGGGTATTACGGTAGACTCGAGTAAAGTCATTGCGATGAGCGAATGGGGTCAGCCCACGACACCTACAGAAATTCGCAGTTTTCTGGGTTTGACTGGCTATTATCGCAGATTTATTAAGGGTTTTTCTAAGATTGCTAGCCCTTCGGTAAATTTAACGCGGAAAGGGGTGAGGTTTGTTTGGGATGATTCTTGTCAGCTAGCTTTTTATGAGTTGAAAGATAAGTTGACTTTGGCTCCGGTACTTGCGTTATCGAGGTCGGGGTTAGAATATTTGGTATTTACAGACGCATCTCTGCAAGGGTTGGGAGGTGTGATACAACAAGAGCATCGGGATATTGCTTATGCTACCCGCAAACTAAAGACCCATGTGAAGAATTATCCGGTTCATGATTTGGAACTTGCTGCAGTGGTTTTTGCCTTAAAGATTTGGAGACATTACCTCCTGGGGGAGAAATTTTGTCTTTTTACGGACCACAAATCGTTGCAATACTTATTTTCATATAAGGATTTGAATATGCGATAGCGTCGGTGGTTAGAATTTGTGAAAGACTACCAATTTGATATTCACTATCACCCGGGTAAGGCTAATGTAGTGGCCGATGCGTTGAGTCAGAAACCCGAGGGGGAGTTAGCCATGGTATGGAAGGCTAAGTGTAAGGAACTTAGCCAAGAGGACATTGTTTCTAGGGCGTTTATAGTGGTGTTGGCCGTTACGCCTACTATAGTGGCACAGGTTGTCGAAGCTCAAGGAAGGGAGAAAAGTTGTCAGGACTGTATACACCAATTGTTAATCGAGGGAGCGGAATCCTACTCTATAAGTTCTGAGGGTGGGCTACGTTTCCACGGGAGACTTGTTGTCCCAGATGAAGGGGATTTGAGACGGGCCGTAATGACAGAATCTCATGGGTCCAAATTTGTAGTACATCCTAGTGGGGACAATGTACCAATACATGCGTCGTTAATACTAGTGGGCGGGCATAAAACGGGACATTTCTGAATTTGTTTCTCAATGTACCACCTGTCAACTGGTGAAGGTAGATCATCAACGACCAATGGGTTTGTTACAACCCTTGGAAATACCGGTATGGAAGTGGGAAAGCATATCGATGGAGTTCATCATGGGATTACCAACGTCACAAAGCAATCATGATTCTATTTGGTTGATCATCGATCGCTTAATTTCTTACCGGTATGTTCAGACTACAATACTGCTCGTTATGCCCGGCTATTTATTGCGGAGGTTGTTAGACTCCACAGGGTGCCCATTAATATAGTCTCCGATCGAGACAAATTTTCGTTTCCCATTTTTGGCGAAGTTTCCAAGAAGCTATGGGAACCGAACTGAAGTTGAGTACCTCCTATCATCCTCAAACAGATGGGCAGACGAAAAGAGTCAACCAAATGTTGGAAGATATGCTCAGAATGTGTGTGCTTGATTTTAAAGGACGTTGGGAACAATATCTACCCTTGGTCGAATTTGCTTATAATAATTCGTACCAATTCACTATCGGGATGGCACCCTATGAAGTATTATATGGTCGACCGTGTAGATCACCTACTTATTGGTTGGAAGTAGGGGATAATAAATTTCTTGGACCTGAAATGATCCAAGATACTTCTCCGAAGATTGAACTTATTCGCAATTGCATTAGAATTACTCAAGATTGTCAAAAGAGTTATGCTGATGCTAATAGAAGGCATGTGGATTTGGAGGTTAGAGATCAAGTTTTGGTGCGATTATCGCCAATGAATGGTATAAAGCAATTTGGGCAGAAAGCAAAGCTTGCACCACGCTACGTAGTGCCTTTTCCCATTATTGCTAAGGTAGGCCCAGTAGCATATCAACTTACCTTACCATAACACTTACAACAGATTCACGACGTGTTTCATGTTTCATCTTTGAAAAAGTATAAGAGGTGTGAAGGAGCTCACAGGCATATTCCTTTAGATGATATCGAATTGCAGCCCGATATTTCATACGAGGAACAACCAGTTGAAATCTTAGATTACGGGGAGCGTAGGCTAAGATCTCGAGTGGTGCCCTTGGTTCGGGTCCAATGGGGACATCACAATGCTGAGGAATACACGTGGGAGAAAAGTATCCACATCTCTTTTTGTAAGGTACGCCTAATTTTGAGGGCAAAATTCCCTTATAAGGGGGGGAGTATGTAATAACCCTTGTGAGCAATTGCTTTTATATTAATTTGCCATGAGAGGTAATTATATAAAATATTGAATGATGGAGTAAATATTATTTTAAGTGAGTTAAAAGATAATATTTACTAGATTTTGCATATTTACTGTTATGTGAATGTAAATAGCATTATGTTGCGATTTATGGTGTCGTTGTGCTTTAAACGGCATTTATGGTTTAAATGAAGTTGGAACTTGAAATGATTTATATTATTCCGGATGCCAATTTAGGGGGCGCGGTTAGTCCCGAAATAGTCGAGATAGTCAAAATAAGTGCCATATTGTATTTTTGGGTTTCGGGCACTTTTGACAGGTTATGACTTAATTATGTAGTTACGAGTCATTTTAATGGTGTATTAACATTTAAAGATGGGAATTTATACTTAAGGCACGATTTAAGTCTTGCAACTCTTTTTATTCCTCATATATGTTCCTAAACCTAGGGAAATAAAGATTGAGAAAGAGAAGTTGGGAAAAAGAAGAGAAGGGAGAAAAAATGAAGAAATTGGGGTGTGGTCTTGCATCTATCTCCCGGGAATCTGAGATTTCAGCTTAAGGCAAGTTTCTTACTTGCTAGTATATGATTTAATGTGAATAATTTGTTGTGATAGTTGTGTAATTGTAGAATGGGAATAAATAGTAGGTTTTGATAAATATTGATGTTTAACCCTTGGATCTTGTTGTTTATATGATTTAAGTTGGTTATGAGAGTTTGTTGTGGTGTAGAGAGGTTGTGGTTGTGTTGTTAGTTGATGAGAATGAAAGAAATGTAAGAATAAGGAGTTTAGGTTTTGGGTTTTAGCATTGTAGAAGAGGATAGAATCTTGGGTCTGCTAAGCGCGGTCGACCGCAGTCCCAGGGCCGATCGACCGGGCCTTCAGGTGAAAGCCTACTTCTTTCGTATACAAGTATAAAATCAAAGCGCGCTCGACTACGGTCCCATGACCGATCGACTGGGCCTTCCAAAATGAGTTTACTACTTTCCTTTCTAGGCAAAGCCCATGAGGCGCGGCCGACCGAGTTCCCATGACCGGTCGATCGGTCCCCCTATTTTTCATCCTAACATGCTTAGTTTTCTCTAGCTTCTTTATTTTAAGATAGGGACTTACGAACCTTCTTGAATGAAGTAAAACTAGAGTACTAGAGTCTAGTAGTAAGGTATCTAAGAACCTAAGTTAGAAATGAGAGTTGGGGGCCTAGTTCGGGAATCACTTTAGTTAATTAATTTAGAGAAAGAAAAATGATGCTTTATAGAATGAACTAGTTTAGACCTAAGAAAAGTTGAAGTGAGTTACTGTCAACTTCTAGAATGGTGTTGAAGAATATCATACATGAGGGGTTTTAGAAGGAATGTTAATTAAGGGAGATTTATGTTTGGAATAATTAAACATTAAGGTTTATAATGATGACATTAAACGCTTATGGTTCTGGATAAAATGTAATTCATACTTTAAAAAGGGAAATAACTTGTGAATGATAAATTTGCATAAACACACCTCTCTAAATGCTATCATAGGGAAAGTTACGCGTATAAGGTGAAGTCCCCTGGCTAGTGAATGCAGGGTGAAGATAGTCCTCGGCCATAGGATCGGTTGTTATATATATATATATATTGTGTGATTATTGTTCGATGACTCACTGTCGAAGGTATATGGCCGCTTCCCGACGTCACGATGTAGGATGCTCAGGTTGTCTTGGTGATAAGCCCTGGAAGATGATAGCTGTTTAGGGGCGCGTCCAGTGGGGAAACCCGAAAGAACGGTCTGAGAATCGTTATATGTTATGTAATATAACTATTTTTATTAAAGTGGAATCTTATTGATAATATGGAACTTTATGAAATAAATTTCTTTGAATACAGTTCCTAATGAGAATAAAAAAGGTGAAATGAAGGGTGTAAACAAGGAAATGGAATCTCATTTAGTAATATTTTATCTATATTCTCCTGCAAATGAATTATGATCATTGTCATTATTATTGTGTTAGATTACTCTTTTAGATTGAGAAATTAGATTCCTTATCATTATTTATGGTGAACGAAACAAGCATATTCATGATGATTAAATAGTCCATGACTGTCATGCATTTTATTCACATGGTGATCATATTAAATCGCGCCCTGACCCGTTTATATCTCTTTATTTTGCATGAATCTTATATTCGCTCAGGTGCTCCGCCGTAAGGACGCTCGTATTGACTTTTCTATTCCAGTGTTTGGGAGCTGTAACACTTTGCAGATGTTATGGGATATTTGATATAGACGCTTCCATCTTTTTGTATTCTAGTTATGATCGGTTGCACATTCGGGCATGTTGCCCAAGTTTTGTACTTGTATTATGGATATGATATTTTACTTTAATACTCGGTGTAACCTAATTGTATAGATCTGCCAACCAACAGCTTATTCGGTTGTTTTGTTGTATGGTTGTTGAACGATTATCTGTCTTTATTTGCATCCACCTTATTTTCAACTGGGATTGTTTAAATGCTTTCTTTAACTTACAAATAATTTTTGACAATCCATTTTCTAAAATAATGGGTGGTTATCTCGTATAATTATGGTATTACAGTGATGCTAAGAATGGACCATCTATGATCCCTATTATTGTTGGAGTATCGGGTTGGCCATCTCTTATTTTAATAAGTGGGGTGTCATAGGTATTCGATCGACTTGAAAGGAAAAACGGTTCAAATTTATTTTTGAAAGAAAAAGGGAGATTTTTGGTATTTTTGAAAAAAGTAAAAAAGGTTTTGGTATTTTTATTTTTTTAAAAGGAGGGTAAAATGGGAGAAATTTAGCATGGTTATTTTTATTATTAGGTTTTCACTTGTATTAGGCTTGCTAAATGCAAGAAAAATGTCGGACAGGACCCGATCCTTGAAAAATATGGTTTAAAAGTATAAGACACGATTTGACTTATTTCCAGGCTCACGGACAAGGCCATATTTTAAAAAAAGGCGAAATACCATAAAAAATTCGGGCGATATTGTAATACCCTACCCCTTTTTTAGTTTTCCCACATAAGTTTTAATAATCTGAAAGCCTTGAGATTTTTATATTATGATTGAGCTTATAGCTCCGATTGACCATTTGGGGTCCGGATTGTAATTGTTGGAAGATTATAGGATAAAAGTTAGAAAATTTGGAGAAAAATGAAAAATGGTCGTTCAAACAAGTTCAGGTCTATCGAACGAGAAACCAAGGTCATTTGAAGGAGGGGATTGAACGAGGTTCGAAAGAGATTCCAGTGAGTAACAATTCCAGGTCGTTCGAATGCTAGTTCTAACGAGATGCCTTTCTCATTTACACAAGAGGTGATTCTCGATCGAACGAGCATGGCTGAACTTTTGAAATCAGGTTGCCCTTGTGCGTTGTCTCAATCTGGGTCGTTGGATGGATGAGTTGTTGATCTCTGGTGAGCCAAGAATAGGCCAAAATAGGATTTAAGGTCTTGGGGATGTTTTATAAGGCCTTGTTTGGGTTTATTTGGGGGATTAAGAGTTGGAAGCATAGAGAGAGGGGCGGGTCTTCCACCTTTTTCAAAAATTCTCCACCTCTCTATAAACCACCATTCCTCCACGTTGTGCCACCCCATTATTCATGTAGTCTTCCTAGGGCTGTGTTTCGGTTGGATCGGATCGAAAAATGACCCTTCGAAAAAAAAATTGATTTTTTCGGAAATAAAATATTTGTTCCAATTTCCCATCCAATTTTTTCGAAAAATCAAAAAAGTTTGCGAATTCGAAAAAATCAGAAAATTGAAAAAAAAAATCGAAAAATATCGAAAATTCAAAAAATATACTAAAAATTCAAAAATTTTGGAAATTCCAAAATTTCAAAAAAATTA
Source organism: Sambucus nigra (assembly GCA_949130495.1). Classification (NCBI taxonomy): domain Eukaryota; kingdom Viridiplantae; phylum Streptophyta; class Magnoliopsida; order Dipsacales; family Adoxaceae; genus Sambucus; species Sambucus nigra. Next base: position 40,917,213 of record OX422220.1, read on the forward strand.
ATATAGGATTTTTGATTACTCAAAATTCTCATTTTAAAGAAATCAAAAAATCAGATCGGCATAGTTTCGGAAAAATCGGATCGGAAAAATTGAAAAATCGGAAATTCAGAATTATTTCCAATTATCGATCCTATTTTTTTCGGAAATCGAAAACCTTATATACGTTCCAAAATCAAAAAATATCGGATCGGATATCGAAAAAACAAGAATGTTCGAAAAAAAACACAGCCCTAATTCTTCCATATTTGAACCATACATACCCATTTCCACCGTTGTTAAGCAGAGGTGTGAATTTATGGAGTTGTTCATGGGGGTTTAGAAGATGGAAATGGAAGATTATTGGAGTTTGAAGGGGGTTTCACTTGGGAACTTAATGGATTATGCTTTAGGAGCTGGGCAACCTCCTTGAGGCCACCTTAGGAGGTAGGAGGTTGCCATCTTCATAGATATTTCAACCAACCATTTTGGTGCTCCATTTGAGGTGGAAAATATTCTACTCTTAGTTTATGAATCTATTTTCTAAGTAGTAGTCTTGTTTATAGAAACTAAAAGTATGATGCATATGAGATATAATATTGATATTCCTATGAGTTGTAAGAAGATGGGTTTTAATGGTTTTCACAAAATGAGATATTTCGAGAAAACATGGTGTTTAAACATTTTTATGAAATAAAAATATTGGAAAAATGTTATTTTGTTGGGGATCTATCATGAAAAAATACTTTAAGGTTTTCTTGAAATATAGAGTTGGGATATTTATGAAAAATGGCATGTTTCAAGAAGTTGGGTGCTAAACATTTTTGCGAAGTGAAAATGTTTGAAATTTACATTTTTATCTTGCTATGAATATATGTGCTAATGCTAGGGCATTTCCCTTAAGCGATGCATTGCGCCTGCCACCGAGTGTCTTGAAAAATAGGCAAGGGGCATTGCACCTGCCACCGGGTGTCTCGAAAAATAGGCAAGGGGCGTCGCATCGGCGCCCGAATGAGACGATATATATGCAAGGGTTCCTGCAACAAGCTGGACGTGTGCGGGTAAAGAAGCTAGTCCAGGATACTAGACTTATGTTAGAAACTTGGAACATAAGGACTATGACAGGAAAAGGGATGGAGTTAGTAGATACCATGATAAGAAGAAAAGTTAACATAGCTTGTTTACAAGAAACTAAATGGGTCGGTGAAAAAGCTAGAGAAATAAAAAATACAGGATTTAAATTTTATTATACAGGAAAACATAGAAATAAGAACGGAGTTGGAATAATAATATATATGAACTTTAAGGACGATATCGTAACCGTTATTAGGAAAGGTGATAGACTTATACTTGTAAAATTGGTATTAGGTGAAAATATAATTAATTTTGTTAGTGCTTATGCACCTCAAGTAGGATTAGATGACCACACTAAAGTACAATTTTGGAAACAAATGGATGAACTAATTCAAGAAATACCCGTAGGTGAGAAAATCTATATAGGGGGAGATTTTAATGGCCATGTAGGAGAAGATCGTGTAGGATATGAGATAGTGCATCGAGGATATGGTTTTGGAGATAGGAACGACGGGGGAGAGTCTATCTTAGATTTTGCGATGGCTTATGATTTTGTACTAGTAAATACATGTTTTAAAAAGAGGCTTGAACACTTAATAACTTATAAAAGTGGAACGCACAAGAGCCAAATAGATTTTTTCATTACTAGATAAGGAGATCGATTAACGTGTAAAGATTGTAAGGTTATCCCGAGAGAGAGCTTAACCTCACAACATAGGATAATGGTGTTGGATATAAATATTAAAAATCAATCACGAGTGCGAAAAGTGAAGATTAACCCACGAACTAGGTGGTGAAACTTAAAAGGAGAGAAATTAGAACTATTTAAAGATAAATTATTAAATGAATCAACATGGACTATTGAAGAAGAGACTAACATAATGTGGAATAACATGGCCACATAAATTAGGAGAATATCAAAAGAAATTCTTAGAAAATCAAAAGGTAAGGGACCACAGTCTAAAGAAACTTGGTGGTGGAATCAAGAAGTACAAAATATAGTAAAAATTAAAAGGGAGTGCTTTAAAACATGGCAAACAAATAGAAATGAAGGAAATTTTGAGAAATATAAATGGGATAAAAAGGAAGTTAAGAAAGTGGTAAGAGATGCTAAGTTAAAAGCGTATGATGATCTTTATACAAAATTAGGTACACAAGAAGGGGAAAAAATATTTATAAGATTGCTAAACTTATGTATAGGAAAACAAAAGATTTTAATAACGTTAAGTGTATCAAAAGTGATGATTCGAGAGTCCTAGTCAAAGATGATGAAATTATGGAAAGATGGAAAAACTACTTTGAGAGGTTATTAAATGGAGATAATGGAAGTAGATTAGATATAGAGGAATTTAGGGAGACTCGAGAAAATATATTTTTTCGCAGAATTAGGACAACAGAGGTCAGGATTTCTCTAAAAAAGATGAAAACAGGGAAGGCTTTAGGACCAGATGGTATCCGTACTGAGGTTTGGAAGTGCTTAGGGGAGGATGGAGTATCATGGATTAAAAAATTATTCAATAGAATTTTAATGACTAATAGGATGCCCGATGAATGGAGAAAAAGTATTTTAGTACCTATTTATAAAAATAAAGGGGACATACAAAGTTGTTCAAATTATCGTGGTATTAAGTTAATGAGTCATACAATGAAACTTTGGGAGAGAGTGATTGAATATAGATTGAGATTAAAGACAACAGTATCTGAGAATCAATTTGGGTTTATGTCTGGGAGGTCAACAATGAAAGCAATCTATTTATTGAGGAGATTAATGGAGAGGTATATGGAGAAAAAGAAGGATCTTCATATGATTTTTATAGATTTGGAGAAGGCGTATGATAGGATACCCAGAGATATAATATGGTGGGTTCTACTTAAAAGAAGAGTGACTCACAGATATATTGATGTGATTAAGGATATGTATGATGGTGCGATGACTACAGTAAGAACATCAGTCGGAGAAAGTAGTGAATTTTCAATTACGGTAGGTCTACACCAAGGTTCATCATTAAGTCCTTATCTCTTTGCGCTTGTTATGGATAAGTTGACTGGACAAATACAAGATGAGGTGCCATGGTGTATGCCATTTACATATGATACTGTTTTAGTGGATGAGACTAAGACAGGGATTAATGCTAGCTTGGAATTGTGGAGAGAAACTTTAGAAACAAGAGGATTTAAAATAAGCAGAACTAAAACAGAATATGTGGAGTGCAATTTTAGTAGTAATAGGAGGACAAATGGAGATGTGGTGAAATTGGAGGGTCAATAAATACCTAGAAATGATCATTTTCGTTATTTAGGATCGATTATCCAAAAAAATGGAGATATTAGTGATGATGTTACTCATAGGATTAGAGCAGGTTGGGCTAAGTGGAGAAGTGCTACCGGCGTTTTGTGTGATAGGCGTATACCTTTGAAGTTAAAAGGTAAATATTATAGGACGGCCATTAGACCCGCTATGTTATATGGGACAGAGTGTTGGGCAACCAAGAAACAAAATGTGCAGAAAATGAGTGTGGCGGAGATGCGAATGCTAAGATGGATTTGTGGTAAAACTCGAAAGGATAAAATTAAAAATGAACAAATTCGTGAAGCAGTAAAAGTAGCACCTATAGAAGATAAATTGAAGAAAATCTACTTAGATGGTTTTGACACGTCAAGCGTAGACCAATGGATGCTCCTGTAAGGAAGAGTGATTTAGTTAGCATTGATGGTAACACAAGGGCTAGAGGTAGGCCTAAATTGACTTGGTGGGATATTATAAAAAATTACATGATGTCATGTGGTTTAACAAAGATATTTCACTGGACAGAATGGAATGGAAAAATACAATTCATGTAGCCGACCCCAAATAATTGGGAAAAGGCTTTGTTGAGTTGTTGAGAGTATCTTGCTAAGGATATTTGGTAAGTTAAGTTTGAGTTATTGCAACAATGAAGACTTTAATGAAAAAAGGGGGGAAATTGTTTGAAGTTTTAATGAAATAATAATATTATTTAATCTTGAAAGGTATGGGTTAAAAGTGCTATGGATTTCTAGAATAAGCTATGTGCTTAACCCATTTAATAGGATTTTAAGATTTAAAAATCATCTTCTCATGCATACAAACTTGTAGTATATTCATGATAAATATATAAACAAGATTAATTAATGTTTAATTGGGATTAGACATGAAATTCCATCCCTTAATGAGTGTGAAAAAGGTGTTGAAAGTGTGATAAGTCTAAGGAATTAAGACTACACATGTTAATAAAAGGAAATGGTGTTTTCTTACAAAAGTAGTCTTCAAATGTAATTGACTTTCTTGATAAAGGAAGTGAACAAATACCTAACTTGAAAAATGGAAAGTAAAGGTGTTGAATAAGTGTTAATAGTTTAAAACATTTACAAATTAGTGTGGTTAACTTTATAACGTTTTGGGGAGATTAACACTTATGAAAGTGGAAGAAAAGGGCAAGTTTGGAAACGAAAGGGTAAAATAGTAATTTTACATAAAGTGGAACATTTTTATGAAATATAAATATTGGAAAGGGTGTAACAAAAATAGGTCCTAAATGAACATAATGTGGAATAAAATCATGGCTAAAGTGCAGAGGACAAGAAATGACAATTTTCAAAGTGTAACCCAAATTAGGGAGAAACCTGAGGTTTTGACTTCGGTTGGGTAAAAAGAAATGGTGGAATAATGGGGAGATTTGTAAAATGTTAAAACACATTAAAAATGTATGCACCGGTCATTTCTGTAAATCATAATTTGCCTATGACCCCGATTTAAATCCTCATAAGTTGTGTAAAATCAAAAGTCTCCTAAGAGGAAAGAAACTATATTTAAAAACTTACAACTTTTGTCATTAACTTAAACCCTTGAAGTTTCATTAAATTACAAAAGAGCCGCTGAAAATTTTTCAAATAAGATAACTTGAGATATACATACATATATATACAACCCCTAAACCCCAACATTATATCAAACCAAACCTTTAGACCTCAACTAATATAAAACTACAGTTTCAAACTTGGAAAATTTCTGAAATTACACAAAATACCACTAAACTTTACAAAAAAGTGTACTTTTATAGCCATAAATGCAATTATATAATTGATAAAGGACTAAAATGAAAACCTTCTTGAATTTTGTTTCAAACCCTGGCCACATGCAACCCCATATCATTATAAGAGGTTAAAAACACATGGAAAACCCTATGAACCCATGTGCACCCCATTTACCCACAACTAAAATCCCCCCTAAACTAGTTCAAATCCACCTCCTTTAGCTCCAATCAAATCCCCACCTGATATAGTATAAATACCCCTCAACCCAAGCAGTAAAAACTCACCCCATGGCTCTGTTTCAAATCTTGAAATTTCCTTCAATTCGGGTAACTCATCATTTTATGCTTCATTTTCAATTCTTTCAGTTTCAATAGTTTTCAGCATAGTCAATATAGTTATAACCCTCATAATATGCAAGATTTTACGTGTAGAATGGCCTAGTATAGGAAAAATCAGAAGGAACGCCATTAAGATCGAGGCTTAATGATGAAATTCAATATATTGCCTTAAACTTTGATTTGAAGCCAGGGATAAATTCATTATAACCTAGGGATCTCAAGTGCAATGGTTGAAATCCATGAATGTTCATGTAAAGCTCATATTGATAGAAAGTGTCTTTTGAACTCAAAAGCAAATTCAAAATTCTCAATGTACAATTCATCAAAATCTTTGAAACCAAAACCAAACTACGCTCACATACAACAGAAACCAAACCCAATTCATAAGAGACCTTGCAATACTCTAGAAATCCCCAAAAGTCAAGTCAAATTTTCATGAAAAATCACAGTTTTAGAATTGAGTTATATGAATTTCAATCCATGAAACTTATATATTTGAATTCCTCGTGAAAATTAGCTTAAGTTTGTTAACGAATCATCTCAAATGGTATAACAGTGAAGGAGAAAACTTCGGTCAAAGATTAAAATCGTAAAAAGTTAAAATCAAGAAGTTGGAGATGAAGACTTGGGTCAGAAACCTTGATCACGTGCGTAAGGACGTGTGGCCAATCAGAAAATTCTAATTTTCTTCCCCAAAATTCTTATTAATTTTTTTTGATAAAAATATTATAAGATAAGACCATGTTTGAAGCCTACCAACTTTTTCAACTAGAGTTTGAAGCCTAAACTTTCCCCAGACATATATCAAACTATTTTAAGATAAAAACTCTCTTGCACCCAAGTTCAAATATGAACTCAAGGTCATTATTTTAAATTCTCAAGATAATTACAAATAAGCTCCTGGAACTTTAACATAAACAATTTTAAATACAAAAATGGCTGACCTAATACTCAAATACCACACATTGTATAACAAAAATTTAAGCCGCGATTCTTCTGAATATCCCAGTGTGACAACTAGTCAACCGAACATCAAGCAAATAGGTTTTTCCTACTTTTTAGTATTATACTTTGCATATTTGAAATACTATTATTGATATAACTATGTGATAGCCACATTTATTCTGAGCATGTACATTAATTATACTGCCATACTACATATTTTGTTAACCATCATCAATATTTGAATTATCACCAGTGTTTGAATTTAAGGATTAATTTTAACCCTTCTCGTCTAATATTTGATATCATATACCTTATTGATTCAGTTTGCCCTAGCACTTTGTGCCATTTTACTATAAGCATTAGTACTAACTAGGAAGTAGACTGGCGTGTTATCCCACAAAACTTTTTACTTGGCCTACTGGTCTCAAATGATTGAGAGCCATGACTATTGCTTCATACATATGGGTGCCACTTCAATTATGAGCATATCATATTAATTTTACATAAAGGTTTTGGGATTGATTGACTAATTATTATAAAGTTAACTGACGACATAATTACCTATATACCCTTTAGTGAACTAGTAAGAATCGAATTATTAGTTCAAAACTTTATGACTTTCTTTAGATGATCCTAACTAAACTGGTAATGAATCGTATTTTTTTAACGAACTAATCATTATGGAATTATGGGTTCCAACATTTGATGTTTTGTAATCTGATAAATATGGAATTACTAGTTTATTATTGTAAACATTTTAAACACTGATTATATCCACACTCCAAACTCTCATTATATTTATATAATTGTTATAGAACTGGTAGAATCTGCTTAGCATATTTGTGCTAATTCTTTACTTTTCTAGATGTGCCAAGAGAAAGAAGATAGTATATCTTCCCTATTAGAGATAGAAACGGGTCACCTGTTTGCATATATGACCGTATGGGCAGAGATTAAACTAGATGGGAACAAGTAGTGGCGCTTTTCGATTTTCTATATTGCCGTGTGTACTATAAACAATTAACTCACCCCTACGGCGGTTCCATCCTATGTAACATATTAATATTGAATAAAAATTTATGTTATTCTGACTTAACTTTAATTCATTGCTTTATGTGTACTCCTTATTCATTCATACCAAAAATCAGGGTGTGACAAGTTGGTATCAGAGCATGTTTTAAATTTAAAAACATGTTGTTTGGTTAGTATTTTATGCGATGAATAAATAAGATATTAGTTATTTGACCTTTTTGTAACTTCTTTTATTACTATTATTATATGGTAAATCCAGTTTGCAGTATGGAAGCATGGGATACATTTCTATTTAACATAGATCTCGAGATAGATAATAGATGGGAAATGCGTGGAAACGAAGAGGCTTTGGCGAGCTTTAGAGAAATGATTCATGGAAATGAAGAAGACTGGGTTGGGTCAAGTAATGACATAAAAAGGTCAGCGTCGGCTCCACCAATGTACCCAGAAGCGACATCTAATGGTAACATACATGAAGGGTATTCTTCTAGAATCACAGGTAACTCGACGGATGATGTAGACTAAGGAGATTATCTAGTCAACCATAAGTCTACATCTAGCGATGACGTATTTGTTCCTATTTAGAAGTCTAATGTTAAAAGTTTTTAAATGTTGTATCATATAATGTTATCCGCACGGATATACATGATGATGTATAATAGTATCGTGCAAGTAACTTTATGTAAAATATAATAGGCTTGTTTCTTCATTGTTGTTTATAACTTTTTTTATTTAATTTTCTTTATTTTAATATGGTTAGTACTTGAACCCCCTCTGCTGGAACTCAACCTGAAGAGACTTGACTGAAGGAATCATGCAGTGTCTCCAGTAACTTACCACGTTATCCCAACAATAATAAACTTCTCGTTCTACTACTGAGGATGTTTCCGAAGAAATTTGTAGAATGGATGTTCTTTAGGAATTTCTACTACAACGACCCCCATATTTCTTGAAAAGACAGGTGATAATAAAGATGAAAAATTGATGCGTCAGATTGTGAAAATTCTGAACGGATTAGGTGTAGCTACTAATCTTCAAATAACTTTAGTTGCGTATATGTTTGAAGGTGAAGCAGATTTCTGATGGCAAGCAATGTCGCGTAATCAGAATGTTGTAAATTTTACTTGCGAACAATTTGAAGAGACTTTTTTCAAAAGGTATTTTCCCGAAACTGAGCGAGACTAATGAATAGTTGATTTCCTAAAATTGCAACAAGTTAACCTTTCAATAGCTTAATACGAAGATAAGTTTATCGAACTATCTCGTTATGCCCTAGAGTACGTGGATATTGAGATAAAGGGATGTAAGAAGATTGAGAGAGGATTACATCCGAGAATTAAGAATTCAATCGCTCCATTACAAATTCGTGAGTACTCTCAAGTGATTGATGTTGCGGCCATTATGTAACGTAATTCTTCAAACCTGATTCGATCTTCATCCCCAACTAATAGAAATAATCATATCATCATAACTCCATCTCATACAAGAACCCATCCATATGCAAACTTAAGTGGATAAGTTTTTTCCAGGATCCGTCATAACACAACCCGTTTTGAGATACGTTGCTACTAATGTCATGAGGTAGGATATATTCGGGCTCGATTTGCTAAGATAAAATCAACTACAATCTATCGCTAATCAAACAAACCCTCACCAAATCTAACTTTCAATTATATTCCAAATCATTCGAAGCCAACCCATAAAGTTAAGCCAATTTTGGATCGTGAAAGGAATTAAGTTACACGGCATATGCAGAATGCACATGACGTGACAAGAGGTATGACTGTCTTTCAACATGTTCCTACACATATTTTGTTTGAGGTAGGATGTACGCAGTCCTTTATTAGTATTAGACTAGCTAACTTAATACAATTATCTCCAACCTCTTTAAATAGTCCATTGGATATTGAATTACCAACAGGTGAAATCAATACATCAACACAAAGTTATAGGAATTGTAAAAATAAGCTTGGTCTAGGGACTCTCCTTATCAACTTGATAATTCCATATATTCGTGGTTTCGATATTATTATCAGAATGGATGTATTATCTAAACATCACATCATTTTCGAAATGGAATTGATTGTTCTTTTATGTTTCAAGGAGGAAGTTAATCCCAACCTTCAAATTTCCAAATTCAGATTTCTTCTTTGATTCCAAATCCGTAATTTGAAGACGTTTTTCCTGAAGATTTACCAAGATTACCTCCTCATATAGAAATTGAGTTTAATATCAGTCTTTATCCTAATACACCTACTATTTTGATACCTCCATGTTGAATGGCTCCATTAGAACTTCGAGAACTTCGTACCCAATTAGATGATCTTTAGCCAAAGGTTTCATTCGATTAATTTCATCACCTTGAGGAGCTCCAGTGTCATTTGCTAAGAAACATGATGGGAGCTTAAGATTGTGAATAGATTATTGTAAACTGAATTCTGTAACGGTTAAGAATAAGTATCCTTTACCCCAAATAGGATATTTGTTTGATCAACTTAGAGGAGCTAAGGTCTTTCCTAAAATAAATTTATGATCTAGTTATCATCAGTTACGCGTTACAGAAGAAGACATTATGAAAACTACTTTTCAAACTCGTTATGGACATTTAGAATTTACTGTAATGTCATTTGGTTTAACCAAAGCTCCATCATCTTTTTTGGATCTAATGCACAAAATCTTTAGACCTTTTCTTGATTAGTTCATTATTATTTTTGTTGACGACATTCTTATATATTCTCAAATCTTGATAGAACATATGCAACATTTGAAGGTAGTCTTAAGTACTCTTAAAAACCATCAGTTATACGCAAGAAAGAGGAAATGTGATTTCTCAATGAAGTAAATCAAATTTTTAGGGCATGTGATTTTTTAGAATTGTATCCAAGTCGATCCATCTCAAATTGCAGCTTATGGAATGGAAAAATCCTACCAATATTACTGAAATAAAGAGTTTTCTAGGATTAGCCAAAAACTATTGCCGTTTTGTTATAGGATTTTCACGTATTGCTCTTCCCATTTTAAAACTAACTAAGAAGGAAGTTCCATTTGTATGGACTGAGGAAGGTAACCAATCATTCCAAGTGTTGAAGGATAAGTTGACTACTGCTCCTATCCTCACTATTCCTTCCAGTGACATAAGTTACGAGGTATATAGTGATGCTTCATTACAATGATTAGGAGGTGTATTAATACAAAATGAAAAGTGGTAGAATACAGGTCACAATAACTCAAGATGCGTGAACGTAATTATTTGGTGCATGATGTAGAACTGGCAGTTGTTGTTTTGGTATTAAAAATTTAGCGTTGTTATCTTTGTAGTGTAAGTCTTCAAGTCTTTTTAGACCACAAAAGTTTGAAGTATAACTTTACCCAAAAGGACTTGAATTTAAGACAACAATGATTGATAGAATTTTTGAAAGATTATCGATTTAAACTATATCATTAAGGTAAAGGAAATGTATTATCCAACGCTTTAAGTTAAAATCCCGTAGGAAGACTTCAGACTTTAAATTCCTATGAATCTGCCGCTATCATAAAGTAATATGATCTACGATTACTTACCCCTTGTACCAAATTTTCTAACATTATCTCTTATTCTGAATTAAGGAAGAAAATCTTAATTCAGCAAATCCAAGATTCGTTTGTACAAAAACTTTCGAGAAAAAATCCAGATTTTTCCTACAATAAAGAAATATGACTACGATTTATAAGTAGATTGTATGTACGTGATAATGCATCTTTACGAGAAGAAGTGTCGCGAGAAGATCATCTTTCAAAATTTCATGATACACCCGAAAGCTCAAAAATGTACCATGCTTTCAAGAAGCAATATTGGTGGCCAAACATAAGAAATGATATCGAGAATTTTGTAAGGAGATGTCTTACTTGTCAACAAGGATAGAACACCAACACCCCTGGTGGACTTTTTCAACTCTCACCTATTCTCAAATGGAAATGTGATCATTTTACCATGCTTTTTGTTAGTGGACTACCCCGTATGTCCCAAGGACATATTTCAATTTAGGTAATAGAAGATTAAGTTTCTAAACCTGCCCATTTTATACCATTAAAGACAACTAATTCATTCCAAAAGCTTAGCAAGTTCTACATTCGGGAAATTAATCAATTACATGGAATCTTTTTATCCATTGTATGAGATAGATATTCCCATTTCATAGGGAAATTTTAGCAAGCATTACAAGATGCAATGGGTACTAAAGTTCAATTAAAAATCGCATTCCACCCCAAACGGATGGACAATCAGAATGCATGATTCAAACAATAGAAAATATGTTACGTGCTTGTACGTTAGATATATCTGACCACTGGAATGTATATTTACCCCTTGTCGAATTTTCATATAACAATAGCTATCAAGCCAGTATTAAAGCTACCCCATTTAAAGCTTTATACGAACAACCTTTTAGATCCCTTGTCTGTTGGATAGAGTCAGGCGATAGTAAACACTTTGGTCCAGAAATAATTCAAGAAACCACCACGGTAATACAACAGATTCGAGATAAGTTTAAGTCATCTCAATATAGACAGAAGAGTTATGCAGACCATCGTCGAAAATCGTTAGAATTTCAAGAAAATGACCAAGTATTTCTGAAAGTGTCCCCCCAAAATGGAATTATACTTTTTGGGAAGAAAGAAAAGTTAGCCCCTGGATATATTTGAGCTTTCAAAATTTCTATAAGAATTGGCTCCCTAGACTATTGTGGCCATCCCCCGATCTTCGCGGCGGGTGGGATGGAGAAGAGTGGGCGTCTTCAACGTCCAAAGGATCTTGGTCCCGCGCATCCCTCTCGAGAGAGCTTCGAACGGCGTCGGTGATGAGGTGAAAATGTAGAGAGATGGAGTCGCTAGTCTATTTTACTCAAAACAGACAAAAGAAAAGGGAGCCATCCCGAAAGACAGCATCCAAAGACATACCGATACATACGAAACCAAAAATGATTCGAAAAGGGTTCGAAGGCTAAGTTACGAAATGGGAAGGTGTTAGGCACCCATTCCGCCCTTACGATCTCTCATGGGTTATTGCTATTTTCCTTTATTTCCCCGTGATATGTGTGCATGTGTATATATAGTGGAGATAGGAATCATCGACTTGTATCATAGAAGAGATAAAGCGAGTCATCCGTAGGAATGTTCTTAAAAGTAATATTAGAAAAATAGGATTCACGCGATTATCCTACCGTTGATCGTTATAACGGAACAATAAAACATATGGAATAATACGTCACTAAGCACAAATATAAGTATATGTAAATATATATAATATAAAAAAATAGGAAAAAGTAGGTAAAGGATTCGAGTCTCGGGTTTTATCCCGAGATGCCTACGTAGCCTATAGAGGCATCAAAGTCCACGTAGTTCGTATGCAAAACGAGGGGTAGGGTTTATCCCATAAATCCAACCGGGGACTTCTCTTAGGTGTGTGTGTGTGGAAAAAAAATGTTTTAGTTATGAGAAAAGTGTGAGAATTCCCGTTTGGAATTTATGAGCAAGCCCTCTTTTTTTTGTTTTTTGGGTTTTATTTATATAAAAAAATGATGTGCGATAATGTTAAATAAAAAGTATATTAGGATATGTGAGACGAGAGAATAAAAGTTCTAAGTAATAAAATAAATTAATGTGAATTTAGGAGAATTTAAAGAGAGAGTTGAGAGAGTTGGACCTTCTTGGAGATCTTGAGCTTGATCTTGCATCTTGGAGAGCAGCCCTTGCACTTAGGTGATGATGAAAGGTGGTTAATTCACCAAGTTTGATGAAAAGGATGATGAAAATTGAATGTTGGAAAAGGATTTGGATGTGGAAATCGCGCTGACTTCGAGAGGGGTTTTCTGAGCTCACTGCGAGTGATGGATTTCAGATCTTCTTCTTTTGGAATGAGGTTAGGCCCTGCTTTTATAGGCCTAGGGAATTACCGATCAGCATAGCCCTGGTCCTGCCAATCGACAGGTGTGTTTAGGTACATTGCCGATACGCAGGGTTTGGAACCTGCCGTTTGGCAGTCTTTTTCAGGTTCCTTCGAAAAATCGATCGTAGAACGAAAATTGTTGATCCGAATCGTGCACGAGATGAACCATTGAAAAGGTACTTCAGAGACCTTTTAAAGTCTTTGAACTGCACCCGGGTCTAGGAGTTGACTTTGGGTCAAATATGGCTCGAAAGCGTTTGTCGGTCCTTTGGATGGGGATTTATCGAATGCAAACGGATTGTTCGTTCGCATGGTAAGTCAAAATCGTGCACGAGGTAGAACATTGGAAAGGTTAGGGGATGTAATTCGACATTCCAAAGATATTGACTCAGTTTGGGGAGTTGACTGTGGTCAACCGCGGCCTGAAAGCGCTCGGTGACCTTTTGAAGTCAAATGGATCGTTCGTCCGTACCGTAAGTCAGAATCGCGCACGGGGCGGACTGATGGAAAGGGGTTTCAGTGCCTTTCAAAAATGCATTCAGTTTCAATCAATATGAAGAGTTGACTTTGGTCTAATGGATCCTGGGAGCATCCGATGACTTCCTAATTAAGTTTCAAGGAAAACGGGTTGTTCGTCCGCACCGTAAGTCCAAATTGTGCACGAGATGGACCATTGGAAAGGGGTTTGAGTGCCCTTCGAAGATTCATTCAGTTTCAATCGAGCTGAAGAGTTTGACTTTTGGTCAAATGGAGCCTGGGAGTGCTCGATGTCTTTTAGGTCAGTACCCCGGGTATAACTTAGCTTTGTAGTGATGAGGGGAGGTGCTAGGGAACCTACGGAGAGGTTAGGGGGTGTTAGAATGGGGTGTCTATCGAGCACCTTGACGGGTGAGTTTGGAATAAAAGATAGTCATCGAATAGACACCATATAATGCCTTTGAAAGAAAATGAACAATTCAGAGGGTCGAGGCCGATTCTGAGGACCTGGGGATGAGGATGATTGATTTCGCGGGTCAAAGCCAATTCTGAGGGCTTAGGGATGAGAGTGACAAATTATGTGGGTTGAAACCAATTCTGAGGGCTTGAAGATGAGGATGACCGATTCTGCAGGTCGAAGCCAATTCTGAGGGCTAGAATATGAGGGTGACCGATTCTGCGAGTCAAAGCCAATTATGAGGGCTTGAAGATGAGGGTGACCGATTATGTAGGTCGAAGCCAATTCTGAGGGCTTAAAGATGAGGGTGACTGATTCTGAGGGTCAAAGCCAATTCTGAGGGCTTAAGTTGAGATGACCAATTATGCGGGTCGAAGCCAATTCTGCGGGCTTAAGTTGAGGTGGCCAATTCTACGGGTCAAAGCCAATTCTGAGGGCTTAAATTGAGATGACCAATTCTACAGGTCGAAGCCAATTCTGCGAGCTTAAGTTGTGATGACTAATTCTGTGGGTCGAAGCTAATTTTAAGAGCTTGAAGATGAGGGTGACCGATTCTGTGGGTCGAAGCCAATTATGAGGGCTTAAGTTGAAATGACCAATTATGCAGGTCGTAGCCAATTCTGAGGGCTTAAGTTGAGATGACCAATTCTGCGGGTCAAAGCTAATTTTGAGGGCTTAAATTGAGATGACTAATTATGCGAGTCGAAGATAATTCTAAGGGCTTAAATTGTGATGACCAATTCTGCGGGTCGAAGCGAATTCTGAGGGCTTAAGTTGAGATGACCAATTCTGTAGGTCGAAGTCAATTTTGAGGGCTTAAATTGAAATTACCAATTCTGTGGGTTGAAGCCAATTCTGAGGGCTTAAATTGAGATGACCAATTCTGCGGGTCAAAACAGATTCTGCGGGCTTAAATTGAGATGACCAATTTTACGAGTCGAAGCCAATTCTGCGGGCTTAAGTTGAGATGACCAATTCTGCGGGTCAAAGCCAATTATGCGGGCTTAAGTTGAGATGACCAATTCTGCAGGTCAAAGTCAATTCTGTGGGCTTAACTTGAAATGACCAATTCTGTGGGTCGAAGCCAATTCTGAGGTCTTGGAAATGAGGGTGACCGATTCTGCGGGTCGAAGCCAATTCTGCGGGCTTAAGTTGAGATGACAAATTCTGCTGGTCGAAGCCAATTCTGAGGGCTTGAAGATAAGGGTGATCGATTCTGCGGGTCGAAGCCAATTCTGCGAGCTTATGTTGATATGACCAATTCTACGGGTCGAAGCCAATTCTGAGGGCTTAAAGATGAGGGTGATCGATTATGTGGGTCGAAGCCAATTCTGAGGGCTAGAAGATAAGGGTGACTGATTATGTGGGTCGAAGCCAATTCTGAGGGCTTAAGTTGAGATGACCAATTCTGCAGGTTAAAGCCAATTCGAAGGGCTTAAATTGAGATGACCAATTCTGCGGGTCGAAGCCAATTCTGAGGGTTTAAATTGATATGACCAATTATGTGGGTCGAAGACAATTCTGAGGTCTTAAATTGTTATGACCAATTCTACGGGTTAAAGCCAATTCTGAGGGCTTAAATTGAGATGTTCTCGGGGAACTCTGTCAGGGAAATTACCTCGTGATTTTGATTTGAGCTGGGGAGTTGATTGCTGGGGAAACTTCATATCTTTTAGAGATTTTACCGGGGGAACAGCCAATTTGATGTTGGGGGAGTGATTATGTGGTCCAGGGTTTGGACGTATTTCTCGGGGAAATTTGAGACCTTTAGGGAATATGAGGTGATCCTGAAGTTTGGGATACTTTAGAGGTCCTCTGGTTTCGTTACCGGGGGAGATTCACTTGGCTTTTGAGAGTTTCGCTGGGGAAATAGGGGTTCCACTCGAGGGGGTGTGAAATTTTCTTGGTGAAAATGTTCTAAATCCTCCCCAGGATTTTTAGGAATTTTATGAGGATTTTTCAGGGTTTTCTGGTATTTTTTGGGAATTTTTGTACAAAAATTTAAGGTGAGTGCCGATCGGCATGGTGTGAAGGGTGTCATTCGGCAGTGGTACGGACTTTTAGACTGCCTCGAGAAGGTAAAGGGTCAGTGTTGATCGGTAGGTTTGGGGTCAGTGCCGATCGGCATGACCCTTGGCATCCTATAAAAAAGGGGCAGGTTCCCCTCATTTTTCATAGCTTCTTGCCTTCTCTCTCTCTGTAATTTTTTCTGCGAATCGCTCTAGCATTCCGATCTCTAAAAACTGGCCTCTTTTGTGAGCACTGCAGTACACCGGGAGTGGTTGGCTGTTAACGACTGGGCGAACGTGGAATGGAGGGTCAGGGAGCCTCTTGCTTTGGGGAGCTAGAACTATTTTAATGCATTCAATCTAGTTACGGATGAGCGGACCTTGCTGCGAGAGCCGTCGCGTCATCGCTCTTCAAGGGTGGTGAACCCTGGCGGTTATGTAAGTAAAATTACTTTTGGTATTCCTTTTTTATGGTTTCCTTTTTTCTTGGATTTTGATAAGGATTTTTCTTTTGGCAGTCTGATGTTTCTTTGTTGACTATGCGTGCCCGCGGGACGATGGGGCTTAAGGATGTCTGGGAGCACCTTCCACCTATGGTGCGTTGGGTAGTATCGTCATCGGGCTTTGGGAGGCTAGCATCTGTGCTGGATGAGACGCCTCGTTCAACGGCGGTCTTATGCGCTCTGGGGGAGAGGTGGTGGGACACTACCCACAACTTTCATTTTGGCTTTGGGGAGATGACTGTGACCCTCATAGATGTGCAGCAGCTGCTGGGGCTAGATTGTGATGGAGAGCAGATAGAGGTGGAACGCTCTTTACGGGTGAGGCTGGAGGCGGTGCGGGCGGCGCTTGGTGATGTGGGGAGGGAAGTATCTGGGGATTTTATTCAGCTGTCCTTGCTGAGGGATGTTTTGCTGGGCAGGGTGATTGATGTGGAGGACGGGCTGCAGGTGAGGCAGATGGCCTGGTTGTTCATTTTGCTGGTGCTGGGGGGATTTCTGGTGGCGTCGAGCGGCGACGTCGTCCATTTATGATTTTTACCATACTTGAGGATATTTTCGAACATCCCTCTCTATGATTGGGGGAGCTTGACTTTGGCAACCCTTTATTTTTCTTTGGATGCATTCAACTGGTGCTGCCGGTAGTCTTTCACCGGAGTGACATATCTTCTTGAGGTGTTCTTTAATTTGCGCATTTTCCTTCCATGCATTCGCATTTCCCTTATGCGTCTCTTTTGATTGTGGATTTCTTGTCTTTGGAAGACATGGTTCTATGAGGTGATTAGGTGTAATACCCAGCTGATCGCTCTGAAGGATGAGACTATTGGGGACTCTTGTCGGTTGTATCGATGGCGAAAGGCCAATCGGCAGTCGAGGAGGTCTCTTTCTCTGGAGGCAGTGCGTCAGCTCTTAAATGGCCTGACCAGTGATAGGGTAAGACTTTTTTCTTCTTCAGTATAAGACCTTTGTTCTCTAATTCCATATTTCCTTATATCTTGCTGGGGATTTTTTCGGTGACCTTTTACCCTTGGGGGATGACTGTTTAGGACACAGAGTTGACTGGAGTGAATGCGCAGATGAGGTATTTGCTGGCGCATGATTTTGACCACTCTTATTATCTCGGGGAAAGGTTGGTTTGACAGATTACTGAGAAGGAGGTGGTGGTGCCGCCTGAAAGTCACATTATGTCTATGAGGGGGGAGCGGCTGCTGCCAGAGGATGTGAGGATTGCGACGATGATTGGCGAGTCCTATCTGTTGTACACCGATACAGCTGTATCGTATGATTATATGGACTTTGTGACGAGTTGGATGATAGCGCCCAGTATATATGATGCACTGCCTTTCCCTCCTGCGGGTTCGAGTCGGCTAGTGGGATCCTCCCACAGCGGTGGTGGTCCGTCGATGGCAGCGACTTCGGAGGTTCCCTTCGCGCAGTTGCATACCCCTTCATACAACATCCGACGAGATGATGAAGGGATGGTGCCTATGTTTCATCGTCCTCATGCAATGGACCCGGATGAGTTGGTCTTCATAGAGGAGGTTCTTCATCCTTTGGTATATCTTTCTGCTCTTTTTCTTTCCCTCTTTTTGGTTTCTTTTGATCCTTTCTGCTTGATACTGATTTTGCCTTTTCTTGCAGCAAGTCGAGGTGTCCAGCACTTGGCTGAGGGACATTAAGAACTGGATATCTTCGAAGACTACCCATATTTGGGATGTGGTTCCTATTCCTTCTTGCTTAGTTCCATCCGACTCATTTGGGGAGGAGTCTGGTTCAGGTAGTGGTGGTGTGTCATCTCACCGCAGGGGAAAGAGAGCTCATCGCATGAGTGGAAGCTCTTAGGAGAGAGGTAAGGGTTAGGTGAGAGAGAGAGATAATGTGGGT
Organism: Sambucus nigra; assembly: GCA_949130495.1. Classification (NCBI taxonomy): domain Eukaryota; kingdom Viridiplantae; phylum Streptophyta; class Magnoliopsida; order Dipsacales; family Adoxaceae; genus Sambucus; species Sambucus nigra. Next base: position 40,935,881 of record OX422220.1, read on the forward strand.
TCATGCTGAGTCCCGTTGTTTTTGCTTTTCTTTATTTCCTGCAAGATTGGTGTTACATAGAGAAATATCTATGCAATGCAATGAAGTTATTTTATTATCTTCTGTTAATGATGAGTGAATGCATGCATATGCGCTTTTTTTTACTTTGCTGCTAAGACCGTAAAAAGAAATATTTTAGGGATTTGAAGGAAAGTTTTATTCACAATGAGGATTTATATAAAGATGGAAAGGGGAATTTTTAAAATTCTTTTGAGAATATCAATTTGTTTTTATTGAGTTTTCTAAATTTGACAAAAGTGGAAAAAGGAAAATTTCCAAAAGTAGGGGGTTGTCGATCGGCAAGCACCTTGTCCTGCCTATCAGCATGTCAGTCCAGTCCCATCAATTCAAAACTTTGATTGATACCCTCTTCAGCCTTTGGTACCTTATAGGGCAGGATTCCCTCCGTGTCTCACCCTCGACGGGTAGATCCTTGATCACTGGAGGAATGATTTCTCTTCCGGAGGTGCTGCGGTATGTTCATTTGCAGGAGGTCGGCGATGCTGGATATGCCGAAGATGTTATTCTGGGATTAGTTTCGAAATTGCTGTTGGTGAATGGGGAACTACTGGTGGACCCTAAACTTGAAGCTATTACTTCATGGATGTCCTACCGTCGCAATCCTGCAGCGATGATACTGGCGGAGACTCTGAATGGCCTGGATACCTGGCGAGAAGGTCGTTCTGACTTTCTGAGGGGTAACCCTGTGATACTGTTCATGTGGTTGTCTAAAATATTCTGCCTACTGACTCCTCCGGAATATCCTTTGTCGTCTGTACCCAACTTCTTTTTGTGCCATTTCATCAGTGTTGGCATGGATATTGAGAGCTGGGAGAAATGGTTTGTGTAGCATTGGGCTCTAAATCTGTACTGGTCAGTGCCTTGGTGGGGACAGTTGCTACCTATTCTGGAGCTGGGGGAATACCCGTATGTCCGACTGGTTGGTCTCAGACAGACCTCTTTCTATTTCCCTTGGCGGCTTCTGGGCCAATTTGGCTGGGAGCAGTTTGTGCCACCTCGGATACTATATGTCTTTTCGGTAGAATATCTAACAAAGCATCTACGCATGCGTCTTAGCTCTTTATGGGAGATTCGGCGTCCGTCGACCCGTCCCTCTCAGTCTGTTGGGAGAGTTTGCCACATCCTTGGGGATTATATGAAGTGGTTGTGGAGGAGAGTAGTTAGTAAGATGTTGGAAGTGGAGACTGGATAAAGGTGGCTTGCCTTATCTGATAACATGGAGGGAGGTGTTGTGGGTTTTCCGAGGCTGGTTCAAGCTTATCGGTCCATGGAGCGTCTGCATCACTCTATTCAGGAAGGGGAAGCTTGGGGACCCTAGGATGTAGATGATTATGATGGAGCGGGCTCCTCTGATAGCAGTGGGTAGGACTCTTGGGGGAGTTTATTTTGTACTGGGGAATAAGTTTGGGAATTTATTTGATTTTTTAGGAAGGTGGGGGGGAGGGAAATTATCCATTCCTTTTCATATATAATTTCACTATAATCTCCTATTAGTGAAATAAACAAATTTTTTATCATCCAGCTGTGCCTTTTGATGAATTTTGTATTTTGTATTATCTATACCGATCGCTAAGGCATGCATAATCCTTTTGTTAAAATATATGTTAGAATAAATTATTATTCTCGAAGATAAGAAAAAGAATAGTTTTTTTATGAAAAAGAAATGGTCGTGCTCATGTAAGATGTATGAGCTACCTACGTACCTCTGGGGGTTTTTGAAAGGTTTTAATTTTTTCTGAGAATGATTTTTGCAGAGGATCAGGCCCACGTAGTTCTGGGTAGAGGGAAATGAAGATTTTTTTTAGAATAGAAGGGAGATGAGAAGAGTCGTAGCACGCCGAGATTTTGAACTAGGGGTAGAACTTCTTGAGATGGACCAGGTTGACTGGATGATCCATCTCTTCTCCATCTAGGTCAGTGAGCATGGCGGCACCTCCAGATAAGATTTCTTGACGATGTATGGGTCGCTCCAATTGGGCTTGAATTTCCCTCTGGGGTCCCAGATGGGCTCTATTGTTTCTTTAAGGGCTAAATCCCCTTCTCGGACACCGCGGTCCTTGACTCTGTTATTGAATGATCTCATTATGCGCCGATGGTACCCTTGTATGTGAAATAGAGCTTTCAATTTTTTTCGTCCAAGAGTGACAGATCGTCGAGATGACTTTGATGTCAGTCCTCCTCACTGACCTTACTTTTAAGCATAATGCATAACGATGGTATTTCTAGCTCTACGGGTAGGATTGCTTCCATGTCATAGACTAGAGAGTAAGGGGTAGCCCTAGTAGAGGTTCGGATTGAGATTCGGTAGCCCTAGAGGGCTTATGGGATTCGATCAATCCAATCTCGACAACTTTCGATCATCTTACTGATGATTGCTTAGAGGTTTTTATTGGCGGCTTTGACTGCACCATTGGTCTGAGGAGGGTAGGGAGAATATTTGTGTCTATGAATCCCATACTCGTTGACCACTTCTGTGACTCCTGCCTTGAAATTCAACCCGTTATCTGATACTAGCTCGTGCGGGACCCCATATCGGTAGATGATATTTTTCTTGATGAATTGGGCTACTTTCTTAGCATTCAGGATTGCGTATGACTCGACTTCAACCCATTTGGTAAAGTAATCAATGGCAACCAGGATAAACTCATGCCCGTTGGAGGCCTAGGGTGTAACCTTCCCTATGATGTTGATGCCTCGGGTGGAGAACAGCTAGGGAAAAGTCATATTGTACAACTTACGTTGAGGCAGGTGTTAAAGGTTGGAAAACTGTTGGCATTTGAGGCATCTCCGAACATAGGCGGTGCAATCCTGGCTCTTGGTGGTCCAATAGCAGCCTTGTCGGATGATCTTCTTGGCAAGCATGTGACCATTCATGGGGAGCCCATAATCCTTGCTGTGGATTTTCTGTATTACCTCTTCAATGTCAGCCCCTGCGATGCAGTGTAGATGAGTTCTATCGAAGTTCCTTTTAAATCGCGCTTTGTGACAGATGATGTACTGGGCATCCAGTCTTTGAAGGGTTGCCCAGTCCTTCTTGTTGGAACCCTCGGGATACTTACCATGCTTGAGGAGGTGTCAGATATCATAATACCAGTAATTGGATAGCTTGGAATTTTCTTTGGTGATGAGCTCGATGTGGTAGCAGTGGGTTAGTTTATCTTGCTTTTGAACTAGGAAGGGGGCCATTGTTATTCCTTCGGGCATGTCGATCATGGAGACTAGGGTAGCAAGGGCATCAGCTAGGTTATTTTTTGCTCGAGGTAGGTAATGGAAGGTGATGTCTTGGAATTGAGAGGCTAGTTCTTCTAAGTGGGCATGAAAGGGTTGGAGTTTCTCGTCCTTGACTTTCCATTTTCTGAGCACTTGACCGATGATGAGGGCGGAATCCCCGTAGACATCTAGGTATTGAATACCTTTCTTGAGAGAAAATTTTAGGCCTACCATACACGCTTTATATTTAGTCATGTTGTTGGTGCAGGGGAAATCCAACTTGATGGCTATGGGAGTGTGGGAGTCATCTGGGGCGATCAGAAGTATCCCAATGCCATATCCCATTTTGTTGGCAGTGCCGTCAAAGAACATTTACCATCGAAGGTCGTCTTGAGCAGTGTAGAGGATGTTTTCATCTGGGAATTCGGAGATCCGGTTGTCAGCTTCTTCCATGGGGTAGTCAGCAAGGTCGTCAGAGATGGCTCTTCCTTTTATGGATTTTTGCGAGACATACAAGATATCAAACTCAGCTAGGAGCATCAACCATCGAGCCATTTGGCTGGATAAGGCGGGTTTCTCAAGCAGGTACTTGATGGGATCCATTTGGGATACAAGCTTAATGGGGAAGGCGAGCATGTAATGTTGTAACTTTTGAGTGACCCAAACAAGCGCGACGCATGCTTTTTCCAAAGTAATGTAGTTAACTTCGTATCCGGCCAATTTGTGACTAGCGTAATAGATGGCTCTTTATTTACGAGAATCCTTAAGGTATTGGGCTAGCAAAACCCCAGCTGCAGTGTCGGTTATGGTTAAGTATAGGAGCAAGGGGAGACCAGGCTGTGGTGGCATGAGTACCGGAGATTGGGTCAGATATTTTTTTATTTGGCCAAAGGCTTCTTAGCAGGCCTCGTTCCAAACTTTGGTTGAATCCTTTCGGAGGATTTTGAAGATAGGTTCGTAGATGGAGGTTAGTTAGCTGATGAATCGGCTGATGTATTGTAATTTTCCAAGGAAATCACGAACTTACTTTTTCGTTCGGGGAGGTGGCATCTCAAGTATAGCTTTTAGCTTGGCAGGATCTGCTTCTATCCCTTTCTCACTCACCATGAATCCCAAGAGTTTTCCTTTTGTAACACCGAAGACACATTTTTGTGGATTGAGTCTCATTTGATATCGTCCCAATCGTTCGAAGAACTTTCAGAGAGTGGGAACATGACCTTCACTAGTTTTGTACTTGATAATTATATTATCCACATAAACCTCGACCTCTTTGTGAATCAAATTGTGCAGGATGATTGTGGCAGCCCTCTGGTAGGTAGCCCCAACATTCTTAAGACCGAATGCCATAACAGTGTAGCAAAAGGTTCCCCATGGGGTGATGAACGCAGTTTTTTCTTGATGATCCAGGTGCATTTTGATTTGGTTGTATTCGACAAACCCATCGACAAATAACTTGAGAGCATGACTGGTTGTATTATATATAATCATGTTGATATTGGGTAGTGCGTAATAATCCTTTGGAGAGGCTTTGTTCAAGTCCTGGTAGTCTACAATCATCCAAACTTTCTCTCCTGATTTTGGTACAGGCACTATGTTGGCTATCCATGTGGGATATTCGATCATGCGAATGAAGCCCACGTTCAGTTGTTTGACCACCTCTTCTTTGACTTTGACCGACCATTCAGTACGGAGCTTTCTCAACTTTTGTTTAATCGACTTATAATCTGGAAGAGTGGGGATCTCATGCTGAGCTATTTCAAGATCAATGCCGAGCATATCGTCATAGGACTACGCGAAGACATCCACAAATTCCTTTAGTAATTCTTCGAGTTGTGCACGCTCATGCTCGTCGAGGGTAGCCCCTATCCTAATCTCGCGCAATTGGCTACTAGAACCGAGGTTAACAATGACAGTCTCTTCTTCATTAACTTGAATGTGGTTATGTTGTTTGTTATTAACCTTATTTAGATCAGTTATGAATTGTTCATTTGTAAAATTATCATCATCAAAAGTTTGATTGGAATCTAAACAATTAATGTAAGGCACAGCAAGATACTCAAAATCTTCATTTATTTCATTGATAGGAAAAATAGCATTGAGAGACTCGTCAAAGGAGGTCTCGATTACATTTGAGCAAGGATAGATAACAGAAGAAGAAATGGGGTAAACATTGGGATTGAGTGGGATTTCAACAGGTAGAACCGACGCAGCATGCTAGTTGAGGAGAGGTGTATTAGCATCTTTAATCATGTTTGAAAGAGTGCGTTTCGTTTAAATAAAGAAATTATTTAATTAAACTTGGTTTTTATCAATTAAGTCCTAAACATGCATCCAGGTGTGATTGAAGATGATAAAATCAAGCAAGAACATTCAAACACACACATGTGAGGAAAAATCCCCCAAAGGGGCAAAACCTTTTATTTTCACTATAATTTTGTAAAAATGATTACACGGATTACAATGAAAATAAGTGTGACAAAGAAATACCCTCGGGTGTCGATTTTGATATCGTCGGCTGGAACTTTCCCTTTACAGGAGAGCAGCAAGGAAGAAGAGAGACGGCTTCTCCACAAAGATACTCCAGATGAGTAAATGATCCTCTTGAAGGTTTAACAATTCACATATATAAATGGGAGTGATTATGTGAATAAGAAGGCTTAAGAAAACCTTAAAATGTGAAGTCTGATTCTGGGTTATTTTTGCAGAATTCGTGTTTGCAGAAAGACTTAAAAAAATGTGTAGAAGGAGATCAGGTATTTATACGAAAATCAAGGCGGTGGCTCGTTCGAACGAGATGACATGCCGCTCAAACGAAGGATAGATGTCGTTCGAACGAGATCACGCGGCATGCCTATCTCGTTCGAACGACTGTGCAATGTCGCTTAAACGAGCTCTTCGACCGAGGCACTCCGCTTCTACACTTAGAAAAATTTCTGCATTTTATACAAATACATCAGACTTCGAAAAAACGTTTTTTGAAAAATTTCTCAAATATTTATGCAAATGTTAATACTCCAATAAACCATTTTACCGATATTGCGTAGTGGAGTAGTGGGAATGAGCTGAGCAGCACGTCACATGTAGCATGATGCACGTGAAAATGATGGATGCATAGGATTCGGATAAAGGCCGTCGAGGATGATCGTGATGACGTGCCGAATGTAGCGGTATCAGACATACAAACTGTCATCTAGGACAAACAGACAATTCATAGATTCTACCCCGGACATTTATAAAATTATGTCCTTACAAATCTCCCCCTAAGTCTATGCCGGTACATACATAAAAATCCGAATTATGCAATCTCCCTAAAATAAATGACATACAATATAATATCCCCATTAAACCCTCAAACTGAGAATACTACATGACATGTCTTCAATCAAACTTCAGCATCTTCAAATCTTCAGCTCTTCAGAAACTCCCAAAGCTTTTCTCATCAGGGAGTGTAATCCAATAAATCAACTTTGTACCTACACACATGAGATAAAGCAGATTCCCGTGACAAGCAACAGTTTGAAATATAATGATATGCTAAAATCAAAGATAAATTAAGCTTAAGCAAATCATTGATAAATCAACCAAACAAATCTCCCCCATAATTCATTCTCCCCCTCTTTATGTTGTCCCAAAATAGACAGATATGAGAAGCATAAATATGGAAAATGTCACATGGTAAAAACAATCTATTTTTGAATTTTTTAAAATTTTTCACACAAAATATACGACAAACATCAGACCATGGACAAACACAAAAATGACCAAGTCGATGATAGCGTAAATGTAGGGGTGTGATCAAATTAGATAGAAAAATCAATGCATACAAACATGACATATGTGCACGATGAATATTGGATACTCCTAACGAATGCACTCAACATCTTCCTTAGGTATAAAAAGATGGAAATATGAGACATTGACTCAATCAAATCAACACATCAAAGCTCAAAATGATTTCCACTCCAATAACGTCCAAAACGATTTAATGATTTTTTAGGACTTTCAGGGAAGTGCAAACCCGTTTAAATTCTCCAACCAAACTCCCTCGGATTTATATTTTGAATAGAGGTGATCTAAATTCTCAAACTTTGGAGAATTGATGGTGAAACCTAAATGGCCCATAATTGGTATGAATTTCTTTTTATTGCCTTTAAATGTTTTGGGCTCTTTTAACCTCTTGGACCTCGGATAATAAAATTCCTCAATTTTTTAGGTCCGATTTAACGGTGGCTTAATCGCAAAGGCTAGATAAGAACCTTTCGTATCCCTTCACTATTTTTTTAAAACAAACACAATCTTACCAAACGGTTTTTTTACATGCATTCCAATCTTGTCAAGCTTTATCACATATTATACGTTGTATGGACAGAATTGAGATGGAAACACTCAAGCCAATATGTGATAGACAAGTACAATAATCAAATAAAGCCGTGCATGTGTGCAATAAAGGAGATATGAGTCAAACATGTAGAAAGATATCACCAATCACATCTCAAATACTCCAAACAATGCAAAGCACATAGATACATTGATGCAGCGTCTCAAATCACTATCAAATAGTCACAAGGATAAATGAAATGAAATTTTATGACTCGACTATCTTAAATTCTCATCCATAAAATGTGCAAATAAAATACAAAAATCTTTTTGTGCCTTTCTAACATTTTTATAAAAAGAAAATATTTTTGGATTTTTCAAAAGAATAGAAAAGGCAAAAAAATAAAACAAACTAATGGTACATGCTAGCAATAGGCAAAAGAGACATCATGTAAATCACCCTATGCTAGCAGACATATCAAGACCTCACCCGGGAAGAGCGATGGAGTTTTCCAAAGATGGTGACAACATTTGGACCAACTACATAAGATCATGTGTGGTCTTGATCAAAAATTTCACTTGCTTGCGAATATGTGCAAACTCTTTATCATTATGTGAAAGCAAAGTATCATGAATGGGTACATGTACGGGGACGTGTGAAGTGGGATGATATGGCACAAAACCCAACTTAGAATAAAACTCCCTTAGATGTCATCGCTTCTTGCTGTGGGAGCAAACATAAACCGATTTAGGAATTAATTTATCAAGAATTTTGGTATGAGATTTCCTAGACGGGCACCCATGATACTCACTCACCAAAGTGGATATAGGCTTGGGCGCATTAAAAGTAGTGAATGCACCGTCATTCCCTTTTCCAACCTCATCCAAACGGGATAGGGAACCATCTTATCAGCCTTTTCAGATGCGTTCTCTAATGAGACTTGGACCTCCCATGCTTGTTTCAGATCATTCTTGAGATGGGATACACGTGTCGTTAGACTAGACACCGTGTTGGTTAAGTCACATTTTTCCTTTTTTAGCTCATCATTTTCTTCCTTCAACTCACAAATCCGAAGACCTAGGATCCTATTTGACCTTTTTGTTTCCATGGTCTCGATAAATAATTTTCTAAAAGCTTTTCGAATCACATTTTCATCTTCGTCTTCATCCTCACTCATGCTTAGGGTAGTGGGCATGGTAACTTTCTTTCCCTCTCCCTTAAGTCTAGTGGGACACTCAAATTTCTTGTGCCCTGTCCCATCGCACTCAAAATATCTTATCTTTTCAAGTTTGCCTTTTCACTCTTTTTCATTCTCACAACAACTCTCTCTCCAAACAGTCTTAAATATTTCTCTAAAGCGGTGATCCTAAGTAATAACGCTTTGTTACGCTCTTTGTATTTAAATGACTCAGTATATAATTCAGCGTAGGAGCGTTGGATATCACTCTCGCTCTCACTTGCATCAACCTCCCCCTCACTCACATCGTTCTCACTATCGAGGTGTCCTTGTGAAGTAGCATTCTCATCATCATGAGGAGCACTAGAAGTACTCACATGACTAGCCATAAATGCGGTGAAGTTTCACTCATGCGGTGACTCATCTCCAGAGTCCACCGACTGGAACTCACTGTCGTCACTAAGGGTAGCATTAAGGATAGCTTTGCCCTTTTCTCTGTTCAGCCTAGTACCACACTCAAAAGCTCTATGACCCCTACTGTCGCATTCAAAGCATCTCCCACTCTCTTTCTTAGGAGGATATTTAAAATCTTTTTCATTTCAAACTTATTTTTCTCAAACTTCTTTTTATCTTTGAAATTACCATTTTTCTTGAATTTGAGAATTTTCTTAAAATTTTTAGCAAACAGGGCCGAATCATCTAAATCAAAGTCACACTCAGAATCTGACGTATCTATCTCTTTTTTTCTAGATGACTCTCCCCTCTTTCTTGTCGACCCCTCACTCTTTCTCTCCTGGGCATTAACTGCAATTCCCTTATCTTTAGACTTCACAGATTTAGGAAACATATCAATTTCATATGTTTGTAAGTCTCCTACAAGTTCCTCCAATTTACGCGTATTTAAATTACCCATAGAATTTAACACAGTGACTTTAGGGATAAAACGCTTAGGCAGTGATCTAAGAATCTTTTTAACAACTCTATCATTAGGAATGTGTTTACCAAGATTAAAGCTAGTGTTAACAATATCAGACAGTCTAGCATAAAATTCATCAAAACATTCAGACTCTAGCATGGTGATTGTTTCAAATTGAGTTTTTAAATTTTGCAGTTTAGACTCTTTCACAGCATTAGTTTCTTCATGGGTAAGTTGCAAAACATCCCATGCCTCTTTTGACGTGGTGCACGTCATTATCCATTTGAACTCATCAGGTGTGACAGATCCAGAAATAACACTTAAACCCTTAGAATTAAAAGATGACCATTTAAATTCTTCTTCAGTCCAAGTAGTGTCAGGTTTTAAACTAGTCACGTTATTAACAGTGGCGGAGGGAGGAGTCCACCCTCTTTCAACCAAAATCCAGACACGTTCATCAATGGCTTTTAATGCATATCTCATGCGGGATTTTCAGTATGCATAGTTTATCCCGTCAAAAACTGGCATTTTATTATATAACTTCTCCATTATGAACACGCTCTTTTTCAAAAAATCAATTTTTTAGAAAATTGATATCTTAGAAAAATTTTGCGAAAAATTACACGGTATAATTGTATAATTGGCTCTGATACCAATTTGAAAGAGTGCGCTTACGTTTAAATAAAGAAATTATTTAATTAAACTCAGTTTTTATCAATTAAGTCCTAAACATGCATCCAGGTGTGATTGAAGATGATAAAATCAAGCAAGAACATTCAAACACACACGTGAGGAAAAATCCCCCAAAGGGGCAAAACCTTTTATTTTCACTATAATTTTGTAAAAAGGATTACACGGATTACAATGAAAATAAGTGTGATAAAAAAATACCCTCGAGTGTCGATTTTGATGTCGTCGGCTGGAACTTTCCCTTTCCAGGAGGGCAGCAATGAAGAAGATAGATGGTTTCTCCACAAAGATACTCCAGATGAGTAAATGATCCTCTTGAAGGTTTAACAATTCACATATATAAATGGGAGTGATTATGTGAATAAAAAGGCTTAAGAAAACCTTAAAAGGTGAAGTCTGATTCTGGGCTATTTTCGCAGAATTCGTGTTTGCAAAAAAACTTGAAAAAACGTGTAGAAAGAGATCAAGTATTTATACGAAAATCGAGACGGTGGCTCGTTCAAACGAGATGACATGTCGCTCGAACGAAGGACAAATGTCGTTCGAACGAGATCGCGCGACATGCCTATCTCGTTCGAACGACAGTGCAATGTCGCTTAAACGAGCTCTTCGACCGAGGCACTCCGCTTCTACACTTAGAAAATTTCTAATTTTCTTAAAAATACATCAGACTTCGAAAAAACATTTTCTGAAAAATTTCCCAAATATTTATGCAAATGTTAATACTCCAATAAACCATTTTACCGATATTGCGTAGTGGAGTAGTGGGAATGAGCTGAGAAGCACGTTGCATGTAGCATGATGCACGTGAAGATGATGGATGCATTGAATTCGGATAAAGGCTGTCGAGGATAATCATGATGACGTGCCAAATGTAGCGATATCAGACATACAAACTGTGATCTAGGACAAACAAAAAATTCCTAGATTCTACCCGGGACATTTATAAAATTATGTCCTTACAATGTGGGATGGATCCAGTGATGTGGTGCTTGAATGAACCATGCAGAGTGTCAGACCCAGTGTTTGTAAGTTGAACGAGTCCTCAGAGTCTCTTTCCTCAGAATCTGTGGTATCTTTGATGAGTAGTGGTACATGGTGTTGGGAACTTTTGGCCCATCGATAGCTATCTTGGAAAAATATCTCCATTCCAGGCTTCATCTTCTTGTCTGTATGGTCATACCATGGCTCTGGAAATCCATAAAAAGGTAAGTTTTTGCCCTCTTTAATGAATCGTCCATTCAAGGAGTCACCTGGGATAGTCTGAATGCAGTCTAGTCTTCTCTTTGGTCGAGACTGGCGGATCATTCTGATCTCTTGTTCTGATGGTTGATACCCCAAACCATAAGGAAGTAAAGATTTTTTCAGTTCAATGGGCTCAATTATCCCTTGTTGTATTTTCCCTAGCCACAGTCCGGGCATGGAGTGCATGTTTCTGAACATCTGAATCACATTGATATTGCTATAAGGGTCGTATTCTAGACAAACCCTTTCTTTGAAATCGTCCCCTACCGGGAGTAGAAGTGGCTCAACTTGGAATCCTGATAGGAGCATATCATTTGACCCATGCTGTATCTCAAGGATTGGATTATTGGTGCTTGCACCCTCGATATTGTCGTCGTCGCCTAAAATGGTGATGACTCATCTGTCACCAAAGAATTTCAATTTCTGATGGAGTGAGAAAGACACACCCTTGATACTATAGAGCCAAGGTCGTCCGAGAAATAGGTTGAAATAGGATGGGATGTTAATAACTCGAAATTCAACGATAAGGTTTATAGGGCCATCTCCTATTATAAGTTTTATGGATCCCATCACTTCTCGACGAGTACTATCGTAGGCGCGTACAGCAGCGAAAGTTGGAGCGAGATCACTTTCTTTCAGTCCTAAGCATTTGAAGGTTCTTAATGGGTAGACATTCAAAGCGGATTCATTATCAACAAGAGAGAGTGGTACGATCTTCCCCATAACTTCGACGGAGATGTTGAGTGCATGATTGTGGTTCGACCCAATTCTGGGGATTTCTTCTTGGGAGAAGGATAACATTCGGGTAGAGGTTAGGGATCCGACTAAATTTAACACTTTTTCTGGTGTGGTAGAAGGAGAAACTGTGGGTCTAGTGAGAAATTTGATCAAAGCATTTATGTGTAGCTCGAAAGACATGAAAAGCCCCCATAGAGTGATGTTAGCTTGAGTTTTCTTCAATTGATCGAGGATCTTGCTTTCCTCGAGGGTCATCTCTGGCATAGGAAGGTTTTCAACACCCTTACCTTTGTCATTGGCTGGTGATAAGCTTGGGATCTGGTAATGCCTTTCTGATCTGGTCATGTGATTTATCGAAGAAGGAAAGAATATGAATCTTATTTCCTCGTCAATCTCGGGTCATTCTGCCACCTTGTTTATTTCTTCGAGGAGTTCCTCAAATGATATCATCCCACACATGTCGGCTACCGAGCCAGTTTTCTCTGAAGCTTGCCCTTTATTTGAATCTTCGAATTCTTCCCCCATCCGGTGGAAACAATTTCGTCTTTCCATGCATTCTACATCTTCAATGGCTTCTTCATACAGGTCTTCCCATTTTATGGGGATAAGTAAGGGTGAAGGGGCCAGGCATACTTGTAGCTTCAGAGTATCAAGTAACTCGATCATACTGCAAATATCGTTGGTTTTCCTGAATAATTTTGCCATGATCTGGATAATGTCATCTAGTCTGACTTCATCAGTTGGTACCACCCAACTGCTTAACTCTCGAGCCCATTTCCATGATTCCAAAAATAGCTTACTGAACTTCTGGCAATCAATAATCATCTGTGATGGAAATTTCAGCCCAAACTCTAGGAGTTGGTTTAACACTTCTGATAATTCCATACTTCCATTTTCAAAATGGGTACGAACAGCGATGCATGCTCTGGTGAGGAGTGACAGTGCTTTATCAGCGAGGCTAACAGGGTGTAGGAGGAAATACGGGTAAGTTTGGAGAGGTTTGGGAGAGTATATGGGTGGGATTTGAGTTAAGGAATCAAATTCTAGGCCCTCTTCTAAGAA